>JAYESA010000010.1:161000848-162363348 GCA_036927795.1 Iris macrosiphon | reverse complement strand
ACCAAAATGCACATAACTTTCACCATAGGTCTCCTATGAACCTAAAACCAATTCCTATGGGTAGCCTATGCATATGGGTTAGTTTCTCATGGTTAAATCTCTGATTTATAGTCTACTAGGAGAGGAAAAACTAAAATGCATCGATTGAGAGATGGATTCCCAATAAAAAATCTCCAAAATTAGAAAGTAGCTCCTCCTTGTAGCTTTTGGCCTCCTCCTTCTAGATCCTTGCTTCTTTCTTGTAGATCCTTATTGTAGTAGCCTCTATTGAAGAATATGGACTGAATTTGGGTGGAAATTGGTACGGATTTGGTGAAAGAATGAAGAAACTAGAAAAGGGGAAACATGTAGATCTAAATGGAATGAACAAAATAAAATGAGAGACACTCTCTCTCCTCCTCTAATGGCTGGTCATAAACCCTTTCTCAAGTAATATGAAATGTCCAAGACACCCCTTGGGACCTCTCATAAAGAAATAATTAAGGAGAAAAGGTTTTAGTCTAATGTTTCACTAATTAATTCATCCTCCTAAGGAATGGGTCTAAACTTAGGTCCAATCTAAAGTAACATATAAATATTGGGTTCATGCATCTAACTAAACTAATTAGGTCCACTACACAAGTCCAAAATAAATACTACATCTAATTAAACAATAAACAATACAATAAATTATTAGTTACTCATGCATAATATTAAATATAACACACCTAAAATAAAATACCCATGTCAATTACCAAACTACCCTTAATTGAAAATGTGAGGGTGACAATCCTACCCACCTTAGAAAAATTTTGTCCTCAAAATTAAAAATGATCGTAACCCCCTTCTAGCTCAACCCTAGTCTACACAAAACCATACAACATACAATTTAAAGAAAACAGTGACTATGGTCTTTGTCCATCTTAGTTTTGCAGTCTCCGTCATGGTATACTAACTATATGATAAAACACAAGCAGCTAACTAAATACGCAAATAATGGATGGAAAGGAAATAAACAGAACAGGATGAAACAAACTAACTTAACACCTGAAGTGCCATCCTCTTCGACTGCCATTGCAAATGCCACGCCCTGTTAGGATGACTCTCTATGCGGGTGCTGAGCAGTCTGCGGTACAACAGGTGGCCAAGCTCCACCTCTCTGACCGCGATCTGGTTTGTACGGGTTGTTGGAACATTACTTCACCTGATGGTCAGGGGAACCACAATACAAGCATAGTCTGAGTCTCTTTCGACAGTTCTCCCAATCTTACCCATGCCTTCCACAATAGGCACAAGGAAAAGTCTGCTGAGTCCGCTTCTGAGGCTGCTACGGTGTCTGATGCACTGTATTCCGAAACTGTTGTATCTGTTGAGATGGTGCCCTAACTGGCATAAGGTACTGCTGATGCCGATCTACCCTGGACTGTTGAAAATGGGTGCACTTCGTTGGCCCGCACCACTACTTGCTTCTCCGGTGTCTCTCGGTCTCTTGGAGCCAAGCTTCAAATCATCCTCCGCCCGCTGCGCATGTATTAAAATTTCCTCAAACTTAGCAGTATGGTATCCATTTGTATGAGACTTAATCTCACTGTTAATTCCTTTCCTGAACTTTCTAGCCCTGGCTCGAGGATTTTGTCCCTCAACAAATCATCCCAATCGGCAATACTCTACCGCATACTCATCCACCGTCAAGTTACCTTGGACAAGGTTCTGAAATTGACTCTCCAATGTGCTCTGAGCCACATCCGGGAAGAATTTCTCTTTGAAAAGCTCCTTGAAAGCTCCCCAAGTAATTCTCGGCGCTGATATCCTGGGGTTTGTCCTGAACCATGTCAGCGTAATTTCGAACATCATACTACCTGCCGCTTCTACCTACAAGCTCTCAGGAATCTGCGCCAATCGTAGGTCCCTCTCAATGTCCTCTATCCAGTCGTCTGTGTACAAGATTCCCTCGGTACCCAAAAAGTCCTTAGGCCCTATCCTCTTAAAGTTGATGATTGTCCCTGGCCTCGACTGCTGAGGGATAAACTGATGTGGTATCGTCTATAGCTGAGATGCGGTACCTCACTCAACTACTGCAAGCGCGATCGGGTGAGCATTATCCATGCTCTGTCATAGGACCTCTGACTGTTGCTGCTGCACCTCCATCATCTGGTGATAAAGAGCAAACATTTGGATCTGATCGATTGCAGGTGGCAGGATTGGAAGATCCCCTACAACAGCTAGTGTTGTCCTCAGTACCGGAGGTGGAGCACCTCTGAAAACTGCTATAGAAATTCCCACCTAGATCGGTGAAGTCGACCTCTGGAACGTAGCTGCTGGAACTGCGTCTGATGGTGCTGCCCTCATAAGCGATAAAGTGACTAATCGTACTGACATTGCGCCTGAGCTCTGGGAACGCGTCTTCGACAGCATCCTGATGACAGATTCGAAATAAGGAATCAATATTGAGCAAGATACGATATTATCAAAAAAATTCAAGGAAAGCGATATTTAGAATAAAGATGGCAAGATTCAATTATGTTAAAATTATTTTCTAGTTGTGATTTAGTATCCTCTCATCCTAGTGTCCTATATCTTATCCTATCGCAGGCTCGCAGTAGTACAACTAAGTCGCTGCACTACCACAATATCGTACTATTCTGAAGCCTGACCTTCATGGGCCACCACTAAAAATGTGTCACGACCCGCACCGGTGAAGGAGCACGAGTACGTAGGTACGTCCAGCCTACGCCACAGAATCGGCGATAGAACGCTATCTTGGTCTACTATACTATCTAATACCTCACACAATGTATATAAAATACTGTGATGCCATCTCAATTCCAAATAATACTCAATCACATATAAAACTAAAGGAAGATGTACGCACAAAATGGAATAGAAAGAAAAGAAATATAAGTATCAATTACATCACACTATCAAGTCAAAACTAAACACAAATATGATCTCTAAATAATAATACAAACCATAATCTAAAATAGAAACAACTACTACAAGGTATGGTAATCTAAAAGGCCTTAGTAACTGGCACTACATCCTCAGGTGACACTCTATCTGTCGGTCCATAGTGAGTGGGACACATCATCTCTAACCATTCATCTAAAAAATATTTTTTAGTCAGGAATGAAGCAAACTACACCCAATAGTAGTTCCAATTAATTGATAATGACTATAAACAGAAATAGAGAATATAATACAAGAGAAGAAATAATAAAAAATATCAACTTTGGTAGAAGAAACAGGTAAACAATGAACAATATGGTATACACTGATCACGATGAATAGAATAAGACAATAGAATAAAACAATAAACTAAAATGTGGTGAAGAACTGTAACTATGCCAAGTGATTGAAATACTAGTTAGATATGTGATCGGCTTGGGTGAACATTGTCTACTTTAACGTTGGATAATATTATCTAAGTTAAACATTGAACATTGTCTAGGATTTGATAACATACCTAGCTAACACTTCCGCTGTCCCCCAACTAGTATAATGGATCCAACAATGACACGTTGTGATACAAGATACTCAAGGCCATGTAAACAATAAACCTTGAACACGAAATATTGAACATTGAACATTGTTTAAGTTAAACATTGAACATTGAACACAAAATATTGTCTAAGTTAAACATTAAGAACACAAGGAATAATGAACAATATATATAACATTCCATGACCGATCTATGTGTATACTAGTCCGTGTACCAATGTGTCAAGAGTCATGTAAAATATTTCTAGATACTTGCATTATAGTAATTATCAAATAATAGAAACTATCAGAGAATGTATTCGCCTGCCGTCCAAGCAATGAATGTCAAACTGTGTCCCAACTGGTGTCACACAAAACTATATATGGAATATTATATTAATACAAGGTGTTAGAATAAATTTAAGCTAAACTAGTCAATATCTAGGTCATAAAGCTATTTCTAAGTCAAACCGACTATGTTTATGGTGTATGAGTCTAACACTATGATACTAAGTCAAAGTACTATAAAACTAAGCTACACTAACTAATCTACGATACTAAGAACCACACAAAAAGTCGTATCCTAAGATATGCAAGTTTTCGAATATGAAAATAGTATTTTAGATATATATTCAAGTCAATATTCATAATACTATATCAAAACAAATAAAATAGGATACCTTGGCCTTGCATCGATGCGTGTCGCACCTATCTCGATACCCAAACTCAATACCTTGGGTATCGATCCAATACCTTGGTAATACCTTGGTATCCCGAGATAACACAAAACCTAGTGAATATAGCTAATATATAGCTAAAACCCCATATCAACTATACTAATATAACTAAATTACATGCTAACCCATATGCTAACTATGAAATAGATATATACACTAATACAATACATATACCTACTACATATAATACCACATATATACATATAGTACATACTAACATATCAATACCATACTATATATCTAACAAGTATACATAAATACTTAGCTAACTAATTACATAAACAAGTGTATAACTAAATAACTCATATAACTACACTAAATATTAACTATTTTCTAACTAACTGATACGCTAGATTAACTAACCTAACTCATCTAAACTCAATAACCATTAACTCCCAACTAACTAGACTAACTAATACATTTAACTACTACCTATTAACACATGTTATACCATCTATGCACCAACTAACCATATACCTAGATAGCTAAACTAACAAGTACTAAAATTGATACTGAGGGAGATGCCTGATACTGAGCTGATATTGTGCATTGCTTGCTGCGATTCCATACGCTGCAGCTCATTACTGCGCTTGCTGAAATATTCTGCTGCTGTGATCGCTATTGCTGTTGTTGATGCCCTCTGCAGCAGTTGTTGTATGTTGCAGCTGCCGCAATGCTCTGCTGCTGCTGCGATCGCTGCTGCTGTTGCTGATGCTCGCTGGAGCAGTTCCTGTACGCTGCAGCTACCGCAATGCACTGTTGCTGCTGCAGCAGTGGCTGTGTTGAGCTGCACGCGCTGGCTGCTGGTGCGCTACTGCTCACGCTCGCTGCAGCGATGCCCCTCTCATACAAACACACACGAAGCACAAACACACACATATAATATATACAAGTACACACCTATATATATAAACTGCTATATATATATACATACACACACACACATATACATATAGAGAAATGTATATACACAGACACATAACACAGAAATATATATACACTCTTATATATATATATATATATATATATATATATATATATATATAGGATCCAACATACATATACCTATAGGCACTCCTATGTATCTCAGACTATATATACATATATATAGATAACATAATCACTTAAACTAAGATATATACACACATAGCACACAATACTTCATATATATATATATATATATATATATATATATATATATATATATATATATACTCAACTTAGCTATAGGTATACACATCTATACTCACATAAATACATACTCATATAGACACACACATATATACTATTATATATAACATTATATACATATATATTTATTACATAAATATCACATAGATATATAAATAAACATGCACAAATAGAATTAAGAGCAAAACACCAAACACGTGGAGTGCATCGCACCCGTATCACACTAACTCTATGATACGCTTGCGATACGGCTCCACCACACAACCAAACGCATTTTGAAGGACACGAGCAAGTTTAATACACTAAGTATGAATAATACGTATAGTAATTAGATCAACTACGTGTTAGTGTCAAAAATTGATGTGCACAAATCCCCGTGTCGGAAAAAATCTCCAAAATTAACCTATTTTATCAAATTGACATGATACGGCCTATACGTACCCAATTATGAATACGACACTAGTCACAAACAAGCAATCATATGTCAATTTGATCTATTAGATTATATAACAAATACCACAAGTGCCAATCTCGGAATTCTCCCAAAATTGATACCAAAATGCACATAACTTTCACCATAGGTCTCCTATGAACCTAAAACCAATTCCTATGGGTAGATTATGCATATGGGTTAGTTTCTCATAGTTAAATCTTAGATTTAGAGTATACTAGGATATAAAAAATAGAAATATACCTATTGGGAGATAGATTCCCAATAAAAAATCCCCAAAATTGGAAAGTAGCACCTCCTTATAGCTTTTGGCCTCCTCCTTCTAGATCCTTGCTTCCTTCTTGTAGATCCTTGTTGTAGTAGCCTCTATTGATGAATGGGGACTGAATTTGGATGGAAATTGGTAGGGATTTGGTGAGGGAATAAATAAATTAGGAAAGGGGAAAAGCGTAGATCTAAATTGAATGAACAAAATAAAATAAGAGGCACTCTCTCTCTTCCTCTAATGGTTGGCCATAAACCTTCTCCTAAGCAATATGAAATGTCCAAAACACCACTTGGGGCCTCTCATGAAGAAATAATTAAGGAGGAAAGGTTCTAGTCTAATAGTTTTACTAATTAATTTATCCTCCTAATGATTGGGTCTAAACTTGGGTCCAATCTAAACTAACATATAATATTGGGTTCATGCATCTAACTAAACTAATTAGGTCTACTACATAAGTCCAAAATAAATACTACATCTAATCAAACAATAAATAATACAACAAATAATTAATTACTCATGCACAATATTAAATACAACACTCCAAAAATAAAATACCCGTGTCATTTACCAAACTATCCTTAATTAAAAATATGAAGGTGATAGATGGACCCGGATCAAATGTAGCGGGCGTCAAGGGTGTAGCCACCGAAGGTATAATATTATAAGGAGCATTATAGTCGCATTGATAGGCTAGGCCCGACCTGGTCGCACCAGTAAGAACTTTGTCTATTGATGGAGAGACCATGTGGCAGGACTTGGTCTTCTTCCCCTTGAAGTTGGAGCAAGAGGCACTTACGGCCGTGTCATATCTGGGACGAGGTCTGGGTAGACCTACATTACTTCGCCTCTTGGTGTAACGAGAGGAACCAACCCGTCTGCTCAGGATGGGGGGAGGTTAACGACCTCCATGGTTGTCCTTGGTATGGGGACGACACCATCTTGGGCCTTTATTATCAAAAAAGTGCCAAACTGGTGGGATACCATATTTGTAGTGATTGTCTTGCCTTCATAGTCCAAAAAGAGAGCTTTAGAGTCGATTAGTCATTTTATTTACCTTTTTAATATGTAACAATCACGTGTGATGTGATAGACATATCAATGTTAGGGGAAATACTTGGGGTTGTCAACCTTACCTGCTTTATTGGGATGTTTCATGTCGGGTTGCTTGAGTTTGTTTCTCTTTATCAATACTTTAAAGAGTTCCATGAAATTATCGTCATTAAAGGGATAAGTCTCATGTACGCTTGGCAACTCTGTTAGCTTGGTGACCGGTGCGGTAGGACTCTTGGACAGGTTAACTGTTAGGACTTGCTTCCCTTTGTTGTCGTGGCTGTTGTTAGCAGTGAAAGGATGCTTTCCTTTATCTTCAGTATTGGTAGCTTGGAATCCCAATAAGCATGTGTCTTTTGTACTCTTCTCTACGGTTGTGGCACTTATGATAAATATAGTCCAATCGCTGAATGGGCCCGAAGGTTATTTCGACTTGTGTCCACCAGCAAATTTTTGGGGATGATAGAGGAAAATTTTATCACCGCCTGTCGAAATATTTAATTTTGTTTCATGCAAGTTCTCTGTCGCCTTGGGTGATATCCATGAGAGAGGATATAGTCATGTCCATCCCTCCTTCATAGAACTGGTGAGGAAAAGGGACTTTAGGTCCTTGAAGGATAAAATAAACTTGTCTGGGAGAATACAGAACCATTCGAATGCAACCCCGAATAGTGCTCCAACGAACATGTTTGTGCGTAAGGCATCATCCCGAGGTAGGTGACCTGTCATATATTGGAAGTGTCTCATGTATTGATGGGGTAATGTCTTTTCGTCAAATATAATCAGAGATAGTGGCTCATACTTGGGAAGGTAAACCACATTATCCCACTCGGGAGGATAGAGTTGATGAATTCCAAGCTTTTTGAGCATGTCTTAATTTTCTCGAGCAGCAACATGGGCACGCAAGTCCCTAAGAGTTTACTTGATATCATCTGGCAGAAGAGCGACTGAAGCACGAGGTACAGTCTGGCTGCTCGCGACATGAGGGGCCGGCTCAGGCATGACGGATTCTTCATTAGTCCCTTGGTTAGGGTTCGTTTATACTGGGGCCTGTGGCTGTGTTGAAACTATATTTTCTTTGAGTTTCAGCACTGTGTGAGTCAGAATCTGCATTAAAGTGCTGAGAGTCTGCATCATGGCCTTGAGTGCCTCAAGGCGTTGTTGGTTACTGAACTCTGCACCATGCTCGTCCCTGCCATGTATACTAGCATTACATGGGATGAGATAGACGGGAAAGTGGACGTCTCAGTTTTCGCCTCTGACACCTGAGTCTCACTATCCTCTGGTAGAGTAGGCAATATTGCATCATTTTTACCACTGGACAAATTGCTACCCCCATGCTCAGTTGTTGGCCTATCTTGGGAAATATGGCTACACCCAGCTAGGTTGTCATTCGTGTGTAGAGACCCATTGTCCTTTAAGAAGGATAGATTATCGTGGAACACCAGGGGACTGCTATCCCCAGCTCCGATTGCAGCTTTAATCGGGGCGATATGGCTAAACCTAGCCTTTGTTCTTGAGTGTATGTCTTGGAACACCCCCACAGTAGGGACTTATTTGTTTCCCCTTGGATGGCTTCACGGTGTGCTGACCGACACCCTTAGGTTAGGTAGGAATTTTTTTGAGATCTTCTTCATAGAAGGAGACCTCCATGTTGAGCAACAGGAAGCGACTGACAATTCCCCCACTTTACATGATTGTTTTCTTGGATGCCACCGAGACGGTGCCACTAAATATAATCATAGAAACACTGACTGTCTGGTTGGAGTGACTGACGACTCGGTACAGCAGCAGTTGATGATGATGTTGGCACAAGTTTTTCTTCAAGAGGACACGTCATTCGCGAGGGTTGCTTCTTTCGCCTTACTCTTATGATTAATCACATTACGTAAATAATACGATGGAAGTTTCACTCCTAACCCCATTTCATGCACTCGAAAAAGACTTACGTATGGAGGTGATAGTAGAGTATTTTCTCCCTGGCCAAGTTCTTCTGCAGAGACTACTACTAGATCATTAATGGAAGACTTGAGATGAGATGGACCAACTCCATGCACGCACCCAAACTGGATGCATGGGTCTATCATCTCGATGTTTGTTTCCTGACATGGTTTTATTACAACTGCGGTATCCAAGTGGGTTAAGGAAGGCTATAATGGTGGACTCACATCCAGCACATGAGTGCCTAGGTCTTCTCTATAGAGTCTTCCATTAGCAGGTCATGTAACGACCAATGGCGCATGCTTTTGGGGAGCTAGTGGCGCAGTCCCTCGAGTGCGCATGGCTCGGATATTTTGGGCTTCCTCGTTACAAAACCCTCAGGCGCATAATACAGGGAATCCAGATTAGGATTATACGAGTACTTCTTGGTGGCGGCCTTTCCCAGAGGACACTTCATATGTCCATGATCAGCACACTTTTTCTCCTCGACGTGCGGCGCACATGCATCTTGAGATTCAGCAATGTTCATCTCAAGAGCGAATTCAGAGATGGAGATAGGATGCGTGCCAACTTCATATGCAACTGTGGCAGATGTTGATGTCACTTCTGGAAAAGATTTTGGGTCTAGCGCGATGACTTTGGCAACCCAAATCCTACTAGCTTTATGAGGTTGTGCGGGCCTCGTTGAAGAACTCAACTTGTTGGTTGAGTACAGGTCAATCGTATGTGCATCTGATATGGGGGTTGATAATGCATCGATTACTAACTTTGGGGGTAGCGCAGCAATATTAGCGTCCCAAATTTTATGTATCTTGTTGGGTCTGGCGAGTCTCATTGTAGGGCTCGGTTTGTCCATCATGTCTTCGAAATCCTGTTCGTCGAAGAGAATGACCAACATCCTCTGAGTCGAACCCAACTTGGTCACATCGGATTGCATCACCAAATTCTCGTTGGAGGAGAAGCTCTTTCCCAGCAGAGTCGCCATTTTTGTCGACATCGTCGAAAAGATCACAAAATCAATAATCACAGACAACGGACAAAAATTTATGCAAATTTTTATTGATTATGAATTGACAAAGATTATAAGAATTCTTATTACAAAAGAATCTAAGTACAAAAAGATCTGGACAAGTATGACGGGGGAGATCGAGCACTGTAGTGTCTCCTTTACTCTATTGACAATCCGGGACCAAGGGGGTTGGCGAGGCTTCAAGGCTTCTGTCTTCTCCTCCTCTATTGTATGTTTCTCCTTTTCATAGGAAAACACACACTATTTATAGCCTTTAGGAAGGCATCATGTAGGCGCATGTACGCATACCGTATATAGGTGCATTGTACGGCAGAAGCATACTATGTTAAGGCTGCCACATGGCAAGTCCCGATCTTGGGTTGCTGATGTCCATAATACTCTTGACAGATGTCACCCCTAATTTTGATGGCTATGATTGAACCTTGGGCATACTATAGTGACTTGGTGCATGAAAATGACTGAGGGAGTAATGGCGCACGGTGTTGCGGGCACATGGAAATACTAGAGACTTAGTAGCGCATGGCGATACTGGAATATTGAAACATTAGAGAGTTAGTAACGTATGATGTTGCTGGCACATGGGAATACTAGAAGAAGTAATGGTTAGTGCATGGCACCGGATCATTGTGGAGCATCGAGATTGATCACTACGGCGCATGGCCTTTGATTACTGTTGGAGTATTATAGAGATTTTCCATAATTCTACATTCTTAATTTAGAATAAATGGAGGTATAGTGCTTGTGTGGGTTGCCCTAGTCTTAAGTTGGTCCCTTGATACTGTGAGAGTTAGTTGTCCAATAAGTTTAAGGAATGTGGTTCAACACGAGGCACGTTATTATTGGAGGCAGAGGATTGTTAGTAAAGTTTTAGATATTGTTTGATTGAGTTTGATAGAATAAACTTTTCGGTGGATTTGTCTAGGCATGAGGACCATGAATTGATTCAGGAATGATAAAAGTTGTGCTCTAGTGATCTTTGAAGTTATGCAAGGAATATTGAAGTTGGATATAGAGGAAGATGTTTCATGGAGCTTGCTAACGTTCAACAGTATAAGTATTATTAGTACAACTTTGGATTCGAAGAGTAGCCTTTGGTTTTAGTGTAGTGAGTTATTATAGGAATGTTAATATGTGCAGAAGGAATTAGCGCAAGTATTGATCAGATTTGGAAGATGTTCCATGATTGTATTAGTTGATTCAACATATTGGGTGGTAGTTCTATCGCGTAGTTGACATCAGATTTTGATTCATACATTGAGCAGCAGCTTTTTCATTATTCAGTTGGTGTAATTTGGTTGAGTTATCCTTGTAAGTTTCAAGGAATAAACATTTTTTGAGTGTTGTATCATGTAATGCCCCACTCCGCTTGGTTCAGAGAGATGGTTCTTTGGTTCGAAGTGTTGTTTGGACTTGTGTTTATTTAATAGCTTTTTTAAAGATATGTCTGGCGAGATAAATAAGCTTTCCTTCAGGTAGGTGGTTTCGATGATCCTTTCTTTGTTTTACCTTCATCTTAATAATTGATGTTAATAGTTTATATTTTGATGTCATGAGATAGAAATGCTAAGTATAAGAACCCACATAGATAGAAGAGAAATCTTACTCTGCATTATGCTTCTATAGAACATAGAATTATTAATTTGATGTTATAAACTTGTGTAAAGTAAAAACTGTTTGATCGTATCACTTAGACTATCTAACTTTCTGCTATAGAAGTAAATTTTTGAACTGTTAATGTATTTACTCACATGGATGGTAGCACTGCCGTAGTGAATTATATAGAATATTGTTCAATTTCTTAGACAAGAAGATTATAATATTACTGTTTCAGAAATGTAACATGGAAAGATTTTAGGATCGTTGAGTCGCTAAGCAGTATCCCAGGACTGAAAACTATTTAAGAATATAGATATGGTGAGAAAGATTATCTAGTATATACTATTTTTATAATATATTTGTGTAGAGTTTAGATGTTCACACATTTGTATAGTCATTGACAACTTGTTCACAAGTTTTATATGTTCCTTGAATGATCACTGTGGCACCAAAATTGATTGGGCCTAGGAGGAATGGTACCAACGTACTGGCATTGGTAGCGGAGCTAAATGAAGTACTAGGACTAGTGATTCGTAAACTATCATTTGGATCACTATCTTGCACTACAAGCATCACCTTCTAACCGATCAATAGCCCAGGATGGCTTGTGGTGTCAATGACGTTCATTTAGAGCCAGGCTGCATGCTAACATCAATCTGCTTGCAAACCTATCGTATTGTTTGCAGATATAATTGTACTACACAATATACATATCTTTATGAGCCTAATGATTGTCTTCTGCAAAGGCACCCTCGTGACATATTTTTGGTTGTCGTATTTGACTTGAAAGGATCGTAAGTATTGGGTACGTTCAAACTCTATTGTGTGACACTTTATGCTTGTGACAAAAGTATGCTTTATTTCTACTATGCTATGTAACTGATCCTAAGACTATATTAGGAAGACCACATAAGTTTACTTGCACTCACAAAATGAACGTATTGGTTTTTTTGAGTGGGTGAGAGGCACTCACCAGTGTATTTGATACCCCACCAGATCCTCGCAGGTATGGAGTTTTCTTAGTCGATACTGAGGCATTAGGACTTGGTTGATGCTTAGAGTATCACGGTCAGAGATGTTCCTGATTTTGTATATAGAGGACATGATGTATGGAACATCAATGTTTGTGTAGTTATCAAGTAGTAATCCTTATGGCATGATCAATTATATTAAGAGAGGGAGAGAGAGAGAGATTGAGTGTTTGTAATCAAGTTGCTCATTGGATTTGTGCTACTGTAATTTCTATGGCAATATCAATATAGAGAATTTCTTTGTATATATTGTGTCGATTCAACTTTTCTACTTTGTACTTTCTGTTGCAATTACCTTGTAACTTAGTTGTTCAATTATTTGTTTCTATGCTTGTCTTGTACAAGTTTAATTTAGGCTTGTAACTTACCACATCCAGTGGAAACTTTTGATTCAGTGCAACTGGTGCATGACATACGAGATAGATACTTTATATTACATCCCTATATGAGGACTTATTTAGTACAATATATGTGGCATGATATGAGGATACTTGCGAGTGCTAGCTCACAGTTATTATTATTCTATAAACATGTTATTCTAGGATATATTTTTTAATATCTATAACTCGAGAATCAAAAAATGAATATGTTAGGTTAATCATCTAGTATTATTATTTAGTGCATTATGAGGGGAGGATGTTCTCCTTATTGGCAACCTTGATCGCTTTGGAACCATAAGGCATAGATAATCCTAATTAGTGTAGACACACGACCTTATGTGCTCTTTGTGCGGTACTATTTATTCACTTACATGCTATATATTATGCTCTTTATTTACTAATCCATGCATGCATATTTTCCCAGGCGATTTAGGTTCAACGGTTTGGGGTAAAAAAAATTCTCAAATTAGATTTGTTAGTAATTCAGAGTATGATAACCCTAGTTATTCTATGAATAATAAGTCGTACATTATATTTGGTTATGCCATGTTGATTGAGCATTCATGTTTCTTATTTAGCTTGTCAGCGTATGACAGAGGTGAAGTTATGTCATGACCCATACCCAAATTTTTGGGCATGAATCATGGGTACGTCCAGCCTATTACACATTGTTGACGGTAGAACGGTGTCTAATACCTCACAAATATATAGTCACAATTCACGCAGTAATATCTCCACTCCATAATGAGGACAATATATAATAATATAATACTCAATCATAATGCTAAGGGAGATAAGACACGATATGATATAACGAAAGAGAAACCAAAGTCAGAAATCTAAACAATTCTAGACAACTACCAACAAGCCTAATACCAAATATAACATCCAAGAATATGAAAAGATTCTCGGAGTTAAATTCGGTAGCAAAATAGAGTACTAGCTAACTTACTAAGCAGTCTCGGGCTGGGTCTCTCTTGCAACTAATATATTATCCTTTTGAACAATAGGGTCAATCTCAACAATCTTACCCTCCTGGGGGTCCATAGTAAGTAGGACACTAGTCCTCCATATTGATACCTAAAATATTATCCAGCAGGATTAGAGCGAAGCACAAAACTCTGAAAGCAGTTCTAAATACATGGTAGAGACTATATAACAGGTTATAGAAATATATAATGTACAAGTAACTAAAATAAGCATGGTAAAGAAATTGGAATAAGTAAGTAAACATGGTAACATAGTATGAGATAGAAAGCAATGGTGAAATAGGAAACAATAGCTAAGTCATTTGAAATACAAGTTCGCTATGTAATCTGCTTAGGTAAATCATACGATCTACTAAGTTAATGCTCAATCATACGTGAGTTGTATTTTGGCTATGCACATGGCCTATAATAAAGCTTTGATCATATAACCAACTCATACTTCCCCGCTTCCAACTAATACTCATGGATCTGAATCATGACATGTTACGACGCAAAGATCACAACACACAGTATAAACACGAGTCGATGATCACACGGTCTATAAAATAATATAGAAAGCAATATCTCTTTACTAAGAGCCATCTAGTACCAGTCCAGTGTACAAGCATGTCAGAAATCAAGTAAAATATCGCTAGAACATGTAATATAGACGCTATAAACTAAATAAAAACTAACAGAGAATGTATCCGCCTATGGTCCTAAGCTAAAAATATAAGTCAGTGTCCGCATCGGAGTTCAAATGTCCTATATTGTCAATAGGTAATTTGAATCAAAACAATCCTTAACTATTTGGGTTAATTAGGTTGAAACTAGATAATTACCTAATTTCTGATTCTCAAAATACCTATTGGTTCACCAATATAGGTATCTTAACTATTACTAAGCTATTTCTAGGTTTGCCAATCATACCTTATAGTTTTAGGTATTCTAGGTAGCATATATTATATATATAACTATATAGACTCATATATACTAGTATATTAGAATACCTTAGCTAATTACCTAATATATTAACCCATTACCTAGTATCCCACATATTACCTTGACCAATACCCAATACCTCACCCATATTCTAGACACCCATATCCAAGATACTACCCAATTTTAGTTCTAACACTTGGTATCAAATCGGATACCTTCACTCAACCTATTTCACTTACCCACATCCATTGATACATGAGTACCATGGTACCACACTACCTTATGGATACCCTAAGTATCACAAGTTACTAACCTTCACTCAAACACACTACTCACTCACTGACATATATCAATACCCTGAGACTTCCACTACTACAAATAACTCTCACTTCCAACACTCAAACTTGCACACACCCTCATACGCAACCACACAACCCTACCCTTGCTCACTACTCCTGTTGCACATGCTAGTGCAAGCAGTAGCTGCTGTCCATCTTCCTATAGTCTGCAGGCTGCAACCTATAATAGTCCCTACTGCAGGGACTGTACTGCTCCTCCTACCTCCTGCTGCTCATCTTTTCTTGTTGCAAACTAGTGTAGTCCCAGACTACTATAGTGCACCGGAGCCCCTATCACCCCTCATAACTGCTACCTTCAACAGGTAGCTGCAGCTAAAACTTGTGCAGTCTACTGAAACCCCAAACAGACCTTTTTCCCTCAATCAACACAGTACAATATGCAGGCTACACTATGCCTACTGCTGTTGCACTTGTTGTCCCCTCTTCTCCTTTAACTTCGTCACTCACACACCACTCAAGCACAACACACTAGCACAACACAAAATACACACCAATAACCCTCATGATACTCTAGTATCATACCACTACACCATGGTAAACCATGATACTCCTCCTACACAAAACACAAGATGATACCAATACCAGAACCATATTGGAACACAAAATTATATGGAATATGACATAAAAATATATAAAACAATATAGAGTATCTGACATAAGGAGGCTCCAATATATACAAATTACTATATCTACCTATACGTATCATGATGTATTATGATAAAAATACTAAGTATCCAATTGTGGATACTAGGACACAATCACAATCCACAATAGATACCAAATTTCTCATGGGAATAACACACAAACACTTTGTGGACACAAATTTATAATTTTACCAAATAACATATAAAAATATATGTATCAACTAGAAATAGGCTCTCTATCATCTAAAATACCACCTATGAGATTGGATCTAACTATTGGTAGGATTCTACAGATTGAATTTAGATTTCTAACGTAGAAATTAGTAGGAAAAGTAAATTTATCAATTGAGAGTTGGATCCCAATAAAACTCCACAAAATTGGACACAATGAGGGTAAATTTGACACGATCATTCTAGCTTGGATCCTCTCCATTGATCCTCCTTGTGCTCCAATGCTCTAGCCTCTATGGTAATGTAAATGAATGAAAATTAATTAGTTTAGAATAGGAATTTGTTGGAATTGGAAGTTGCTTGAGAAAGAAAAAGTTTGGAGAAGAAGAAGTAGCAAAATAATAGAAAAATGAGTTGGATTCTCTTCATATGGGTGCCGGCCACTAATGGAGGGGTTGATTGGGTGGAATAATGACATGTTTGTCCCTCCACCCTCTAATTTGGTTTCTAGATCTAATATGAATAGAATCTTTTTAGTTAGAAAGGAATTTAATTAGTTATGAGAGGGTATCTAACTATTCTAGAAGTAATATTATATCCATGACAACTAGCACTAATTAATTATAACTAACCACTTAATTAACTATAACTATATAATTAGCAACCATTAGTAAAATTATAAAAATATCCCTAGTCCGAATTTTAGGTAGATAAAGTTCTACTTGGGACATGGTCTATAACTCTGGTCCTTATATGGTTTACAGGATGTAGTCTTGGTAAAGAGTAGTCCATGCACTCTCTTGCCACTCTCTATCTTTCTTTCTCAGTAGGTTCTTATGTTCAACAATTTCATATCTTGTCGTTTTATTCTAAAGATCTTGCATTTGTATCGTACTCATCTCGACATGTCTTATTTATTATAGTTATTATATATAGTCATATATGTGTTGTTGTTTTGTGTTAACTTGGACACATGAATGGTCATGGGGTCAGTTCCTTGATCTTGCATTGGTTGGTATAGGGGTATAATCCTACCTTGTGATGATTCATGGGTCCTCATATTATTATTTGTTGAGTTTTTTGTAACCTTGTTTCCTTGCAGTACTTGTTGATTGGGGTTGTGATCCCTCTGTTTTACTTGGCCAATTTTTCCTATGGAACCCGAGGATATGTTGTACCTTCTACTGGATGGCCCACTACCGTATATCGATGTGTTAGAGGTACATATTTCCTTTTCCATTTCGCTCAATGTTCGTATATATTTTGTGGTATTTAGCCCATGGCAAGTTATTAGCCCTCGTCTTTAGGGATCGCTTTCCCTTCGACTTTGGTCTGTGTGATTGTATATATTTGATCATGGCTAGTAGTATAATCATGTACTATATTATATTATGTTAGGGTAGCATTTCATCCGTACTAGGTTCATGATCATATGTGATGTACACCTTACTAGTTTTCATATATGATAAACTCTTCTATTTTTAATGGATTAAGAGTTAGGAGGACCATATGATTGACATCTTTTGTATGCTAAAGTACTGCCACTCATATTTTTGGACAGTCGGAACAATCGTAGGATGTTCAGTAGTACATCATATGGCATAACTGGCCACATACTTCATCGTCTCCCTATATTTTGGCAATAGACTTGACATGATCGATCACTATGCATGCAAGAAATCTGGTATATATGATAACTTAAAGTATTTAAATTCCTTAACTGTATAGTTTAGTATCATTAATTCATCTAATGATATGATAGTTAATTTTTGGTATACAAGTTGATAAGAAGGTGTAAATTGACCACACATACAAGATGAAGGAATGGACGTACGTGGACGAAAGGGCAAGCAAGATATTTGTAAGTATTAAAGTTATATTGTTTTTATTTTTATTATACTATATAATTTGAATATATAACTTATGGTAGTTGAAAAAACCTAGGATAATCTTAAACATATAGGTTATTTTAAAATATCTTAGAATATTAAAATATGGATGTACATGTTGCGTTTCAGTCTCTACGAACTGAGGCATCTTCTCAGGCTACTCAGGATGAGATAGATGAGTGTGTCGAGTGGTCTGCGCCCGTTAAATATAATGACCTTTGGTTAAATGTAGTTGGCGGGAGATGGAAGGGTGAAGACATATATGACACTTACTTCTTGGTATCACATGCATCGGTATTTCATAGACCTCCTTTTGCTGCTGCTTCTTTTTCTCCACCTTCTTCGGATTCAGGCATTAGTGTGCTTCTTCTTAATTTTATTCTATTTTTTTTGTTTTTAGTGAGCGTTTTGTGTCGTTGAAGTTCTATTTGGACGAGAATTCTACGACGGGTTGTGCCAGGTTTTTAACTAGCATTTTGTGTTGTTAAATGTTTTATTGGACGTAAAAAATTTTGTGGGTTGTGTCGAGTCTGAAATATTACATTTTATTACGTTCTGATTAATTTCTAAATACTTTTTCCAAATTTAGTTAAGTCAAAGATGAAATAGTGAGGTTCTGGCGTTGTTTGGCGACGCTCAGACAATATGCTAATATGTCGCTGAAATACCATAGCTAATATTTCAAATTTTATTATAAAAGTAGAGTCATGAGATGTCGCTAATCGTCGTCATTTAAAAAGTGTCGCAAAAGGCATTGCTATTATGTTGTTGTTGAGATATCTGTTGGTAGTAGGACAAACAATCCCTCAGCTACATCCTTTTTCATAGCGACGGTGATTTTTTTGACACTTACATTCGATGTTTATCTGTCGCTATTTCTACTTAGCGACGGATCAATAACTGATTTGGTTGTTGCTATTTTGTTGTATTTTTGTAGTGTCCCCCTCCTCTATTGAGTTGTTATTCCATACCGACTGCCTAATTCTAGCATACCCTTGACAACACCCCCCTTTGGCATGGGTGATGGCAACAAGTAGTAAAGGTTCGGGCATAGTTGGAATTTTTTTACACAGTTCTCTTTTGCAGATCTTTAGAAAACTTTTATTTTACTATTTAAGTCAAAAGTGGACGACAATATTAAGACTGATTAGATATAGGATTATATTACTTTTTCTACATGAATATACATTCTTTCTTCTAAAAAAATATTAATCCATTCTCCATATATATATATATATTATTTTTTATAAGAAAAAAATTAATATTGTTGATCGTTTCATGTTATCAGAGTTTAGAATTTTTCAATCATAGAAACAAAAGATGAAAGATTTTTTTTTTCCGAAAATCCTTCCTCCTCTCCTTTTCTGCTCTGGTGCGCTGTCATCTAAGTATAGGTGTGCAGGCTCCACGATCGACCCAGAGGCTGACCGATCCTTGGGATACATACATGCAGCTCAACCAACTTCTAATTTTGGAAGTCACGAAGAAATTAGCATATTGCTAGCAGATGCAAAATTGGTTCTTCAACGTCCGATCGAAATAAGCGGCAAAGAAGCGGGCAGGTTCCTTTGGTAGCATCACCGGTGGTCTTCTTCGTCTTCTTTAAATAATTTGTTTGCTATATACGGTATAGTCCATAGCCCATAAGAATGTCATTAGAACTATTTTGGTATCCGCAAAAGTCAGACTCACAAAAGGTGATATTTGCTAAAAACAAACTGAAGATTTGGCTAATTTTAATCTCTTAGTAGTTTCAAAAAAAATAAAAAATAAAAAAATTAAATCAAAAATAAAAAATAAAAAATCAAAGAAAAATAAAAATAAAAAAATAATCAAAATAAAACGCGTCCTCTATGTGCCTATTGCAAGAAGCATGGTCATTTCGCTACTACCTAGTTAATCTCGTCAGCGGTTTGTTATAATTTATTCTTACTGCCATAAGCGTGGTCACCCAGTGGATAATTATTTTCTGCTTCATACACATTTAAAAACTAAATTTTTCAAGAGGATACATACAAGGGATTCCTCCTCGACCTGCTCTCTGGTACCTCAAGCTCACATTATTGTTAGTACAAAGATATTGACAGATATTTAGCACCGTCTTACTTAGTTAGAGCTCCAACTCCAGCTCTGGCTCTAATGCCAGCATGTCTTTGTTGTCTCCTCTAAATCTGCCTCTACTGGTACGTTTACTTTTGGATATAAGACTTTTATGCTTCTCATTGTATGACTTCTGACCTTAGTCTCTTATCTAGTATTACACATTTACCATCCCACTTCTCTCTTTACACCCAGCTGATGGTTCTTAGTTGGTCATCACTCAATCTTGCTCCATTATTTTCGATACTTTGAGTCTTCCTTTTATTTTACATGTTTTTCATCTTACTTTACACTTCATATCAGCTAGTTGCCTTTATGAGAGTGGGTTTATTATTGTTTTTTATTCCCTCACATGTTCTGTGAAACTCGTACGAGCCAGCCGATTGGTTGGGCTCGTATGAAGGGATGGTTATACCACTTAAAATTTATTTATCTTCCATCAAATCAACCTTTAAGTTCTTGTCATGCTTCTATCGCCATGTCTGCTGTCGACTTGTGGCACAGACTCTTAGGACATATTTTACAGCCCCATCTAAAGACTTAATTTTATAGTAGAGCTCTTGGATATGGTTCTTTCTCTTCTCAATCCACATGTATGGGTTGTAAGTTAGCAAAATACTTAGCTCTACCTTTTCCTAAGATTTTATCTAAATCCAATAGTATTTTTGAATTAGTTTATTCTAACATATGGAGACATGCTCCTATCTCATCTGTCTGGTTTTCTTTACCAAATGTGCTTTATTGATGACCACACTCGTTATACTTTGGTATATACTATGTCTCACCATTCCGATCTTCCTACCAATAATAAGATGTTTACTACTATAATTTATACTCAATTTAAATCTAGGATTAAAACTTCTCTCTCTTATTGTGCTCATGAGTATCTCTTTACTGAGATGAGATCTATATTGCAAATTCATTACACCCTTTTTCAGTAGTCATGTCCTTAAACTTATGAACATAATGGTGTAACCGAGTGCAAAAATTATCATATTATTGAGACTGCTCATGCACTCTTGATATCCTCTTTTGTTTCTCAAATGTTCTGGGTATAGGCCATCTTTTACTTCTGTTAATCTTATCAATATCAACCATTCTTTTCTTTTATCTGGTCGGACACCTAATGAGAGTGTTTTATCATGACCTCCTGATTACAACATGCTTCGCATATTTAGGTGCACTTGTTTTGTTCTTCTTCCTTTGAGTAACCGTACGAAGCTGATAGTTCGATCAACTAAGCGTGGCTTACTCGATTTTAGTTTCAAGCACAAGGGATACCATTTTTATGATCACTTAACACGTCGTCTTCGTATATCTCGTCATGTCACTTTCTTAGATGAATCTACTTATTTAACGGTCACATCTCCGGATGTTTATTTCTTGTTCTCCCCCAGTTCCGTCATCTAGTGCTTCCATTGATCCTACTCCTTTGCTCCACTCTCCTAGTACAGCTCCTTCTACTATTCCTCCGTTGCTGCATTATGAGGATCCTTAACATATTCTATCAGCCTCTGTTATACTATCTTCTCCACCATCTATGCCCCCACGACAACCTCTTTACTAGTCCCAACGTACTCATCGACCTTCTGCTCGTTTTACTTACGATTGTTCTGGTCCATTGGACAAGTTTGGTATTGCTAAGTTAGTCCCATATTCTCCATAGTTCCATTCATTTTTTACTGATATCCAAACTACACGAAAGCCATATTCTTATCAAAAGACTGTTTAGTACCCTGAGTGGCATGATGCTATGTCAGAGGAGTTTCAAGCATTTCAGTAGATAAGTAATTGGAATGTTGTTCCACTCCTAAACGGGTACAGTCTATTAGTTGCAAGTGGGTCTTTAAGGTCAATATCGACCTGATGGATTAATTGAGCGACACATGGCTCGCCTTATTGCTCGAGATTTCATAAAGTAGCATGGGATTAACTAAGACCTTTGCACATGTTGCTCAGATGACCATATTTCCTATATTACCGGTTGTTGCTGCTGCTCGTCAGTGGTCACTCTATCAGATGGATGTGAAGAATGCATTTCTTCACGGCTCTTTATCTGAGGTTGTCTATATGCAGCCTCCTCCAAGACTTTCTACAATACCGAGACAAGTTTGTCGCCTTCGTCGTCTATCTATGGTATCAAGCAATCTCATTGAGCTTGGTTTAAGTATTTTCGGAGAGCTATTCGTAAAGCATATTTTGATAGTATTCTCTGGATTATTCTCTATTTGTTCAATCATCATTGTATGGGCGAGTTCATCTTTAATTCTATATGGATGACATAATTTTGATTGTCGATGATTTCGTAGGGATTGCAGCTCCTTAGAGGTACCTCCATCAGCAGTTTCAAATAAGGGACCTTGGTTGCCTTCGCTACTTTTTTGGACTCGTGACTGCACAAGTTAAGAGAGGAATACATGTTTCTTATCTGAAATATACTTCAGAGATTGTTTCGTATGTTGGTCTATTAAATAGTCGGACAGTTGATACTCCTTTGGAGCTTTATGTGAAGCCTCGTCCCATAGATAGTGGACATCTCACAAATCCTACTCGCTGATACTACTTGCTACAGATGTGTCACGATCCGTACCCGGTGTAGGGGCACGAGTACGTGGGTATGTCCAACCTACGCCGCATCATTGGCAGTAGAACGTTGTTTGGGTAAACTATCTATCTAGCAATCAAGATATACTAATGCCATCAATGAAATATGAATACTCAATCACAAATCTATAAGATGGAACAATCGCACGAATATGATATAAAGAACATAAGAGTCAAATACAACTCATAAGACAAAATAATATCCAATGAGTTATCAAAAAAATATAAATAACTGAGCTGGAGACAAATCTAGTACAAATAGAATCTAACTACTGAGCTACAAGTCCTGGGTCATTTGTCTCAATCGGGATGAGACCCTCCTAAGCCAAAGTCTCTGGCTCTAAGCCAACTACGTCCTGAGGCCCGTAGTGAGTGGGATACAACTCCTCAGTGTCATCTGAAAAAAAAATATCCAGTCAGGAAAGGAGTAAAGTACATCTCTAACAGCAGTACCAATAAATAATATAAACTATGTAACAGTAAATAGATGTGAATATACAAGATGCAATATACAGATACAAGAGATATACAATATAGGAAATATTGGAATTAAATACAACAAATGAGCATCATAGGAATGAACAAGAAATACTACTACTAAGTGAGTGAGTACCAGCTTCAACATGTGATCGGCTTGGAACTTGCACAAGGATAATGACCTGGTTAATCATACGTGTAGTGTATGATTAACATTATTCAAGGGACAAGACATGCATATGGAGGGCATGATCACATATCTACACTAACACTCTCTGCCCCCGACTTGTATAGTGGATCCAACCATGGTACGTTATGACACAGGATTCCTCAAGAAGGACGTTAATCTTCTCATGAATCAATGTCTGTATTTGTACAAGAAGAACAAGAAAATAAGGCTTGCACAAGATACACCGTAAATACCAAGGAATAACATCTCATGACGAGATCCGGATATACCAATCCGTGTAACCATCCTGTCAAAAAATTAAGGATATCTATACTAGATACAAGAGACATAAAAGATATCATGAATGATAAACTATCAAAGAATGTACTCGTCTGAAATCCGGTGAACAGTATCAAAGATGTTTGGTACGGTACCTCGAAGACCTAAATATAAAATATTACATCAATACAAGGTTTTGGAATGAAAATAAGTTAAACTAGTCAACTTCTAGGTCATAAAGTCATTTCTAAGTCAAAATAGTCAAACTAGGTCAACTTTAGGTCAAACTAGTAAAACTTGGTCAAACTAGGTATTTCTAGGTTGTATGAGTCTATCTCTATGATATTGGGTCCATACACTATGTAACTAGGTCATACTAGCTATACTAGGATACTATGAAATCAACAAAATACCGTATCATAAGATACGTAAATTATTATATATAAAAATACAATAATATGTATACAAGACAACAATATATAAAACTTCTAGCTAACCTAATGCTAAGTGGATACCTTGGCTTTGATCCAAAAGCGGTACACGACCTACACACCCATCTTGATACTCAAACCCAATACCTTGAGTATAAACCAATACATTGACATTACCTTGGTATCACAAGGTAATTCAATATCTAACATATAGCTAACTACCCATACACCCCACTATACACTAATATGCATTCAAACTTATAACAATACTATACTAACTAACATACTAATATACCTTATAATATTTAATACACGTACCCAAGATAGCTCACTCTCATTACCTTGATGTAACTTCAAGGTAATCTAGAAATAATACTAACCATTGCTAACTAGTGCTTATATATATATATATATATATATATATATATATATATATATATATATATATATATATATAGATATAAACTTAACTTACTAATCAATATATATAATTAACTTATCAAAATAAACCACTAACTTATTAATAACTCAACCCTTAAGCACTGCTTCTCACTATTCCTACTGCTGCTTAGCGCTACTGCTTATCGTTGTTGCAGCTTCTGCTTTCCGTTATGCTGCTATGGCTTGTGCTTACTGTTGCTGCTGCTGCTTTTCAGTGCCTACTGTTTTTGCAGCTTGTTCTTACTGCTATTGCTGCTTGTGCTTACTGCTGCTTGCTTGTGCTTATCCGGCTGCTTATGCTTATAATTCCCCCATCTAGCTCACATGCACACATCTATACACACATACACTCAACCACACACACACACACACACACACACACACACACACATATATATATATATATATATATATATATATATATATATATATATATATATATATATATATAACCAAAATATTACTATACATATAACCATACTAGAGATGCATATGAACTCCTACTCTTCCATGATCACCAACACATCACCAAGAATTATAGAACATACATATAAATATATATACATATATCTCACATAATAATTATAATTACAATATTATAATAGCTATAACCAATGTGAATTGAATTAAAATATAAAGAACAAACACGTGAAGTGCACCGCTCCTGTATCACACTAGATCTATGATATGCTTGTGATACGGCTCCACCACACAACCAAACGTATCTCGAAGGATACGAGAAAGTCTAAAATTATAATTATGAATAATACGAAGAGCGAGCTACTCAACTACGTGCCCGTGTCAAAATGTGACATGTTCAAACCACCCGTGTCGGAAGAAAATCCCCAAATCAACCAGTATCTCCAAATTGTCGGGATACGGCCTACACGTATCCAATTGTGGATACGACACTAATCACACACAACCAAACATATGTTAATTTAGTCTAGTTGACCTATTGACAAACACATAATGTGTCAATCTCGGAATTTCCCCAAAATTGACACAAAATACCACATAACTTCCTCCATAAGCCTCCTATGAACCTAATTCCAATTCCTATGGATAGCCTTAGTATATGGGGTGGTTCCTAATAATTAAAATATAGATAGAGTCTAATTATAGGAGAAAAATTGAATTGTACCTATTGGGAGATGAATTCCTAATGAAACCTCCAAATTGAGTGTCAAGAGCCCCTAACTTGTAGATCCTTGCTCCTCCTTGTAGATCATTGCTTCCTTCTTGTAGATTCTTGCTTCCTTCTTGTAGATCCTTACTTTAATAGTCTCCAATGATGATTAGGGAAAAAATTGGAAATAAATTTGGGTAGAATTTGATGTAGGAATGAAGGAATTTGAAAGAGAAAAATTCAAGATCTAGATTTGAAATAAAAAAATAAAGAGAGAGAGAGTCTCCCACCATTTCTAACGAGGCCGGACACTTGCCCCCTTCTCCCAGCCTCTATGAAATATCCACTATACCCCTTGGGGCTTTTCATGAAGAAATTAATTAAGGAGAACAGATTCTAGTCCAATTGGTTTAACTAATTAATCATCCTCCTAATGGATGGGCTTACTATTGGGCTCAATTCTAATTAGAATTAAGTATTGGTCCATGGATCTAATCTAAACTAGTTAGGTCCATTAACACAAGTCCAAAATCATATACTAACATCTAACAATAAATAAATAATACAATAAATAAATATTCAACATGCACAATATTTAATTAATTATGATATGACCAAAATACCTTTTCCTAAAAAATGTGGTAGTGACAAGTCTACCCCCCTTAAACTAATTTCGTCCTCAAAATTCAAAGACAAAACTACCCCCTGAAATTAAAAAAATAAAACAGAATCAGGAAAGAACATACCTCAAGGCACAAACAAATATGGGTAATGCCCTTGCATTTCATCTTCTCTCTCCTAGTCTGGTTCCTTAGCACCTTCTCTCTCTGATCCAGAATCTTAACTGGCTGCTCTGGATAGCTAAGAGTAGGACCCACCTATATCTCTGAGTGATCCAATACGTGACTAGGATCCGCCACGTACCATCTCAATTGCGATACATGAAACACGTTGTGTACTCCCTCCAATGCAGGTAGCAAGTCTAGCCTGTAAGCAAATTCACCGACCCTCTCGAAAATACTGAAAGGTCCGATGAATCGCGGACTAAGCTTCCCGCCTCCACCGAAACGAATCGTCCCTCGTATCAAAAAAATCTCAAAAATACCAAACCACCAACCTAGAACAAAACACAACCTTAGATTAATCTATAATAAATAACCAATATCCAGCACAAAACAAAAATCTAAAACGAAACCTCAAACTCCAAAGGTCTCTAGTGGCTATCGGCCCAATGTCGTTGTCTGCCCTACGCCACTCGAAATCTGTCACTGGTCAACTTAACCTTCTCTGTTGTATCCACAACCATCTCTGGCCCTAGCAAAGCTCTCTCCCAATATCATCCCATGACAAGGGAGTACGACATCTCCGACTGTACAGAGCCTCAAATGGTGACATATCTATACTAGCCCTGTAGCTGTTGTTGTAAGCAAACTCTACCAAATGGAGATGGTCCTCCTAAGATCCCCCAAAATTAAGTACACATGTGTGCAGCATATCCTCGAGAGTCTGAATAGTCCTCTCTGACTTCCCATCCGTCTGGGGGTGATAGGCAGTACTAAACTTGAGCTGGGTGCCCAAACTCTCCCAGAAATGAGAAGTGAAATGACTATCACGATCCAAGATTATGCTGACGGAAACCCCATGTATCCTGACAATCTACCTCACATACATCTCTGCCATCTTCTCCGTAGACAAACCCACCTTGAAAGGTAAAAAGTGGGCCGACTTGGTCAACCTGTCAATGATGACCAAAATTGTGTCTATCCCTCCTGGAGATCGTAGAAGTCCGGACACAAAATCTATAGTAATGTGCTCCCACTTCCACTATGGAATGGGTAATGGCTGAAGTAAACCTCGTGGCCTCTGCCTCTCGGCTTTCATCTGCTGGCAAACTAAGCATCTGGATATAAACGGTGCCACCTCCCTCTTCATGCCATACCACCATAAACTCTCTTGCATATCCCGATATATCTTGTTAGCACCTGGATGCATGGAATACTGAGAGCGTTGCACTTTCTGTAATACCTCCTCACGTGTCTCCCCACTAGTCATACTGTCACGACCCGCACCCGGTTTAGGGGCACGAGTGCGTGGGTACGTCCAGCCTACGCCGCAGCATCGGCGGTAGAACGCTGTCTAGGTCATGTAACTATCTAATCAACTCACGTGAATACCCAACTCCATAAGGAGACGTGGATATCATAAAATAATGCTAGAAATACTCAATCACAAAAACTAAAGCACGATGAGATATCAAGGCAAGCAAGAAATACAAGACAAGTCTAACGACAAAATAATCATACCTGCAATCATTAACTCCAAATCCCCAAGTGTGTTGGAAACCAGTCTACTAAGGTCACAGTCTGGAAAAATATTTTCCAGTCAGGAAGGAGCAAAGTACATCTCTAACTAGCAGTTCTATATAAATGACATAAACTATGTAGCAGTTCTAGATGGAAATATATCGGATGCATGTATAGGTACGAGAAATGTACAAGGAAAGAAATACTGGAAATACTGTAAGTAAATGCAGGAAAAGAAACAATATGTCAATGAGCAAGAAACCTATGACTAAGTGTGTGAGTACTAGCTTTAACATGTGATCGTCTTGGGAACTTGATCAGGCTGGTTACATGTGATTAGCTATGATTCATGGAAGGTCAGGCTAACCGTTGGTTAGCTATGATGCATGTAGAGGTCAGGCTAATCACACGTAACAGCTATGAGGCACGGAGATGGTCAGGCCGCACCCGACGTGAGATGTGGGGTGAGCTATGATGCATGAAAAGTTGGGTATGATCACATATCTACACTAAAATACTCCCCACCCCCGACTGGTATAGTAGATCAAATCATGGTACGCTATGGCACGGGATTCCCTAGGGAGGTAGCAAATCTCCCCGAAAATCAGTGTCTGTACATGCACAAGATAACAAGGAAACAAGTCTTGTACAAGCTACACCATGAATGAGGAATAACATCTCATGACGAGATCCGTGTATACCAATCTGTGTAACCAACGTGTCAAGAACATGGATATTTACACTAGATACAGTGAACATAGGAGATATCATAAATTAGAAACTAATCAGAGAATATACTCGCCTTTGGTCCTTAGCTGGTGAATACCGAGGTCCTGTTCCAGAGTGTCGCCTGGAGGAACCAACAGTCCTAAAGACATATAATAAACAATAAAACATTTGCATCAGAAGCTATACTAAACACACAAGCAATTACTAACTCAGGGGCTATGCCAGGTACGTTACGGGTCAACTAGGGTTATCTAGTAGAATATATAAATATACATATCATTAATTAACATATATATTAATATCCCTTAATTACAATAATAGATATAAGTATATTTATATATACTTAAATAAAACTAATACTTGTATGTACATACAAACATATATCATAGGAAGAGACATAAAGTACGTATATATATGTCTATATACTGAATAGAATTTAACACACTATATTTATGTCCTAAAAATATATGCCAAAAATATATTTATCAAACATGTACTATACATATACAGATATATATATATATATGCACATTTATATACCTAATATATATATATTTTTACTAAATTAAATACTATATATATATATACAGATGCCAATTATATCATATATTAAAAATATGTTTTATTACACATATACTACATGAAATTATACCAAATAAATATATGTATATCTATACCAAAATATACATACATATATATATATATATATATATATATATATATATATATATATATATATATATATATATATATGTAAGTATATATATATATATACCAAAAATAATTATAGGCATATACTAAATATATATATATATATATACAAATTAATTATACATACTAGAATACGTAATTATATATATAAATCATGTTAAATATATATATACATATATATATTAAATATATACGCATACATATACATTTACACATATATACGTATTTACATACTAATCCATGGTGTATTTTAGTAGTTACATACTAGTTACAGAAGGAGGGAAGACTCACAGGGGGTGGAGTATGAACAGGAGGAGATGGCCGGGGAGTCGCGGCTGAGGAGGAGCAGCGGGAAGTTGGGGTGGATCTGGGCCACGCCGGAGGAGCAACGGCTGCGGGGATGATGCTGATAGGGAAGGAGCTAGGAGGATGAGCTGGTGGGGAGTTCGGGGAGCTAGGCTGTGTCGACTCGCCGGAGTTAAACCGGGGTCGGCTCGGTTGACGGTGGGGCGAAGGGAAGATGGAGGGAAGTGGTGGTGGATGTACGGTGGGGAGTCGGAGCGGGAAGTTGCCGAGTATGGAGGAGGAGTAGGGGAGTTGCTCGAGTCGAACTCCGGCGGGTCGGCCGGAGTGGTAACAGTGTTGGTGGTGGTGATGGGGGTAGCCGACCGGCGCAACATCCGAGCAGCAGCGGCGGCCGAGCAGTGGTGGTCGGCAGAGAGTTCCAGTGGGAGGCAGCCGCTGAAATAGCAATGAGGAAGGAAGTCGGAGTACGGGGAGGGCAGGCCGGAGCAAAGGCCGGAGTGGTACAGTAACAGGGGGGAAAAACTCGGTGAACAGTGTTCCCCCTCCCCCCCTTTCTTCTCAATTTTGAAATTCAAAAGTAATTAAAAGAAGAAGAAGAAGAAGAAGAAGAAGAAGAAGAAGAAGAGAAGAAGAGAAGAAAGAATGAAAATGTAGAGAAAAGGAGGAGCTACGGTTGGGGCTTGGGGGCTAGCCTAGGTTTCTCTTTTTGGGGATTAGGGCTAGTGGGGGATAGGACATTAAATAGGATGAGGGTGTGGGTAAATCAACGGTGAGGATGCACCTAATTTAATTGAGGGGCCAGGATTTGATATGGAGAAAATTCATGGGGGGATGAGGGTGGTGACTTAGTTAAATAATTGGGCTCCCTCATTGTTTTTAAACAAATGAGGTGTTGACACCAAAAATATAAATTTACAATTTAGCCCCCTTAAATTCGGGTATTTGCACAGACACATAAATGACGAAAATTTGGCGGGCGATTCGGTGTCCGGTGTTTTGTAGGGTCAGGGGGCGCTGTAAGATCAGTATGGGCTCAATTGGCAGGGCACTGGAATTAAATTTAGATTTCAGAATCGGTTAAAATAGTATCCTCAATTTAATTAGAATTAAATGCAAGTTGTGTTCAAAAATTAATTAGGAGTACATGGGGCCAAAATCAGGTCAGGTCATCAATACCAATAATGAAGAAGACTCAGAACAGAATATTACCCTAATTTGGGTCGCACGAAAAATAGGTCAAGATTGTCTCAAATTTTAAATTAGAACGCACAACGATACAAAATAGGAATTTATTAAATAACGTCCGCGACGGTTTTTGTGCGGCTAGAAATACTACACAGAGAGCATAATTATGAGTTGCAAAAATAGCAAAATGGAAGGCGGGCATGTCTAGGGCAAGATTGTAAAATTTGTTGGAAGACAAAAGTCAGGATACTGCTCCAAATATCGAAGCAAAAGCAATGCGCAATAATTAATTAAAATACGGTAATTAATTAAAATCTCCAATAAATAAATTCTAGCTAAAATAATTAAATCCAGAATTTCATACTTCAGACAGGTATTCATCTACTGGCTTCTAGGTCAAGTCTGCTAGCTAAAAATAAATGAACACTGCATCTAATACTATATTTAATTACACATCACACATAATTATTTAAATTAATATACTATCATGCAATTACTTAATTGTAACTACAATAATATTAAATATTATTAAAAGTCGAAAATACCCCTATTTTCGGAACGTGGTAGTGACAAGTCTACCCACCTTAAAAGAATTTCGTCCTCAAAATTTAAAATCCTCATAGTAGTGTTTACTCATACACATTATTATTTCCAAAAATAGTGAAATTCAACAACCCACAAAATCCTGAAATAATGTGCCTTGTCGTTTCGCAATTTTTTCAAAAATTTCTGAAATATTCTTAAAATAAAAATCAGATTCCATCTCCTCACAATTCCCACGAATTTAAATAAAATTTTTACTCGGAATTTGATATCTGTTCCTCAAATTTAATTTCAATCAATGTATTGATTCTCGTCCCAAAAATCTGAATCCAAACAATAATCCATCAATGATCTGATTCTTCAGTTTTCTTTTTCCTCAAAATACTTAATAATACGACACTTATGGATCCTTCAAATGCAACGTCCGCAATAATAAAATTTAAATTACTATATTGCAATCAAATATATATACTGATAATTTTCCAAATTTTCCTCAAATTTTAATGATAAATTATATCACAATCAACCTTCCTGAAATTAACAATCATCAATTCTGCCATGTTAAATTTTTAATCCTTTATTTAAATTAGTGTTTATCCTCCAATTTCAATCATATCTCGATCCTTGTAAAACTAATGATCCAGCAATTCTGTTATATCAACTCATGAATGCTTATCCTTGAATTTCTAATCATCTTGTCCCATTTTGTCAAGTCATAACCTTGTCATAGATCCTTGTTATAGTCAAAACCCCAACGATCATGGTCTAAGAAAAATTTTACCCACAGTCATACAACAAACAACTTAGAGGAAACATGCATGGTTATGGTCTGTCTTATCATGGTATTGCATTCTCTGTCAGGGTGTACTACTAACTATATCCTAACAAGAAAAATCACGAATACAACCCACGGTACTAGGGAATCAATCAATCAGAAGACAAAAATAACATGAGAAAAAGAGAGAACCTGCTAACATATTTCTTGCGGTATCTCCTATCTCTAACATACTCTTAACTCTAGCACATTCACTATCTAATTCCTATTCCTGTACACTGGTACCCATATCAACTAATCATTAATCCACAAAGTCCATGAATATATCCGTATTGCACACACCTGTTTATTAATACTAAAATCTGATACCAAGGACCTCTAGCACAATCATAGGTCAATGATGCATTCAAGGTTTGATACTCCTATCCCTTTAGGTACCACTGTTTCTACTACAAGCACAACCACTACTAGCTCTCTTACCTACTGTATTTGTCTATACTAGTTGTTCTTATCACTCAAGTGCACGCCAAGTGCAACACAACACACTAAGCACTGCTCTCTCTAATACAACTCTAGATGGACACCCAAGTCTGTTTGTGGTGTCATCTCAAGCATACTCAAGCCACAGATCCTTACACATGTATATCATCTACTCATATATTAATATTCGTATCTCTCATCTCCCATAAAATTAATCCTCAAAATAATCGTCAAGGTTTAACTTCTCGATCAACTTAAATAAATTGTATATACTTCCTCAAAATCAGATACTCAACATCGAAATAAAATTTAATCACTCCTAAAATCTTTGTAGCCTTAACCATGTTTATTGAATTTATATTTGAGATCCTCAAAAATTTAATGACATAATCTCACTCCTCTATTATTCTAAAAATAACATCTTATTTCCACCTTTTAATTTATAACTCCACAATGTACATATCAGTGCTCACGGTCTCTGATACTCAAGGTGCACTCAATGCATCCAGTGTCTATAATTGTGTACTAAAATTGTACTGCCTGAATCACTTGTACTATTACCTCCAATGATCAAAGTTATCATCACCTGTATTTTCTTTCATGATTTCAATTTATGTCAACTGGTATATCATTTAATTATCATCACACAGAGTGCTTACTGTTATTAACATTATTCTCGACTAATCCTCGATATAGAATCATTAGCACTCTTGGTATTATATCACTAGCTTTATTAATGGATCATCTCATCAAGCTCATTATAACTCATGATTGCATGCACTTTCTATAATACCCATGCTTTACTTCAATCTCAAGGGCAGGCATATGGTTCTATATCTCGATTGATGTATAAGCATATCTCTTAATCCTTTTACAGCCTGTTAAACTAATTTGTGATACACTTCACAACTTTCATTACTAATCCTGATATTTATCTACTTATGACATCTCATTAAACCCTTTATGCATATACATTTCTTTACCTTTAACATTTCCGATATCAGTCATCAAATTGAACATCATGCTCCATAAATCCTTAACACAATTCCTGGATACTTAATCGTTTACATAGATCACTCAATTACATAATCATGATTATCCAGGACGGGTAATTGGCTCTGATACTAACTCTGAGAACTATCACTGATACTCTATACTCTCCTTAACTCTCAGTCTCTAATGACACTTATCCCAAACCATTGGTACAAGGTACTATGCTAAGGGCTAACTCTAGATTAAATCCTTCTGCTCACATGTCCAACTAGGAAATACTTACAAACTCACAAGTCACACTCAGTCAACTAATACAAGACACAACCAAAATTGCAAGTCACTAATTATCATACTAACAAGGAATCCTCAAAGAAAATAAGCTAAAAAAGAAACTGGATCAAGGATGGAAGGTATCTTTACTGCTAGTAAAGAAAAGAAGCGATGGAACAAAGTCCTGGAATAACATAAATAGGTAAGTCTTGAGATGATACTTTAAGAACCAATTTAAGATACAACCTGATAATCATACACGTCTGTCAGAAATCATGACACACAGAATCCTCGCCACGCTAGTAAGCATAGATGCGATAAACGACAGGTTCCGTAACTAAGGTATGCAACTCTATAATCATGTCATCTAGAATCCTCGCCACGCCAACCGGTATGGCTGCGAGAAACTCTAAACCTCATAACTAAAGTATGTACATCCAAGTTAGGTTCCTACGTTCTCGTCACGACAGCTAATATGGCTGCGATAAACTCTAGGTTCCATAACCAAAGTAGACGTTTTTACCTTTCTCACTGTCCTCATCAATATATGTCATCAGATGATACCATAAATTCTAGTCCATAAAATTCATCTCAATATGAAATCAACTCAACAACGATACCAAGAATTAAAGTTAACAACTGGTCAACAAGAATCAAACTCAATATCAACGAGTGGGGACGGACGGAAACAAGGGCGAAGGAATTAAATTGGAAATTATAATAAGATTCTCATGGGGTCATCCCAGGAATCTCTCAAGAATTTGTGATTTGAGTATTCGCTCTCGTCCTAGTATCCTATGTCCTAGATCCTATCGCAGGCACGTAGTAGTATAACAAGGATGCCACACTACTACGACATCGCACAACTCGCGAAGTCTGACCTGCATGGGCCACCACTAAAAACGTGTCACAACCCGCACCCGGTTTAGGGGCACGAGTGCGTGGGTACGTCCAGCCTACGCCGCAGCATCGGCGGTAGAACGCTGTCTAGGTCATGTAACTATCTAATCAACTCACGTGAATACCCAACTCCATAAGGAGACGTGGATATCATAAAATAATGCTAGAAATACTCAATCACAAAAACTAAAGCACGATGAGATATCAAGGCAAGCAAGAAATACAAGACAAGTCTAACGACAAAATAATCATACCTGCAATCATTAACTCCAAATCCCCAAGTGTGTTGGAAACCAGTCTACTAAGGTCACAGTCTGGAAAAATATTTTCCAGTCAGGAAGGAGCAAAGTACATCTCTAACTAGCAGTTCTAAATAAATGACATAAACTATGTAGCAGTTCTAGATGGAAATATACCGGATGCATGTATAGGTACGAGAAATGTACAAGGAAAGAAATACTGGAAATACTGTAAGTAAATGCAGGAAAAGAAACAATATGTCAATGAGCAAGAAACCTATGACTAAGTGTGTGAGTACTAGCTTTAACATGTGATCGGCTTGGGAACTTGATCAGGCTGGTTACATGTGATTAGCTATGATTCATGGAAGGTCAGGCTAACCGTTGGTTAGCTATGATGCATGTAGAGGTCAGGCTAATCACACGTAACAGCTATGAGGCACGGAGATGGTCAGGCCGCACCCGACGTGAGATGTGGGGTAAGCTATGATGCATGAAAAGTTGGGTATGATCACATATCTACACTAAAATACTCCCCACCCCCGACTGGTATAGTAGATCAAATCATGGTACGCTATGGCACGGGATTCCCTAGGGAGGTAGCAAATCTCCCCGAAAATTAGTGTCTGTACATGCACAAGATAACAAAGAAACAAGTCTTGTACAAGCTACACCATGAATGAGGAATAACATCTCATGACGAGATCCGTGTATACCAATCCGTGTAACCAACGTGTCAAGAACATGGATATTTACACTAGATACAGTGAACATAGGAGATATCATAAATTAGAAACTAATCAGAGAATGTACTCGCCTTTGGTCCTTAGCTGGTGAATACCGAGGTCCTGTTCCAGAGTGTCGCCTGGAGGAACCAACAGTCCTAAAGACATATAATAAACAATAAAATATTTGCATCAGAAGCTATACTAAACACACAAGCAATTACTAACTCAGGGGCTATGCCAGGTACGTTACGGGTCAACTAGGGTTATCTAGTAGAATATATAAATATACATATCATTAATTAACATATATATTAATATCCCTTAATTACAATAATAGATATAAGTATATTTATATATACTTAAATAAAACTAATACTTGTATGTACATACAAACATATATCATGGGAAGAGACATAAAGTACGTATATATATGTCTATATACTGAATAGAATTTAACACACTATATTTATGTCCTAAAAATATATGCCAAGAATACGTTTATCAAACATGTACTATACATATACAGATATATATATATATATATATATGCACATTTATATACCTAATATATATATATTTACTAAATTAAATACTATATATATATATACAGATGCCAATTATATCATATATTAAAAATATGTTTTATTACACATATACTACATGAAATTATACCAAATAAATATATGTATATCTATACCAAAATATACATACATATATATATATATATATATATATGTAAGTATATATATATATATATATACCAAAAATAATTATAGGCATATACTAAATATATATATATATATATATATATATACACAAATTAATTATACATACTAGAATACGTAATTATATATATAAATCATGTTAAATATATATATACATATATATATTAAATATATACGCATACATATACATTTACACATATATACGTATTTATATACTAATCCATGGTGTATTATAGTAGTTACATACTAGTTAAAGAAGGAGGGAAGACTCACAGGGGGTGGAGTATGAACAGGAGGAGATGGCCGGGGAGTCGCGGCTGAGGAGGAGCAGCGGGAAGTTGGGGTAGATCCGGGCCACGCCGGAGGAGCAACGGCTGCGGGGATGATGTTGATAGGGAAGGAGCTAGGAGGATGAGCTGGTGGGGAGTTCGGGGAGCTAGGTTGTGTCGACTCGCCGGAGTTAAACCGGGGTCGGCTCGGTTGACGGTGGGGCGAAGGGAAGATGGAGGGAAGTGGTGGTGGATGTACGGTGGGGAGTCGGAGCGGGAAGTTGCCGAGTATGGAGGAGGAGTAGGGGAGTTGCTCGGGTCGAACTCCGGCGGGTCGGCCGGAGTGGTAACAGTGTTGGTGGTGGTGATGGGGGTAGCCGGCCGGCGCAACATCCGAGCAGCAGCGGCGGCCGAGCAGTGGTGGTCGGCGGAGAGTTCCAGTGGGAGGCAGCCGCTGAAATAGCAATGAGGAAGGAAGTCGGAGTACGGGGAGGGCAGGCCGGAGCAAAGGCCGGAGTGGTACAGTAACAGGGGGGAAAAACTCGGTGAACAGTGTTCCCCCCCCCCCTTTCTTCTCAATTTTGAAATTCAAAAGTAATTAAAAGAAGAAGAAGAAGAAGAAGAAGAAGAAGAAGAGAAGAAGAGAAGAAAGAATGAAAATGTAGAGAAAAGGAGGAGCTACGGTTGGGGCTTGGGGGCTAGCCTAGGTTTCTCTTTTTGGGGATTAGGGCTAGTGGGGGATAGGACATTAAATAGGATGAGGGTGTGGGTAAATCAACGGTGAGGATGCACCTAATTTAATTGAGGGGCCAGGATTTGATATAGAGAAAATTCATGGGGGGATGAGGGTGGTGACTTAGTTAAATAATTGGGCTCCCTCATTGTTTTTAAACAAATGAGGTGTTGACACCAAAAATATAAATTTACAATTTAGCCCCCTTAAATTCGGGTATTTGTACAGACACATAAATGACAAAAATTTGGCGGGCGATTCGGTGTCCGGTGTTTTGTAGGGTCAGGGGGCGCTGTAAGATCAGTATGGGCTCAATTGGCAGGGCACTGGAATTAAATTTAGATTTCAGAATCGGTTAAAATAGTATCCTCAATTTAATTAGAATTAAATGCAAGTTGTGTTCAAAAATTAATTAGGAGTACATGGGGCCAAAATCAGGTCAGGTCATCAATACCAATAATGAAGAAGACTCAGAACAGAATATTACCCTAATTTGGGTCGCACGAAAAATAGGTCAAGATTGTCTCAAATTTTAAATTAGAACGCACAACGATACAAAATAGGAATTTATTAAATAACGTTCACGACGGTTTTTGTGCGGCTAGAAATACTACACAGAGAGCATAATTATGAGTTGCAAAAATAGCAAAATGGAAGGCGGGCATGTCTAGGGCAAGATTGTAAAATTTGTTGGAAGACAAAAGTCAGGATACTGCTCCAAATATCGAAGCAAAGGCAATGCGCAATAATTAATTAAAATACGGTAATTAATTAAAATCTCCAATAAATAAATTCTAGCTAAAATAATTAAATCCAGAATTTCATACTTCAGACAGGTATTCATCTACTGGCTTCTAGGTCAAGTCTGCTAGCTAAAAATAAATGAACACTGCATCTAATACTATATTTAATTACACATCACACATAATTATTTAAATTAATATACTATCATGCAATTACTTAATTGTAACTACAATAATATCAAATATTATTAAAAGTCGAAAATACCCCTGTTTTCGGAACGTGGTAGTGACACATACATAATCTAACACCATGCCGCAAAGAACCATCCTCAGCAATCGTAAAATCATCCTCCAATCCTGCTCACACCTGAGCCCTGATGCTCCTCAGAGATACATCCTCATACTGGACTGCCTTGATCCTGTCCATCAACTCTGAGTGTATCTGCAACCCCGACATCTGTATGGCAAAACCAGGAACTATCACCTCAATGCCTAATCTCTCCAAGCCTTCCAACAAATATCGATCATGCATCAAAAATATAGCTACCGGATACCTGCTCAAGGCATCGACAACTACATTAGCTTTCCTAGAATAATACTACAAAGATATGTCAAAATTCTTTATCAGTTCCAGCCACCGATGCTACCTAATGTTCAACTCCTTCTGAGTGAAAACGTACTTCAAGCTCTTGTGGTCTGTGAAGATCTCCACACGCTCTCCATACAAATAGTGTTTTCACAACTTCAAGGCAAAGATGACTGCTGCCAACTCCAAATCATGGGTAGGATAGTTCTTTTCATGAGGAAGCAATAGCATGGATGCATAGGAAATTACTTTCCCATTCTGCTGAAGAACATAACCCAGACCTTTCCCTGATGCATCACTATAAATAGTGAAACCTCCAGACCCTGATGGCAACGTCAAAATAGGAGTAGACATCAATCTCGTCTTCAAATCCTCAAAAGCAACCTTGCACTCCTCTGTCCAAACAAACTCTGCATCCTTCCTGGTGATTCTAGTCATCGGATCGGCAATCCTCAAAAAATCTTGCACAAACTTTCTGTAGTAGCCAGCCAAACCCAATAAACTTCTGATCTCTGCCACTAAACTCGGGGTCTTCCAAGAGTCCACTGCTGCGATCTTCTTCAGATCCACTAAAATTCCATCATCAGTCACAACATGTCCTAAGAACTCCACCTTATCTAGGAAGAACTCACAATTGGACAGCTTTTCATACAGCTTCTCCTTCCTCAGCACATCCAACATAATTCGCAAATGTTCCTCGTGCTCCTCTGGTGTCTTCGAGTATATGAGTATGTCATTAATGAATACCACCACAAACTTGTCAAGGTACTGGTGGAACACCTTGTTCATCAAATTCATAAATACTGTTGGACATTAGTCAACCCAAACGGTATCACCATGAACTCATACTGGCCATACTGAATCCTAAAAGCAGCCTTTGCAATGTCCTCCGTCTTCACTTTCACCTAGTGGAAGCCTGATCTCAAGTCTATCTTAGAAAATACCTTGGCGCCACTCAACTGATCGAACAGGTCATCAATTCGTGGCAACGACTATTTATTCTTGATTGTGAGATTATTCAATACCCTGTAATCGATGCAAATGCGCACTGACTCATCCTTCTTATGTACCAACAATATCGGGACTCCCCACGGTGAAGAATTGGATCTGATAAACCCCTTATCCTGTAACTCATCTACTTCCTTCTTCAGCTCGACCAGCTCGTTATTGATTACTCTATAAACATGCTGTGAAATTGGTTCTGCACCTGGCACCAAGTCTACAGAGAACTCAATATCTCGATCTGGCAGCAATCTTGGCAGTTCCTCAGGAAACACATCCAAGAACTCTGCTATCAACGGATGCGACAACTCTTTGTCGTCTACCATAGCTCCACAGATAATGCCTTCTCCCTGCTCTGCAGCTCCTCTAGCAAACTCAAACTCTGGCTCTCCTGGCGGGCTAAACAAAACTCTACCTTCTCTACAATATATACTAGCATTGTGCCTACTTAACCAATTCATCCCGAGTACAATGTCGTAGCTCAGAAGTGGCATTACAAGTAGATACGGACTCAGCTTCCGGCCACCCAGAGTAACTCTCCGATCCTTGCAAATATTATTAACTAGGATAATGTATCCCCCGGTCATAATCTTGCAAGTCCTAAGCAATGACTCAGCTACCAAATGATGCTTCAGAAAAAAGAAACAGATACAAAACTATGGAAAGCACCACTATCAAACAAAGCTAAAGCTGGAATGAAATCAAGAAGAACAAAATCTGCGATGACATCTCCGGTGGGTTCGGCCTCCTCGACCGTCATAGCCAAAGCTCGTCCCTGACGTGTACCTCCATGATGCTGGTGCTGGGCATAACGGTGCTGCTGGGTCAAAAGTGACGGTCCCCTCGGCTGAACTGCAGGTGGCCTCGCATGTGTTCTTGGAGCTGGAGCTGCTCCCTAAACTGCACGACGAGGGTTGGAAGGACAATCTCTCAGCTTATGCCCCTCGGCACCACAATACAGACAAACTCTAAACCACTTCCTGCAAACTTCCCAGATGTGGCCGGGCTTCTTGCAGTAGTGGAAGGAAGCTTGTTGTGACTGTCTTTGCTGCTACAGTGCCTGGTGAAATGGTGCCCTAGCTGGAGTCTGGTGCTGTTGTGCCTGCTGAAAAGGCCTGGACTGGAAATGAGGATGCTTAGCAGTCACTGCGCTACTATTAGCCCTCAGAAAAGAATCACGATCTCTCTTGGATTTCAAGCCCAACTCCCGCTCAACCTTGTGTGCCTCCACAAGTATCTCCGAATAAGTCTTACAGAAAGACGGAATTAGGATCTTTACTTCCCATTTCAGACCCTCGCGGAAACGGATAGCTTGAACCTCCGGCTCCCTCACTAAATACTCCACAAATCGGCTCAGCCTACCGAACTCTATGGCGTACTCCTCTTCGGACATGCTCCCCTGAGTAAGGGTCTCAAACAGCCTCCCCAAGTCCAATATGTCCGCTCGAGCAAATAACTTCCTTTTGAAGAGGTCCTTGAACACCTCCTAAGATTGCCCTACATCAGTAAGAAGTGGCTCATTCCTGAACCAAGTGCGAGCGATGTCGAACAGCTGAAGTCATACTGCCTCTACCTTCAGATCCTCAATAAGACGGGATACCCTCATGAGATGCTCAATATGCTCATGCCAATTATAAGCGTAGACGATGCCCTCAATCCCCTTGAAGACCTGAGGTTCCAGCTTCTTGAAGTCCTGGATATTGCCTGGCCGAAGCTGGGCAACCTGCTGCTGGACTGGAGCTCCTCTCGCTACTACAGCAAGGGTAAACTGATGAGAACTCTCAATACCCTGTCGTAACACATCGGTCTGCCTCTGGTGTGCCTCGGACTAGGCCCTCTGAGCCTCCATCATCTGGCAAAACAATGCGAACACCTGAGTCGCATCTATCGGTACAGAGGTAGAGGTGGAAGTCCCTCAGATACAGCCCGAACAGTCCTCTGAGCTGGAGGTGGACCCCCAAATGCAGCTGATACACCAATCACCGAAGAAGTGACTGGTGTAGGCCATCGGGAAGTCGCAGATCTCTAAAAAAATGCTCCCCTCTGTTGTGATCTAGTCTTAGGCGGCATCTTGAGGTAAAGCGAAAGAAAAGAATCAATATGGCACATGATATAATGCATTCAAAGAAGTACAGTTAAAGATCAAATATCAATATCAAGGAAGAACAGTTGAATGAATCAATAGAGTTTTTCCTAAATTTAATTGAGTATTCCCAGCCTATAACCTATATCCTATATCCTGAAACAGACTCGTAATCGCACTCAAATAAGAGCACCACTACGAATTGTACTAATTGCGACCTCGAAGACCTACATAGGCCACCACTAAAAATGTGTCACGACCCGCACCCGGTGTAGGGGCACGAGTACGTGGATACGTCCAGCCTACGCCACAGCATCGGCAGTAGAACGCTGTTAGGGTAAACTATCTATCTAGCAATCAAGATATACTAATGCCACCAATGAAATATGAATACTCAATCACAAATCTATAAGATGGAACAATCGCACGAATATGATATAAAGAATAGAAGAGTCAAATATAACTCACAAGACAAAATAATATCCAATGAGTTATCAAAAAAATACTAATAACTGAGCTGGAGACAAATCCAGTATAAATAGATACTAACTACTGAGCTACAAGTTCTGGGTCATCTGTCTTAATCGGGATAAGACCCTTCTGAGCCAAAGTCTCTGGCTCTAAGCCAACTACGTCCTGAGGCCCGTAGTGAGTGGGATACCACTCCTCAGTATCATCTGGGAAAAATATATCCAGTCAAGAAAGGAGCAATGTACATCTCTAACAACAGTTCCAATAAATAATATAAACTATGTAATAGTAAATAGATATGAATATACAAGATGCAATATACAGATACAAGAGATATGCAATATAGGAAATACTGGAATTAAATACAATAAATGAGCAACACAGGAATGAACAAGAAATACTACTACTAAGTGAGTGAGTACCAACTTCAACATTTGATCGGCTTGGGAACTTGCACAAGGATAATGGCCTGGTTAATCATACGTGCGGTATATGATTAACACTATTCAAGGAATAAGACATGCACAAGGAGGGTTTGATCACATATCTACACTAACACTCCCCGCCCACGACTGGTATAGTGGATCCAACCATGGTACGTTATGACACAAAATTCTACAAAAAGGGCACTAATCTTCTCAAGAATCAATGTCTGTATTTGTACAAGAAGAACAAGGAAATAAGGCTTGCACAAGATACACCGTAAATACCAAGTATTAACATATCATGACGAGATACGGATATACCAATCTGTGCAACCATCGTGTCAAGAAATCAAGGATATTTACACTAGATACAAGAGTCATGGAGGATATCATGAATAAGAAACTATCAGAAAATGTACTCACCTGGAATCCAGTGAACAGTATCAAAGATGTCTGGTACAGTACCTCGATGACCTAAATATGGAATATTACATAAATACAAGATTTTGGAATAAAAATAAGTTAAACTAGTCAACTTCTAGGTCATAAAGCCATTTCTAAGTCAAAATAGTCAAACTAGGTCAACTCTAGGACAAACTTGAAACTTGGTCAAACTAGCTATTTCTAGGTTATATGAGTCTATCTATAGTATATTGAGTCCATACACTATGTAACTAGGCCATACTAGCTATACTAGGATACTAGAAAATCAATAAAATACCGTATCATAAAATACCTAAATGATTAGATATGAAAATACAATAATATGTATATAAGACAACAATATATAAAACTTCTTGCTAAACTAATGCTAAGTGGATACCTTGGCTTTGAACCAAAAGTTGTATCACATGACCTACACACCCATCTTGATACTCAAACCCAATACCTTGAGTATAAACCAATACCTTGACATTATCTTGGTATCACAAGGTAATTCAACATCTAACATATAGCTAACTACCCATACACCTCACTATACACTAATATGCATTCAAACTTATAACAATACTATACTAACTAACATACTAATATACCTCATGATATTTAATACCTTTACCCAAGATACCTCACTCTCATTACCTTGATGTAACTTCAAGGTAATCTAGAAATAATACTACCAATGCTAACTAGTGCTTATATATGTATATAACTTATATATAGATATAAACTTAACTTACTAAACAATATATATAACTAACTTATAAAAATAAACTACTGGCTTATCATAACTCAACCCTTAAACATTGCTTCTCACTATTCCTACTGCTGCTTATCGCTACTGCTTATCGCTGCTGTAGCTTCTGCTTTCCGTTCTGCTGCTGCTGCTGCTTGTGCTTACTGCTGCTGTTGTTGCTTGCTTGTTCTTATCCGGCTGCTTATGCTTCAAATTCTCCCTTCTAGCTCACATGCACAGATCTATACACACATACACTTATCCATATATATATATATATATATATATATATATATATATATATAACCACAATACCACTATACATATATATACATATAACCATACTAGAGATGCACATGAACTCCTGCTCCCCCATGATCACCAACACATCACCAAGAATTATAGAACATACATATAAATATATATATATATATATACATATATCTCACATAATAATTATAATTACAATATTATAATAGATATAACTAAGGTGAATTGAATTAAAATGCAAAGAACAAACACGTGAAGTGCACCGCACCTGTATCACACTAGATCTATGATACGCTTGCGATACTGCTACACTACAAAACCAAACGTACGCCGAAGGACACGAGCAAGTCCAAAATCATAATTATAAATAATACGAAGAGCTAGCTACTCAACTACATGCCCGTGTCAAAATGTGACATGCTCAAACCCCCGTGTCGGAAGAAAACCTCCAAATCAACCCGTATCTCCAAATTGTCGGGATACGGCCTACACATATCCAATTATGGACACGACACTAATCACCCATAATCAAACACATGTCAATTTGGTCTAATTGACCTATTGACAAACACATAATGTGCCAATCTCAGAATTTTTCCAAAATCGACACAAAATACCACATAACTTCCTTTATAGGCCTCCTATGAACCTAATTCCAATTTCTATTGGTAACCTTAGTATATGGGGTGGTTCCTAATGATTAATATACACATTTATATTCGAATTAGAAGGAAAAAAACTAAATTTTATCTATTGTGAGATGGATTTCCAATGAAACCTCCAAATTGAGCGTCAAGAGCCTCCAACTTGTAGATCCTTGCTTCCTTCTTGTAGATTCTTGCTTTCTCCTTGTAGATTCTTGCTTTAATAGCCTCCAATGATGATTAGATAAGGAATTGGGATGAAATTTGGGTAGAATTTGATTTAAGAATGAAGAAATTTGGAAGAAAAAAATTCTAGTTCTAGATTTGAAATAAAAAATGAAGAGAGAGAATCTCCCTCCATTTCTAACTAGGCCGGCCACTTTCTCCTTCCCTAAGCCACTATAAAATGTCCATAATATTCCTGGGGGCTTGTCATGAAGAAATTAATTAAGGAGGAAAGGTTCTAGTCCAATTGGTTTAACTAATTAATCCTCCTCCTAATGAATGGACTTACTATTGGGCTCAATTCTAACTAGAATTAAATATTGGTCCATGGATCTAATCTAAACTTGTTAATTCAACTAACACAAGTCCAAAATCATATACTAAAATCTAACAATAAATAAATAATTTCAACGATCCATACCCGGTGTAAGGGTACAAGTCGGGAACAACACCCAACCTACGCCGCAGAATCGACGGTAGAATGTTGTTTGGGTAATCTATCTAACAATATAATGAGCCACCAACAATATCAATATACTCAATCACAGATCTAAGACAGAAATGAGCACGAATATAATAAAGAATAGAATAGTCACATACAACTCATGAGTCTAAAATAATAACATCAATGAGTCTGAAGAAATACTAAACAATAAGTTTGAGACAAATCAAGTAAAAAAAAATACTAAGAAGCTACAAGTCCCGGGTCATCTGTCTTAGTCGGGATGAGTCCCTCCTGAGCCAGGGTCTCTGACTCTAAACCCACAACATCCTGAGTCTCATAATGTATAGGGTACCACTCCTCAGTGTCATTTGGGAAAAATATATCCAGTTAGGAAAGGAGCAGAGTACATCTCTAACAGCAGTTCTAATCAATAATATAAACTATATAGCAGTAAATAGATGTGAATATACAAGATGCAACAATAGGTACAAGAGAGATATATAATAAGAAAATACTAGAAATAAATACAAGAATAAACAATATGACAATGAACAAGAATACTAATGACTAAGTGAGGGAGTACTAGCTTTAACATGAGATCAGCTTGGGAACTTGGTACAAGATTTATGGCCTAGCTAATCATACGTGCGGTGTATGATTAACACTATTCAAGAACAAGACTTGATACAAGGATGGTATGATCAAATATCTATACTACATACTCCCCAACCCAGATTGGTATAGTAGATCCAACCATGGTACGCTATGGCACGGGATTCCCTAGAAAGATAGCTAGTCATCCCGAGAATCAGTGTCTATATATGTACAAGAAGAACAATAAAACAAGGCTTGCATAAGATACACCATATACCAAGGAATAATATCTCATGACGAGATCCGGATATACCAATCCGTGTAACCATCGTATCAAGAAATCATGGATATCTACACTAGATACAATGAACATAGATGATATCATAAATAAGAAACTATCAGAGAATGTACTCGTCTGAAGTCCGGGGAATAGTCTCACAGATGTCTGATACGGTGCCTCAAAGCCCTACATAGGGAATACAACATCAATACAAGGTTTCGGAATAAAAATAAGTTAAACTAGTCAACTTCTAGGTCAAAGAAATATTTCTAAGTCAAAATAGTCATACTAGGTCAACTCTAAGTCAAACCGGTCAAACTTGGTCAAACTACCTACTTCTAGGTTGCCTGAGTCTATTTCTATAATATTGGGTTCATAAACTATGAAACTAAGCTACACTAGTTAAATCTAAGGTACTAAGATATCGTATCTCAGGATACGCGCAAACAAGAGAGATACAATATTACATATGCACATTCAAACAATATATATATATATATATATATATATATATATATATATATATATATATATATATATACTAATTCTAATCACAATGCTAAGTGGATACCTTGGTTTTGAACCAATTTGGTATTGCACCAAAAAACACTCATCTAGGTACCCAACTCAATTACCTTGAGTAACCCTCAATACCTTGACACTTACCTTGGTATCTCAAGGTAATGCCACCCTGGTATATAGTAGCTACCCAACTAACTACATACTAATAGTTATATATATATATATCAATCAATATAAACTACTAGTATATGCTACTAGCTATCCAACTAACCTCCAACTACTAAAGCAACTAATACATACATATACCTACTTACATAATAACTATCTCTAGTATATATAGATAAAAAGATATATATATATATATATATATATATATATATATATATATATATATATATATAACCATAAACTACTAACATATATATACCGTACCATCAACTAACAATGCATATGTAACTACTATCTAGCTAACTACTAATTGCTAGTCATTAACACTAACTAACTGTGCTTAAAACCAGTTAACTGAACCAATACCCTGCTGCTGCTGCTCATTCTCTTATTGCTGCTGCTGCTCCATCTCTGTGCCTTGCTGTGCTAGTCCTTCTCTTGCTGCTGCTGGTGGTAGTCTACATACTGCTACTGCTGCTCGTTCTCTTATTGTTGCTGCTGCTCCTTCTCTGTGACTTGCTGTGCTCACAACACTATGCAGTTGGCCACTGCACAGTATGCCCCTTGCCCGGAGTATCTCGCTCACTCTCAAACACACCAACACATAGCACAACACCTAGTCATAACACTATACTATTTATATACAGAAAATGTATACTTTACCTATATATATATACTCTCTCTCTCTAACATATATATATATATATATATATATATATATATATATATATATATATATAAAGGTAGATACAACACATCCTCACTTACATACTTATAGGTATAGTAGCATCATACACAAAAATTCATATATGCAACATACATGTATACATATACATAACTTATTCAAATAGCTATTATGTATAGATGTATAACTACATATATATAAACACATATACATATAGACACTTACCCAAGTATATATAATATATCATACATCACATATATATACATATGGAACTATGCATACACAAGTATACACCTATTACAATAGATATATAGATAACTATAGACTAGTACATATCAATATATATCTATATGTATACACATACACATATGTAGTATAACATTCACCTTAACATATAGATACCTTTATATACTAGCACATATAACTACATATATATATATATATATACATAACAATATATATATATATATATATATATATATATATATATGCATATGAATATATCTACTACAATAGCTAAAAATAATAGAAATTGGATCTAAAATGAAATATAACAAACACGTGGAGTGCATCGCACCCGTATCATACTAGATCTATGATACGCTTGCGACACGAGTCCACCACACTATCAAACATACCCCGACGGACACGAGCAAGTCTAATATATTATTTATAAATAATACGAATTGCCAAACACACATCTACGTGTCCGTGTCAAAATATGACATGCACAAAGTCCCGTGTCGGAGAAAAAACTCCCAAATCAACACGTATCACCAAATTATTGGGATAAGACCTACACGTACCCAATTTTGGATACGACACTAGCCACAAACAGACAATCACATGTCAAATTGATCTATAGGACCTATTGACAAATACAACAAGTGTCAATCTCAAAATTCTACCAAAACTGACACAAAAAGCACCGTAACTGTCTCAATATGCCTCATATGAACTAAATTCTAATTCCTATGGGTAGCCTATGCATATGGATTGATTTTTCATGGTTAGATCTCATATTTAGAACCTCAATAAAGGAAAAAAAACTGAATTATACCTATTGGAAAATGGATTCCCAATGCAAACTCCAAATTTAATGAAATTGGCCTCCAACTTGTAGATCCTTGCTCCTCTTTGTAGATCTTTGCCCCCTCCTTCTAGATCCTTACTCTACTAGCCTCCAATGGTGATTTGGGAAATAATTGGAATAAAATTTGGTAGGAAAATGATGTAGGAATGAGGGAATTTGGTTGAGGGAAATTCTAGATCTATATTTGAAATGAAAAGAGGAGAGAGAAACTTTCCCCCCCTCTTTATATTGGCCGCCCCCCTTGCCCCTCCCTCAAGTTGCTATGTAATGTCCATTATACCCCTTGGGGCCTCAAATGAAGAAAAAATTAAGGAGAAAATGTTCTAGTCTAATAGTTTAATTAAACTAATCATTTTCCTAATCAATGGGCTTTCTAGTTGGGCTCAATTCTAACAATTAATACATGTTGGTTCATGAGTCTAAACTAAACTAGTTAGGTCCACTAACACAAGTCCAAAACAATAAACTAACATCTAACAATAATTAAATAATACAATAAATAATTATTCACATGTAGTATTTAATTAAATATAAATGACTAAAATATCCTTTCCTAGAAAATGTGGTAGTGACAAGTCTACCCTCCTTAAAATAATTTTGTCCTCGAAATTCAAAGACGAAAACTTACCCCCAGGAAATAACAGAACATAATAGAACAAAAGAACAGATCATAACTAGTAAGAACATACCTCAAGGCACAAACAAATATGGATAACGCTCTCGCATTTCATCCTCTCTCTCCCAGGTAGACTCCCCCGGAGAGTGATACCTCCATGCGACGCATACCAAAGAAATAGTCTGGTTTCTCAGTATCTTCTCTCTCTGATCCAGAATCTCAACTGGCTGCTCTGGATAGCTAAGAGTAGGGCCCACCTCTATCTCTGAGTGATCCAACACGTGACTAGGATCTACCACGTACCGTCTCAAATGCGACATGTGAAACACGTTGTGCACTCCCTCCAGGGCAGGTGGAAAGTATAGTCTATAAACAACTGCATCGACCCTCTCTAAAATAGTAAAAGGTCCGATGAATTATGAACTAAGCTTCCCGTCTCCACCGAAGCGAATCGTGCCTTGTGTTGGAGAAATCCTCAGAAATACCAAACCACCCACCTCAAACTCCAAAGGTCTCCGGTGGCTATCGGCCCAATGCCGCTAACTATCATGCGCCACTCGAAGTCTGTCTCTGATCAACTGAACCTTCTTCGCTGCATCTACAACCATCTCTAGCCCAAGCAAAACTCTCTCTCCAATATCGTCCCATGACAAGGGAGTACGACATCTCCGACCGTACAGAGCTTCAAAATGTGACATCTCTATACTAGCCTGGTAGGTGTTGTTGTAAGCAAACTCTACCAAATGGAGATGGTCCTCCCAAGAAGCCCCAAAATCTAGTACAGAAGTGCGCAACATATCATCGAGAGTCTAAATACTCCTCTCTGACTGTCCATCTGTCTGGGGATGATATGTAGTACTGAACTTGAGCTAGGTACCCAAACTCGCCTGCAAACTCCTCCAAAAATGAGAAGGGAAACAACTATCCCGATCCGAGACTATGCTGACAGAACTCCATGTATCTTGACGATCTGCCTCATATACATCTCTGTCAGCTTCTCCGTAGACAAACCCACCTTAAAAGGCAAAAAGTGGGCCAACTTGGTCAACCAGTCAACGATGACCCAAATCACGTCTTTCCCTCCTGTAGATCGTGGAAGTCCGGACACAAAATCCATAGTAATGTGCTCCCACTTCCACTCTGAAATGGGTAATGGCTGAAGTAAATCTCCTGGGCTCTGCCTCTTGGCTTTTACCTGCTGGCACTCTAAGTATCTGGATACAAACTGTGCCACTTCCCTCTTCATGCCATACCACCACACACTCTCTCGCATATCCCGATACATCTTGTTGGCACCTAGATGTATGGAATACTGAGAGCGAGGCGCTTCCTGTAATACCTCTTCACGCGGCTCCCCACTAGGCACACACAATCTAACTCTATGCCGCAAAGATCCATCCTCAACAATGGTGAAATCATCCTCCAATCCTGCTCTCACCTGAGCTCTGAAGCTACTCAGAGATACATCCTCGTACTTGGCTGCTTTGATCATGTCCATCAACTCAAAATGTATCTGCAATCCCCACATCTGTATAGCCAAACCAGGAACTATCACCTCAATGCCCAAGCTCTCCAAGTCCTCCAACAAATATCGATCATGTGTCAAAAACATAACTAGCAGATACCTACTCAAGGCATCGACAACTACATTAGCTTTTCCAGGATGATACTGCAAAGAGATGTCAAAATACTTCATCAGTTCCAACTACCGATGTTGTCTCATGTTCAACTCCTTCTGTGTGAAAACGTACTTCAAGCTTTTATGGTCTGTGAAGATCTCCACACGCTCTCCGTACAAATAGTGTTTCTACAACTTGAGGGCAAAGATGACTGCTACCAACTCTAAATCATGGGTAGGATAGTTCTTCTCATGTGGACGCAATTGCCTGGATGTATAGGTAATCACTTTCCTATTCTGCTGAAGAACATAACCCAAACCTTTCTCCGATGCATTACTATAAATAGTGAAACCTCCAGACCCTGATGGCAACGTCAAAATAGGAGCAGACGTCAACCTCTTCTTCAATTTCTCAAAAGCAACCTAGCAATCCTCTATCCAAACAAACTCTATATCCTTCCCGGTGAGTCTGGTCATCAGCTCGGCAATCCTCGAAAAATCTTGCATAAACTTCCTCTAGTAGCCTGCCAATCCCAAGAAACTCCTGATCTCTGCTATCGAACTTGGGGTCTTCCAAGACTCCACTGCTGCGATCTTCTTCAGATCCACTAAAATACCATCACTAGTCATAACATGCCCCAAGAACTCCTCCTTGTCCAAGAAGAATTCACACTTGGATAACTTCCTATACAGCTTCTCCTTCCTCACCACTTCCAACACAATCCGCAAATGCTCCTCGTGCTCCTCCGGTATCTTTGAGTAAATGAGTATGTCATTAATGAACACCACTACGAACTTGTCAAGGTACTGATGGAAAATCTTGTTCATCAAGTTCATAAATATCGTCAGGGCATTAGTCAACCCAAACGACATCACCATCAACTTATACTGACCATACCGAGTTCTAAAAGCAGTCTTCGGTATATCCTTCGACTTCACTTTTACTAGGTGGTAGCCTGATCTCAAGTCTATCTTGGAAAACACCTTGGCACCACTCAACTGATCGAACAAGTCATCAATCCGTGGCAAAGGGTATTTATTCTTGATAGTGAGATTATTCAATGCCCTGTAATTAATGCACATGTGCACCGATCCATCCTTCTTCGGTACAAACAATACCGGGGCTCCCCATGGTAAAGAACTCGATCTGATAAACCCCTTATCCTGCAATTCGTCCACCTGCTTCTTCAGCTCGACCAGCTCGTTGTTGTTTACTCTATAGACATGTTACAAAATTGGTTCTGCATCTGGCACCAAGTCTATAGAGAATTCAACATCTCGATCTGGCGGCAATCCTAACAATTCCTCCGGAAACATATCCAAGAACTCTGCTATCAACGGATGAGGCAACTCTTTCTTCCACCATAGCTCCACAAATAATGCCTTCTCCTTGCTCTGTAGCTCCTCTAGCAAACTTGAACTCCGGCTCTCCTAGAAAACCAAACAAAACTCTACCTCCTCTACAATCTATACTAGCATGGTGCCTACTCAACCAATCTATCCCGAGTATAATATCGTAGCTCGAAAGTGGCATTACAAGTAGACACGCACTCAACTCTCTGCCTCCAAGAGTAACTCTCCGATCCTTGTAAATATCGTTAACCAGGATAATGCCTCCCCCGGTCACGATCTTGCAAGTCCTAAGCAAAGACTCAGCTACCAAACCATGCTTCAGAGCAAAAAAAATAGATAGAAAACTATGGAAAGCACCACTATCAAACAAAACTAAAGCTGGAAAGGAATCAATATGGCACATGATGTAAGACACTCAAGGAATGACAGTTTAAAGATCAAGTATCAATATCAAGGAAGAATAGTTAAATGAATCAAAAGATTTTTTTTAGATGTGATTGAGTATTCTTAGCCTATAACCTATATCCTATATCGTAAAACAGGCTCGTAATAGCACTCAATTCAGAGCACCACCACGAATCGCATTAATTATGACCTCGAAGAGACCTGCATGGGCCACCACTAAAAATGTGTCACGACCTGTACCTGGTTTAAGGGTACAAGTCGGGAACAACGCCCAGCCTATGTCGTAGAATCGGCAGTAGAACGTTGTTTGGGTAATCTATCTAACAATATAATGAGCCACCAACAATATCAATATAATCAATCACAGATCTAAGATAGAAATGAGCACGAATATGATAAAGAATAGAATAGTCACTTACAACTCATGATTCTAAAATAATAACATCAATGAGTCTAAAGAAATACTAAACAATAAGCTGGAGACAAATCAAGTACAAAGAAATACTAAGAAGCTATAAGTCCTGGGTCATTTGACTCAGTCAGGATGAGTCCCTCATGACTCTAAACCCATAATATCCTGAGGCCCGTAATGTGTAGGATACCACTCCTCAGTGTCATCTGGAAAAAATATATCCAGTCAGGAAAGGAGCAGAGTACATCTCTAACAGCAGTTCTAATCAATGATATAAATTATGTAGCATTAAATAGATGTGAATATACAAGATAGAACAATAGATACAAGAGAGAGATATAATATAGAAATACTAGAAATAAATACAAGAATGAACAATATGACAATGAACAAGGATACTAATGACTAAGTGAGTGAGTACTAGCTTTAACATGTGATCGGCTTGGGAAATTGATACAAGATTTATGGCCTGACTAATCATGCGTACGGTGTATGATTAACACTATTCAAAAATAAGACTTGATAGTATGATCACATATCTACACTACATACTCCCCAACCCCGACTAGTATAGTAGATCCCACCATGGTACGCTATGGCACGGGATTCCCTGGGAAGATAGCTAGTCTCCCCGAGAATCAGTGTCTGTACATGTACAAGAAGAATAATAAAACAAGGCTTGCACAAGATACACCATATACCAAGTAATAAAATCTCATGACGAGATCCAGATAAACTAATTCGTGTAACCATCATATCAAGAAATCATGGATATCTACACTAGATACAATGAACATAGAGGATATCCTAAATGAGAAACTATCAGAGAATGTACTCGCCTGAAGTTTGGTGAATAGCCTCACAGATATCTGATACGATGCGTCGAAGACCTAGATAGGGAATACAACATCAATACAAGGTTTTGGAATAAAAATAAGTTAAACTAGTCAACTTCTAAGTCAAAGAGTCATTTCTATGTCAAACTAGGTCAACTCTAAGTCAAACTGGTCAAACTATCTACTTCTAGGTTGCATGAGTCTATTTCTATGATATTGGGTTCATAAACTATGAAAATAAACTACACTAGTTAAATCTAAGGTACTAAGATATTGTATCTCAGGATACGCAAATAAGAGATATACAATATTACATATGCACATTCAAACAATATTATATATATATATATATACTAATTCAAATCACAATGCTAAGTGGATTTACCGTGGTTTTGAACCAATTCGGTATCGCACCAAAAAACACTCATCTAGGTACCCAACTCAATTACCTTGAGTAACCCTCAATACCTTGACACTTACCTTGGTATCTCAAGGTAATGCCACCCGGGTATATAGTAGCTACCCAACTAACTACATACTAATAGGTATATATATATCAATCAATATAAACTTCTAGTAAATGCAACTAGCTATCCAACTAACCTCCAACTACTAAAGCAACTAATACATACATATACCTACTTACATAATAACTATCTCTAGTATATATAGATAACAAGATATATATATATATATATATATATATATATATATATATATATATATATATATATATATATATATATATATATATATATATATATATATATATAACCATAAACTACTAGCATATATATATCCTACCATCAACTAACAAAGCATATATAACTACTATCTAGGTAACAACTAATTGCTAGTCATTAACACTAACTAACTATGCTTAAAACCAGTTAACTGAACCAATACCCTACTGATACGCTGATACTGAACTGATACTCTGGTTTACTGTGCACGAGCACAGTGCTGTGGCTAGTTCTCTTGCTGCTGCTGCTGCTCGTTCTCTTGCTGTTGCTGCTGCAACTTCTCTTGCTCTTGCTGCTGGTAGTCTACAAACTGCTGTCGTTGCTCGTTCTCTTATTGCTGCTGCAGCTCCTTCTCTGTGCCTTGATGTGTTGGTCCTTCTCTTGCTTCTTCTGCTGGTAGTCTACATACTGCTGCTGCTGCTCGTTCTCTTATTGATGCTGCTGCTCCTTCTCTGTGCCTTGCTGTGCTCACTGCACTGTGCAGTTGGCCACTGCACAATATGCCCCTTGCCCCGAGCATCTCGCTCACTCTCAAACACCAACACATAGCACAACACCTAGGCATAACACTACACTATTTATATACAGAAATATATATATATATATATATATATATATATATATAACACATCCTCACTTACATACTTATAGGTATAGTAGCATCATACACATAAATTCATATATGCAACATACATGTATACATATACATAACTTATTCAAATAGCTATTATGTATAGATGTATAACTACTTATATATATATAAACACATATACATATAGACTCTTACCCAAGTATATATAATATATCATACATCACATATATATACACATGGAACTATGCGTACACAAGTATACACCTATTACAATAGATATATAGATAACTATAGACTAGTACATATCAATATATATCTATATGTATACACATACACATATGTAATATAACATTCACCTTAACATATAGATACCTTTATATACTAGCACATATAACTACATATATATATACATAACAATACATATATATAAATGCATATGAATATATCTACTACAATAGCTAAAAATAATAGAAATTGGATCTAAAATGAAATACAACAAACACGTGGAGTGCATCGCACCCGTATCATACTAGATCTATGATACGCTTGCGACACTAGTCTACCACACTACCAAACATACCCCGAAGGACACGAGCAAGTCTAATATATTATTTATAAACAATACGAAGAGCCAAACACACATCTACGTGTCCGTGTCAAAATATGACATGCACAAATCTCCGTGTCGGAGGAAAAACCCCCAAATTAACACGTATCACCAAATTGTTGGGATACGATCTACACGTACCCAATTGTGGATACGACACTAGCCACAAACACACAATCATATGTCAAATTGATCTATAGGACCAAATGACAAACACAACAAGTGTCAATCTCGAAATTCTACCAAAATTGACACAAAAAGTACCATAACTTTCTCAATATGCCTCCTATGAACTCAATTCTAATTCCTATGGGTAGCCTATGCATATGGGTTGATTTCTCATGATTAAATCTCAGATTTAGAACCTCAATGAAGGGGGAAAACTGAATTGTAACCTATTGGGAGATGGATTTCCAATGCAACCTCCAAATTTGATGAAATTGGCCTCCAACTTATAGATCATTGCTCCTCTTTGTAGATCCTTGCTCCCTCCTTCTAGATCATTTATCTACTAGCCTCCAATGATAATTTGAGAAGGAATTGGAATAAAATTTGGTAGAAAAATGATGTAGGAATGAGGGAATTTGGTTGAGGGAAATTCTAGATCTAGATTTGAAATGAAAAGAGGAGAGAGAAACTTTTTCCCCCTCTTTATGTAGGCCGACCCCCTTGCCTCTCCCTCAAGCTACTATGTAATGTCCATTATACCCCCTGGGGCCTCTCATGAAGAAATAATTAAGGAGGGAAGGTTCTAGTCTAATGGTTTAATTAAACTAATCATCCTCCTAATCAATGGGCTTTCTAGTTTGGCTCAATTCTAACAATTAATACGTGTTGGTCCATGAGTCTAAACTAAACTTGTTAAGACCACTAACACAAGTCCAAAACAATAAACTAACATCTAACAATAATTAAATAATACAATAAATAATTATTCACATGCATAATATTTAATTAAATATGAAATGACTAAAATACCTTTTCCTAGAAAATGTGGTAGTGACAATAAAACAATAAATAAATATTCAACATACACAATATTTAATTAATTATGAAATGACCAAAATATTCTTTCCTAGAAAATGTGGTATTGACAAGACGGTTAGTGTGTTAACTTGTGTATTATTGTTTGACCAGGCCAGATATTTCTCATTCAATTAGTATTGCTAACCAGTTCGTTTCCTCGCCTCGATCAACTTACTATGATGCCTTACTTAGGATTCTCCCATATCTCCAAAGCTCCATTACGTGCTCATAATTCATGTCTTCTACATCTACTCTGCATCTTCGAGCATTTTCTGATGCAGATAAGCAGAAACAAGAAACAAGCCGTTGTTGTATGTTCTTCTACTGAGGTAGAGTACAAAGCTATAGCTGCCACCACCATAGAAATCGTTCATGTACATAGATTACTCTCTGATATGGGCATTGCTACTGTAGGACTTATACCGCTTCATTGTGATAACATGAGTGCTATAGATATTGCAAATAATCCAGTTTTTCATGAACGGATAAAGCATACTGAGATTGATTGTCATTTCGTCCGTAAGCATTTTTTTGGCAGGTACTATTTCTTTACCACATGTGACTTCCGTTGATCAGTTGGCTGATTTTTTTTACTAAGTCACATCCATATCGCGATTTCAATATCCATTGAACAAATTCATGTTGTTTGACGCATCATGAGTTTGAAAGGGAGTGTTAAGACAATTTTGATTTAGGATTAGATTTCTTCTCCTACACACATACATATTCCTTCTCCTATAAAAATATGGATCTGTTCTCCATCTATATATATTCATAGTTATATTATTTTTACATCATATATTAATAAAATTAATATTGTTAATTCTTTTAAAATAAAGTCTATAAAAAATTAACATCAGAAGAAAACCTCAAACATAAGACGTCATCTAGTAATTAACCCTTCATTCTTGTTCTCTCGGTGTATTTTTCTTTACAACTAGTCAATATGACAGTGACAAAGAAGCAAAGCAGCGTCCGGAGAAAAGTGTCTGGATATGGACACGTCCCACTTATTAAAAACCCTTCTCATGGTTATCATTTTTAGCTATGTGTCTTGTTGAAATTTAGTCAGAGACTCCTTCAAACCTCCTGTCTCTTCACCACTTTATGTCATGCTCTGAATCAACAGTATTCGCATTATTATTATTTAGCACTTGCTTTGACCTCTACACTTAACAATTCTTGATATGATCCTTTGGTAGCCCAACAATCAAAGAATTTGTAGAATTCTCAATAAAATTGATATATTGTGTTGGGAACACGTGCGCTTTAATACCATGTATTGGACGTATTGCAGAAGCGTTTGCCAATCCACCTGAGATGACCAACCAATCTACGAACACCAAGAACAGATGAAGACAAGTATATGACGGTAACTACGTTACCTGGACAAATTCCAACATTTATAACTCAGATAAAATTACAAGATTGAAAAAAATCAATGTTGAAACCCTTTACCCTAATAGGTTCAACCCCCTAACCACACTCAAGAAGAAAAGTAGAATATTACAATTGAAATCACACACCAACCCGTCGCAATTTTTCTAACTGAAGTTGACGACTCCAATATCAAATCTCCTTCTTCCTTCTGTCTTGGATGGCGAAGTCCTAAGAACAAAGCACGAACTTTCTCTTAGATTTTCTGTGGACGAGCACCCAGAATCTCCAACTTGTGCTTCTAGTTTGTGCCTCCACCCTCCTCCCTATTTATAGGATGAGAAACATATTTTAGGGTTAGAAAACCCTAAAAATAGCCACCATAAGATCCAACCGTCCACTAGCATCGAACGGTCCAAAATATAACATAAAAACTCCAAAACCCGAGCAGCCGCCGCCGACAACGAACTCGGACCGAGTTTGGTTCGATCCTGACAGAATGGTTCTGAAAACACCACACCGAGTTCAGCCCGAACTCGGCCAGGGAACTAGTTCGGACCGAACTCTGCCCCCCCCCCCCCCTTCAGCAGACTTGATTCCCAACAATCTCTGCCTCTAGTCTGATGAGAGGTGTTGGCTCCATGGCTCATCAACTAGACTCCCCCGCGACAAAAAACATGTTCCCCTATGCCATCGATCTCCGATCACCCGAGTTGCCTTGCATCTTCCGTCATCTCTAGCTCCTCGACCGTCAAGTCAATGTTAGCTGCCATGCGTAGCACTTCCTGCACTATTAGGATCATGCCGATATCGATGACATGGCCAAGACCGAAGTCCCTGACGATCAGCCTCACCGTGAGTCTTGACTGCATGTCCTCGACTTCCGTCTTCCACCGGAACGTGTTAACGTTCCGACGAGCTTCTTTACCCTTGGCTGGCCCAACCAAGGGGATGGTGCGATTCTCCCGAGATTCGAACTCCTAAATCTGTCCACCTTGGTGTCTGAACCCGAAGGTCCCCCATACACATGCGTTCTCGAGCAGAACATCACGCACTGTGCATTCCGTCGATAACCCACAGCTTTTCCTGGACTTTATGAATGATGATGCTCTTGCCTCATATTTAGTTTGTTGCAAACCTTGTTCTCCTCCATGGCCTCGAACTGCTGAAACCAATGTCGCTCCGTGAAGTTTTGGCAAACCACTAGTCGCTAAAATTGGATCCCTGGAACAACCCCCACCTGAAGATCGATCAGCTACCATGGGACCGACAGACTGAACCTCAATCTTTGACGCATCACCATTCGTCGCTTTGTCTTGACGAATTGAATCCTCTGTATCCCTCAAAGTATCTCGAAGCCCCTCTAAGACAAGTTTTCGATGATCCACCTCCTGTCGAATACCCCTCGAGCCTCCATCCAATGTCTGTGGTCTGCCTGTACACTCAGCGTCTTGAGCCAGTACATGCCACAACACAAATTTCCTCGAGCTAGCTGTTGGCAACCCTTCGTAAGCATCCAATCTTTTTCCCCAAACAAACTATGACAACCATCATCCGCCATCCTCCCTACCGAAATTAAGTTGTAGCATAAACTCGGTACATATCGCACATCCTTAAGAACGAGCTTCTCACCAAGCTCCGTTGTCAAGTGCACATCACCGATGCCTACAACTACAGTCGTCCACTTATTGCCTATCTTCACACGTCCAAACCTGCCACCACGGTATGACGTGAAGATCCTCCTATATAGAGTGGCGTGATACGATACCCCCATGTTAATGACCCAGTCGTCATCATGACACATGCTACAAGGTTTCTCTGCATGGGTTGCAGCGATGATGAGATCTTCCATAGCCGCGAGATCCTCCTTCATGTAGTTTCTCTTGATATGACCCATTTTGCCACAGTGATAGCATCCCTCCTTGCGGTCCACAATCGCAAGATCCCGAGAACTCTCTCATGTCCTCCTATATGACTTGGGTCTTCCCTTCCCGTAAGAAGCCACCAGAGCAGACTCCTGCGATGATTCCACTTGCTTATGCCGGATCTTCTCACTCAACAAGCTGCTTTTGACCGCCTCCATCATGGCAACTCCATCAGGAGCAGAGTTGCTTACCGACACCACCAACGTCGTCCAGCTTTCCGCTCTGGTGGCTTCTTATTCATGTTCATGTTCAGTATGCTTATATTCGTGTACACACACTGCTCGTGTTCAGTGTGCCCATATTCGTGTTCGTAACATGTCATGATTGGATCCATTTGTATTAGTTGGGGATAGGAGAGTAGGAGTTGATTATGTGATCAAAGCCCCTGTGTATTCATGTACATGTCGATTACATACCACACTTATAATCGAGTTACCTTATTGTATTCATGTTCAACCTAAACCGATCATATAATAAACTTGTATTCTTAGGCACATTAGTTAGATTTCAGTTATTTATTTATATTGCAGATATTCATATTGCTTGTTCTTCATTCCAGTAAATTATCTGTTAACTATAGTTTATTTCTTTATAATGTTTAGATATCTTGTATTCTTTTATATTATCTTTTTTATATGCTCGATTATGTATTTGAAACTGCTTTCAGAGGTATGTACTTCGCTCTAATCCTGATTGGATATATTTTTCTAGATGATTGGCTCATAGATCAGTGTCCTACTTTCTACGGGCCGCAGGAGGGCATACCATTAGAGGATACTCCTATAGACCAGGAGGACTTAGTTCCAGAGCCTGAGGGAATTTAGTTTATTTTGATGGACTTGTATTAGACTTCATTGAGATTCATGGCATGTATATTATTTTAGACTTGTAGATTTTATCTTGATTATTTCCTTTGTTATTCTATTCGTGCCCTATCTTTCTTAGTTTGCATTGTGATTGAGTATAGTTATATTTGTGTGATACCATATTATTCCTCCGTTTGGAGTTGAGATGATTGACATGTACCATATATATATTATTGAGATATTTAGTTAGTTAGATTAACCCAGACAGCATTCTACCGTCGATGCTGCGGCGTAGGCTCGGCATACCCACATACTCGTGCCCGAATATCCATATACATGACAGTAGATCATCCACCCTTGGCTTCCAAATTGCCTAGTTTTTTCTTCTGAGGGTGATCATACGAGTGTTCATCTGCTCCGTAGACATAGTTGCACCTTCCCTCTAGAGAAGAACCTTACTCTGATACCACGTGTTGGGAACACGTGCGCTTTGATACCACATATTGGGCGTATTACGAAAGCGTTTGCCAACCCACCTGAGATGACCAACCAATCTACGAATACCAAGCATAGATGAAGACAAGTATATGGCGGTGACTACGTCACTGGACAAATTCTAACCTTTATAACTCAGATAAAATTATAAGATTGCAAAAAACTAATGTTGAAACCCTTCGCCCTAATAGGTTCAACCCCCTCACCACGCTCAAGAAAAAAAAAGTAGAAGATTATAATTGAAATCACTCACCAACCCGTAGCAATCTCTCTAACCGAAGTTGACGACTCCTCGATTGGATCTCCTTCTTCCTTCTACCTTGGATGGCGAAGTCCTAAGAGCAAAACACGAGCTTTCTCTTAGATTTCTTATGGACAAGCATCCCAAATATTCAACTTGTGCTTCTACTTTGTGCCTCCATCCTCCTCCATATTTATAGGATGAGAAACCTATTTTAGGGTTAGGAAACCCTAAAAATAGACAACCATAAGACTAGTCGTCCACTAGCATCCAACGGTCCAAAAATAACATAAAAATTCTAAAATTTGAGCAGCCGCCGTAGACATCGAACTCGGACCGAGTTTGGTTCGATCCTGACATAATGGTTCTGGAAATACCTCACCGAGTTCGGCCCAAACTCGACCAGGGACCGAGTTCGGACTGAACTCTGCCACCCTTCAGCAGACTTGATTCCCAACATATTGTACATGGATGTTCAAATTTTAGTCTTGTGACCGGGCCATTCAAACAAACTGTACTATCCCTTATCTATAATATTGTTTAACTAACTTGAAAGGACATGCGGTACTAAAATATGTTAAGGTAATCAAAGATATTTGAAACTTGCAGGGAATCAAAAATAAGTATTAGGATTTTGTTAGTTCGCAAGATTCCAATAGGATTAGGATTGTTTAGAAGTATGATTTGGTAGATAAGTATTAGGATTTTGTTAGTTTACTTTTGAATGGTTTTTAAATAAGAATTTTGTTTGATCTCTTTAGTTTTGGCAACAGGAATACGGGAATATAGATTTAGGAATTTAAGTTAGATCAGTAATTAATTAATTACTACATATGCTATTTTACTTTATTTATTACTTAGTTTGAACTTATGCTTCCCATCTAATTGTTTGTTTAAGCCCGTGGGGTCGTGACCTGTTGGTTACAATTAGGAGTTCACGTGGGAATGGACACGGTTCAAATTTTTATTTCGGAACTTATTTGCTAATCTGATGGAAAGGACATATAAAAAAAACTAATTGTTTGTTTATATTAGTTATTTTATTTTCTTCTCATTCAAAAATAACTACCACAAAATTCGATTGTTTATTTTATTAAGTTATATATATATATATATATATATATATATATATATATATATATATATATATACACACACACACACACACACACACACACACACACACACACACACACACACTCTTCATGAATTAAGGCAAAACCAGTAGCGACCCCACTTGCTAATCATTTTTTGCTTAACTCAAAATAGTGTCCTACAAGCAACAACGAAAAAGAAGAGATGACATCCGTGACATATGTCTCAACAATTGGCAGTCTTATGTACATGATGGTATGCACCAAACCTGATATGGCACATGCAGTTGGTATCGTTAGCAGATTCTTATCCAATCCGGATAAAGAGCATTGGAAAGCGGTGAAGTAGATTTTAAGATATCTCAGAGGTACTTCCAAAATGATATTATGTTTTAACAAACCTGGTTGATTGGGTACACACATACCAATATGGCTGGACATCTTGATTCCAAAAAATCTACTTCAAGTTATTTAATTACGGGATATTTAGACTTTGGGTCTCATATAAGTTCCATAATTAGTGTTAGTGTCTCCATATATACATAATTAGTATTTGGGTCTCAAAAGTATCACCAAAAATAATTAGTGACACTTTTGATAACACTTTATGTCACACTTTTGAGACATTAGTGACACTTTTGAGACCCAAATACTAATTATGTATATATGGAGATCCAAACACTAATTATGGAACTTATATGAGACCCAAAGTTTAAATATTCTTTTAATCACTCTCTCAGGGGGAGCTATTTCTTGGCAATCTAAATTACATAAGTATGTTGCTTTGTCAACTATAGAAGTAGAATAGATCACAGCTACAGAAGCATGCAAGGAATCACTGTGGATGAAAATATTCCTACATGAGTTGGGTCAAGAACAACAAAAATACGTTCTGTATTATGATAGCCAGAGTGTTATCCATTTGAGCAATTCAAATTTTTACTCAAGGTCAAAGCATATTGACGTGAGATATCTTTTTATTCGTAACATATTGAAATCCAAGCAACTTCAGATCAAAAAAAATTATACCAATGATAACAGCTCAGACATAATGACGAAGTATTTATCGAAATACAAACATTTTTTTGCAGAAGTGGAGATGGTATGACAGAGCCTTCCACTTAATTTGGTAAGGGGAAAATTGATGGGTGGTCCTTCCATAAGTGGAGGGAAGAGTGTTGATGTTCTCAAGGTCCATTCACCTTGGAGAAAGACTTTTGTCTTTTGGAGTTCCCAAAGTTAATGGACCTTGGATGAAACAATCTTGGAGGAAAAGCTTCTACTTCCCATGAAGCTATATAAGGAAGATGATTGGGAGACGTTTGTGTGATCCTTCCTTAAGCTCCTTGTTTGTGGTATTTCTTTTGGGCGCTTCTTCACCAAAGTATGTCCATACCTTTATATGAGAGAGAAGAACTTTGTGAGCCTCTTTAGCAAATTTAAGAGAGTCATTGTAACTTGTAATCCTACTATTCTTAGAGGATGGAGAAAAAAAAAGAAACTATAGTTGTCGGAGGACGTAGGCACATTGTCGAACCGCATTAATTTTCTTGTGTTGTATATTACTTTTGCAATCTATAGCTTATGCATTCTGTATGAGGACTCACTTACAATCAATAGCTTTTGCATTCTATGTGAGGGAAAATTACAATCTATTGCTTTCGCATTCTATGTGAAATCCACCTCCATCACAACATATGTCTTAGATGCTAAACCAAACGATACTCATATACGTGTTGCACTTTTCATTGTTGATGCTAAGATCACTTCTTCCATAGCTGATGATTTGGATGGGAAGGACAAACTGGTGCCTTATATCCTTCCCAATGTTACTAGTGAGAATAATGATGGGGGTATTTCAATGGAGAAGGCAGAAGATATATCATCTTTTGGAAAAAAAATGCTGATACAACCTCAATTTTGACTGATACAGTTGCCAAGATAACAAAGGATGAATCAATAATTAGTCATGCCTTGGTTGATGTTGAATTGATCTCCCTGAAGAAAGCTACTACCAAAATAACACATATTAGCGACATCAAAATACGTCGCTAATATGTAAATAAACGTCGCTAAAATAAATTAGCAACGTAATTGGCAACATTTTTGCATAGTCGCATATTTCATGGTGCTGACAACAAAAACTTCGCTATTTGTCACTATGGCGACGTATATTTGCGACGTACTAATGTCGTAGTATATTTTGACATCATCGACATCTAGCAATGCTACGTTAGCGATGTCTAAAAATACGAATTTGGTAAATTAGCGAAGTAATAGTTTGTCGCTAAACGTTGCCACATTAGCGATATTGTGAGCGACATTTTGCTACAACAATGCTAACATAGAAAAATTTTCCATGTCAGCTTGTTAACAACGTATAGCGACGTACATGGTACAATTTAGCGATATTCTAATATATTTTAGCGATGTAATGTTACGTCACTACACGTTGTAGAACGTCGTTAAATGTTAAAAAAGGAATATAGTTTGTATAATATTTTTCATCAAAACTCTACATGCAGTTATAAAATCATAGTTTATATAAATAGACCCGAAGCAACCTTCCGTTAAATTCCCTGTGATCGCTGACCCCTTTGGTAGAACAGTCAACACCGGTAAACTCACAAACAGTTAATATAAATAATAAACTAAACTCATATAGAAAGAAATCTATGAACTTATATTACACAAAATACGTTCCAAGAATTTGATAAATGGATATAAAATAAGTATCACAAACATCTCAGAATGTAATAGAAAATAGAAAATAAATACATCAAAGACCCAAGAATAGGCCAATACATACAAATACACTAAAAACTGTCGAAACAAAGACTATTGTTGAACAGAAGGAGCACTATTACGCATCTAGGATATAAGGTACTCATACAGCTCTTATGAAAGCGTCAGCGATGTCGATGGAAGAGGCAGTAAAATTGATGGAGTCGGTGTCGATGCCGACGGACTAGGAGGATTTATCTGCTGCAATGCTAGCAATCGAGAATTGTATGAATCCATGGAAGATGCCAGTCTCATACTGCTCTGAGCCACTGCATCCTGTATCCTCGCCAATTGATCGCCCAAGGCGACCTGCATCCCCTGTATCACCATCATATTTTGCTCTATCGATGTAGCAAGATCAGTAATGCTATGGTCCATTCGCTCGTTCAGAGCCCTCAACTCTGTGATGCTGTGCTCGAGCGTATCCAATTGTGTGGAGAATTTCGCATCGTTGATCTGCAGTTGAGACTGGGGCTGCTCCACAATCATCTACACCATATTATCACACAGATAAGCAACCTAGCGGGCAAAGATTTCATTGACTCGGGCTGACTTCTGTGAGGGCTGTAGAGAATACAAACTAACAGAGGGGCCCTAGATGACTGTGTTGCAACAAAGGCACCGTAGGTCCCGTACCGTAGTACGTACCCCTCTGAAGACCATCAACGATGGTCATCCAGAGCTCGTCCACCGATAGAGTTGAAAAGGGCTGCGAGAAAGTACCAGCCCCTCCCTCTGCAGGTGCATTAGCACTTGCCTGATCACATAGCCTAAGATACTCATCCTAAAAAAGTAGTTGCTAATGTTAAAGCTACTTATTACTGACTATAATCTATTTGCATATTTTCTAAGTTATTAAAATTAACATAAGGTAGTAAAATGTGCATAGGTCTACGTGGCCCTCTCATCGATGAGCTTTCAACCCTTCGATGGGTGGCCAGGAAGACTATAGCCATGTTGGCGTCCTCACCCCTCTGTACCTGTTAAAAATATATTATTTGTTATTAAAATTAAACATGTTATCCTACTTTCATTAAAATAATATATCTAATAAAATACATACTAGACGACATAAATATTTTATCACAGGAATCGAGCCACCACACCATTTTTCTGCCCTCGTCCTAGCCGCCTTTGCCTTCTTCGACCATTCCTTGTACCTTGTATCATCTAATCTAACCCTCATCGTAGTTCGCTACTCAGACGTGATCCAACCTCGGATCGTTTTCCCGAAGCGATCACGATCCTTTTGATCGTTGATCGCATCACTGATCAGCTTGGCGACGACTAAAGAAAATTGCTCCTCGATCTTCTCATCCCAGTGTGGTGGATAGAAATAGGTTTTCTATAAGAAGTAAAATAGAGAGTTATATAATATGCATAAATAATTATTGATATTAAAAGGAAATGTATTTTTACTTGAAGTGGGCAAACTCGAATGCCTTCCTATCTTCAAGAGCATCTGAGTAGTTGATCCAAGGCCTACTATAGTTCTACCTCAGAAATGGCCCCAGTGCTCTCTGTACCGTCATGGAACAATATCTATACAACAATAATTAAATTCATGAATATATAGATATAATTATTTGGAAAATATTAATTAATTAACTTATGTCGTATGCCCGTCGATCCAAATCTCCATCCTAGTCTCGTTCGTAGGCGCGCATGGAGGATCACTATGATACAAAGAAGGAATCGGCTCGACCTCCTCCATCTGCTCCTCTGTCTCCTTGGTGCCGTCAACAGTCGGAACACTGGACGGGAGAGTAGTCTCAGGCCAGGAACTTCTTCTCCTAAGAGTACTACCATGTACCGTTAATGGAGTCGAATATGTGACTGATTGGTACATTGGAGTACTCTGCGACGAGGATCCAGAACCAGTAGCCGGTATAGGAGGAGCACTCCGTCTAGAGGATCTACCTCCAAATGATTCGCGTCGTCCTACCATAGATGATAATAACATATGATAATAAAACAAATACACACACACACACACACACACACACACACACACACACACATATATATATATATATATATATATATATATATATATATATATATATATATATATAATAAACACGAAAATGAAATGAAGAAGCAAAATATAATATTTCACATTCTTAATGAAATTAAATAGTAAATAACTAGTACATGTTCACAAGTCTAAATGGATAGTACATTCTACAATGAAAATATAATACATGTCACAAGTTTAAATAAATTTTATTTTATTTTCAATCATCTTCTAAAAATTCACCTTGTTCTTCTTCCCAATCCTCCTATTTCTTTCCTTCTCTTCTTTATTTTTATCTACTTCATCTTCCTCTTCGGATACTTCTACCTTTTCAACATGATTAGACGTGTAATGAGTAACTTCGATTGATTCCACATAAACTCTATTTGTTACAAGAGATAGCTCGTTCTCCTGATAAGCTATTTTGTCAACGTCGAAGATATTTATGGCTTTATACTGCCCACCAATCCGAACGCGTTATTCCCCGTCTAGGATAAGTTATGAAGTAAATAAGCTGAGCCTGACTTGGTAGGACAAATGTTTTATACCCTTGATAGCGACGATGATAGTTAATATCCATAAGACGATGCTTGTCAATTTTTCAACTTTGATCTTTGATCGGATCGAACCAATCACTCTTGAATAACATGATCTTAGCATGCTCTATGCCATAATTATATGTCAACTCCACAACCTCTCATAAGACTCCATAGAAATTACTCCCTGGATCGACATCTTTGTGGTGCAAAAATTTGATACACAAACAACTATTTTTTGTAGAATCGAGATCCAGAAAGCTGTCTCTTATTGGGACTTTTGTTGACTTGAACCTAAACTCATTCACACAGTATCTTGGCCAGATTTTGATGGCATAAATTGGTCACTTGGATAGAGTTCTAATAAACTTATTCTCAAGTATTGTGTGTGGATTATCGACCTAAATACCAATGAAACGATATTAAGTTCAACTATTTGTTAATTATTTTGCAGGTGCATACAAAAAAAGATCCTTACATATGCACCCAACCAAGAAGAAAAATGATATCTCATTTCCTATTTTACTTCTTCATCTGTTATGTATGGTCTACTACTCGACCTCACATCACCATTAATTGTACTAAAAAATAGTAAAATATCGGCCAATTAGTGTAATAATATTAGCGTATACTATTACATTGAGATGATGCAAATGTTGACGTATTAATTACTTAAACCTCTAGCTTCTCCACATCATCCTCGTCGCAGTTGAGTAATATATAAAACTGAGCATCCCTTAGCTCATCGTCATTCAGATATCTCTTCTTCATTTTGCCCCAAGGCTTACCGAAAGCATTGAATACTTTCATTATTTGTTACGACCCGCTCCCACTTTTTGGATAATAGTACGTGGCCAAGCCCAGTTTACGTTGCAGCATCGGCAGTAGAACACTGTCTATGATAAACTATGGTCCACAATAAGTACACGATTAACATAGCATCTATAAACGAAATTATGACAAAGAAATAAACTAATAGTCTCAAAAATCAATTTAAAGAAATAATCCACTATAATTTAGATGATCTCGGGAACAAACCCGGTAGAATTAAATAAACGCAACTAGAAATTAAAGTTCTCTAAGCCTACTCGCAAAAAAATAAATATGAAATAGCATAAGGACGAAATATGCTACTCTGCATCTGTAGAAGCAACCAGTACGTTGGCAACATCATTATCACCAAGGTACTTACCATAAATCTTAGGATAAATCGTATCATCTACAATTGAAAAATAGTTATCCAGTTAGGATTGGAGCAAGTCACCATAATACTACACTACATAATATAATATACAAGCATGAAAGAATAACAGTAAAGGAAAGATAAACTGTAACATGATACAATATGACAAGGGAGTACTACTATAACCTGGAAACAGTTTGGAGATACTACTAAGGCATGAAAATAATATAAGAGTAAAACTAAGATAAGACTAACTAGTAGACAACATGGCCACTGAGAGTACATCAATGACATGGTAATGGTATGGCAGTATACTCAAGAGAAGATGACTACTAGACAAGTAACAACAATAATCAAGTCAAGTGTAGAGTGTGTTTTAGAATACTAGTTTTATGTATATGGAGGGCTTGGGATATTCGTCAATCGTGCATGTGGTGAACGACTGATATTATACAGAATGTTTACATAAAGGAATTTGTACAAAAATGTAGACCATATGCATACTCATAGCATTCCCCGGCCCGAATCTCATAAGAAACACGTTCAGAATAATAGTACAAGTAAACAGAACAAACAGTTAATAAGAATAGCAGTCGCAGTGATCATTATAATATATGTGAACATTAACAAGTAATTGAAAAGGGTACGCTCGTGCACAACAGTCATGGTAACTCAAAGGTGAAGACAACATGTTATATGAGAAGTAATGGTGACACAAAGATACATACATCATAAAATAAGTTCAATAGCTCACAGTGATACTTGCCTACTCCGAAAAAGGATGAAGTCGCAACTCAAGGCGTCGTCCGATTTACCATGTCACATAAATTAAAACAAATTAGACTTACAAAAGTGGTGAATAGGTTTTCTATTCTAATCTATTTTAATTTTGAATAAAATTATCTTAAATTCTTTTTAATCCTATTATATTCTGATTTTAAGGTTAACCCAAGATTTTAGGCCATAGCAAATCAAGTTTACAAATTCGGGATCCGTAGCACACAAATTAAGATGATCCATTGACCAAAAAATCAACCAACTTAAATCTATAAATTATATGTGAAATCCTGTATATTTCACTACCACAAGAATGCTGGAATTAAAAATTTCACCAAAATCTCGAACCAGTAAAGAATTATCGCCAATATGGCGCACAAATTACAGTTTATAGTAGTTTTTGTTTACTTCTAGGTTGTACGAATTTTCCAGAATAGTAAACTAATATATTTAATTATGGAAAAATATACATCATATTTTATCATATTATTTTTCGGAAACTTCAAAGGATCATGATTATGAGTTCGAGATCTCCTGGAATCTCAAAAATACCAAAATATGTCAGATTTCAGACAACTGACACTCCAAGAATTTTCCTGAAAAATAGGTTAAGAATTAATGAAAAAATTATATATTCAGAAACTATACCTCGATATGGTACAACGCAAAAAAAGGAAACGTGTTTGGAGTCCGGAGCTAGGAGATATCGCTTCTCGAAGTTGGACAACCATAGATGAACTTTTATCAAAGTACGGCTGATAAAAATAACCTAACTATTAATATATATATGGTTAAGGGGGAGCTGCTGGAGTCGGCGCTGCCACATAGCATAATCCAGGTGACTCTTGCCAAAAATTAGACGACCATGAGATGCGGCAGCTCGGCTCATAACTTAATTCGTCCCGGTTTTGAACTGCACCCACATAGCGCGGACGCTGATCTGTGGGGCCGTTGTTAGGCAGCGGGTCATTGAAACACAAGCCCCAGGGCATAGGAAAAGCTAACTGGGTATTAGGGTTAGGATTTTTATTTTTAATTTTAGAAACTATTAAATAATTTATTTTTAATCCAATTAACTCCAAATAAATCATAAATAAATTATGAAAAGTCCAATTAAATTACAAAAATTATAATTAAGTCTCATGACCCTAAAATAAATGTTTGGTAGAAAAATATGTAAGTTTGGTCTTACAGTAAATTATGAAAGCCCTAAAAAATTATATTTCCTATGTTTTAATTATCCAAAAATTCTAGAAATTCCCAAAAATTCTAAAATAGCCTAAAAATATTGTAGATTCTAGTATGAGTCCCTATGAGCTATTTGAACCTTAGTGTTACATTATTAACATTATAAAAAACTATACCTAATATTTTAAAATAAAAATTCTCACAAAAGTACCTACTGTATTCTATTTATTTAATTATTATTATTATTATTGTATGGTATTTTGGGTAGCGGATGCTACAACCTACACTCCTTAAAATAATTTTGTCCTCAAAAATCAAACAGCACTAGTAACTATATCTATAATAACCTATACAAGTAATTTCAATGGTAATATATTAATAGCTTCTTAGGTTGATACATGGAGTAATGATGGTTTAAAAAAATAAAAGGAGACAATCAATGGATATTTAAACTACTATGGTCTAACACTAACTAACAATATATGCACAATAATTAGATAACCATTGATAACTGAAAGGAACAAAGGGACATGATTAAAATGGTAGATACAAACATATAAAGAAAATTATGGACGGAATGAAGCAAGATGCATAAGAGAGACAAATATAAAAGACTTATAGGGTTGGAAATCCTATTTGTGGATGATATAATCCTCTTAACGTTATTTTAAATCCTATTTTTAATTTTATTCGCAGCCTCACAGTTAGTACAACTAAATTGAAGCACTAACCATGACTTTGCAACCTTATGCAAAATAGGACCTGCATTGGGCACAATAAAAACTTGTCATGACCCGCTCCCACTTTTGGTATACGAGTACTTGGCCAAGCCTAGCCTACGCCATAGCATCGACGGTAGAACATTATCTATGATAAACAATGGTCCACAAAAAGTACACGATTCACATATCATCCATAGACTAATTCATGACAAAAAAATAAACTAATAGTCTCCAAAATTAATTGAAAGAAATAATCCACTATAATTCAGATGATCTCGGGAATAAACCCAGTAGAATTAAAATAAAAGCAACTAGAAACTAAAGTTCTCTAAGCCTACTATTTAAAAAATAAATACGAAAGAGCATAAGAAAGAAATATGCTACTATGTATATGTAAAAGCAACCAGCATGTTGGTAACGTCAGTGTCACCAAGGTACTCACTATAAACCTTACGATAAATAACGTTATCTACAGCTGAAAAACAGTTATTTAGTCAGGATTGAAGCAAATCACTATAACACTACACTACACAATATAGTATATAAGCATGAAAGAATAACAGTAAAGGGAAGATGAACTATAATATGATACAATATGACAAGGGAGTACCACTATAACCTGGAAATAGTTTGGAGGCACCACTAAGGCATGGAAACAATATAAGAGTACAAATAAGATAAGACTAACCACTGGACAATATGACAACTTATAATACAATAATGACATGGTAACGATATGGCAGTATACTCAAGAGAAGATGACCACTAGACAAGTAGCAACATTAATCAAGTCACGTGTACAATGTGTTTTAGAATACTATTTGTTCGCATGTGGACGACTTGGGATATCCGACAGTCGTACGTGTGGTGCACGATTGATATTATAAAGAATGTTTACATAAAGGGATTTATACAGAAAGGTAGACCACATGCATACTCGTAGAATTCTCTCTCCTAACTCTCTCACAAGAAATACGTTCACTATAATAGTAAAGGTAAAAAAGAGTAAATAGTTAATCATAATAGCAGTCACAGTGATTAGTATAATATTAGTGAACATGGACAAGTAACAAAAAAGGTTACGCTCGTGCACAAGTAAGAATCGTGGTAACTCAAAGGTGACGACAACATATTATATGAGAAGTAATTGTGACACAAGATACATGTACCATAAAATAAAGGCAATATTGGTCACAATGATATTTGCCTACTCCGAAAAATGATGAAGTCGTAACTCAAGACGTCGTCCGATCTATCCCGTCACATAAATAAAAATAAATTAGACTTACAAAAGTGGTGAATATGTTTTCTATTCTAATCTATTTTAATTCTGAATAAAATTATCTAAATTTCTTTTTAATCCTATTATATTCTGATTTTAAGGTTAATCCTAGATTTTAGGCCATAGAGCATCAATTTTATAAATCCGAGATACGTGGCAAACAAATCGAGACAATCAGTTGACAAAAAATCAATCGACTCAAATCCTTGATTTGTATGCAAAATCTTATAGATTTCAATGTCACAAGAATGCTGGAATCGATCATTTTACTAAATCTCAAATCGATAAAGAATTATCTCCAATATGGCGTACAAATAACAGTTTATAATGGTTTTCTGTTTACTTCTAAGTTGTACAAATTTTCCAGAATAGTAAACTAGCATATTTAATTCTAAAAAAATATATGTCGTTGGTTATCAATCTTGTCATCTTTCTAAAACTTAAAACAGATCAAGATTCCGAGTTCGGGATCTCCCAAAATCTTGAAAACACCAAAATATGTCAAATTTTGGACAGTTGGCACTCCAGGAATTTTTCTGAAAATTGGTTTAGAATTAATGAAAAAAAATTATATATTCAGAAACTATACCTCAAGATGATTCCAATGCAAAAAATGGGGATACATTTGTAGTACAGAGTTAGGAGATATGGTTTCTCAAAGTTAGAAATCCCTAGATGAACTTTCCTCAAAGTCTCCCTCTCTCTCTCTAACTCTCTCTCTCTCTTTCTTCTCTTTCTATAACTACAGCTGATTAAAAAAACCTAACTATATATATATATATATATATATATATATATATATATATATATATATAGAGGTGAGGAGGAGTCGCTGGAGTCGGCACTGCTATCTAGCAAAATTCAGGCGACTCCCGCCGAAAATCAAACGGCCAAGAGATGAGGCTGCTCGGCTTATATTTGAGCTCGAGTCGGACTCAGATCTGTTCTCGGCTCAGATCTTAATCCAGCTCGAATTTGAACTACACCCACATGGCACGGATGCTGACCTGTGGTGCCATTGTTGGGCCACAGGTTGTTGATACGCGGGTCCCAAGGGCGTGGGAAAAGCTGATTGGCTATTAGGGTTAGGATCTTGGTTTTTAATTTTAGAAACTATTAAATAATTTATTTTAAATTCAATTAAGTCCAAATAAATCCTAAATAAATTAAAAAAATCTATTTTAAATATAAAAAATGTAATTAAATTTTATGACCCTAAAATAAATGTTTGGTAGAAAAATATGCAAGTAAGGTCAGACAGTAAATTATGGAAGCCCTAGAAAATTACGTTTTCTATGTTTTAATTATCTAAAAATTCTAGAAAAATCTTACAAATTCTTAAATAGCCTAAAAATATTATAAAATAGCCTAAAAATGATTGTAAGTTCTAGTATGAGTCTCTATGAGCTATATGAAACTGAGTGTTAGATTATTAACATTATAAAACTATACCTAATATTTTAAAACAAAAATTCTTACAAAACTTACTAATGTATTCTATTTATTGTACGATATTTTAGGTACCGGATGCTACAATATTACATTATTAGATTTCCAATATCTATCATAATTTCTCGGAGCTCTTGTTATATAATTAGTAGCAACATGCGACTTGAAATACATCAAGCAAAAGTTGATAATCTTCTCAATAACATAGGCTTCACAAATAGAACCCTTGACATGTGCCTTATTTTTTACCTTTCTCTTTAGGTAGTTAAGATGATGCTTGAACGGGTACATCCATCGATAACTGAAAGGACCACTAACACGTGCCACGTAAGAAAGATGAACTGGCAAATGATCCATGGAGTCTAATCCTAGAGTGAACACCCTTTCGAGCTTGTATAGTGTTACCGCAATGTCCTTCTCTTACTTTTCTAGACGATCGACGATCAATTTGGTAGAACAAAGATCTCCGAAGAATATGCTAAGCTCTATCAATGGATCCCAAACTATATGCGGTAAGAATTCTCGAAATACAATCGAAATTATCCTCTCCATGAATATGTAAAAGTCGTGGTTCATCATACCCGCCAGTTTGTTCTCCTTTGGGTCGACGCATCTTCTAATAATCGACATATACCCGTCTAAATTTTTAGGCCCTGAATTCACCTAGAAACTCTCCCTTTAAACTTCATATCCAGTAAGAAAATTGTCTTAGGCTACTTATACTTCTCATTCCCTTCCTCTATCAAATGCAACACATAGCATCTACATATTTCTTCCAAGTCCAACCTGGCCCTGGGATTGTCTTTCGTCTTCACCTTTACATCCATCACAGTATTAATTATGTTGTCAAACATATTCTTCTTGATATGCATGACATCAAGGTTATGTGTAATCAGATTGATGCTACAATATAGCAGGTCCCAAAATATGCTCCTCTTTGTTCAGTTATGAGTGTGACCAAATCTATCGCACTTGTACTCCTTAGTAGGCTCTTCGATAACACTTGGTAAATCTTTAACCTCTTTCTATATCGTGTCTTCGGGCCATCTTGGAGGTGGATTTTCCTTCTCCACAACACCGGCACGAAAACTATTCATGTTCATCCCGGACGGATGATCCGACAACAGAAATTGTCGATGACAATCGAAGATATACGATTTTTCTCCGTGTTTAAAATGGAAAGCCTTAGTGTGGTCCATATAATATAGACATAAAGAGACGACCATGAGTGCTCAATCCAGATTTTAATAAGCCTGAAAGTCATTGATGGTCCACATAATTGCTGCCCTAATCTGAAAATTCTGCTTTTTAGAAATATCATATGTGTTAGCGCCTACTTTCCACAGCTGATTCAACTAATCTATCAACGGTTGTAAGTAATATCGATGTTCCTCTTCGGATTATTCGGACCCGAAATGATGACGGTTAAGAACATATATGGCGTCTTCATGCATATCCGAGCCTGAAAGTCCAAATGGTATAAAACCGTCGGAGGAAAGCCCCAACCCTACAATACGTGGATCCGAGGCAAAATCAGGATACTCTCGATCAAAGTGCTTCCATCCTTCTCCATCGGATGGGTGATCCAACACTGAATCTATTCCAGCATGTGCCAATTCAATTTTTTTGGCTGTCACCTTTACCATAAAAATACTTCTGCAACTGCGGAGTAAAAGGCAAGTAGTGCATCAAATCAGTTGGCTTTCTGCCCAACAGGCCTTCCTATACCAGTTGTCTTATAGCGGTCAGTACCACAAAATCTGCATACTTCTTCATCATAGTCGTCTTTGTAGTACAACATGCACCCCTTGCGATATTTTAAAATCGGACTTGATGCTCAATTGTCTTGTAACCACCTCAAACGGTGAATGATCCTCACAACCAAGATAGAATGGAGTCCTTGCATTCTCTAGTAACTACATGAACTTTGTAGCATCGACATTCGGTACCTCCTCAGCTGCATCATGATTATCCGAATCAAAACTAGACTTACAACGTCAAAAATGATGTTCACCCACCCGTGGTCATAATCAACGTGGTCGTGGACATCCATATACGGCTCCACATAAGGCTCCGGCTTCGATACTAAAGGCACAAGTTCTCCGTGTGAGGTCCACTGATAGTAATTCGGTGTAAATTCTCTAGAGTACAAATGATATATCATATCCACTTCTAGATGATATTTCAAGTTGCGAGATTTCACATATGGACACTTAATTTTGGTATCGTCCACGTATTGAGGGAAAGACTTGGCGAACCGTAGGAACTGCTCTACCCCATGTATGAATTCATCATGCACACTGCACATGTCATCAGGATGATGATTGTATATCCACTAACGATGTCATAGGTAGTAATTCATATTCATGCTTAGATACTTCTTCAAAGAGGATACACATTGTTCAAGTATATTGTTCAAATGGATGCAAAGATGGATACACATGTTCATCAAAGTAAAAACTCTTATTGATGCATGAGTATCCAAGTTGTGATGCGTGAGTATCCATATCGTGATTCATGAGTATCTGTATAATAAGTAAATAGATAAGCTTGATATTGATTTCCAAATTTAGTAGTCATGTGGACAACTCTGATTTAAGGATATGGGTACTGTCACCCTCACATTTCCAATTAAGGGTAGTTTGGTAATTGACACAGATATTTTATTTTTAGGAGGATTATATTTAATATTGTGCATGAGTAATTAATTATTTATTGTATTATTTACTGTTGATTAGACGTAGTATTTATTTTAGACTTGTGTAGTGGACCTAACCTATTTTATTAGATGCATGAACCCAATATTTGGATGAGTTTAGTTTGAGCCCATGAATTAGGCCCATGGATTAGGAGGTTGGATTTAATTAGTGAAACCATTAGACTATAACCTTCCCCCTTAATTAATTTCTTCATGAGAGGCCCCAAGGGGTATTTAGGACATTATACATTGCTTGGAGAGGGGTTTATGACCAGCCATAATTAGGAGGAGAGAGAGTGCTCTCATTTCATTTCTTTCCCAAATTTCTAGATCTACTTTTTTCTCTTCCAATTTCCCTCCATTTTCCCATCAATTCTCCATCAATTCTTCTCAATTCTCTTTCTAAATTCATCATTGAGGCCTCTACATCAAGGATCTACAAGCAAGGAGCAAGGAGCAAGGAGCAAGGAGCAAGGAAGAGGAGGCCAAGATCTACAAGGAGAGGAGCTACTTTGCTTTTGGAGACTTTTTATTGGGAATCCATCTCCCAATAGGTATATTTCAGTTTCTCCCCTTCTATTAGACTATAGATCTGAGATTTTACCATGAGAAACCAACCCACATGCATAGGCTACCCATAGGATTTGGTTTGGAGTTATTCAGAGACCTACGGTGGAAGTTACATGCATTTTTGGTGCCAATTTTGGGGGAATTCCGAGATTGGCACATGTTGTGTTTGTCAATTGGTCAATTAGACCAAATTAACATATGATTGTTTGTTTGTGGCTAGTGTCGTATCCATAATTGGATACGTGTAGGCCGTACCTCATCAATTTGACAAAACGGATTGATTTTGGGGGTTTTCCCTGACACGGGGCCTTGTGCATATCGCATTGAGACACGGACACGTAGACACACTAATTACTATACGTATTGTTCATAATTGGTATATTGGACTTGCTCGTATCCTCCGGGATGCGTTTGATTGTGTGTTGGAGCCGTATCGCAAGCGTATCATAAAGAAGTGTGATACGGGTGCGGTGCACTCCATGTGTTTGTGGTTTTGTGCATGTGTAATTATATATAATTATGATTATTAAGTGTATACATATGTATATAATAGTGTATTTAGTGATTATTGTATATGTGTGGGTCTATAAGTATGTATATATATATATATATATATATATATATATATATATATATATATATATATATACTTGTATATATGTATGCATGTGTGTTGTGATTATGTGTGTATGAGTGTATATGTTATATATATATATATATCTATACGTATATGTATATATGATTGTATATATATGTATAGTTGAGAGTTTATATATATATTGATACATATATAGGTGTGTGTGCAGTAAGTGTTTATGCATAGAAGGGTATGTATTTGTGTTTGTGTGTATGTGTGCACTGTGTGTATATATGTATGTGTGTTGTGGTTGTGTGTGATAGTGTGTCAGTGAGAGAATTTCATAGAGCAGCAACAGATTGCATCTATAGTGGCATTTCAGCAGAGCTCGAGCACCACTGCCCGGGTGAGCAACTGCAGGGGAAGGCTATCAGTAGCAGCCCCAGCAGGGAACTTAGCAATGTGCAGGAATGCACAACACAGCAGAAAGTGCAGCTATTGGCCACTGTGAAGTCTAAGAGAAGGGAACAGCATCGTGCATCTGTTCAGGCATCGAAGAGAGAAGCGGGTTCAGCAACCCAGCGATGGCAACAACTTTGGAGCAGGGAGCAGTACAGCAAGCTGCACTGCACAGTACTGCACTGTGCATTTCGTGCACAGCTACTTGTGCCAGAAATTGATTTCAGTAGGTTAGCACAGCAAGGAGCAGTGAACGAGTATCCAGTTCAGTTCAGTTCAATGGCAGTTAGTTGAAACGAAAATCACCTGCAGTAGTGCACAACTGTGTAAAAATTGTGCCCATAAAGTTCAGTCGAGACCCTAAAGAAAGGAGGCTCACAGTGCAGTTTGCAGTCGTATATCAGCCAGGGGAGGGGTATCACCCAGTGTGCAGCCTCGAGCAAATTAGCATGAGGCAGCAGCCAATGAATGCTAAGTAGCAGCCAACAGCAAACAAGGAAGAGGGGCTCAATGCACAGAAAGCCAAAGAGGATAATGTGCAGTATCATGGAGTTTTAGTTCAGTTACTATGCAGTATCCTATTTCAGATACCATTGCACAGATTCCAACTGTGCAACCAGCAATAAGGAGGAGAGAAGTGCATCATTTAGACAACAAGTAGCATTTTCAGCTTATGCACTCAGTGCAATCTACAACAGCAAGATGTATAGGCAGTCAGCAAGAGCAAGGTGCATCAATGCACTGGAGAGGGGCTCGAAGAGGCTTCACAGTATCGTATAGAAATCAATTCAGAGCTCAGCATTGTTTCAGCAGCAACCAAGAGCAAGTGAACTGCACTGCAGTAAACACTAATGCACTAAAATAGTTTGTAGAGCATCGAGCAAGAGGTTAGCAGCAGGTAGCAGTGTGCCTTAGTAGTTTCAGCAGCCTTCACTGCAGTTAGCACATGTAGAGCAGCAGCTGCACTGCAGTAGATACACACAGCAAGAGGAAGAGCACTGGAAGTCCAGTCCAGCACAAGTAGCAGCTAGAGCAGAGGGCACACTGTGTATCAGGGTATCCTTCAGTAAGTTTTCAGTGTCTCAGTCTCAGTAGGATCAGCTAAGGTTTGGGTATTTAATTCAGTTTTGTTGTGGGTAGTTAGTTTCAGTAGTGATTTCAGTCGGTTCGTAAGTTTCAGTGATTAGTTAGTTAAGTTTTGGAGTTAGTTATTTATGAAGTTAGTATCTAAGTATTGTATCATATTGTAGTACTTAGTGTTAGTTTAGCCATATGCTTTATGTATATATGTAGTATTGATATATATTTATTGTTAGTGGTTGGTTATAGTTAATATTTCAGTGTAGTGTCAGTAGGTATTAGCCTGGTAAGTATAGGTAGTTAGCTTATATTGGATTTAGTTGAGTTAGCAAGGTATTAGAGTAGTTAGTTGTTTATTGTTAATATATAGCTATATGTATTTATGTAGGTATGGGTGTTTGGTATTATAGTTAGTTCTCTAATAGTATTGAGATATAATATAGGAACTAGTATATGTTAGCATTATATAGTTAGTGTTAGTTTGGGGTTTTATATTGGGTATTAGCTCTATGTTGAGGTTTTGGGTTACCTTGCAATACAAGGTATTGCCAAGGTATTACCAAGGTTTTGGGACGATGCCCAAGGTATCGAGTTTGGGTATCGAGATAGGTGCGATACGCATTGGTGCAAGGCCGAGGTATCCTATTTAAATTGTTTTGTTATGGTATTATAATATTTAACTTGAATATATAACTAAAAACCTATTTTTATATTAGAAAAACTTGCGTATCTTAGGATACGGTTTTTTGAGAGACTTCTTGTATCATAGCTTAGCTAGTATAGACTAGTTTTATAGTGTATTGACTTAGTGACTTAGCATTAGACGCTTGCAACCTAGATTTCATCAGTTTGACTTAGAAATGGCCTTGTGACCTATATGTTGACTAGTTTAAGTTAAACTCATTCCAAACCCTTGTATTAATGTGATATTCCATATATATGTTTGTGTGACACCAGTTGGGACACAGTTTGACATTCATTTCTTGGACGGCAGGCGAGTACATTCTCTGATAGTTTCCATTAAGTGCTAATTACTATAATGCAAGAATTTAGAAATGTTTTACATGACTCTTTACACATTGGTACACGGACTAGTATACACATGGATCAGTCATGGGATGTTACATATATATTGTTCATTGTTTTTCGTGTTCTCAATGTTTAACTTAGACAATGTTTCATGTTCAATGTTCAATGTTCAATATTTTGTGTTCAAGATTTATTGTTTACATGGCCTTGAGTATCTTGTAATCACAACGTGTAATGGTTGGATCCATTGTACTAGTTGGGGGAAAGGGGAAATGTTAGCTAGGTATGTGATCAAATCCTAGACAATGTTTCATGTTAACTTAGACAATTTTTATCCAACGTTAAAGTAGACAATGTTCACCCAAGCCGATCACATATCTATCTAGTATTTCAATCACTTAGTATAGTTACAGTACTTCACCACATTGTTCATTGTTTACCTGTTCCTCCACCATAGTTGATATTATTCATTGTTTCTCGTCTTGTATTATATTCTCTATTTCTGTTTATAGTCATTATCAATTAATTGGAACTGCTATTGGGTTGTACTTCGCTCCATTCCTGACTGGAAAATATTTTTCAGATGAATGGTTGGAGATGATGTGTTCCACTCACTATGGACTGACAGATGGAGTGTCACCCTAGGATAGTGCCAGAGACTGAGGCCTCTTAGACTTCCATGCATTGTAGTAGTTTTCCTATTTTAGATATTGGTTGTATTATGTTTGAGATCTGGAGTATAGTTTTGAGATGGCTATGTGATGTATTGAGACTTGTATTTCTTATTCTTTCTATTCTATATCGTGCGTTCATCTTCCTTCAGTTTTATATGTGATTGAGTATTATTTGGTATTGAGATGGCATGGCAGTACTTTATACACTTTGTATGAGATATTAGATAGCATAGTAGACCAAGACAGCATTCTATCGCCGATTCTGCGGCGTAGGCTGGACGTACCCACGTACTCGTGCCCCTATACCGGGTGCGGGTGGTGACAGGTACTTATCTACCTATAGAATACCCACTAATGTATCCCTGATACACATATGCACATACCATCACATACCCAAATCTGAGACACCAGTACACAATGTAAACCCTATATGAACATATTTAGCGACGTTTAAAATTGATGTCGCTAAAAGTTGCTAAACGTTTTCATTTTCGTTGTGGATTGGGGTCTCGGGGGGGGGTCGGGGTCTCAGGGAGGGAGGTCGCCGGTACCCCTAAAATTCATATCCATTTTTAGCACTTTTAATCTTGTTCATGTTATAATACGTTAACATTATTATTTAGATTCAATTTTCAATTTAAATACACATTTTTTCTAACATAAAGTAGGCTAGTATATATTTAAAACCCCTAAAATTTTCAAGTTGCTACCCAAGAACTATTAAAATACTAAGTTTCTACCATAAGCTATTATAATTAGTAGTTAAATATGTTGTAATTTTTTAAATTTTTAACTTGTTATCATGCGAACCTTACGAATATTTGTATCCAAAACTTTCTCAAAGAGAAAGAGAAAAGTGTGTATGTGTCTGTGTCAGTGTCAGTATGTCGTGTCAACGTGTGTGTGTCATTTCAATGTGTGTGTGTCGTGTCCGTGTCTCTGTGTGTCTGTATTTGTGTATGTGTATGTGTCGTGTCAGTGTGTGTATGTGTGTCGTGTCATTGTGTCTATGTCAGTATGTGTATGTCGTGTCAGTACCTAGGAGAGAGAGATAGGGTGGGTTAGGGTTTACCTGAGGGCGAGGTCGGAGAGGCCGACGCAAGGGAAGGGGGCGAAGGGGGTCGCGGGGGGCAGCCGGGGCTTGGGGGTCGCCGGGGTCGGGGGCAGCGGGGGCGTGGGGGTCGCCCGGTTCGGGGGTAGGGGGGTAGCCGGGGTCTGGGAAAGCTCGTTAAAAAAATTGAAGGAATGAAATGTGAATGGAAAAAAAAATGAAAACTCAAACCCTATATGAAACACTTTAGCGATGTCAGATATATACGTCGCTAAACGTCGCTATTTTTTTACAATACTGCGACTTAAATGATATGTCGTCGCTAAACGTCACTGCTATTAAAAAATAGCGACGTTCGGCGACCCTGGACGTCATCTATTTCCATAATACTAACTGTAGTCGCTAAACGTCACAGAGTGTCACAGACAACGACGCATTGCGAAGTCATTTATGTTCGTCGCTAATTTCTGTAATGTTAGCGACGTCTTATCTAGGAGTCGCTAAAGATGTCCCTAATTGGAACTATTTTGGTACTGAGCATTTGATGTTGACCCACAGAACAAGGAATTAAAATAATTACTATTGACACTTAAGCAACAACAGTTAGAGGATAACAGAAGAGATGCTCAGCTCTACTTTAATATGTTTCACCGGATTAGAAAGGTCACAAATGTTTTATTGCAAAAGTTGAAGTTTGAGAAAATAAGAAGTAAAGAAGATGATGGTGTCAGGCCTAGGGATAATGTTATTCTGCAGATAACATGGGAGTGTGATCTTGAAGGCAGGCCATAGGTGGGACAGGTTGATGCCCAGCAATAATACAAGGCAGGTCATCAAGAATACTCCAGCAAAATACTCCAATGTATCAGTGTCAGTATATCACTGCCACAAAAGGGAATACCAAGGGCTATTGCTCTTTGACAGCCTAGCTTCAGTTCAATAGTGAGAGAGAGCTCTCAATCTTTCCTTCTTCACTAGCCAACAGCTAGTATCAATAGAAGTTAGCCATGTGGCAGTGAACCATCAATTTAGTTAGAGGAATGCTACAACTACAATCAAATGCTTACAACCCACTTACAACCGTCATATGGCGTCCACCCATTTGAGGAGGAGGAAGAGATGGGACCAGATAGCTGTCCGGATGGTCGTCACGTGGCCGAAATATCATGTGGTGGCCGTTAATTGGAAGAGAGGTGGGGTCGGCTGTGGCCCACATAGCAGGAGGGGTAGAGAGGGTTGTAAGAAGGTTGTAAACATTTGGTAGTAAACTTAGCAATTTTCATTTAGTTTGTATCAAAAAACAATAATTGCCAGGTCACTAAGGAGTATTCGAGCCAGCTCGGCATGGATACACATCAGAACTCAAGCCAGCTCAGCATAGATGCCAACTTGGATGACGAGTCAGCGAGAATCGAGCAGTTTCATCCTGTGTTAACAGTTGATATCCAAACTCTATAATTTGAGTCATGTAGAGAGGAGAAGGTATCAAGAAATGTATTGCCATTATTTTTCCTTCTTTTAGTTTCTCGGTTCTTGTAATCTTTCCCGTTCCTCAGCATTTAAATAAATCAAACCCTTGTTTTTTTTTTCTTTTCCCAATTCTGTGTTTCTACTCAATTGCTTTGCAAATTACTTAAAATTCATGTCAATTTGTGTGCGTTCTTCAACAATCCCGGGGCAACTAGGAAGAGGCTCCATCATTAAACAACCCTAAATAAAAAATTATCTTCAAAGACCTCTTGTTTCCACTCTTATTTAATTTGTTGATTTTTTTGAACAAAATATGAAAATAATAGGACAAACAAGACTGTATATATTTCTATTAACCCAAAATTCAGACTAAGCTTCTCTCCTTGAAACATCATATATTATATATAATATATGTAGTGTCCATATCTCATAATAATATGCATGTCCAGACATAATCGAATATCTGACCACAAGAAGTTTTTTTGTTTCTAAAATAAGGTGAAAAACTTTAAAACATATTAAATGATATAACTTCTCCCTTAATGCATTTTATTATCTATATCTATACTACTATATAGTGGAAAAAGTTGAGACTTTCAAAAATATCCTCACCAATGTTTAATAATTAAAATTGTTCATTAAACATGAATAATTAGTTAATTATGTATAGATTTTTTTTTAAAAGAGATGTTATTTGCTTTTCCACAATAAGTTCAAAATACATACAACTCACACCCATGTATATACTGGTTAATGTTAATTAGGGATGTGCAAAAGAAGGAATGATTTGTTAGAATACAAACAAGGTGCAAATTTAAAATTTAGCATCAAGGAATAAAATCTCTGATTGCAATTTCAGCCCGTCCATGGCAAAGATGATGATATCATATTAGCATAAAAAAAAAGCACCAGGTACTTGCTGATATAATATTATGTACGAGATATATAAAATATAATTGCTGATATAATATTAAGCACAAGGTATATAATAGTAATTGAGCTCAACAACATATCAGTCCATTTTTTGCAGAAAATCTAACAATAAAATACAACAAATAGAGAAAACAAAAAAATATACGGAAAACTTTAACTAGTAAAAACCTACGGGAGACCATGAAGACTATTGGACCATATATTTGACAAGGATCGATTACAAGAACCTCTACAACCTTACATTACATATATTATATTTGTAATCGTGAACGATTAACTAAACTTTTTTAAAATTTAATAATGAATTAATATAAAACAAAATTAAATTAGATTGTACTATGGACTAAAGTTGGGTTTGAGTCATTCCAATTTAATTGTAATCGCAATTGATAGATTTTGTAATTGAAATGAATTACAATTGCATTACCATATTTTGTTGGAAAATGTAATAAAATCATGTAATATAATTTCATTTGTATTCAAATATTTGGTTTACCATGTAATGTAATAAAAATAAAAAAATTTCAAATAAATTTAAAAATATAAAAATAAAATAAATTTTTTTTTACGTATTTAACAAATAAATAAAAATAATAAAGTAAAAAAAAATCAAAACGTAACAAAAATACATAGATACAAAAATAATAATTATTAAAATATAACCCAAATAAATTAAGAAACTATCTTGTGTAAATTTTTGCATAAGTATTCTATTTTATTCCAAGTCTTGTAATTTTCTCCCTTATTTTGTGTTTTATTCTTTTTTTTTTTTCAATTCATTCTAAGTATTAATTTTGGATTATGTTTTTGGAACCAAAAATAAAACTAAAAAAAAATGAAACTGAAAGAATACTCTTACACCAAATTAAAGTATACAAGTAAGTAGGAGGGACCTACTTAGAAAAATAACGGTAAGATATGGAGGATCTATGTAATAGCTAGTAACGTGTACGTATATTCCACTCACATAAAAAATTATTAAAAAAATCTAATATCAATTTATTATAATTACTATCTTCTCTATGAATTGAAGTCAGCTAAATAAGAAAAATGTTTCCCACTTTAACCACTTGTTATAAGTTATTTTGTTATAAGTAAAACATATATATTAGGTAGTTCAATAATTAGTTAATTAAAAAAAATAATGAATTATTTACAAACGACTTAGACAGTTCAATTCTGAACCATTTCCAAGTTACCTTATATTAGTAACATAAAGTTTTTTGAAAAATTTACATGGAAGAATAGAAACACACTTAGCAAGGACATTTTTGTTTCCTCCAGATTTTAAATAATATAAAACCCAAAAATGTCCTTATTAAGATCGTTTTCAAAATAATTTTTTTTATTCTTCTGGTTTTTAAATAAAAAGAAATAATGAATATTAAAAAAAAAATTCAAAACAACGCTGATAAGGTTATTTTCAACTTTTATTTTTATTTTTATTTTTATATTTTTGCCAAAAAGACCTTACGAATGATGATTTAATTTTTTTTTTTTATTTTTTTTGCTAGAATGTCCTTGGTAAAGGATTTTTGACAAATTTTTTTAAAAAATAAAAAAAACAAAAACACCCTTGATAATGACGTTTTGTAAAAAAAAAACGAAATCATAAATAAAAATTAAAAACGTCCTTATCAAGGACGTTTCAAATTTATTATTATTTTTTTAATCTTCATTTATTAAAATCTTCTGTCGAATTTATTTTTTAATGAAAATTTTCAAAACATCATTAATATGGAAATTTTCTAATTTTATATTATTAAAATCTAAAAAAAAATAAAATATTATTTTTAAGGACATTTTGTTCTCTCTATGCACAATTTTCAATCCTTTTTTCTCTGCAAATTTCAAACTTTTATGCTTTGTAGGAATTTTTTTCTATTAGTAAAGATAAAATCATTCTCCAACTCCGTTCAATTCCTCTACATGCTGTATGACCTGGACAGCGGATCCCCTCGGCTATAGTGACATCATGAAAATAATAGTCATGTTTGGCTGGCATTTTGGTTTTTTGGTTAATTAGTTCATGTTCAAAGTAGGCTTTGAATTGGAAGGAAAGGCATCACCACAACTATTCATTTCTTACACATGTAAATATCTTACTCATGGGGCCTTCTATATAAGTAGTCAAAGCTTCCTCTTCTTGTGAAGATCCAAACGCACTCGTCTCTCCACACACTACTCCATCCAAGAAAAGTAAGAGCCAGTTAGCTAGCTAGCTAACTAGAGAGGATGGGAAGAGCACCATGCTGCTCCAAAGTTGGGCTTCACAGAGGACCATGGACTGCTAAGGAAGATGCATTGCTCACTGACTTCATCCAGACCCATGGTGAAGGCAACTGGAGATCTCTCCCCACAAGAGCAGGTCAGTTAATAAGAATCCGTAAGATATGGGATAATTAAATATTGAGTCAAAAGTATGATATGTATAATTACCGACTTTCCTTCCCATTTCTTTGCCGCATGATTTATGGATGACGAAAGTGTAATTATGAGAAACACTGAGTCAAATTTAGATAATAGGGCGAAGCTGTTTTAATCGTAAGCGATATCAAAAGTCCTAAACAAGAAGTATTGACTATTTTTTTTTCCTTAATTAAGTATGCGTGCTCGTGTATCAACAGAAGGATAATTAATAAGATTAGCTTTAACATGATATTAAAGTGACTTGGATTATTTTCCGTAGAAGGTACGTTTTTGCATACGATGTGAACTTCTTCTTTTTTTAAGCCAATGACATTTTTTTTCCAAGAAATATTGTGTGCATCTCGCAACTTTTCTACATGTAACAATTCAAATGTGTACCCAAACATAATCTAGTTAATGGTCTACTTGTTTAGTGATTTAATAAAATCATCTTACTTTTAAATGCAACGTGGCTATGCCTATACCAGCTGCATGCATTGTAGTAAAAGTCAGCAACATGTAAGCTTCAAAGTTACTGATATTTATCGGCTGAATATTAGTCATGGTTATATTTTGTTTGTTTCTTACTGTACTTAACGTCTACAAACTAATTTTTTTTTTTTTTTTCCATGCAGGACTACTGAGGTGTGGAAAGAGCTGCAGACTTAGATGGATGAACTACTTGAGACCAGACATCAAGAGGGGGAACATCAACCAGGACGAGGAAGATCTCATCGTCCGCCTCCACTCGTTGCTCGGAAACCGATGGTCTCTAATCGCAGGAAGACTTCCGGGTCGAACCGACAACGAGATCAAGAACTATTGGAACAGCCACCTCATCAAGAAGCTCAAGAGCCAAGGGATCGAAGTAACCTTGAAAGCTCGGTCGAGACGCTCGAAAGTAGCCGAGAACGACGAGGATGCTAAGAAAAAGAAGGACTATAGGAGGAAGAAGAAGAAGAGATCGGAAGTGGTGGAAGAAGAGATCAATGTAGCGGCTCCTCGGACGAAGATCCACGCTCCCAAACCTACTCGATTCAAACCGACTCCGTCGTCCTCGAACGCCATGGATTCTTCCAGCCAAAGTCCGGATCGAAATAACGACCGCGGGGCGGCGGCGGCTTCGGAGGAGGACATCTCTCGGCCTGATTTTAATCAGCAAGATCAAGCTTGCCATGGCCTGTTCTTCGATTACGATTTCAATTACGAGGACGGGTTGTTTGAAAACGTATATCAAGAATACTCGCAACTCTTGAACTATGATGACAATCAAATGTCGCTCATTAATCCCTTCACTGACTCCTTGTTTGTACAATGAGTAAGGGAAGGATTCGGACGAACGATATTCTTTGTTCTTCTTGATCGGTACTCTCAAGCAAGATTTGTCCGTTTGCTCCAGTTCTTCCTAGCAATAACTGTTGCATATGTTATTACTATTTATGTAATTACTGTTAGTTTCGGGACTTAATCAAAAGATGAAAGAACAAAATTAGGGACAGAACTTCTAATAAACTTTTTAGTTTATTCTCTGTTTGCTTGATCCAGGTGTTGTAGTTGAAACACAGAAGCTTCTGCATTGCCTACCGCTATCACCATTCCAACAAAACACTATATATTGTATTTTTGCTTGCTTACAAGAATACAAAAATCAGAAATCAATTTCCGTTCTTCCTTGCAATCGCAGTTGCAGACGGACTGTAAACCCCCTGGCTCTAATTTTTTATTTTTTTTTTGTTCCGAGCCAATAAATTGTTTTCTAATTTAGGGATCGATTTATCATTGTATTTATTATTTATACTTTAGTTTATTTATATTTAATGATATATTTTTTTTTTCTAGACTTTATCAATTACTCTTACCATCTTTTATCCCTTCCAAGAAAATTTTATTTACAAATGTACTATATCCATTTTTATTTTATTTTTGTTAACCCAGGTCTGACCCAAATGAAATGTGACCCTGCCAATAGAATTTCCTTCCATACTCGTTTGCAAATTACTCAGACTTAGCAGTAGTGGAAATAAGTGGGAAGGAAGTAGCTTAACACATGCATGAAATAAATGGGAAGGAAGTAGCTTAACACGTTGGAAAAAAGGAAGAAGAATAAATAAATAAATTGAAATGAATGTGTACGTGTGGTTTTCTTAACACATGCATGAGATTGAAATAAATGGGAAGGAAGTAGCTTAACTTCATTAAAGCCTTCATTTGTAGATATGGTTGCTAGGGAAATGATTTTATTAGTTTGGAACCCATCTATTTGTGTGTATTAAAATAAGGCTGCATGTGAGCGTGGAAATAGTGAATGCATGAAGAAGTAGTGGAAATGGCTAGCATATATTTTTATATGGTATGGGTTGTGTGGATATATATGCATGCTTGGGAACCCCTTTATTATGGTGCAAGATATTGGCTGAAGCAAGAGAGTAGGGAGGAAGGAAGCAATATATAACCAATATTTATTGGCTGCATGTGAAGATGGGAAGGTTCGGCCAGCATACATATTGTGTGCGTTCAATGATTGGACTATAGGAAGGATGTGTTATATAGGTAAATTAAAATGAGAAGAAACAATGGAAAGATTGGATTGCATGATGAATGTTGAGGTGTGATGAGAAAGGAACCAAGGAATAAAGTGTATGTGACTGACTTTAATATATATATATATATATACTTCGGTTGTGTTTTCCTCACAAACTGTGTGTAGAATATATATATAGTCTGTTGGGTAGAGGTGATAAAATGGGAAATGATTTCTTCTGGTGTGTAGAGGTGAAAAGGAAACATAGATAGGATAAATAATATAGTCTGTTGTGCTGCTTGAGGAAGAAGGGAGGGGAAGACAAGTGAGAATGAACCCTTAGCAGGGAGTATAAGAGGTTGCTAGATGATTTTTTTTAAAATATTATGAGAGCCTTGTGTAATGACTGATAATTTGTGAACAACATGTTTAGCCATCATTGAAGAGAGTCAAGGTGAAGTGGGGTCTCAGTACATATTTAGCTTCTCATAGACAGCAGATATAAGTGGGCTAGAATTTTCTTTGACTAACCCATGAGACAGAGTATGAAGTGATTGATTAGAATAATGTCCTGCATTAGGGTAAATAATCTATATTGAACATATGAGGGAATAATTTACACAAATATATTTAATCTAAGTAATTAATCAATTAAATCCTGTTTCCTAGTTTTTTTTGGGATATTTGGACGCGAGTTCTGGACCAGACTCTTCTCCAGCTTTTGGATCCAGACAAGTATACCTTGTCATTCTTGTTTACAATTTTAAAATACTGCAACTGCATTTATTTTATTTTATTATTCTGATTGAACGATATTGCGCGTCCAAGAATAACTTGGGTGCAAGTCGGTGTTGGACCGATTACGCTCGACTTAGCACTTAAAAGCCAAATCCCTTATTTGAGAGGTGCTCCAATCTCTCTATGACCTTGACACATTCATGACACGGAGTGGTTCACGTGTGAATGAGACTCGTGTACCAGCCGTACACCGGTACAATCGAGATGCGTGACGGTAATATTTAGATACTTGATCTTGACTCAGGAGTAGGAGCTGGACATGTCGTGGTGCACGACAAATACAGCAGCATTCGGTAGGAAGAACACTCACTAGACGTATGGGCTATGTTTACACTTCCCTTTGTAATCCACCGTCTCCGCCGGAGTACCAGGTATAACGATGTAAACCCCCTCGACCAATTTAGGATTCATTTATCCTAAATTGAGAAGACTAGGAATAATTTGGATACAATTAGAATTAAGGTACAACAATTATGACTTAAAATACCTTACCGTCGCTTCGATGTTTGGAGCGCTACATTAGTAGTTGCCTGCAACCCAAAAATCATATACATCTCTTAGACATGCCAGGCTACCCCTCTGACCATTTTGCAACCTTAGATACTCGTCGTTGCGTCTCACCTTAGTTTCGCAATATTCATTAATGAACACCAGGCGCGCTGTTTAATTAAATTAAATTAGGAGCAGTTTTACCTCAAGCAGGACCCAACCAAGCCCACGTGCACCCTTTCACATGGATCAACCCCTCCCCAATGAGTCCAGACAGGCCCAAGTTCCGAGGCCAGCCCATCAAATTCCCCTTATAAATATATATACTCCCTAACATTTTAAACCCTAATTTACTATTCACCACCCACCCTCAAAACCTAGCCGTTCCCCTTGCAACCCGAGCTACCCTCACTTCCGGCCAGTCACCGCCTCAGGCCGCCACCCCAACCACCGGACCATCCCTTCGCCACTGGACCACCACCCCCACCTGTCACGCCCCAGTCCCAAAATATATGGAACCAGGCCACGCGGCAATAGCCAGCTGACACGTCTCCGAGGATATCCCAATTTAATGGATCCACGAAGAGTGCTACGCTGTCCTATAATACTAACATGTCCAATATCAGTCAATAACAGGTAAACTAATCTCATCCACAATGTAAAGAGCAGGAAATACTAAATAAACTGCTGGTTAATAAATACCAGTCTCAAGATATCATAGTACAACCAGTGATGTCTGGTGGGAACAAACCCACTACTATGACGAAATAAAGTACTAAAATGAGATATAAAAGATAATGACTAGAGCACCGGCTGAGTAGATAACGATGCCCTCCAACTAGGCTAAAGGCCTACCAACTGGTCACGGAAACTCTGACGGTTGCACCTCCAACTCCTCAGCTGTAGCAAATCTCGTCTCCTGTCCTGGGCCGTATACGGTGGGGTAGTAAGCCTCGTCTAAATCTGGAAAGGTACCAGGTGTAGAAGCATGAAAAATACGCCGGATGACTATACACAACTTATTGGTGCGGGGCAGCGTAAAAAGATGACCTCAGAGCCATCAAGCAGGCAAGTCAAGAGCTTCTCAGGACCATCCGCGTAAGTGCAGTATGTCCAGGCTGCCTCAAGCGTAAAGCAAAGGGCTTCGTCGCCCCTATGACGTAAAAACACATCCGCTTTCAAAAGCGTACGGGGAACGCTTCGTGTTCTCCGAGACGAACCTGTCAGACCCTGCAATGAACCTGACATCTGAACTTCTGACAAAGGGATACGGCTCGGCTACCCAGACGACGGCTATAATGATGGCACGGCACTACGACCCAGGCTGTCAGTTACCGCCATCTCCCTTGCGTAAACTGTTTTTTACATACACAAAGGGGATATGCTGCCTTGTTTTACACAGGCAGACATGAGCTGTTTACGCTCAACAGCAGACAAACCGCCTGCCTCGTCAAAAGCTGCACTTTGTGCAGGGCTCGAGGCACGTCTCTACGATTGGCGCACAAGGCGGTAACAGTCTTCTCGAGGCACGGCTGACGCACAGAAGGGCTGCAAGCCTTCAAAAACACGCCTCTGCATTTAATGCACAGAATGATGGCGGATCTCTGTATTTAATGCAGGGGATTTGATAAAGAGTCACCAAACCGTCGTTTAGTGACATCCCCTTTGCATAAACTGCTTTTACGCATACAAAGGGATACACTGCCTTGTTCTATACAGGCGGACGAGAACCATCTACGCCCCGCGGAAGACAAACAGACTGCCACGTCAAAAGCTGTTCTCCACACATGGCTCGAGGCACGTCCCTGAACGGTGGCAGGCCTTCAGAACACGCCTTCGCATTTAATGTACAGGATGGTGGCAGATCTCTGCATTTAATGCGAGGGATTTGATAATATCTTCAAGAGCCGTGATTCCGGCTAAAAGACGTCCACGTCAGCACTCAGCACATTACGCAGTGGCGTCTATGCCCGTTCAGCTTCTGTGCCCAGATGGCTTCTACGCCTCCTCAGCTTCTATGCTCACTCGACTTTTATGCCATCGGGCTTCTACGCCCACCCGGCTTCTATGCTTACTTGGCTTCTATGCCATGGTGACAGACATCGGCTTTTACGCCCACCTCTTCTACACGGGGGATACCTACCTACGTGGCTTTTACGCCGTGATCTTCGTAGCAATTGTACGCGTTGTGTCCCTTAGTTGGACCCGCGTCACACGCTCATTCAAAAGATCATCCATATGCAGGCATTGGTTACTTTAACCGTCGTGTAAAAGGGTGCTGTGTTGTCCACTCCTCGGTTTTTACACCAACTGAGTGGTCACTGTCACTAAAACTCTATAAATAGAGACCTCTATCAACAGAGGAACAGGTCAAAAAATTGGAAGATCGAACAATTGAAGACCCAGAGAAGAGGTCAAAAAATTGGAAGATCGAACAATTGAAGACCCAGAGAAGAGGTCGAACAATTGAAGATCGAACAAGGAGAGAGGAGATCGAGAGAGAGAGAGAGAGGAACCCGGAGCTCAGGCAAAGGGTAGGGATCGGCGACCTTGGCATCGTGCATCCACCCTCTTTTGCAACCTCCGAAGCTGCTTCTTGTCTTCTACGGCACTTCTTCATCATCGTGTGGTCCAAGGGCTAAAGTGATCGACTGCAGATCAGACACCTATAACAATTTATACCCAGATTAAATAAATTGTACTCCCACATCCTCGTATAGGATTATATTGTACAAGTTTGTTTGTAAACAAAAGAACACGGGTCTTGTATAAACCCCGTCTTGAATACACTTTATTCTTTCGTTTTTCACCACAAACAAGATGGCGACTCTGCTGGGGACATCTTTCTCTTCTTATGAGGAAGTAATTTCTCAACACGATGCGGTATCTATAGGAACCGTGAAGAAGACACTGGTCGTCCAATTCGACCAGTCTACCTACGAAGAGATGCTTCGAACCGGGGGTAGCTCTCACCCTCTCTCCGTCCAAGACAACAGGAAGCTGCGCAAGGTCTGGATGCCCAAGACATCCTCTACCATTCCTGTGGACTCTCCGATCTCTCCGATCTCTCCGACCAATGAGGTTGTAGCATTGCTCCCTTCGTGCCCCGCACGTAAAATTCAGTCTCCCGCTACACGCGGTACAGACAAAACTTCGGGCAAAGCCTCAGCGCTAACCCAGAAGTATCCACTGCGCTCTACGCGTAGAAACCAGTCTCCCGCTATGCGCGGTACAGACAAAACTTCGGGCAAAGCCTCAGCGCTGACCCAGGAGTATCCACTGCGCTTTACGCGCAGAAACCAGTCTCCCGCTACGCGCGGTACAGACAAAACTTCTGATGATGCCTTAGCGCAAAATCAGAAGTACAAGTCACACTCCGCGCACAAGACGACATCTGACCTCTACGGGGAACCAGATGAGCGCTGTGATCTCCGCAAGGGAAAGCAAGCGGCAGAGTACTCAACTTCTCGGCCTTTACACCAGCGAGGGAACAATCTGCATACCCTCCGGATTACGCGAGAAGCCGATGGCCGACTGAGGACCTCTTCAGCTTTACGCCAGCCTGAGCAAATCTCCAAATTACGCCAGGCGAAATCCCTCGGCGTAATGCAAGCTCAAGTTGCGGAAAGACAACCTCCCCCGGGGTTATCCGCCGCCCAAATGGCCAACCTGTTGTACACAGGTGGCGCAGCAAAAGCCATGGCGCCCAACCTCCGCATACCAACTGACGGGAACAGAAGAAACAAGCCGTCGCCTTCTCCTTCTGCAACTCCTCCTGACCTGCGTACACATCTGGTCCAGAGACGCAAAGACAGGAGTCGTAAGCAGGCTTCAGATCCCCTAACCGTCAAATGGGAAGAGATCGTATGGGAAGATGCGTCAACATCTAATGTCATCATGATATATGAACCATATGAAAATGAGACCTTTACTGTCCCTCCAACTCATGACGACCAGCATCCAAGAGGAATTTCCTGAATCTGATGCTGGGAGAATGCAAATCCACAGGTATAGCCCGCAAGCTTTAAAGATTATACAAAGCATGGGTTATGATTTGGAGTTGAAACAAGGCCTCAACCGTGGAAAAGGCAGACGAACTCCGTTGCATAGTAATTCTCACTACCAACAAACTCGATTTGGGTTGGGATATACCACACCTCCTGCAAACTCCAAACCTCCAAAGTCTGATCCTGTTATGTCAGAGCCAGGTCCTTCTAGATCAACTTCTGTGGACGAATGCAACGACATGTCTGGGGGTAGTCTCCCTCGACGAAGTAGTGCAGTATCCAGAGCAGGGGGTAGAATTCTCTCCGAGTCCGAAGATGATGCAACGATGGCGATCTTCCCGGAAGATCGAAAAACTTAGGCATCAGGAGCCCAAAGGCCGAAAGGGACTTTCTCCTTCAATAAAGATGACATCGGTGAAATCTTCAATATATTGATGAAGGAAAACAAACTTCAGCTACCCAACATCAGATACCCTGAGAGGGCTGGCAAAGTCGATGACCCAGATTATTGTCTCTTCCATCAACACATTCATCACCCTACGAGGGACTGCTATGTACTAAAAAGGAGGATTCAGGAGTTGATCGATGCCAAGGTCATCACTTTGCATCTATAAACGAGGGGACAATCACTGCGAATTGGTTTCACTTTAACGTGACAATTTGCTCCCTCAAGAAAATACCGTATGATGAATCCCTAAAGTTTCCCCAGTGGATTCTTCAGGTCTATCCCCACTCAAGAAAATCACTCTATAGTGAATTTTTCGGACATGAGTTCATGTCCATATCACCTCTGAACTATTGTCCAAACATTTTATCATCTCCCCAGAAGAGTTTGTTATGTTCATATTACCTCTGAACAAACCATCCTGGTTTGACTATCGATCATCATGTTAATGATACCTCTGATATCGGTTGTCATCTCAACTTAACACCCGTACTTAACTCTAAGTACGCCAGTGGTGTTGAGTCCACAAAAACTGCTACGTCCATATTACCTCTAGCAGGGCTTGTCTTAAACCTATTGCTTGCACTTAGGTGCACAAAAAGTGATGGTTCCACAAAATCAGCCATGTTCATATTACCTCTGAGCTATAATCCCCAGTCGAGTTTGTTATGTTCATATTACCTCTGAACAAACCATCCTGGTTTGACTATCGATCATCATGTTAATGATACCTCTGATATCGGTTGTCATCTCAACTTAACACCCGTACTTAACTCTAAGTACGCCAGTGGTGTTGAGTCCACAAAAACTGCTACGTCCATATTACCTCTAGCAGGGCTTGTCTCAAACCTATTGCTTGCACTTAGGTGCACAAAAAGTGATGGGTCCACAAAATCAGCCATGTTCATATTACCTCTGAGCTGTAATCCCCAATCGAGTTTGTTATGTTCATATTACCTCTGAACAAACCATCTTGGTTTGACTATCGATCATCATGTTAATGATACCTCTGATATCGGTTGTCATCTCAACTTAACACCCGTACTTAACTCTAAGTACGCCAGTGGTGTTGAGTCCACAAAAACTGCTAAGTCCATATTACCTCTAGCAGGGCTTGTCTCAAACCTATTGCTTGCACTTAGGTGCACAAAAAGTGATGGGTCCACAAAATCAGCCATGTTCATATTACCTCTGAGCTGTAATCCCCAGTCGAGTTTGTTATGTTCATATTACCTCTGAACAAACCATCCTGGTTTGACTATCGATCATCATGTTAATGATACCTCTGATATCTGTTGTCATCTCAACTTAACACCCGTACTTAACTCTAAGTACGCCAGTGGTGTTGAGTCCACAAAAACTGCTATGTCCATATTACCTCTAGCAGGGCTTGTCTCAAACCTATTGCTTGCACTTTGGTGCACAAAAAGTGATGGGTCCAAAAAATTAGCCATGTTCATATTACCTCTGAGCTGTAATCCCCAGTCGAGTTTGTTATGTTCATATTACCTCTGAACAAACCATCCTGGTTTGACTATCGATCATCATGTTAATGATACCTCTGATATCGGTTGTCATCTCAACTTAATACCCGTACTTAACTCTAAGTACGCCAGTAGTGTTGAGTCCACAAAAACTGCTACGTCCATATTACCTCTGAGCTGTAATCCCCAGTCGAGTTTGTTATGTTCATATTACCTCTGAACAAACCATCCTGGTCTGACTATCGATCATCATGTTAATGATACCTCTGATATCGGTTGTCATCTCAACTTAACACCCGCACTTAACTCTAAGTACGCCCGTGGTGTTGAGTCCACAAAAACTGCTACGTCTATATTACCTCTAGCAGGGCTTGTCTCAAACCTATTGCTTGCACTTAGGTGCACAAAAAGTGATGGGTCCACAAAATCAGCCATGTTCATATTACCTCTGAGCTGTAATCCCCAGTCGAGTTTGTTATGTTCATATTATCTCTGAACAAACCATCTTGGTTTGACTATCGATCATCATGTTAATGATACCTTTGATATCGGTTGTCATCTCAACTTAACACCCGTACTTAACTCTAAGTACGCCAGTGGTGTTGAGTCCACAAAAACTGCTACATCCATATTACCTCTAGCAGGCCTTGTCTCAAACCTATTGCTTGCACTTAGGTGCACAAAAAGTGATGGGTCCACAAAATCAGCCATGTTCATATTACCTCTGAGCTGTAATCCCCAGTCGAGTTTGTTATGTTCATATTACCTCTGAACAAACCATCCTGGTTTGACTATCGATCATCATGTTAATGATACCTCTGATATCGGTTGTCATCTCAACTTAACACCCGTACTTAACTCTAAGTACGCCAGTGGTGTTGAGTCCACAAAAACTGCTACGTCCATATTACCTCTAGCCGGGCTTGTCTCAAACCTATTGCTTGCACTTAGGTGCACAAAAAGTGATGGGTCCACAAAATCAGCCATGTTCATATTATCTCTGAGCTGTAATCCCAGTCGAGTTTGTTATGTTCATATTACCTCTGAACAAATCATCCTGGTCTGACTATCGATCATCATGTTAATGATACCTCTGATATCGGTTGTCATCTCAACTTAACACCAGTACTTAACTCTAAGTACGCCAGTGGTGTTGAGTCCACAAAAACTGCTACGTCCATATTACCTCTAGTAGGGCTTGTCTCAAACCTATTGCTTGCACTTAGGTGCACAAAAAGTGATGGGTCCACAAAATCAGCCATGTTCATATTACCTCTGAGCTGTAATCCCCAGTCGAGTTTGTTATGTTCATATTACCTCTGAACAAACCATCCTGGTCTGACTATCGATCATCATGTTAATGATACCTCTGATATCGGTTTTCATCTCAACTTAACACCCGTACATAACTCTAAGTACGCTAGTGGTATTGAGTCCACAAAAACTGCTACGTCCATATTACCTCTAGCAGGGCTTGTCTCAAACCTATTGCTTGCACTTAGGTGCACAAAAAGTGATGGGTCCACAAAATCAGCCATGTTCATATTACCGCTGAGTTGTAATCCCCAGTCGAGTTTGTTATGTTCATATTACCTCTGAACAAACTATCCTGGTTTGACTATCGATCATCATGTTAATGATACCTCTGATATCGGTTGTCATCTCAACTTAACACCCGTACTTAACTCTAAGTACGCCAGTGGTGTTGAGTCCACAAAAACTGCTATGTCCATATTACCTCTAGCAGGGATTGTCTCAAACCTATTGCTTGCACTTAGGTGCACAAAAAGTGATGGGTCCACAAAATCAGCCATGTTCATATTACCGCTGAGCTGTAATCCCCAGTCGAGTTTGTTATGTTCATATTACCTCTGAACAAACCATCCTGGTTTGACTATCGATCATCATGTTAATGATACCTCTGATATCGGTTGTCATCTCAACTTAACACCCGTACTTAACTCTAAGTACGCCAGTGGTGTTGAGTCCACAAAAACTGCTACGTCCATATTACCTCTAGCAGGGCTTGTCTCAAACCTATTGCTTGCACTTAGGTGCACAAAAAGTGATTGGTCCACAATCAGCCATGTTTATATTACCTCTGAGCTGTAATCCCCAGTCGAGTTTGTTATGTTCATATTACCTCTGAACAAACCATCCTGGTCTGACTATCGATCATCATTTTAATGATACCTCTGATATCGGTTGTCATCTCAACTTAACACCCGTACTTAACTCTAAGTACGCCAGTGGTGTTGAGTCTACAAAAACTGTTACGTCCATATTACCTCTAGTAGGGCTTGTCTCAAACCTATTGCATGCACTTAGGTGAACAAAAAGTGATGGGTCCACAAAAACTGCTACGTCTATATTACCTCTAGCAGGGCTGAGCTGTAATCCCCAGCCGAGTTTGTTATGTTCATATTACCTATGAACAAACCATCCTGGTCTGACTATCGATTATCATGTCCATATCACCTCTGATATCGATTGTCATCTCAACTTAACATCCGTACTTAGCTCTAAGTACGCCAGTGGTGTTAAGTCCACAAAATCAGCCATGTTCATATTACCTCTGAGTTGTAATCCCCAGTCGAGTTTGTTATGTTCATATTACCTCTGAACAAACCATCTTGGTTTGACTATCAATCATCATGTTAATGATACCTCTGATATCGGTTGTCATCTCAACTTAACACCCATACTTAACTCTAAGTACGCCAGTGGTGTTGAGTCCACAAAAACTGCTACGTCCATATTACCTCTAGCAGGGCTTGTCTCAAACCTATTGCTTGCACTTAGGTGCACAAAAAGTGATGGGTCCACAAAATCAGCCATGTTCATATTACCTCTGAGCTGTAATCCCCAGTCGAGTTTGTTATGTACATATTACCTCTGAACAAACCATCCTGGTCTGACTATCGATCATCATGTTAATGATACCTCTGATATCGGTTGTCATCTCAACTTAACACCCGTACTTAACTCTAAGTACGCCAGTGGTGTTGAGTCCACAAAAACTGCTACGTCCATATTATCTCTAGTAGGGCTTGTCTCAAACCTATTGCTTGCACTTAGGTGAACAAAAAGTGATGGGTCCACAAAAACTGCTACGTCCGTATTACCTCTAGCAGGGCTGAGCTGTAATCCCCAGTCGAGTTTATTATGTTCATATTACCTCTGAACAAACCATCCTGGTCTGACTATCGATTATCATGTCCATATCACCTCTGATATCGATTGTCATCTCAACTTAACATCCGTACTTAGCTCTAAGTACGCCAGTGGTGTTAAGTCCACAAAAACCTATCATGTCCATATTACCTCTGATAGGGCTTGTCTTAAACTTATTTACTTGCACTATTGTGCACAACAAGTAATAGGTCTACAATAGACATCAGTTTGTTATGTTCATATCACCTCTGAACAAACTTTCCTGTTTTGGCTATCGATTATCATGTCCATATCACCTCTGATATCGATTGTCATCCTAACTTAACATCCGTACTTAGCTCTAAGTACGCCAGTGGTGTTAAGTCCATAAAAACTGCCATGTCCATATTACCTCTGAGCAGATATATACCTCCATCCCTAATGGAGTGTTTTCCCAGCTGAGTTTGTCATGTTCATATCACCTCTGAACAAACTTTCTTGTTTTGGCTATCGATTATCATGTCCATACCACCTCTGATATCGATTGTCATCCTAACTTAGCATCCGTACTTAACTCTAAGTACGCCAGCGGTGTTAAGTCCACAAAAACTGCCATGTCCATATTACCTCTGAGCAGATATATACCTCCATCCCTAATGGAGTGTTTTCCCAGCTGAGTTTGTCATGTTCATATCACCTCTGAACAAACTTTCCTATTTTGGCTATCGATTATCATGTCCATACCACCTCTGATATCGATTGTCATCCTAACTTAGCATCCGTACTTAACTCTAAGTACGCCAGCGGTGTTGAGTCCACAAAAACTGCTACGTCCATATTACCTCTAGCAGGGCTTGTCTCAAACTGATTACTTGCACTCAACGTGCACAACAAGTAATAGGTCCACAATGGAAATGAAGAGTTCATGTCAATATTACCTCTGAACTATTTTTATATTCTCCAACAGAGAAAAGGTCAGTTCATGTCCATATTACCTCTGAACTACGTCTCTCTGCTTTCCCCACAGAGTCATATTACCTATGATAGGGCTTGTCTTTGAACTTATTATTTGCACTCAACGTGCGCAACAAATAATAGGTCCACCAAAGATCCCCCAGTGGGATATCCTCAACAAAACATGATATTGTACTACGTCAGCCTATTACTCAGGGAAGGCGGACAGTCAGCGAATTCGAAAAGTTTTCGTGCGAGTCAGATTCGTGGTTTTACGCTAAGGAGCTTTCTACGCTCGACAGCTACAGATCTACGGTTTTACGCTCACATGCTACAAGTCTATGGTTTTACGCCCGGATGCCTTTGTGCTCGGTAAGCTTTTATGCTCGAGAGGCTACAAACTTACGACTTCGCGCTTAGGAACTACAAGTCTACGATTTCACGCTCGGTGGCGTCTAGTTTACGCTCACGAGGCTACGAACTTATGATCTTACGCTATGACTCTCCGCACATCTGAAGGATATGCAGGCCAGAGTACGCGTACATCCGAATGGTTCTCAAAGCAGGTCAATTACGAGAGTTCACACAGAAGATACTCCTTCTTGGCCGAAAGATGTCCCAAGTACCCGAAGCCTACAGAGTTCAAACATTAAAAATTACTCTTCTTCATGGGTCGATTGGAGGTTCATCCAGACTCCAGCCTGAATATTTCATCTACAGTTCAAGATGGCGACTCAGTTCGACAGCCATTTCTCGCCCTGTTCTAAGGGATTTTTCGAGGAGTCATTCTTGAAGATGATGTCTGAGACAAAGAATTTTGTTTATCAGAAGCAACAGTTCAGAGTTCTACGCAGTTCCTCGTTCCTAACAATAGAACGGTTCATGCTTCATTCAAAGCGTTTCAAATTTCGAGGAATTTAAAAGCTTTGAAGGGGGTCTTGTAGAAGCATGAAAAATACGGCGGATGACTATACGCAACTTATTGGTGCGGGGCAGCGTAAATAGATGACCTCAGAGCCATCAAGCAGGCAAGTCAAGAGCTTCTCAGGACCATCCGCGTAAGTGCAGTATGTCCAGGCCGCCTCAAGCGTAAAGCAAAGGGCTTCATCGCCCCTATGACGTAAAAACACATCCGCTTTCAAAAGCGTACGGGGAACGCTTCGTGTTCTCCGAGACGAACCTGTCAGACCCTGCAATGAACCTGACGTCTGAACTTCTGACAAAGGGATACGGCTCGGCTACCCAAACGACGGCTATAATGATGGCACGGCACTACGACCCAGGCTGTCAGTTATCGTCATCTCCCTTGCGTAAACTGTTTTTTACATACACAAAGGGGATATGCTGCCTTGTTTTACACAGGCAGACATGAGCTGTTTACGCTCCACAGCAGACAAACCGCCTGCCACGTCAAAAGCTGCACTTTGTGCAGGGCTCGAGGCACGTCTCTACGATTGGCGCACAAGGCGGTAACAGGCTTCTCGAGGCACGACTGACGCACAGAAGGGCTGCAAGCCTTCAAAAACACGCCTCTGCATTTAATGCACAGAATAATGGCGGATCTCTGCATTTAATGTAGGGGATTTGATAAAGAGTCACCAAACCGTCGTTTAGTGACATCCCCTTTACATAAACTGCTTTTACGCATACAAAGGGATACACTGCCTTGTTCTATACAGGCGGACGAGAACCATCTACGCCCCGCGGAAGACAAACAGACTGCCACGTCAAAAGCTGTTCTCCACACATGGCTCGAGGCACGTCCCTGAACGGTGGCAGGCCTTCAGAACACGCCTTCGTAATTAATGCACAGGATGGTGGCAGATCTCTGCATTTAATGCGAGGGATTTGATAATATCTTCAAGAGCCGTGATTCCGGCTAAAAGATGTCTACGTCAGCACTCAGCACATTACGCAGTGGCATCTATGCCCGTTCAGCTTCTGTGCCCAGATGGCTTCTACGCCTCCTCAGCTTCTATGCTCACTCGGCTTGTATGCCATCGGGCCTCTACGCCCACCCGACTTCTATGCCTACTTGGCTTCTATGCCATGGTGACAGACATCGGCTTTTACGCCCACCTCTTCTACACGGGGGATACCTACCTACCTGGCTTTTACGCCGTGATCTTCGTAGCAATTATACGCGTTGTGTCCTTTAGTTGGACCTGCATCACACGCTCATTCAAAAGATCATCCATACGCAGGCATTGGTTACTTTAACCGTCGTGTAAAAGGGTGCTGTGTTGTCCACTCCTCGGTTTTTACACCAACTGAGTGGTCACTGTCACTAAAGCTCTATAAATAGAGACCTCTATCAACAGAGGAACAGGTCGAAAAATTGGAAGATCGAACAATTGAAGACCCAGAGAAGAGGTCAAAAAATTGGAAGATCGAACAATTGAAGACCCAGAGAAGAGGTCGAACAATTGAAGATCGAATAAGGAGAGAGGAGATCGAGAGAGAGAGAGAGAGAGAGAGGAACCCGGAGCTCAGGCAAAGGGTAGGGATCGGCGACCTTGGCATCGTGCATCCACCCTCTTTTGCAACCTCCGAAGCTGCTTCTTGTCTTCTACGGCACTTCTTCATCATCGTGTGGTCCAAGGGCTAAAGTGATCGACTGCAGATCAGACACCTATAGCAATTTATACCCAGATTAAATAAATTGTACTTCCACATCCTCGTATAGGATTACATTGTACAAGTTTGTTTGTAAACAAAAGAACACGGGTCTTGTATAAACCCCGTCTTGAATACACTTCATTCTTTCGTTTTTTACCACAAACACCAGGTCCTCAGAGGGACGTAACAAGATACAAGAAAACAACATGCTATATATGAATACTGAATAAAATAAATACAATAAGGGTGTGCTAGCCATCTAAGTGAATGCAATGTGAGGACAACGCTGGTGCGTATAGGTAGGTGTAGGCATAGCGTCCATGCTCCGAAGAGAGTGGCATAAGTACAGTATATCGTCCATATCGCTCCGAAGAACGTGGCATCAGTGTAAGGGAAAGTCATTGGATCCGAGGCTCCTCCGAAACTACGGCTCCAATGTGTGTACCCCATACGCCTACTAGTTGTCCTCCCCGCCCAATGTAGATACGCAAGTCGACTACTCGACGTGCATACCATGCAACTATATGCCAAGTCTCTAAATTATATCCTGACTACATATTAACCGTGATGTAGGTTATATGCAACGATAGCTAGTCGAGTGCGCAAACCCTCATCCCATTATGAATATGTCTCGGTGACCGTGTAAAGTGTCAGGTCTCAGACAATAACAGGGTATCGCCTAATGGGTTGAGTCTGCTAAGAGCTAGGTCCATATATACTAATCATCGACGTATCCGTCGACTGCACCCGAGACAACTCGGACGCGCACAGTTGTATAAATTACAAGCAACAAGAATACAATACAACAGATGCATATTTAAATTAGACAGTAAGTATAGCAAGGTATCTTGCCTGTGTCCTGAAGAGGTGAATGCCAAAAGCCTGCTCCTGCGATGTCTCCTGGCTGATCCGATGATCCTAACACACAATATAATATAGAAATCTACATCAGACACTAAGACTCAATGTACCGACACTACGTTGTTTTTAAGGGTCTGTCTCAAGTTCATGGTTGGTTGAAGACAACGTTACGTGTGCACGTAGCTAGGATGTACACGTGTTCTGTCTTCGGTCAACATGTGTCTCGGGTCAATAATTATCTAGTTATGGGTTGTCCATAATTTTGGTTCTGCACGAACACATGTCTCTATTTCCATCATACTAGTTTTATATTTCAGCGTTTTACGTGAATTACCTGACCCTGGTGGCTGGTTATTAACTTCATAATTACATATTTATTAGTAACAAATTAAATAAGTTTTCATGCTTATAATACTAACTAGGTTGAATATTATTACTATGTGTTCATGCGACATGGCGACACGAAAGAGAAGTATTAGAACACGAGGGAGAAGGTTTCAGGGAACGAGTACCTGATCGACCTCACGAGGGGGGGGGGGGGTCCGCTGGCTGGTCGACCGTCTTCTCCGGCGGGGTGAACTCTGGTCGACGCGTGGATGGGATCGGTCTGCCGGCGTTCAGTCGGCTGTGATGGCTGCTGCCGTGGATACAGCAGTCTGTCCCGGCGGCAGTGGGCTGGGACGGCGTCGGTTGATGGTGTCGTGGGGTCCGGCGGGTCGGTTGGCGGGGTCTGGCGGCGTCAGGTGGAGCGGAGGGCGTGGTTTGGAAGTCGGGGAGGGAACAGCAGCCTCGGGTGATCGGGTTTGAAGGGGTTGGTGATGATGGCCTGGTGTGGTGTGGTGTTCCGGCCGCCTGGAGGGGTGGTTGGTGGTCAGGTGGGGGCTGAGCGGGGATAGGTCTTGGCAGGGGGTTCGGCTAGGGTTGAGAAGAGGATGGTGATATAAATTCTAGGGTTTGAGTGAATAGATGTATATTTATATGGGTGGTGGAGATGATGGGCTGGACTCGAGGGTTGGGCCTGTCCGGCTTGTTGGGATGGAAATGATCCACTCGAAAGCGCATGTGGGCTTGGTTTGGTTTTGCTTGAGGTAAATTGGCTTTAAGTTTGATTTAATTTAATAATTCAACTCGGTAATTACTAATGCGTCGGAAACATAAGGAACTAGATTTGGGTGGTACACAAGAGTCGTGGCCTAACAAGTTTGACGTAGACTGATACCCTAATTTGGGTACGTGGAATTTGGGTTGCGGTTTCATCTCAGTAAAAGAATTAATTAAATCCTATTTTTGACGAGGGGGTTTACAATCTACCCTCCTTAGAGCATTTTGTCCTCGAAATTTAAACACAAGCATGGGTAAGCACTAAAGACTAAAGAAAATACTGGAACGTACCTAGTCCTTCGAAGAGATGGGGATAACGCTGACGAATATCTTCCTCGCGTTCCCAGGTCGACTCGCCTGGTGCATGATGCCTCCATGCAACACGAACTAGGGGGATGGTCTGCCCTCGTAGTACCTTCTCACTTCTGTCTAGAATCTCCACAGGCTCCTCTTGGTATGATAAGCTCGGGCCGACTGTGATCTTGGAATGGTCAAGCACGTGACTAGGATCCGATATGTACCTCCTCAATTGAGATACATGGAAGACGTCGTGGACTCCTTCCAAGGTCTGCGGTAACGTTAATCTGTAAGCAACCTCTCCGACGCGTTCTAATATGTCGAATGGTCCGATGTACCTCGGACTCAGCTTTCCTCTGCCTCCGAATCTGATAGTCCCTCGAGTAGGTGAGATCTTTAAGAATACGTGATCTCCAACCTGAAACTCTAAGGGTCGACGGTGTGCATTCGCCCAATGCTTCTGTCGGTCTTGTGCTGCTCGAAGGTGTCCTTGGATCTTCTTTACCTTCTCTACCGTCTGAAAAACCAACTCTGGTCCGAGAATCTGTCGCTCGCCTATATCACTCCAGCATACTGGAGAACGACATTTCCTTCCATACAATGCTTCATAGGGAGCCATCTGAATTCTAGCTTGATAGCAGTTGTTGTAGGAAAACTCGACCAAATGTAAGTGGTCCTCCCATGATCCTCCGAAGTCCAGCATGCACGCTCTTAACATGTCTTCTAGCGTCTGAATGGTGCGCTCCGACTGGCCATCTGTTTGTGGGTGATACGCTGTGCTAAACTTTAGGCGAGTACCAAGACTCTCCTGCATACTCCGCCAAAAGTAAGACGTAAATCTCGTATCCCTGTCAGACACGATGCTAACTGGCACTCCATGTAGGCGCACAATCTCCCTCACGTACATATCTGCTAAAGCCTCCGTCGATTGCCCAACTCTAAAGGGTAAAAAGTGTGCGGACTTGGTGAGTCTATCCACGATTACCCATACTGCGTTGCGCCCACTAGGACTCCTCGGGAAGCCTGTAACAAAGTCCATAGTGATATGCTCCCATTTCCACTCCGGTATAGGAAGCGGTTGAAGCAATCCTGTAGATCTCTGGTGCTCAGCCTTGACTTGCTGACACACCAGGCACTTGGCCACAAAGCGTGCTATCTCTCTCTTCATTCCATGCCACCAATAGTACTGTCTTAGATCTCTGTACATCTTCGTGCCTCCTGGATGAATGGAGTAGGTGGAACTGTGTGCCTCTGACATCAATTCCTGCCGAAGTTCTCCATTTGGAACATAGAGACGATCTCCGCATCTCAGTGTTCCGTCTTCATGTATCCGTAGTCCTGTCTGTAATCCAGCCTCTGTCCTCTGTCTGAGCCTCTAAAATCTGGCATCTGTCGGCAAAGCAGCCTTGATCCTCTCTACTAGTGTCGATTATAATTGGAAACTCGACTACTGTCCGTCTACTCCGGGTATGACAACCTCTATACCCATCTTCTCTAGATCTCTCAACAGATGTTGTTGGGTAGTCAAAAAGAATGCCATAGGTCTTCTGCTCAATGCGTCTGCTACTGCGTTGGCCTTTCCCGGGTGGTACTGTAGCTCAATTTCGAAGTCTGTCATCACCTCGAGCCAACGTCTATGCCTCTGATTAAGATCCTTCTGAGTGTAGACATATTTCAGGCTCTTATGATCAGTAAATATCTCCACTCTTTCTCCATATAGATAATGCCTCCAAAGCTTTAAAGCAAAGATCACCGCTGCAAGCTCCAAGTCATGGGTGGGATAGTTCTTCTCATGTGTCCTCAACTGTCTAGAAGCATAAGCTACAACCTTTCCATGCTGCATCAAGACGCATCCTAATCCTTTCCCGGACGCATCGCTGTAGATTACGAATCCTCCGGGTCCAGAAGGTATAGTCAAGATGGGTGCTGTAGTCAAGCGTTTCTTCAGCTCATCGAATGCCTTCTGACACTCCTCTGTCCAAGTGAACTCCTGCTCCTTACGGGTCAAGCGGGTCATTGGCTCTGCAATCTTCGCGAAGTTCTCTACGAACCGCCGGTAATATCCGGCAAGTCCTAGGAAGCTCCTTACTTCTGAGACATTGGTAGGGGTTGGCCATGTCTCTATAGATGAAATCTTCGCCGGATCTACTGAGATACCGTCTCCTGAGATGACGTGTCCCAAAAAAGCGACACGATCTAGGAGAAACTCGCACTTGCTCATCTTGGCATAAAGTCTCTCTCTCCTCAGTGTCTCTAACACTAGTCTCAAGTGCTTCTCGTGCTCCTCGTGGCTCTTCGAATACACCAAAATGTCGTCGATGAAGACTACCACGAACTGGTCTAAGTATTGATGGAAAACTCTGTTCATCAAGTTCATAAATACAGCTGGCGCATTCGTCAGTCCAAAAGGCATCACTAAGAACTCGTAATGACCATAACGAGTCCTGAATGCTGTCTTTTGAATGTCTTCTCTTCGTACCTTCACTTGATGATAACCCGATCTCAAGTCGATCTTTGTGAACACCACTGCTCCTGTCAACTGGTCAAATAAATCGTCAATCCGCGGCAGGGGGTACTTGTTCTTGATAGTCAAAGCATTAAGGGCTCTGTAATCAATACACATACGTACTGTTCCATCCTTCTTAGGCACAAACAATACTGGTGCTCCCCATGGTGATGCACTAGGACGGATAAATCCCTTGCTCTGCAACTCCTCCAATTGTAGCTTCAGCTCGTCTAACTCCTTCTTCGCCAATCGGTACACGTTAGAAGATACCGGTGCTGCTCCTGGTACTAGCTCAATGGTGAACTCCACGTCTCTATCTGGTGGTAAGCCTGGCAATTCTTCGGGGAAAACATCCTCGAATTCTGCAACTATTGGTGGGGGCGCAAGCTCCATAGCCATGCAAGTTCCAGCTGTCTGTCCTACTCCTTGTTCGACGGTCCCTCGCATGTACTCGAACTCTGGTTGATCTGGTGGTCTAAAAGTGACGCTACCCTTCCGACAGTTCAGTACGGCGTTATACTGGCTTAACCAGTCCATACCTAGCACAACATCAAAGTACGACATAGGCAAAACCAAGAATCGCGCTCTCATCTCTCTACCACATACGATTACCGAGCACGTTCTAATAGTGCTGGTAACTGGCACGATACCTCCCCCGGTAAGAATCTTCCAACTCTTAGGTAAGGGGGAAGTCGCTACTCTATGCATTGCTACAAATATACTAGATATAAATGACAATGTAGCCCCAGAATCAAACAATGCTGTCGCAGGTAAGGATGCGACTAAAATGGTACATGTGATTGCTTCTCCTTCTGTTTCCTCTTCGGTAGCTGCTAATGCAAAGGCCTGTCCCTGTCTCTGTCCTCCTGCCTGTTGTCGGGCCCGATCAAACTGTGCCTGCTATGGGGGCAAGGGTGGTCCCCTCTGGAATCCTCCGGGTGCTGGTGGACGCTGGCCTCCTGGTGAGGGTAGTATCCTCGTGGCTGGTGCTGCTGGCCTTTGTCCGACCTGTGGGGCTGCCTCCCTGCGCTGTGGGCAATCTCTGACAAGGTGCTGGCTTGCTCCACAAATCATGCATGTCCCAAGTCTCTTTCGGCAGTCCTTCTCGAAGTGACCTCTCTTACCACAGAAGTGGCAAGTTGGAAGTTCCTGGTGTGGATATGGTGCTGCTCTCTGTTGTGTCTGCGCTCCGGGACGACGGATGGGTCCTCCTGCTCCGGGCTGGACTCTAGCTGGCATGGTCGTGCTGGAACGCCTAGCTCTTCTGACAATGGCCTCCTGGATCCTCGCCTCTGCGAGAACCTCCTCATAAGAAATCCTCGCCTGTGCGGTGGTATATCTCTGTAGCTCGAAATTGAGGTCGTGGTGGAATCTCTGAGCCTTCTCTAGATCATTGGGTATCAGGACGGCTCCAAATCTTCTAAGGCGGCTAAACTCCATGTCGTATGCGTCAACAGTCATATTCCTCTGTTCTAGATGTAGGAACTGGGAGTACAGGGCATTTCTGACTGTTGCTGGAAAATACTTCGCATTGAAGTACTCTAAGAACTGTTCCCAAGTCTGGTTCTTGCCTACACTGTGCTCGATGGAATTCCACCAGTGATGGGCGTTGCCTTTTAGTTGGGCCCTCACTGCAGTCATCCAAAGGTCTGGATGCAGTTGTGAAGCCTCTAATAGCATCTCTGTGTTGGCGATCCAATCGGAGATCTGTTCTGCAGTCTCATTGCCTGAGAAGGTATCTGGTCCCATCTGTCGGAACCATCTAACAGTGCCACCTGTCGGGGCTGGTGGAGGTGCTGGTGCTGGTGTCGTGACAGGTGTCCTCTCTAGTACTGCCATCAGACTCTGTCGCAATGTCTCTGTCTGTTGCCACTGTGCTTGCATCATTGCCTGGAAGAACTGAAGCATTTGTGGCTGGCCATCTAGCTGTGGCATCTGGGGTGGATAAGGTGGAGGCGGTGGTAGTGGAATCTCTGGTTGTGCAGTAGGCGTCTCCTCAGATGTCGGCCTCTCAGTCTGCGGCATCGGTGTAGCTCCTGAAGTCTGGCCCTCACAATGCTGCGTGGGGATCGTCTGGGAAGTCTGTCCCTCAGGCTGCGGTGTAGGGTCACCCTGTGATGTCTCGTGCTAATATATCAGCGGGGTCTGTAGCGGGGGTTGCCCTTGGGGTACCTCATCTCCTTGAGTGGTGTTATCTGGCATCACGGCACAGGGTGCTCCTCGTCCACTGCGCAAATTCATCTTACTGCAAGAGATAGAGCTTCATTAAAAGAGTACGAGAACAAACAAACAGGATGTAGGTATTCTTGAAGCAGTATGAAGGAAGTTGAAAGACGAATCAAAAGTGGATGAGACCTAATAATTTCTATCCTATTGCAGGCTCGCTGGGCATGTTACCATACCACAAGCAAAAAAGTCGACCTGCATGGGCCACCACTAAAACCATGTCACGCCCCAGTTCCAAAATATATGGAACCAGGCCACGTGGCAATAGCCAGCTGACACGTCTCTGAGGATATCCCAATTTAATGGATCCACGAAGAGTGCTACGCTGTCCTATAATACTAACATGTCCAATATCAGTCAATAACAGGTAAACTAATCTTATCCACAATGTAAAGAGCAGGAAACACTAAATAAACTGCTGGTTAATAAATACCAGTCTCAAGATATCATAGTACAACCAGTGATGTCTGGTGGGAACAAACCCACTACTATGACGAAATAAAGTACTGAAATGAGATATAAAAGATAATGACTAGAGCACCGGCTGAGTAGATAACGATGCCCTCCAACTAGGCTAAAGGCCTACCAACTGGTCACGGAAACTCTGACGGTTGCACCTCCAACTCCTCAGCTATAGCAAATCTCGTCTCTTGTCCTGGGCCATATACGGTGGGGTAGTAAGCCTCATCTAAATCTGGAAAGGTACCAGGTCCTCAAAGGGACGTAACAAGATACAAGAAAACAACATGCTATATATGAATACTGAATAAAATAAATACAATAAGGGTGTGCTAGCCATCTAAGTGAATGCAATATGAGGACAACGCTGGTGCGTATAGGTAGGTATAGGCATAGCGTCCATGCTCCAAAGAGAGTGGCATCAGTACAGTATATCGTCCATATCGCTCCGAAGAACGTAGCATCAGTGTAAGGGAAAGTCATTGGATCCGAGGCTCCTCTGAAACTACGGCTCCAATGTGTGTACCCCATACGCCTACTAGTTGTCCTCCCCACCCAATGTAGATACGCAAGTCAACTACTCGACATGCATACCATGCAACTATATGCCAAGTCTCTAAATTATATCCTGACTACATACTAACCGTGATGTAGGTTATACGCAACGATAGCTAGTCGAGTGCGCAAACCCGCATCCCAATATGAATATGTCTCGGTGACCGTGTAAAGTGTCAGGTCTCAGACAATAACAGGGTATCGCCCAATGGGTTGAGTCTGCTAAGAGCTAGGTCCATATATACTAATCATCGACGTATCCGTCGACTGCACCCGAGACAACTCGGACGCGCACAGTTATATAAATTACAAGCAACAAGAATACAATACAACAGATGCATATTTAAATTAGACAGTAAGTATAGCAAGGTATCTTGCCTGTGTCCTGAAGAGGTGAATGCCGTCGCTTTTAAAACCGCCGCCGCAGCTGTAGTATCTGCTGCCGCTGCTGCACGTACTGCCGCTGCTGCGTGGACTGCCGACCGGAGCTCCGCCGATCGACGGCGAGCGAGCACGTCGACGAAGCAGAATTCCCTCGCCCTATTGATCAGGTACTCGTCCACCAGCATCTCTTGCTTGTGTCCTATCATCCTTCCATTCTGTCGTCGTATCGTGTATCATAGGGTTGGACACAAGTTATGAAATGAGAAACCCTATATGGTTATGTATTTACTAAATTAGATAGCAAATTAATTAGTAGCAGTTACCTTAATGAATGACCTGTGATTTAAGACTTATATATTTCACCAGTAAAAATGTAGGCCAAGACCTAGTGTGCTTAAACATGAGGAAGAAGGACATGTATCTATGAAAAAACATAAAGAGTTCCGTAAAACCATAACGTAGAAATTATTGTCTCGAGGTACATGGTAGCCGAAGATAGAATACGTGTACACCCTAGCTACGTGCACACGCGACTCTGTAGTCGACCAACCGTGATCTCATGACAGTACCTAGAACAGCATCATAATTAAGCATGTATTTCCCTAGTGTCTGATGTTAGATTGTTATATTATATTGTGTATTTAGGATCATTGGATCAGCTAGGAGACATCGCAGGAGTAGGCTATTGGCATTCACAGCTTGAGGACTCAGGCAAGATACCTTGCCATATTTACTATCTAATTTAAATATTGTATATGTTGTATGATGTTTTCTTGCTTATTTCATATGACTGTGTGCTTCCGAGATTGACTCGGATGCTATCGACGGATGCGTCGATTATTAGTGTACTTGACCTAGTCACTAGCAAACTCACCCCATTGGGAGGATACTCTGATATCTTCCAAGACCTGACACTTTTACACGTATTCACTGTGATATTCATATTGGGATGCTGGTCCGCGTATTCGACTAGCTATCGGCGCGTGTGACATGCATCACGGTTAGTACGTAACTTAGGATTATGTTATTATAGAGACTGGCATCTGGATACGTGGTATACACATCGAGTATTCGACTGGTGTATCTACATTGGGAGGGGAGGACAGCTAGTTGGCGTATGGGATACACACATTGGACTTCGTCGTATCCGGAGAAGCCACGAATCCAATGACTTCCTTTATTGCAGACACCGCGCTCTTTGGAGTGATACGGACGTATATATATTGCAGATACCTCATTCTTCGGAATGATGGACGTTACAAATACCACGCTCCTCGGAGTATTGGACATTATGCCTACGTCTACCCATACGTACCAAAGTTGTCTTCACATTGCATTCACTTAGATGGTTCGCGCACCTTTATTGTGTTTATTTTATTCAGTATTTATATATGGCATACTTCTATGTATCTTGTTACGTCCCTCTGAGGACCTGGTACCTTTCCAGATTTGGACGAGACATATTACCCCACAGTGTATAGCCCAGGACAGGAGACGAGGTTTTCTACCACAGAGGAGTTAGAGGTGTTACCGTCAGAGTTTCCGTGATCACTTGGTAGGCCTTCTGCCTAGGATTGGGAGCATCATTATCTAGTCAGCCGATGCCCTAGTCATTATCTTTTATCTATCATTTCAGTACTTTATTTCATCATAGTAGTGGGTTTGTCCCCACCAGACATTCTTGGTTGTACTATGATATTTGAGACTGGCGTTTATCTTCTAGCATTTATTATCAGTACATTCTTGTAGTTTATATTTGTGGATGAGATTAGATTACCTGTTGTTGATTGATATGGAACATGTTAGTACTTTAGGACAGCGTAGCACTCTTCGTAGGATCCATTAAATTGGGATATCCTCGGAGACGTGACAGCTGGCTATTGCCACGTGGCCTGGTCCCTCGCATTTTGGGATTGGGGTGTGACATGGTTTTAGTGGTGGCTCATGCAGGTCAACTTTTTCGCTTGTGGTATGATAACGTGCCCAGCGAGCCTGCAATATGATAGAAATTTCTAGGTCTCATCCACCTTGATTTACGTTTTTGAACTTCCTTCGTGTTACTCCTAAATATCTGCATCATGTTTGTTTGATTCCGTACTCTTTTAATGAAGTCCTATCTTTTGCAGCAAGATGAACTTACGCAGTGGACGAGGAGCACCCGGTGTCGTGGTACCAACTGACACCACCCAAAGATAGGAGATACCCCAGGGACTACCTGGAGGGCAACCACCGCCATAGGCCCTGCTGATACATTGGCACGAGACTTCTCAGGGCGGTCCTACCCAGCAGCCCGAGGGACAGACTTCACAGACGATCCCCACACAGCATTTTGAGGGCCAGACTTCAGGAGCTATACGCCGATGCCACAGACCGAGAGGCCGACATCTGAGGAGACACCTACCGCACAGCCAGGGGTTCCATTACCACCACCTCCACCTTATCCACCCCAGATGCCACAGCTAGATGGACAGCCACAGATGCTTCAGTTTTCTCAGACTATGATGCAAGCACAGTGGCATCAGACAAAGACGTTGAGACAGAGTCTGATGGCAGTACTAGAGAGGACACCTGTCCCAACACAAGTACCAGCACCTCCACCAGCCCAGACAGGTGGCACTGTTAGATGGTTCCGACAGATGGGACCAGATACTTTCTCAGGCAACGAGACTGCAGAACAGATCTCCGATTGGGTTGCCAACACCGAGATGTTACTTGAGGCTTCACAACTGCATCCAGACCTTTGGATGACCGTCGTGAGGGCCCAACTAAAAGGCAACATCCATCATTGGTGGAATTCTATTGAGCACAGTGTAGGAAAGAACCAGACTTGGGAACAGTTCCTAGAGTACTTTAATACGAAGTATTTTCTAGCAACAGTCAGAAATGCCCTGTACTCCCAGTTCCTACATATAGAACAGGGAAATATGACTGTTGACGCATATGATACGGAGTTTAGCCATCTCAGTAGATTTGGTGTCGTCCTGATACCCAATGACCTGGAGAAGGCTCAGAGATTCCATCACGGTCTTACTTTTGAGCTACAAAGGTATACCACCACACAGACAAGGATATCTTATGAGGAGGTTCTTGCAGAGGCGAGGATCCAGGAGGCCATTGTCAGAGGAGCTAGACGTTCCAGTACAACCACACCAGCCAGAGCCCAGCCCAGAGCAGGAGGACCGATTCGTCATCCCGGAGCACAGACACAGCAGAGGGCATCCCCATACCCGCAGCAGGAGCTCCCGACTTGTCACCATTATGGCAAGAAGGGACACGTCATCAGAGACTGTCGAAAGAAGCTAGGATTATGCATGATATGTGGAGCAAGTCAGCACCTAGCCCGAGACTGCCCACAGCGCAGAGATGCAGCACCCCAGACCGTACAGAGGCCAGCAGCACCAGTCCCGAGGATACTACCCCCATCAGGAGGTCAGCGTCCACCAGCACCAGAAGGATTCCAGAGGGGACCACCCTTGGCCCCACAGCAGGCACAGTTTGATCGAGACCGACAGTAGAACGGAGGACAGAGGCACGGACAGGCCTTTGCATTAGCACCTACCGAGGAAGAAACAGAAGGGGAAGCTATCACAGGTACCATTTTAGTTGCATCATTACCTGCGACGGTATTGTTTGATTCTGGTACTACGTTATCATTTATATCTAGTAGATTTGTAGCAATGCATAGAGTAGCTACTTCCCCTTTACCTAAGAGTTGGAAGATTCTTACCGGAGGAGGTATCGTGCTGGTTACCAGCACTATCAGAACGTGCTCGGTAGTCGTATATGGTAGCGAGATGAGAGCGCGATTCTTGGTGTTGCACATGCTATACTTTGACGTTGTACTAGGCATGGACTGGTTAAGCCAGTATAATGTCGTACTGAACTGCCGGAAGGGTAGTGTCACTTTTAGATTGCCAGATCAACGGAGTTCGAGTACACGCGAGGGTCCGTCGAACAGGGAGTAGGGCAGATAGCTAGAGCTTACATGGCTATAGAGATGGTACCCCCACCAATAATTGCAGAATTCGAGGTTGTTTTGCCTGAAGAATTGCCAGTCTTACCGCCAGATAGAGACGTGGAGTTCACCATTGAGCTAGTACCCAGAGCAGCACCGGTATCTTCTAATGTGTACCGATTGGCCAAGAAGGAGTTAGATAAGCTGAAGCTACAACTAGAGGAGTTGCAGAGCAAGGGTTTTATCTGTCCTAGTGCATCACCATGGAGAGCACCAGTGTTGTTTGTACCTAAGAAGGATGGAACAGTACGCATGTGCATTGATTACAGAGCCCTTAATGCTTTGACCATCAAGAATAAGTACCCCCCTGCCGCGGATCGATGACTTATTCGACCAGTTGATAGGAGCAGTGGTGTTCACAAAGATTGACTTGAGATTGGATTATCATCAAGTGAAGGTGCGAAGAGAAGACATTCAAAAGACAGCATTCAGAACTCGTTATGGTCACTACGAGTTCTTAGTGATGCCTTTTGGACTGAGGAATGCGCCAGCTATATTTATGAACTTGATGAACAGAGTATTCCACCAATACTTAGACCGATTTGTGGTAGTCTTCATCGACGACATCTTAGTGTATTCGAAGAGCCACAAGGAGCACGAGGAGCACTTAAGACTAGTGTTAGAGACGCTGAGAAGAGAGAGGCTTTATGCCAAGCTGAGCAAGTACGAGTTTCTCCTAGATCGTGTTGCTTTTCTTGGACACGTTATCTCAGAAGATGGTATTTCAGTAGATCGCGAAGATTTCGTCAGTAGAGACATGGCCAACCCCTACCAATGTCTCAGAGGTGAGGAGTTTTCTATGACTTCCAGATATTACCGGAGGTTCGTGAAGAACTTCGCAAAGATTGCAGAGCCGATGACCCGTTTGACCCATAAGGAGCAGGAGTTCACATGGACAGAGGAGTGTCAGAAGGCATTTGACGAGCTGAAGAAGCGTCTGACTACAGCACCTATCTTGACCATACCATCTGGAACCGGAGGATTCGTGATCTATAGCGATGCATCCGGGAAAGGATTAGGATGTGTCTTGATGCAGCATGGGAAGGTTGTGGCCTATGCCTCTAGGCAGTTGAGGACCCATGAGAAGAACTATCCCACCCACGACTTGGAGCTTGCAGCAGTGATCTTTGCTTTGAAGCTTTGGAGACACTACCTATATGGAGAAAGAGTAGAGATATTCACTGATCACAAAAGCCTAAAGTATGTCTATACCCAAAATGACCTTAACCAGAGACAGAGACGTTAGCTCGAGGTGATGAAAGACTTTGAGATTGAGCTGCAGTACCATCCGGGAAAGGCCAACGTAGTGGCTGACGCATTGAGCAGAAGACCCATTGCATTCTTCTTGACTACCCAGCAACATCTGTTAAGATATCTAGAGAATATGGGTATAGAGGTTGTTATGCCCGGAGTAGACGGACAGTTGTCGATTTTTCAGTTATAATCGACATTAGTGGAGAGGATCAAGGCTGCTTTGCCGACAGACGCCAGATTTCAGAGGCTTCGACAGAGGACAGAGGCTAGAATACAGACAGGACTGCGTATACATGAAGATGGGACTTTGAGATGCGGAGATCGTCTCTATGTTCCAAATGGAGAACTTCAGCAAAAGTTGATATCAAAAGCACACAGTTCAACCTACTATATTCATCCAGGAGGCACAAAGATGTACAGAGACTTGAGACAGTACTACTGGTGGCATAGAATAAAGAGAAAAATAGCTCGTTTTGTGGCGAAGTACCTGGTGTATCAGCAAGTCAAGGCTGAGCATCAGAGATCTACAAGATTGCTTCAACCGCTCCCTATACCGGAGTGGAAATAGGATCATATCACTATGGACTTTGTTACGGGCTTTCAGAGGAGTCCTAGTGGTCAAAATACAGTATAGGTAATCGTAGATAGACTCACCAAGTCTGTACACTTTTTACCCTTCAGAGTTGGACAATCTATAGAGGTCTTAGCAGACATGTACATGAGAGATATTGTGCGACTACACGGAGTGCCAGTTAGTATCATGTCTGACAGGGATACGAGGTTTACATCTTACTTTTGGCGGAGTATGCAAGAGAGTCTCGGTACCCGACTGAAGTTTAGCACCTCATATCATCCGCAGACAGATGGCCAGTCCGAGCGTACCATTCAGACATTGGAAGACATATTAAGAGCATGCATGCTTGACTTCGGAGGATCATGGGAGGACCATTTGCATTTGGTCGAGTTTTTCTTCAACAACAGCTATCAAACGAGCATCCAGATGGCTCCCTATGAAGCGTTGTATGGAAGGAAGTATCGTTCCCCCGTATGTTGGAGCGATATAGGCGAGAGACAGATTCTTGGCCCCGAGTTGGTTGTTCGTACAGTAGAGAAGGTAAAGAAGATCCAAGGATACCTACGAGCAGCACAGGACAGACAGAAGCATTAGGCGAATGCGCATCGATGAACCTTAGAGTTCCAGGTTGGAGATCACGTATTTCTAAAGATCTCGCCTACTCGAGGGACTATCAGATTCGGAGGCAGAGGAAATCTGGGTCCGAGGTATATCGGATCATTCGATGTGTTAGAACGCGTCGGAGAGGTTGCTTATAGATTAGCCTTGCCGCAGACCTTGGAGGGAGTCCACGACGTCTTTTATGTATCTCAGCTGAGGAGGTACATACCATATTCGAGTCATGTACTTGACCATTCAGAGATCACAGTCGGCCCCAGTCTATCATACCAAGAGGAGCCTGTTGAGATCCTGGATAGGAGCGAGAAGGTATTGCAAGGTCAGACTATCCCCCTAGTCCGTGTCGCATGGAGGCATCATGCACCAGGAGAGTCGACTTGGGAACGTGAGGAGGATATTCGACAGCGTTATCCCCATCTCTTCGAAGAACTAGGTATGTAGTAGTTTAATTTCAGTCTGTAGTTCTTACCTTACGTATGTTTTAATTTCGAGGACGAAATGCTCTAAGGAAGGTAGATTGTAAACTCCCTCGAGCAATTTAGGATTCATTTATTCTAAATTGAGAAGACTAGGAATAATTTGGATACAATTAGAATTAAGGTACAATAATTATGTGACTTAAAATACCTTACCATCGCTTCGATGTTTGGAGCACTACATTAGTAGTTGCCTGCAACCCAAAAATCATATACATCTCTTAGACATGCCAGGCTACCCCTCTGACCATTTTGTAACCTTAGATACACGTCGTTGCGTCTCACCTTAGTTCCGCAATATTCATTAATGAACACAAGGCGCGCTGTTTAATTAAATTAAATTAGGAGTAGTTTTACCTCAAGTAGGACCCAACCAAGCCCACGTGCACCCTTTCACATGGATCAGCCCCTACCCAATGAGTCCAAACAGGCCCAAGTTTCGAGGCCAGCCCATCAAATTCCCCTTATAAATATATATACTCCCTAACATTTTAAACCCTAATTTACTATTCACAACCCACCCTCAAACCCTAGTCGTTCCCTTTGCAACCCGAGCTACCCCCACTTCCGGCCAGTCATTACCTCAGGCCGCCACCCCAACCACCGGACTATCCCTTCGCCACTAGACCACCACCCCCACCGCCAGCACAACACCTCCATCTACCGCCGCCGCCATCTCCTTCAACATCATCAACTTCTTCATTAACCCAACTCCAAAGCCGCTGCCCCCGAGCGACCCTGCCGCCTCGGTCACCTTCCACCACCATTCCCAGGCCTACGCCGACCGTCCCCGCACCATCCTCAGCCGCCCCGCCGCTTTTAAAACCGCTGCCGCAGCTGTAGCATCTGCTGCCGCTGCTGCACGTACTGCCGCTGCTGCGTGGACTGCCGACCGGAGCTCCGCCGATCGACGGCGAGCGAGCACGTCAACGAAGCAGAATTCCCTCGCCCTATTGATCAGGTACTTGTCCACCAGCATCTCTTGCTTGTGTCCTATCATCCTTCTATTGTGTCGTCGTATCGTGTATCATAGGGTTGGACACAAGTTATGAAATGAGAAACCCTATATGGTTATGTATTTACTAAATTAGATAGCAAATTAATTAGTAGCAATTACCTTAATGAATGACCTGTGATTTAAGACTTATATATTTCACCAGTAAAAACGTAGGCCAAGACCTAGTGCGCTTAAACATGAGGAAGAAGGACATGTATCTATGCAAAAACATAAAGAGTTCCGTAAAACCATAAAGTAGAAATTATTGTCTCGAGGTACATGGTAGCCGAAGACAGAATACGTGTACACCCTAGCTACGTGCACACACGACGCTGTAGTCGACCAACCGTGATCTCATGACAGTACCTAGAACAGCGTCATAATTAAGCATGTATTTCCCTAGTGTCTGATGTTAGATTGTTATATTATATTGTGTATTTAGGATCATTGGATCAGCCAGGAGACACCGCAGGAGTAGGCTATTGGCATTCACAGCTTGAGGGCTCAGGCAAGATACCTTGCCATATTTACTGTCTAATTTAAATATTGTATATGTTGTATGATGTTTTCTTGCTTATTTCATATGACTGTGTGCATCCGAGATTGACTCGGGTGCTATCGTCGGATGCGTCGATGATTAGTGTACTTGACCTAGTCACTAGCAGACTCACCCTATTGGGAGGATACCCTGATATCTTCCAAGACCTAACACTTTTATACGTATTCACTGTGACATTAATATTGGGATGCTGGTCCGCATATTCGACTAGCTATCGGTGCGTGTGACATGCATCACGGTTAGTACGTAACTCAAGATTATGTTATTGTAGAGACTGGCATCTAGATACGTGGTATACACGTCGAGTATTCGACTGGTGTATCTACATTGGGCGGGGAGGACAGCTAGTAGGCGTATGGGATACGCACATTGGACTCCGTCGTATCCGGAGGAGCCACGGATACAATGACTTCCTTTATTGCAGACACCGCGCTCTTCGGAGTGATACGGACGTATATATATTGCAGATACCTCATTCTTCGGAATGATGGACGTTACAGATACCATGCTCCTCGGAGTGTTGGACGTTATGCCTACGCCTACCCATACGTACCAAAGTTGTCTTCACATTGCATTCACTTAGATGGTTACCGCACCTTTATTGTATTTATTTTATTCAGTATTTATATATGGCATGCTTCTATGTATCTTGTTATGTCCCTCTGAGGACCTGGTACGTTTCCAGATTTGGATGAGACATATTACCCCACAGTGTACGACCCAGGACAGGAGACGAGGTTTGCTACCGCCGAGGAGTTAGAGGTGTTACCGTCAGAGTTTTCGTGATCACTTGGTAGGCCTTCTGCCTAGGATTGGGAGCATCATTATCTAGTCAGCTGATGTCCTAGTCATTATCTTTTATCTATCATTTCAGTACTTTATTTTGTCATAGTAGTGGGTTTGTCCCCACCAGACATTCTTGGTTGTACTATGATATTTGAGACTGGCGTTTATCTTCCAGTATTTATTATCAGTACATTCTTGCAGTTTATATTTGTGGATGAGATTAGATTACCTGTTGTTGATTGATATAGGACATGTTAGTACTTTAGGACAGCGTAGCACTCTTCATAGGATCCATTAAATTGGGATATCCTTGGAGACGTGACAGTTGGCTATTGCCACGTGGCCTGGTCCCGTGCATTTTGGGACTGGGGTGTGACAAACGACCATGGATTTATTATTATGAGAGAGAGAGAGTAGGCCTCTAGTGTCCACGACACTACGCTTTATTTAGGCCTCTGTTTCTCCCAGGGAATTATGCCGATCCCATTTAGCCTATAGCTCTTGCGTTGAACGTGGTTCTCATTGCATTTATACTTAGTTTGGTACACCATTATTATTGCAGTACTTTTATTTAATTAGTGGTATATTATTTTCTATATCTTGTTATATCCCTCTGAGGACCTGGTTTCCTTCCAGATTTGCAGTGTTGATTGTCATTAAGTACTTTTGGAGCTGCCGATAATTATCATCTCCGAATGCAAGTATTTAGATTATATACTTGTATCATATCTTTCGTAGTTATATATATACTTTGTTCGTATTATTTTTTCTTCTACTGTTATTGCCTAGCATTTTTAGAGTTATACGGTTCATTTCGAGTCTATTCGGACATGTGTAGTATGGGGCGCACACCAGATACATATATTGTCCATTCTATTATTTCGTATTCTTGTGGATTGAGACATAGATGCATTTATTGTATTATCTAGATAGTGACCCTTGCATAACAGCTTATACGTATTCGAGATGGACTGGAATCCACTTGATACGTAGCTGGCCATTGGCACGTGACTTGGTCCCGCGTATTTTAGGACTGTGGAGTGATACGGACATAACGAGTTAGAACTCGAGAAGAAGTAGAAGAGGAAGTAGAAGAAGGTTATCCGCTTGCTGGGGTGATGAAGATCACCGTTGCTCAAAGCAAGATTTGCCCCATACGATCTACTCCAAGGAACCAATAAGTTCTCGAAGAACTTCTTGAACGCTCGTGTCACCACTTTCGACTCACGAACTCTCTGGACTCCTCTTGGCGGCGCAACAACTTCTCTTCAACTCTTTCTCCCTTTCTATCTTGAATTCTTTCTCTTCAAAGAGGGCTGATAATAGAGTATTTATAGAGGAGCCTGGCCACCATTATCGCTTACAAAGAGGTAAGGACGAATTTAATTCAAATCCTACCAAATTGGATCTGAATTAAAGACTCAATATTTCAATGACTGAATCAGAATCCCTTCAGCCAGCAGCGCAGCGGCCCAACAGCGCATGAGCGTAACAGCACAGCAGCATATGCGTACATACGCATAAACACGCATGGCTGCGCACGGCTAGCGCATGTGTCCGTTTAGCACCTGCTTAGCTCCCTGCTCATACGCCCTTGCATGCACCCGCTCATGTAACAACGCAAGCAACTCGCACATAACCGAGCGCATGTGTCACCTTCACTTTTTCAACTAAGGGTAGTTTGGTAATTTGACATGTGTATTTATATTTTAGGATTATTATATTAAATATTGTGCATGTTATAATAATTATTTATTGTATTATTTATTTATTGTTAGATGTTAGATTATTTTGGACTTGTGTAGTGGACCTAACTAGTTTAGTTTAGATCCATGAACCCAACATTTAATTCTAGTTTAGATTGAGCCCAATAGTAAGCTCATTCATTAGGAGGATGAATTAATTAGTGAAACCAATTAGACTAGAACCTTCCCTCCTTAATTATTTTCTTCATTAGACGCTCCAAGGGGTATTTTGGACAATTCATAGTAGCTTGGAGGAGGGGTAGAGGCTGGCCACTTATAGGGAGGAGAGAGACTCTCTCTCTCTTCTCATTTGACATTCCAATCTAGATCTAGAATTTTTTCTCTTCAAAATAATTCTTTACCACACCAATCCCTACTCAAATTTTTTCCTAATTCCTTTTCTATTCTTCATTGGAGGCTAGTAGAGCAAGGATCTACAAAAAGGAAGTAATTATCTATAAGGAGGAGCAAGGATCTACAAGTTGGAGGCTGTAAAACCCCCTTCCTAGAAAATCATATATACCCTTTTTATTTATTAACTATTAATTAAATTGTAGTAATTAGGGGCTAAATAGGAGAAATAGATTTTTTAATAATTTTTATGTTAGGTGTTAGGGCACTTAGATGACTTGTGGGACCATTAGGAATTTTTAGGAATTTATTCCATGTAGGAGACCCCTTGAGCTGTTGCTAGCCTAACGATGTGCAATACCCTAAGCTATAAATTTTCGTATGAGTATATATATATATATATATGTATATACAAATATATATATATGTATATATATTTTATTAAGAAAGAAAGGATTAAGAAAAGAAAGAAAGGAAAACAATTAATTTAATAATAATAATAATAATAATAACATAATAATAACATACTAAACTACTTGCTGCAACTTAGAAGTTGCTAGCCCCTTCAGCGAATATGCAAGGGACCCGCCCCCTTATATCAACAGCACTTAATTCCTTGTGTAACCCGTCCCTTCAGCCGCGGACTCAACCCGCTCGTTCCCCCTCTCTCTTCCTAATATATATAATATATATATATATAGTTAGCTCTCAAAACCCTAACCTAAAATTCTCAGACTTCCTCTTCCCATCTAAGAGCCGTCACCGCAGCCAGAGAAGCCCCGCTAAACCATCCAACCATCCCGTCGACGCCGACCTCGCGAACTGCAGTTTCCCACTCGAAGCACCTTCGCTCCGGCGTGATTTCCCGTCGACTCGCTCGACCAAACGCTGTTCCGTTTTCATAGGTATGATCATCCCTTAACCCTCTTCCATACTTGTTTTATAGTCAACCTCGGAAAACGTGTGCCCCTAGGTGAAAAACAGCGCCCAAGTTGGCCCAGACTTACCCAATTCTGAAATCGCAGAAACTTACGATGACCACCCATATTGTCGAGTTCGTATCTCCCACCACAGGGATCCGAATTCGATGATTCTTTTTGATACCTGTAGAATACTTAACCTAGTTTATTTTCTGTATAATAACCCTGTGCTATTAGTTGCTGTGGACAAAATTATATTCGTCACAAAACTGCGCGCACCCACTTTTTTCAGATTTCCAAAAGTTGGAGATCGGAGCGCGCCCCGCCAAACGGGATCGCCCCGCCGTGTGCCAAGTGTACCGAATGGTGCACGCAGCATAACTGGACACGTGAAAATTCGTGGGGACTGATTCGGACGCGTGTGCGCGCCGAAATCAGGCCATATCCGCGAACACATTTCGTGTCGTCACTTTTGTGGAACTCGTGCGTATTTTGTGCACGCTTGTCAGATTACGACGAAACTTGCGCCACTGGACTCGTGGTAACGCGCTGGTCCTGTGACCCAATTTTCACGTATTTCTGAGACGGTTGACCAGATCGCCAATTGGCGGGCCCCACAGTTGACTTTTTGGACCAAATTTTGTTCGGCTCATCGGAATCCAAATTTGGACATACCGTTGGGTTCGTATTGACATTTAGAGTTGTTTGACCCATAGTTTGTCCCATTTAGAGACTGTTACCCTCGGCACGCTTTTCGGTGCAAAGTGGACCACACGTGGACCCCACTTTTGTCCGAAATTACCGTTTTGCCCCTGTGTCCAAATTGGAAGAAAGGGATGTGCTTTTTAGCTATTTTGCTCATTCCGGAAACGTTGGTGATATTTATTTCAGCATCCGGAGACATTTGTTCTGTGGCCATAGCTTCTGGTCCTGTGTATTGGACATTTGGGCTCGTACATTTTGCAGCTTCTTGTCAAGCAAGTATACATTGCCATTGTACTGTTATTTATATTCCATATGTTGCATGCATCTTTATTTTCTGTCCTTAGTTCATATATTTTAATTGTTATATAAAATGCTCGCGACGGTGACGTCGCGATAGGTTTTTATTTATGTATTGCATTGACCTTGTTCATGAGACTACCCCATTATCATGTAGCACCATTAGGTTTCATTTGACTGTGACACATATTTTTACACGAGTTATGAGTCTCATATAGATCACGGACGCACGTATTGACTGATCATCGGTACGTGTGGGACGTGCGTTAGGAATAACTGCTGTTAGAAACTTTGCATGCTAGTAGACTTGGCAGAAATTAGAGGTCCATGGACATAGCCTATTGTAGTACGGTGGTCCCATCCTTGTCCTTGTTTGGTTGCAGGATTGGGCTAGGGTACTAAGAATAGGCTATGGACCAAATCGTGTCATGGATGTGACATGCTTAGAGCATGGGGTGGGGAGAACAACAAGTACCGCATTTAAGCTCCTTTGCACTTTCTCCTGTACGCCCGGATTCTCCGCTGGAGATACGGGTCATGATGACCACTATATATTATGTACTATCAGGCGGGCCACCGGCGTTCAAAAGACGACGTGCCTTTTAGGCCCCTGGATCTTCAAAAGAGAACCATGCCAAATCCCAGTTTTCAGCCAGATAGCTCACTTGTGGGGAAAGTTGTTCTTAAACTGCATTCACTTTAGACGGTTAGGCGACCCCTTTGGATATTTATTTTAGTACTTTATTGGCATATGTTTAAGTATACTTGTTATGTCCCTCTGAGGACCTGGTCCGCTGCCAGGTGTACCTGTTCTTGAGTATTGCAGGAGCACAGATTTGGAAGGATATAGATGCTTCGTGGATGTCTTCTCTTCGAGCCGTGATTGGCAGCTGGTACTTATATTGTTTGAGTGAGTTGTACTTATATTGTATTTACTTTTCCCATTCGAGTTGGTAGTGGATTTGTTTCCATCCAACTATCATCCTTAGATACTTCTTATTGAGATCTAGTTTCATAGATACTGGTTATTTATTTCTATATGATTTTGGTGGATGAGATTTAGATTTTACCCTGTGACTTGTATTACATTTTTACCACTTGTGGATTTGATATTCATAATACAGCGTACGTATAGATTTGGTTTCCATATATTGGAGTTTCCATATCCATGCGGCTGGCATGCTTACGTGTCCTAGTCCTACGTATTTTTGGGACTGGGGCGTGACATGTTTTTGTGGTGGCCCATGCAGGTCAAGAGCATATTGTCTCGGTTACGTTATTGTACCGAGCAAGCCTGCACCTAGGATTAGAGTATAGGATCTCATCCACAATTGACTGTGATTCACCTTCCTTCCAATCCATTCCATTTGAATAATTGCATCATGCTTGATTCATGTGCTTCCCTATTAGTTTCTTGAGTATAGCCTCTCCTAGAATATATAAGTTCCTGTTGCTAGATGATAAGTAAGGTAACCTTCCTATTAAGAGTACCACTAGAGTGTTGACACCCCACTAAGTTTAGAATATCTAGTGAACCCTAGAATTCCTTATCTTTAGAATTGGTTTACCATTACCCCCTGATGTATTAAGAAGACTTGAGAGTAGTATAGCAGCTACTAAAGTTAGTTAGAAGTTTACCATAATATTTGACCCTAGTATTGAGGAACCAATGGAGAACCAATATCGAACATTAGGACTGAACCTAACCTTCATAGTTAGATAATATTAGAACTATAAAGTTAGAGCATTGTCTTTATTATTAGTAGACAGTACCTTAGAAAGCCAAGAGCAATGCCTAGAATATTTTCCTAATCATACCTCAAACATAGCAACTAACACCCCACTCCCCTTTAGAAAACCATGATGCTATCTAGAGCTCTCTATTTTAATACCTTATTCCTCTGTGACCATAGCGTTCGCTAATTGCGCGACGACTAAATTATGTTCTTCTTCTCTCCATCTTTCAATTTCATGCCAATCTGACGCTTCGAATTTTAGACCAAGCAATTGTATTCTATGATAGGATATATGGTCTGCTAAAGTGATAGTCGTGATCTTGAAATTTTTTTTTTTGAATTGTGTACCTTGTAGTTAGAACCTGATAGTTGAGTTGTTCAATTAGATTGTGATGATTACCCCTAGTTGTAGACCACGTAATTTGTACCCTCACCTCGATACAAGTTAGACCCCTTTCCCCCTTAACGGCCAGTAACTCTTCTATCTTTACCATCGACACTTGCTTATAAGTGCTATGACTAAGACTTAGGATGACCATTACCTACATAAAAAGGATACCCTAATAAATACCAAGATTTTTCCTCATATATCCTAATAAGAGTTTCTGCTCTATTTACATGTGCAAGATTATTGTGTAGGACCCTCTTAAGACTGTCACCGTATTAGTTTAATTCTTATAAGTTGGGTAGTATACCTCACCACCTAGTATCATATAGCCCTTGTGATCCATTGATGAAGTGTAACTGAATGACATTAATTGTATGTTAACATAAGATGATAGTGTTTATTCAGACTATAGAACTTAGAGGCTCATACCCCTACTTTGTCGACTATCGACTTAGATAAGGAAGTAATATGATAACTGTAGAGATTGTAGAGCCTTTTGTTATTGTTGCTTATGTTGTTTTGTTTTTGCAACTTGAATTATTTGTAACTTCTCTCATCATAATCCAGCGTTATATTTTCTGTGCTACCTTGAATTATGCTGATATTATAGCCTAGTTTTTGTAAGCTTATTCCTTATCGAGCTTGTTCATGACATATGTATTATTGGGGAGGCCCACAATAATACATTTCAGAATCAGTGTATGAAGGTCTAGCTAACCTTAGTGCGCTCGATTCACCCTTCGTAACGCTACTTTACGTGGATTGAGATATATAGTAATTAGTAGACGAATATACTTGCCCTAGACATGTCTGACATATCGTATCGGTTACATGACTGTACTAATACGAGCATGTGAATAGGAACTACCAAAATAGGATTTCAATCCACAACTGCTTTGACAATTCCCAATTGAATTCTTTAAATGCCTTGATCCCAGTACTTCTATCCTATTACGCTGCCTTAAACTCTTTATTATTGATCTTCATCTTCCCTTATTTCGGAAAGACAAAACCTCGTGCTGGGTATAAAGTTGGATACACAGAGAGTACTAGATATACCCCATAGGCCGATCACATACTTGAGGATTATTCTTTCGTAATTAAGGACATATCATATGTGATATGATCGGCGTTGAAGTTTCGAGGATTGAACGGCATGAGTAAATAAATTAAGGGATATTTTCTTAAGGTATATAGCCTTAGGTGATAGGTGGATAAATTTTTATAAGTTGGGTAGTAGTGCATTGTCAACTCGGGAGGAATTTCTTTTAGATTATGATCGAGTAAGATTAGATTGGGAGAGGTTCAAGCCATTGTAATTTGGAGAAATTTAGAAGGATGACTAAGATGATGGGGATCAATGAATTGATATTGAGGACCCAATATTTATACCTTAAGTGCATGAGTTAAATTTTTGAACAATGAAGGTAGAATCACCAATTTGAATTTAGAGGATAAATATAGAATTTCAGACTTGAATATTGGTGGACTGCATTTAAATTATTTTTCAATATTGGTGAATTGAATTAAGAATTAAAAATTTTGGTTGGACGACCTATTTGAAATAATGAGGATGTGAATGGAATTTAAAGAGTTGAGGCATACAAAATTTTATAAGTGAAAATGGGAATATATTGGACTCAAACCACTTCTAAAGGAGATTATGATAGTTAGAGATCGTGAGGTAAAGTTATAGGCGTATGTAAATCTTGGAGATGTTATGTGGATATGGATAATTTGAAACAAGGGGAGAAGAGATAACCACAGGTTAAATTTTGATTGGAGCAGTGGTCATCTTAACCTAGAAGTGATTGCAATGGATATGATTAGGATTCTAGTTATCGCAAGAAGATTGCGACTGACTTGCCTTATTGTACATAAAGGATTAACCGATTCTGCCTTATTTCAATTTTGAGGACGACATTGTCTTAAGTTGGCTGAATTGTGAACCCCTCACCCAAAATTTGACCTACTTGGCTGAGTTAGTGAGACTAAGGTTAGCTGAGTCCAGTTAGAGATAGAACACGATATTTTATTTAATTTTACAATAGTTATATCACTTAGCGCCCTTACCGTGCTCCGATAATTGGAGCACTAGACTAGCCACTGCCTTCCTACAAGTTCTACACCCTTATCCTAGACATGCCCATCATCCAATTCTCATCTTTGTGCAATTTTCCAATTGTTGGACGCTTTTATGCAAAAGAGCATTTATGTGTCCACACCATTGGGCATGACACATGAAGAAACATATTTTTCGCTCATATGGATTTTTCCATGATTTTTTTTTTTTTCGGGATGTGCAGCGTGCAACATCGCCCACCCCTTTAAACCTAGCCTTGCATTTTAAACAATGCAAATCTTATACCATTATTGCATTCTATCGTGGCTTAATTTTAATTTCGAGAACGAAATTTTTATAAGTTGGGTAGAATGTAAAACCCCCTTCCTAGAAAATCATATATACCCTTTTTATTTATTAACTATTAATTAAATTGTAGTAATTAGGGGCTAAATAGGAGAAATAGATTTTTTAATAATTTTTATGTTAGGTGTTAGGGCACTTAGATGACTTGTGGGACCATTAGGAATTTTTAGGAATTTATTCCATGTAGGAGACCCCTTGAGCTGTTGCTAGCCTAACGATGTGCAATACCCTAAGCTATAAATTTTCTTATGATTATATATATATATATATATATATATATATATATATATATGTATATACAAATATATATATATGTATATATATTTTATTAAGAAAGAAAGGATTAAGAAAAGAAAGAAAGGAAAAGAATTAATTTAATAATAATAATAATAATAATAATAATAACATAATAATAACATACTAAACTACTTGCTGCAACTTAGAAGTTGCTAGCCCCTTCAGCGAATATGCAAGGGACCCGCCCCCTTATATCAACAGCACTTAATTCCTTGTGTAACCCGTCCCTTCAGCCGCGGACTCAACCCGCTCGTTCCCCCTCTCTCTTCCTAATATATATAATATATATATATATAGTTAGCTCTCAAAACCCTAACCTAAAATTCTCAGACTTCCTCTTCCCATCTAAGAGCCGTCACCGCAACCAGAGAAGCCCCGCTAAACCATCCAACCATCCCGTCGACGCCGACCTCGCGAACTGCAATTTCCCACTCGAAGCACCTTCGCTCCGGCGTGATTTTCCGTCGACTCGCTCGACCAAACGCTGTTCCGTTTTCATAGGTATGATCATCCCTTAACCCTCTTCCATACTTGTTTTATAGTCAACCTCGGAAAACGTGTGCCCCTAGGTGAAAAACAGCGCCCAAGTTGGCCCGGACTTACCCAATTCTGAAATCGCAGAAACTTGCGATGACCACCCATATTGTCGAGTTCGTATCTCCCACCACAGAGATCCGAATTCGATGATTCTCTTTGATACCTGTAGAATACTTAACCTAGTTTATTTTCTGTATAATAACCCTGTGCTATTAGTTGCTGTGGACAAAATTATATTCGTCACAAAACTGCGCGCACCCACTTTTTCCAGATTTCCAAAAGTTGGAGATCGGAGCGCGCCCCGCCAAACGGGATCGCCCCACCGTGTGCCAAGTGTACCGAATGGTGCACGCAGCATAACTGGACACGTGAAAATTCGTGGGGACTGATTCGGACGCGTGTGCGCGCGGAAATCAGGCCGTATCCGCGGACACATTTTGTGTCGCCACTTTTGTGAAACTCGCGCGTATTTTGTGCACGCTTGTCAGATTACGACGAAACTTGCGCCACTGGACTCATGGTAACGCGCTGGTCCTGTGACCCAATTTTCACGTATTTCTGAGACGGTTGACCAGATCGCCAATTGGCGGGCCCCACAGTTGACTTTTTGGACCAAATTTTGTTCGGCTCATCGGAATCCAAATTTGGACATACCGTTGGGTTCGTATTGACATTTAGAGTTGTTTGACCCATAGTTTGTCCCATTTAGAGATTGTTACCCTCGGCACACTTTTTGGTGCAAAGTGGGTCACACGTGGACCCCACTTTTGTCCGAAATTATCGTTTTGCCCCTGTGTCCAAATTGGACGAAAGGGATGTACTTTTTAGCTATTTTTCTCATTCCGGAAACGTTGGTGATATTTATTTCAGCATCCGGAGACATTTGTTCTGTGGCCATAGCTTCTGGTCCTGTGTATTGGACATTTGGGCGCGTACATTTTGCAGCTTCTTGTCAGGCAAGTATACCTTGCCATTGTACTGTTATTTATATTCCATATGTTGCATGCATCTTTATTTTCTGTCCTTAGTTCATATATTTTAATTGTTATATAAAATGCTCGCGACGGTGACGTCGCGATAGGTTTTTATTTATGTATTGCATTGACCTTGTTCATGAGACTACCCCATTATCATGTAGCACCATTAGGTTTTATTTGACTGTGACACATATTTTTACACGAGTTGTGAGTCTCATATAGATCACGGACGCACGTATTGACTGATCATCGGTACGTGTGGGACGTGCGTTAGGAATAACTGCTGTTAGAAACTTTGCATGCTAGTAGACTTGGCAGAAATTAGAGGTCCATGGACATAGCCTATTGTAGTACGGTGGTCCCATCCTTGTCCTTGTTTGGTTGCAGGATTGGGCTAGGGTACTAAGAATAGGCTATGGACCAAATCGTGTCATGGATGTGACATGCTTAGAGCATGGGGTGGGGAGAACAACAAGTACCGCATTTAAGCTCCTTTGTACTTTCTCCTGTACGCCCGGATTCTCCGCTGGAGATACGGGTCATGATGACCACTATATATTATGTACTATCAGGCGGGCCACCGGCGTTCAAAAGACGACGTGCCTTTTAGGCCCCTGGATCTTCAAAAGAGAACCATGCCAAATCCCAGTTTTCAGCCAGATAGCTCACTTGTGGGGAAAGTTGTTCTTAAACTGCATTCACTTTAGACGGTTAGGCGACCCCTTTGGATATTTATTTTAGTACTTTATTGGCATGTGTTTAAGTATACTTGTTATGTCCCTCTGAGGACCTGGTCCGCTACCAGGTGTACCTGTTCTTGAGTATTGCAGGAGCACAGATTTGGAAGGATATAGATGCTTCGTGGATGTCTTCTCTTCGAGCCGTGATTGGCAGCTGGTACTTATATTGTTTGAGTGAGTTGTACTTATATTGTATTTACTTTTCCCATTCGAGTTGGTAGTGGATTTGTTTCCATCCAACTATCATCCTTAGATACTTCTTATTGAGATCTAGTTTCATAGATACTGGTTATTTATTTCTATATGATTTTGGTGGATGAGATTTAGATTTTACCCTGTGACTTGTATTACATTTTTACCACTTATGGATTTGATATTCATAATACAGCGTACGTATGGATTTGGTTTCCATATATTGGAGTTTCCATATCCATGCGGCTGGCATGCTTACGTGTCCTAGTCCTACGTATTTTTGGGACTGGGGCGTGATAGAGGCTACTTTCACTCAATTTGGGATTTTATTGGGAATTCATCTGCCAATAGGTATAATTTAGTTTTTTTCTCTAATTAGGTTCTAAATATGTGATTTAATCATAAGAAACCACCCCATATGCTAAGGCTACCCATAGGAATTGTAATTAGGTTCATAGGAGGCTATGGAGAAAGTTATGTGATATTTTGTGTCAATTTTAGGAGAATTTTGATATTGGCAAATCTTGTGTTTGTTAATTGGTCAATTAGACTAAATTGACATATGTTTGATTGTGTGTGACTAGTGTTGTGTCCATAATTGAATACGTGTAGGCCATATCCTGATAATTTGGAGATACAAGTTGATTTGGGGGTTTTTCTCTAACACGGGGGTTTATGCATGTCATATTTTGACACTGACACGTAGTTGAGTATTTAGTTTTTTGTATTATACGTAATTATAATTTTAGACTTGCTCGTGTCCTTTGGGATACGTTTGGTTTTATGTTAGAGCCGTATAGCAAGCATATCATAGAATGAGTATGATACGGGTGCGGTGCACTCCACGTGTTTGTTCATTGTACCTTAATTCAATTTGACTTGGTAATATCTTTTAGAATGATATATTATATGAGTGTATGATTATGTATATCTGTATATATCTCTATTATATTATATATATATATATATATATATATATATATATAGCTATATGTATATGTGTAGTGATATGTGTATATGTGTTTATATATGTATATGTAGATATATATACACGTATGTGTGTATGTTTGTATGTATATATATATATATATATATATATATATATATATATATATATATATATATATATATATATATATATATATATCATTATGAGAGTATATCTATATATGTATAGATATGAGTATATATATATGTATTGATAACTATGTATGTATATATGTGTGTGTATGTGCGTGTGTGTGTGTGTGTGTGTGTGTGTGTGTGTGTGTGTGTGTGTGCATAGTAAGTGAGTGAGCAGTGTGAGGGGAGATCGGGACAGTAGGAAATCAGTATGCAACAACATGTTGCAGCAAAGCAGTGGCTGCTAGCACAGCAAGCACAGGGAGCAACAACAGCAGTGTGTGTAGCACATCAACAGCATAAAGTATTTAGCAGTAGCAGTATGCTTGCAACAGCCAACTACAGCATCGAGCAAACTGTGTAGCAATGCACAATAATCTACAGAGCCTACTACACAGCATGAGGAGCACAGCAAGAGGACCTACAACAAGTAGAGAGCAAAATGCATGCAACTGAAGCACTACAACAGCCAGTTTGTGCAGTATCAGCAAACTCCATCCAGCAAGCCACAACAATAAGTGTACTGCAGCAGCCAATGCACCAATAGCAAGGTGCAGCAGCAAACTGCACAACAATAAGCAGTAGCAGCTACCACAGTACAGCTAGCACAGCAACAGCAAGGCATGCACTGCAAGCAAATGTAGTAACAACTTTACCACCATATGCACCGTAAGACTACAAACAACAACATTAATATTAGCAGCAACAAGAGGAACAGAGACAGCTAGTTAGGTAAGTGGTTTAGTTTGTTATTGTTAAGTCTAGTTAGTAGTTCATAAATAATATAGTAGTAAGTACATTGTTAAGTAGGTTGTATATATATACATTGATATCTAAATAGTTAGATACATATATCAGTGTATGTTTGCAGGTATATTTGCCTTGGGTGTATTAGTTAAGTTGTATCAGTTACGAGTATCAGAGGCTTGTGAAGGGGTTTATATTAATGATAAGTGTTAGAGTGAGGTTGAGGGTTGGGTATGAAAGTATTAGTGTGATACAAACATAAATATGAAGTTAACAAATGAGTGTGTAGTATTAGTATAGATTATGAAATAATGTTGATGAGGTATCTACTGCTGTTATCAGTAGTGCATTATTGTGCATGCTCGGCTTGCCAAGCATTGGTGTGGAGTCTTGTACTTGAGAAGTGGTTGTGTACTGCATTCAGTCCAACTACACTAACTACAGTGGAGAGGAGTCTTCCCAAGAAAAATGGAGCATCAGATAGTGTCTGTAGGCTTAGGCAGTGAGGGTTTTGAGTGTGTTGATAATGATGTGAAGGTGCAGGCACAGGGATCTCAGGTGGGGATGGGTTATCAGATAATTGAGTGTATTGTTGATTGATACATGGTTAGATACCATACTGTAAGTATTAAGACATAGTGTACCTGTGTGTATTAGTTTATAAGATTAAGGGGTGTAGGTATCTTGAGTGAGAAAGGTGAAGTGTTAGGGAGTATGGGTAGAATTCAGCATACCAGAAGAGTCTGAGCAGTAACTCCCATTTTGCAGGGACAGTAAAAGTAAGTTTTGAAGCTTGGAGAAGGCAATTGTATGGGTAGGCAGTGCACCCATGTGCATTGCAGTAGCATGAAGCCAAGGTATCAGATTTAGGACATAGGTTTGAGGCATGGTGTATCAGTGAGGTAAGTAGAGTATCAGTTGGGAATAGTTGGTAGCAGTATTAAGGGTGCCAGTGTGAGTCAGGGGGTAGATATCAGTGTAAGTGTTCTAGGTATATATATATATATATATATATATATATATATATATATATATATATATATATATATATATATATATATATATATCTTAGTACCTAATCATACCTTTATCTATCTAAGTATTTTATGTGTACATATTACCTAGTATCTAGTACCTATCTATATGTATATATACATATGTTATAAGTTAGGATATTAGAAGGTAAATACTATAAATGTTGAGATTAGCTAGTATTGGCCTAGAAGCTTGGGATTGACATAGTTTTACCAAGACAATCTAGTCTTGACCTAAAAATCACATGTTTATCTAGTTTGACTTATTTATCATTCAAGAACATCAATTAAAATTAATATTTCATATTTAGGTCTGTGTGACTCCAATTGGACCTTGATCCTCACACATTTTTCTAGACCACAAACGAGTATATTCTCTGATAGTTTTTATTATTTCATATTTACTATAATTCATGTATTTAGTGGTGTTATATTTGATTCCTGGCACGAGGGTGCACAAACTATTATATAGCTTGGATCTTCAGTCATGAGGTATTACATGGTTATCATATTGATATCGTACACGACATTGACATTAGATATCGTACATGGTATTATTATCGGACATTGATCGTGTATCGTAACGTGTCATGGTTGGATCCACTATACTAATCGAGGCAGAAAAATGCTAGCTAGATATGTGATCATAACTATTGTACTATTGTAAAACATTGTTAGTGTTAATCATACATTTCAAGTATGATTATCTAGCCCATTATCTATCGTACAAGTTTTCAAACCGATCATATATCAAAACTAGTATTTTAAAACACATATTTAGCTATAGTTCTTCCTGTCTACTTTATACATATTGAGTTATACTTTATCTGTTTTGTTTATTTTTCTTTATTACCTGTATAACATATTCTCAGTATTTATTTATTCTCATATTGACCTTGCCAGGATATATACATTAATATTTTTGCTTTTATTCATCATTTATTGCATTCACTAGTACTATTTTATAGTCTTTATCAATTAACTGGAACTGTTGTTAGAGGTGTACTCGTTCCATCATGAAATATTGTTAGAGGTGTACCGCAGGAGGTAGCAGATGCAGCTTTCGACCCTTTAGTTCAGGAGTGATTACCGGGAGGCCTAGCTGGTATCACTAGTTATTCTAGTCATCCCTTCTTAGCATTAATACTGCATTTGTTTCCAGCATATTCGACTTTTGAGATTTATTATTTTTACTCCTAGACTTATGAATTATTGATAGAATTATTTGGATTGTTATATATATTTGAGACTATTTGTGTTGTATGAAGTCTAGTTTGAGACTTTGTGATTCCATTACCTCTATTTGACATCATTTCATTATCTTTATCTAGTTTTATTGTGATTGAGTATTGATTATCATATATATTATCATCTTATCCTCTGTATGTAGTTGGGATATCAATGACAGGTTTAATATACTATTGTGTGAAATGATTAGATAGTATTGTTAACCTAGACATCGTTCTACCACGTACTTGTGCACTCACACCGGGTGCTGGTCGTGACACATTTTTATAGTGGCCCATGTAGGTTAGGCTTCGCAATTAGTGTGTTATCATAGTAGTACAATGGCTTAGTTATACTATTGCGAGCTTGCGATAAGATATATGATACAAGAATGAGAGAGAGGATACTCAATCACATCTAGAAAAGTAGAGGCCCAGCACAGATAGTCAGATATGATGCGGCAAGGAATTAAAAATGCCCACCAGGTCGCCATGGCAGCAGTTGAGAGAGTATCGCTCATCCAGCCACATATTATTCTGCCTCAGCCCGCTCCATAGCAGTTAAGGCTTGGTACCAAAGTAGACTTCAAGATGATTCTGCCTAGGGATTTCAAGGGTACGGAGGGGATACTCTACGTGGACGATTGGCTGGAGGATATTGAGAGGATATTACGGTTGGCGCAAATTCCGGAGAGTTTGCAGGTTAAGGCGGCAGGTAGCCTGTTGTTTAACGTCGACCTTTCATGGTACTGCATAGAGTCGAGGAATGCCAGACAGGGACTGACTTGGGAGAATTTCAAGGAGCTTTTCAAGGAGATATTCTTTCCCGATGTGGCTTTGAGTGCCTTAAAGAGCCAATTTTAGGATCTAGTATAGGGGAGCATATCATTGGATGAGTACGCCGATGAGTTTTTTTGTCTTAGGCAGTTCACGGAGTCTATGGTGCAAAACCCAGTAGTGCGAGCCAGGAAGTTCAGGAAGGGACTGATCAAGGAGATCAAATCGCTCACTATTGGGTGATGTAGCCGGATATTTGAGAAGATCTTGGCAGAAGCCCAGACAGCGGAGGATGACTTGGAACTTAGGTCCAAGAGAGGGAGAGATGTTTGGGGTGGTACTAGTAGTAGTGTGGGAACGACTAAGCATACCCATGTTCAGAAGGTAATTCCTCAGCCTCAGTTGGATTATCACCTACCTGCTAGAGCTTAGGTTCAGCAGTTTTATGCACTGGTGTGAGCTCCTGTACAACAGGATTATCAGCAGCCTCCGAAGCAGACTCAGCAGGCTCCCACTTATCATTTTTGCAAGAAGTTAAGTCAACTTTGGGAGAGTTATAGGGTGAAGTTTGGAATTTGTTTGTACTGTGGCGCTACGGAACATCGGGTGTGGGATTGTCTCTTAGCTCCTTATCTTCCCGGTCAGCGCAAAACTCTAAATAAGAGAGGTGGAGCTAGGCCACCTCTACCGCAACAAAATGTCCAGCACCAGCAAAGGAAGCCACCCCAACAGGACGGAACATTTGCAATGACGGCCGAGAAGACCGATGCAGCAGGTAATGGGTTAGCATGTTCAGTTCTCTTCTGTTATGTTCTTTTCTTGTCCTTTTCCATCTATTGATTTGATTGATTCCTGGTACCTTTTAGTTTTCTTTAGTACTATTGTGTTATAGTATAGTTAGTGTAGTAATTAGTAAATCTTGATAGAGACTGCAATATCCTGACAATCAGAGACTATAACCATACATGTTATTTTCTTTCCATAGAATTGTATGTTGTATAATTTTAAATGGGACTTTCATAGGCCATAATGTTGGAGGTTTGACTGTAGTCAAGATTATAATGAATAGGATGACTGGCCAGAGGAGAGAGGGTAAGGTGTTTTAAATTTTAAGGACGTAATTTTTCTAAGGGGGTAGGATTAATTGTAATCACCTCATTTTCAGGGCAAGGGTATTTTGGTAATTTGTTATAATTTAAAATTTTAATGATGTGTGTATATATATATATATATATATATATATATATATATATATATATATATATATAATATAATACTATTAGGTTATTTATTGAGTTTAGACTACACTAGTTGAGCCACTAGTTAGTCATGACCAATTTAGGTCCAATAGAGCAATTTGGACTCAAGGATGGGATATTCCTTCCTAAGGATTAGTGATCATATGCATGAGAGATTGAAAGGGGTATTTTATTCCTTGTATCCAACCTAACCTAATCGTAACCCTAATGAATAGTGGCCAGGCCCCTAGCCTATTGTCACACCCTAGTCCCAAATACTTAGAACCAGGTATACGCGAGCATGCCAGCCGTAATTATATGGCAACTCCAATATATGGAAACCATAACACATACGTATGTTGTATTATGAATAACAATTCATAAGTGGTATATATATATATATATATATATATATATATATATATATAACACAATCACAGGCAACTAATATCATCCACAGCACAAGTCAATAAATAAACTAGATCAAATAGATCAAAATGATCAAGTCTGAATAATTCAAAATTACAGTCGGGTGGAGATAAATCCACTACCAAACTAAGATAGAAAAACATAATCTATTTACTAAAGTAAATAGATGAAATGAGAAGTAGCAAGACTCGAAGGAAATAGCTAATCGGAAGAGAATGAAGTAGAAAGTCCTGATTTATGCTCCTACAAATAGACGTGATCGTCTATACTTGGAAAGGGACCAGGTCCTCAGAGGGACGTAACAAGATATAATAAAAGCATGCCAATTATATCAAAATATAGCATATAAAATAGACGGGTGCAGACAAACAATAACTAAGGCATAACCTATACAATAGTCACATACGAAAAAGAGCAACTAACTACACATGAACTGTACAGTACGACGGACTACAAATAATGTAGCTCGCAAGTAAACCATGGATAAGAGAACATTCACCCGATCTTAGAGGCCACATGGTGATCAAATAACCCGACCTTAGAGGCCACAGGGTCACGAAGCAAATAACCCGACCTTAGAGGCCACAGGGTTTCAAAACAGATAATCCAACTTTAGAGGCCACAGGGTTACGAATAACAAAAATAGAGAGAAAAATAGTCCATGTGTTTATAATCATTCTCGTGCGACTAACACTCATGTGGGTACATATAATCCATCGTTATCCAGACTAATACATAGTCTACGACAAGTGTTTCTAATCAATAATACTTAATAATGTCTACACAATAAATTATAAGACTAACATCATCTAAATATAATAGAAACAAGTATAAGTCACATAATATAAACAAATTAATTTAAATATGCTATATTAATTTAAAAACTTGGCATGGAATAATTTTTTGCTCCGGAAAAGGATGAAGTAGCAACTCAAGACATCGTCCAATCTACCCCGTCACATAAATTAAAACAAGTTAGATCTACAAAAGTGGGTAAATATATTTTATATTCTAATCTATTTTAATTTTGAATAAAATAACCTAAAATAAAATTTTATTTTAATTATATTCTGATTTTAAGGTTAACCTTAGATTTTGGTTTAAGAAAAAATAATTTTATGAATTTGGGATCCGTGGCATTTAAATCGAGGCTTCTGTTAACCAAAAAGTCAACCGACACAAAACCAATATTTATGTGTAAAATTATGTATATTTTAGCACTACATAATGTTGGAATCGACAGTTTCATCAAATCTTGAACCGGTAAAGAATTATCGCCCATATGGCGCACGGATGACAGTTTTCGTTGGTTTTTTAGACACTTCTTGGTTGAACAAATTTTTTAGAATAGTAAACAAGTATATTTTATTATGATAAAACTATATGTTATATTTTGTCTTGTCATCTTTTCGAAACTTTAAACATATCACAATTTCGAATTCGGGATCTCCGAAAATCTAGAAAACCATACTGTAAGTATTAAAATGATGTGAAGGTGTGTTGATAATGATGTGAAGGTGCAGGCATAGGGATCACAGGTGGGGATGGGTTATCAGATAATTGAGTGTATCATTTGATTGATACACGGTTAGATACCATACTATAAGTATTAAAACTTAGTTGACCTGTGTGTATTGGTTTATAAGATTAAGGGGTGTCGGTATCTTGAGTTAGTAAGTTGAAGTGTTACGGAGTATGGGTAGAAGTCAACATACCAGAAGAGTCTGAGCAGTAACTCCCATTTATAGGGACAGTAATAGTAAGTTCTGAAGCTTGGGGAAGGCAATTGCATGGGTAGACAGTGCACCCATATGCATTGCAGTAGTTTGAAGCCAAGGTATTAGGTTCAGGTCAATAGGAGTGAAGAAGGTTCAGGTTTGAGGCATGGTGTATTAGTGAGGTAAGTAAAGTATCAGTTGGGAATAATAAGTAGAAGTATTAAGGGTGTCAGTGTGAGTCAAGGGGTAGATATCCGTGTAAGTTTTCTAGATATATAAGTTAGGTGAGTATCTAGTGAGTATACTTTTTTTATCTATTATTATATCTATCTAAGCATGTATCTATCTTAGTACCTAATTATACCTCTATCTATCTATGTATCTTTTGTGTTCATATTACCTAGTATCTAGTACCGATCTATATATATTTATACATATTTTATAAGTTAAGATATTGTTAGGTAAATACTATAAATGTTGAGATTAGCTTGTATTGGCCTAAAAACTTGGAATTGACCTTGTTTTGACCTAGAAACCACATATTTATCAAGTTTGACTTATTTATCATTCAAGAACACCAATTGACATTAATATTTCATATTTAGGTTAGTGTGACTCTGATTTGGACCTTGATCCTCACACATTGCTCAGGATCATAGGCGAGTACATTCTCTGATAGTTTCTATTATTTGATATTTATTATAATTTATGTATTTATGGGTGTTATATTTGATTCCTGACACGAGGGTGCACGAACTAGTATATAGCCTGGATCTTCAGTAATAAGGTGTTACATGGTTATCGTATTGACATCGTATACGATATTGATATTAGACATCATACATGGTATTGTTATCGGACATTGATCGTGTATCATAACATGTCATGGTTGGATCCACTATACTAGTCAGGATGGAGAAATGCTAGTTAGATATGTGATCATACCTATTATAGTAGTATAAACCATTGTTAGTGTTAATCAAATACTTCACGTATGATTAGCCATGCCATTAGATATCGTACAAGTTCCTAAGCTATTAACATATCGAAACTAGTATTTCAAAACACACAGTTAGTTATAGTTCTTCATGTCTACTTCATACAGTTGAGTTGTACTTTATCTGTTATGTCTATTTACCTTCATTACCTGTATACCATAGTCTCAGTGTTTATTTATTCTCATATTGCTCTTGCTAGGATATATATATATATATATTGATAGTTTTGCTTTTATTCATCATTTTTTGCATTAACTATTATTTTTTATAGTCTTTATAAATTAACTAGAACTGTTGTTAGAGGTGTTCTCATTCCATCCTGACTGGATATATTTTTCAGACGTTTACTGTGAAAATTTGTGTCACCGCAAGAAGTAGCAGATGCATCTTTTGAGCCTTTAGTTCAGGAGTGATTACTGGGATGCCTAGCCGATATCACTAGTTATCCCTTCTTAGCATTAGCACTGGATTTGTTTCCAGCATCTTCGAATTTTGAGATGTATTATTTTCTTTTGAGATAGATCATTTTTACTCCTAGACTTATGGATTATTGATAGATTTATTTGGATTGTAATATATATTTGAGACTATTTGTGTTTTATTGTAGCCTTTTAGACTTGGATATTGTTGTGATGTATTGTTTGAGACTTTGTGATTACATTACTTTTATTTGATATCGTGCCATTATCTTCCCTCTTATTTTATTGTGATTAAGTATTGATTATCATATATATATTATCATCTTGTTCTCCGCATGGAATTGGGATATCATTGACATGTTTCATATACTATTTTGTGAGATGATTAGATAATATTATTTACCTAGACATCGTTCTACCGTCGATGCGCGTAGGCTAGACGTACCCACATACTCGGGCTCTTACCCTGGGTGTAGGTCATGACATAATTAAATGACAAAGACTATAAAACAGTAATATTGAGTGTAGTACATGATGAGAATGAAGAACTAAATCATAAGATGACAGTAGCAATATAGAAAATAAATAAACATAACTATATGGCATAGCTGGTATGATCAGTAAGTAGATAGAGCAATAGATATACATTAGGGAATATAATGTAAATACGAAAGAACTGTAACTAACAATGTGTTTTGAAGTATTAGTATTGATATGTGATCGGCTTGGAAACTTGCATAATACGATAGGGCGTGGCTAATCATACTTAAGGTGTATGATTCACACTCATAGTACTTGCTATTGCACAGTAAGGATATGATCATACATCTAGCTAGTACTTCCCTACCCCGCCTAGTACAAGGATCCAAATCAGGATATGTCACAATACACGAATCATAATACAATATCAATACGATAACCATGCACAATATGAAGGTAACATCTCATGACTAAGGATCCAAACTATACCAATCCGTATACCATCGTGTCAGTAATCAAGTAGAATATCACTAAGTATATGACCAACAATAATTAATACTAACTAGTACTTTGTAGAAGCATAAAATACGCTGGAGAATTATACGCGTACTATATAGTCAAAACCCCCAAAAGACATGAAGTCCGCGTAAGAAAGAGCTTCAAGGCTATGTGGCATAAAACATGACTTCAGAGCTATACGCGTAAAACAAAGCCTCAAGGCTGTGTGGCGTAAAATATGACTTCAGAGCTATACGCGTAAAGCAGCGCTTCAAGGCTGTTTCGGCGTAAAAGGTTGCTATACCCTCCGGCGTAAAATATATTTTAATGCAGCATAAAGTTGTACGAGGAACTCTTCGTATTCCTCGGATGAATTTGTCAGACAAAATAGTGAACCTGACTCCTGACAAAAAGTACTACACGATGATCGAGAGGACGACTATGATGATGATTTTTGCACAGAGACCCAGGCTGTCGTTTAGTGACATATTCTTGATTCAAGACATTTTTACGCATTCAAAGAATACGCTGCCTATTCTACATGGGCAGAAATGAGCCTTTACACTCAAGTTGAGACGAAATCAGACGCCACGTCAAAAGTTGTTTCTCGTACAGAGCTCGAGGCATATATCTGCATTTAATGCACGAGATGGGGGCAGATCTCTACATTTAATGCATGATATTTTGTTCTATTTTTAAATGACTGGGAAAACTAAAAATGTGACTAATACGCTCACATCACCATCCTTGCATTTTATGCCAACCAGGCTATTTTTAACTATAGGAGTACGCCGTATGCTATCTCCTCGAAATACGCCAACTCGGCCATATTTACAAAGGTACGTGATAAGGCTATTTAGCCCAGAATACGCTCAAGACCTCAGTCGTGACAGATAATTGGCTATTTTATGCTGGTTTTATGCTATTTGGCTTTTACGCCAATAAGACAGTTATTTGGCTTTTACGCCAACAAGACAGTTATTTGGCTTTTACGCCAACAGTTCAGCTATCTGGCTTTTACGCCAACAAGACAGTTATTTGTCTTTTACGCCAACCATCTTTACGCGAGGGGCAGTTACCAACGTGTCTTTCATGCCGTGATCTTTGAGAAGCAGTTATAGACGTTACCTTATAATGTGACACGTGTCACACGCATATTCAGAAGATCATCCGAACGTGGGTAGCAGTTATTATAACCGCCGCGTAAATGATGCAACTTTGTTCACAGTTTGGCTTCTATTCCGACCGGGCAGTTATTTTTGACTGATCTCTATAAATAGAGACCCCTGGTCACAGGGTAAAAGGAGGGGGGAGAAAAAAAGAGCGATCAAGGATCAAGAGATCAGAGACAGAGAGCACAGACAGAGAGTGTTGATTGACAACTTTGGCAACGAGAATTCAATCCCACTTGCAACTTTTGAAGCTTTCTCTTCTTCTACAACACTTCTTCATCATCGTGTGGTCCAAGGGACAAAGTGATCGACCGTAGATCAGACTCCTATAGCAATTATTCCCCTGAATCATTTTTATTGTACTTAACATCCTCGTATAGGATTAATTGTACTCTTTTTCTTGTCTATAAGCAAAAAAAAAGGTTTCGTATAAATCTCTTCATTTTGTTTATCATCAAACACAAGATGGCGACTCTACTGGGGACAACTTTCTCATCTGAGGAGAATGCAATTGCTCAACACGATGATGTATCCGTCGGATCGACGAAGAAGACTTTGGTCGTCCAGTTCGACCAATCTGCTTATGAAGACATGCTTCGTGCAGGGGGTAGCTCTCATTCCCTCTCTGTCGAGAACAACAGGAAGCTGCGTAAAGTGTGGATGCCCAAGAGGTCCTCTACCCTTCCTGCAAGCTCTCCTTCTCTAATCAACAAGGTTGTGACAACACGGCCTACACACCTTGTGCGTCAAAATGTGTCTTCCGTCTGTGATGTGGCAGACAAAACTTCTGGGAAAGCCTCAGTGCCAATCCAGAAGTCTCAAATGCGCTCTGCGCGTAAAATTTTGTCTTCCGTTTGTGACGTGGCAAACAAAACTTTTGGCAATGCCCCAGTGCCAATCCAGAAGTCTCAGACGTGCTCTGTGCATAAAATTTCATCTCCCATCTGTGACGTAGCAGACAAAACTTCTGGCAATGCCCCAGTGCCAATCCAGAAGTCTCAGAAGTGCTCCGCACGTAAAACTTCGTCTTCCGTCTGTGACGTGGCAGACAAAATTTCTGGCAAGGCCTCAGTGCCAATCCAAAAATTTCAAATGCGCCCTGCGCGTAAAAGTATATCTCCCATCTATGATGAGCCAGATGGAACCTTGGATCGCATTAAGGGAAAACGAGTGGCGAACCTCCTAACCTCTAGGCTTGTGCGCCCACAAGAGAAGAAATTGCCTACTCTTCAGATTACGCGTGACGCTGGAGGCCGTTTGAGGACTTTCTCCATTTTACGCGACCCTGTGCAAAACTCTAAATTATGCCAGGATAGGTCTGCCCGCATAAAGTAGACCCGTTTCACGGGAAAATATGCTCCTCAGACGGATGATGGATCATATGCTACTCACATGGCTGAACTATTGTATTCTTATGCCAGAGAAAGGGTTATGGTCCCCAATCTCCACGTCCCTACTGATATAAAAAGGCAGAATAAGCCTTCTTCTTCTTATTCTTCTTCAGTTAATCCCCCTGATTTGCGTGATTTCTTGATTCAGAAATGCAAAGACAGGGGATCTCCTAATATGTCTATTACACCCCCTAGGGAACATTGTTGTAATAGCCATAAGGTTATAATTAACTACTGATGTTCTAAGGCAAAACGGTCAATTTTCGACCGGTTGAACTACTCTTTGTCCTTACAGGAAGAAGAACCGACATTTGCGTCAGTTAACATGGCTTCGCATATTCCTAGAGGAAGGTCAAGTTCAAGACGTCATCCCTCTAGAACTCCAAGCCAAAGGAGATTTGACAGACTCTTTGAGAATATTGAAGCAGGTGTTTTTCGAAACACCCGCTCGAGGTCACGACAATCGGCTTCATACTCTTCTGATTCCGAAACTGGGGGTCGCCAGTTTTCTGAATTTGATGTTGAAATTATAGACTCGATCTCTACAGAGATCTATACTAATCTCTCAGTAGCATCTAGAGAAATGGGAGTTTATGCCGTTGGAGATGAACATAAAGAGGCTTCCCCATCAGGAAGTACTGAGCAACGCATCGCTGTATTGGAAGCATCGCTTAAAGAGATGTATACCATAATGGAGAGTATGCGCCAAATGATGGTGACTCAACATGCAGCTGCAATATCTCAAACACCGGTTCCTCCGACTCAACTACGCGTGGGGGTAGACATACCACCATCCAATGTAAGCCAGGAGCCTGTTCCAAATCAAGAATCGGCTGCTCCTCAACCCCTTAACCCGGAGAATATATTACCTCCTGTTGGGGTTACAATACAACCGATCTCGCATCTCTCTGCTATCCCTTTCCCAACTAAAGATCCGATACAGGCAGTTCGGGAACTAAAAGCCCAATTTGATGCCTTGAAGCATAAGGATCAGCTCAAGAAGTTGGGAATCAACCAGCCATATTCGGCTGTCTGGAATGAGATCCCTTTTCCACCAAAATATAAACCACAGGCTATGGTTTTTTTTGAGGGAAAGACGTCGCCAAGCCAGTATATGAATTACTTCAGCATGATGACGGTATTGTTGCAGGGAAATGACGCCCTTCTCACTCGAGTGTTTAAAGGTTGTCTGTCCGGAGTAGCCTACCAATGGTATCGTAGTCTAGCGGACAACTGCATTTTCTCTTTTCAAGATTTTAAGACTCTATTCTTCGCTTAATTCTACGAGGGAGGAATGGACATGTCTATGTCATCACTCATCGAAGTAAAGCAGAAGAAAAAAGAAAACGTTCGTACTTTTATTGAACATTTTTGTCAGGCTACTTTGCAGATGCCTCCTGGAGTTCCAGACTCAGCCTTGGTCGACATTTATAGGAAGAACCTTCTCCCACTTATCTCAGTATTCACGGGACCATATCAGTTCCATGATTGGCCCTCATTTATCATATCAGCGGTAGTCGCTGAAGGTAACAGTCGGAAGGCTCATAACAACGGAATCATGATCTCTACCTCTGATAGAGGGAAGCGATCATCCTCCAATAATGACCATACTCGTAGTTCAAAAGGAAAGGAAGCTCTGGCAATCAACACGTCCAGGCAAAATACTCCAGTAACTATGCAGACAAATCCTGAGACTTCCGGGCCTAAAGAAGAATATTCTTTTGACGACGAAGATATTCCGAGCATATTCGATTGTCTAGTCAAAAGTGGCAAGCTTACTCTCCCCGAGATCAAGCGTCCAAATGAAGTCGGCAGTACAAATAATCCTAAGTATTGTATTTTCCACAGATACATACATTACCCCACAAAGGCATGCCATGTACTGAAAAGGAAAATCTAGGAGTTGATCGACGCCAAGGCCATCACTCTGCGTAATAGCGAGAAGACGGTCACTGCAAACATGATCTCCCTCCAATTTGGCAATCTGCCCCCTCAAGAAGTCTCGGATGGTGTGGTACCTATTCCACGGGCAATGATGAACATTGTTAATCTCCCTCCTACCAGGGTCAAAATCATGACCTAATGACCCTAACTACCAAGCGCGGGGAGATCATGTGGGTTCACCTTGATCTGGTGTCAGAAATTGAGGAAGAGACTAAAGCTGCTAAAGCTAAGTCTAAGAAAAACTCAAGAGGTAAACCATGCCATATGGTTGGAATATCCCCGGCATCGGAAGAAGAGCCTTTGGCAACCGGAACCCGGTCAGGGCTACCTCAAAGAATATGGAGGGAACCAGAAGGAAGCAACAATAGACACTTTAGCTGCCAAACCTCCAGAGCCTGAACCTGTTATACCAGAGGCAGGTCCTTCTAAACCAACTTCGGTGGACAAAGGCAAGCAAAAAGAAGTTCGTTTTGATAAACCTTTGAAGAATATTCAAATCAAAGGTTTAGAGAAACCATATAACTTCGACATCCTGGCTCAGTTGGCTAATACTCCAGCCAGATTGTCCATTTTTGAGCTACTCCGGCTATCCAAAGACACTCGTCAAGCCTTGAGTGAAGCATTAATACAGGCAGAGGTATGCTTGACTCAGCTCAAGTCCCCTGATAAAGAGCCTGTGGCATGTCCTCAATGCCATAGTGTGATGGAAGTGGTCCCTAACATCACTTTCACTCAAGAGGACATGTTGTTGAAATATAACAAACACGACAGACCTCTTTATTACACCGGATACGTCGGCTCCATTGAGGTAGACCGGATTCACATAGATCTGGGATCATCGATCAGCATTATCCCTCATAGTCTGCTAAGACCGTTTAGAATTCCTATAAGTGAACTGGCTTACACTACCACTACAATTGTGGGCTTCAATGCCAGGAAAAGCAGACCGTTGGGGAAGATTCGTCTGAGAATCCAGATTGGTGACCTTAGATTAGTGGCTACATGCTATGTCATTTATTCGGAGGTGTCTTACAATATTCTATTGGGCAGACCATGGACCCACGATCATAATATTGTTCCTTCAACTCTACATCAATGCTTCAAATATGTAGACGTCCAAGGGACAATAAAAATAGAGTTTGCTGATCTCAATCCATTCAAAGGAGTTGAGTCCTACTATTCTGATACCATATTGTACACCTAAGACTACATGAAGGAGGTGTCAGGCAGGACGGAGGAGGAATCCCACCGGGAGCCAGGAGAACCATTTGCTGAGCAACCTTTGTCAATCCAGGTGAAAGGGCGGACTACCCGTCCGAAAGTCATGGAACCTATGACTATTCACTTAGGCAAAACAAAATCAGGAGGAGGAAATGATCCTCTAGTGATCAGTCTGAACAAGAAACCTCCACCTTTGGTCATTGACCTTAGACGCAACGAGCAGCCGGCTGATATAAATATAACCGGAAACGTGGTTTCTGATGATAATAAAGATTCTCTTTTTCAGTATACTGACGCCTAATTTTCTCATCAGGAATCTTCTCCTCATAAAGATATAGGACCCATAGCACAAAAATTCTTGGAAGCTATAGACTTCTATCATCCATATGTGTGGGAAGTAGCGTCAACATCTAATGTCGTCACGACATATGGGCCGCATGAAGATTCTATCTTTATTGTTCCACCCATTCGCAACGATCAGCATCCAATAGTCTTCGGTCGAATGCGGAATAGACCGATTGTACAAGAAGATTCTTCCGAGTCTGATGTTGGAAAGATGCAAATCCACAGATATAGCCCACAGGCTTTGAAGATTATGCAAAACATGGGTTATGATTTGAAGTTGGAGCCAGGCCTCAACTATGGAAAAGGCAGACGAATGTCGTTGCATGGTGATCGTTACTGCCAACGAACTCGTTTCAGGTTAGGGTATACCACATCTCTTACAACTGCAAATAACTTTGAGTCAAGTGATGGGACCATTTCCTCTTCTCAAGATGATTTGTCATCCTCCGATTCAGATGATAAATTTGAACTGGCATTATCAGTAAATATGGTGTTGACAGATTCCCTCAAAATAGAGGAACAAGAATCTGAACTATTTGAAAATGAATCCTGGGCACAGCAAATGGATACACAATGGGAAATCCGGTTCGAACAAAAAGAACCACCCACTGAAGATAAAGTTATCCAAGTCAATGTTAGGGATGAATTTTCACCGAAGCCGATATTTATCAGCGACAATCTTTTCGAAGAAGAAAGAGAAGAAATGATCCAGCTGATAAAAGAATATATCGATGTCTTTGCTTGGAATTATGAGGATATGCCAGGTCTTGATCCAAAAGTGCTACCCATAAACTCAACATACTGCCCAATTCAAAGCCTGTAAAGCAACACCAACACCGGTTCCGCCCGGATATGATGGATACCATTGAAGCTGAAATCAGGAAACTAATAGCCTGTAGGTTCATCCGAGAAGAATAATATCCTGATTGGGTCGCTAATGTTGTCCCGGTTATAAAAAAAATAGAAAAGTTCGTATTTGCATCGACTTCCGAGACCTAAATGCGGCCTGCCCCAAAGATGAGTTCCCTCTTCCCATTACAGACGTCATGATCGATAATACGTGCGGTTTTGAGCGCATGTCTTTCATGGACGGATTTTCAGCATACAATCAAATTAAGATGAATCCTGAAGATGAGAAGCATACTGCCTTTCGTACACCATTGAGGGTATATTTCATTACAGTCATGCCTTTTGGATTGAAGAATGCCGGGGCTACATATCAACGAGCTATGAGTAACATATTCCATGAGCATTTATGCAAAATGGTAGAATGTTACGTAGACGATATCACTGTCAAAAGCCGCCTCAAGGATAATCATATCCAAGACTTGAAGACAGTCTTCGAGTTGATGCACCAACATCAACTCAAAATGAACCCTACAAAGTCCTTTCTCGGTGTATCCAGTGGCAAATTTTTGGGATTTGTCATTACAGCTAAAGGCATTCAAGTTGACCCTGATAAAGTAAAAGCTATCCTAGAAATGCGACCACCCCGTAATCTTAGAGAACTTAGGGGATTTTAAGGTCGTCTAGCTTACATCAGGAGATTCATATCCAACCTCTCTGGAAGATGTCAACCTTTTTCTCGTCTAATGAAGAAAGGTGTGTCATTCATATGGGACAAATCCTGTCAGCAAGCATTTAATGATATCAAACGCTATCTTACTAATCCTCTGGTTCTGGTGCCTCCCGTCATAGAAAGACCATTTTTGCTGTATGTTCGAGCAATGGATCATTCTTTAGGGGCTCTTCTCGCACAGAAGAACAATGAGGATCATGAACAGGTTATCTACTATCTAAGCAGGATGATGATCGGAGCTGAACACAGGTATAACCCAGTAGAAAAAGAATGCTTGGCTCTAATGTTTTCCATTCAGAAGACGCGATATTACGTGACTGGCCAAACTATTCATATCAACTCCAGATTCAATCCACTTCGGGTATTAATGAATAAGCCAAGTATTCTTAATTCCCGACTCGCGACTTGGGCGATGCTATTGACACCGTATGATATGGTGTACGTCCCTCAGAAGTCCATGAAAGGTCAAGCCCTGGCTGATTTCTTAGCTGTCCATCCAATTCCGAAAATCTCCAAATTATATGAGGATATTCCCGACAAAGTTGCAGAATATAATTCGGTAATGGAAGGTGATACATGGCAGCTATTCTTCGATGGTGCTTCCAGGACTGGTCCCAAAGGAAACGTGGTTTCAGGAGTAGGAATTATTCTGGTGACTCCTGATAAACTCATCATCTATCGAGCATATTCTCTCAGTGAACCATGCTCTAATAATGTGGCAGAGTATAATGCTCTACTAATCGGGCTTCAAGTGGCTAAGGAATTGGAGGTTGAATACTTGGAAGCTTTTGGTGATTCTCAGCTGATCGTGAATCAGGTCAGAGAAATATATGAAGTCCGCAATCCAGACCTCATTCCTTATCACCAAACAATGATCGAGATAGCAATGTCTTTTAAAGGATTCTTCTTAGAACATGTTCCTCGATCTCAAAATTTGGAAGCAGATGCTCTGGCCAGTCTAGCTGCAGATCTAGCTATTCCTATAAGAAGGCAGAATTCGGTGATCCTTCTTAACAGAGATTTGTTTTGTGTGAAAAATAATTTTCACATAGAACGCAGCTATGCTATAAACTCGGTTCCTCCTAAGAGAGATTGGAGAAGTCCCTTTATAGACTTCGTGTTATACGGAATCTTACCAGAGGATCCTAAAGAAGCAGTATCTATCAAAAGACGATCATTACGTTTCTATTTTGACGCTTCTTCACAAAGTCTATATCGCTGAACATATGATGGACTATTGTTACGATGTCTATCTGATGATGATGCAAAACGGGTTATCCGAGAAGCTCATGACGGAGTATGTGGAGCACATCAACCCGGTCCTAAGTTACAGGATCGTATCAGGAGGATGGGCTACTACTGGCCTACTATGATTGCAGATGCCGTGAAATATGCAAGACAATGCAAAGCCTGTCAGGTTCATGCAGATTTCATACATCAGCCTTCTGAGTATTTACATCCTACTATTGCATCATGGCCCTTTGAAGCATGGGGTATGGATATCATTGGTCCTATTTATCCTTCGTCTTCTAGAGGACATCGGTTCATATTGGCCATCACTGATTATTTCTCCAAATGGGCTGAGGCGATTCCTCTTGCTGAGGTAATTACATCCAACGTGATCAACTTTATCAAGCATCATGTAATTTATCGCTTTGGGATACCCCGAAGGATAATTCATGACAATGGGCCTCAATTCATCAGTCAAGCATTTTACCGATTTTGTGATAAGAATCGGATACAAAATATGGTCTCAACGGCATATAATCCTGCTGCTAATGGTTTGGCGGAAGCCTTAAACAAAACCATCATCAAACTCTTGAAGAAGTTCATCTCTTCGAACAAAAGAGATTGGAACGAGAAATTGGGGGAATGTCAGTGGGCCTACCGCACAATGGTACGAACACCAAAGGGGTGTACCCTATTTTTATTAGTTTATGGGTGTAAAGCAGTTCTCCCTATTGAAGTTCAAATTCCATCACTCAGAATAGTAGTGGCTAACGAGCTAACTCAGGAAAATAATGATCGTTTAAGACTTCAAGAGCTAGAAGGATTAGACGAGAAACGCCTTCAAGCTCAATAGCGCATTGAGTTCTACCAAGCACGTATCTCCAGAGCTTTTAATCAAAAAGTGAAGGAAAGAGTATTCAAAGTTGGTGAGCTAGTTTTGGCTGTAAAGAGGCCAATGATCATCACGCACAAAAGTAAGGGAAAATTCTAGCCCAAATAGGAGGGCCCTTATGTGATTGAAACAACATTTTCAAATGGCGCTTACAGATTAGCCAGGTCTAATGGAGATTTGATAATGGCTCCTATCAACGGCAAATTCCTGAAGAAGCACCATGCTTGATCTCCCTTGCTTAACAGGGTATGATAAAGATCTCATTCTGACGATACTACGTACACAAATTTAGTTGAATCATATTCCATCATGTTCTTATGACCTCTGAATAGATATGTTTAACTAATTTAAAACTTCAAAACCTATCACGTCCATATTATCTCTGATAGTGTTTTGTATACAAATTTAGTTGGATCATATTCTATCATGTCCATATTACCTCTGAATAGATGTATTCAGCTAAACCTTACCGAAAGTATATCATGCCCATATTACCTCTGATATCACTATCATCTTAGCCTATCATTTATATTCTAAAGTGATGGGTCCACAAAATCAGAAAATGTATCTTTATTATCTCTGGGAATAGCAAATAACAAAAGGAGCGAAAAGGTACATCATTGGGGAGGAGCAGTTAAATCCCTAATCTGTTGTGCCAAAGCAGCCATCCTCTCATTCCTGGAGTTTAAAATGTTGATGCGAGCCTGTTCCAGCCTTGCTTTGTCATTGCCCAAGAGAGATAGTTTGGACAAAGAATTAACAAAACTTGCGTGGATGACACCCACATGTGTCAAGTTCTGTTGAGTTGTATCCACTTGGCCCTTCAGTACATCACGAACTAGCGATGCCTTGAGAAGCCTCTCCCTTGTTTGAGCAAGTTCAGCTTCCAATTCTCGAACCCTTACTTCATACCCTTCACATTCTGCACGGCACTGAGCGAGCTAAGGAATACTCTCCACCAATACTGCTTGCTCTTTCTCCATCTCTTGTTGCTGTTCCTGGATGGATTTGTTTAAAGATTCTGTCTGCTGAGCAAGTTCCGCAGTTAGTGAGTCATACTCAGCCTGAACCAAGTCATTGATGCTGCCTCGAGATGGTTGCAAATATTCGTTAATGGGTTGTTCTAAACCATTAACTATTTGCTTTAGCGTATTAGCTCTTTCAACGTCATTGAAATTTCTAATCTGCGCTATGGTGAGATTGGAGGACATCTTCAGAGCATCAAAACCTAGATTCTTTTCCAGCACCATGGATATCAACTCTTTCAAAGTGAGGTAGAATATGCTAGTGTATTGATCCACTAGCATTGCAAAGCTCGAATGGACGCTGGGAGTGGCCGCAATATCGGTAAGCCTCCTTTCCGGAATGACTGTAGAGGATGTTGCCACAGTCGTTGCTTCAACAGATGGCTTGACAAAAGAAGAGACACCAACAACGGTTGAAGTTGCTGCCATGCTTGACGAAGGAGGCACGGTCGAGATGGTGGGTTTATCCACCTCTGATGTTATTTGAACTGCTACTGGCAGAATTACATCCGAGAATGTTGTGGATGAAAGATCAGTATTTTCAAGGTATGCTTCTTCGATGGTGGTCACCGCCGTTTCATTAGCTGGATCCGCAACAAAATCAGAAGTTGCTTCAGCTCCGCCCTCCCCTGAGATGTCTTCGCCTGAAAATAAGATAAGAGGAAGTTAATATCAATTTGATGTTAATTTTCCTGAAAAAAGCATAAAGATAACATTTACCCATGGCCGACGGTATGTATAGTGCGTCTGCAGCCTGTATAGCTAAATCATCTCTTAATGATGCTAAACAAGCTGTCATACCTGGAGAAGAGGGTACACCAACTGATGCTTGAGGTTCTTCTTCCCAGTCATCACCCAGATCTATTCGAGGTTCATCGGGTGGAATCTCGCTTGAAATACTTACAAATGAAGGATGGGCTAGTCCCATTATTTGTCCTGGTAAAGGTATACTGATTCTTATTGAGAGCGGACTCGGAGGCGATATAGGAGCACCACCAGTAACGACGGTAGCGGCAACAGTCGAGGGCAAAGAATCTCTAGCACTTTCAGCTGGGGCTGTGGAGGATCCTTCTTTAAAAGGCGAAGGACCCCTAATCAAAGAATCATCCCCAACAGGGGAAATAATAGGCTCACTCCTAGAAGAAGCCCCCTTGGTGGAAGTCTTTTTGGGACCTCTAGCAGACTGCTTCTTCTTGCGGGGGAAGGCTCTTTCAGAGTAGAAGCCTTTCGTTTATTGGAGATTATGAGAGGCTCTGCTGGCGGAGCTATTACGCCTCTCGGTAAAATCAACAAATAATTATCTGCAATGGTGGTTTCATCACCTTTATCAGAGGAAACAAATGGTATCTCCTCTCTTCCAGTAGACCTATGGGAGGGCATTCTGAAACTTTTATGTACATCAAAATCACGATGGAAGGTATTGATGGACGCATAAAACTGTGCGTATGAATGAAGAATGCAGAACTCCATGGAGAGAGAAGTCGCGAGCACAACAAAGGTTGCTCTAGTACAACCCATGATGAAATATCGCCATCCTCTAGCTCCATCAATAAGTCCACCTTTGAATTTGAAGCTGGTGATGGGATTCCCCACGTGCAACTGATCATATCCAAATTTCCTGGCAAAACAACTAGGCAGATAAGGCTCCAAGTAGCAGTGGTCCTCACTTTTGTACAACAGATGAGAAGTTCTAATGCAGACCAACCAGTAAAAGGCTTCAGGAGAAAGAGTAGTCTTCCCCTGACCTACGTTCTGAAGTTTAGTCCCTTGTTGATTGATATGTACGGGGGGGGACAGTGCAGAAGAACTTCCAACTATGGGCAAAATTTAGTGCTAGTCGATAATCTATGACGCTAGTCACATTCCAAGAAGAACTCCTGTAATTCAACAAGAAGTTATGGCCCGAACTAATGGCAGATCCGGGAGACATCACTCTGGTGTTTTGAAGGATTAACCATCCCATCAGATATAAGAATGGCAATTCCACTCTGGGATATCCTTCACGCTGGGTAGTATCGGCCATCAGCCCATTAGTAATAGCCCTCAGGCCAGCTTGTATCCTGTATACCATGGCAGGGAGCAGGCCCAATCTTGCTCCAAACACCAAATGCACTGCGGGCGATAAGATGTTGCGATGAATGCGATCCGCAGACGCGATGCCAGGCACCACCCATCAGCGTAGCCAAATAGAGATGAAGCCAGCCAGTTGAGCTTCTCTTGACAGAGGCTTTCGACAATGCCTCATATAACTGTAGGCTTTGGTTCCTGCAGGATAACCCCCTATCTCTTCATAGAGAACACAATCTCGAGCCCCTGCATCTTCAATGAGATCATCGACTGTGTTGGCATTAAGCATGCTCAGAAGGTTCAAAGGCTTATCTTTGCTATCTACAACCTTGTCCTGCTTGGCATTTCTAGCCTGATAGAAGAAGAGGTAGGACACCCATTTGTTAATATGGGCTAAGTCAGAGGGCTCCCCGTAGAAGGTAGTGCATGCAAGATAATGGCTCATCAGCTCTTGGTACACTGCCACTACCCGAGGGTTGGTATCCTTTAACTCTCTGTTGGTGGGGACGTATTCTTCATAAGGAATGTCTCTCATTGGCAGCTTTGAGATGTCTGCCATCTCATGAAGGGCTAGGCCCAACTCACCTATCGGAGTGGCGAAAGTCCCAGTGAGCGAGTTATATCGCTCCATCAGAGCTAAGAACAAGTTGGGGTTGATAGGTAGCCCAACACTAGTGGCGCTCACAGCCTCAAAAAGTTAATACTTTTCAGCTCCATCTGGAAGTGCTTCAAGGCCCATGCAGTTAAACTGGCCCATCGAAGGTTCTGGGGGTTAAGCCATCCATTGGTGCGAGGGTTAACCCTGGGATATACTCCTCCCTGCGCCATGAATTCATTGCAGAAAGTTGCCATTTGGAACGGCTGGAGTAAGGAAGAGTCTTCACTCGGGACGCTGCTCGGCAGTAATCCTCTGAAAGGCATGACAGGGCCTGAGGGACTGCTTACAAAGGATCCTCGGTTTAATCCTTTCTTATAAAGGATCTTCCCTGGCTGCCCATGAAGATCATGAGTCAGAGTCCATGCCATCTTCCTGCGATGTGTGGCATAGAAGAATGTAGAGATAGGATAATCTTTGGGCATCTTTGGCAGATACATGACCGTGCCCTCAGCAGAAAATACCCAATCTTCCTTCTTGGGCTTTGTCTGGGATTGTTTATCAATAACATCCCCAAATAAGAAAGCTGGTTTCTTATACTCAGTGTCGTCTATGTACGTCAAGGGTTCCCCACTGATCATACTCAGCAACATTCTTTCTCTTTGCGTAGAGATTAGAGTTCCCCTTTCTTGAGGATACTCGTTTCCAGAAATGGGGAAAGTCATATGGGACAAGTCCTCCAAGTAGTTGGAATTCAACATTCCAGCAGCAGAGCCCATCACTTCAGCCAGAGGGGGGATCTGTAGGTCCACTGCAAAAAGCAAGAGAAAAAGTTAGCTTTTACGCTAGAATTTTCTTTCGGCGCGTAAAACATAAGGTGCTACACTTTTGTCGTATACGCCAAAACTTGACAGTTTGAGTTTTTACGCTAGACTGGAAAAATTTGAGTTTTTCACTGGAATTTACATCAAGTGCGTAAAACTCAAGGTTTGTCGTATACGTCAAAATCTAATAGTCTGAGTTTTTTTTTTAAGCCAAACTGCAAGAATTTGAATTTTACGCTGGAATTTACATCCATAGCGTAAAACGCAAGGTTTGCAGTATACGCCAAAATTTGACAGTCTGTATTTTACGCCAGACTGCAAAAATATGGAGTTTATGCTGACACATTAAGAATGTGGGCGTATTTGCGCATACACGTACAACGTGTGCGAAGGGTTTTTTCTCTTAAATTTTTTACCTGTGATGTCCGGTGCACAGCTAGACGGCGGAGCACTTCATTCAGAACGAGGCTCGCTTGGCCTAGTAGGGGTCGCTCGTGCTTGAGCAGTAGAGCAAGATGATGAAGCAGCTTTCTTTACCTTAGCGACGGAGGCCTGTTTTGGTGTCATGGCGAATCTGAGAGTTTTCAGAAAGAGACGAAGAGTTTTCAGAAAGAAACGAAGGGTTTTGCAGAGACAAATGAATAATTTTTCTCTCTCATGACCTAGTCCTATTTATAGAGTTCAAGTGACTCTCCGAATCCTTAACCAAATCCGATTTTTAATAGTCGATTATGATTTGGGACCACGTCAGCCTATCATTAAACAGGAAGACAGATAGTCATGCTGCGTAACGGATCCCTGATTTTACGTTCAGACTCTTTTACGCTCAGAAGCCACAGATCTATGATTTTACGCTCAGAAGCTTTTACGCTCAGAAGCTACAGATCTACGATTTCTACTCTCAGAAGCTACAGATCTATTATTTTATGCTCAGAAGCTTTTACACTCAGAAGCTACAGATCTACGATTTTTACGCTCAGAAGCTACAGATCTACGATTTTACGCTCAGAAGCTACAGATCTATGATTTTATGCTCAGAAGCTACAGATCTATGCTACGTGCATCTTAAATTATGCGGGACAGATCATCTAGCGGAATACGCGTATATCTTGATAATTTGGGTTTCACGCTTAAAAAGCTAGCTACAAGAGTTTTATGCAGAAAATCTTCTTCTTTCTCAGTCGAAAGGACTTCATCAGGCAAAGGGCCAAGGAGTTCCCTGAAAGTGTCTTCTTTATTGGAAGATGACTTTTCTTCCTCGACCATTGATAGTTCATTCGAAGTTTGGCCAGAATTTTTACATCTAGTTCAGGGATTGGCCTGTTCGGCGGACATTTCCTGTCCTGTCTCGAGAATCTTTCGAGAAGCCATTTTTTGAAGATGATAATTCTGAACAGATGTTCTTCACATTTATGAAGGAGAAATGATAATTCAGAATTCTATGTGACTCATCGTCCAAAAATAGCATGACAGTTGGATCTTCAAGACAACTTAATGCTAAAGAGCTTTTTACGCATCTTTCTTTATGCGTAAGAGTAGGAACGTGACTGGAGGAATAATTTGTCAGAGTCAATGTAAAAAATACTCAAGCATATTGAGGCTACGTATTATCAGACTTCCTCACAGCAATATGGCAGATCAATAGTGCGTAAAAGAAGACAAGTTAATTAATCATGATTTCATATGATGGAAATCTATTTTACAAAGGATTTTTCATTAAATATTCAAGACCATGATTACATATGATGAGAATCTATTACGCTAGGTTCTCGTCTGATGGAGATCTTCATTGCTTATTCTATAACACTTCTTCGGCCGGAAGGCCAAGAAAATGGTCAATGGAGGGAGGATACAGAACTGGGCCTGTATAAATTATTCAAGCCCACCCCCCATACGTCATAAGCGTTCATGGTTAGATTTTTGTTAGGGATTCAAATCCAACACAATACTGGAAGATACGGCCAAGCTGCCCACCAGGGTCCAACTTCATAATAGGGGAAAATACAGCTAGCAAGCTGTGTGGTCCAATGAGACCCTTCCTCTCTCCTTGGCGAATTGCCATATAAAATCGCTGATTATCTCGAGCAAAGGAGGCTATGATATCCTTCCATGGTCCATCGTTGCAGAGAATATTTGCTCGAAGACTTCTCCTTTTATGGCTTCTTACATTCTGGAAGAGCATGATCTTCTTCTTTCTCAGTTCAGCCCAATGAATCTCAGCAGTCATCTTTGTGGTGAAGGGAGTATGGAAAAAACAAGTTCACTTGCCTGCCCTTATATAGGCAGGAGAGAATATACCAAATCCCAACAACTTCTTAAATATTGCCAAAAAATCAGCCTCAAAGAACGAGTCAAATTTGACCATTTCATGCTTCATTCAAAGTATTTCAAATTACAAGGAATTTGAAAACTTTGAAGGGGGTCTTGTAGAAGCATGAAATACGCTGGAGAATTGTACGCGTACTATACAGTCAAAACCCCTAACAGACATGAAGTCCGCGTAAGACAGAGCTTCAAGGCTGTGTGGCGTAAAACATGACTTCAGAGCTATACGTGTAAAATAAAGCCTCAAGGCTGTGTGGCATAAAATATGACTTCAGAGTTATACGCGTAAAGCAGCGCTTCAAGGCTGTTTTGGCATAAAAGGTTGCTATACCCTCCGGCGTAAAATACGTTTTAATGCAGCGTAAAGTTGTACGAGGAGCTCTTCTTATTCCTCGGATGAATTTGTGAGACAAAATAGTAAACCTGACTCCTGACAAAAAGTACTGCATGATGATCGAGAGGACGGCTATGATGATGATTTTTGCACAGAGACCCAAGCTGTCGTTTAGTGACATATTCTTGATTCAAGACATTTTTACGCATTCAAAGAGTACGCTGCCTATTCTACATGGGCAGAAATGAGCCTTTACGCTTAAGATGAGACGAAATCAGATGCCACATCAAAAGCTATTTCTCGTACAGAGCTCGAGGCATATCTCTGCATTTAATGCACGAGATGGGGGCAGATCTCTGCATTTAATGCATGAGATTTTGTTCTATTTTTAAATGACTGGGAAAGCTAAAACTGTGACTAATACGCTCACATCACCATCCTTACATTTTATGCCAACTAGGCTATTTTCAAATATAGGAGTACGCCGTATGCTATCTCCTCGAAATACGCCAACTCGGCCATATTTGCAAAGGTACATGATAAGGCTATTTAGCCCAGAATACGCTTAAGACCTCAGCCATGACAGATAATTGGCTATTTTACACTGGTTTTATGCTATTTGGCTTTTACGCCAATAAGACAGCTATTTGGCTTTTATGCCAACAAGACAGCTATTTGGCTTTTACGCCAACAGTTCAGCTATCTGGCTTTTACGCCAACAAGACAGTTATTTGGCTTTTACGCCAACCATCTTTACGCGAGGGGCAGTTACCTATGTGGCTTGCATACCGTGATCTTCGAGAAGCAGTTATACACGTTACCTTATAATGGGACACGTGTCACACGCATATTCAGAAGATCATCCGAACGTGGGTAGCAGTTATTATAACCGCCACGTAAAAGATGCAACTTTCTTCACAGTTTGGCTTCTACGCCGACTGGGCAGTTATTTTTGACTGATCTCTATAAATAGAGACCCCTGGTCACAGGGTAAAAGGAGGGGGGGAGAAAAAAAGATCGATCAAGGATCAAGAGATCAGAGACAAAGAGCACAGACAAAGAATGTTGATTGACAACTTTGGCAACGAGAATTCAATCCCACTTGCAACTTTTGAAGCTTCCTCTTCTTCTACAACACTTCTTCATCATCGTGTAGTCTAAGGGACAAAGTGATCGACCGCAAATCAGACTCCTATAGCAATTATTTTCCAGAATCATTTTTATTGTACTTAACATCCTCGTATATGATTAATTGTACTATTTTTCTTGTTTTTAAGCAAAAAAAAAAGGTTTTGTATAAATCTCTTCATTTTGTTTATCATCAAACACATACTTAACAATTACTAATTAGCTAGCATGCTAACTAATACTAATATAATTATAACTAACATAAAAATAAATATAGCTATATAATTACAACTAATTATGAAATGATAAAAATACCGCTCTCCCAATTCTAGGTGGTTATAGTTGAGGAGAATCGTCTGCTTTATCTTTCTACTGACATCTCTACACCGACTTCGGGTTATGAGATTGTTCTTACAACTTAGCCATCTACCACTTATAAGAAGACTCGTTCTCCTACTTCTCTTCGACTTTCATTTACCTATTATGGGAAGCCTGGTCATTTTGCTACCACCTACTATGCTCGTCAGCGATATGGTCTGATTTGTGCTCACTGCCAAAATCTTAGACACTCAGTGAATGATTATTTTCTACTTCACCCATAATTAAAAACCTATTTCCTCGAGCGAATGAAGACAAAGGGTTCCTTCTTGACTCGTTCTCCAGTACCTCAGTCTTATGGTTTGATAGTACTCAGACATCGACATATTTTTATCACCGTCTTACTCAGTTAGAGCTCCAGCTGTCACTACCACATTTTCTAAGAAATAATATTTTGGTCATTTTATATTTAATTAATTATTGTGCATGTTGTGTATTTATTTATAGTATTATTTATTTATTATTAAATGTTGCATTATATTTTGGACTTGTGTTAGTAGACCTAACTAGTTTAGAATTGACTCTTGGACCAATATTTATTTTAATTAGACTTGAGCCCAATAACAAGTCCAATTCTTTAAGTTAGTGATTTAATTAGTCAAACCATTAGGAATAAAATCTTTCTTAATCATTTTCTTCATGATAAGCCCATAGGGACTTTTTGGACATTTGACAGTTGCTTGGACCCCAAGCAAGGGCCGACCACTTATAGAGAGGAGGATTCTCTCTTCTCTCTCCTTATTTCATTCAATTTAGATCTACATTTGTACATCCCCAAATTTTTTTCATCCCTCCACCAAATACCTTCCAATTACTTCCCTATTTCACCATTAGAAGCTCTAGAAGGAAGGAGGAGGCAAGGATCTAGAAGGAAAAGAAGATTGCACAAGTTGAGGGCTCTTTGCATCTAATTAGAGACTTGCATTAGGAATCCATCTTCCAATAGGTATAATTCAGATTTTCCTTTCTATTTAGACTCTAAATCTGTAGTTTAATCATTAAGAACCCTCCCATGTATTAGGGCTACCTATAGGAAGAAGATTTGACTACTAGGGATCCCTATTTTGGAAGTTATGGCTTGTTTTGTGTCCAATTTAGAAGAAATCTAAGATTGGTGCACCATGTATTTTTTAATAGGTCAATTAGACCAAATTGACGTGTTTGATTGTGTGAGACTAGTGTCGTATCCATAATTAGATACGTGTAGGCCATATCATGATAATTTGGTAATACGGGTTAATTTTAGAGTTTTTCCTTCGATACGGGGGTTTGAGCAGACCATATTTTGACACGGACACGTAGTTGAGTAGTTAGCACTTTCTATTGTTTCTAATTATGATTCTAGACTTGATCGTATTCTTCATGATACGTTTGGTGATGTGTTGGAGCCGTATCTAAAGCGTATCATAGATTGAGTGTGATACGAGTGTGATGCACTCCACGTGTTTGTTATATTGTGTTCTACTTCATTTGGAGTTGATTTTAGCTACCTTAGTATTTGATCTTGACGTATATTTGATCTTCATCGTGATACGTATATACAACCATATATATATATATATATATATATATATATATATATATATATATATATATATATATATATATATATATATATATATATATATATAGTTGTATAAATGTTATACTTTGTGAAGATGATTTTTTGTAGATATGTATATAGGTGGACTTTATGGATATTCATTTTGCACTGCTTTTAGTTCATCTTGGACTATTTTGGTTGATGGTAGTGTGTTCACTGTCGTGTCCATCTTGGACAGTCAGGGGAACCTACAGTATAAGCACAATTGGTTAGTGGTAGGCATTATCCAGATGTCATATTGGCATCAACAGCAGCTTTGACGTGTTGTCTTCAGAACAGCAGTAGCAGTGGGCATGATGGACACCTATTGGGTAGTTCAAGGAGGTCAGGGAGAGATAGGTATGTCGCTGTGTGTTGTTGCAAACACAGCAGCAGCTACTATGATGTTTAGGGACTGTTAGATAATGTCAGTCGATTAAATAGTGGGGGATGGGTTAGATGATGGTTTAGATAGTTAGTATGTTAATTATTTTGTGATCAGTTAGTATATGTAGTTGGTGTATGTTAGTATAAGTCTATTGATATGTTAGAAATGTATGTTAGTTCATGTTAGTTATTAGAATAAGATGTTAAGAAGTTAGTGTCAGTTATATTGATGTGGGTGAGTTATGAATGATATGTTAGTTATGGTTATAGTTATAGTTGTATGTTAATAAGGAGTCTTTTGGTTAGCTAATAGGTGATGTTATAGTTAGTACATGATTAGAGATGTCTGTTAGTTATAGGTAGCAGTTGGTTCATGTATATATAAGTTAATGTACTTATAGATGTTAGTTAGCACAACTAGATTATATATATATATATATATATATATATATGGATGTACATTGGCTAGTTAATTAAGTGATTAGCTAAGTCTAGTATTACCTTGTGATACCAAGGCAATTGTTAGTTGCTGAGTTAACTCAGGGTATTGGATTTTTGGTGTCAAGAGAGGGTGTAGCTAGTGTGATACCGTGTTGGCTCAAAGCCAAGGTATCCTTTTAGTGTTAGTTAGCAAGGAGAAACTAATATATATTATACTTGTATATTATATAGTATTTTTATGTATACTATTTTGTGTATCTTAGGATACATAATAGTGTCATAATATAACTAGTATAGCTTGGATACATAGCGTATGGACCCAACATCCTAGAGATGGACTCATACAACTTAGAATAGTTAGTTGTACCAAGTTTGACTGGTTTGACCTAGAGTTGACCTAGTTTGACTGTTTGACTGTGACTTGGCCTAATGACCTAGATTTGAACTAGTTTAACTTGTATTCATTCCAAAACCTTGTATTGATATTATATTTCATATTTAGGTCTTCGAGGTACCGTTCCGGACATCTTTGATACTGTTCACCATATTTCCGGCGAGTATATTCTCTGACACTTTTTTGTTTATGATATCCTCTATTTTTCTTATATTTAGCGTAGATATCCTTGATTTTTCTGACACTTGGTTTCACAGATTGGTATTCCTGGATCCTATCATGAGATGTTATACCTGGTAGTTCCTAGCATATTTTTTGTGCGAGCCCGTTGTTCTTGTACATGTATGGACACTGGTTCATGAGAAGATTAACTCCCTTCTTATGGAATTCCGTGTCATAGCGTATCATGGTTGGATCCACTATACCAGTTGGGGCCGGGGAGTATTTAGTGTAGATATGTGATCATATCCCCGTAGTTCTTATTTTTTTTGTATAGTGTTAATCATACACCACACGTATGATTAACCATACCATGATTTCCGAGCAAGTTTTCAAGCCGATCACATGTTGTCACTCGTACTCACTCACTTAGATGTATTTCTTTATTCTATATATATGTTCATATCTCTTTTATTTATTTTTCGTATTTTTTTATTCCTATATATTTTTGCCATGCCCTATTCATCTGATATATGCTCTCTATTTACTGTTACATAGTCTTTACCATTTATTGGAACTGCTGTTAGAGGTATACTTTGATCCAATCCTGATTGGATATATTTTTCCAAATGACACTGAGTGGTGGTATCCTACTCACTACGGGCCTCAGGACGTAGTTGGTTTAGAGCAAGAGACTATGGCTCAAGAGAGACTCATCCCGGTTAAGACAGATGACACTTTACCTGTAGCTCAGTAGATAGGTTTATATTGTACTGGATTTGTCTCCAGCTTTGACAGTTAGTGCTCTTTTATATTTGAGACTCATTGAATATTATCCTCTGTCTCGTGAGCTGTATTTTTGACTCTTCAGTTCTTTATATCATATTCGTGTGTTATTCCATCTTATAGTTCTGTGATTGAGTATTCATATTTTTTTGGTGGCGTTATATATTTTGATGATCATTATTGATAGATAGTATAGTTTATCCAAACAGCGTTCGACATAGGATGGACGTCGTTCACGTACTCGTGCCCCTACACCGGGTGCGGGTTGTGATACCAGCTCCAGCGCCAGTTTGTCTTTTCTGGCTCCTCTATATCTGCCCTTTCACCCTCAACTGGTATTTCTACTTCTTGGATATTAGATTCTGGTACTTCTCATCATATGACTTCTGATCATAGTTTCTTATCTAGTATTACACATTTATCATCCCACTTTCCCTCTTTACACACAGTTGATGGTTCTCGGTTAGTTATCACTTAATATGGATCTGTAATTTGTGACAATTTAATTCTTCCTTTTGTTTTACATGTTCCTCGTCTTACTTTACACCTTATATCAGTTAGTAGCCTTTGTAAGAGTGGACTTACTGTTGTTTTTGATTCCCTCACATGTTATAAACATGATCCTTGTACAGGCAAGATGATTGGTCGGGCTTGTAGGAAGGGGAGGTTGTACCACTTAAAGTTTCTCCACATTCCATTATCTCAATATTTGAGTTCTAGTCATGCTGCTATCGTCACGTATGTTGCCGACTTATTTCACAGACGCTTAGGTCATATTTCAGAGTCCCGTCTAAAGACTTATTCCATAATGGAGCTCTTGGACGTGGTTCTTTCTCTTCTCTTCCACATGTACGAGTTGTAAGTTGACAAAACACATAGTCCTACATTTTTCTATGAGTTTATCAAAATCTAATAGTATTTTTGATTTAGTACACTCTGATATATAGGGACCCTCTCCTATCACATCTATGTCTGGCCTTTTCTACTCCGTGAGCTTTATTGATTATTAAACTCGTTATACTTGGGTCTATCTTATTTGTCACCGTTCTAAACTCTCTACAATTTATAGGATATTTACTACTATGATTCATATTCATTTCAATGTTAGGATTAGAACTTTTCGCTCTGATTGTGCTCGTGAGTATCTCTCCACTACGATGAGATCTATCTTGCAATCTCATGGCACCCTTTTTCAGTAGTCATATCTGTATACTTATGAACAAAATGGGGGTAGCCGAGCGCAAACATCGTCATATTCTTGAGACTGCTCGTGCTATCTTGTTATCCTCTTATGTTCCTTAAAAGTTCTGGGTATAGGCTATTCTTACCTCCGTTAATCTTATAAATATCACTTATTCCTCTGTTTTGTCTAGTCAAACACCTCATAAGAGTCTTTTTTATGCCCTCCTGATTATAATATGCTTCATACTTTTGGGTGCACTTGTTTTGTTCTTCTTCTTGAGATTGAGCCCACGAAGCTGACTGGTCCATCAGCCAAGTGTGTCTTACTTGAAAATTAAGTTATTTAGGATAAATCTCGATATCCATTTACAACAAAATAGAGATTCAAATCCTGAACGATTAACTATACTTTTTAAAATTTTAATATTTAAGTAATCTAGAACAAAATCAAATTATATTTAGAATCAGACAGTGTTTTTAACACCAAGGACTAAAGTTGTGATTTGGTTCATTATAATTTAATTGTAATCCTATTTGATAGAGTTTGTAATGTATTTGAATTACAATTACATTACAATGTTTGGTTGTAACATATAATCAACCATGTAATGTAATATCAATTGTATTCAAATGTTTGGTTTACCATATAATTTAATAAAAAAAATAAAATATTAATTTAAAAAATTTAAATATACTTTTTTTAAGTATTTTAGAAAAATATTTTTTAAAATAATAAAGTAATAAACAAGTAAAAAAGAATAACAAAATTACAAAATTACAAAATACAAAAAATAATAAATTAAAACACAAATAAATTATTAAATTAAAAATTAAAACTAAAATTTTTAAAGTAAATAATAAAATGTAAAAATAAAGAAAATAATTATAATGAAAAAACAAGAAACAAAATAAATAAATAAAAATAAAGTAATTTTATAAGTTTTAAGTTGTAATGTAATTACGGTTAGATGAGTTTTATAATGTAATTAATTTTTTTAAAAATGAAGTAAGGTAATCAAGTTTGTAATGTCTATTACATTACATCTTAAAAAAATTGTCTAACCAAACATTCTAATTATATTTATAATATAATATCAATTATATTTCGTTGTCCAACATGCAAGTCAAACCGTCCCTAGTTGTGGTTATTAGGGCATCAAGTTGTAGATTTTGTCGGAATAATTGAGTAAATTTTGGCATAAGTTTTCTATTTTTATCCCAACTCTTTTAATTTTTTTTCTCTTATTTGATGTTTTTTTCTTTGTTTTTATTGAAATTCATTCTGAGCATGAATTTTGGGTTATGTTTTTGGAACCAAAAAAAAAAAAAAAACTGAAAGAATACTCTTACTACACCAAATTAAAGTATATAAAATCATTCTCAACTCCGTTCAATTCTTCTCTATGCTGTATGACCTGGACAGCGGATCCCCCTCAGCTATAGTGACACCACCAAAATTATAGTCATGTTTGGCAGGCATTTTGTTTTCTTTGTCAGCTAGTTGATGTTCAAAGTAGGCTTTGAATGGGAAGGAAGCGGCTTTACACCATCTATTTATTTCTTCGAATGGAAATACCCATTCATGGAGCAACTAGTTATTTATTCACATGAAAATATCTATTCATGGAGCCTTCTATATAAGTAGTCTAAGCTTCCTCTTCTTGTGGGGATCCCAACACACTCGTCTCTCCACACACTACTCCATCCAAGAAAAGTAAGAGCAAGCTAGCTAGCTAACTAGAGAGGGAGGATGGGAAGAGCACCATGCTGCTCCAAAGTTGGGCTTCACAGAGGACCATGGACTGCCAAGGAAGATGCATTGCTCACTGACTTCATCAAGACCCATGGTGAAGGCAATTGGAGATCCCTCCCCAAAAGAGCAGGTCAGTTAATATCGATCTCCATCCTTCGGAGATCCAAAACTTTCGGAATCAAAGGAAAGTAATAACAGATAATAAGTTTTTATTCACCATTTTTTTCAGTTTTGCTTTACCAGAAACTCCCCTTCTGCTTTTACACAAACAAAAGAAACCAAGAAAAGTCGGATTGCATGCTCCCAATATCTCGTACTATCTGTACCTAGAATTTGCTTCTCGAGATATTATTCAGCTGGCCGAGCTCTCCAAGTAGTGGCGGATCCAAGATGATCGTAACGGAATTTAGGGACAACGTCTCCAATTTTTTATTTTTTAGTATAATAATATAGTATTATATAAAAAGTATTATTTTTATGAAATAAAATATTATGCATCATAATTGTTATCTATGAGTTTTCATACTTTGAAAGAATTTAAGTACAACATCATTTATAACACTACTAAATAACTTTTATTTCTAGGAAATATACAAGACAATTATTTAAAAACTGATCACCAATTTCACTACTCCAATTCCAACTCAACTGCAATCACAATTAATCCACAAATTAATTTTACAAATACAAACATCGAAATGCTACTAGATGTATTTTTTTTTTCTTTTTTTCCAGCCAACTACTTTTTGAATAAAAAAAAATTTGAATAAAAAAAATGCAAATTGTGATTGAATAAAATACAAACTTCAATTACAATTTCAGCTACTTTTTGTATACAAAAACAAATCAATTCTACAAATACAAACTTCAATCACAATTCTAGCTATTTTCTAAATATAAAAAATTTACAATTCCAACACAAATCAACGCATGGCTACCAACATCAATAGAGAACACTACTGCTCCAATATTGACAACTACTAGTATTGTTGGAGGAGGAGAAATCAGCTCATAATGAGTATAATACCGCCGGAATAGTAATAATAATTTTTTTTTTCTTTTTCACTATGGAACTGGGCTCCCAGTTCCTTCCACGTGCGTCCGTCACTGTGTCCACGTGATAACGATGAACCTAGAATCTTTTCTAATAATATATTACTACACCACTAATGTTGTGACAGTACAATATTGTGAACATGACTCAAGGCCTACTACTACCTGCTGATGCGACCGGCAATAATTTTTTCTCCCTCCATTTCATATTTCCTGGTGTTTTTGCTGTATCATTAGCGACTTTCCTTCCGTTTCTTAATTTGCCGCATGATTTATGGATGACGAAAGTGTATTTATTAGAAACACGAGTCAAACATTAGATAATAGAGCGAACCTATTTTAATCGTAAGCCATATCAAAAGTCCTAAACAAAAAGTAAGTACTAGTTGAGTGGCTATTTTTCTTTTCCTAATTAAGTATGCGTGCTCTCGTGTATTGACAGAAGGATAATTAATAAGATCAACTTTAAGTACATGATGTTAAAGTGACCTGGGATTAATTTCCGTAGAAGTTACGTTTTAGCATTCGATGCACACCTTTTTTTTTAATCCCAGAACGACGAGGATGCTAAGAACATGTTAAAGTGACCTGGGGGTCTTCTGGTTTTTAATGATTTAATAAAATCATCTTTATTTTACATGCATCGTGTATATATTCGAATAAGACACTCGTTCGGATTAAATTGGTTCAACCAGTGATACAATCAGTGTCAGTGGGTTAATCCAAGTGGTCAAAGTTCAATTCAATCTGAAATATTGAATTTTACCAAAAAAAATTCATCTACAACAAAGTTTTCGAAAACAGCTGGTCACTATTGACCCAGCTAAAAAAGCCTACGATTGAACCGGCCGGTCCGGTCGTTTTGATGTACCAGTTGCATTAAAAGTAACAATAATGCTAAGTTTACTACCAAATGCTTACAACCTTCTTACAACTCTCTCTCCCCCCCTGCTATGTGGGCCACCTCCGGGCCCATCTCTCCCTCCAATGAACGGCTGCCACGTGGCATTTTTGTCACGTGGCGGCCACCCGAACAGCCAGTGGGTCCTATCTCTTCCCCTCCTCCAATGGGTAACCTCCACGTGGACGCCACGTGGCCGCCACGTGGAGGTTGTAAGAGGGTTGTAGGCATTTGGTTGTAGTCATAGCACTGCCCTAAAAGTAAACTACATGTAAGCGGGGAAGTATTTGATATTTATTGTTATATTTTTTTTCTTCTTACTGTTCTTACTCTTTTTTTTTTTTTATATAGGACTACTGAGGTGTGGAAAGAGCTGCAGACTGAGATGGATGAACTACTTGAGACCAGACATCAAGAGGGGGGACATCAACCAGGACGAAGAAGATCTCATCATTCGCCTCCACTCGCTACTCGGAAACCGATGGTCCCTAATCGCAGGAAGACTTCCGGGTCGAACTGACAACGAGATCAAGAACTATTGGAACAGCCACCTCATCAAGAAGCTCAAGAGCCAAGGGATCGAAGTAACCTTGAAAGCTCGATCGAGACGCTCGAAAGTAACCCAGAAAAAGAAGGACTCTAGGAGGAAGAAGAAGAAGAGATCGGAAGTGGTGGAAGAAATCAACGTAGCGGTTCCTCGGATGGAGATTCATGCTCCTAAGCCGACCAGGTTCAGACCGGCTCCGGCATTCTCGAATGCCATGGATTCTTCCGGTCAAGGTTCGGATCGAAAGATCGGCGACGGGACTGTTGCTTCGGAGGAGGACATCTCTCGGACTGGCTTTAGTCAGCAAGATCAAGCTGGCCATGGCCTGTTCTTCGATTACGATTTCAGTTACGAGGATGGGTTGTTCGAAAACGTATATCAAGAATACTCACAGTTCTTGAACTATGATGACAATCAAACGCCGCTTATTAATCCCTTCATCGACTCTTTGTTTGTACAATGAGCAAGGGAAGGATTCAGACGATCGATAAGCTTTCTTCTTCTTGAACGGTCTCAAGCATGATTTGTCCATTGGTTTCCCCTTCTTTCTAGCAATAATTGCTGCATATGTAAAACAATTTATGTAATTATTTGCATATGTAACTAGGTTAATTCTGTTCAACGAACACATAAGAGACATCATTATCTTTTAATTATTTTTGTAAAGATACTATTGTATTTTGTTATTAAGTCATCACACTATTATAAATAAACACCTTCAAAGAACCCTTGAAGGTTGAGGCACTTGAGAATTTCTCTTCTCATCTCTTATGCTCCCTTTTGGTAGGAAGGATGAAAGACTGGAAGAAGAAAAACAATAGGGGTATACATTACATCCATATGGAAAGAAAATTCAATTTTCTTCCTTTGTTGTGTTTGTTAGAAGGGATGAAAAATGTAAGGGATTTACTTTCATTTGTTTGATATAGAAGAAAAAATAGAAGGAAGAAAGAAAAAAAAAGTACATCATAATTAATACCCGATATACACGATGAAATACATATGAAGGAGTACCCGCTGAATACTGTATGGGATAACATCCCATGACAGATCCATTAGTACCAGTCCGTGTGGCCACTTTATCGGAATCAAGTAAACAATTCTAGAACATGTGATATATACACTATCATGACTGAAAACTAACATAGAGATATGCTCGCCTGGGGTCCATAGCAAATGACGTAAGTCGGCGTCCGAACTTGTGTCACACAACCCTATATATGAATATCATGCATGTCAATTGGGTGCAATACAGTGATAAATATGATAAAATGCACTAAGGTATGATTTCTAGGCCATTTCTAAGTCATACTAGTCAAAATAGGTCATACTAGGTCATACACAAGTTTTTAGGTTCACACTATGGTAATGAGTCCATATTAGTCTCTAACTAGCTATTACTAGCCAATGTTCGCTATATTAACTAGTAGCACTAAGTATCAACTAGATAGACTAAAGATTTATAGGTAATAACATATATACCTTACCTATCTAGCATCAATATCCTAATCTTGGTATCTTGCCTGTAATTACCTTAATACAACTTACCTACCTAACATAAATGCAAATACCAAACATAACACTAATACTCAGACCTGAACCTCCTTCACACAGTATGCATTGCTCGAGTATCTAGCTCACTACTTCTATTGATACTTTGTATCACTACTGCAAAATCCTAATGCATACACCCATAATTTTAGTCCTCACTGATACTCACGCATACACATTGCCAACACTCCTATACTCCCTCTATTGTAGCTGCCCAGGTTGCATTAAGCAACTTTTGCTGCCTGGCAATACAGTGCACCAATGCACTACCTGCATTGCCCCAATCAACTACAACAGCTGCTGCTGTTCATCCTACTTCTTGCAACCATGCCTCCTTCCAAATATGAGCACCAGACATCCACCTATGGCCTGCAACACTGGCACCAAACAAACTTCACACCCGACAACACGAGGTGTATGCTCCCTCTCCCTCCTGAAATTAGTTGCAAACTGTCACGACCCACACCCGGTGTAGGGATGCATGTCGGGAACAACGTCCAGCCTACGGCGCAGTATCGACGGTAGAACGCTGTTTGGGTAAACTATTTATCTATAATCAAGACATAACAATGCCACCATCATAATTTGAATATACTCAATCATAGATCTATAGATGGAACAAGCACAAATATGATAAAAGAATAGAAGAGTCACAATACAACTCACAAGGCAAATAATATCAAATGAGTCAGAGAAATACTAAATGTAAGCTGGAGACAAATCCAGTACAAAAGGAATAACTAAGATGCTATAAGTCCTGGGTCGTCTGTCTCAGTCGGGAAGAGTCCGTCCTGAGCCAAAGTCTCTAGCTCTAAGCCAACCACTTCCTGAGGCCCGTAGTGAGTGGGGTACCACTCCTAACTGTTATGTGAGAAAATATATCCAGTCAGGAAAGGAGCAAAGTACATCTCTAATAGCAGTTCTAATCAATGATATAAACTATGGAACAGTAAATAGATATGAATATATAAGATGCAACATATAGATACAAGAGATATACAATAAAGGAATACTGAAAATAAATACAATAATGAGCAATATGGAAATGAACAAGAAATACTAATGACTAAGTGAGTGAGTACCAGCTTTAACATATGATCGACTTGGAAACTTGATACAAGATTAAAGGCCTGGCTAATCATACGTGCGGTGTATGATTAACACTATTCAATGAACAAGACTTGATACAAGGAGGGTATGATCACATATATATACTACATACTCCCTACCCCCGACTGGTATAGTGGATCCAACCATGGTATGTTATGACACGAAATTCTCTAGGAAGGTAGCAAGTCTCCCCAAGAATCAGTATTTGTACATGTACAAGAAGAACAAGGAAACAAGGCTTGCACAAGATACACCATACATACCAAGGAATAATATCTCATGATGAGATTTGGATATACCAATCTGTGTAACCATCGTGTCAAGGAATCAATAATATCTACACTAGATACAAAAGACATAGAGGATATCATAAATGAGAAACTATCAAAGAATGTACTCACCTGAACTCCAGTGAACAGTATCACAAATGTCTGATACGGTACCTCGAAGACCTAGATAGGGAATATTATATCAATACAAGATTTTTGAATAAAAATAAGTTAAACTAGTCAACATCTAGGTCAAAGAGCCATTTCTAAGTCAAAACAGTCAAACTAGGTCAACTCTAAGTCAAACTGGTCAAACTTGGTCAAATTAGCTATTTCTAGGTTGAATGAGTCCAACTCTAGGATATTGGGTCCATACACTATGTAACTAGCCACACTAGCTAAACTAGGATACTAAGATACCGTATCGTAAGATACGCAAGAAATTAGATAGGAAAATAACACAATATGCATATACAATCATCAATATATAACAATCCTAACTAATCTAATGCTAAGTGGATACCTTGGCTTTGAACCAATGCGGTATCGCACTACTACACCTCAATCTTGATACTCAAATCCAATACCTTGAGTATCAACCCATTGCCTTGACATTTACCTTGGTATCTCAAGGTAATGTCACTCTAGCATATAGCTAACTACCCAAACTCAATTATAACTAACAACCAATATCTAATACAATTACTACTAGCTATACTAACTACCAACTACTAATGTATATATATATATATATATATATACAAATACACATACATACATACATACATACATACATACATACATACATACATACATACATACATACATACATACATACATACATACATACATACATAACTAGAGATACACTAGTATACATGTAGATCTAACTACTAATTAACCATATGTACATATATAACTACCAACTACTAACTTAACTAGATAACTAATAACTAGATATCAATAACTACTAACTATCAAATAACTAACTAACTATCAAATAACTAATTACCTAGCTCTGATACCCTGCTGAATCTCCTTGCTGATACCCTACTGTTGCTGCTGCTACTGGAGATTGCTGCTGGTGCATATGCTGGAGTGTAGTGCTTGCTGCTGCACATGCTTGTGGCTGCTGCTGGTGTAGCTGCTGCTGCTGCAGCTATTGCTTCACTGCCTCCAGTAGTTGCTTGCTGAAACTGCTGCTGCAGTTGCTGTATGCTCGTGCACTACAGTTGTAATAGCTAACTGCTACTGACTGCTTCAGCTAGCTGCTGAAGCTGCTGCCTGTTCGTGCACTACACTGCCTGCAGTACCTGACCCCTCTCTCACTGCTCACTCACAACACACACACATAAACACACAACTATAACCACTCATATATATATATATATATATATATATATGTGTGTGTGTGTGTGTGTGTGTGTGTGTGTAACTCTCCACTCACACACAAACACATATATATGTCCAAGTAGCAATATACATATATAGATACATCTATATATATCCCTACATATATACATAATACAAGTATATATATATATATATATATATATATATATATATATATATATATATATATATATATATATATATATATATATATATATATATATATATATATACACTAAAATATCTATATATATATCTATATACACTAAAATATATATATCTATATACATATATACATACATACACTCTCTATGAATATATATATAAACATCAACAACATACATAGCTATGTATAAAGTATATATCCATAACTCACATATATATATCAATACATATGAATAACACACACACACACACACACACACACACACACACACACACACATATATATATATATATATATATATATATATATATATATATATATATATATATATATATATATACTAATAGCTATACACAAGGTAATTAAATCTAGGAGATGAAATGAAACAAACACGTGGAGTTCATCGCACCCGTATCACACTAGATCTATGATACGCTTGCGATACGAGTCCACCACACAACCAAACGTACCCCGAAGGACATGATCAAGTCTAAAATAGTAAATATGAACAATACGAATAATCAATTACATATCTACGTGTCTGTGTCAAAATGTGACATGTATAAACCCCCCGTGTCGAAAGAAAACCATCAACTCAACCCGTATCTCCAAATTGTTGGGATACGGCCTACACATATCCAATTATGGATACGACACTAGCCACACACAATCAAACACATATTAATTTGGTTTAATTGACCAATTGACAAACACAACATGTGTCAATTTCATAATTTCTCCAAAATTGACACAAAATACACCATAACTTTCTCCATAGGCTCCTATGAACCTAATTCCAATTTCTATGGGTAGCCTTAGCATATGGGTGGTTCCTAATGATTAAATCAATGATTTAGAACCTAATTAAAGGGAGAAAACTGAATTGTATCTATTAGGAGATGGATTCCCAATGCAACCTCCAAATTTAGTGAAATTAGCCTTCAACTTGTAGATCCTTGCTCCTCCTTGTAGATCCTTGCTTCCTTATTGTAGTTTTTTGCTCTACTTGCCTCTAATGGTGATTTGGAAAGGAAATTGGGTGGAATTTACTATGGGAATGAAGAATTTGGGAAGAGAGAATTCTAGATCTAGATTTGGAATAAAATAAGGAGAGAGAAATTTCTTCCCTCTACTTATGTGGCCGGCCCTCTTAGCCCCTTCCCCAATCTACTATGCAATGACTAAAATACCCCTTGGGGCCTCTCATAAAGAAATAATTATGGAGAAAAGGTTATAGTCTAATGGGTTTAATTTAATTAATCATCCTCCTAATGAATAAACTTCTAATTGGGCTAAATTCTAACTACTAATTGGGCTAAATTCTAACTAATATAAATGTTGGTCCATGGATCTAATATAAAACTAGTTAGTTCCACTAACATAAGTCCAAAATAATAAACTAACATCTAACAATAATTAAATAATATAATAAATAATTATACAACATGCACAATATTTAATTAATTATGAAATGAGTCTCTAACATAAGCACAACTCTAAAGTAATTATTAGTCTTTTTCTCTGCTCCGTAGATAATCCATAACCCCCTGGTATTTTGATTAAAGAGCCTTTGATTCCATTAAGCTCAGTTATTTCAGGGACTTTATTTACAAATTCGAGAGTATCAATTAATTGTGTGCATCAACAGGGTTACTAAAAGAAAGAATTATAATTGGAACTGTTAGCTTACTGTCTCTAACATCTATACAGGCCTAATGCTCCTAGAGCTCTTACTGCTGCGAATAAGTGCAAGTGCACACTGAATCTAGGCACTACCCCATAGATCCGGTACTCACATCCTCTTGCCTTCAGCATATGGTTACATACCTGGAACACTCAGTTCCCTCACTGCACACTAAACTCATATCACTAGATGGACACATTGTACCTCTGATACGAATCTCTTCCTTACTACTTAGTTCCAATTATCCTCTACCTCACTGCACTCCTCCTGAGCACATATCCTAAAACCCAAGCATAGTTGATGCCAAGGCTCGTGCATTTTCACCAACACCACTTCAAAATGCTGCCACCACCATCCTGAGCACAACACACTGCTATGTGTGTAAGCTTTATCTCATACACAGAACTCAGAAACTCCCTCAACCAAACACACATGTACCTATCTAACATATGTATACGAGGTACCCCGATTATCTGATACGCATTGATACTAACTAGTAACAGAAACACCCCTTCAAAGCCACTGATACGTACATACACTCACATCATGCCCTCACTTAAGCCAATGTCATCACCTTGATGTTGCTACTACCAATAGTGGTGTGGAACCTACTGTCACTGCTCGTTTCAGTTGCACTTGCTTCAATTGAACCACTGACCTGAGTCTCCATCCCCTTATCATTTCACTGCAGTTTCCCTTATAACAGACCTCTTATTAACTGGGACCAACTCTGGAGACTGACTTCAACTGCTATTGGATCACTCCCCCCTCAACTCACTTCTAGCTCTCGTACTCACAACACTCAGGCACTCTAAATCTCTACTCCCTCTACATACTCTAACACTAACACCACACCTAACACCAACATATATACTACCTATATATATACATATAAATATATAACACTCATATATAACTCTCCATATATACATAGACCACACACAACACATAATATTAACACAACCATTACACAAATACTTTGAGTGCACTAAGCCATGATACACACTACCCATAACAACACCATTATGATACCAAAATCCCCCATTATATATCATCACTATATAAATATATACACATAATTATGTCATATACCTATATACATATAACACACGCACACAATAGCATTGAATCAAATATTTGACATGTTATAAATACGATACTCTATGATACGCACCCAATGGGAACATCAAAACCCCCAAATCTCCATATAATCATATAGACATATCAAATACACAAAAATATAACTAATACAACTTGTTACAATAGAAATTGAAGAAAAATTGCACAAATCATCCAAAATGAGCTCCGTATCACACCGTATAACGAAATACCAAGATACGCTCTACTCGTGTCCAATTGTGGATACGTATCTAGTCCAATAATCCTAATTGAAGTCAAATTATATCTAATTGGTCTCATGACACACACTTGATGTGTCAATTTGTAATTCTCCCTAATTGGACACAAATTATCTTGTAGATTCCAGAATACAATTCATATAAATCTAGTTCTTGATCCTATAGGTAGCCCTAAGCCAAGGGATGATTCATAATGGTTAGATGCATGAATTATAGTCTAAATTAATGGATGGATTCAGAATTTACCTATTGGGAGATGGATTCCCAATTAAATGCTCAAATGGACACGATCCGGACATAAGCTCCTTGTGAAAAGCTCCTCCTCCAAGTGCTTCTTGCAAATCCAAGCTCTAATGCTCCTTACTTGATGAAATTGAGAGAGAATGGAAAAAATTGGGTTGAAATTGATGGAGGGATGAAGTGAATTGGGGATCTAGAAATTAGGAATCTAAATTGCATGAACAAATAAAGATGAGCGAGAATGAGATCCTATATGTCGCCGGCCCCCCGCCTTTTCCCTCCTACAAGCAACCAACAATGTCCACAATGCCCCTTGGCGTGCTATCGTAGGCACCCAAAAATAAAACCTTTACTCTTGAAATAATATGTAGTAGTGAGAGTAAGGATCGTTCCCACGAAGAGTAATTAGTTTGATCTTTATGTTATGTGAAATAAGATGGGGGGAGAGTTTTGGATCAAAGCAAATTAAAAAGAGCTAAAAACAATTAAACTATTAAAATAATCATAATAAAAAAAATGTTGGTCTCAGTCAACATCCACCATTGGAATCTTAAAATTGATCATTGAGGCAAACATAAATTATCATACTTTGAATATTCACCGTTGGAAGTATTTTATATCTCTCTTAGGCTTAGATAATTAGAAACAAGCGATCTAATTAGCTTTAATTACTAAATAATCCAAGACAAGCGCTGAAGATTTAATCTAGTAATTTCTTAAAGAACCAAGAGATCGATGAAGCAAAACAACACAAGCACAAGCGGTTGCATTTAATTTTGTCAAAAGTTTTTCTCCTAAGATCTAATAAAATAAAACAGTTTATTAAGTCTTGGTTGCTTCACAAATTAGAAAAATCAAATAATTACGGATTTGATGTCTAATTTAGCAGTAGATCGAAATGGATAATAGACTAGTAGGCCTCCTAGTAATTAAACAAAACAATCATAAAAGTAGGCATAGAAAAACATTCAATACTCAAAGCATAAATCAAACATATGAAAATAATTTAGATCTCACAAGTTTATTGATTCCAAGGCTTCTGTTTCCTTCGACCAACAAGGCTTTTAGCTCTGCATGTTCATGAAGACTTTAAAAGAATGTTGGAGAAGAAGAAGAAGAGTTGTGTGTTGTTCTCCATTTCCTCCTGATCTTTACCCCTTTTATAGACTCTAAATTAGTTGTTTGAAGATCACAATATCTTTCCACAAATCCTCTAAGAGTTACAACAACCCAAACAATAAAATAAAATCTTTGAACAAGTTGGGAAATGGTTAATTCAGCTCCACTTTTTGTGCACAACATAGTTGACTCAAATTCAAGCCTGATTTGGTCCATGATGCAGCCAGAATCTCGGAAAACTCAAAACAGAAAAATTGTACCTCTATCACTTATCTTTCCGAATCAATTTGGATTAGCTCAATTGGATTTCGTATGAGTAAGTTATGACCATTTTTCTACAAGGTGTCAAAACTATCCGGAATTGATAATTAGCTCCATTTTGCATTTAGTGACTCCAATTGCATCCTAGATCAAAATATAAAAATAATGAGTATCTTTAGACAATAAATGAGCATAAATGAGTATACATTATGGAATACAAATATAATATTTTATGTTCTCATCAAATACCCCCACACTTAACCTTTGCTCGTCCTCGGGCGAAACTCTAATTTATTTTTCCAAAAAAAAAAAAAAATCAAGGTTGCAATGTCATAAATAAAAATAGCTAAGGTCTTCAAAACTCATAATATATCATGAACATATATTCTTAAACAACTTTTAATTACTTAGTAGGTATTTTTACTTAAAAAATGGAGTAAACTAAATAGGTAGACCCTCACGGGAATAAATACCTAACTCTCATGTGTTTGAAGGTATAAATTTTACTCAAATTCATTCCAAAAGAAATGATCTACCATAAGCTTGCATATTTTCTCATTCTCCACCATTGGGATCACAGGCATAACATAAATCATAAGGACTTTTCATGGGTTGTAATATGGCTTAGAATTAAGGTGGAATATATTTGGGAGTGTAGCTCAAAAGTCATCAAAACTAGTGGAGCAAAAATGAATCAACTCAAGATCAATATAAAACATGTAAAATCAATCACTCCATTTAACTTCTTCTTTAATTTGACTTTTAAATTATTTAAAAAATGTAAAACAACTTCCACCCTTTCTTTTATTTTCTTTTTATCTTTTTTTTTTCTCCTTTTTTTTTCTTTTTTGCCCCTTTTTTTTTGAACAATAATGGAACTTAAAAAAAAAATTAAGAATGAAAATATGTTCCATTTTGTTAGTCATAGCCATACCACAAATTCAGATACCCCCACACTTATTTTTTGCACACCCATACATATCATTAATGATTAACAATGCTCCACTAGCTTTACGGCTTGGGTAAGGATATATTTTTTTTTCCAGGTGTAAAGCTTGTAATGTGGGTTCACAAAAATAAAAGCAATATGCCTCAAAGGGGTTCAACAAAGGAAAATTAATCATAAGGTAGGCTATTTGGCTTATGTAACGCATAATAAAGATGGCCTTGATCATATTCATGCATGCATGTGTCAATGTGACCTCGAAGAGAATCAAAGCAAGTTCTAGAGAAAAAAAATCCATGGAAGAATATCTCTCATGAAAGAATAATGAGACTGATGTGTCAGTCTCAAGGCTCAAAACCTCACTGGCTTTTGTCTACCAAATTTAGATACTACTATTTTGAAAAAAAAATAACTAGACTAATTGATTCTAAGTTGAAAAAATTACTTATTCAATCATGTTATAAAATTTTCAAATTTAGTTGAATCTTACTCATGACATACACAACCAAAAATCATTAAAAACCAAAAAAAAACAAAATTCTTCTAAATTTTTTTATATTAAAAAATCCTTTCTTTTTTGAAAACAGCAAACTAAAAATGCTTTAAATAAAGTAAATCCCCTCCCCCACACTTAAAACTGACATTGTCCCCAATGTAAGGTAAAATGTAAGGAAAATACAAAAATAACCAAAAATAAAATGCGAGAATAAAAACAAACTTCCCTTGGGTTGCCTCCCAAGCAACGCCTTTGTTTAATATTATCGTTGGCTCGACTCTATGCACACTTGATATAACTAGGCAGGGGTTTCAAGTCTAGAATGCATTCCTTCAAAACATAAGGTAAATGTCTTTTGTCAGAAATTGATAACGAAATATAAGAAACTTTACCTAACTGTTGTATTTTTGGAATATCGTTTGATGCTACAACAGTTTCCAACAAATTAGTACACAAGACTAACTCCTCATTCTCTTTCTCATGATGCTCACTAATGGAAACTTCCAATCCATCTTTGCCATCAAGTTTAAAAATATCCCGTGCTAAAGAATCAACCACATCAATAGAATAAACAGTATTATCATCACAGGATATTTTATGGCATCATAAATATTAAATTTAATAATTTTACCATCAAATTCCAAAGTAAGTGTGCTACTATGAACATCTATCTTAGTCTTGGATGTCTTTAAAAATGGTCTTCCTAATAAAATTGGGGCAGTTTGATCGCCATTTTCCATATCAAGCACATAAAAATCAGCAGGAAAAACTAAATTATAAATTTGTACAAGAACATCCTCGACTACTCCCTTAGGATAGGCATTAGATCTATCAGCCAATTGAATTACAACACCAGTTTTATTCAGAGGTCCAAGATTTAAAGATTCATATATAGAATATGGCATGACATTGATAGAAGCTCCTAAATCTAACATGGCTTTCATATATTTATTGTTACCTATCTTACAAGGGATAGTAAACATTCCAGGATCTTTGCATTTCGTAGGGAGTTTTCTTTGAATTACTGCAGAAACACTCTCCCCAACTTTTACCTTTTCATATCCTTTAGCTTTTGTTTCCTCTTTATTGCACACAATTCTTTTAAAAATTTAGCATAGCGAGGTACTTGTTTGATAGCATCTAAAAGTGGAATATTTATCTCACATTTATGAAAAGTCTCATATAACTCATTATTTTGTTCAATTTTTCTAGATTCTGTTAAAGCTTGAGGAAAAGGAGGTACTGGATTATAATCATAAAGGGGTGGAAACTTATAATTGTGTACCTCATCATCATTGGGGACGTTCGTGTCTGCCACGGTGCTTTTCTCTTTTTCTTATTTTGACGTTGCAGGTGCTTCTGTTATTGGAATGTCAACCTCTTTACCGCTTCTCAAAACGATTGCACTTGCATTTTCTTTTGGATTTACTATCGTTTGAGATGGTAGTTTTCCAGAACTTTGTGCCTCTAGCTTATTAATTATTGTAGCCATTTGGCTCATTTGATTGTCCAAGCTTTGAATGCTAGCCCTTGTCTCCTGTTGAAATTGTAAATTATTAGTGGCAAGAGACTTAACAATATCTTCTAAAGACATACCAGAGTTAGAAGTTTGGTTTGGTTGTTGTTAAGGATATGGCTGCTTGTACTGTTGGTAACTTGGGCAATTTTGATTGACAGGATGATTTGTTTGTGGATTCCCATAGTTGAAATTGGGATGATCTCTCCATCCTGGATTGTAAGTGTTTGAATATGGATCGTACTTCCTTTGCGGTTGTCCAGGGAAAGCACCTACCATATTCACTTGTTCATTGGACTCCTCTTGAAGAGTTGGACACATGTCAGTTGGATATCCTGCTACTGAACAAATTCCACAAGCCTTTGCGGTTTGCGTGTTACCTACAGCCATTTGACGAACAAGAGACGTTAAACTAGCAATATATTGTTCTAGGGAAGAAATATTTATCTCGTTAGCATGCCTAGATGGAAGATCTAGCCTAGTGCCAAATTGTTTAGAATTTGCTGCCATATTTGTAATTAAATTTCTTGCGGCCTCAGGAGTTTTATCTACCAAAGCTCCTCCACTAGCAACATCTATCATGCTTCTATCAGTTGGTAGAAGGCCTTCGTAGAAATACTGGATAAGTAGCTGCTTGCTAATTTGATGATGGGGGCAACTTGCACATAATGTTTTAAAACGTTCCCAGTACTCGTGGAGAGACTCTGCATTGTGTTGCCTTACCCCACAAATTTCTTTTCGGATATTGGCCGCCCTTGAAGCAGGAAAGTACTTCTCCAAGAATAGTCTCTTCATTTCGTTCCATTTTACAATGCTCCCAGAGGGTAGATAATAGAGCCAATCCTTAGCCGAATCTTTTAAAGAAAACAGAAAGGCTCGTAATTTGATTTGCTCTTCGGATACCCCCGTAGGTTTCATAGTTGTGCATACCACATGAATCTCCTTTAGATGCTTGTGAGGATCTTCACCTGCAAGGCCATAAAAAGTGGGTAATAAATGTATTAGTCCATATTTTAATTCAAAACTAGTAGTAGCATCTAAAGTAGAAAATGTAATGCATAAACGGTGTTGGTTCAAATCAGGAGCTGCAAGTTCTTTCAAAGTTTTATTTGCAACCATGACTTCCAATTCTTCAGGATTAGATTTGCAAGAGAGTAAGAAATCCGTAGCAGGGTCGTTCTCGTTAGAGTTTCTTTGAGCTTCCTTCCTTAACCTGCGCAGAGTTCTTTCTATTTCTGGATCACACTGAAAATCACTTTGATTAGAAGATCGAGTTGCAATCATAAACAAGTAATAAAATGATAGCAAGCACTCCAGAAAAGTATATGAGAATAAAATATTTTTTGTTTTTTTTTTGTTTTTGTTTTTGCTAATAAACAAAAATAATTTAATTCTAAGAAAAGATCACAAAAGGCACAAAAAAATTAACTAAAATTACTCCCCGACAACGGCGCCAAAATTTGGTGTGCTGTCATAGGCACCCAAAAATAAAACCTTTACTCTTGAAAAATATGTAGTAGTGAGAGTAAGGATCGTTCCCACGAAGAGTAATTAGTTTGATCTTTATGTTATGTGAAATAAGATGGGGGGAGAGTTTTGGATCAAAGCAAATTAAAAAGTGCTAAAAATAATTAAAGTATTAAATAATCAAAAGAAAAAAAATGTTGGTCTCAGTCAACATCCACCATTGGAATCTTAAAATTGATCATTGATGCAAACATAAATTATCATACTTTGAATATTCACCGTTGAAAGTATTTCCTATCTCTTTAGGCTTAGATAATTAGAAACAAGTGATCTAATTAGCTTTAATTACTAAATAATCCAAGACAAGCGCTGAATATTTAATCTAGTAATTTCTTAAAGAACCAAGAGATCGATGAAGCAAAACAACAAAAGCACAAGCGGTTGTATTTAATTTTGTCAAAAGTTTTTCTTCTAAGATCTAATAAAATAAAGCAGTTTATTAAATCTTGGTTACTTCACAAATTAGAAAAATCAAACAATTATGGATTTGATGTCTAATTTAGCAGTAGATCGAAATGGATAATAGACTAGTAGGCCTCCTAGTAATTAAACAAAATAATCATGAAAGTAGGCATAGAAAAATAGTCAATACTCAAAGCATAAATAAAAAATATGAAAATAATTTAGATCTCACAAGTTTATTGATTCCAAGGCTTCTGTTTCCTTCGACCAACAAGGCTTTTAGCTCTGCATGTTCATGAAGACTTTAAAAGAATATTGAAGAAGAAGAAGAAGAGTTGTGTGTTATTCTCCATTTCCTCCTGTTCTCTACCCCTTTTATAGACTCTAAATTAGTTGTTTGAAGATCACAATATCTTACCAAAAATCCTCTAAGAGTTACAACAACCCAAATAATAAAATAAAAAGTTTGAACAAGTTGGAAAATGGTTAATTCAACTCCACTTTTTGTGCACAGCATAGTTGACTCAACTTCAATCCTGATTTGGTTCATGATGCCGCCAGAATCTCGGGAAACTCAAAACAGAAAAATTGTACCTCTATCACTTATCATTCCGAATCAATTTGGGTCAGCTCAATCGGATTTCGGATGAGCAAGTTATGATAATTTTTCTAAAAGGTGTCAAAACTATCCAGAATTTATAATTAGCTCCATTTTGCATTTAGTGACTCCAATTGCATCCTAGATCAAAATATAAAAATAATGACTATCTTTAGACATTAAATGAACATAAAGGAGTATACATTAAGGAATAAAAATATGATATTTTATGTTCTCATCACCCCTACATGCCAATTATGAGGAATATTTATAAAGGGCTATTTGGGAAGTCTCTAAACTAATGTCAATTAAGCTAATCATCCTAATTAACTAATAAAAATGTGTCTAATGGGCCTAGTCCATGTTGGGCTCACTTATTGTCATGACAAATCTAATTGGTTTCACTAGGGTCAAGTCTAAATAATATGCTAGCCCATTATCAATAAATAAATAATAAAAAGCATAATTAAATTTTATAGCATTATAATAAATATTCATCACTAGAAATAAATAGATATCCAAAATGACCAAAATACCCTCATGTGAAAAAGTGAGGGTGACAATCCTGCCCTCATTAAAAAATTTTTGTCCCCAAAATTTAAATATGGTCGTGTCTCCTTTAGGTCAATTTAAGTCAAAAGCTTGAGTCTAGGTTCAAAACTAGCTTCTAAGTTTGTTACAAGTCTAAACCAGCTAATAGTAGGTGACACTAGGTTATGATCAAGCTTCTAGGCCCATACCTTGAAGGTATTAGTTATACTAGGTAATATAAATATCTATGATACTATATACATATTAATAACCTATTACCTTGGCATTACTTCAACCCAAGTACTCACTACCTTAGCGAAATTCTCATTCCCTAGTCCAATAACTAGTAACTTCACTTACTTACCCATTGCACTCCCACATATCTTCCTCTAACATGGATATCCAATTACCCATATCTTAACTGATACCATCTACTGTTACCCTAGATTACCCCCAATTTCACGCATCCTGACTCACCAACACCTGATATTTCCTACAGCAGCTCTAGTTCTCCCTTGTTGTCGTGCCACACTCATCTCACTCAAATCTGAATACTGATACATTCACCTAAGCAACGTCCTCATAGACCATTTTCTTGACATTGGACCAAATACACATACTATCATAGGATGGTCACAGACCTATGCACCCTTCCCACCAAGTATAATATCTCACCTAACAACAAAACCACCAAACACTAAACCAACACTATACTAATATAGGCACTCACAACCATCTTCTGCATAGACAACACTGAAGGACTCATAACTCTGGTATCTGAATTTGATGTCCCATGTATCATTCAAATACACCTAGGATTAGGTATGAATCAAGGCTTAATATTACAAAGGCCACTTGTTACAGCATATTCTTAACTCTACTCTAATAGATCATTGTTACTACTCTCAGTTTTGCCCTTAGCTTCTTGAAATGATACCAACCCATCTTCATACTCGAGCTCCTCTCAAGAACTCAGGGTCTTCCCTTTATACGTGTTTCAAAGTATCGGACTTCCCATACCCAAATATTGGTGTTACTTCCAACATGAATAAATATCTAATCAATACCCAACCGCTTAGAGCTACTGCTAATACCAACTGATAGTAGTGACCACATACATCCAATACTTAGATACTTCCCTTATCTCCACTCACAACACATGCATGCACTGCCTACCTTACTTGTAGTCACTATAATAGTGCACTCGCAAGTAACTTCACACACTTCCCTTGCTCTTCAAGCCATCCAGACCCCACACTCTTCCACCTGACTCTCATCCAGTTCTAACACCAACCCATGATACTTGGCACCCTAAATCACAAGCACCTAGAACTGCCTACTGACTGCTTCTTACAACATCATTCACCGCACTCAGGAATCTCAACTACCTTTACATCCTAATGCCTAAACACAGTGTCCATCATATCCTAATACCTGATACATACACAAGTTCCACACTGGTTCCCACTATAACCTGGACTCGAGCTTGTGCACTTACAAGCTTCTTCAATTTCTGTGCATCTGTCCCCTACAAATTACCACTGCAACATTGACACATTGCACTCCCAATAAAACTAATACCTTCATCATACAGTCCACTTGCCTATGCCCTCTATTCAATTGTAACCACACCAGTGCATACCCTGGATTGTTCTCAATATGATAATCACCCCATTTGACACACCCAACTCCAAATACTCCTCTTATTGAACTAGTACACCCACAACTAACCATAATACCAACACAAATCTGTCCTATAGACTGGAAGCACCTCCCACACTGTCACTACCCGATTCTAGAAAATAGGGTTATTTTTTTATTTTTATTTGGTAATTGTGTATTGTTTATTATTAATTATATTTATATTTAATTAGTGATTGTATTATTTTTATTTGATTGTTTTAGGGTTTTGGCTAGTCTGGACCCATGTCAGACCCTAGTGGACCTATGTCCGACCCAACCCACACCCTTGTGAGACCTATTTTTGGGTTTAGAATATTTATTATATTTTTAGTAGGTTAGTTGGAGAGTTTGGGAGTTAGTTTGAGTGCTTTTGGAACCCCAAACCCAAAACCCAAGTGAGGAGAGGGTGTTTTGGTCTTTTTGAACTATGTAAACCTTTCCTTGCACTTGGCCGACCCCCTATCCAGATCTGGACTGAAACCACAGCCCCCCCCCATTTTTCTTCTTCACTTCTTCTTCTTCTTCTTCTTCTTCTTCTTCTTCTTCTCCACTCTTTCTTTCTTCTTCTTTCCTTCTTCCAACTTCAAGCAAGTAAGTGTTCTCCTTTTTACTTCCTTCCTTCTTCCATTTCTTCTATTTATGTGAATCCTAACCCTACACTTTTCTCTAACCTAGGTGTGTAGAGCCTAGACTTAGTGTGGAGGCTAGAATTGGAGGCTTGGAGCTTGAGGGAGGTGATTTCAAGTGAATTGGAGACTTTGGCCTTGGAATTCCAACTCCCAAGAGGTAAACCCTAACTTTCCCCTTACTAATTGCTCTAATATAGTGTAATTAGTGGTTTAGAACCTTCCTAAACCCTAAGGCTACCCGTAGGAGGAAGTTAGAACTAGTTTGGTTGTGTTTGGAGACTTTGACACTAGGTTTTGTGTCAATTTTGGGTAAAATCCGAGATTAGCCCAATTTTGGGTAATGCCATAGGTTAGACGGACCTAGGTAGACGTTTTTGGGTGTCTTGAGGGTATGTGCGTGTCTTCGTTCGGACACGTGAAGTCGTATCGCGGAGAAATAGGCGTTTCGGGTGTTTTCAGGATTTTCGTCGTCGCCGATTCTATATGAGTGCGCGTTTTTGCCACGGGCCTAGAATCGACGAGTTAGCATTTTTACTAGGATTTAGACATCGCTTAGAACCCATGGGTAAATTTTAGGCCGATTCGGAGTTGGTTTGGTGTGCGTTTCATGAGGTTTTGCAAACCGCACACCACGTGTTCGTCGAAATGATCGAACGGCCATTTCGACTTGGTTTCTTAGTTTCGGGCTTGTGCGCGCATTGGTTTAGCTTCGGGGAGTGTGTGCTAGAGTTCTCGGATTATATTTTATATATATATGTGTTGGTGCGTGTAGGGGGCCGTTGGGCGTGCGTTGGGGAGTGTTGTGTTGTGTTGTGTTGTGTTGTGTTGTGTTGTATTTTATGTTTATGTGTTTGTGTCTATATATATATATATATGTATATATGTATGTGTGTCTCTCTCTATATATATATTTATAGATATGTGTTGTATGTATATATATATGTTTGTATATACATATATTTGTGTAGGTGTATATGTATATAAGTAAGTGTTTGTGTATATATATATATATATATGTATGAGTGTGCGTGTGTGTGTGTATATGTATATATATATATATATATCTGTGTGTCTGTATATATATATATATATATATATATATATATATATATATATATATATATATATATGGTTTTGTCTGTTTATATATATATATATATAGATATGTATTTATATATATATGTAGTGTGTATATAAATATATACATGTGTGTGTGTTTTTATGTGTGAATGTGTGTGTATATGTGTGTGTAAGTATATATGTATTATTGTGTGTGTATATATATATATATAGTTGTATATATATATATATGTATATATGTGTGTGTGTCTGTGTATATGTGATTGTGTGTGCGTGTTTGTGTGTGTGCGTGTGGCAGTGCAGCGAGGGTGCAGCGAGGGGGGAGCAGCGGGCTGTGTGCAGCATGCACACAACAGCAGCAGCAGCAGCATCTGCCAGCAGTGGAAGCAGCAGCGCACTAGCAATGCAGCATTCACAGCAGTAGCAACTAGGCGAGGCATTTGCGTAGCGAGGGGTGTATGGAAGAGATCTAAATAGATGTATATAAATAGATAGATAGATTGATAGATAGATAAATAGATAGTTAGATAGATAGATAGATAGATATAGATAGATAGATAGATATATCTATCTATATGTATAGATACATATATACATATAGCTAGATATATACCTATAGCTAGGTAGATGTATAGATACTAGATATATATATATATATATATATATATATATATATATATATATATATATATATATATATATATTTGAGAGTGGGTATAAGGTAATATATATGTGTGTTTATGGATATATCTATATATATGCATATAGATATGTAGGTATGTATATATATGTGCTAGATATATATATTTTAGCCTAGATTATTAACTAAGAATATGTCTATATGTTTAAATAGTTAACTAGAGGGGTAGTTAGAGGGGTATTGGGAGATATCTCAATACCTTGAGATATCAAGGTATCTCAATACCTTGAGATATCCAAGGTATTGAGTCTCGAGCGGAGTTTTTGAGCAATTTTCTAGGAATAGTATTGGAGTAATTTTTATATGTATGTGTGTATATATTTACGCGTGCTAGCATAGGTTTTAGCGGGTTTAGGTGGGATGCGTAGCCTAGGTCGAGGTATCGGATACCGAGGGTATCCCGGTATCTCGAGGAGGCGAGTTTGAGGGTTTACTAGCTTAACGAGCTAGTTTTGACCTAGAATTTTAGGGGCACCCTAGTTTGACCTAGATTTGACCATAATTGTCCTCGTTGACCGTAAAAGTCAATGTTTGACCTAGTTTTGACCAAGAGTTAATTTTTTGGACCTCGGGTTGACTTTTTGACCCAAATTTTACCGGTTTGACCCGTTCGACCTAGAATAACCCTAGAAGCCTATTTTTAGTTATTTTATATCAGTTTAACTCTTTAGAACCCTGTTTAATCTTGTTTTTCGTAATAGGTTCTTGCGACACCGGTCCGAATCTCGACCCTCATCAGTTGCTCAGGACGTCAGGCGAGTACCTACCTCTAATAGTTTTCATTTCATGATAGCGTTTATATCACCTGTTCTAGAACTGTAATACTTGATTCTGACACATTTGTTACACGAGATGGTACTAGTGGATCCCGTCATGAGATGTTATCCTCCTTACCGTGTTCAGCGGGTACTCTATCACGTGTATTTCATCATGTACTTCGGGTATTGATTCTCATGTGCTATCATGTGCTTCTTGTGCTCTCGCCTTCGTGTGCGTGAGCTATTTATCATGTACGTAGCGTGTCGTGGTTGGATCCAAGAGTATTAGTGGGGGAGGGGAGTAGGAGTTGGTTATGTGATCAAAGCCAAACATTATTCATGTGTATGTCGGTTATACAACTCACGTATAATGGAGTTATCATAGTTTATTCATGTGCAACCTAAGCCGATCACATAATGAACTTGTGCTCAAGGCACTTAGCTAGTATTCATGTTTTCTCACATGCAGTTACTTCTCTACTTGTATTGTTCTCCAGTTTATATTGCAGCTACTTTATCTGCTCCACCATGTATTTATTTTTCTGTGCATCTTGTATACTTTTCTATTGCTAGTCATATACACCTTACCATGTATTTGGAGTTGCTTTCAGAGTTATGTACTTCGCTCCAGTCGTGACTGGACATATTTTTTTCAGAGGATCCTGAGAATTTCTGCTCGACATTCTACGGGCCGGGTGTCGAGGAGTGTTGCGACCCCGAGACTGAGGAGGAGCCCGTCGAGGAGACGCCTTTAGCGCCCTAGTTAGCTAGGTGGGTTTTCCTGGGTTGTTTCCAGTTGTTATTTTGGATGATTGTATTTATTATTTTGTTGCCTGTGAGATATTGTAGACTTGGACTATATATTTTGGATATTGTCTTGCTCTTTGGTTCTGGTTTCCTTTTGCCATCTTATCATGCTTTACTCTTCCCCTAGTTATTGTGATTGAGTATTCATATATATATTGCGTAGTTTCCCTCCTTTTGGAGAGGTTATTGACAGGTTTTGTGCGATATAGATTGTGAGCTAGAACGAACCTTTACAGCGTTCTATTGTCGATTCTACAGCGTAGGCTGGACGTACCCACGACTCATGCCCGATTTTTCGGGTGCGGGTCGTGACACACACATATTACACACTTGCACACCATTATACTCCCTTATATATCATACCTTAATATCATACCGATACACCTAGATAACATTATCAACCATGATATACTTACTGATACTAGATTAACACACCCCATATATCACTTATCCTAGTCTTGATATACTCTGATGACTTGCTTGCTCTAGGCACCATAGTATACAAATATTAATTCTATATCTATACTAGACACAAGCACTTAATACTCTAGGATACCAACTACTGACTATCAACTACTAACTATATTCTGACACTTGTCTTAGAACTGTTGCTACACTAGTACTATACTATGGGTCACTTCTAAGCTTATACACTGATATCTGATGCCCACATGTCCAACTATGAACCACTCTCAGGCTCACTAGATATACTTCCAACAATCAATACCAATACTCAAGTAAACACCAACCTACCTTGCAAGTTACAAAACTTCTGCACTATCCAAAGAAGCCGCCTCAGGAACTAATGAAGGTAAAACTCTATAAGGGACTGAACTAGAGATACTAAAGATATCCCTATTGTGATATAATATGATGATAAAACAGAAATCGATGATAACAATATTGAATGATAGAGATGATATATTAAGAACCAATTTAAGTTATAGTCTGATAATCATACACGTTTATCCAAAATCATGTTACTCAGAATCCTCGCTACGCTAGTAAGCATAACTGCGATAACGATAAAGTCTATATCTAGGGTACACACTTCTAAAATTATGGTATCTAAGACTTTTGCCTTGTTGCTAGCTTGGCTGCAAAAATTCTAAATTCTGTAACAAAGAGAAGTATATCCAAAATCAGGCTCTATGTCTTCGCCACACCAGCTAGTATAACTGTGATAAACTCTAGGCTCCATAACCAAGGCAGAATGTTTACTATCCTCGTTAAATATGTTACTAGATTATACCTTAATTCAAGCCATAAAATTTATCTCGATACAAGAATCAAGGTCAACAACGAACATCAAAAATCAAATTCAATAACGAACAAGTGAGAGTGAACGGAAAAAAGTAGAAACATATTTTGAAATAGAGTTTATAGTAAGATTCTCAAGGTTCATTCCAGAAATCTCTCAAAGAATCCGAACTTGTGATTGAGTATCCTCTCAGCCTAGTATACTATATCCTAGATCCTATCGCTGGCTCGCAGTAGTACAACTAAGTCGTTGCACTACCACAACATCGTACAATTGTGAAGTCAGACCTGGATAGGCCACCACTAAAAAAGTGTCATGACCTGCACCCAGAATAAGGGTGCGGTAGAACGCTGTGTGGGTCAATAATACTATCAATCATCACACACAATATATATATGGTACCTGTCATGCCATCTCAACTCTAAATGGAGGAGCAAGTATAATGACATGATAAGATATCAATACTCAATCACGATATCAAACTAAGGAAGATAGAGCACGATATGAAATAGAAAGATAAAATAATAATCACAAATACATCCACAAGTTCACACTATAAGTCTAGGCACGATGCAACTCCCAAAATAATATATATGCCATGTGTCTAAAATGTGACTAATATAATGTCTAAACAATATAAGTCAAAGCCTTCTCAGTCACTGGCGCTAGGTTCTCCTACTTTAGGGAAGTATCCTCTAATGGTTTGCCGTCCTGCGGCCCGTAGTAAGTGGGACACTGCTTCTCAAGACAATCATCTAAAAAATACATCCAATCAGGATTGGAGCAAAGTACAAAACTCTAAAAGCAGTTCCAAATAAATGGTAGAACATATATGACAAGTAATAAAAAGGAATACAAGATGAACTAGCAATAGGAATGGAAATGAACTAAATTAAACTGGTAATGTACTGAAAAGGAAAGAACATGCAATATGGAATAACTGCAAGTAATAAAAATAGATAAACTAGCTAATGTGCTTTAGAGTACAAGTTCATCATGTGATCGGGTTATGTTGAATATGAGTATAATATGGTAACTCGATTACACGTGTGATATGTAATCGACATATACACGAATACACTGGGCTTGATCAGATAACCAACTCCTACTCCTCCATCACCAACCAATACTTATTGATCCATTCATGACACATTACGAACACGAATATAAGCACACTGAACACGAGCACTGTATGAACACAAAGTATATGATAATCAAAACCCGATAAACATAATAAAATATATGTGAAGGAGTACCCGCTGAACACAGTAGGGGATAACATCCCATTATAGGATCCATTTAGTACCAATCTGTGTAGCCACTATGTCAGAATCAAGTAAATAATTCTAAAACATATGATATGTGCACTATCATGACGGAAAACTAACAAAGAGATGTACTCGCCTGGGGGTCCAGAGCAAATGTCGTAAGTCGGTGTCCAAACTGGTGTCACACAATCCTATATTTGAATATCATGTCAATTGGGTGCAATACAGTGATAAATATGATAAAATGCACTAAGATATAATTTTTAGGCTATTTCTAAGTCATACTAGTTAAACTAGGTCATATTAGGTCATACACAAGTTTCTAGGTTCACACTATGGTAATGAGTCTATATTAGTCTCTAACTAGCTATCACTAGCCAATGTTATCTATATTAACTACTAGTACTAAGTATGAACTAGATAGACTATATACTTATAGGTAATAACATATATACCTTACCTATCTAGCATCAATATCCTAATCTTGGTATCTTGCCTATAATTACCTTAATACAACTTACCTACCTAATATAAATGCAAATACCAAACATAGCACTAATACTCAGACCTGAACCTCCTACACACAGTATGCATTACTCGAGTATCTAGCTCACTACTTCTATTGATACTTTGTATCACTGTTGCAAAATCCTAATGCATAAACCCCTAATTTGAGTCCTCACTGATACTCACGCATATACATTGCCAACACTCCCACACTCCCTCTACTGTAGCTGTCCGGGTTGTATTAAGCAACTATTGCTGCTTGGCAATGTAGTTCACCAATGCACTACCTGCATTGCCCCAATCAACTGCAGCAACAGCTGCTGTTCATCCTACTGCTTGCAACCAGGCCTCCTCCAAATTAGAGCAGCAGATATCCACCCATGGCCTACAACACTAGTACCAAACAAACCTCACACCCTACACCCCAAGGTGTATTTCCCCTCTCATTTCTGCAATTACTTGTAAACTCCTCATCTGTAGTCTCTAACATAAGTATAACTCTAAAGTAATTATTAGTCCTTTTCTCTACTTCGTAGATAATCCATAACCCCCAGGTATTCCGACTAATGAGTATTTGATTCCATCAAGCTTAGTAATTTGAAGGAATTCATTTACAAATTTGGAGGATCAATTAATTGTGTGCATAAACAGGGTTACTAAAAGAAAGAATTATAATTTAAACTTTTAGCTTATTGTCTCTAACATCTATACATGCCTAATTCTCTAAGAGCTCTTACTGCTGCTAATAAGTGCAAGTGCACACTGAATCTAGGCACTACCCCTTAGATCCAGTACTCAAATCCTCTTGCCTTTAGTATATGGTTGCACACCTGGAATACTCAGTTCCCTTACTGGACACTAAACTCATGTTACTATATGGACACATTTGTTCCTCTGATGCGAATCTCTTCCTCACTGCTCAGTTCCAATTCTCCTTTACCTCAATGCACTCCTCCTGAGCACATATCCTAAAACCCAGGCATAGTTGATGCCAAGGCTCGTACATTTTCACCAGCACTACTTCACAATGCTGCCACCACCATCCTGAGCACAACACACTACTATGTGTGTGAGATTCAGCTTATACATAGAACTCAGAAACTCCCTCAACCAAACATACACACCCCTATCTAACCTATGTATACGAGGTACCCCGATTATCTGATACCCATTGATACTAACTAATAACACAAACACTCCTTCAAAGCTACTGATATGTACTTACACTCACATCATGCCCTCACTCAAGCCAATATCATCACCTTGATGTTGCTACTGCCAGCAATGGTGTAGAATCTACTATCACTGCTCATTTCAGTTGCACTTGCTTCAATTAAACCACTGACCCGAGTCTCCATCCCCTTATCATTTCACTGCAGTTTCCCCCAAAACAGACCTCTCATTAACTGGGACCAACTCTGGAGACTGACTGCAACTACCATTGGATCTCTCCACCCTCAACTCACTTCTAGCTCTCATACTCGCAATACTCAGGCACACTAAATCCCTACTCCCTCTACACACTCTAACACTAACACTACACCTAACAACAACATATACACTACCTATATATATACATATAAATATATAACACTCATATATAACTCTCTATATATATATAGACCACACACAATACATAATATTAACACAACCATTACACAAATACTTTGAGTGCACTAAGCCATGATACACACTACAAATAAAAACACAATTATGATACCAAACTCCCCCATTACATATCATCACTAAATAGATATATACACATAATTATGTCATATACCTATATACATATAACACACGCATACACTAGCATTAAATCAAATATTTGACATCTATAAATATGATACTCTATGATACACACCCAATAGGAACATCAAAACTCCCAAATCTCCATATAATCATATAAACATATCAAATACACAATAATATAACTAATAAAATTTGTTACAATAGAAATTAAAGAGAAATTGCACAAATCACCCAAAATGAGCCCCGTATCACAACGTATCACAAAATACCATGATACGCTCTACTCGTGTCCAATTGTGGACACGTATCTAGTCCCACAACTCTGATCCAAGTCTAATTAGATCTAATTGGTCTCATAACACACACTTGATGTGTCCATCTCATAATTTCCCTTAATTGGACACAAATTACCATATAGATTCCTGTTACCCTCACTTTTCCAAATAGGAGTAATTTAGTAATTTGACATAGTTATCTTATTTTTAGAAATTATATTTAATTAAAGTGCTATATATATTTATTTGTGCTTGTATTAATTATTTATTAGTTAGTGGGCTAGACTATTAGCTAGACTTGACCCATGTGAACCCAATTAGAATTACCATGATAACTTGTGAGTCCAACATGGACCAAGCCCAATAGACCCATTTTCATTAATTAATTACGAGAATTAGACTAATTGCATTAGTGTAAAAACTTTTCAAAATAGCCATCCTTAATTATTCTTCAAAATTAGCTAGAGAGAAGCAATTTAGACTTTATGTTGTGACTTGGAGATGAGGGAAAGGGGGGCCGGCCATATAGGTCTCTCCATTCTCTCTCTTCTTTATTTGCACACTCAATTCTAGTTCCTCAATTGTGTTCTTACCCAATTCATTCATTCCCTCCATCAATTTAACCCCAAAATCTTTCATTCCCTCTCATTTTCATCATTAGAAGAGCTTTGGAGCTTGGAGAAGCAAGGAGCACAAGGAGGAGGAGCTTTGGTGGAGAGATTGTGTCCGGATCGTATCGTTGAGCTCTTTTATTGGAAATTCATCTTCCAATAGGTATATTCTGAATTCTTTCTCATTGTAGCTTTTAAATCATGTATTTGACTTTTAGAAATACCCCAATGGCATAGGGCTACCTATAAGAAGAAGTTCTAAGCTCTTTGGTTGTGTATTATAATTTTTACATGGTAATTTGTGTCCTAATAGGAAGAATTACGAGATTGACATATCAATTGTGTGTTATGAGACCAATTAAATCTAATTAGACTTAGATCGGGGTTGTGGGACTATGTACGTGTCCAAAATTGGACACGAGTAGGCCGTATCACAAGAAATTATGATATAGGATAATTTGGGGGATTTTCCTTCGACACGGGAGCCACACACGTATGATAACTTGACACAACCCTTGAATTGATGTGTTAGCACTTAGTTTAGGTTCTAATTGTTATTTTGAACTTATGGGTGTACGTGAGTCGAGTTGGATACGTTTGGGGTACGTATTATGGGAATATCTTAACGTATCATGATACGCACACCAAGTGTTTGATATATTGACATTGTGGCCATTCATTGTTCTAAGTTTAGTTTTGTATTTGTTATTGATTGCTTATTCAATATAGATTAGTGTATATATACTCTAGTGTTATTTATAAAGATTTATATATATCCGTGAGGTGTATTTGATGATTGATGTTGTTGGGGTTGTTATAGTATGGTGGTGCAATTGAAAGGGTCTGGCAGTAGAAGACTGCAGTGAAGATTGAGTGCTGCACACTAGTTTGGGAATTTGGTTGAAATGCAGGTCTGATCAAGACCTGGGTTGTCAGAGGGAGACAACAGCAGCAAGAAAAGGGAAGATGTGGCTTGTAGTGTAGTAAGCTAGTCCAGTATCAGTACACTGTGTGCACTGATGCAAGTTGGAGATTTATACTAATTGTAGTTGCAGTAAGGGATTACCTGGAATTTATTCGTGTGTGTCTCGGGTGTTCAGATGGGTAGTGGCATTAATCATGTTGTGTGTGTTGTGATATGGTTTAGAAAGACATGAATTTCTTTAAAATTATCCAGGACCTGGGAGTGAGAAGATCTGATAACAGCTACTTTACTGTGTTCAGTATTTGATTCTAGAGTTAGTGTTATACAAGCACAGGTATGAGGAGAGGGTTGTTATGGTACAACACAACATAGAATTGGAAAATCAAGTGTTCGAGTGTTAGGAATTTGAGATAGCAACTACAGTCGGGTTAAGGTGTATTATGTATTAGAATGAGAGGGATTATTTATTGGTTACCATTGGTACAAGTACAAGTCAGTTAGTAGCATAACAGTGAGGGATTTGTGTTGATAAGTGAAGATAATCTCAGTGTTACCTGGGTGTTTAAGCAATTAGTATCAGTAGCTGTAGTTGTATGAGTATTGGTTTGGGGAATATAATTTAGTTATATACCTTTTAGTCTTATAAGTAGTTGGTTCTGAGTTTGGGGAAGAAAGTATCCATACCTGGGCATAGTAGCAGCAGTAGTAGTTGGAGTTGCAATTATTGATCCTTGTGCAACTCTATTTGGATAAGGGATATTAGTGTCAGCTAATAGATGTTAGTGACTATTAGTTAGAGAGGTTGAGTTATCAGTTAGTTGAATTAGTATCATAGCTAAGTTGTAAATTATATCTTACTGATATCAGTTACCAGTAGTAGTATATATTAGTTAGTATAATTGATAATATTTAAGATACTAGTTATACCTATATGTAATACCTAATATAGCTACTATTAGCTAGATAATGGCCCTTGAAGACTAGTAACCAAAGCTTGGACTTAGAAATTAGTGTATGACCTAGAAATGACTTAGAAAGCATACTAGTGCATTGTTAATTCAATATTCATCCATTATATATTTTAACTTGATTTTCCTAAATAGGATTATGTGACATCAACTTGGGCATCCAGAGACACATTTTGCTCAGGACCCGAGGTGAGTACACATCTCTGTTAGTTTTTAGTCATGATAGTATATATATCACATATTTTAGAATATTTTACTGGATTCTGACACAGTGGCTACACGAACTGGTACTAGATGGATCCTGTCATGGGATGTTATCCCCTACCGTGTTCAGCGGGTACTCCTTCACATGTATTTCATTATGTATATCTGATATTGATTATCGTATACTTCGTGTTCATACATTGCTCGTGTTCAGTGTGCTTATATTCGTGTTCGTAATATTTCGTGATTGGATCCATAAGTATTGGTTGGGGATGGGGGGAGTAGGAGTTGGTTATGTGATCAAGCACAAGTGTATTCGTGTATATGTCGATTACATATCACACGTATAATCGAGTTACCATATTGTATTCGTGTTCAACCCAAACCGATCATGTAATAAACTTGTACTCTAATACACATTAGCTAGTGTTATCTTATTCTTTACTTGCAGTGATTCTCTATTACCTGTTCTTTACTTTTAAGTACATTACGTGTTCAGTCTAGTTTATTATATTTCCTATTGCTAGTTATCTTGTATTTTTTTCTATTTTATGTTATATATGCTCTACTATGTATTTGGAACTTCTTTAAGAGGTACGTACTTCTCTCCAATACTGATTGGATATATTTTTCAAATGATTGGTTTGTGGAGCAGTGTCACACTTATTACTGGCCGCAGGACGGTGAGCCATTAGAGGATTCTTACTTAGAGCAGGAGGATCTAGTCCAGTGTTCGATGAGGTCAAGTTTCATATTTTTGGATATTGTATTAGTCTCATTCTAGGCTCATGGCATGTATATATTATTTTAGGAGTGACTATGACTAGACTTATGGATTTGGACTTAAGGATGTATTGTGACTCTTATTTTTTTCTCTTTTTTATTCCATATCGTGCTTTCAGCCTCCTTCAGTTTATATTATGATTAAGTATTGTTTACCATTATCATATACCATATTGTTCCTCCGTTTGGAGTTGAGATGACATTGATAGGTACCTTATATATATTATATGAGATGTTAGATAGTATGGTTGACCTAGACAGTGTTCTACCGCCGTTGCTGCGGCATAGGCTGGGCGTTATTCATTACTCGTGCCCTAATTTCGGGTGTGGGTCATGACACATTTTTAGTGGTGGCCTATGTAATGCCCCATAACCGCACGGTGCATTACGCTGAGTTGGATTGAATGAGGCAATAGTTGGTTACATTTTTGATTTATGGTATTTAGAAGAAAGTATTGATTTGAGTTGGTTTTATGTGCAGATCACAAGCGGAGTTCGATGGAATCAGGTGTTCGTTCAGAGCAGTACTGGAATAGTAAGATTGGAGCGATAATGTTGTCTTCTTTAGTCCGATCGGTCGGATGATTTGGAAGTACGGCCTGCTCACACGGTCATACCAATTAAGTAGATCGTGCTTTGTATCAGACCACGAGTTCAAGGGATCGGCCGTATTGGCAAGGTAGGGTGCTTAACGGAATTAGACTTCGTAAGTGAGTTTTGTCCCTTCTCCTCTACTTCTTTATGCCTAATAATATGGAACACACGTAATGGCTTGCATACTAGGACTAGAACTTAGAAATCACTATACTGTGGCATGCTTAGAGTTTACGTCATTTGGTTAGATTGGATTTGTGGCATGAGTTGGTTTTGCGTTGGGCAGTTGGAGCTTGAGTGTATTATCTTAGTTGGAACATCGAGGCACTTCGGGCGGGTGAGCGAGCATGCATTCGTGCACGAGTATCAAGTTGGGTGCTTTGTCAAGAAAAGCGTGTAATTGTGGTTTGAAACCGGACAACTGCATCGGTGAGGGCATTGTGCCACTATTGGGGCATTGTGCCACGGAGTTTTCTGAGCGAGGGGTGTTGCACCAATTGGAGCATTATGTCGAAGCGATATAGTGCCTTTGGGGATAACTTGAGATGGTACCTTGGGATATATGTTGGACAATGGTTATGGATAGTTGGTTGGATTGAGGCTAGGATAGTTTGGTGGGACAAGAAGGTTCGATTCTCTTGTCATACCTACTTGGTGTTTGCATCGGTCACGGACAACCTGTTGCGCACAAGGTTTCGTTTCCTAGAACAGGATAGGCTCCGGGGCACCGGGACCGTTTGACCATAGATGAGATAAGTGGTAACGTGCCTTTGGCGCGGTGCCGGCAGTTCGATACGACCAGGCGGGCTAGCTACCTAGTGCTGGACCGGGTAGAACTGTAGTTGATTAGTCCTTTATGGCTTGGCCAGTGACTTCATATAGATAAGAGTCGGTTTGTTTTGATTTGGTTAGGTTTGTACTTTTTGTGTAGGCAGCGACCACCTTGCCTCGACAAGAGTGTGCATATTGATGATTGGATTAGTAAGGCTTGGATTGTGTCATGGTTTGAGGATGGATATTGAGACTTGGATTATGATTCGATAGGTTTATTTGTTGCTTGGGTTTGAGTTTGATAGTTTGCATGCTAGTTTCCTTTGAGTTGGATATATATCTGCTTGTATATTTGTTTGAGTTGAATGATTACATATATAACCTGTTTTATAATTTTCCTTAATATGTCATACCTCTGTCATGAAATAAATTTAGGATTCAAGTGGAAATATCACCATATAACTATTTGTGTTCACTATTTTACTTAGTATTAGTTTAGACGAGTGGGTTACCCCGCTCACCAGTATAGCTGTGTTCTGACCCATATTTATAGGCATTATTTTATGTACACATGTGTAGTGGCACTGCTTGGATATACGGGACATGATATATTTGTCATGCCCTAGTCCCAAAATACGTAGGACTAGGAACACGTAAGCATGCCAGCCGTATGTATATGGCAACTCCAATATATGGATACCATAATACACACGTACGCTGTAATATGAATATAAACTCACATGTGGTATAAATATAGTCACAAGTCACAGATATACTAAATCTCATCCACACAACAAGTCACAAAAGAAAATAACTAAACTAGAATAATGAGTCTGAATAATCCAAAACTAATAGTCGGGTGGAGACAAATCCACTATCAATGACTATATCAATACTAAAATAAGAAAGGAGGGTAAATCTCCAATATAAATAAGATGATGATATAAAGGTATCAGCGAAGCGATCCGTCGCTAGAGATAATCAAAGATGCTCCGAAGGTAAGACCTCCTCGGAAGAGATAAGTGGTAAGTCCTAATCCGTGCTCCTACGAAAAGTTATGAACATCTACACCTGGAAAGGGACTAGGTCCTCAGAGGGACGTAACAAGATACATAGAAGCATGCCAATTTGAATACAATAAACATGCATAATAGGTAGAAAATATATAAGTACGCTGTACAAGACAATCTATATGAAATGCATAATGAGGACAACTTTTCGACGTATGGGCAAGGGTAGGCTACTCGATCTAAATCTCACACTCACACACACGTCAGTGGACATCATCAGCCGACATACCTCGGGGGTAGCGACCCTCGTGACTCCATCAATCGACATACCTCGGGGGTAGCGACCATCGGACATGACCACCATAGTGCGTGCTAGTTACTACAGTTTACCAGAGTGGTTAAAGCCCATACGCCTACTGATTGTCCTCTCATGATACTAAGTTCCATGTGTGTGTCAACATATCTAATATATAGTAATGACTGAAAGAAAACTACACATGCAAAAAATATACAAAAATGCAATGAATATACAGAAATAAAATAAGCATGCAAAATACTGCAAGAAATTTGGCAAGGTATCTTTTCTGGTCTGAAAAAGAATGAAGTCCCAACTCAAGGTGTCGTCCGATCTACCCGTCACATAAATTAAACAAGTTAGGTTACAAAAGTGGATGAATAGGTTCCTCCATTTAAATCTATTTTAATTCTGAATAAAATAACCTAAAATAGTATTTTTAATCTTATTATAATCTGATTTTATTACTAAACCCTAATTTTGGTCCAAAGAAAATTAACTTTACAGATTTGTGATCCGTGACACACAAATCGAGGCAATCCGTTGACCAAAAAGTCAACCAACTAAAATCCTAGATTTGTGTATAAAATTCTATAGATTTTAGCGCTACATGAACGCCAGAATTGACGGTTTTATAAAATCACAAGTCGGTAAAGAGTTATGGCCACAAGGGCGAATAGATGATAGTTTTTGGTAGTTTCCTATTTAAGTCTATGTTGCACAAATTTTACAGTAGATTAAACTTATATGTTAAATTCTGAAAAATTAATTTTTTGTAAGTTCATCATGTTAACTTTCTAAAACTTCAAACGGTTCGTAATTCCGAGTTCGGGATCTTCCGTAATCTCAAAAATACCAAAATACGTCTGATTTCGGACAGCTGACACTTTTAGAATTTTCTGGAAAAATAGATTCATAAATTATTAAAATAATTTATATATTCAGAAAACTAACCTTGATATAGTTCAATAAAAAAAACTAGAGCACGTTTGGAGTCCGGAGCTAGAAGATATCGTCTTTTTAAGTCGTCATAACATACTAGAAAACGAAGCTGAATTTATGACGAATTTTGACTCTTTTTGGACGAAAAAGAGAGACTTTTGGGAAAAAAAATATGAAGGATGAGGTATTTATAATGGTGGACATTACTTAATTGAATACGACTAGGATTGACTAATTTGAATATGATTAGGATCAGTTTAAATAATGATAGGATATACATGAAGTTTCTTTCCTAGTAGGCTCAGGATTTGAATTAATTTAAAATAGAGTTTGAGTTTATCTCAATAATTTATAATCTTAAATAAAATTAAGGATAATTCAAATAATTTATATATAATCTTATTAATATCTATTAACACTAAATTATTATCTATCTAATATTAAGACTATATATATCCAAATAAATCCTAAATAATTTCAAAAATCTAAATAAATTTCTTAAAATTCTAAATAAATTACAGAAAAATATAATTAAATATTTTAACCTAAAATAAATATTTGTTAGGAATAACATGCAAGTATGGTCTCATAGTAAATCATAGAAGTCCTAGAAATTTACGTTCTATATGTTTTAATTACCTAAAAATTCTAGAAAAATCTCCAAAAATCTAAAATAGTCTAAAAATATATCTAAATAAATATTTACATAAGTAAATATACTAAAAGTTTATTTTCTAATTAACTAAGAGAATACTCTAAAGTAATTCAATATTTAAAATAATCTATAATAAATATAATAATATAAAATATACACAAAATACCTATTTTGGGTGAGGGGGTTTACAATCTAACCAACTTAAAAGAATTTCGTCCTCGAAATTAACACTAACCCATATTCATAATAAATCACTATAGCTATTATACTTCATTGCTAGCTTGCAGTGCTTCCTAAAAGGTTATGATCAGCCACCCTAAAACTTTTTCATTTATTGTCCATACACTATTCTATTTCTAACTCATCTACACTACCCAAATTACAAGAGTTCTACTAGTAGTCACAGTCTCTTGAGGGTATTGTCTAGGTTATAAGACAAATATATCTATTGGGTCGAGAATCTTGGGGTACTTGTCTTGAATCTCACAACCATAATTTTTCTTTGTAACCGTCAAGTATCGTAGTCTAATACTGCCATCCCACTTGACCAATATGCCTGGAAATATTTCGACTACTCTACTACAACGGTCTAGCTGCAGCCGTCGCTACTTTGCCAGCGATTTGTCATAGTCGTCAGTTCATAACAAGTATCTTCAATTCTTTCCTAATCTTAGTCTTTTTTTTGGGGCAACAATTAAGGTCTTGACTAACTTATAAAACTATTAGAAGTGTAAACTAATTCAATAATCCAACTAATTAACGTTTAGACTAAGGGATGCTATTCATGGTTTAAAATAATAAGAGGATACATATATTGCTATAGTGCATATAAGGGTTATCATTATGAACTTATCTTTTAGTTATTAATCATTTACTAAACCATTTATGTTTTTAACTAACAAAACTACGGGTGGGGTCGAAGTAAACCAACAATTTATAATGGCACGAAAGGATACGACTATGATAGAAAGAGTTAAGCACGAGATAAGAAATGTATATAGAAGAGAAGATGAGTCACCCAAGGGCGAGAGGGTGATAGGAAGAGAATACCACTACTGCTACGCGTGTCATCCATTAGCTTCATGGATATGCCATCTAGTTAGGATATCAACATATCCTCATAACTGCTAAACTACCTTATATATAATTCTACGGCTATTATGCACCTAAGATCTCGTGTCACAATGGGGGTCATGAGTATGAACTGACACATATAGCTAAGGTCGTACCTGTATCTACGACTTCCTGTGCCCGTGCTTCTTATTTGTCATCATGAGTCTTGGCCTATGGGGTATATCTGGTACTATCCGTGTATTAACTTATACTAAGCACGAACGTTCGTCTTTGCGAAATAGGGGAAGATGGAGAACAACAATAAAGAGTTTAAGGAGGAGGTTATAGAATATAAGTACGGGATTCAAAGGGATTAGAGAATTCGAAAGGGAGTTGCCAAGACAGTTGTGGATTAAAATCTTATTTTGGTAAATTCCTATTCTCATGTTCACATCGGAACAGTTATGTACCTGACATGATATGCTCTGACTAGTCTAGAGGGCAAGTATATTTGTCTAACAAGTTGAGTCAACTATATCTCAATCCACGTAAGGTATTGATACAAAGATTGAACCAAGTGCACTACGGTTGATCAGACCATAATACACCGATTTTGATTTAGACAATGTATTAGTATGGGCCCCGAATAATACATATGTCATGAACAAGCTCAATAAAAAAATAAGCTTGCAAAACTATGCTATAATAATAGCATAAGTCGAGGTAGTAAAAATATAAGTACGCTTGATTATGATGGAGGAAGGTACAGAATAATCTAAGTTCACCAAGAAGATCGGTGTTGTGCCTCTACAATTGTCATACTAATTTCTTGTCTAAGTCTAAAGTCAACCAAATGGGTGTATGAGCCACTAAGTTCTATAGTCTAGATAAACACTAAAGTTCTATAGTCTAGATAAACACTATCTTCCTATACAAGCCTATAGTTGGTGTCATTCATTTATATTTTATTAATTGGTCAGAAGGACTATGTGATACTAGATTATGAGGCATACTACCAAACTTACAAAAATTTAACTAATAGTGTTATTGAATACTAGAGTATATATACCTAGTATAAGTCATCTTCCTAACCCCTATCAAGCACGAGAGAAGATTGACGTTGAGAAGGGATCAAGCAAGATGCAATACAAGAAATCAAATGAGAATGCGAAATAAAATCAAGGGAGTGATAAATAAGTGGATGAGATCCTATATTCTAATCCTATGCGCAGGCTTGCTCGGTACAGTAACGTAACCGAGATAATATGCTCTCGACCTGCATGGGCCACCATAAAAACATGTCACGCCCCAGTCCCAAAATATGTAGGACTAGGAACACGTAAGCATACCAGCCGTATGCATGTGGCAACTCCAATATATGGATACCATAATACGCACGTACGCAATAATATGAATATAAACTCACATGTGGTATAAATATAATCACAGGTCACAGATATACTAAATCTCATCATCACAACAAGTCACAAAAGAAAATAACTAAACTAGAATAATGAGTCTGAATAATCCAAAACTAATAGTCGGGTGGAGACAAATCCACTATCAATGACTATATCAATACTAAAATAAGAAAGGAGGGTAAATCTCCAATATAAATAAGATGATGATATAAAGGTATCAGCGAAGCGATCCGTCGCTAGAGATAATCAAAGATGCTCCGAAGGTAAGACCTCCTCGGAAGAGATAAGTGGTAAGTCCTTATCCGTGCTCCTACGAAAAGTTATGAACATCTACACCTGGAAAGGGACTAGGTCCTCAGAGGGACGTAACAAGATACATAGAAGCATGCCAATTTGAATACAGTAAACATGCATAATAGGTAGAAAATATATAAGTACGCTGTACAAGACAATCTATATGAAATGCATAATGAGGACAACTTTTTGACGTATGGGCAAGGGTAGGCTACTCAATTTAAATCTCACACTCACACACACGTCAGTGGACATCATCAGCCGACATACCTCGGGGGTAGCAACCCTCGTGAATCTATCAATCGACATACCTCGGGGGTAGCGACCATCGGACATGACCACCATAGTGCGTGCTAGTTACAACGGTTTACCAGAGTGGTTAAAGCCCATACGCCTACTGATTGTCCTCTCATGATACTAAGTTCCATGTATGTGTCAACATATCTAATATATAGTAATGACTGAAAGAAAACTACACATGCAAGAAATATACAGAAATGCAATGAATATACAGAAATAAAATAAGCATGCAAAATACTGTAAGCAATTTGGCAAGGTATCTTGCCTGGTCTGAAAAATAATGAAGTCCCAACTCAAGGCGTCGTCCGATCTACCCGTCACATAAATTAAACAAGTTAGGTTACAAAAGTGGGTGAATAGGTTCCTCCATTTTAATCTATTTTAATTCTGAATAAAATAACCTAAAATAGTATTTTTAATCTTATTATAATCTGATTTTATTATTAAACCCTAATTTTGGTCCAAAGAAAATTAACTTTACAGATTTGTGATCCGTGACACGCAAATCGAGGCAATCCGTTGACCAAAAAGTCAACCGACTAAAATCCTGGATTTTTGTATAAAATTCTATAGATTTTAGCGCTACATGAACGCCAGAATTGACGGTTTTATAAAATCACAAGTTGGTAAAGAGTTATGGCCACAAGGGCGAATAAATGATAGTTTTTAGTAGTTTTCTATTTACGTCTATGTTGCACAAATTTTACAGTAGAATAAACTTATATGTTAAATTCTAAAAAAGTAAATTTATGTAAGTTTATCATGTCAACTTTCCAAAACTTCAAACGGTTCATAATTACGAGTTCGGGATCTTCCGTAATCTCAAAAATACCAAAATACGTCTGATTTCGGACAGCTGACACTTTTACAATTTTCTGGAAAAATAGATTCATAAATTAATAAAATAATTTATATATTCAGAAAACTAATCTTGATATAGTTCTAATAAAAAAACTGGAGCACGTTTGGAGTCCGGAGCTAGAAGATATCGTCTTTTTAAGTCGTCATAACATACTAGAAAACGAGGCTGAATTTATGACAAATTTTGACTCTTTTTGGACGAAAAAAGAGGATTTTGGGGAAAAAAAAATGAAGGATGAGGTATTTATAATGGTGGAAATTACTTAATTGAATACGACTAGGATTGTCTAATTTGGATATGATTAGGATCAGTTTAAATAATGATAGGATATACATGAAGTTTCTTTCCTAGTAGGCTCAGGATTTGAATTAATTTAAAATAGTGTTTGAGTTTATCTCAATAATTTATAATCTTAAATAAAATTAAGGATAATTCAAATAATTTATATATAATCTTATTAATATCTATTAACACTAAATTATTATCTATCTAATATTAAGACTATATATATCCAAATAAATCCTAAATAATTTCAAAAATCTAAATAAATTTCTTAAAATTCTAAATAAATTACAGAAAAATATAATTAAATATTTTAACCTAAAATAAATATTTGTTAGGAATAACATGCAAGTATGGTCTCGTAGTAAATCATAGAAGTCCTAGAAATTTATGTTCCATATGTTTTAATTACCTAAAAATTCTATAAAAATCTCCAAAAATCTAAAATAGTCTAAAAATATATCTAAATAAATATTTACATAAGTATATATACTAAAAATTTATTTTCTAATTAACTAAGAGACTACTCTAAAGTAATTCAATATTTAAAATAATATATAATAAATATAATAATATAAAATATACACAAAATACTTATTTTGGGTGAGGGGGTTTACAATATTAACGATAAGTACTTTTGTGGACAAGAGAAAGAGCAAGGGTGTTGCATCGCCTTTGTGTCATTCTTCTTTGTGATATTTTTATTTGGACCCTATTGAGAGCATCGCTGCGTATACACTGATATGTGCTTGGTACACAATACTTGACTTTCGCTGCAACTTAGTCATTTTGATGATAACTTTGATGTTTCACAACAACGCCTTGTGCGACCGCAACTCCAGGCTCGTACGACATCATGTCCCGATGAGAACGATTGTCCTGCAGGAGCGCTGCAACGTGGTGATTCACGTTCAGCGGAGACGATCGAGCTTGCAGGAGATTGGGGCATGATAAATTGGTATCAGAGCACCCAGTTCATTTCCTCGGACTTTCTCCTTTGGTTTATCACAAACTCTAAATAGCTTCCACGTATCGTTTGGTTCTTGGATCTACTCGGTGCCGCATTGGATGTTTCATGCAATAAGTCTATATATATGCTGGTTGTGGGTGCAAGTTATTTTTTATTGCGTTGTCTTTCATTGGTTTTCGATAGATTGTGTAGCATCATTTGGAGTTGTTGCATTCATGCAGCAAGTTGTGTGGCATTGTTGCATTTATGCAATAAGTTGAGAGGTGTCGTTGCGTTGGTTTGGCTTATCATTCGGAAAGATTCTGGTTGCATCAGTTGAGCAGTTGGTTGGAAGACGAGATTAGTTTTGTGGCATGTTGTGAGTTGAATCATCGGAAGAGAATGGAACGTTGCACGAGTTGCTCGTGTAGCGAATGCGTTGGATGGAGTTTTATTTTTGGCTGGGCATATCACAGAGAGCGTTGCATGTGTTGCTCGTGTGGCGCATTGGTTGAGCAGGTTTGAGTTTGGCTTGGGAATATCAAGATAGCATTGCACGAGTTATTCGTACAACAAATGTGTGGAATAATTGGGTATTGGATTGGATTACTTGGAAGAGATCGTTGCACTGGTTGCTCGTGTAGTAAAAATATCGGACGGTTTGAGAAATAGTTGGAAGTATTGAGAATGGAACATGGCACAAGTTGCATAGCGAGATTGATGTAAGGAGTTAGATGGTTCATGTGTTGGCTGAGTTTCATCTCAGACTTTGAGTTGGGGATGGCAGGATCACGCAGAATGGATGGTTCGAACGGATCTTGGATCAGTGCAAAGAATTGTGATGCGAATAGTGACTTGATTCAGAGTGGTATATGTTATACCACATAGTGAGCGAGGCATTAGAATATTTTGGATATATATCAATGAAATTACCGCAATGGACACGGGTAACATGAATATAAGTTGGTTGGTACACATCAGCTTAGTTAGAAAATTGAACATAGAGCAAGCGAATGTTAAGTTACAATCGACAGGATTACCCCAGAATAGTTGGTTTGGAATAGACGTTTGTCAACGCAGAGTAAGCACGAGAGAGACTCTATTTCCAAGTGGTATATGGTACAATAGTATTTGACTCAGGTATTCTTCGATACGTTATACTTGAGTGATCAAGAATGGACTTGTGCAAATGAAAGTATCATTGGACTTGAGTGATCAAGAATGGACTTGTGCAAATGGGAGTTTTGATAGACGAGAACGGAACAAGCAATAGAAAGAGTGTTTGGAATTTGAAGTATTGATTCGGACCAAGTATTGGAAACAAGTTGAGATCGATCAGATGGAAAGCTGAATATCAGAGTTCGCTTGGACGATTAGGAAGTTCGGCGGAGCATTCATTGATGAAAAGAGAGAGAGAGAGAGAGAGTTGAGCATGAGGAAAAAATAGTTGGGATATGCTTGAGTGAGCGATGGGTGAATCAAAGGGTAGCGAGCACGGACTACGAATTTTGGCAACACATTGGAGCTATTGGTTGAGAAATGAAATACGATCTGGTTTGGAGGAGCAATACGATGGACTCGTACGAACTGGAAGGATTTTGGATATTGGCGTTCGAGAAGTTTGACTCAAGTTTAGCGGAAGTAAAATTTGGCAAAATAGTACAATGATGGTGGACGGATTCTCCAAAAGACGCGAACGGGCATGAGGCAAGTCTAGTTGATGTTAAGTCAGATTAGAAGTTAACACTTGATTTACTGAGGCAGATTGAGGCAACAAGTAAAGATAATATGTATTTGAGATTATGTTGGAACTTGTGCATGGGTCATTGAGAGTGTGTGGACTAATCGGATTATAGCGAAATCAATACGGGCGAAGGAATGGATTTTGAACAAGAATTATGGCGGATGGACTTTTGAAGATAGCTAAGCGAGAGAGCAACACTGAAGCAAAATACCGTGCTTCTCGAGCAAGTTGGACGTGCACTGTGAAACATGGCATAGGAATAAGAATTGGAGCAAGTCTATGGTTTCAGAAATCATTGCAAGTGGTAGTACAAGAAATCGAACTTGGCAGTTCGAAAATTTTGATGGATTCAGGGAAAAACGACGGATTGATGGAAGACGGTTTCAACGAGCACAGTTCTCGATTTGTGGCTGGGATAGATAGTGAGACTCTAGGTGGTTAAGCGACATTTGGTTGACAGATTCGTCATAGGTAGTGCATGAACTTCTCAGAGTCAAAAGTTCGTTCGGATGGAATGGTTAAATTATGGCTCAGATTTGCAGAGCTATTATAGCATGGTTCGTAGTAACTTTCCATCGTGATGACTTACAATTATTGAGCATAGTTTCGGGATTGCTGACCCTAGTGACTTGACCGCCAAATCAGAAATGAATATGGTAGACCCATAGAACGACCCTTGCGGTGGAGAATTTGGAAATACGTCGAGGGTGGATTTGAGTGGTGTATATTGGAGATAGGTCTGAGTGTTGGATCTGAAAGATCCTTGGGAAAGCCTTCAGCTGAAGATGCAGCCGAAAGATTGAAGCGATGGTGAAAATGGCCTAAGTCAACTGATGAGATTCAGAGTCACAGATTTTTGAAGATGGCATCGTTCTGACTCGTCGTATCCCGGAAGGGAATATCATTCATATGAATTGACGACTGTGAAACTAGCTCGTGAAGTTAAAGCAGCGGATCGTTCAGATCAAATCCTTGCAATACTAGAAGGGACAGATGTGCCTCAGATCTACAAGATGCATCGAAACTTAGTCTGGAATGCGTGCTCGTACATAAGGCGATGGTGATATTCGTGCTTTGAGGCAGTAGAAGTAGCACAAAGAACTATTTCATGTGCGACCTAAGAATTATGGAGAGTGTGTTCACGTTAAAATCGTGGCGACATTATCTATATGGCGTGGTAGCAAAATCTTCGTAGATCACATGAACCTCAATATAGATATTCAACCAGTGAGGTATTGAGATTGAGGAAAAGGTGTTGGGCTAAGCTGATCTAAGAGCATAGTTTGATATTTGGATAAGTCGCCTAGCTAGGGTAGTATCAGTTGTGATGATCGTTCAGAGCAAGAGATAATATTTGGAGACGGTGCTTGCAAAACATTGTGCGATTGGAGTCATGCTATAGTTTTGTTGATTGAGCTTGGACGGTGCTAGTATGGATTCGGAGATAGTCGGATGGATTAAATTGGAACAAAAACTGATTGGGTCAAGTGGAGAGATCGTCAGTGGGAAATCATTGTATTTGAGAATAGCGCTTGTACGAGTGTGTTAGGATGAACGTCAGGATTGGTTCAGTCGGGAGTAAAGTAAATGAATGCCTCGGACATAAAGATACCCTTGTAACTTGTCCAAATTCGCTATCGCTAAGATCGGTTGAAATACAAGTATTTCAGGAACGCCTTAAATATGTGTATGATCCAAAATAAGCGATATGAGAAATTCTTATTGAGCTGCAAGAAGGATCTAGAAATATAGAATTTGTGTGAGTATTCCGTGCGAGCGAGATATTGAGTCTGGATCAGGAGAATGTGAGTTGCATGGAGCAGAGTTATGAATTGGGCATACGACATGCGATAAGAAATGGAAACTGTTTTGATTTGAGGACGAACCTGATTCTAAGTGGTATATTATGTAATGTCCCACAACCGCACGGTGTATTACGCTGAGTCAGATTGAATGAGGAAATAGCTGGTTATATTTTTGATTTGTGTGATTTGGGAGCAAGTATAGATTTGAGATTATTTCATGTGCAGATCGGAAGCAGAGTTTAATGGAATCAGGTATTCGTTCAGAGCAGTACTGGGATAGCAGGATTGGAGAAATAATGTCGTCTTCCTTAGTCTGATCGGTCGAATGATTTGGAAGCACGGCCTGCTCGCACGGTCATACCAATTGAGTAGATCGTACTTTGCATCGAACCACGGGTTCAAGGGATCGACCGTATCAGTAAGACATGGTGCTTAACAGAATCAGACTTGGTAAGTGGGCTTTGTCGCTTCTTCTCTACTCCATCATGCATAATAATATGGAACACACGTAATAGCTTGAACACTTGAACTGGAACTTATAAATTACTACACTGTGGCGTGCATAGAGTATACGTCGTTTGGTTAGATAGGATTTGCGGCTTGAGTTGGTTTTGCGTTGGGCAGTTGGATCTTAAGTCGATCATCTTGGTTGGAACATCGAGGCACTTCGGGCAGGCGAACTATGGTGCATCCGTGAACGAGTATCAAGTTGGGTGCTTTATCAAGCAAAGTGTGTAGTTGTGGTTCAAAAACAGACAACTACATCGGTGAGCACATTGTACCACTATCTGGGCATTGTGCCACTGAGTTTTCTGAGCGAGGGGTGTTGCACCAATTGGAGCATTGTGTCGAAGCGGCATAGTGCCTATGGGGATAACTTGAGATGGTGCCTTGGGATATAAGTTGGAGAATGGTTATGGATAGTTGGTTAGATTGAGGCTAAGATAGTTTGGTGGGGCGAGAAGGCTCGATTCTCTCGTCATACCTACTTGGTGTTTGCATCGGTCACGGATAACCTGTTGCGTACATGATTTGGTTTTCTCAAACGGGATAGGCTCCGGGGCACCGGGATCGTTCAGCCATGGAGGAGACAATTGGTTACGTGCCTTTGGGGCGGTGCCTGCAGTTCGATATGACCAGGCGGGCCCGCTACCCAATGTTGGATCGGGTAGAACTGCAGTTGATTAGTCCTTTATGGCTTGGCAAGTGACTTCATATAGATAAGAGTTGGTTTGCTTTGGTTTAGTTTGGTTTATGCTTTTTGTGTATGCGGCGGCCACCTTGCCTCAGCAATAGTGTGCATATCGATGATTGGATTAGTAAGGCTTGGATTATGACATGGTTTGAGGATGGATATTGAGGCTTAAATTATGATTCGATAGGTTCATGCGATTCTTGGGTTTGAGTACGACGGTTTGCATGCTAGTTTCCTTTGAGTTGGATATATATATGCTTGTATATTTGCTTGAGTTGAATGCTTGCATGTATAACCTGCTTTATAATTTTTCTTAACATGTCATACCTCTGCAATGAAATAAATCTAGGATTCAAGTAGAAAGATCACCATATAACTGTTTGCATTAACTATTTTACTTAGTGTCAGTATAGACGAGTGTGTTACCCCGCTTACTAGTACATCTTTGTACTGACCCACGTTTGTTGGCATTATTTCAGGTATGCAGGTGTAGTGACACTGCTTGGATATACGGAACATGATGTAGAACAGTAAGTACCTTTGTGGGCAAGATAAAGCAAGAGTGTTGCATCGACTTTGTGGCATTCTCCTTTGTGGCATTTTTATTTAGACCCTATCGGGAGCTTCGCTGCGTATACTCTGATGTGTGCTTGGTACACAATACTTGACTTTCCCTGTAACTTGGTCGTTTCGATGATAACTTTAATGTGTGACAACATCGCCTTGTATGAGTGCAACTCCAGGCTCGTACGATAATATGTTCCAATAAGAACGATTGTCCTACGGGAGCACTGCAACATGGTGATTCACGTTCAGCGAGGATGATCGAGCTTGTGGAAGATTAGGGCATGACAGCCTATGCAGGTCTAGATTCGCAACAAGTGCGATCTCGTAGTAGTACTCTACATATGAGATACTGCTACGAGTTTGCTTTAGGATATAGGATATCGGCTAAGAGTATACTCAATCACAACTAGGTAATATTTCCAAATATCTGTTTTGCTATCCTTATCTACTTGAATGCTTGCTTTACTTTGGATAATTTTGTTCTTCTTTGATGATATCGTATCTTACTCAATATTGATTCCTTTGTCTCAATCCATCTTCAGGATGGCGCCGAAGACGCGATCCCAGCGCTCAGGCGTAATGTCAGCGAGGTCGGTCACTTCATGGCATATGAGGGCAGCACCAGTAGACACTGCTCCTACAATATCAGTTCGGAGGACCACTTCACCGGTCCAGGTGGGAGTATCGGTCGTAGCTTTTGATGGTGCTCCACCTCTGGTACAGAGGACAGTGCCGACAGTCTTAGAGGGGCTTCCACCTCCACCACCCGCAGTTGATCCGACACAGGTGTTTGCACTCTTTCAGTAGATGATAGAGGCCCAGTAGCGCCAGTCAGGGATTTAGAGGCAGGGCATTGAGAATGCCTACCAGCTTGCACTCACCGCCGTCGAGAGAGTTGCCTTAGTCTAGCCACAGGTAGCTCTACCTCAGTTCACTCCATTGCAGCCGAGGCTGGTGACTATCATAGACTTCAAGAGGATGTGGTCGAAGGACTTTAAAGGCACCGAAGGAATTATTTATGCTGATGATTGGACCGAAGATATAGAGAGGAACCTGCTGCTGGCGCAAATTCCATATAGCCTACAGGTAGAGGCAGCAGGGAGCATGATGTTTGACATCGCATTGACTTGGTTCATAACGGACCCTAGGATCTCAGTGTCAGGACTTACTTGGGAAGCTTTTAAGGATCTTTTTAAAGGAAAGTTCTTCCCGGATATGGCTCTGATATCTCTAGAGAGCTAGTTTTAGTACCTCGTCCAGGGGAGTATGACAGTGGAAGATTATGCGGCAAAGTTTTGTAGATTGGGTCATGTTTTGGACGGACAAAATCCCCGAGGGAAGACACAAAAGTTCAAAAATTGTCTGAATAGGGAGATTAAATTCCAGACCAGCGGACATCGCACCACTACATTAAGGATATCCTGGTGTAGGCACAGCAGGGGGAGGATGATTTGGAGCTTGTCACTAAGAGGATGAGGGATCCTTGAGGATCTAGCAGTAGTGAGGGCCCACTAAAGTGGCCTAATTTTTAGTAGCAGCATCAGAGACATTTCCAACAGCCGAGGCATCAGTTTCTCGCCCCAGCTAGAGTGCTAGTACAGCCAACGTAACAGATTCAGAGGCCAGCTCAGCCAGCTATTCCTTTCCTATTCTATAAGAAGCCGGGAGATGGATGGGATGCGTGCAGGATGAGATTGGGCCAGTGTCTATTTTGCAGATCAGGAGACAACCAGTTGAGGGCTTATCCTAGGGCTCTAGCTCATCCAGCTCAGGGAGGGTCGCAGACACAGAGAGCACCCATGAGACAACCAGTAGGACAATAGAGATGACCTCCATTGCCGACACAGCAATAGAGGTTCGTACTGCACCAACAACAGAAGAGAGGTGCACAGCAGGGGCGAGCTTTCGCCTTGACCTTCGAGAAGGAGGAACTAGTTGGAGATGTCATTTCATATTCAGTCTATCTTGATTCTTTTCTAGCTAATTCTTTATTTGATTTTGGTGCTTCATATAGTTTCGTATCTATATCTTTTGCTTTGAAGCATTATCTTGAGACTGAACCGTTGGCGAGGACTTCTAAGATCACGACCAGGGGTTGCATTATTCTGGTCAGTGATGTTTGCAAGGATAAGAGAGTTTCTCTGGGAGGTCGAGAGTTGAGCGTGTGTCTACTCGTAATGCCACTTCCGAGATAGGCTATAGTACTCGAGATGGATTGGTTGAGTAGGTACCATGCTAGTATAGATTATCGTGGAGGAAGAGTTTTGTTTCAGACACCCAGAGAGCCAGAGTTTGATTTTGTCAGAGGAGAAACAGAGCAGAGTGAGGGAGACTTCTGTGAAGTTATGGTAGAAGAGCAGGAGCCATCACATCCATTGATTGCAGAGTATATGGACGTCTTTTCGGAGGAGTTGTCGGGGTTGCCACTAGAAAAAGATGCCAAGTTCTTTATAGACTTAATGCCAGGCACAGATCCAATATCACGGTACGTCTATAGGGTTAAAAATAGCAAACTGGTACAGTTGAAGAAGCAGGTGGATGAGTTATAGGACAAGGGCTTCATCTGCTCTAGTATATCATCGTGGAGTGCTCCGGTATTATTTGTACCAAAAAAGGATGGGTTGGTACTTTTGTGTATCGACTACATGGATTTTTAGGAGTTGAAGAAAAGGTTGACTACAACTCTAGTATTGACGTTGCCATCGGGGACATGAGAATTTTCCATATACAGTGATGCTTCGGATAAGGGTTTGGGATGTATGTTACAGCAGAATGGGAAGGTGATTGCCTATGCTTCCAAGCAATTACGTCCGCATGAGAAGAATTACCCTACCCATGACTTGGAGTTGGCAGCAGTCATCTTTTCTCTAAATCTGTAGAAACACTACTTGTACGAAGAACGTGTAGAGATCTTTGTGGACCACAAGATCTTGAAGTATATGTTTACACAGAAAGAGCTAAACATAAGGCAGCGGCGATTATTGGAGTTGATGAAGGACTTTGATATTTCTTTGTAGTACCATACAAGAAAGGCCAACGTAGTCGCTGATGCCTTAAGCAGGTATCCAGTGGCTATGTGTCACCCTCACATTTTTAATCAAGGGTAGTTTGGTAATTGACATAGATATTTTAATTTTAGGATGTATTATATTTAAATATTGTGCATGTGTGATTAAATAATTATTGTATTATTATTGATTGTTAGTTATAGATTTTTTTTGGACTTGTGTAGTGGACCTAACCCCGTTATTAGTTGCATGAACCCAATATTTTAGTCTAGTTTAGATTGAGCCTATCAATTAGGCCCATGGTTAGGAGGATGGATAAATTAGTGAAACCGTTAGACTAGAACCTTCCCTCCTTAATTAATTTCTTCATGAGAGGCCCCAAGGGATGTTTTGGACATTTTATATTTCTTGGGAGAGGGGTTTATGACCAGCCATTAAAGGAGGAGAGATAGTGTCTCTCATTTCATTTTGTTCATTCCAATTAGATATTTTTTTTCTTTTCTAATTTCTTCATTCCCTCACCATTCCCTCACAAATTTCCACCCAAATTCCTTCCCTATTCTACATTTGAGACTACTAAAACAAGGATCTATAAGAAGGAAGCAAGAATCTAGAAGGAAAATGCCAAGATCTAGAAAGAGGAGCTATACTTCTATATTTGGGGATTTTATTGGGAATCCATCTCTCAATAGGTTTATTTTAGTTTTCTCCCTTTTAGTAGAATCTAAATCTGATATTTAACCATGAGAAACCAACCCACATGCATAGGCTACCTATAGGAATTGGTTTTAGGTTCATAGGAGACCTACGGTAGAACTTATGTGCATTTTGGTATCAATTTTGGCGGAATTCCGAGATTGGCACATATAGTGTTTGTCAATTGGTCAAATAGATCTAATTAACATATGATTTCTTGTTTGGGACTAGTTTTGTGTCCATAATTAGGTACGTGTAGGCCGTATCTCGTCAATATGATAAAATGGGCTAATTTTGTGAGTTTTCCTCCGACATGGGGACTTGTGCATATCACATTATGACATGGACACGTAGTTAATCTAATTACTATACATATTATTCATATTTAGTGTATTTGACTTGCTCGTGTCCTCCGGGGTGAATTTGGTTATGTGTTGGAGCGGCATCGCAAGCGTATCATACAGTTAGTATGATACGGGTGCGGTGCACTCCACGTGTTTGATGTTTTGCCTTTAATTCTATACGTACATGTATATATATATATATATATATATATATATATATATGATATTTATGTGATATATATATATGTATATAATAGTGTATATGAGTTTGTGTATTTGTGTGTCTATATGTGTGTATATAATAGAGTATATAGTTATATATATATATCTATGTGTATATATATATATGTACTTGTATATATGTATGTGTGTGTTTGATTATATGTGTGATATATATATATATATATATATATATATATATATATATATATATATATATATATATATATATATATATATATATATATATATATATATATATATATATATATATATTCATATATTTATAGTTGGGTAGATATAGATATTGATATATATACACATAGAGGGTTATATGTATATATGTGTTTGTGTGTTTGTGTGAGTGGTTGTGAGTTTGTGTGTGAAAGGTGGATGTGAGTATGTGTCAGTGTGAGGGAGCTCGAAGCAAGCTCGTACAGTCCCGACAGTATTCTTCGTGCACCAAGATGAGGGACAACAACAAGATTTGGGTGAAGGAGGTGCAGTCGAGCAGTCCATCAGCAGAGAATTCACAACAGGTTCAGTATCAATTCTACTGGAGAGCAGTGACTGAAGAAAGTGCAACAGCTACAGCCCTGGGAGCTCGAGCAGTGGATAGCTCGGGTTTGTCTGCATTTTAGTGCAGCTCATGCATCTTGGAGTTGTACAAAAGGGAGCTCTTGCAGTGGAGACTTCCCAACTACACCAAGCAGTTACAGCTGCTATGGGAGGCAGTGTGCAGCAACAAGATAAGTAGCCTTAGTGCAATATCAATTGTGCAGCAATGCACAACCAGTGTATTGGCTCGTGCAGCCAAGGAAGAGGGACACCATCAACCAATGCAATTAGCACTTTGGAAGTGCAGGCATCAATGCACAACAAGTATCGGGTTTTCAAAGTACGCAAATAACCTGAAGGAACTCAGCAGTAGCAGTAGCAGCTAGCAAGTAGTTGGAGTGCAGCAACAGCAAGTCTTGAGGAGCAAGCAACATGTGCAGTCATCAAAGAGGGTCAGCAGCTCCTACATCGACATATCGACTACAATTCAGTCATAAGAGGGGACCCTGTACAGTAAAAACCAAGCAGAGCAGTAGCAACTGTGCAGTGCCCAGGAATAAGAGTTCTGCATTCAGGTATCAGTAGTGTGGTATCGGCTAGCTAGCTGGGCATTGTATTTAGTAGCAGAGGTATCAGTTCAGTTGAATAATAGGCCTTAGGCTTGGGTGTTATATAACCGTGACAGCAACAAGTTGACATAGTAGTAGGAGCTCTATGCTCAGATGGTGCTAGTTGATTAGGATTCCTTAAGGAGTAGATGTTGTATTGAGTATCACTCTTGATCTCTTAGTGTGAGGTTTTGGGGTAGTATTTCAGTCAGGTTTTGAGAGTGATATCAGTGTGGAGTGTAAGATATCGAAAGTCTGAACGTGTAGACTGTGAGGTATGGAGGTGATTGATGTGCAACAGTAACATCATCAAGCAGACAATTTGACTAATATGTGCACTTGTACAGGTTTCAAGGAGTAGGGTACTTTAGTTAAGAAATAAAGTTAGTATTGGTAAGTGTCATGGTTCATGTAATACTAGTTATATCTAAGATAGTATCTTTATACCTATGCATAGGGGTTATATAAACTACTAGTATCTAGTATAGCTATATTAAGACTAGGAGTGGCTTAGAAGACTTCGTATGACAAGGTATTAACCTAGTTGAACTTAGACATGGCCTAGAAACACTATACTTAGCTAGTTTCATTGTTTACCTTTCTAAATCACCAATTAAATTTAATATTTGATATTTAGGTCTTTGTGACTACATTTTGGACATCGATCCTCATTTCTTGCTTAAGACTACAAGCGAGTATATTCTCTGACAGTTTTTATTATGTTGATTATTTCTTTGATTCTAGATGTAGTGTATACTATATTCTGACACTGTGGATACACGGGCTAGTATCATAGATACCTGTCATGAGGAGTCATGATTGGAATCCATCGTTCTAGCTGGGGACGAGAAAATATTAGCAGATTATGTGATCACACCCCACTTTACATGCATCATAGCTCACCCCACACATCATATAGGGTGTAGCCTGACCATTTACATGCCTCATAGCTTGTTATATATGATTAGCCTGACTATTGCTCGCATTATAGCTAACCAGATGGTTAGCCTGACCTCACATATATCATAGCCAATCATATATAATAAGCCAGATCTTGTCCCAAGCCGATCACATAATAAACTGATATTTCAAACACTTAGTTAGAGATTCCATATTTTCTAGTTCAGTTATTCTAGCATTCACTTATATTCTGTTCATTGCTAGTTTGTACTATTGTTGATTACCTATTTTCCAGTATTCCTTATTTCTAGTATTTCTCTTCATCTTATATTTCCTTACACTATTTTATAGTTTTGTCAATATAAATAAAATTGTTGTTTAGTGCTTGTGCTTCGCTCCAATCCTGACTGGATAATATTTTTCAGAGGACCTTGAGGACTTTTGTCCTACTCACTACAGCCTAGGAGTAAAGGGAGACTACATACCGGAGATCCTAGGGGAGTCACTTACCTTAGAGGAGACACCACTCGCAGTCATTTAGACAGCTCCTTGGTCTAGTTATCTATGTATTTATTTGTTCTAAACTTGAGACTTGGATTGTATTATTGTTGAGACTATTATGTTGGGATAGCTAGACTCTAGATTATTTTTGTATTTAAGTTGTTGTGCTTGACTTATGTTGGTACTTCCATATCTTTATATCTTATCATGCTATCTATTTCCTATAGTTATTGTGATTGAGTATATTATGAATTGTTGATCAATGCATTATCCATTGTCCTCCTTATGACATTGAGATCATTGACGGGTTATCTTGTGAGTTATGATTAGTAGTATTGAGACCTAGACAGCGTTCTACTGTCGATGCTACGGCATAGGCTGGACTTACCCATGGCTTATGCCCAAATTTTGGGTGCGGGTCGTGACACATTTTTAGTGGTGGCCCATGCAGGTCAGGCTTTAAAATAGTACGATATCGTGGTAGTGCAATGACTTAGTTGTACTATTGCGAGCCTGCGATAGGATATAGGATATAAGATATTAGGATGAGAGGATACTCAATCACAAATTTCTTGAGAGATTCCTGGGATGACCCTTAAGAATCTTTTTATAAATTCTAATTTAAATCTTTCATTTGTTTTTGTTCTCACTTATTTTTATTGAATTTGATTCTTGGTGATCGGTTACTGAATTTAATTCTTGGTGTTCGTTGTTGAGTTTGATTTCATATCGAGATAAATTTTACGGACTAAATTACGGTATCATTTGATGACATATGTTGATAAGGAAAGTAAGAAAGGTAAAACGTCTGCTTTGGTTATAGAGCCTTGAGTTTATCGCAGCCATATTAACTGGTGTGGCAGAAACGTAGGGACCTAACTTTGGATGTACATATCTTAGTTATAAAATTTAGAATTTGTCGCAGCTATACTAGTCGGCACAACGAGGATTCTAGACGACATGATTATAGAGGTGCATACCTAAGTTATGGAATCTATCATTTATCGCAGCTATGCTTACTAGCGTGGCGAGAATTCTGAGTGTCATAATTTCTGACAGACATGTATGATTATAAGGTTGTATCTTAAATTGGTTCTTAAAGTATTATCTTAATACTTCTCTACTTCTGTTATTATGGGACTTTTTTCCATCCTTTTTTTAGCTTAGCAGTAGAGATACCTTCAGTTCTTTAGTCCAGTTCTTTATAGAGATTTATTTTATTAGGGTTCCTTGTTAGTGTGATAATTGGTGACTTACAATTAGGTGTGTATCTAGAGTATCAATATTGAATGTTGGGAGTTTGGCTTATGAGTTTGTAAGTGGTTCTTGCTTGGGCATGTGAGCAATATACATCAATCTAGAGATAACCCATAGCGTAGTACCTTGTAGCAATAGTTCTATGATAAGGTGTTATTAAAGTTAGTATTGGTACTATAGGTGGAAGGGGTAGTAGAGAGTATCAATGGTGGTTCCATGAGTTAGTATCAGAGTCAGCATGCCAGTTTTGGATAGTCATGAATTAATGTAGTTGAGTGATCCATGTAAACAATTAAGTATCAAGGAAATTGTGTTGGAAATTAATGGAGCATGATATTCAATTTGGTGGTTGATACTTGGGTGTATCAAAAGTAAAGAAATGTGTATGCATAAAGGGTATTAGTGAGTGTGCTATAGTAGGAGGGTACCCATAAGTGTATAGAAGAGTGTGAGGGAATAAGAATACATTATGCTAAGGTAGTAGGACTTGTGTTACAGGTAAAAGTAGAGCATTGATGTGAGTAGATAAGAGTGTACCAGTATATGACTAGTGATGAGTATATCACCTTATATTAAGGTTAGTGATATGTTGGAAGAAATAGGTGGAAGAGTATCTAGAAATTGTATGAAGAATGCACAATGGATGATGAGTGTCAGTGTAGAAGTTCATGAGTATCAGAAGGTGGAAGCCTGAGTATTAAAATTTTTAGTATGTCATGGGTTGAGAAATATCAAGATTGGTTATGGAAGATATGTAGTGTATCACTAATTACTGTATCCGTCCGTAAAAGGTTTAAGGAGAGATACATATACATCAATAGAGATATGGAACCATGTGTCTGCCTTGAGAGTGAAGTAAAAAATATGTATTATAGAAGTTAATGACTAGACCATTGGATGCAAGTGACCATGAGTTTTAGTGAGTGTGAGGAGGTGATCTAATAATGAAGCTAGTGTCCAGAATAGTGGTAGTGTGGTAGTAAAGTATTGTAAGCATTAAGAGGCTAGTGTCCTAGAACATTAAGGGCATATATTGTGTAGTTAGTAAGCTAGTGTTACTATATCGGGAGTACTAGTGTTTCTATATCAGGGATTAGTTGAGTAATATGCTAGTAACAATAAGTACCTTGTGTGATAAATTGGTGTATCAGTTAATATGGATAGAAAAGCATTTGGAGATAATAGTACAAGTGATCTAGGCAATAAAGGAGAGAGATAATATATATATATATATATATATATATATATATATATATATATATATATATATATATATATATATATATATATAGGAGTAAGTTTAGTAGGTACAGTACCTTGCTAATTTTGAGTATAGAGGTCGTATGTATCAAGGAATAGTACGAGGGGTATAAGGAGACCTGTGAGATGTCATGGTATTGTAATGGCTGGAAGGTAATTGTAATTTATTGTGATACTAATGTATAGATGAGAACCTTGGGGTGATTAACAAGTATTAGAGAATAAGTTACACCAAGTATTAGATAGAAAGAGTACCCTTGTAACAAGAGCCGGAGTATCTCAAGTATTATAAAAGTTTAGGCACAAGTATTTTAGTATAAATATATAGAGGAGAGACATGAGTAAACTTGGTATGAGGATGTCATCTAAAAAGTATATAAGAGCCGGTGCCATGTGTAGACAGTAACAAGATTTGAGTAAGGCATCTTATTGGGAGTATTTAGGTTGGACAAGGGTGTGCTAATAAAATATATGATTAAAAAAGTATATAAGTGTTCCTTGTAAGAAAATGGTTGAGAAGTTTTGGTGATTACAAGAACTGAAGTAGAACAAGAAGGTAGTATTTTAGCGGTAAAGTATCCTAGGTAGCAAGTGCCAGTGAATGAGTATGTCCATGACCTAGAATTATAGTATACCACTAATATTTGGTAACCCTAAATATTAAGAATATTTTGACTAGGTTGATGATTAGTGAATGCTTAGTTTGTGATGGAATAGGCCACAGGTGGCATAGCAGATTATTCCGCACTAGTAGAAAGAACCACCCCAGTGGAGTGGGGTATTCTGAGAGGACGACACTTCAGGTGATGAGTTAGCTTATTTTGTCCTATTCTGTTCCTTTCCTTTCCATCTGTAGTTTGTGTGTTTAGTTAGTACCTTATAGACTGCTTGTGTGTTATTGTATAGTTAGTATACCCTGACGGAGACTGCAAACTATGATGGACGGAGACCATAGTTAGTGATTTCTTTTAAAGTGCATGATGTATATTTTAGTTTAGACTGGGATTGACCTAGAGGGGGGTTATGATCATCTTTAATTTTGAGGATAAAATTTTCTAAGGTGGGTAGGATTGTCACCCTTATATTTTAAATCAAGGGTAGTTTGGTAATTAACATATGTATTTTAATTTTAGGATATATTATATTTAAATATTGTGCATGTGTGATTAAATAATTATTGTATTATTATTGATTGTTACTTGTAGATTTATTTTGGACTTGTGTAGTGGACCTAACCCATTTATTAGTTGCACGAACCCAATATTTTAGTCTAGTTTAGATTGAGCCCATCAATTAGGCCCATGGTTAGGAGGATGGATTAATTAGTGAAAACGTTAGACTAGAACCTTCCCTCCTTAATTAATTTCTTCATGAGAGGCCCCAAGAAATGTTTTGGACATTTCATATTTCTTGCGGTACACTCCACGTGTTTGATGTTTTGCCTTTAATTCTATACATACATGTGTATATATATATATATGATATTTATGTGATATATATATGTATATAATAATGTATATGAGTTTGTGTGTGTCTATATATATATATATATATATATATATATATGTACTTGTATATATGTATGTGTGTGTTTGATTATATGTGTGTGAGTATATATATATATATATATATATATATCTATACATAGATAGTAGTGAGGGGATATATATATATATATATATATATTCATATATTTATAGTTGGGTAGATATAGATATTGATATATATACACGTAGAGGGTTATACGTATATATGTGTTTGTGTGTTTGTGTGAGTGGTTGTGAGTTTGTGTGTGAGAGGTGCCTGTGAGTGTGTGTCAGTGTGAGGGAGCTCGAGGCAAGCTCGTGCAATCCCCACCGTCTTCTTTGTGCACCATGGTGAGGGACAACAACAATATTTGGTTGAAGGAGGTACAGTCGAGCAGTCTATCAGCAGAGAATTCACAACAGGTCCAGTATCAACACTACTAGAGAGCAGTGACTGAAGAAAGTACAGCAGCTATAGCACTGGGAACTCGAGAAGTGGACAGCTCATGTTTTTTTATATTTCAATGTAGCTCGTGCATCTTGGATTTGCACAGCAGGGAGCTCCTGCAATAGAGACTTCCCGACTTAACCGAGAAGTTGCAGCTGTTATGGGAAGCAGTATGCAGCAACTGGATCAGTTGCCTCTGTACAATATCAATTATAAAGCAATGCACAGCCAGTGTATTGGCTCGTGCAGCCAAGAAAGAGGGGCATCATCAGCAAATAGAAGTAGCAGTTTGCAAGTGGAGGCATCAATGCACAACATGTATCGGGTTTTCACAGTGTGCAAATACCCTAAATAAACTCAGCAGTAGCAGTAGCATCTTCAACAAGTAGTTGGAGTGGAGCAGCAGCAAGTCTCGAGGAGCAGCAGCTTGTGCAGTCAGCAAAGAGGGTCAGCAGCTCCCATATCGGCATATCCACTGCAGTTCAGTGACAAAAGGGGACCCTGCATAGTGCAAACCAAGTAGAGCAGTAGCAACTGTTCAGTGCCCAGGAATAGGAGTTGTGCATTCAGGTATCAGCAGTGTGGTATCAGCTAGCTAGCTGGGCATTGTATTTAGTAGCAGAGGTATCAGTTCAGTTGAATAATAGGCTTTAGGCTTGGGTGTTATATAGCTTTGACAGCAACAAGTTAACATAGTAGTAGGAGCTCTATGCTCAGATGGTGCTAGTTGATTAGGATTCCTTAAGGAGTTGATGTTGTATTGATTATCACTCTTGTGCTCTTAGTGTGAGGTTTTTGGTTAGTATTTCAGTCAGGTTTTGAGAGTGATATCAGTGTAGAGTGCAAGATATCTGAAGTCTGAACGTGTAGACTGTGAGGTATGGAGGTGATTGATGTGCAACAGCAACAACATCAAGCAGACAATTAGACTGGTATATGCACTTGTACAGGTTGCAAGGAGTATGGTACTTGAGTTAAGAAATAAAGTTAGTATTGGTAAGTATCATGGTTCATGTAATACTAGTTATAGCTAAGATAGTATCTTTATACCTATGCATAGGGGTTATATAAACTACTAGTATCTAGTATAGCTATATTAAGACTAAGGGTGGCTTAGAAGACTTTGTATAACAAACCTAGTTGAACTTAGACATGGCCTAGAAACACTATACTTAGCTAGTTTCATTGTTTACCATTCTAAATCACCAATTAACTTTAATATTTGATATTTAGGTCTTTGTGACTACATGTTGGACATCGATCCTTATTCCTTGCTCAGGACTACAAGCATGTACATTATCTGACAGTCCCAAGAGAAGATTGAAGGTCGCCAGGACTTTGTCTCAGAAGAGCCAAAACCAGAAAGTGGTAGAATGCAACTTTACCGCTATTGTACGCAGACTAAGCATATTTTCCAAAATATGGGATAAGAACTGAAGAGCGATCAAGGAATGAATTACGGCAGGGGACGACGCTTACTACTGCATCACTTTGCCCCAAAGGCAAGCCTGAGACGTAATACCAGTGTACTGGTTATGGTTTGGGATACGTCACACCTTCTACAACCCCTGAAGAATCGGGACAGGATGATGAAACACAATCTCACTCTTCATAATATTCTCTTGGGACTCCAATACCAGCATCAGAGACGTGTTTAAACAAACTTTGTTCGCAAACATGGTATCAGTGGATCCAGAAGAGAACAACGAGGACCCTATCGAACTCTTTGAAGTAGAATCGTGGGCTTAGAAACTGGAATCTGTATGGGAGTTATGGTTCAAGCAGAGGGAACCTCCTACTGAAGAAGAAGTTGTTTAAGTTGATTTGGTTGACGACATTGCTCCTAAACCCATCTTAATCAGCAAAAACCTTTCAACAGAGGAGCGTGAATCCCTTGTCCAACTTGTGAGGGAATACATTAATGTCTTCGCATGGAACTACGAAGATAAGCCGAGCTTGGCCCCATAAATCGCAATGTACAAGCTCAGCATCCTGCCAAACGCCAAGCCTGTAAAGAAGCAGCAACGACGATTTCGCCTAGACATTATGGACGCTATTGAAGCAGAGGTGAATAAGCTAATAGCAAGCGACTTTATCCGCGAAGAAAAACATGCGGATTGGGTTGCTAACATCGTTCCCTTCATCAATAAGAACGATAAAATATGAGTCTACATAGAATTTTGTGACCTAAATGTGGCCTGCCCAAAATATGATTTTTCTCTCCTGATCAAAAACGTAATGATCGACAATACTTATGGTTTCAAGCTGCAAATGCCAATAGCCTGCTCTTGAAGTATCTCCTGGCTGATCCAGTGACCCTAAACATACAATATAATATAGCAATTCTATCATCAGACACTAAAGTGTTGTACACAAAACTACGACGATGCTCTTAGGTATTGCCGCAAGGGTCACGGCTGGTCGACTACAGAGTCGCGTGTGCACATAGCTAAGGTGTACACGTGTTCTGTCCTCAGTTATCGTGTACCACAAGTCAATACATTACCAAGTTTATGGGTTTACGAAGCTACTTATGTTTTGTACAAATACATGTCCTTATTTCTCATGTTACAGTGTACTTGGTCAATGTCTGGGTTTTCAGGTAAAAACCATGGTTCTTATTAACAAGTCCTATTATTAGGGTAATTACTAATTATTAATTACTAACTAATCTAGTCAAACATACATACATACACATATAGGGTTTAACATTACTTAGTTTGTGTCCAAAACTATGACACACGACACAACGCTACAATGACACAATGACGGGAAGAGGCAATAGGGTGTTTACCTAATCGTTGCTGCACGGGGGGGGGGGGGGTCTGCGTTCGTCGACGGATGTCCTCCGGCTTAGGACGGAGCTCCGCCGTCGCACAGAAACAATGGCAGCAGCAGTAGTCACAGCAGCGACAGCAGCAGCCTGGTCGGAGGGGGACGGTGGTCAGGGTCGACGGCTAGGGGGTGGTGAAGAGGGCGGCGGAGGAGGTGGCTAAGGACGGTGGTGGAGAGGCTATGGGTGATCGGGGAAGGAGGAGTCGAGTGGTGGTTGGATGTGGTGATATTGGTGATGGTGGTGTTGCTGATGGTGATACGGAGGAGGATCGGCAGAGGGTGGCCGAAGGTTGGCTTGGTCACGGGGTGGAGGCAGACACGGTGGTGGAGGAGAGGTGCGGGTGGTCGAGGCCGATCGGGGGAAGGAGGAGGAAGAAGAAGAGGTCGAGGAGGAGTTCAGTGGGTGGAAGGAGAGGGAGGCTGGTGGTTCGTCGATGGTGGAGATGGATGCTGTCGGTCGTGGGAAGTCGGGGACGGCCAGGTGGTGGTGCAGTGGGGTGCTGGCGGTGAAGGACTCGGCGGGATATCGGGTTGAGAGGGGAATGGGGAGAGCAACAGTGGAGGTGGCTACGCGGGGGCGTCGTGGTCAAGTAGAGGTGGGGTACTCCGGCATGGTCTGACCGGGGCTCGACAAGAGGAGGATGACAGGGAGAAGATGGGATGCGGTCGTGCGGAGAAGGGCACATGAGGCTGGGGTTGGTGAAGGTCGAGTCGTGGAGGTCCGTGGTGGTATTGTAGAGGGAGGTACGACGGAGGAGGTCGGGCTCCGGTTCTAGTCGTGGGCTCCGGCGGGAGGAAGAAAGTAAACAGGAGATGGGGATAGGTATTCGGCTAGGAAATTGGTTTAGGGATGGGTTTTGTGAAAATAAAAGAAAAGTGATATTTATACATGTGAAGGAGGGTTGAATGTTTGACCTAAATTTTTTGGCTTGGTCAACATCTCCATGGAGTTGGGCCTTGGCCTCACATAGGGATGTTTGGAGGGCTATAAATTACATTGTTTAAATGCAATGGCTAGGATTAAATGAGGGGCAATGTTTGTGTGTTTGCACATTCCGAAAATTATAGAAAAAATTCGTATGAAGGGAAAAATAGGTTCTTCATGTATTGTGTCCAATGGTGTGGACAGCTTATTGTATTTTTGCATAAAAGTGTCCAACGATTGTAAAATTGCACAAAGATGGAAGTTGGATTAAATTAATCAAAATTAATGCGTATGGTGTTCTGGAATTAATTTGAAGTACATGGAATTAAAATTAGGTAGGACACAAGTTTTATGGACGTAGAGGACTCAGAATAGAATATTATCATAAATTGGGTTACACGAAACGGGTCAAGATGGTGTCTCCAATTTCGATTGGAATGCACAAGGATACAAAGTTGGAATTATTTAGAATTAAATGTAAACGTTCTATGACGAATGTTGTACGACTAAAATATAGCACAAGAGAGCATAATTATAAGTTATACAAAGGTCAGAATAGATGGCTGGCACATCTAGGGCAAAGATGTGAAATTTGTAGGAAGGCAATGGCTAGTATGGTGCTCCAATTATCGAAATAATGGTAAGGTACACTATGTGATATAAATATTGTATAATTAAATATAATACCGTGTTCTACTTCTAATTGGATTCTAATTAGCCCTAATCTCTCTATCTAAGCCAAGTAGGCCTAATTTTGGGTGAGAGGGTTTACACATCAGGTGATTCATAGTCAATCTCTCTGGACGATGCCGACTCTTTACTCAGCTCATCAAGAAGGGAGTCTTTTTCGCTTGGACGAAAGAATTCCAGCAAGCATTCAACAACATTAAGAAGTACCTCATGAACCCTCCGGTATTGGTAGCCCCGATCATAGGAAAACCCTTCTTACTTTATGTTCGAGCAATAGATCATCCACTCGGGGCTCTTCTTGCTCAAAATAGCGATGAAGCCTATGATCAGGCTATCTACTATCTCAGTAGAATGATGATCGACGCATAACATAGGTACAATTCGATCGAAAAAGAATATCTTGCTGTAGTTTTCGCTGTCCAAAAGATACGCCATTACTTGACAGGGCAAACTATCCATGTAATCTCTGGAGTAAACCCCCTTAGAGCCCTCATGACCAAGCCCGGGGCACTCAACTCCCGCCTAGCCACGTGGGCAATCCTACTATCACCTTATGACATGGTATTCGTCCCGCAAAAGGCTGTTAAGGGGGAAGCATTGTCCGACTTTCTGGCAGCTCATCCGATGCTGGAAACTTCAAAGCTCTACGACAAAATCTCTGATGAAGTGTTAAAGTCTAACACTGCTAAAACAAGAGATTCAATTTGGCGAATGTTCTTCGACGGTGCTTCCAAAATAAGGCCCAAAGACATTATTGTTGCCGGAGTAGGGCTAGTGTTGATCTCTCACGATGACCTAGTCATCCATCGTGCATAATCGCTTACGGAGCCGTGTTCAAACAATATGGCAGAGTACAATGCTCTCATCATTGGGCTCCAACTGGCTAAACAATTGGAGGTTGACTTTCTAGAAGCCTATGGCATCTCCAAATTAATAGTCAGTCAAGTCCGTGGTGAGTACAAGGTTCGCCATGAGGATCTACAACCTTACCACTAGGCGGTCGTCAACATAATTTCCACTTTTGCGGAGTTCTTCATATAATATGTACCATGACTGCAAAATATCGAGGCTGACGTAGTCGTCGACCTCGCTGCTTCCTTAGTAACTCTAATCAAAATCCACATATTAATCATAGTAGTGGGACAAGAGCTGGTCTGTCCAAGGAACAACTTATGCTGGAATCTCAGCCACTCCATGAGCGCATACACCAATATCAAAGATTAGAGGCTCTCATTTATAGACTACGATGTCTACAAAATCCTTCCAAACAACCCAAAGGAGGCCACTTTCTTCAGAAGATGTTCCCTCCGGTTCTACTATGATACGGCCACTAAGATGCTATGCCGTCATTCCTACGATGGACTCCTTCTACAATATTTATCAGAAACAAAATCAAAACAATATATCCGAGAAGCTCATAACGGTGTTTGTGGTGCTCACCATCCTGGTCCTAAGCTTCAAGATCGCCTCTGACATATAGGCTATTATTGGCCCACGATGGTGGCAAATATCGTCAATTATGCTAAGAAGTGCTTGATGTGTCAAATCTATGCCGACTTCATTCACCAGCCCTCGGATTTCCTATACTCCACCATTGCATCTTGGTTGTTCAATGCCTGGGGTATGGACATCGTAGGGCCGATCATTTCGCCTTCGTCTAAGAGGAACTGATTCATCCTAGCTATCACAGACTACTTCTCCAAATAGGCGAAAGCTGTTCCGCTGGCAGAAGTTAAAAAATCCTACATGATTAACTTAATAAAGCATCTTGTCATCTACCGCTTTAGCTTATCTCTATGGATCATTCATGACAATGGCCCATATTTTTTCATCCACACTTTCTTTCGATTTTGCAGTAAAAATTGAATCCAAAACGTAGCTTCAACCGCCTATAATTTAGCAGCAAATGGATTGGCCAAAGCATTCAACAAGACCATCATCAAGATCCTCAAAAAGTTTGTTTCAACCAACAAATATGACTGGAATGAGAAGCTGGACGAATGTTTATGGGCCTATCGTACAACGGTCTGAACGTCGACTGGCAGCACACCGTTCTCCTTGGTCTACTGAAGCGAACCTGTACTTCCTTTGGAGACCCAAATTCCTTCTCTCTGGGTAGACCTTATTGACCAGCTAAATGCCGAAGACAACCATTTTTGACATCTACAAGAGTTAGAGGCGCTCGACAAAAAATGACTCTTAGCTCAACAAATTATTGAGCTATATCAAGCCTGACTCTACGGTGCCTTCAACAAGAAGGTAAAGGAAATTATATTCCAAGTTGGAGATCTCGTCCTAACCGTGAAGAGACTGATGATCATGACCACAAAATGGTAGGAAAATTCTAACCCAAGTAGGGAGGCGCCTTTGTGGTAGTGATGGTTTACTCCAACGGCGTATACAGGCTACCTAAGCCTAATGGTGACTTGCTCATGATGCCAATCAACGACAAGTTCCTAAAGAAGTACTATGCCTATGTTAGGCACACTAAAAAAAGGGTGATTTATGTCAATTATATCCCTAGCAGAGGGACATAAAGGTGTAATAATCACAGTTGATGTCTTCCCTAGCAAATTACTTCCATCCGTAGTATGCGAAAATTTTTGTTATCCATACTCGGGAGTCCCAAGTATGCCAATGGGTAACGGATCCAAAAAAATCTTTAAAGGCGGATGGTTCATGTCCATATCACCTCTGAACTATGAGCTGCCTATGCTCTCCCTACCAAGAGAAGACAATCACGTTCATACTACCTCTGACTTGTCCCTACAAAGCAAGTAGTTCACGTCCACATCACCTCTGAACTATGAGCTGCCTATGTTCTCCAGTAAAAGAAAGCAGTCACGTTCATACTACCTCTGACTCATTTCCTTTTCCTTACACAAAAATACTTCACCATGATCGTACTCAGCAAAATTTGACCTATCACGTTCATACTACCCCAGATAGGGCTTAGCGTTAACACCGTTATGATGTATACTTTGTCCATATTACCTCTGGTATAATACTCATAACCAAGATATCCACAGCAACAAGAACAGTTCTAAACAGGAAATAAGGCAAAATTTTTATTAATATTCAAGATCATGAGTAAATATGAAAGTCCATTATATTCAAGGATTTTTATTAATATTCAAGATCATGGGTACATGTGAAGAAAAAGAATACCCATCTTTTTTATTTCTGGTACCACAACATGTGAAGCCGACAGCTCCACGCATTCTGGGTAATCACTTCAGCAAACTCCTCAGTGCAAACTATAATGCGATAAAAGAATCCATACTGATGGATATCAAAGGATCTTGCAACACATAACCAAGAGACCCAACTCTGTCGTGTGAAAGGACGCAACTAGATGTCTCGGTTGGGATAACTAGCCCGGCCGCTGCCACTCAAATGGGCCGCTAGGACTCGACCCAAGATCCAACCATCTCATCCTGGCCGCATATGGAGAGAAGCTACAGTAAGCTAGGTTGGAAGATCGTAAATAATCCTCCAGGTAATGTGCTTGTTCATCGCTAATAACAATAATTATGATATCCTTCCATGCTCCAACAGGAGTCGAGCAATATGTGAAAGCCCCTACAAGACGAGAACACACAAAATTTTTGAATATTGGCAGAGAATACGAATGTCAGAAGGCGTACGTCCGTACAAAGATGCGCCACTCTAACAACAATCAAGCCATCCATGCGCACATGGGAGAGGCACACAGTTGTCAAAGAACAGTCTATACATGTGCAAGGTCACCACACAGACGTGAACAATCCCATGCAGTATGGTCACGCATACCTTCTTGGTGGATGCCTCATATGAGTGCCCAAAGACAACATCACCTATGCTGCTGTGGGAAAGCTCTCACCATCAGTGCATCTTTAGGACGAAGCCCTTTTTCAGCAACCGTGCGCATTAGACGGAGGAGAACATTTACGTGTAGATCGACCGAAGTCTGGCTCACTCAAACAAGCAGTGTTATAGTGTTCATGAAAGCAACAGGTAAAATGTTCATCCATTTACCTTTGCCGATGGCAGACTAATGATCAACCATCAAAAGGATAGGGTCGTTGAAGCGCTCAAACAATCTCCCCACTCATGACTTCTATAGAGGCATCAGGTAGAGAAGAAGAAGAAGAAGAAGAAGAAGAAGAAGAACATTGGTCAACCAATCTACCCACTCATGACTTCTATAGAGGCTCGCAATTAATGTATGAATCCGCTGGTCAAAATAGGTTCATTGAAGGCCTCTAGATAGATGCTCACTTTGACAGCTCAGGGCTCAAAAAAAGAGACAAACAGTCTGTTGCACCAAACTAAGTAGCCATATCCGATGCGCCACAAAAACATATGTGCCAAGGGGAAGAATGCTACACAAATGCGCCAAAACAGTTCCTGCGGCTATCTCCACCATGCTTTTGTTCAAAGTATTCCAAACTTAAAACTTACAAAGTTTACATTTAGAAACTTTGAAGGGGTTGTTGTAGAAGCATGAAAAATCTCTACCATGCACCAATAGTAATCAAGATCCATGTGTCGTAGTGATCAAAGATACATGCACCAAAGTGATCTAGAGCCATACGCCAAACCGCTTTATGAGTAGTGTTCGCATGTGCCAGCAGAGCCATACGCCATTACTTCTCCAGTATCCCATGTGTCAGTAGCGCCATATGCCACTACTTCTCTAGTGTCCCATGTGCCCGCAGCGCCATGCGCCATTACTTCTTCAATGTCCCATGCGCCAACAGTGCCATGCGCCACTACTCCCCTAGTGTTCTTCATGCGCCAAGTGGCAGTAGCCCCAAGGTGCACTCACAACCATCAAAATTAGGGGATGGCACCTGTCACGATTATTATGGGCATCAGCAACTCCAAATCTCGACTTGCCATGAGGCAGCCTTAACATACCAAGCACTTATTATGCCATGCGCTAGTATGCAACCCACGTACATGCGCCTATGTAAGGCCTTACTAAGGCTATAAATAGTGGGCATTCCCCAGATACAAAAAGGACCACGACTACCACCATAGGACATGAGAAGGAGAAAGAAGTGTCGTTCGAAGCCTCATAAACCTCCTTGGTCCCAGATCGTCAACGGAGTAAAAGAGCCGTTGCAGTGCTCGATCTCCACCGTCACACTTGTCCTAGTTCTTTTTGTACTTAGATCCTCTTGTGATAGGGATTCGTTTGTACTCTTTGTCAATTCGCAATAAATAAAAAGTTCGCACAACTTTATACAAACCTCTATTATTTATTATTATTTTTGGCCATGTTGATAATATATATATATATATATATATATATATATATATATATATATATATATATATATATATATATATATATATATCGCCTTATATGTTGCTGACAATTTCCACGGATCATTGTCCTTCGTATTTGGGAACTTGTAGTAACATGGTTTCTGTAGTAACCCTTACAGTTCAAGCTCATATAATCTTGGTTAAATTACTATACCTAGCAAGCCTGCGTTATGTTTAAGAGTGCTAGGATCTCAATTTACATATGCTATTAAAATTTCCCTAGAATTTTACTATCGTCCTTGAGCTTCATACATGTACTCGATCACTCCCTTCTTGAGCTCTCTATCATTGTTTTTAGCTAGTCTCTCTTTATTTTGGAGAAACGAACACTCGTGCTTTATGTTTTCATGCTCAGGAGACATAATTAGAGGTTGGAAATAAATTTTATTGTACTCATCGTCAGACCGGATTACAAAGAGGATGTAAGTACAATGGCGTGATGACAATCCCAAGATTCTGGGAAAGTATGATAGTAGACATCGAATCAAACCAATCCCTTTGCTCCGTTGACTATCAAATACAATAGTATGATGGGAAGTGTAAAAGTGGGGATGATCATGAGCTTGGTGTTGAGGCTATTGTTTTGTTGTCGTATTGGCCGTCCTTTTAAAAGTAACAAAGTGACGACTATTTATAGAAGGATGATCGTCCGGTCATTGCCATTAAGTGGGGAGATTCAATAGGCGCAATCGTGGCCTATTTTGGAGAGTTCGTAACCCAGTTCCAACATGTTCGACAGGGATTATTGCCCTAGAAAGGAGCGCTTCCCTCTGGAGATGCAAGGTAGCTTGAAGTTGGTTCGATTATGCCCTTTGTCAAAGTCGTAGAAGAAGGATGGTGACCGACAGTTGGCGAACTGTTTCCCATATACAAGTTAAGCTGGATCCCTTGTCAAAGAAAATGGCATTTGTGGGAGAAGTGGATAAAACCACCTCCCCACGTTATCAACTGTTTGATCAGAGTCGTAGGATTCGAGGAGTAGTAGACCTCGTGGACCCGTAGAAGACGTAGACTTCGTGGAGGTGTAGAAGATGTGGACTTCATATAGACATGGTGTCATAGCAGTCATGGAGCAAGGATTCTGCTTCAGATATTCTGCTGGGAGAAGATGGAGGGCGCTGGACTCCTTTTCGCAGGTGGAAGATCCGTAAAATCAAGCTATGTCACGCCCCAGTCCCAAAATACGTAGGACTAGGACACGTAAGCATGCCAGCCGCATGTATATGTCAACTCCAATATATAGAAACCATAACACATGCGTATGCTGTATAATGAACAATAGTTCACAAGTGGTAAAAATAAACTATCACAAGTCACAGGGTATAATCTAAATCTCATCCACAAAAATCAAATAAAAATAAATAACCAATATCTATGAACTAGATCTCGATATAAAGTATCTAAAGATGACAGTCGGATGGAAATAATTCCACTACCGAACTAGAATAAAGAATAAACAAGACAAATACAATATAAGAATATCAACAAAAAATCACGGGCTCAAAGAGAAGACCTCCTCGGAATATAAGTAACCAGTCCGGATCTGCGCTCCGGCGAAAACTCATGAACAACTACACCTGGAAAGGGACCAGGTCCTCAGAGGTACGTAACAAGACACATAGAAGCATGCCATAAAGTAAATACTGAATAAAATAGAATAAAGGGTGTGCTAACCATCTAAGTGAATGCAATGTGAGGACAACTTTGGTACGTATGGATAGGCGTAGGCATAACGTCCATACCGCTACGTAGAACGTGGAAGCTGTATAGTATATATAATGTCCATATCGCTCCGAAGAACGTAGAATCTGCATAGAATATAACGTCTATATCGCTCCGAGGAACGTAGAATCTGCATAAAGGGAGTCATTGGATCCGTGGCTCCTCCAGATACTACGGATTCCAATGTGTGTATCCCATACGCCTAGTAATTGTCCTCCCCGCCTAATGTAGATACACAAATTGAATACTCGACGTGCATACCACATATCTATATGCCAAGTCTCTTCTAATACAAAATCCTGAATTATGCGCTAACCGTGATGCATGTCACACTCACCGATAGCTAGTCGAGTACGTGAACCCGTATCCCAATATGACTTTGTCACCGTGAAACGTGTAAGAGTGTCAGGTCTCAAAAGATATCAGAGTATCCTCCCAATGAGGGTGAGTCTGCTAGTGACTAGGTCAAGTACACTACTCATCGACGCATCCGTCGACTACACCCGAGTCAATCTCGGACGCGCACAGTCATATGAAATAAAGAAACAAGATATCATACAACATATGCATAATTTAACTTAAACAGTAAATATGGCAAGGTATCTTGCCTGGGTCCTCAAGCTGTAAATGCCAATAGCCTGCTCCTGAAGTCACGCAGAATAATCCAATGTACTCGGGGTCAGCATGCACAGGCACGAAAATTGGGGGTGACTGCCGCGGGTTGTCTTAGGCAAGGATGATGGGTCCACAATGATGACGATGACAGTGATGATAAGGGTAATGATGGTTATTAGGGTGATGAGGATTGTGATGACTAGGATGAGATAATGAGATGATTATGATGATTTGGGTGATCATGGTGATAATTATTTTAATGGAGATAATGATGGCAATGAGGATGGAAATGATGATAATGGTGATGATGTGGATGGTGATTGGGATGATGGTAATGATATGGGTGGTGATGTGGATGATGGTGATGACGAGGATGATGATGTGGATGATGGTAATAAGGGTAATGGGGTTAATGGTGATGATATGATAATGAATAGTGATGATGTGGTGGCTGCTCCGACCAGGGGAGGTCCGGCCAGGGGAGGTGGTCGAGCAGGGAGGAAGCTCGGGTTCAGGGAAGGGGGAGGTGGAGATGTTGGTGGTGCAACGTGGTGGACAGGGAAAGGGAGGAGAAGATGGAGGCTAGGGTGGAGTTCAGGTAGTGGCTTGCTGGTGGTGTGGTGGTGGTGATTGAAGAGAAGGAGGCAGGGAAGAAGGAGGAGATCTGAGGTGGACAGCGGGTCGAGGGGGTTGCTCCGGTCGGTTGGGCGAGTTCGACGCAGGCGGGTCGAAGTCGACGGTCCAGTCGTGCTCCGGCGTGGTGCAGCGGATCTGGATCGAGGCGACGAGAAGGAGGAATGAGAGTCTGGTCTAGATCGAGGCGAGGCTGGCGGGGTCGAACTCCAGGCGAGCGGGAAGAGAACAGGGGTCTTCAGGCGGTGGTGGGTGGATCCGGTCGGCGTTCAATTGACGGGGGAGAGGAAGATCCGGCGAGGTCGAAGTCGGGCGGCGTCGTGTATGCGTTCAGGCGAGTCGCGCGGCTTATAGGTGCAGCGGGGCTCGATTCAGCGTTGGTTTCCGACGGGTTTGACGAGGTGTTCGTCCGGCGGGGCGAGGGCAGCGGGTTGGTCGTGTGGAGGAGTCTTCGGCCATGGCTGAAGGGACTCCGGCCGGGGAAGAGAAGGAAGAATGAGAGGTCGAGAAGGAGTTCAGCGGGTGGAAGGAGAAGGGGGCTGGTGGTTCGTCGACGGTGGTGATGGCTGCTGTCGGTCATGGGAAGTCGGGGATGGCTAGGTAGTGGTGCAGCGGGGTGCTGGCGGTGAAGGACTCGGTGGGATGAAGAAAGTGAACAGGAGATGGGGATAGGTATTCGGCGAAGAAATTGGTTTAGGGATAGGTTTTATGAAAATAAAGGGAAAGTGATATTTATACATGTGAAGGAGGGTTGGATGTTTGACCTAAAATTTTAGGCTTGGTCAACATCTCCATGAAGTGGGGCCTTGGCCTCATATAGGGATATTTGGAGGGCTATAGTTTACATTGTTTAAAATGAAAGGATAGGTTTAATTGAGGGTGCGATGTGCGCGTTGCACATTCCAAAAAATTATGAGAAAATTCCTATGAAGGGAAAAATAGGTTTCTCCATGTATTGTGTCCAACGGTGTGGATACCTCAACGCACTTTTGCATAAAAGTACCCAATAATTAGAAAATTGCACATAGATGGAAATTTGGATTTAATTAATTAAAATTATTGCGCAAGGTATTCTGGAATTAATTGGAAGTACATGGGGATAAAATTAGGTGGGACACAAGTGTCATGGACACAGAGGGCTCAGAGTAGAATATTAACAAAATTTGGGTTGCACAAAACGAGTCAAGATTGTGTCTCCAATTTCGATTGGAAAGTACCGGAGTACAAAGTTGATTTTATTTAGAATTAATTAATAACGTCTGCAACGAATGTTGTGTGACTAAAATATAGCACAAGAAAGCATAATTATAAGTTACACCAAGGTCAGAATAGAAGGCGATCATGTCTAGGGCAAGAAATTTGTAGGTAGACAATGGCTAGTGTAGTGCTCCAATTACCGAAGCAACGGTAAGGCGCGCTAAGCGATATAAATATTGTATAATTAAATATAATGCCGTGTTCTACTTCTAATTGGATTCTAATTAGCCATAATCTCTCTATCTAAGCCAAGTAGGCCTAATTTTGGGTGAGGGGGTTTATAATCTACCCAACTTAAAATAATTTCGTCCTCAAAATTAAACTAGGGTATAATTTGTCAATCCTTTACGTATATACGGCAAGTCAATCTCAAACTCTTCCAAAAATAACATAATTTTTCAATTTCATCGCAATTACTTTAAATTTAAAATAACCACTGTTTAAATCAAATTTTACATATTGTAATCTCTTCTTGAATTTTCAAATCATCAATATCCAAATCTAATTCAAGTCCATATGATATCCCACATCAAAATTTATATTGTAATTTCCAACTATCATAATCTCCTCTGGAAAATAATTCTAATCAAATATTATTTCTATTTTCAACTTGTGAATTCCGTACTATTCAAATTTTACTTTCAATTTACATCCTCAATATTTCAAATAGGTAATCCAACAATCAAAATATCTTTTAATTCAATCATCAAATTTGGAATTCAATCCGACCATGTTCATATTTAGAGTTCTATTTATTTTCCTCAAGATTTAAATCGATGATTCAACCTCCAATTCTCAAAATTTAAATCATTTGCTCAAAGTATAAATATTTGGTTTGCCATATCAAGGTTTTTAAAATTCATTAAATACTAATCCTCTAACTCCTTCTTCTAAAATTCTCCATATTTAAAATGACTTAATCTCTTAATCTAATCTTCCTTGATCACAATAAAAAATTTATCTCAAGTTGGCAATGTAACTTCTACCCAACTTAGAATTTACCCATCTATCACATAAGTTTATACATTTAAGAAAGATATTCCTCCAATTATATAATCATGTTATTCAATCCTCAAAGCTTTAATACCCAATATATCACATATGACATGCCCTTACTTAATTATAAAAGATGGTCACCATGTAATGTGATTGGCCTATGGGGTATATCTAGTACTTTATGTGTATCAAACTTATACCAAGCATGAGGTTTCATCTTTCTGAAATAGGGACGGAAAACAATAGTAAAGAGTTCATGGGGGAGATAATGGGATAGAAGAATGGGGATCAAGGCGTTTAAAGAATTCAAATAGGAATTGTCAAGGCAGTTATGGATTGAAATCCTATTTTGGTAGGTTCTTAGTTATATGCTCATATCAATACAGTTATGTAATCGATATGATATGCTCAGACATGTCTAAGGACAAGTACATTTATTTACTAGTCAACTATATATCTTAATCCACGTAAAGTAGTCATGCGAAGAGCGAACCAAGCACACTAATGTTAGCTAGACCTTAATACACTGATTCTGAAATGTATTAGTGTGTCGACCCAATAATACATATATCATGATCAAGCTTGATAGAAGAGTAAGCTTACAAAACTAGGCTATAATAGCGGCATAAGTCACGGTAGTTTAGAAAATATAAATACGCTAGATTATGATGAAAGGAGGTACAAAATAATTCAAGTTCACAAAAAAAGAAAAGAAAAGAAAAGATAAGACTCTACAATCTCTACAATTGTCATACTAACTCCTTGTCTAAGTCGCTAGTCGACCAAATAGGGGTATGGGCCTCTAAGTTCTACAGTCTGAATAAATATTATCTTCTTATGCAAGTCTACAGTTAATGTCATTCCATTATACTTCAATAATGAGTCAAGAAGACTATGTGTTACTAGATTGTGAGGCATACTACCCAACTTAAAATAATTAACTAATACTGTAACTACATTCAGGGGTTTCTACAAAATAACCTGGTCCTTGTAAATAAAGTAGAACTCTTATTAGGGTATATGAGGAAGGATCTTGGTACTCATTAAGGTATCCTATTGCATTATATAGGTAATGGTCATCTTAAGTCTTAGTCTTAGTGCAAGTGTCAATAGTAAGAATGGAAAAAGTTATTGGCCTCAAGGGAAAAAGGGATATAACTCGTATCGAGGTGGGGGTACAATCACGCGATTTAAAACTAAAGGATAACCATAAAATTGTAATATAAGGGAATACTCAACTACCAAGTTCTAACTACCAATCACATAATTCAAAATTCAAGAGTAACAACTATAATCCTAGCAAACTATATATCCTAACATGAATAAAATCACTTGGCCTATAAGCATAAGAGTTATGTGCCACGAGTTAAAAAATAAAGAATAGAAGAACATAATTAGTCGTCGCCCAAATATAGCGAGCACTAAGTTTTCAGAGGAACAAGATTTGAATTAAAAAAATAGAGGGACTCTAGATAACATTACAGTTTTCTAAGGGAAAGGTGGTAGCTAATCTCTGTGTTTGAGGTATGATCAAAGGGATATTCTATCCATTCCTCTTGGCTTCCTAAGGTATTGTTCGGCTACTATAAGACAAGGAACTAAAGTTGTAGTTCTCTAGTACTATCTCACCATGAAAAGCTAGGTTCTGTCCTAATGTTTAACCTAGGATTTCTATTGGTTCCTCAATACTAGGGTCAAACACTATGGTCAAATTTCAAACTAATCTTACTAGTGTTTATACTACTCTCAAGTCATACATAAAAATACCAAGGGATAATGGTAAATTAATCTACAGGTAAGGGACGCTAGGGTTTCATTAAGTATTCTAAACTTAGAGATGCGTCAATACCCTAGTTGTATTCCTAATAGGAATATTATCGTAATTATCATCCTAACAAATTGATTCCTATATTCTAGGAGAAGGCTATACTCAAAGAATATTAGGAAAGGACAGGATTCAAGCAGGATACGATTATTCAAATAGAATGGATTGGAAGAAAGATGAGTCATAGTCAAATATGGATGAGATCCTATACTCTAATCCTATTTGCAGGCTTGCTCGGTACAGAAATGTAACCGTGATAATATGCTCTGACCTGCATGGGCTACCACTAAAAACATGTCACTCCCCAGTCCCAAAATACGTAGGACTAGGACACGTAAGCATACCGGCCGCATGTATATGGCAACTCCAATATATTAAAATCATAACACATGCGTATGCTGTATAATGAATAATAGTTCACAAGTGGTAAAATAAACTATCACAAGTCACAGGGTATAATCTAAATCTCATCCACAGAAATCAAATAGAAATAAATAACCAATATCTATGAACTAGATCTCAATATAAAGTATCTAAAGATGACAGTCGGATGGAAACAAATCCACTGCCGAACTAGAATAAAGAATAAACAAGACAAATAAAATATAAGGATATCAACTAACAATCATGGGCTCGAAGAGAAGACCTCCTCAGAATATAAGTAACCAGTCCGGATCTGCGCTCCTGCGAAAACTCATGAACAGCTACACCTGGAAAGGGACCAGGTCCTCAGAGGGACGTAACAAGATACATAGAAGCATGCCATAAAGTAAATACTGAATAAAATAGAATAAAGGGTGTGCTAACCATCTAAGTGAATGCAATGTGAGGACAACTTTGGTACATATGGATAGGCGTAGGCATAACATCCATACCGCTCCGTAGAACGTAGAAACTGTATAGTATATATAACGTCCATATTGCTCCGAAGAACGTAGAATCTGCATAGAATATAACGTCCATATCGCTCCGAGGAACGTAGAATCGGCATAAAAGGGAGTCATTGGATTCGTGGCTCCCCCGGATACTACGGATTCTAATGTGTGTATCCCATACGCCTACTAATTGTCCTCCCCGCCCAATGTAGATACACTAATCATATACTCGATGTGCATACCACTTATCTATATGCCAAGTCTCTACTAATACAAAATCCTGAATTATGCGCTAACCGTGATGCATGTTACACGCACCGATAGCTAGTCGAGTACGTGAACCCGTATCCCAATATAACTTTGTCACCATGAAACGTGTAAGAGTGTCAGGTCTCAGAAGATATCAGAGTATCCTCCCAATGGGGGTAAGTCTGCTAGTGACTAGGTCAAGTACACTACTCATCGACGCATCCGTCGACTGCACCAGAGTCAATCTCGGACGCGCACAGTCATATGAAATAAAGCAACAAGATATCATACAACATATGCATAATTTAACTTACACAGTAAATATGGCATGGTATCTTGCCTGGATCCTCAAGCTGTGAATGCCAATAGCCTGCTCCTGAAGTCGCGTAGAACAATCCAATGTACTCGACGTCAGCGTGCACAGGCACAAAAATCGGGAGTGACTGTCGCGGGTTATCTTAGGCAAGGGTGACGGGTCCACAATGACGACAATGACAGTGATGACGAGGGTAATGATTGTTATTAGGGTGATAAGGATTGTGATGACTAGGATGAGATAATAAGATGATTATGATAATTAGGGTGATCATGGTGATGATTATTTTAATGGAGATGATGATGGCAATGAGGATGGAAATGATGATAATGGTGATGATGTGGATGGTGATTGGGGTGATGGTGATGATGTGGGTGGTGATATGGATGATGGTGATGATGAGGATGATGATATGGATGATGGTGATAAGGGTAATGGGGTTAATTGTGATGATGTAATAATGAATGGTGATGATGTGGTGGCTGCTTCGGCCAGGGGAGGTCCGGCCAGGGGAGGTGGTCGAGCAGGGAGAAGGCTCGGGTTCAGGGTAGGGGGAGGTGGAGGTGTTGGTGGTGCGTCGTAGTGGACAGGGAAGGAGAGAAGGAGATAGAGGCCAGGGTGGAGTTCAGGTGGTGGCTTGCTGGTGGTGTGGTGGTGGTGATTGAAGAGGAGGAGGCAGGGAAGAAGGAGGAGATCCGAGGTGAACAGTGGGTCGAGGGGGTTGCTCCGGTTGGCTGGGCGAGTTCGACGCTGGCGGGTCGAAGTCGACGGTCCAGTCGTGCTCCGGCGTGGTGCAGCAGATCTGGATCGAGGGGACGAGGAGGAGGAAGGAGAGTCAGGTCTAGATCGAGACAAGGCTGGCAGGGTCGAGCTCCAGGCAACCGGGAAGAGGACAGGGGTCTTCAGGCGGCGGTGGGTGGATCCTGTCGATGTTCAATCGATGGGTGAGAGGAAGATCCGACGAGGTCGAAGTCGGGCGGCGTCGTGCAGGTGTTCAGGCGAGTCGCGCGGCTTCTGGGTGCAGCGGGGCTCGGTTCCGTGTCGGTTTTCGGCGGGTTCGACGAGGGGTTCGTCCGCCGGGGCGAGGGTAGCGGGTTGGTCGTGTGGAGGATTCTTCGGCCGTGGGTAAAGGGACTCCGACCGTGGAAGAGGAGGAAGAAAAGGAGGTCGAGGAGGAGTTCAGCAGGTGGATGGAAAGGGGGGCTGGTGGTTCGTCGACTGTGGAGATGGCTGATGTCGGTCGTGGGAAGTCTGGGACGACCAGGTTGTGGTGCAGCGTGGTGCTGGCTGTCACGCCCCAGTCCCAAAATACGTAGGACTAGGATACGTAACTGTGCCAGCCGCCCGTATATATGGCAACTCCAATATATGGAAACCATATATACGCGCGTACGCTGTATAATGAACAATAGTTCACCAGTGGTATAAATAATCACAAGTCACAGGGTAATATCTAAATCTCATCCACAGAATCAAATATGAATAAACAATAACCATGTAGCTAGATCTCAATGATAAGTATCTAAAGAATGACAGTCGGATGGAAATAAATCTACTGCCGAAATGGAATATAAAAGGAACCAGAATACACACCATAAAAGAACAACATCTGACAATCCCGAGGCTCGAAGAGAAGACCTCCTCGGAAAATACATAACATGTCCGGATCTGTGCTCCTGCGAATACTCAAGAACATATACACCTGGCAGGGAACCAGGTCCTCAGAGGGACATAGCAAGATACAGAAAAATGACATGCCATAATGTAAATACTGAATAAATAAAGGGGTGTGCTAACCATCTAAGTGAATGCAATTTAAAGACCTAGTAGTACGCATGGGAATGTGTGGCTAGACATATGCTGACGTAATTCACCAATCATCGGGACTGGCTAGTATATGTGTCATATGCCCCCGACTCAGGGAACTCTGCAATCGTCCATCTCCGAGGAGCATGGATCGAAGGATAAAAGACTCAAGGAAGGGGTGTCCCATACGCCTATTAAGTGTCTTTCCCGCCCAATATAGATGTACAAGTCGTGAAAACGACGTGGACACCTCCTACTATGATGCAAGTCTCAATAAAATAAACAACTGAGCTAAATACCACTACACGTGTTGCTCACACTGATGGCCAGTCGCGCATGAGGCACGCGTCCCTACATGTACTCACTCTGTGACGTGTAATGATACGTGTCAAGGCCTGAGAAGTTATATCAATAACTTCACAACTTTAGGTGGGTCTACTAGACACTAGGTCAGACACAAGTCCTAACGTCAACGCCATCGTTGACTGCACCCGAGTTTGCTCGGACGCGCACATTTATATAATATTAAAATAAATAGACATGTAACTAACAATAACTGAATTTAAACAGTACAACAAGGCAAGGTATACTTGCCTGGCAAGAGAGCTGCAAAATATAACGCCCAGATGTCAAGTGCCAAAAGTCAGAAACAATGGCCTCAGAATAAATGTCTCCGGATGCTGAAATAAACATCACTAACAGTCTCAGAAAATATCAAATAGCTAGAAACGCCTGTCCTTAAGTCCAATTTGGACACAGGGGCAAAAATGACAGTTTCCGGTCAAAGCGGGGTCCACATGTGGGCCCACTTTGCACCGAAAAACGTGTCAGGGTCAAAGGTCTCCAAATTCGCCAAACTTAGTGTCCACAAGTCCAGAACGTCGATACGAACCCAACGGAACTTCCAGAATTGGATTCCGGTGAGCCGGTCACAAAATCACCCGTCAAGTGGAGCCGGTGGGGCCCACGATACGCGATTTTGTCATCGTTCTCAGAATCGAACCAAACTTGGCTCACAGGACCAGCGTATCGCTACGAGTCCGATGGCGCAAGTTTCGTCTCGATCCGACGTGTGTACACAAAGTTGCAGCGTGTTCCAGAACTGACGGATACGGGGCGGTGTCGGCGGATACGCGTTGATTCCGGTGTGCACGCACATCCAAATCAACTTCTCCGAATTCCTACACGTCCGTATCAACGTCGCGCACGTTTTGGTAAAGACCGCGTGCGACCAAGTCGTCCCGTTTGGCGGGGCGTACCCAATTCCGGGGTAAATCGGGTCGTTGTTTTTCCTGTATTTGGATCGCAGTGTGCGATCACCACAGGACGCGATGCTCCGAGCGGGTTGCACGGGCACCGAGATGGTTACACAGTCTACATGACGCAACTGACGGAATCGGAAACAGAGCTACGAGGTGAGAGAAAAATATACCTGACCAGGGCTCCGTAAACGCGAATTTCATCGTGTCCGACGCGTGTCCGACACATGTCCGCGGGCTGAGTCGCCTAGGGTTAGGGTTCTGGCCGCTGGGGACGTCGCCGGAGGACGGCGAGGTCGGCCCGGGGCCGGAGGTGGCTGCTGCGGGGCTCGGAGTCGGCGGAGTTCTTGGCGGCGGAGTGGACAGACGGAGGAGGAAGGAGGAGAGGGGAGGTGAGCTGGGGAGGCCGAGGGCGGAGCTGGGCAGCGGGGGCCGGCGAGGGCGGCTCGTCGCGGTGGCGCGGGCGGCTCGCCGTGGGCCGGCGGGGGACGCACGGGTGGAGGGAGGCGAGGAGGGAGCGGGGAAGTGGAAGAGAGGGAGAGAGAGAGCCAGGGGCGGGGGGGGGCTGGCTCCGCCGCGGGGAGGGGAGGGCGCCGCCGGCCGGGGGGGGGGGGTCGCCGCCGGCCAGGGGGTTCGGCTGCGGGGGAGGGGAGGGGTAGATTTTTAGGTTTTTTTCTTTTTATTTTCTTTTCTTTTCTTTTATTTTTCTTTTATAAACATAATATATTATTTAAATAAGTAAATATCTCAAGATATTTTTGGGGATATTTTGGGATATTTTCGGGATATTTTCGGGATCTTTTCGGGCGAGTCCCGACTCCAAATGGACGGTGCCGGTTCACCGGCCAATGAGGGGGTGACACCTCGCACTGAAATTTGCAGGAAAGTCCCGATAATTTCATAAATTGCGTAAAGGCCCTATTTTGGGAAATTGCGCAATTACGAAATTGTCTGGAAAAACACCCGATTCCTGAAAATTCTAAAATGCACAGAATTGAAGGAAAAAGCTGTGTGAGGGTCCCGAGGGGAATGGGGGTGAGTCTGGGCAGGGATTGGACCTGATTTCTGGGTGATACGGGTCATCGTATTTATTAATTAATAAATACTGCGCACGGTGTTCTCTAATTATTTAGAGGCAGTTAGGGTCATAATTTTTCTACGGTGTCAATACACTAAATGGAGTATACTCAGTGTAGAAAATTATCGTATTTTTGTTTGGCCAAAACAGGTGTATGTTGGGCCTCAAATCTCTATTGGTACAGAGGTGGGTAAAGAGCAGGAAATTAATTAGGAAATAAATACGGTCTTTTGTAACGATAGTTGTGCGTCTCAAACGAGGCTCAAAATAAAGCATCTGGGAGTTGCACAAAATTCAGAAAAATAGTCTAGCATGTCTATGACAGGTATGTGAATTTCATTCGGGGATAACAGTCAGGGTAAAGCTCCAAATAATTAGGTGATGGACAGGTGCACAAGTCAATAGGATATGTACGCAAAATAAATTAAAATATTGCCATAAATCCTAAATTGTTAAAATAATCCTAGAAATACTGAAATCTGGTCGAGGGGGTTTACAATCTACCCAACTTATAAAAATTTCGTCCTCGAAATTAAAACTAAGCCGGGGTAGAAGTCAAAGACGGCATAAGATATAATTTAACAAAGTAATTTATATCTTGGCTTACGAATAGGTACGAAAAACGTTTACGCATGTCGTCCACATGCTTCCAAGTAGATTCTCCTGACGCGCCATGCTTCTATGTCACGTGGACCAAGGGAATAGACTGATTTCTCAATACCTTCCCTCAATGATCAAGGATTCCAACGGTTTGCTCTTGATACGACAAGCTCAGCCTAATGGCGATCTACGAATGGTTGAGAACCTGACTGCTGTCTGTCACATATCGCCTGAGTTGCGACACGTGGAATACATCAAGTACTTCCTCAAGCGAGGGTGGTAGCACAAGTTGATATGCCACTATTCCCACTCTTTCTAGCACGTCAATGGTCCAACATACCTTGGACTCAACTTGCTGCGTCCTCAGAATCGAATGGTGCCTCTAGTAGGTGATATCCTCAAGATGACATGATCGTCCTCTTTGAATTCCAAGGGACGATGATGACGGTCTGGCTACTGCTCGCAAGTGTCTTTGTATTTACTTAACTGTCTCTACGGTGTTGATCACCAACTCTGGTCACGCGAATCTTTGTCTGGTACAATGCTGACTGGTGTGCCATGCAATCTTACGATTGTCTCATATAAGTAATGTCTTCCTATCTTCAGAGAAATTACGACGGTTGCAAGTTCCAAATTGTTCTCATGTACTCATAATTGTCTAGATGCATATGCTATTACCTTGCCATCATGTATTAATACGCATCCCAAACTTTTTTTTTTTTTTTTTTTTTTTTTTTTTCCTGATGCGTCTGTAGATCACATCCGCCTGATTCGGATGGAATAGTCAATACGGGTGTTGTGGTCAGTCGCTTCTTCAACTCCTCGAAAGTGGCTTGACACTCGTTGGTCCCTAGGAATTCTTAATCCTAACTAGTCAATCCTAGTCATAGGTGCTGCTATCCATTCAGGAGTTAATCAATTGTTCATTCAGGTAAAATCCATTTAGACTCCTGACAAAATGATACATTCTTTATCGTAACACTTGAGTTCTGAATTTGACCCGAGTTACGAGGCAAAATAAAAATTTCATGCTGCCATAGTGGCGCACGTATCAGGAACGTAAGTAGGTAGGTAGCGATGGTCATCTAAAGGTAGCACCGTTTTAAACTGCAATCTAATCTAATAATAGGGTTTGGTAATTACCCAGAAACAAACAGAAATAGCTACAGAAACAATACACTTTTGTACTTATACTAAGCACGAAGTTTCGCCTTTCCGAAATAAGGGAAGACGGAAAATAGTAGTCAAGAGTTCAAGGGGAAGGTAATAGATTAGAAGTGTGGGGATCAAGGCGTTCAAAGAATTCAATGGAATTTGTCAAAGTAGTTGTGGATTGAAATATTATTTTTGGTAATCCCTATTCACATATTCGTATTAGCACAGCTAGGTAACTGATACGATATGCTCAGACATATCTAGAGGGCAAGTACATCTGTCTACTAATCACTATATATCTCAATCCACATAAAGTAGTTATGCGAAGGGCGAATCAAAATGCACTAAGGTTGATCAGACCGTAATACACTGATTCTGAATAGACAATTGTATTAGTGGAGTGGATCAGGCCCCAATAACACATGTGTCATGAACAAGCTCGATAAAGAATAAGCTTGCCAAAACTAGGCTATAATAGCATCATAAGTCAAAGTAGGATAGCAATTTTAAGTATGCTTGATTATGATGAGAGAAATTACAAACAATCCACAATCACAAAAAAAAATAAGACTCTACAATCTCTACAGTTAATATTCTAATGCCTTGTCTAAGTCGCTAGCTGACCCAAAAGAAGTATGGCCTTCTAAGTTCTACAATCTTAATAAACATTATAGGTTGTCTGCCTAAAACAGAGATTTCAAGAAAGTCCGTGTAAAGTAGGGGTTCGAGGTTGTCTGCGTAAAGTAGAGATAAAATAATTTGGTGTAAGGTAGAAATCAGAAACTGTCTGCGTAAAACAGAATTTTAAGTTGTCTAGCGTAAGGCAGGGATCTAAAGTAGTTTGGCAGAAATCAGGGATTCAAACTATCGACGTAAAATAGGTTTCAGAGTTAACTGCGTAAGACAGAGAAGCGTAAGGTAGAGCTTCAGAGCTGTCCGCGTAATAAGTCTGTGTGTAACAGTCTGCGTAAAAGTCTGAGCGCAAAAAGTCTGAGCGTAAAAGTTTTGCGCTAAAATCTGCGCAAAAATTAACGTGCGTAAGGTTTGTATAAAGTCTGCCTGCGTGAAGTCTAGCACACGTTGCAGCGTAAAGTTGTACAAGAAACTCATGGGTTTGTCAGTCAAATTAATGAATCCTGACATCTGACAAAAGTACTTGTACAACGATCGAGGGGATGGGTTGATGATGGTTTGCACGGAGTTCTAGGTTGTCGTTAGTGACTTATTGGATACAAGTCATCTATGCTTGAGATGAGACAAAATCAGATGTCCTGTCAAAAGCTGTTCCTTTTTGCACAGGGCTCGAGGCGTATCTCTGCGCAGGATTTGGTCATGCCTGGGGAAAGCTAAGGCTGTAACAATTATGCTCACATCCTATCCATATGTTATGCCTATTCAGGTTACTCTACGCTGGTTATCTAATATTCAAGAATCATCAAGTTTACGCAGGGCAGTTACCTACGTTGCTTGCATGACGTCTCATACGCAGGATAAGGAAGACTAAGGAATCGAGGGTAGCAGTCGTCATAACTGCAGCGTAAAGGAGATGATCTTCTGCAGAATTGGTTTTTTCTAACTATGCAGTTGTTTGGCTTTTACGCCAGCAACGGTCAAATGGGTTTCTGGCGTAACAATCTGGTTTATCTAAACATAGGATGAGGTTTTTAGTCTTAGGATTCAGCCTTGGATTTCTATTGGTTCCTTAAGACTAGGGTCACACTATGGTTAATTCTCTAATTAATCCTAGTAGTGTTTATACTACTCTCAAGTCATACAAAAATACGTCCAGAGATAATGGTAAGTTAATCTATAGGTAGTGATGCTAGGGTTTATTAGGTAGTAGGGAAGACTAGGGTTCATTAGGTAGTCTGAACTTAATGATACGTCCATGCCCTAGTTGTGTTCTTAATAGGAATACTACTCTTAATTATCATCCTATCAACAGGGATTCCTATATTCTAGCAGGGATTATACTAAAAGAATTATCAGGGAAGCACTTGAATCAAGCAGGATGCAATTTTGTAAGTAGGACAGACTGGAAAGAAGATAAGTCATAGTCAATTTTGGATGAGATCCTATTTTCTAATCCTAGGTGCAGGCTTGCTCGGTACAGTAACGTAACCGAGACAATATGCTCTCGACCTGCATGGGCCACCACTAAAAACACTGTCACGCCCCAGTCCCAAAATACGTAGGACTAGGATACGTAACTGTGCCAGCCGCCCGTATATATGGCAACTCCAATATATGGAAACCATATATACGCGCGTACGCTGTATAATGAACAATAGTTCACCAGTGGTATAAATAATCACAAGTCACAGGGTAATATCTAAATCTCATCCACAGAATCAAATATGAATAAACAATAACCATGTAGCTAGATCTCAATGATAAGTATCTAAAGAATGACAGTCGGATGGAAATAAATCTACTGCCGAAATGGAATATAAAAGGAACCAGAATACACACCATAAAAGAACAACATCTGACAATCCCGAGGCTCGAAGAGAAGACCTCCTCGGAAAATACATAACATGTCCGGATCTGTGCTCCTGCGAATACTCAAGAACATATACACCTGGCAGGGAACCAGGTCCTCAGAGGGACATAGCAAGATACAGAAAAATGACATGCCATAATGTAAATACTGAATAAATAAAGGGGTGTGCTAACCATCTAAGTGAATGCAATTTAAAGACCTAGTAGTACGCATGGGAATGTGTGGCTAGACATATGCTGACGTAATTCACCAATCATCGGGACTGGCTAGTATATGTGTCATATGCCCCCGACTCAGGGAACTCTGCAATCGTCCATCTCCGAGGAGCATGGATCGAAGGATAAAAGACTCAAGGAAGGGGTGTCCCATACGCCTATTAAGTGTCTTTCCCGCCCAATATAGATGTACAAGTCGTGAAAACGACGTGGACACCTCCTACTATGATGCAAGTCTCAATAAAATAAACAACTGAGCTAAATACCACTACACGTGTTGCTCACACTGATGGCCAGTCGCGCATGAGGCACGCGTCCCTACATGTACTCACTCTGTGACGTGTAATGATACGTGTCAAGGCCTGAGAAGTTATATCAATAACTTCACAACTTTAGGTGGGTCTACTAGACACTAGGTCAGACACAAGTCCTAACGTCAACGCCATCGTTGACTGCACCCGAGTTTGCTCGGACGCGCACATTTATATAATATTAAAATAAATAGACATGTAACTAACAATAACTGAATTTAAACAGTACAACAAGGCAAGGTATACTTGCCTGGCAAGAGAGCTGCAAAATATAACGCCCAGATGTCAAGTGCCAAAAGTCAGAAACAATGGCCTCAGAATAAATGTCTCCGGATGCTGAAATAAACATCACTAACAGTCTCAGAAAATATCAAATAGCTAGAAACGCCTGTCCTTAAGTCCAATTTGGACACAGGGGCAAAAATGACAGTTTCCGGTCAAAGCGGGGTCCACATGTGGGCCCACTTTGCACCGAAAAACGTGTCAGGGTCAAAGGTCTCCAAATTCGCCAAACTTAGTGTCCACAAGTCCAGAACGTCGATACGAACCCAACGGAACTTCCAGAATTGGATTCCGGTGAGCCGGTCACAAAATCACCCGTCAAGTGGAGCCGGTGGGGCCCACGATACGCGATTTTGTCATCGTTCTCAGAATCGAACCAAACTTGGCTCACAGGACCAGCGTATCGCTACGAGTCCGATGGCGCAAGTTTCGTCTCGATCCGACGTGTGTACACAAAGTTGCAGCGTGTTCCAGAACTGACGGATACGGGGCGGTGTCGGCGGATACGCGTTGATTCCGGTGTGCACGCACATCCAAATCAACTTCTCGGAATTCCTACACGTCCGTATCAACGTCGCGCACGTTTTGGTAAAGACCGCGTGCGACCAAGTCGTCCCGTTTGGCGGGGCGTACCCAATTCCGGGGTAAATCGGGTCGTTGTTTTTCCTGTATTTGGATCGCAGTGTGCGATCACCACAGGACGCGATGCTCCGAGCGGGTTGCACGGGCACCGAGATGGTTACACAGTCTACATGACGCAACTGACGGAATCGGAAACAGAGCTACGAGGTGAGAGAAAAATATACCTGACCAGGGCTCCGTAAACGCGAATTTCATCGTGTCCGACACGTGTCTGACACATGTCCGCGGGCTGAGTCGCCTAGGGTTAGGGTTCTGGCCGCTGGGGACGTCGCCGGAGGACGGCGAGGTCGGCCCGGGGCCGGAGGTGGCTGTTGCGGGGCTCGGAGTCGGCGGAGTTCTTGGCGGCGGAGTGGACAGACGGAGGAGGAAGGAGGAGAGGGGAGGTGAGCTGGGGAGGCCGAGGGCGGAGCTGGGCAGCGGGGCCGGCGAGGGCGGCTCGCCGCGGTGGCGCGGGCGGAGGCCGGCGAGGGCGGCTCGCCGTGGGCCGGCGGGGGACGCACGGGTGGAGGGAGGCGAGGAGGGAGCGGGGAAGTGGAAGAGAGGGAGAGAGAGAGCCAGGGGCGGGGGGGGCTGGCTCCGCCGCGGGGAGGGGAGGGCGCCGCCGGCCGGGGGGGGGGGGGGGGGTCGCCGCCGGCCAGGGGGTTCGGCTGCGGGGGAGGGGAGGGGTAGATTTTTAGGTTTTTTTCTTTTTATTTTATTTTCTTTTCTTTTATTTTTCTTTTATAAACATAATATATTATTTAAATAAGTAAATATCTCAAGATATTTTTGGGGATATTTTGGGATATTTTCGGGATATTTCCGGGATCTTTTCGGGCGAGTCCCGACTCCAAATGGACGGTGCCGGTTCACCGGCCAATGAGGGGGTGACACCTCGCACTGAAATTTGCAGGAAAGTCCCGATAATTTCATAAATTGCGTAAAGGCCCTATTTTGGGAAATTGCGCAATTACGAAATTGTCTGGAAAAACACCCGATTCCTGAAAATTCTAAAATGCACAGAATTGAAGGAAAAAGCTGTGTGAGGGTCCCGAGGGGAATGGGGGTGAGTCTGGGCAGGGATTGGACCTGATTTCTGGGTGATACGGGTCATCGTATTTATTAATTAATAAATACTGCGCACGGTGTTCTCTAATTATTTAGAGGCAGTTAGGGTCATAATTTTTCTACGGTGTCAATACACTAAATGGAGTATACTCAGTGTAGAAAATTATCGTATTTTTGTTTGGCCAAAACAGGTGTATGTTGGGCCTCAAATCTCTATTGGTACAGAGGTGGGTAAAGAGCAGGAAATTAATTAGGAAATAAATACGGTCTTTTGTAACGATAGTTGTGCGTCTCAAACGAGGCTCAAAATAAAGCATCTGGGAGTTGCACAAAATTCAGAAAAATAGTCTAGCATGTCTATGACAGGTATGTGAATTTCATTCGGGGATAACAGTCAGGGTAAAGCTCCAAATAATTAGGTGATGGACAGGTGCACAAGTCAATAGGATATGTACGCAAAATAAATTAAAATATTGCCATAAATCCTAAATTGTTAAAATAATCCTAGAAATACTGAAATCTGGTCGAGGGGGTTTACAATCTACCCAACTTATAAAAATTTCGTCCTCGAAATTAAAACTAAGCCGGGGTAGAAGTCAAAGACGGCATAAGATATAATTTAACAAAGTAATTTATATCTTGGCTTACGAATAGGTACGAAAAACGTTTACGCATGTCGTCCACATGCTTCCAAGTAGATTCTCCTGACGCGCCATGCTTCTATGTCACGTGGACCAAGGGAATAGACTGATTTCTCAATACCTTCCCTCAATGATCAAGGATTCCAACGGTTTGCTCTTGATACGACAAGCTCAGCCTAATGGCGATCTACGAATGGTTGAGAACCTGACTGCTGTCTGTCACATATCGCCTGAGTTGCGACACGTGGAATACATCAAGTACTTCCTCAAGCGAGGGTGGTAGCACAAGTTGATATGCCACTATTCCCACTCTTTCTAGCACGTCAATGGTCCAACATACCTTGGACTCAACTTGCTGCGTCCTCAGAATCGAATGGTGCCTCTAGTAGGTGATATCCTCAAGATGACATGATCGTCCTCTTTGAATTCCAAGGGACGATGATGACGGTCTGGCTACTGCTCGCAAGTGTCTTTGTATTTACTTAACTGTCTCTACGGTGTTGATCACCAACTCTGGTCACGCGAATCTTTGTCTGGTACAATGCTGACTGGTGTGCCATGCAATCTTACGATTGTCTCATATAAGTAATGTCTTCCTATCTTCAGAGAAATTACGACGGTTGCAAGTTCCAAATTGTTCTCATGTACTCATAATTGTCTAGATGCATATGCTATTACCTTGCCATCATGTATTAATACGCATCCCAAACTTTTTTTTTTTTTTTTTTTTTTTTTTTTTTTCCTGATGCGTCTGTAGATCACATCCGCCTGATTCGGATGGAATAGTCAATACGGGTGTTGTGGTCAGTCGCTTCTTCAACTCCTCGAAAGTGGCTTGACACTCGTTGGTCCCTAGGAATTCTTAATCCTAACTAGTCAATCCTAGTCATAGGTGCTGCTATCCATTCAGGAGTTAATCAATTGTTCATTCAGGTAAAATCCATTTAGACTCCTGACAAAATGATACATTCTTTATCGTAACACTTGAGTTCTGAATTTGACCCGAGTTACGAGGCAAAATAAAAATTTCATGCTGCCATAGTGGCGCACGTATCAGGAACGTAAGTAGGTAGGTAGCGATGGTCATCTAAAGGTAGCACCGTTTTAAACTGCAATCTAATCTAATAATAGGGTTTGGTAATTACCCAGAAACAAACAGAAATAGCTACAGAAACAATACACTTTTGTACTTATACTAAGCACGAAGTTTCGCCTTTCCGAAATAAGGGAAGACGGAAAATAGTAGTCAAGAGTTCAAGGGGAAGGTAATAGATTAGAAGTGTGGGGATCAAGGCGTTCAAAGAATTCAATGGAATTTGTCAAAGTAGTTGTGGATTGAAATATTATTTTTGGTAATCCCTATTCACATATTCGTATTAGCACAGCTAGGTAACTGATACGATATGCTCAGACATATCTAGAGGGCAAGTACATCTGTCTACTAATCACTATATATCTCAATCCACATAAAGTAGTTATGCGAAGGGCGAATCAAAATGCACTAAGGTTGATCAGACCGTAATACACTGATTCTGAATAGACAATTGTATTAGTGGAGTGGATCAGGCCCCAATAACACATGTGTCATGAACAAGCTCGATAAAGAATAAGCTTGCCAAAACTAGGCTATAATAGCATCATAAGTCAAAGTAGGATAGCAATTTTAAGTATGCTTGATTATGATGAGAGAAATTACAAACAATCCACAATCACAAAAAAAAATAAGACTCTACAATCTCTACAGTTAATATTCTAATGCCTTGTCTAAGTCGCTAGCTGACCCAAAAGAAGTATGGCCTTCTAAGTTCTACAATCTTAATAAACATTATAGGTTGTCTGCCTAAAACAGAGATTTCAAGAAAGTCCGTGTAAAGTAGGGGTTCGAGGTTGTCTGCGTAAAGTAGAGATAAAATAATTTGGTGTAAGGTAGAAATCAGAAACTGTCTGCGTAAAACAGAATTTTAAGTTGTCTAGCGTAAGGCAGGGATCTAAAGTAGTTTGGCAGAAATCAGGGATTCAAACTATCGACGTAAAATAGGTTTCAGAGTTAACTGCGTAAGACAGAGAAGCGTAAGGGGGAAAATAGGTTTCTGCATGTATTGTGTCCAACGGTGTGGACACCTCAACACACTTTTGCATAAAAGTGCCCAACAATTAGAAAATTGCACAAAGATTGAAATTTGGATTTAATTAATTAAAATTATTGCTGAAGGTGTTCTGGAATTAATTAGAAGTACATGGGGACAAAATTAGGTGGGACACAAGTTTCATGGACACAGAGGGCTCAGAGTAGAATATTAACAAAATTTGGGTTGCACAAAATGGGTCAAGATTGTGTCTCCAATTTTGATTGGAACGCACAGGGGTACAAAGTTGATTTTATTTTGAATTAATTAATAACTTCTGCGACGAATGTTGTGCGACTAAAATGTAGCACAAGAAAGCATAATTATAAGTTACACCGAGGTCAGAATAGAAGGCGATCATGTCTAGGGCAAGAGTGTGAAATTTGTAGGTAGACAGTGGCTAGTGTAGTGCTCCAATTATCGAAGCAATAAAAAGGCGCTCTAAGCGATATAAATATTATATAATTAAATATAATGTTGTGTTCTACTTCTAATTGGATTCTAATTAGCCCTAATCTCTATATCTAAGCCAAGTAGGCCTAATTTTGGTGAGGGAGTTTACAAGCTGATTGGAAGAAAGAAAATCATGTTGTTTGGGACTGAAGTTGCTGACGTGGCCTAATGATGATCAGTATGCTTGAGGTAATACGCCGCTTGAAGCACATAGTGATTTGATAGTCTGTCACGTGTATATGAGATGTTGTGCTTTCCTTTTCCTTCCGTTGGAGGTTGTTTTTTGGTGTCTTTTGTGGAGATGACGTAGCGTGAGTCTTCTACGGCTGCTGTGATTTTGAGTCTTCCACTGGAGTCTCTTGGACTGGATCTTCCGCAGGAATCTCTTGGAGTTGCTTTTTTCTTGGCATAAAAATTACACTTGTAGATTTTTCATGCTTCTACAGGACTACCTTCAAAGTTTTTCGAAGGGATCTTCAAAAACACTTTGAGTAGTAGAAGTATGGCCAATCTAAAGGATCCCACGGAGGAGGCGATGGTCGAGGACTTTGGTACAGAAGGATGTGCATTGATATAGTACCGCCTTAGGGAGAGAATGGGTTAGAGGTGTCACGCCCGAATCTCCCGTAAGTTCTACTATCCCCACAGAACGTGAATCACCACGTTGCAGCGCTCCTGCATGACAATCGTTCTCATTAGGACGTGATCCCGTGCGAGCCTAGAGTTGTCCTTACATAAGGCGATGATGTTAAATGTCATGGTTATCATCGACAATGACCAAGTTGCAGCAAAAGTCAAGTATTGTGTACCAAGCACACATCAGAGTATATGCAGTGAAGCTCTCAAAGGGTCCAAATAAAATGTCACAAAGGAGAATGCCACAAGGGCGATGCAACACTCTTGCTCTTTCTCTTGCCCACAAAGTTACTTACCGTTCCATACACCATGTCCTATATATCCAAGCAAAGCCACTACACCAGTGTACCTGGAAATAAGGACCATAAACGTGGGTCAGTACACAGTCGTACTGGTGAGCGGGGTAACCCACTCGTCTAAACCGATACTAAGTAGATATTGAATGCACAGTTATAAGGTAATATTTCTACTTGAATCCTTAATTTATTTCATGGCAGAGGTATGACATGTTAAGGAAAGCTATAAAGCAGTTTAAGCATGCAAGCATTCAACTCAAGCAAGTATATACTAGCAGTTATATCCAACTCAAAAAAAATAAAGCATGCAAACCGTTCTACTCAAACCCGAAGCAAGCGTAAACCTATCGAACCACATGTCACTCCAAGCCTCAAAATCCATCCTTGAACCATGCTACAATTCAAGCCTCACTAATCCAATACTCGATGTGCATACTCATGCTCTAGGCAAGGTGGCATCGCCGCCTATATGAATGCACAAACCAGACCAAACCAAACCAACTCTTATCTATATGAAGGTCACTGGCCAAGTCATAAAGGACTATCCAACTGCAGTTCGACCCGATCCAATACAGAGTACCTAGCCCGCCTGGTCATTTTGAACCGCCAGTACCATGCCCAAGACACGTTACCATTTGTTTCCTCTATGGCAGAACTGTTATGATGCCCTAGAGTCTATCCCGTTCGAGGAAACCAAACCCTGTACGCAACAGGTTTTCATTGACCATTGCAATACTCCAACTAGAAGGTACGATGAGAGAATCGAGCCTTCTCGCCCCACCAAACGATAATCGCCTCGATCCATCCAATGCACCATAACCAATATCCAACTATAGCCCAAGGCACCATCTCAAGTTATACCCATAGGCACTATGACATTTCTCGACACAATGCTCCAATTAGTACAACACCCCTCGCTCCGAAAGTACCGTGGCACAATGCTCCCACAATGGCACAATGCCCTCACCGATGCAGTTGTCCAATTTTGAACCACAACTGGATGCTTAGCTTGACAAAGCGTCCAACTTGATACTTATGCACGGATGCACGCTCGCTCGCCCGAAGTTTCTCGATGTTCCAACCAAGATGATCCACCCAAGCTCCAACTTCCTAAATACAAGACCAACTCAAGCCACAAATCATATCTAACCAAACAGCGCACACTCTATGCACGCCACAGTATAGTGATTATAATATTCTAGTCTAAATATCCAAGCCATTACGCGTGTTCCATATTATTAGGCATGAAGGAGTAGAGGAGAAGGGATAGGGATAGAACCCACTCACCAAGTCTGAATCCTCTAAACACTCTTCCTTGCTGATACAGCTGATCCTTGAATCCGTGATCCGATGTAAAGCACGATCTACTCAAATGGTATGACCGTGCGAGCAGGTTATGCTCTCCAAATCGTCCGACTGATCAGACTATGGATGACGACATTATCACTCCAATCCCGCTATCCCAGTACTGCTCTAAATGAATACCTGATTCCATCGAACTCTGTATGCAATCTGCACATGAAACCAATTTAAATTAATACTTGCTCCCAAATCTAACAAATCGAAATATAACCAACCATTGTCTCGTTTAATCTGACTCAACATAATGCACTGTGCGGTTGCGGGCCATTACATAATATACCACTTAGCATAAGGTTCATCCTTGAACCAAACCAGTATTCATTCCTTTCTCATATGCCGCTTGACCATTTCATAACTCTGCTCCATGCAACTCACACGCCCCTGATCCAGACTCAACATCTCGCTTCGTGATGAATACTCGCATAAATTCCTTATTCCCACATCCTCCTTGCAGGTTAATTCAAATTTAACATATCGCTTAGTTTGGATCATACACATATTTAAGGCATCCCTAAAATACATGTATTTCAGCCGAGCTTAGCGATAGCGAATTTAGACAAGTTACAAAGGTATCTTCATGTCTGAGACAGTCATCTCTTCACTCTCGACTGAACTGATCCTGACGTTCATCCCATAGCTCATTCGCACAAGCGCTATTCTCAAATATGATGATTCCCCTTTGACGATCTCTCTACCTAACTTAAATCAGTTCATGTTCTGACTCAATCCATCATACTATTTCTGAATCTACACTAGCACCGTCTAAGCTCAACGAATTAAACTCTAGCATGACTCCAATTGTACCATGTCTGCATGTACCATCTCTAAATATTATCTTATGCTCTGAATGATCATCACAACGGATACTACCCTAGCTAGGCGAATTACCCAAATATCGTACTATGCTCTAGATCAACTCGGTCCAACACCTCTACCTTATCTCAATACCTCTCTGGGTGACCATCCATATTGAGGTTCATATGATCCATAAAAGATCTCACCACCACGACATAGTGGTAGTGTCACCACAATTTCGACGCGGACACACTCGTCGTAATTCCTAGGTCGCATATGAAATATTCTTCATGCTTCGTCCACTTCCTCGAAGCACAAGATATCACCTTCATCCTCTGCATGATCACATACCGCAAACCAAGTCTGATTTCATCTTGTAGATCTGAGACATATCTTTCACATCTGGTAGTGTAAGGATCTGATCTGAATGAGCTATTGCTTTAACTTCTTGAAGCTAGTTACACAGTCGCCAATTCATATAAATTTTATTCCCTTCCAGGGAACGATGAGTCAGAGGCGATGTCATCTTCAAAAATATGTTAATCTAAATACCATCAGTTGACGTAGGCTATTTTCACCATCACTTCGATCTTCCGGCTACATCTTCAGCAAAAGGCTATCCCAAGGATGTCGCAAATGTAATACTCAGTCACTTAGGCCTATCTCCAACTTACACCACTCACATCCACCGTCGTTCTATGGGTCTATAATATTTATTTTGATTTGACGGTCAAGTCTCTAGGGTCAGATGTTCCGAAGCTACGCTCGATAATTGTAAGTCATTACGATGGACAGTTATTACAAACCGTACTATATCTCGTCTACAAATCTGAGCCATCCGAATGAACTTCTGAATCCGAGCACTTCATGCACTACTTCTGACGATCTGTCAACCAAATGACGCCTAACCACCTAGAGTCTTACTATCTATCCCAGCCACAAATCGTCGAACTGTGCTGGTTGAAACCGTCTTCCATTACTCCGTTGTCCTGTCCTGAATCTATTAAAATTATGAACCGCCTTATTTGACTTCTCGCACTACCACTTGCAACAATTTTTGAAACCATAGACTTGCACTGTTTCTTATCTGTTCGCTAGCTTCACACTGCACGTCAAACTTGCTCGAGCGGTACAGTGATTTGCTTCAATGTTGCTATCTCGTTTAGCTATCTTCAAAAGTCCATCCGCCACAATCCTTGTCTTCGTTCCACTTCCTTAGAATTGTATCAATTTCTCCGTATTCTGATTCGTCCACATGCTCTCGATGACACATGCACAAGTTCCAACATAATCTTAAATCTATATCGCCTTCACTCGTTGTCTAAATTTGCCTCAGTACTGTAAGTATTAACTTTCAATCTGACTTAATATCAACTAGACTTGCCTCATGTCCGTTTTTATCTTCCGGAGAATCCGTCCACAATCGTTGCACCATTTCGATAATTTTGCTTCCGCTAAGCTCTGAGTCAAACTCCTCAAGCGCTAAAATCCAAAATTCTTCCAGTTCGTATGAATCCATCGTATTGCTCCTTTAAAACCAAATCGTGTTGCATCAGCTCAACCAAATGCTCCCTTGAGTTGCCAAAATCTATAATCCGTGCTCGCTACTCTTGGATACACCGATCGCTTGCACAAGCGTGCCATTATTGTTTCTTTCTTATTCTCAACTCTCTCCTTGCACTAATGAATTCTCCACCGAACTTCCAAATCGCGCAAAAGAAATTCTGATAGTTAACTTCACGTTTGGCCGATCTCATCTTGTTTCCAATACTTGGTCCGCAGTAATCCTTCGAATTCTAAACAGTCGTTCCATTGCTTGTTCCATTCTCGACCAACGAAACTTCGATTTATACAAGTTCGTTCATGATCGTTCAAATCCAACGTATTGAAGAATACCTGAGTCAAACTCCGTCGCACCAATTTCTGACACGATATCGTACTAGCCCAACCATGTCGAACATACCTAATGCTTATCTTATTCCAAATATTTCTAACGTGTGCACAACTCCGTAGCACGCAAATACTACTTAGAAATAGAGTCTCTCTCGCACAAGATTTACTCTGCATTCGCAACATAACATTCGCCTGCTCCATGTTCAAAAATATCACTCTACCGATTCGCATAAGCCAACTTTTATTTCCGTTATCTGTGTTCGTTGCAAATAATTCTATTATTGTCCATCCAAAATATCCCAACGCCATGATTACTAAGAGGTATACCATATACCACTCAAATTAAAGTCACTACTCGCTTCATACTTCTTTGCACTGATCCAAGATCCATTCGAACCATCCATTCTGCATAATCATGCCATTTACAACTCAAAGTATGATACAAAACTCAGCCAATACATGAACCATCCAACTATTCTATTGATCTCGCTCGATACAACTTGCGCTATGTTCCATTCTTGATACTTCCATATTTCTTAAACCATCCAATACTTTCGCTACATGAGAAACTTGTGCAACGATCTCTTCCAAGTATTCCAAGCTAATACCCAACTGTTCCACACATTAGCCATACGAGCAACTCTTGCAACGCTCTGTTTGATATTCCCAGCCAAAACCCAAACTCCATCCAACCTATTCGCTACATGAGCAACACACACAATATTCTATTCTCATATGTTGTTTCTACTCATAATATGCCACATAACCAATCTCGTCTGACAACCAACCGTTCAACTGATGCAACCAGAATCTCCCCGAACGATAAGCCAAACCAACACAACGACACCTCTCAACTTGCTTTACAAATACAATAATACCACATAACTTGTTGCAAGAATGCAACAACGCCAAACGATGTAACACGATTCTTTCGAAACCAAAGAAAGCCAACACAACAAAGAATAATATGCACCCACAACCAACAAATATAAAGACTTATTGTATGTAACAACAATACGGTACCGAATAGAGCCAAGAGCCAAATGATATGCGAAAGCTATTTAGAGTTTATGATGAACCAAAGCACAAAGTTCGAGGAAATGAACTAGGCACTTTGATACCAGTTTGTCATATCCCAATCTCCCATAAGTTCGACCGTCCCCGCTGAACGTGAATCACCATGTTACAGCTCTCCCGCAGGACAATCGTTCTCATCGGGACATGATGTCGTGTGAGCCTGGAGTTGCGCTCGCACAAGAAGATAAAGTCAAACATCATGGTTATCATCGAAAATGACCAAGTTGCAGCGAAATTCAAGTATTGTCTACCAAGCACACATCAGAGTATACGCAGCGAAGCTCTCGAAGGGTCTAAATGAAATGTCATAAAGGAGAATGCCACAAGGGGCATGCAACACTCTTGCTCTTTCTCTTGTCCACAAAGGTACTTACCGTTCCATACATCATGTCCCGTATATCCAAGTAGAGCCACTACACCTGCATACCTGAAAATAGTGCCCACAAACGTGGGTCAGTACACAGCCGTACTGGTGAGCGGGGTAACCCACTCGTCTAAACCGATACTAAGTAGATAATGAATGCACAGTTATATGGTGATCTTTCTATTTGATTCCTAGATTCATTTTATGGCAGAGGTATGACATGTTAAGGAAAGTTGTAAAGCAGTTTAAGCATGAGAGCATTCAACTCAAGCAAATATATACTAGTAGTTATATCCAACTCAAAAGAAACTAAGCATACAATCTATTCTACTCAAACCTGAAGCAAGCGTAAAACTATCTAACCACATTGCACTCCAAGCCTCAAAATCCAACCTCGAACCATGCCACAATCGAAGCCTGACTAATCCAATCCTCAATGCGTATACTCTTGCTCTAGGCAAGGTGGCACTGCCGCCTATATGAATGCACAAACCAGACCAAACAAAACTAACTCTTATCTATATGAAGGTCACTAGCCAAGCCATAAAATACTATCAAACTATAGTTCGACCCGATCCAGTGCTGATTAGCTAGCCGGCCTGGTCGTTTTGAACCGCCAGTACTGTGTTCAAGATACTTTACCATTTGTTTCCTCTATGGTCGAATGGTCTAGGTGCCCTGGATCCTATACCGTTCGAGGAAACCAAATCCTGTGCGCCACAGGTTGTCCTTGACTAATGCAATACTCGAACCAATAGTTACGATGAGAGAATCGAGCCTTCTCACCCCACCAAACGATTCTCGCCTTATCCATCCAATGCACCATAACCAATTTCCAACTAGCACCATCTCAAGTTATCCGCATAGATACCATGCCGCTTCTCGACACAATGACACAATTGGTTCAACACCCCTCGCTACAAAAGCTCCGTGGCACAATGCCCCCACAGTGGCATAATTCCCTCACCGATGCAATTGTCCGATTTTGAACCAGTTGCTTGACGAAGCATCTAACTTGATACTCTTGTACTGATGCATGCTTGCTCGCCCGATGTGCTTCGATGTTCCAACCAAGATGATCCACTCAAGCTCTATCTTTCCAAATGTAAGACAAAATCAAGCCAAAAATCCTATCCAACCAAATGGCATACACTCTATGCATGCCACACTACAGTGATTCCAATATTCCAGTCCAAGTGTCCAAGCCATTACGTGTGTTCCATATTATTATGCATGAAAGAGTAGAGGAGAAGGGACCGAGTCCACTCATAAAGTTTGAATTCGCTAAGAACTCTGCCTTGCTGATACGGTCGATCCCTTGAATCCGTGGTACGATGCAAAGTATGATCTACTAAATTAGTATGACCCTGCGAGTAGGCCGTACTCTTTAAATCCCGCTATCATAGTACGGCTCTGAATGAACACATGATTCCATCGAACTACGCACGCGATCTGCACATGAAACCAACTCAAATCAATACTTGCTCCCAAATCCAACAAATCAAAATGTAACCAACTATTATCTCGTTTAATCCTACTCAGCATAATATACCGTATGGTTGTTGGGCATTACAAGAGGACCTTGTAGAATGATTCGAGATTTTAGTTCCTGAGGATAAGACTGAGTCTGAACTGCCGCCATATTTATTGACTTCTGAGCGTAGCTACACCTTAACAGGTGAGTTCTGGTGCTTCATACTGTCACTACCACATTTTCTAGGAAAGGATATTTTGGTAATTTCCTATTTAAATAAATATTGTGCATGGTAAATAATTATTTGTTGTATTATTTAATTGTTGTTAGTTATTATTTAATTATTTTGGACTTATTTTAGTGTACCCAACTAGTTTAGTTTGGACCCATGGACCAACATGAATTAACTAGTTAGACTTGGCCCATTTAGAAAGCCCATAGTTAAGGAGATGGATTAAATTAATTAAATGATTAGACTAGAAGCTTCCTTCCTTAATTATTTCTTCATGAGAGGCCCCAAGGGGTACATTGGACATTTTACAATTGCTTGGGGGAGGGGCTATGGCCGGCCTATTAATGAGGGGGGGAAATTTCTCTCTCCTCTCATTTCATTCCAAATCTAGATCTAGAATTTTCCTACTACCAAATTCCCTCCATTCCCAATCCAATTCCCTACCAAATTCATTCCAAATTCTTCCCAATTCACCATTAGAGAAGAAGAAAGCAAGGATCTAGAAGAAGGAAGCAAGGATCTACAAAGAGGAGCAAGGATCTACAATTTGGAAGCAAGTTCATCTCAATTGGAGGTTTCATTGGGAATCCATCTCCCAATAGGTATAATTCAGATTTTTCCCATTTAAATAGCTTCTAAATCTGGGATTTAATCATGTAAAATCAACCTATATGTATGTACTACCCATAGGACTTTGTTTTGTGTTCATAGGAGACCCATGGAGAAAGTTATGGTGCTTTTTGTATCAATTTTGTTGGAATTCCGAATTTACATTTTGTTGTGTGTGTCAATTGATCCTATAGATCAATTGGACATGAGATTTGTGTTTGAGGCTAGTGTCGTGTCCATATTGGGATACTTGTGGTTCGTATCTCAACTATTTGGTCATACGTGTCATTTGGGGGTTTTCCTCCGACACGGGACTTTGAACATGTCGTATTTTGACACGGACACATAGATCTACTTTTGACACTTTGATTTATTCATAAATATTATTTGTGATTTGTTTGTGTCCTTCGGGGTGCATTTGGTTGTGTGTTGGACTCATGTCGCATGCGTATCCTAGATCTAGTGGGATACGGTGAGATACTCTCCAATTGTGTGTATTTTGCATAGATCTAATTAATTGTGGTTCAATTCTTCATTTATAATTAGTAAATATATATGTATATTATATATTTATTTTGTGTATTTATTATAGTAATTATTGTAGCATAGATCTATATTTTGTGTGTGCTAATATAATGTACAATATAATATGTAGCTTTCTTGCATGCAAATATATATGTTACTACTTGTTAAATAATATAATTTATACATAAAATATTTTATAAAATATATTTATGTGTTTGATTGTGTAATTGTATTATTTATAATTATTATGAACTTATTGTATATTAATGTATATATTTTAGGTGTGCTTCTAGCCATATAAAATATGTACATTAATATGTACATGAGTTTGTAACAATTGGTATTTAATTATAAGTGTAGATGTGTATATATATAAGTATATAATTATTAGTTATTTAATTATATTGTATTGTGATTTTATTGTATATATATATATTGTTATATATATATATATATATATATATTTTGTTTGTTTTAGTAACAGTGAATTAATGACAGTAAAACTGTCATTAATTAGCCGATACAGCAGCCGCTGTAACTCTGTGCATTTAAATGCATTTAATGACAAATCTGTCATTAATTAGTAGTGGGCGGGTCTGAGCGGATTTTCCGCGACAGTCTTTCTGCGAAGGTTTTAAACTGTCAGCGATCCAGTCGGCAGTAGGAATTGTATTCAGTTTTTTCTGCGACAGTTTTTCGGTGACAGACGAAACTGTCACTATTAGCCGTTTTAATTAAATTGTATTCTTAGCTCACTGTTTTCAGTGACGCTTTGACAGATTTAATGTATATATTATATATTGTATTTGTATATATTTATATGTATATATATATGTGTTTTGTGAGGTATAATAATTGTTATAATATAGTATTTTAATTATATGAATATTGGGTTGTATATATATATTTTTAAGGTATATATTAATTGTATTATTAGTATACCTTGTGTGAGTTTCTTTTGGAATCTAATTTGATTCCTAAATTGTTGTATTTTATTTTTATATTATTTTATGGATGTTTTGTGAGGTTGACTTTGGGTTTGACCATGTTTGACTTTAGTGGACTTTAGAGTTGACCATAGTTGACTTTTGCCTTAGAATTGAGTTATTGACCTAGAAGTTGTCTAGTTTGACTTGTTCTCTTTCCGGGACCTTGTTTTAATGTTGTATTCCATATCTAGGTCTTCGAGGCACCGAGTCAGACATTTGTGAGACTGTTCATTGGACTTCAGGCGAGTACATTCTCTGATAGTTTCTCATTTATGATATCCTCTATGTTCGTTGTATCTAGTGTAGATTTACATGTTCTCTTGACACTATTGTTACACGGATTGGTATATCCGGATCTCGTCATGAGATATTATTCCTTGGTATATGGTGTATATGGTGCAAGTATTGTTTCATTGGTTATCTTGTACATGTACAGACATCGATTTTCGGGAGGAGTCGCTCTCTTCTTGGGGAATCTCGTGCCATAACGTACCGTGGTTGGATCTATTATACCAGTCGGGGGTGGGGAGTATTTTAGTGTAGATATGTGATCATACCCTCCTTGTGCATGTCTTATTCCTTGTGAGTGTTGATCATACACCGCACGTATAATCAGCCAGGCCATTATACTCTTGTGCAAGTTCCCAAGCCGATCACATGTTAAAGCTAGTACTCACACACTTAGTCATTAGTATTCTTGTTCCATCAGCATATTGTTCATTATTGTATTTCTTTCCAGTACTTCCTTATTGTCTATACATTTCTTGTATCTATTTATGCATCTTGTTTATCCACAGCTATTTACTGTTACATAGTTTTTATCATTATTTGAGAACTGCTGTTAGGGTTGTACTCTGCTCCTTCCTGACTGGAAATATTTTTCCAGATGACACTGAGGAGTACCCTACATACTTTGGACCCCAGGATGTTGTGGGTTTAGATTCTGAGACCCTGGCTCAAGAGGGACTTATCCCAACTGAGACAGTTGACCCTGGAGTTGTAGCTTTATAGTTTTGTAGTATTCTTTTGTACTGGATTTGTCTCCAGCTTATTTCTATTTTTCTTCAGACTCATTGATGTTTTATTTTAGACTCATGAGTTGTATTGTGACTATTCTACTCTTTATCTGATTCGTGCTCATTCTATCTTAGTTCTGTGATTGAGTATTTTATCATTATTGGTGGTTCATTATATTAGATAGATTATCTAGACAGCATTCTACCGCCGATTCTGTGGCGTAGGCTGGGCGTTGTTTCCGACTAGTACCCTTACACCGGGTGCGGGTCGTGACACGTTTTTGGTGGTGGCCCATGCAGGTCTAGCTTCACAAGTATGTGATGTCGTGGTAGTGCGACAACTTAGTTGTACTACTGCGAGCCTGCAATAGGATATAGGATATAGGATATAGGCTGAGATACTCAATCACATCTAGGAAAATTCTTTTGATTCAACTATTCTCCTTTGATATTGATACTTGATCCCTTAAACTGTCCTTTCCTTGAATATCTTACATCTTGTGCCATATTGATTCTTTCTTTCGCTTTGTCTCAGGATGCCGCCTAAGACTAGATCACAGCAAGGGAGAGCAGTTTCTGAGAGGTCTGCGACATCCCGAGGGCCTGCACCAGTCACTTCTCCGGTGATTGGAGTGTCAGCTGCTTTCGGAGGTCCACCACCTACTCAGAGGACTGTGCCAGCTGTATCTGAGGGGCTTCCACCTCCACCTCCTGTGCCAGCAGAGGCGTCACAGATGTTTACACTGTTTCGTGAGATGCTCGAGGCACAGAGGGCCCAGTCAGAGGCACATCAGAGACAGACCGACGTTCTACGGCAGGGCATCGAGAGTGCTCATCAGCTTGCTCGTGCTGTAGTCGAGAGAGGAGTTCCGATCCAGCAACAGGTTATTCCTCAAGTTGCTTAGCTTCGGCCAGGCAACATTCAGGACTTCAAGAAACTGGAGCCTAGGGTTTTCAAAGGGACGGAGGGCATCGTCTATGCTGATGATTGGCTCGAGGACATTGAGCGTCTTATGAGGGTGTCCCGTCTTTCTGAAGATCTGAAGGTTGAGGCGGTAGGACTTCAACTGTTCGACGTCGCTCGTACTTGGTTCAGGAATGAGCCGGTTCTGGTTGACGCAGGACAATCTTGGGAGGTATTCAAGGACCTTTTCAAGAAGAAGTTTTTCACTCGGATAGACAGGCTTGACTTGGGGAGACAATTTGAGAGTCTCATTCAGGGGAGCATGTCTGTGGAGGAATACGCTGCGGAGTTCGGTAGGCTGAGCCGATTTGCAGAGTATCTGGTGAGGGAGCCGGAGGTTCGAGCTATTCGTTTCCGAGAGGGTCTAAACTGGGAAGTGAAGATTCTCATTCCGTCTTTTTATGAGACATACTCGGAGATACTTGCGGAGGCACGCAAGGTTGAGCGGGATCTGGGTTTGAAGACCAAGAGAGACCGTGATTCTTTTCTGGGGGCCAACGGCAGTGCAGTATCTGCCAAACGTCCTCATTTCCAGTCCAGACCTTTCTAGCAGCCACAGCAGAACCAGACTCCAGCTAGAGCACCTTTTCACCAGGCACCTCAGAAGCAGAGACAGTTACAGCAAGCTCTATGCAACTTCTGCAAGAAGCCCGGCCACATCTGGGAAGTTTGCAGAAAGAGGCTAGGAGTTTGTTTGTATTGTGGTACTGAAGGGCATCAATTGAGGGAGTGTCCTCGTCGTGCAGTTCAGGGAGCAGCTCCAGCTCCGAGGGCACAGACGAGACCACCTGCAGCACAGCCGAGGGGACCGCTTCCGACACAGCAGCAACGTTTTGTCCAGCATCAGTAGGGAGGTGCTCGGCAGGGACGAGCGTTTGCTATGACCGTCGAAGAGGAGGAACCCACCGGAGATGTCATCGCAGGTTCTATTCTTCTTGATTCCATTCCAGCTTTAGCTTTGTTTGATAGTGGTGCTTTCCATAGTTTTGTATCTGTTTTTTTGCTCTAAAGCATGGTTTGGTAGCTGAGTCTTTGCTTAGGACTTGCAAGATCGTGACCGGGGGAGGCATTATCCTGGTTAATGATATTTGCAAGGATCGGAGAGTTACTCTGGGAGGCCGGGAGTTGAGTGCGTGTCTACTTGTAATGCCACTTCCGAGCTACGACATTGTACTCGGGATGGATTGGTTGAGTAGGCACCGTGCTAGCATAGATTGTAGAGGAGGTAGAGTTTTGTTTGGTTCGCCAGGAGAGCCAGAGTTCGAGTTTGCTAGAGGAGCTGCGGAGCAGGGAGAAGGCATTATTTGTGGAGCTATGGTGGAAGACAAGGAGTTGCCGCATCCGTTGATAGCAGAATTCTTGGATGTGTTTCCTGAGGAATTGCCAGGATTGCCGTCAGATCGAGATGTTGAATTTTCTATAGACTTGGTGCCAGGTGCAGAACCAATTTCGCAGCATGTCTATAGAGTAAACAACAGCGAGCTGGTCGAGTTGAAGAAGCAGGTGGACGAATTGCAGGATAAGGGGTTTATCGGATCGAGTTCTTCACCATGGGGAGCCCCGGTATTGTTTGTACCGAAGAAGGATGGATCGGTGCGTATGTGCATTGATTACAGGGCTTTGAATAATCTCACTATCAAGAATAAGTATCCTTTGCCACGGATTGATGATCTGTTTGATCAGTTGAGTGGTGCGAAGGTATTTTCTAAGATAGATTTGAGATCAGGCTACCATCAGGTGAAGGTGAAGCCGGAGGACATACCGAAGACTGCTTTTAGAACTCGGTATGGTCAGTACGAGTTTATGGTGATGCCGTTTGGTTTGACTAATGCACCGACGGTATTTATGAACTTGATGAACAAGGTGTTCCACCAGTACCTTGACAAGTTCGTGGTGGTGTTCATCGACGACATACTCATATACTCGAAGACACCGGAGGAGCATGAGGAGCATTTGAGGATTGTGTTGGATGTGCTGAGGAAGGAGAAGTTGTATGGGAAGTTGTCCAAATGTGAGTTTTTCTTGGACAAGGTGGAATTCTTGGGGCATGTTGTGACTGGTGATGGTATTTCAGTGGATCCGAAGAAGATTTCAGCAATGGAATCTTGGAAGACTCCGAGTTCGGTAGCAGAGATCAGGAGTTTCTTGGGATTGGCAGGCTACTACAAGAAGTTTGTGCAAGATTTTTCGAGGATTGCCGAGCGGATGACCAGACTCACAAGGAAGGATGTGGAGTTTGTTTGGACGGAGGATTGCCAGGTTGCTTTTGAGGAGTTGAAGAAGAGGTTGACGTCTGCTCCTATTTTGACGTTGCCATCAGGGTCCGGAGGTTTCACTATTTATAGTGATGCATCGGGGAAGAGTTTAGGTTGTGTTCTTCAGCAGCATGGGAAAGTGATTGCCTATGCATCCAGGCAATTGCGTCCTCATAAAAAGAACTATCCTACCCATGATTTGGAGTTGGCAGCCGTCATTTTCGCTCTGAAGTTGTGGAAACATTATTTGTACGGAGAGCGTGTGGAGATCTTCACAGACCACAAAAGCTTGAAGTACGTTTTCATACAGAAGGAGTTGAACATGAGGCAGCGTCGGTGGTTGGAACTGATAAAGGATTTTGATATCTCTTTGCAATATCATCCTGGGAAAGCCAATGTAGTTGTCCATGCTTTGAGCAGGTATCCGGTAGCTATGTTCTTGACGCAGGATCGATATTTGTTGGAGGACTTGGAGAGCTTGGGCATTGAGGTGATTGTTCCTGGTGGTGCTATGCAGATGTGGGGATTGCAGATACATTCAGATTTGATGGATAGGATCAAGGCAGCACAGTATGATGATGTATCCTTGAGGAGTATCAGAGCTCAGGTGAGAGCAGGATTGGAGGATGATTTCACTATTGCAGAGGATGGATCTTTGAGGCATGGAGTTAGATTGTGTGTGCCTAGTGGGGAGTTGCGTGAGGAGGTGTTGCAGGAAGCGCATCGCTCTCAGTATTCCATACATCCAGGTGCTAACAAGATGTATCGGGATATGCGAGAGAGTGTGTGGTGGTATGGCATGAAGAGGGAAGTGGCACAGTTTGTATCCAGATGCTTAGTGTGCCAGCAGGTGAAAGCCGAGAGGCAGAGGCCAGGAGGTTTACTTCAGCCATTACCCATTCCAGAGTGGAAGTGGGAACACATTACTATGGATTTTGTGTCCGGACTACCACGATCTCCAGGAGGGAAAGACGCGATTTGGGTCATTGTTGATAGGTTGACCAAGTCGGCCCACTTTTTGCCTTTCAAGGTGGGTTTGTCTACGGAGAAGCTGGCAGAGATGTATGTGAGGCAGATCGTTAGGATACATGGAGTTCCCGTCAGCATAGTCTCAGATCGGGATAGTCGTTTCACTTCTCATTTCTGGAGGAGTTTGTAGGAGAGTTTGGGCACTCAGCTCAAGTTCAGTACTGCATATCATCCCCAGACAGATGGGCAGTCAGAGAGGACTATTCAGACTCTCGAGGATATGTTGCGTACTTGTGTACTAGATTTCGGGGGTTCTTGGGAGGACCATCTCCATTTGGTAGAGTTTGCTTACAACAACAGTTACCAGGCCAGTATAGAGATGTCACCTTTTGAAGCTCTATATGGTCGGAGGTGTCGTACTCCTTTGTCTTGGGACGATGTTGGAGAGAGAGTTTTGCTTGGGCCAGAGATGGTTGTGGATGCAGCAGAGAAGGTTCAGTTGATCAGAGACAGACTTCGAGTGGCGCAGGACAGACAGCGGCATTGGGCCGATAGCCATCGGAGACCTTTGGAGTTCGAGGTATAGTTTAGATTTTTGTTTGTTCTTGGTTGTTTGTTATAGATTAAGTTCTTAAGGTGGTGTTTTGTTCTAGGTGGGTGGTTTGGTGTTTCTGAGGATTTCTCCGACACGAGGCACGATTCGCTTCGGTGGAGGCGGAAAGCTTAGTCCGCGATTCATTGGACCTTTCACTATTCTAGAGAGGGTCGGTGCAGTTGCTTATAGACTAGACTTGCCACCTGCATTGGAGGGAGTGCATAATGTGTTTCATGTGTCGCAGTTGAGACGATACGTGGCAGATCCTAGTCATGTATTGGATCACTCAGAGATAGAGGTGGGCCCTACTCTTAGCTATCCAGAGCAGCCAGTTGGGATTCTGGATCAGAGAGAGAAGGTGCTGAGGAACCAGACTATTCCTTTGGTGCGCGTCGCATGGAGGCATCACTCTCCGGGGGAGTCTACCTGGGAGAGAGAGGATGAAATGCGAGAGCGTTATCCATATTTGTTTGTACCTTGAGGTATGTTATTTTCTAGTTATGTTCTGTTCATTGTTATGTTCTGTTCATTAGTTAGCTGTGATTCTTTAGTTATGTTCTGTGATTTTCTGGGGGTAGTTTTCGTCTTTGAATTTCGAGGACGAAATTATTTTAAGGAGGGTAGACTTGTCACTACCACATTTTCTAGGAAAGGGTATTTTGGTAATTTCCTATTTAAATAAATATTGTGCATGGTAAATAATTATTTGTTGTATTATTTAATTGTTGTTAGTTATTATTTAATTATTTTGGACTTATTTTAGTGGACCCAACTAGTTTAGTTTGGACCCATGGACCAACATGAATTAACTAGTTAGACTTGGCCCATTTAGAAAGCCCATAGTTAAGGAGATGGATTAAATTAATTAAATGATTAGACTAGAAGCTTCCTTCCTTAATTATTTCTTCATGAGAGGCCCCAAGGGGTACATTGGACATTTTACAATTGCTTGGGGGAGGGGCTATGGCCGGCCTATTAATGAGGGGGGGAAATTTCTCTCTCCTCTCATTTCATTCCAAATCTAGATCTAGAATTTTCCCACTACCAAATTCCCTCCATTCCCAATCCAATTCCCTACCAAATTCATTCCAAATTCTTCCCAATTCACCATTAGAGAAGAAGAAAGCAAGGATCTAGAAGAAGGAAGCAAGGATCTACAAAGAGGAGCAAGGATCTACAATTTGGAAGCAAGTTCATCTCAATTGGAGGTTTCATTGGGAATCCATCTCCCAATAGGTATAATTCAGATTTTTTCCATTTAAATAGCTTCTAAATCTGGGATTTAATCATGTAAAATCAACCTATATGTATGTACTACCCATAGGACTTTGTTTTGTGTTCATAGGAGACCCATGGAGAAAGTTATGGTGCTTTTTGTATCAATTTTGTTGGAATTCTGAATTTACATTTTGTTGTGTGTGTCAATTGATCCTATAGATCAATTGGATATGAGATTTGTGTTTGAGGCTAGTGTCGTGTCCATATTGGGATACTTGTGGTTCGTATCCCAACTATTTGGTGATACGTGTCATTTGGGGGTTTTCCTCCGACACGGGGCTTTGAACATGTCGTATTTTGACACGGACACATAGATCTACTTTTGACACTTTGATTTGTTCATAAATATTATTTGTGATTTGTTTGTGTCCTTCGGGGTGCATTTGGTTGTGTGTTGGACTCATGTCCCATGCGTATCCTAGATCTAGTGGGATACGGTGAGATACTCTCCAATTGTGTGTATTTTGCATAGATCTAATTAATTGTGGTTCAATTCTTCATTTATAATTAGTAAATATATATGGATATTATATATTTATTTTGTGTGTTTATTATAGTAATTATTGTAGCATAGATCTATATTTTGTGTGTGCTAATATAATGTACAATATAATATGTAGCTTTCTTGCATGCAAATATATATGTTACTACTTGTTAAATAATATAATTTATACATAAAATATTTTATAAAATATATTTATGTGTTTGATTGTGTAATTGTATTATTTATAATTATTATGAACTTATTGTATATTAATGTATATATTTTAGGTGTGCTTCTAGCCATATAAAATATGTACATTAATATGTACAAGAGTTTGTAACAATTGGTATTTAATTATAAGTGTAGATGTGTATATATATAAGTATATAATTATTAGTTATTTAATTATATTGTATTGTGATTTTATTGTATATATATATATTGTTATATATATATATATATATATATATATATATATCTATATTTTGTTTGTTTTAGTAACAGTGAATTAATGACAGTAAAACTGTCATTAATTAGCCGATACAGCAGCCGCTGTAACTCTGTGCATTTAAATGCATTTAATGACAAATCTGTCATTAATTAGCAGTGGGCGGGTCTGAGCGGATTTTCCGCGACAGTCTTTCTGCGACGGTTTTAAACTGTCAGCGATCCAGTCGGCAGTAGGAATTGTATTCAGTTTTTTCTGCGACAGTTTTTCGGTGACAGACGAAACTGTCACTATTAGCCGTTTTAATTAAATTGTATTCTTAGCTCACTGTTTTCAGTGACGCTTTGACAGATTTAATGTATATATTATATATTGTATTTGTATATATTTATATGTATATATATATGTGTTTTGTGAGGTATAATAATTGTTATAATATAGTATTTTAATTATATGAATATTTGGGTTGTATATATATATTTTTAAGGTATATATTAATTGTATTATTAGTATACTTTGTGTGAGTTTCTTTTGGAATCTAATTTGATTCCTAAATTGTTGTATTTTATTTTTATATTATTTTATGGATGTTTTGTGAGGTTGACTTTGGGTTTGACCATGTTTGACTTTAGTGGACTTTAGAGTTGACCATAGTTGACTTTTGCCTTAGAATTGAGTTATTGACCTAGAAGTTGTCTAGTTTGACTTGTTCTCTTTCCGGGACCTTGTTTTAATGTTGTATTCCATATCTAGGTCTTCGAGGCACCGAGTCAGACATTTGTGAGACTGTTCATTGGACTTCAGGCGAGTACATTCTCTGATAGTTTCTCATTTATGATATCCTCTATGTTCGTTGTATCTAGTGTAGATTTACATGTTCTCTTGACACTATTGTTACACGGATTGGTATATCCGGATCTCGTCATGAGATGTTATTCCTTGCTATATGGTGTATATGGTGCAAGTATTGTTTCATTGGTTATCTTGTACATGTACAGACATCGATTTTCGGGAGGAGTCGCTCTCTTCTTGGGGAATCTCGTGCCATAACGTACCGTGGTTGGATCTATTATACCAGTCGGGGGTGGGGAGTATTTTAGTGTAGATATATGATCATACCCTCCTTGTGCATGTCTTATTCCTTGTGAGTGTTGATCATACACCGCACGTATAATCAGCCAGGCCATTATACTCTTATGCAAGTTCCCAAGCCGATCACATGTTAAAGCTAGTACTCACACACTTAGTCATTAGTATTCTTGTTCCATCAGCATATTGTTCATTATTGTATTTCTTTCCAGTACTTCCTTATTGTCTATACATTTCTTGTATCTATTTATGCATCTTGTTTATCCACAGCTATTTACTGTTACATAGTTTTTATCATTATTTGAGAACTGCTGTTAGGGTTGTACTCTGCTCCTTCCTGACTGGAAATATTTTTCCAAATGACACTGAGGAGTACCCTACCTACTTTGGACCCCAGGATGTTGTGGGTTTAGATTCTGAGACCCTGGCTCAAGAGGGACTTATCCCAACTGAGACAGTTGACCCTGGAGTTGTAGCTTTATAGTTTTGTAGTATTCTTTTGTACTGGATTTGTCTCCAGCTTATTTCTGTTTTTCTTCAGACTCATTGATGTTTTATTTTAGACTCATGAGTTGTATTGTGACTATTCTATTCTTTATCTGATTCGTGCTCATTCTATCTTAGTTCTGTGATTGAGTATTTTATCATTATTTGTGGTTCATTATATTAGATAGATTATCTAGACAACGTTCTACCGCCGATTCTGCGGCGTAGGCTGGGCGTTGTTTTCGACTAGTACCCTTACACCGGGTGCGGGTTGTGACACATACTCTAAGTAGTGTGGGAAACAAGTTATCATATCTTCAAGAAAATTGGACCATTTCTTCAAGGACTGATCAGTTGAGGAAGCCTATAAATATGAGAGTGTTTGAGTACAGGGAATATCCACCATCTACCTTTGCTTAGCTTTTCTTCTTCTTCTAGTACTTGTAGATGATCGATGCTGCTCGGGTCTTCTCCCTCAACGAAGAACTATGACATAGGTAGTTGTTTGGCACATTTTTGTTAGAGATGCTTGTATATGTCTTGTGCATGAATGCAAATCATAATTCTCTTTATGTAGGGGTTCCTCAACTTGTCCTGACGATGATGATGGAGCATAGAAGGATGTCATAAGGCTCCTTGTTCGGAGTAAACAAGCAGATTACCCAGAAAACTATGCATTATTTTTAAACCCAATCGGTTGTGCGCACTTGGAATATGTCACCTACCTTTGTCCTGGGGTGTAGCGATTAAATATTGGCGACTATCGACATAGATTTCCACGGATGCTCCTTTGTCAGGTCTACAATGTTACACATGGTGTAAGCTTAAATACTAATGAAAAGCTCTTATGATCTTCAATATTGATGAAAAGCTCTCATTTTGTAAACATTGTAGTTGTATTGAATGGAATTGAGTTGACTGCCACAAACTTTTGTCTTCTTTTCTGTTTCTGTTTATTGAGCGTAAATATATCATGATGAGTAGACTTGCCTTCAGATCGTAAAAAATATCCCACTAAGAACACTACCAAAATATGATGAAATAGCGAAGTTTTTAGCGATGTCGTCAGTTAACATCGCTAATTTTAAAGAATTTAGCGAGTCAATAAATAAATGTCGTTGTACGTCGTTGTTTACAACGAATAGCGACTAGTAGCGACTGTACTTGAGTTTTTCAAAAGAATAGTCGCTATATTTTTTTAACGTCTTTAAATGTCGCTAAAGTTTTTGATTTAGCGATATTTTTGTACATTTTTACTAACTTTGTCAATTTTTTAATTAGCGACATTTATAAATGTAGCAAGTCGTCGCTAATTTTTTTAATGGCGATGTTTAGCGACGTCTAAGAGGTCGCTAATATTTTTAGACTTAGCGACTTTTAGCGACTATCTAAACATCGCTATTAGTGACATTTAGCAACGTCTGGATCAAATGTCGCTAATTTATTTTCAATATAACGATCGAGTTTTCCTTTCACTCTATTCTCACTCGAATGTTTTTCTAAATATTGCCAAATTTCCCCTATCTCCTTGACCCAACCCCTCGCTGACGACCCCCACTGCCGACCTTGCTCCATCGTTAATCCTCCTCTAACCGTACTTCATTGCAGACGACGCACCCCCTTCTCCTTCTCTACCGAGATCCTCCTCCACCTCTCTGGGCTCCTCCACCGAGCTCCTCCTCCTCCTCTCCGGGCTTCTCCTCATCAACCGCCTACCCGACCTCCTCCTCCTCTCGGCCATTCCCTTCCTCGATCAACCCCCAAGATCAGGTAAACCCTAACACTATCTCTCTCCTAGCTATTTGACATGGACACGACACAGACACGAACATGACACATACATAGATATGACATAGGATACGACACAGACACATACACTGACATGACACAGCATATGACACATACCCTCTCCCTAACCCTATCTTTCTTCTAGTTAGCTGCCTGAGTTTAGATGCAGCCTTGCATATCGGCATCTTGTATAATACGATACAGATCTTAACTCAAGGAGAGTCGTATACACAGACACGGGAATGGCTCTTCAAAGCCGAGACACGATACTATATTGGCTTCTTCTAGAACTCGTATCCAACTTGGGTTAGAGAAGTGTCAAACCTATCCTTGACACAAGAGTTCGTGTTTGGGTGGTTGTGGCACGACATTGGTATATGTATCGCGTAACCAAGGACACAACGTCCGCCTCGGCCACGATAACCCCCCTCGGCTGCCTTCAACCTTGACGACCCCCTCCTCGATCATAGGTTAAGGTAACCTATATATGGAGTGAGTATCATGAGTGGAGTGTGTATCTGGGGTCTACTAGTTGTATATGTGTTTGTGTGTGTAATAGCAGCATCAAACAATAGTAATGGCAGTAGCAGCAACTTTTACCATGAACAAGTGAGTGCACATTATATACATGTGTGTGTTTAGTGAGTGAGTATTAGTGAGTTAGTATAGGTTGAGTGTCTAAGTATTGAGTGAGGGTATGTATTAGGATTAAGTATCTAAGGATATTTGAGTTTTGGTTTAGTATCCCAAGATACTTCAGTAGGTATCAATATACCAAGATACATGGATAAGTTATTAAGTGCATCAAAATATTGGTAATTAGGTATCTTTTAGGTAGATAAGTATCTATGTGAAATTAAGATATTATAGAGTTGAGTTGGGTTTCCTAGGGTATCCTACTGTTGTGTACATAGATATAACACTACCAAAATAAGAAGAATTATACAGTTATAACAGTAGGTATAAATATGTGTTGAGTGTCAACAGAGGGTGGCCTAGAGTATATGTTGGTACCAAGATACCAAGTATCAAGTATAGTTAGTATCATGGGTATTTGAAACTGTATCTTACTATAAAGATACAAGAGAGTATCAATATAATATTGTGTACCCCAGTATGTGACATACATATGATACACAAATATCTAGAGTGTTATCAATACACCATGCATATATTGGACACTCTGAAGTCAAGTGTTCCTTGTGGTCTCACAAGGAACACATGACGACAGAGATATAATTATATCCTATGTCAAGTGTCCATATCAGTCCGAAGATAAGTGTCCATGTCAGCCCTTCTCTGAAAAGTAAATTTGTGTCTATAAGACTTTTTAAGGATTTTAGAGGTTTACTAATTTTTGAAAAATTGTAGAAAAAATAGAAAGAGTCAAAGTGTTCATGTCAGATTTTTCAAAAATCTGGTAGAACTCTAAAAGCCTTAAAAAGGCTTACATATAAAAATTTAATTTTCAGAGAAGGGCTGACAAAGAATACGTGACGACACCTATTTAATATGATTTAAAAATCAGAGTTGTCCATATGTCTACTAGTTTTTTGATAGTCAGAAATTATAAAACAAAAACTCATTAATCATGATATAGATACCCATGTATTACAACTCGAATACTTACACATCAATAGGAGTTGTTACTTTGATGAACACAAATATCCATCTTTGTATCCATTTGGATAGTATACTTGAACGATGTCTATTCATTTTTGCAGAAGTATTTAGAAATAGATATGATACTACCTGCGTCATTGTTCGTGGATATACAACCGTCATCTTGATGACATGTGCGGTGTGTGGGATAAATTCATACAAGGGGTGAAACAGTTCCTGCAGTTTGCCAAGGCGTTCCCTAAGTACATGGACGGCACCAAAATTAATTGTCCGTGTGTGAGATATCACAACTTAAAATATCACTCAGAAGTGGATGTGACATATCATTTGTACTCGAGGGGTTTCACGCCGAATTACTATTAGTGGATCTCACGCGGAGAACTTGTGTCTTTAGCATCAGAGTTGGAGCCTTATGTAAGCCGTATATGGATGTCCACGACCACGCTGATTATGAGGACGGGTGCGTAAACATGATTTTGGAGGCTGTCGGGCCTAAGTTCGATCCGGATAATCATGATAGGGCTGAGGAGGCACCGAATAAAAATGCTACAAAGTTCATGAAGTTAATAGAGAATGCAAGGACTCCATTATATCCTGGTTGTGAGGATCATTTACCGTTGGAGGTGGTTAAAAGACTGTTAAGCATCAAGTTCGATTTTAGTATGTCACAAGAATGCTATAACCGACTGATGGAGTTGATTATAGAGATCTTGACGACGGTTGCTAAGTTACCTAAAGATTTCAACCGGTCTAAGAGGATGGTAATTTCGCTCTGGATGGGTACGAGAAAATTGATTCATGTCACAATGGGTACATGATGTACTACAAAGACGACAAGGATGAAGATGTGTACAAATTTTGTGGTGCTGATCGCTACAAGGCAAATGGTACAGGAAGGCCAATCGGTGCAAGAAAGTCGACCGATTTGATGCATTACTTGCCTTTAATATCGCGGTTGCAGAGGTTGTTTACGGTGAAGGAGACTGCCAAAAATATTAGTTGGCACAGTCGAGAACAGATTGATAAGGCGAGAACAGATTAAAGTAGTGTTGGATCACCCATCCGATGGAGAAGTATGGAAATACTTTGATTGAGAGTATCCCAATTTTGATTTGAATCTGTGTAATATAAGATTGGGGCTCTCCTCCGATGGTTTTACCCCATTCAGATTTTTGGGCTCCTAGTATTATTGTTAGCCTGTGATCGTCACCCTGTACAACCTACCACCTTGGATGTGCATGAAGACTCCGGTTATGTTCTTAACCGTCATTATCTTGGGTCCGAATAATCCGAAAAGAAATATCAATGTGTACTTATGACCGTTGATAGATGGGTTGAATCAGCTATAGGAAGTAGGTCCCAATACGTAAGAAGTTTCAAAAAAGCAGAATTTTAAGATGAGGGCAGCACTTATGTGGACCATCAACGACTTTTTGGCTTATGGCATGTTATCAGGATGGAGCACTCATGGTCGTCTCTCATGTCCGTATTACATGGACCGTACTAAGGTTTTTCGTTTAAAACACGGAGGAAAACCGTGCTTCTCCGACTGTCAAGGATAATTTTTGGCATCGGATCATCCGTTCCGGGGGAACCAGAATGTGTTTCGTGCCAGAGTTGTGAAGAAGGAAATTTTACTTCTAAGGTTGCCCGCAGACATGATATGGCAAGATATTAAATATTTACCAAGTTCTATCGAAGAACCTTCTAAGGGGTACAAGTGCGATGGATTTAGTCACACTCATAACTGGATAAAGAGAAGCATATTCTGGGACCTGCCATATTGGAGCACCAATCTGATCAGACATAATGATATTGTCATGCATATCGAGAAGAATGTGTTTGACATTATAATTAATACTGTGATGGACGTAGATGGGAAGTCAAAAAACAATCCCATGGACAGGTTGGACTTGGAAGAAATATGCAAACGCCCTACTTTACATTTGATAGAGGAAGGGAATGGAAAGTATAAGCAGCCTGAGGCAATTTTCTCAATGGAAAATGAGGATAAAGGGAGACTTTGTAAGTGGATTCAGGGGCTAAAATTTTTAGACGGGTACTTGTCGAATCATAGAAGATGCGTCGACCCAAAAGAGAATAAATTGATGGGTATGAAGAGCCACGACTGTCATGTATTCATAGAGAGGTTAATTTCGATTGCATTTTAGGAATTCTTATCGCAGATAGTTTGGGATACATTGACAGCGCTTAGCATATTCTTCAGAGATCTTTGTTTTACTAAGTTGCTCGTCGATCGCCTAGAAAAGTAAGAGAAGGACATTGTAGTAACACTATACAAGCTCGAGCGGGTATTTTCTTCTGGCTTTTCGAATACGTAGAACATTTTCCAATTCATCTTTCTTTTGAGGCCCATGTCGGCAGACCTGTAGGTTATCGGTGGATGTATCTGTTCGAGCGGCAGTTGAACCACCTAAAGAGAAAGGTACAAAATAAGGCACGGGTCAAGGGTTCTATTTGTGAAGAATATGTTCTCGAGGAGATTACAAAATTTTATTCCATGTATTTCAAACCTCATGTTGCTACTAATCGAATGAGAGCCTCGAGAAACGACGATGGGTACTTGGAATCTAATGATGCAATACTGAAAGTATTCAATACTTTTGGTAAGCCTTCAGAAAAATAAAGAAAAAATATTTGAATGACGATGAACTAAGGGCTGGTCAGTTGTATATATTACTCAACTGCGACTAGGATGAAGTGGAGAAGCTCGAGGGGTAAATAATTAATACGTACACGTTTAATTCATCTCAATGTAATAATATACGCTATTATTGTTATACTAATTAGGTAATATTTTGTTGTTTTTTAGCATATTTAATGATGAGGCGAGGTCGACGAGACCATACATAACAAATGAAGAAGTAGAACAGGAAATGAGACATCATTTCCCTTCTTGGTTGAGTGCATATGTAAGGAGCTCACTAATTTCTTTCTGTATATGCACTTTACAAATTAATTAACGAAACATTGAACTTAATTTCTTATCTTGTAGTATTTAGGTCGATCGTCCAGACGCAACACAAGAGAATGAATCTATTAGAACTCTAGATAAGGGGCCAATTTATGCGATCAAAATCGGGCCAAGCTATTGTGTAAATTGGTTTAGGTTCAAGTCAACAATTGCTCCGATCAAAGATAACTTCCTAGATCTCGATTTCACAAAAAATAGTTGTTTGTGTATCAGATCTTCGAACTACAAAGATGTTGATACAGGCAATTATTTCTACGGTGTCTTACGAAAGATTGTAGAGTTGACATATAATTATGGAATAGAGCATGCTAAGATCGTGTTATTCAGGTGTGATTGGTTTGATTCGATCCAAGATCAAGGATGGAAAATAAACAAGAATGGTCTTGTGGATATAAACTATCGGCTTCGATATCAAGGCTACAAACTATTTGCTCTATCAAGCCAAGCTTAGCTCATATACTTCACAACTTATCCTAAACGAGGAACAACGAGGTCGGACTGGTGGGAAGTATACAAGACCAAAGCACGAAATAATTTTGACGTTGAGGGAATAGATTATCAAGAGGATTTGCTATATGTTGTAACAAATATTGTAGATATGGACTTAATGGAAGTTCCCCAATATATGTCTAATTGTGTAGAAGAGGTAGAATTATCCAAAGAGGAAGGCAAAGTAGATGAAAGTAAATATATGGAGAAAAAGGAAGAGGAGGACGAGGAAAACGAAAAAGATGAATTTTCAGAAGAGGATTGAAAATAAAATAAAATATATTTAGTCTTCTAACATGTACTAAATTTTTACTGTAGAATGTAACATCTATTTGGACTTTTGACATGCACAATTTTTTTTTGCTGTGGAATGTAAAATCTGAAACTACATATAATATTTTTCCCTTCCAAATGATGTATCAAGGCAAATTTATGGATGCAAATATTTTAATTTGTTATCAATTATATTCTTTGTTTTAATCTATCTTACCAGATGGCACCCATGCCCCGAGCACGTCGCTTGAGAGAGGCACCTCCTACAGTTAAGGAGGAAGTGGTACCTCCTACTTTTAAGGAGGAAATGGTACCTAGTATTGTTAAGGAGGAACTGGCACCTATAGAGGAAGTGGTACTGCCGGCTGTTAAGGAGGAAGTGACAGTTAAGGAGGAAGTGGGGAGTACTAGTCATCCAGCACCTACAGTAGAGATTGATTACCTAAATGCTGCCTCTGCAGAGTGGATGAGGTATGGTTTCTACCCCAACGTATACAAGCATGATATAACTTTTTCCCGAATTTGTCTTCGGTAGACTTATCGTTGTATTATTTTTCTGGATTGGACTTCTTAGATGTATTATCTTTCTGGATTCGACTTATGGTTATTATCTAGACTTGTTCACAACTTGAGAAATTGGATTTCCTTCTCTATATATCATATTGTGCTTATTTTACTTAATATTTAATTTAGTATTATTTTGTGATATTATTGTATTTTAGCTGTGAAATGTAAAATCTATTTAGTGGCATGTACTTGTGGCTATGTACTATATTTTCTTCTTCTTTTCATTTAGTAATATGTACTGTATTTAAACTGTTTCCTTGTAACTTTTATTTTGTTTATCATAAGTCAGATATGAAAGGATGACATTGATCGTTCGGTCAGTCTAGAGGTAGAGTATTTAGACGACATGCTACTCCAACTCGTAGTTCTCCTTCGGGACATGGTACTGGGTCCGGACCCTCGTCTCCCATTACTCCACTCTTGTGTCCACTATCTCCTCCTGACAGTACTCCTGGGATGAGAAGTTCCAGGCCTGAGACTACTCCTACATTCAACGTTCCTCCTGTTGACGGTACCATGGGGACCGAGGAGCATATGGACGACGCCCAGCCAAATGCGTCTTCGTCTTTTTTGTTTCAGAGCGATCCTCTGTGTGCTCCTCCAGACGAGACAAGGACAGATATTTGAGTCGATGGGCCTACAAAGTAAGTTAATTAGTTTTAGTATTTTTATGCATATATAAATATATATTCACTTTTTCTTTAATATAATTATCTATCTATAGATATTATCCCTCGTCGGTATAGAGACCATTGGGGCATCATTTGAAGTACAACTATGGTGGCCCTTGGATCAGCTACTTGGATGCCCCGGACGAGAGGAAGGCATTCTGGTTTAGAACTTCAAGGTAAAAGTAAATTTGGTTTTAATAACAATCATCTAATTTGGTCTTTTCCTATATAAATTTCTACATTACTTCTTATAGAAAACGTATTTCTATCCGTCACACCGGGCTGAGGTGATCAAGCAACACTTTTCTGTCATCGACGCCAAACTAATCCGTGATGCGATCTGCGATTAAAAGGATCGTGATCGTTTGGGACAACCAATCCAAGGTTGGATCACGCCTGAGCAGAGTAATACGATGACCGCTAGATTTAACGATCCTTGGTACAAGGAAAAGTTGAAGAAGGTGAAGGCGACGGGGAAGAAGGCGGGAAAGTGGTGTTGTGGGTCGATTCCGATGACGGAATATTTTCGTCTAATAGAATGTATTTCATTATATACATAGTATTTTAATCAAAGTCGGATAAAATATTTAATTTTATTAACATATAATATATTTTATAATAGGTTCAGAGGGGTGAGGACGCTAACATGGTGACCGTCTTCCTCACCACCCATAGGAATGGCAAACAACTCTTCGATGAGAGGGCCATGCAGAGTTACGTAAGTATTACTTTATGTTTTGTTAATTTTAATATGACTTAGAAAATATACAAATAAATATCCAAGTAGTTAGTAATAAGTATCTTAGATATATATTAACAATTATGTGCATGGCAAGTGGATAATAATTAGTACACTAACCGAGAGATACATATTGTTTAGGATAAGTATCTTAGGCTACGTGAGCGGTCAACCCAGACCACACAGGGAGAGGTCGGTAATTCCTTGCAGCCCCCCGCCCACCCAGCTCCGTCGGCGGACGAGCTGTGGATGACCGTAGTTGGTGGTCTGTATAGGGGTACGTACTACGGTACGGGATCCTACCACGCCCATGTTGCATTGCAGGTCTTTAGGACCCCCTCTGCCAGTGTGTATACCACACAGCCATTCCAGGAGTTAGTACGAGCCGAGTAGGAGAGGGTTGACCATCAGATTGCGTCTCTGCATGACTAGTTGCTACAGATGATTATGTCACAACCCATACCGCAGACGAACGATGAGACAATCATAGCACTTTTTTATTCATTTGAGCGTAGCATGGCAGTGCTGAAGGATCTAGACATATCGACATAGTGCAACGTGACAGCGATACATGGGACGCATGTATCCATGGGCGATGCACTGACGAGGTTGTAGATGATACGGGTTCAGATGAGCCAGTCAGTGGAGCAAAGTATGGTGAGGATGTTATCTTTCATGGATACTTGCAAAGCTTGACTTATAGCGTTGGAGCAGATACGTCCTCCTGGTCCGTCGACATCTACATCGACAACACAGACTCCTCCTTCGGGTGGCAAGATATTTTCACCAGAGCAGTGGGCCTCGCTGATATCCCAGATTCGAGGCGGTGCTCCTCCTTCTTCTTCTGATCAGCAATAATTCTTTGGATATTTGTGTGTATTGACCCATTCATGGGTCTTTTATAATTATTTTCATAAACTTTTATTGTGTGACTATGATACTTTTATTGTGTGCCTAGATGGGAATATTTATTTCATACATTTATCCATTTATTTCTATTTTTTATCCATTTTATTTCATATACTTTTGTGTGCAATTTGGTGTTGAGTGTGAATGTACTGGTGTTGAGTGTTTCACCGAAGGAGTCGACAAACCCAGGAAATTCATTGGAGGGTTGCTTCGGGTGTATCAATTTTTATGATGTGTGATATAGTAGGGACATATGACAAACTATAAGCATACATTTATTTCATTTTCTTGTAAATTTTTTCGCATTTTAGCAATTTTTAGCGACGTTCATATATGTCGCTAAATACATTCCTAACTGTATCAGGACGTCGCTATTTATATCGCTAAACGTAGCTAAATCGCTGACATTATAATATTTACCAGGTCAGCAGAACTTTGGTAAATGTGTTACAAAATGTCGCTAAATAGAAAAATATTAGCGACATTTAGCGACACACAACACGTCTCTAATATAGCTACATTGCATCACTAAACGTCGCTAATATAAAAAATATTAGCGACGTGGATACGTCGCTAGCAAACGTCGCTATAGCAACATTTTGCGACATTTTCCTGTTAGCGACTAGTTAAACGCGACTTCAATAAAATGTTGCTAATTACGTGCTAAATATTTTTAGCGACATTTTCGTGCTATATAGTGACATTTCCAGATGTCGCTAATTTGACTTATTCGGGTAGTGGTATATCGAGGATAATCCTCTAGTATTTTGTTGAGGGAAAGGGAACAATCTTCTTGTTGGCCTACTGATCATGGCATATCCGTTATCGGTTACAAATAGTAGAAAAGAATTCTAGAATGGGAGCTTATGATACAACACAATATAGGACTTTGTAACCTGATTAGGTCATGGTGATAATATTGTCGGAAAGGATTGACATTACATGTCATCTCCTTGGACCAAAGAGGCTAAACTGGAAAGATGTATATCAAGGTTGTCAGAGGTATGTTATTGGACTTGGTAGTTGTATAATCCCCAGGAAGTGTTCTACCTAAGAGGAGTCTGGACCACAATAAGGGAACCTTAGGAGAGAAAAAATCAAGACTACTTTCAAGAGGGAAAAAATCTTCTCGACGTGTGGTCGAATCATCTGCTACTGAATGTGAGTATGTTGTAGGAAACTCAATACAACATGTGAGAACAATTTTGTTAAGGAAAGCAAACATGCGCTGATGTACTGTGATAGCAGAAACAGCCTATGAAAGATGGACAAAAAGTCACTAGCCTGCGAAAATATCCAGCGATTGTGAATAGGACCCCATGAGTGTGCGGGACTTATTAGTCAAAAATATAAAAAAAAATACGACATGAACGAAAAAATGCTAAAATATGCAGAAAACCTAATAATCCTCTAGGGATTAACATAGGCTAATAAGAACACAACCGGATGGTGGAAAGTTTATTGGAAACCTAATGATCCTTTGGGGATCAATGTAGGTGCGGACGGAAAACAAACATGAAAATGAAAATGGGCACACATAGGAGGATTTTTTTGGAAGTCTACTAACCCTTTGGGGACTAGAGTAGATGATGGTAGAGGGATGAGAAGTTTGATAATTGATAGAAGTACTGAAACCCAGATGGGAATGCACAGTACCCCCTTTATTATTGGCTTGTTGGTTTATCACCCGAGTAGTGGCTCGGACGAGGCGTGACTGTTCTGAGTAAGAGTTATAATTCCTTGGCACATGCCATCCATCGGGTCCTCACCATTAGGTGTTGGCGTAGGATTCCCATTGGTCGAGGAGATAGCAAGATCTTGTACCTCATGGAACGTCATGTTCACTGTCAGGAGCCTCGTGAACATTGCTCTAATGTTGGCATCTGAATCCCAAGCTAAAAGGTCAGAGAAAGCTGACTCTTATGCGGATGAGAAAAGTGCGTTACATGAAGAAATGAGGGTGAGGTACCATAGCCGGCAATTGGTCTTGTGATAGTAGTCATCGAGCTTGCCTTTCAAGACAAAGTTCTGCGGTGGGAGTCATCGTCCTTTTTTGTGGTCTAGTCAACGTTCTTGCTGGAGATCATACCCAATTTGCCTCATCATATTTTGGGCGCTCTAACTATAGATGTAGTAGGGGATGCATCCTACTTCTTCTTCTCTGAAACTTTCTTGTGGGTCTATTGGGTTGGACCTCTCTTTTCCAAAGATGCTAGTGTGCTGACCTTCTGATAGGGGCATACCAAGAAGATTGGACACTGCTTCGATCTAGGAGAATCGTATGTCTGAAAGTCTGAAGGTACATGCATCGACAAGGATCCTTTATATACATAATCGAGCGTATCCAATGGCTGGATCTTTCGGTAGTATACGGGGTCACATGGTGACCAGTATTCTGATCTTCATAGTTTAGAGTCTGCATTAATGGAACTGGGGTTCCCCAGAACCGCGGATTGGTATGCATATCGATAGATTAAATATTAACAGGTTTAAGACATGATCTAACCCTTCAATGGCGAAAACTAGGGTTTAGAAATTATACCTGAAGTGATAAGAAGTATATGACGATTTTCAGAAACCTCGACCCGTCAGCGACCTCTAGATCTTTCTCCATATTCCTTCCTCAAATCGGACGTCGTGTGGGCGATGATCTTCCAACCTTTTCTTCTCCTTGGCTGACCCTCTTTCTCTTCTTACGTGAATTTTTTGTTTGAGAAAGCTTCTTACTTGGATGTATATGACGGCCAAAGAATATAGGATATATATAGGCTACGAAAGGGACCATGAGGATAAATTAGGGTTAGGTCACCTAACGGATCTTGGTATCCATATTCAGCCCGAACACACAACCCAGGCCTATTAACGATAGTTCGGTCCACTTAGAGTTATTGTAGCACTACCTTCCTAATCTCAAATTATGTTTATGGGCTCCTTCTTATTATATGCATGTTTGTCTCCCCATATTATAATATCGAATGTCCGTCGATCAAATTAAGTTACTGATAACTATATTGATCGATGTCACACTCTAGTCCCAAAATACTTTGGTACAGGATACGTAACCATGCCCAACTGATACATCTAGATAGGTTTCCCAATTTGATGGACCTTAACTAGATGTACTACATTATAATAAAAAATATGTCCATAATCAAACTATCATATAATCAGGGTATAACTATCTCATCTACAACATCAAGTAGAAAGCAAGAAAAATATTGGAATAATATAAGAGTCTGAATATCCACCATCAACAATAATAAAAGATTTTATAGGAGAATAATCCACCTAAGTACAACTGAAAACAAAATATCTGGTAGAGAACAATCCAACTCAATACAACAGGAAAAGTAAAGCAGAAAATATAAAGATAACTAAACTCGACATCTGCTAACTAGGTAATGATGTACAGTCCAAAGTTGAAGACTACCACAAACAGGGAAACTTCTAAGAAAGTATCTCAATGTCCTCTACAGTGACAAATCCTGTCTCAATTCCTGACCCGTAAACTGTGGGGTAAAACTGCTCATCGAGATCTGGCAAGAAAACCAGGTCCTCAGTTGGACGTAACAAGAAACAACTAATACAAGCCTACTATATAGTATTTAATATGCATGGAAAGAAAGGAATGGAGATAAAAAAATAAGAAGTACAAAAAAAAGAATACTAAAGAAAATAATCTACAGATATGACATGTCATAGAGTATAATATTAATCGTGGCTATCAAATAATCATGTAAATATAACCGCAGTCCGTTGAGACACTCACAGTCCTAAAATATGTCCCTATCGTAGCCCGGTGAGGCGCTAATGACTGAGTGGTAATAGCCATGTCTAATATAACACTCCCACTCCTAAGGTACTATATAAAGTCAAGTCAAGCAAACAAGGACTTGGTACATAGGTGAACATACAATAGAAGTAATACAAACAACAATAATAAGTGAGACTACATCTAAACAAGTAAAAAAATAAAGAGACCATCTGGCATATGAAAGTATACAAGAGACAGAAATACATGTAAAAATCTGTATGTAATTGGCAAGGTATACTTGCCTGGAACATCAAGCTGTTGAGAACTACTCATGTCTCCTCGTTAGATCTAACAAGCGAGCCTAAAGATGTAATTTTAAAAATAGTTTTTGTACACTAACATCTACGATATCACAACGAACACAATGTTCTAAATAGGAGTTTTAAGGTTGCTAAGTTGCATATGTTTTAGAGTTAACAACTAATATTCAAATTCGAAATAGTTTTCTATATTAATCTTAGTGTCATCTTACAAATAATATCATAATTATTCGTTTAAAAATTCTGGGAATAATTTATATTATTCTCAAAATAGATTAATAATACATAAATCTATCTCACAAACTTATACTATCATTACTAGTAAAAGTCTCAATCCTACGGTGAATAGTTTTCTACCTTTTAGCCTTATTTATTATATTTATAAAATCACCAAAACTAAAATCTATATTCTGTAAAATAATATAAAATAATATTTTTTTTACCTATTTAACTTAGGAATTTAAGTATTTATACAAAAGCAAAATATACTAGTTATTTAGCATCAGTAACAATACAACTATAATCCTAATCTTCAACCTAAATATAATTATGTTCCAACTATAAATATGTGAATATAGGTTCTGAAAAAAATAATTTATAATTATTATTTTTCCTATTTAACAAGTTATTTTATTTTTTAAAAATCAACAAAAATAAACTAGTTGATATTGACTAGTTTCTAGCATAACCTATCAACATAGCCTATTCTTGAAATTCATGTGTTTCATTCTCAAAACATCAATTTAAATTCTAAAATTAAAAACCATATAATATTTAATTTTTTTCCTAATATGAGATTTATTCCTCTCAATGGTTAAAATACAAACTACTTACGTTATTCTAGTGTTTAAACATGTTCAACAATATTACGCTTATGTAACTCCATAATTTATAAATTAAATGAAATATTTTAAATTCTAGAAAAAATATGTAATTTTAATTCTAAAATAGATTGAAATAATTATTTTTAGATTTATTTAACATATATATTAAGATTTACAATTTGGTGTTCAATAAGAGTAAAAACTAGGTTGGTATTAAGGTTTCCTAGTGTAGCATACAAAATATAGATACAAAGTTGGTAAAATATTTATAAAACCTAAAGAATGTTGTTTAGGACATGTAGAGGGGTTCGAGGGGAAGATTTTTGATCACTAATCACTTTGGAAAATATGTTTTAAAATCGCTCGAATCATAGATTCTTCGAAATAATTCCAAATTTGACTTATCCTCCTTGTAGCTCCTTGTGATATTTGTGTAGGTTGTTCTAGGGGATGTGGTGGCTATTAAAAATGATAGGGTAATATAGGAGAGTATTAGGGTTGTTGTAGAAGAGTTTTGAGGGCTGTGGGATGGTGGAAGAGTTGATGAAGTGGTGGAGAGAAAATTTGGACAGGTTTGGGTTGGTGATAGTGAGTTTCGACCAAGGGGGTATGGGCTGAATTATGTGTGAAATAATATCAAGTAATGAATTTTTGGTGGTTTATGAAGAAGATAAAGGGATATAGTTGGGTGTTACACACTTTGGTTTAAGTGGGGATGTGAAAAGGTAGATGATTTTGGTCATGAGAGGGAGTTAATGGGGTTGTGGTTACAAATTTTTATAGGCTGAAATTAATCTTCTAAAAATAGATTTTGGTGCATGGACTATTGTTTTTGGTATTTTGTGAGCTTATAAAGGATGTTTGGTGTTCCACATGACCACTTAATTAGATTTTAAGGTTGGGTTTGAGAGTTGGCTCTGGTTGAGTCAAATTAAGCTCAAAGGGTTCAATGTGTCATATATATTAAATTAGCATATAAAGTAAATAAAAATAGATGTCACCCAAAGGATTAGGTTAGAGTAGTCTCAATGTAGGTTAGTGTCAGAGATTCAATTTTAGGAATCTGGTCAGTGTTGTGCATCAGAATTTTAGCTACGGTCACTAAGTGAAAAGTTTAGTTTTAAGTCACACAAAGTGTCGTAAATATTGTATAGCTAAAATACGATACTAGAGAGTGAGTTTGAGAGTGACTCAAAGGTTAGGGGGGTTTACTGTCCTATCCTATTCATGATTATAAATTTTATTGAGGGTAGAAGCTGGTGTTGTGCCCTAGTTATTTGAGCTACGGGAAAATGCATTAAATTTTAATTCTATTTTTTTAACCTTAATTTTTTCTCAAAATAATACATAATTTATACTAAATTAAATAAATAAGTTTCTGGGTGAGGGGGTTTATAATCTACCCACCTTTAAAGGATTTCGTCCCCAAAATTTAAGGAGTGTGTTTAGTATCAAAGTGATTCTCTACTATAGATAAAATATCTAAAAAAATTATTCTATGATTATGTGATCAATTCTAACCAAAAACTAACAAGCCAAATCATTACTATCAATCTACTCATTATGTCTAATATGCATAATTAATTCTTATCGTTAATCGCTTCTTCTCGTGTCGTCGTATTCACGACAACCATGGCAGAAACTTGACCGTGTTGTTGTGGCATATCAATTTGAGGGCCTTATGGTCGGCGTATTAGTCCTTCGGTGCATCTTTTGGGATAATCTTGGAGTTTGTGTTGATCGCAGCCACAACACAAACAAAGTCCAAGCCTTTGAAGACAATCTTTGTGGACATGCCCTCTCTTATGGCAATAGTGGCAGATAGGAAGCTCCCTTTGCTGGTATGGTGTATCCATCTGTTGTTGTTGCTGTATCCCTGGATATCGGATTGGCCCTCAGTTTTCTTGTTGTTCTCTGGCTGGTACAACTGCAGTGATGGAATGCCTCTGAGTCGTTGTGTCCTTGTTGATTGCCTCTTGTACTCTAGTCTCTGCTAATACTTCCTCGTACAAGATCCTCGATTGTGAAGTATTGAGCTTCTAAAGCTTGTGGTTCAGCCCATGATGAAACCTCCTAGACTTCTCCTTGTCATCTGGTATCAGAATATCTCCCAACCTACTAAGGCGGCTGAACTCGGCATCGTAAGCATCTACGGTCATGCTTTCCTGCTTAAGGTGGAGTAACTGATCATAGAGTGCATCTCTAACAGTAGCTGGAACTACTTCGCATTGAAGTATTCTAGGAATTTCTCCCAGGACTGAGCCTGGCCCATGCTACGCTCTATCGACTCCCACCAATGATTAGCATTGCCCTCGAGTTATGCCCTCACTGATGTCATCCATAACTCTATGGGCAGCTGGGAAGCCTCCAGAAGCATCTCAGTGTTACAGATCCAATCAGTGATCTCCTTAGGGCTCTGACTGCCCTTAAAAGCCTTCGGGTTCATCTGACAGAACCCTCGGATCATGCCCATTGACTTTGCTGGTACTGGTGCCGATTCAGGTGTTGGTGCTCTCTCCAGGGCCGTTATCAGGCTCTGTCTCAGGACCTCAGTTTGGTGCCACTATTGTTTCATCATTAGTTAGAAGATTTGAAGCATCTGCGTCTATCATTTCTGAGGAGCCATCTGGGGAAAAACTGTAAACATAATCTGCGGGGTTATTAGAGGAGGTGGAGGTAAAGGATCCTCTGGTCATCTTTCAGGATTCTGAGAAGTCTGGCCCTTATGGTGAGTCAGTTCAGGCTGCTCCGTAGGACCCACATGAATGGATAGGATTGTCGGGTGGATCGGGTTCATCCTCAAAAATTATTCCCCTTGCTGAGCTTATGTCCTGTCAATACTAGGTGTAGTGGGTGATCCCAGGTCAACACCAAAAGACATCCGTCCACTGCGTAAATTCATCTTTCTACAAAAGAGAACTTTATTAGATCGGTATAGGCATCAATCAAGATGCAGAATAAGTTGATTACGAAGGAGGTTCAATGACGATAATCAATGTGGATGAGACCTTAACTAGATGTACTATGCTGTAATAAAAACTATGTCCACAATATAACTATCATATAATCAGGGTACAACCATCTCATCAATAACATTAATAAGAAAGTAAGCAAAATGTAGGAATAATATAAGAGTATGAATATCCAACATCAACAATAATAAAAGAGTTTAGGGAGAATAATCCACCTAAGTACAATCCAACTCAATACAACAGGAAAAGTAATGCAAAAAATATAAAGATAACTAAACTAGACATCTGCTAACTGGTTAAAGATATCCAGTCCAAAGCTGAAGACTACCACGATCAGGAAAACTCCTAAGGAAGTATCTCAATATCCTCTGCAGTGACAAATCATGTCTCAATTCCTGACCCATAAACTGTGGAGTATAACTGCTCGTCGAGATCTTGCAAGACAACTAGGTCCTTAGTGGGACGTAACAAGATACAAATAGTACATGCCTACTATATAGTATTTAACATGCATAGAAAGACAGGAATGGAGACCAAAAATAAGATGTACAAGAAAAGAATACTAAAAAAAATAACTCTACATATGTGACATGTCATAGTGTATAATATTAATCGTGGATTTCAAATAATCATGTAAATAAGACCGTAGTCCGGTGAGGCACTCACAGTCCTAAAACAGGTCTCTATCGCAGCCAGGTGAGGCGCTAACGACTGAGTGGTAATGGCCTTGTCTAATATAGCACTCCCTCTCCTAAGGTACTATATAAAGTCAAGTCAAGAAAACAAGGACTAGGTATACAAGTGAACATACAATAAAACTAACACAAACAACAATAATAAGTAAGACTACATCTAAACAGGTAAAGAAATCAAGAGACCATCTGGCATATGAAAGTATACAAGAGACAGAAATGAATCTAAATATATGTATGTAATCGGCAAGGTATACTTGCCTGGAACACCAAGCTGTTGATAAGATACTCATGTCTCCTAGTTAGATCTAACAAGCGAGCCTAAAGATGTAACTTTAAAATTATTTTTTGTACACTAACATGTACGATATCACAACGAACACAATGTTCTAATTAGGGGTCTTAGGGTTGCTAAGTTCCCATGCGTTTTAGTGTTAACAACTAATATTCAAATTCGAAATAGTTTTCTATATTAATCCTAGTGTCATCTTACAAATAATATCGTAATTATTCATTTAATAATTCTGAAAATAATTTATATTTTTCACAAAATAGGTTATTAGCACATAAATCTGTCATAGAAACTTATACTATCATTACTAGTTAAAGTCTCAATCCTATGGTGAATAGTATTCTACCTTTTAGCTTTATTTATTATATTTATAAAATCACCAAAACCAAATTCTATATTCTGGAAAATAATTTAAAATACTATTTTTTTACCTATTTAACTTAGGAATTTAAGTATTTATACACAAGCAAAATATACTAGTTATTTAGCATCAGTAAAAATACAACTATAATCATAATCTTCAATCTAAATATAATTATGTTACAACTAAAAATATGTGAATATAGGTTCAGAAAAATAAAATTTATAATTATTATTTTTCCTATTTAACAAGTTATTTTATGTATTAAAAATCAACAAAAACAAACTAGTTGATATTGACTAGTTTCTTGCATAACCTATCAACGTACCCTATTCCTGAAATTCATTTGTTTCATTCTCAAAAGATCAATTTAAATTCTTAAATTAAAAACCATATAATATATAATTTCTTTTCCTAACATGAGATTTAGGCCTCTCAATGGTTAAAATACAAATTAGTTACGTTATTCTAGTGTTTACACATGTTCGACATTATTCCCCTTATGTATCTCCATAATTTATAACTTAGATCAAATATTTTATATTCTAGAAAAATATGTAATTCTAAGTCTAAAACATAATCAGATAATTGTTTTTAGATTTATTTAAAATATATATTAAGATTTACAAGTTGTTGTTGAATAAGAGTAAAAACTAGGTTGGTATTGAGGTTTCCTACTGTAGCATGCAAAAAATACATACAAATTTGGTGAAATATTTATAAAACATAAAGAGTGTTGTTTAGAAAATCTAGAGGGGTTCAAGGTAAAGAGGTTAAACACTAACCTCTTTGGAAAATATGTTAAAAATGGCTCGAATCGCAGCTTCTTCGAAACAATTCCCGATCTGACTTCCCTTCCTTGTAGCTCCTTGTGATGCTTGTGTAGGTTATTCTAGGGGATGTAGTGGCTATAGAAAATGATAGGGGGATATGGAAGAGTGTTAGGGTAGTTGTAGAAGAGGTTTGAGGGCTGTGGGATGGTGGGAAAGCTGGTGAAGTGGTGGATAGAAAATTTGGACAGATTTGGGTTGGTGATGGTGAGTATCGACCAAGGGGGGTATATGTTGAATTATGTGTGAAATAATAACAAGTAATGAATGTTTTGGGGTTAAAAAGAATAGGAAGTACTATATTTGGGTGTTACATACTTTGGTTTAAGTGCGGAGGTGAAGAGGTAGGGGGTTTTGGTCATGAGAGGGAGGTGAAGGGGTTATGGTTACAAATTTTTATTGGCTGAAATTAATCTTCTAAAAATAGGTTTTGGTACATGGACTATTGTGTTTGGTATTTTGTGAGCTTAACTTTGTTACTTGTCCACTTAATTAGATTTTAAGGTTGGATTTGAGGGTTGGCTCTAGGTTGATTCAAATTAAGCTCAAAGGGTTCAATATGTCACATATACTAAATTAGCATGTAAAATAAATAAAAATAGATGTGAACCAAAGGACTAGTTTATGGTAGTCTCAATGTAGGTTAGTGTCAGAAATTCTGTTTTAGGAATCTGGTCAGTGTTGTGCATCAAAAATTCAAGCTACGGTCACTAAGTGAAAAGTTTAGTTTTAAGTCACACAAAGCATCGTAAATATTATATAACTAAAATATGATACTAGAGAGTGAGTTTGAGAGTGACAAACTGATCAAGGTTTTACTGGCCTATCCTGGTCTTGAATATAAATATTATTTTGGGTAGCAGCTGGTGTTGTGCCCTAGATATCTGAGCTACAGGAAAATGCATTAAATGTTAATTATACTTTTCTAACCTTAATTATTCCTCAAAATAATTCATAATGTATACTAAATTAAATAAATAAGTTTCTGGGTGAGGGGGTTTACAATCTACCTACCTTTAAAGGATTTTGTCCTCGAAATTTAAGGTGTGTGTTTAGTATTAAAGTGATGCTACTATAGATAAAATATTTAAAAAAAATTATTCTATGATTTTGTGATCAATCCTAACCAAACAAATAGCAAGCCAAAGCATTAGTATCAATCTACTCATTATTTCTAATATGCACTATAAATTATTATCGATAATTGCTTCTTGTAGTGTCATCGTATTCTCGATAGCCATGGCAAAAACATGACTGTGTTGTTGTGGTCTTTCGATTTGAGGGCCTTGTGGTGGGGTTGTTGGTCCTTCGGTGCGTCTTTCAGGACAATCTTGGAGTTGGTGTTGATCGGAGCCATAACAAAACAAACAAAGTCCAAGCCTTAGAAGATAATCTTTGTGGACATGCCCTCTCTTTTGGCAATAGTGGCAGATAGGATGTTCCCTCTGCTGGTACGGTGTATCCAATGTTGTTGATGTTGTATCCCTAGACGTCGGATTGGCCCTACGTTTCTTTGTTGTTCTTTGGCTGGTACAATTGTAGTGATGGAATGCCTCTGAGTCGCTAGCTCCTTGTTGATTTCTTCTTGTACTCTAGCCTCTACTAATACTTCCTCGTACAATCTAACTATCATATAATCAGCGTACAACTATCTCATCTACAACATCAATAAGAAAGTGAGCAAAATGCAGGAATAATATAAGTGTATGAATATCTAACATCAACAATAATTAAAGATTTTAGGGGAGAATAATCCACCTAAGTACAACTGAAAATAAAATGTCTGGTGGAGAACAATCCAACTCAATACAACAGGAAAAGTAATACAAAAAAAATATAAAGATAACTAAACTCGACATCTGCTAACTAGGTAAAGATATCCAGTCCAAAGCTGAAGACTACCACGATAAGGGAAACTCCTAAGGAAGTATCTCAATATCCTCTGCAGTGACAAATCCTGTCTCAATTCCTGACCGGTAAACTATGAGGTATAACTGGTCGTCGAGAACTGGAAAGGCAACCAGGTCTCCAGTAGGACATAACAAGATACAAATAGTACAAGCCTACTATACAGTATAAAACATGTATAGAAAGACAGGAATGGAGACAAAAAATAAGAAGTACAAGAAAAGAATACTAAAGAAAATAACTCTACTGATGTGACATGTTATAGAGCATAATATTAAACATGGCTTTCAAATAATCATGTAAATATTATCGCAGTCCAGTAGGACACTAACAGTCCTAAAACAGGTCTCTATCGAAGCCCGGTGAGATGCTAATGACTGAGTGGTAATAGCCATGTCTAATATAACACTCCCTCTCATAAGGTACTATATGAAGTCAAGTCAAGCAAACAAGGACTACGTACACAGGTGAATATACAATATAAGTAACACAAACAATAATAATAAGTGAGACTACATCTAAACATGTAAAGAAATTAAGAGACCAGTTGGCATATGAAAGTATATAAGAGACAGAAATGCATGTAAATATCTGTATGTAATTAGCAAGGTATACTTGCCTGGAACACCAAGCTGTTAAGAAGCTACTCCTGTCTCCTTGTCAGATCTAACAAGCTAGCCTAAAGATGTAATATTAAAATTAGTTTTTGTACACTAACATGTACGATATCACAATGAACACAATGTTCTAACTAGGGGTCTTAGGGTTGCTAAGTTGCATACATTTTAGAGTTAACAACTAATATTCAAATTCAAAATAGTTTTCTATATTAATCCTAGTGTCATATAACCAATAATATCATAATTATTCATTTAACAAGTCTTGGAATAATTTATATTATTCACAAAATTGGTTATTAACACATAAATCTATTTCACAAACTTATACTATCATTACTAGTTAAAGTCTCAATCCTACGGTGAATAGTTTTCTACCTTTTAGTCCTATTTATTATATTTAAAAAATCACCAAAACCAAATTCTATATTCTTAAAAATAATTTAAAATACTATTTTTTACCTATTTAACGTAGGAATTTAAGTATTTATACACAAGCAAAATATACTAGTTATTTAGCTTTTGTAAAAATACAACTATAATCCTAATATTCAACCTAAATATAATTATGTTCCAACTACAAATATGTTAATATTGGTTCTGAAAAAACAAATTTAATTATTATTTTTTCATTTTTAACATGTTATTTTATGTATTAAAAATCAACAAAAATAAACTAGTTGATATTGACTAATTTCTAGAATAATCTATCAAAATAGCCTATTCTTGAAATTCATGTGTTTCATTCTCAAAACATCAATTTAAATTCTGAAATTAAACACCATATAATATATAATTTCTTTTTCTAACATGATATTTAGGCCTCCCAAAGGTTAAATTACAAACTAGTTACGTTATTCTAGTGTTTACACATGTTCAATACTATTACCCTTATGTATCTCCATAATTTATAACTTAGATCAAATATTTTATATTCTAAAAAATATGTAATATTAAGTCTAAAACAGAATAAAATATTTTTTTAGAGTTATTTAACATATATATTAAGATTTACAAGTTGGTGTTCAATAAGAGTAAAAAACTAGGTTGGTATTGAGGTTTCCAAGTATAGCATGCAAAATATATATACAAAGTTGGTGAAATCTTTATAAAACCTAAAGTGTGTTTTTTAGGAAATCTAGAGGGGTTCAAGGGAAAGAGTTTTGTTCACTAACCTATTTGGAAAATATGTTAAAAATGGCTCGAATCGCAGCTTCTTCGAAACAATTCCAAATCTGAATTCTCCTCCTTGTAGCTCCTTGTGATGCTTGTGTAGGTTGTTCTAGGGGATTTTGTGAATATGAAAAATTATAGGATGATATGGGAGAGTGTTAGGGTATTTTTTTGAAGAGGTTTTAGGGCAGTGGATGGTGGGAGAGCTGGTGAAGTGGTGGAGAGAAAATTTGGACAGATTTGGGTTGGTGATGGTGAGTTTCAGCCAAGGGTGGTATGGGCTAAATTATGTGTGAAATAATACCCAGTAATGAATGTTTGGGGGATTAAGAAGAAGAGAAATGGATATAGTTGGGTGTTATACACTTTGGTTTAAGTGGAGAGGTGAAGAGGTAGGGGGTTTTGGTCATAAGAGGGAGGTGAAGAGGTTGTGGTTACAAATTTTTATAGGCTAAAATTAATCTTGTAAAAATAGGTTTTGGTGCATGGACTATTGTGTTTGGTGTTTTGTGAGCTTAGAGAAGGTGTTTGGTGTTCTACTTGACCACTTAATTAGATTTTAAGGTTGGGTTTGAGGGTTGGCTCTAGGTTGAGTCAAATTAAGATCAAAGGGTTCAATATGTCACCTATATTAAATTAGCATGTAAAATAAATAAAAATAGGTCTAAAATTCATGTGTTTATCCAAATCCATCTAGGTTGTGAAATATTTATATATTTAATATAGAACTGATAATATGATCTTTTATGTGACACCACATACAATATTATCTATAATATAGAATATCAGACACTTGCATTAACATTATAACAATTATAATATACAAATATATATGTCCATATGATTCTCATAAAAAATAAAAAAATATAGTTAATACAAAGTGATGCTTTTAGTATATAATGCTAACATGCACATCCTTTATGGGTGGAGAGATCGATTGCAAGTAGCTCGACATGATTCGACCCTCAGCGAGGATTCAAGTTATCCAGGTTGATGACGAGGGGTTCGCTTGTGTTAGATCCTCTCGGGTCCTCCAAGTTATACATGCTAATGATGAGAGGAGACTCCATCTTACTTAAGGTGCTGACGTCAATAAAAAAAGGTTGCTCGTTTGAGACCGGACCTATATAGGCCTTCAGGGTACTTAGATCAATGGCAAAGGGCTCCGCTTCCTAGTGTGCATTGGTCCTTCCTCTGTAACCTCTAAAAGAGAGCACCGTAGGTTCTTTATTCGTTTTGTTAGCCTCTGTTTCATTATCAGCTTCATTGCCGTTATTTTTCTTGGACTGTGTTGTCTTATAGAGGAGAACATCCGAAAAGTATGCCTCCGATCATTTGAAAGGATTGACATATGCAAACTAAATTCTGATCTTTTCTTGCGCATCCGTATATTTAAAGCATTGGTAGAGAGTCGAAGGTACAATAAGATTCTCATGAATCTACGATCGTCCCAACAGTACGTTATAGGTTGCTTCTACGTCAATGACATAGCACGTCACTTCCGTTTCAAGGTCCCCGATGCGACACTTCAAATGGATTTTCACAAGGGAAATACTGCAGTCGACGTTGAAGCTAAGGATACCTGTATTAGTCGTTGAAATCCAATGCATCGGTAAGTTCAACGTCTCCAATAGACTTCTAGGGATAATGCTCAAAGATAATCCTAGATCGATATGCATCCGGTCCACCTTGTTTGATCTAATATTCCCGGTAAAGTATAATGGTCGATCATGCTGGATGTGTTTCAACAACATATCTTCCTGTGAGAAAGTAATATTGTGAAACTACTAAGTTGCATTATGGCAGCGCGGACACTCATTATTTATTTCTAGATGAGGCATGATCTTCGTCAAGTAGGAGTCTGCCTATAGGAGATCTTCTCGAAGTGCATCCCTGGTCTCCTTGGATAGACGCAAGAGCTCGTGTTCTGAGATATGAGCCAATATGTTGGCTAACTGAGTCAGAATGTCAAATAAGTACGATTCTGTGAGACCTTGTGACATATCTTTCTTTAAGGCCTTGAAAAACTGGGTCTATTTGGCTTTTTCCGTGGTTGGAGACTTTGATGGGTCTTTCGCGGGATTTACGTCTAAAGTGGTATTTCCAATACAAAAAGAGTATTTCTTTATTGCAAAATTTATAAAAGAATACAAAGAATTTGATACTAAAATCCTAAGTACAAAAAAGAACTGGAAACATATGACGGTGGAGATCAAGTCTTGTAGCTGACTTCTTTACTCCGTTGAAGATCTGAGGATGAAGATCCAAAGAAATTTGCTAACTCTGGTATACTTGGGTAGCGATTAGGCTCAAAAGTACTCAAATTTTGATTGTTTGGAAAGCATATGTCCCAGTTATTTATATCCATTCATACTGTAACAGCTATATGCGCATAGAACACAAAAATACACTATTTTTGGCTTCTCGCGCATAAGAATGTATTGGCGCATAAGATTCTGCAATAACTATAGAATATAAAATAGATCTAAACGTATGCACATATCACGGTCTACCCGACATATGTCATGCGTTACAATGGTTCAAAAACCATGTGTTAATGTGGCGGCTGTCATTTGAAACATATGCGCTTTAAATAGGAATTTAAACTTATGCACATTAAATGTGCATAATCTCTTCAGCTTCATAACCTTTATGACATATAGTCAATGATCAGCTGCATAACTTTTAAAGAGAGAAAACTCAAAGATTTGTATGTGCTTTCATCATCATGCGCGTAGGTTCTCGTCACATAGTGCTACATGGCGGTGCCCTACTGTATACAGCCAAAACATAATTATTACGCTTACATAACCATCATCGTTTTGTATAACCATTATTTGCACGAGTTATGGAGTAGCAAAACTTTTAATGCGGTGTCAGACTGACCTATGTGGCTAGACCGTATGCACCTAAGGCCTATACCACATAGATTTTTCGAAAAATCACTTGCCTATGTGCATAACTTCTAGTGCATAGCGTATAGGCTTCTTTTTATAGAATATTTGAAGTACTCTGTTTCTTTATCCAGTGCTCATAGATATTGGCGCATAATTCTCACGACAAGAAAAAATACATTTTACGGCGTTAATATTACGGCATTCATAAGAACGAACGCCATAAATAATAGTTTTACGGCGCACATTTTAGAGCATGTCGTAAATAATCCATACATGTCATATTTTTATATCAATCACGACGTGCATATGCAGGTCATAATATTCAAGTGTGCATTGTGTTCCATCAAAGTCTAACATCAAAGACGACACAACTTGCATGACGTGAATGGTAAAAAAAATTGGCTAGATTTTCCTTTTGTTTGCCCCTAATTTTTTTCCCCAAATTTAAAACCTCTCTTTCCTTCTTTCCCTCTTAGAGAAAAGCGCAAACATGATATTAGACTTTCCCTTTTTTCTGAAATCTAAACAAGGAGAAAAGAAACGAAAAATATTAAAGGTTTCGTGATGGTAATTGATCTAACCCTTTTTTTTCTCAAAACCCTAAAATTCAATACTAGCAAGAGTAATGGTTTCCTTCCCGATATTGTTAGATCTGAATGAAAAATAGGTGACCTACAGCAAGTGGAAGACCCCGATCCAACAACTGATTTATAACTGCCACCTCCTTGACAAGCTCTGCAGCTTGCAGCCTGCCACCATCGCCCACTCCGTGAATCAGGACGCCGACTCGGCGCTGGCGCTAACGGCCCACTGGCAGTCATAATGGATCCGAGAAATCCTCTCCAGCCTCCACCTCCCCCGACATAGTGTCCTCCTCAAGGCGGCCTTTGCCAGCAGGTGGCGCAGGCCCCCGACCAAGAAAGATCAACATCACATGTCAGTGGTCTAGGAGTGAGCTCCTATATTGAAAATATGGGTTTGGTCAAGAAGAGAAAGTGTAGGTTCATAGCAGTAGAGAGGCAACAACTCACATGTTCCCTAAAATTGAGCCTTGACACTCATACTTCAGAAAACTAATTTGCATCCACTACTATATGCTAGCTACTATTTTTCATATTGCTTTTATGTAAGTCATAATAGAGACTCTGATACTCATATTTGATAGAACTTATTTTCATCCCTTACAAACAATTTGTATCTTGCTTTTATCTAAATCCAGATCTATTAAATATACAAGAAAGTGTTTTCCAATTTCTTAAACTGATAAATGCATGGAAACTAAGATTTATGTACTTTGACCACTATAATATTTAAGAAGAATCGAAGAAAATAGAAAGTGTATCAATATCTTTACATGAAGTTAGTTCGATATATGTGTGCTCTAAATTATTTGAGTTATGTTATACACATAAGATGTTGTAAATATGCTTCAACTTTATTAGAAGGCAAAATTTTGGAATGACTTTTGGGAAATATGTTGGGTACCACAAAATTAGTTCTATCAAAAGAGAGTTAGTTTAGTATTTTCTCAAAGAAAGGAATTAGTCTTTTGTTAGAATTACATTATTTGGGTAGAATACTGTGACAAAAACAATAAGACTAGAGTGTGCATGTGAAAAGGGAAGAAGGGGCCAAACCATGGGGCCGAGATGCACATGTGAAGATTTTCATTTTTTTGTGTTTATTGCCTCGAGCTTCTTTTTTTTTAAATTTATCGTTTGTGTATGTAAAATTATGTCTTGTAATTTTTTTTTCCTCAATATAGGTTGGAAGTCGACGGATCAAGTTGTTGTTAGAGACAACTAATATACAACCTCCTGTTAACTAGCTCTAAAAGGGCCACCTGATGTTTGTCCTGTATTTTTGCATTATTTAAGAAATTCATAGAAGATGATTATTAATACATTTTTTTTTCTAATCAAATATGGATAAGTATTGCTCATTTTTAACCTCTAATTACTTTATGTGTTTTATTGATTGTGATCCTTTAGTTCGTCAAGGGCTGGATAGAACTGTAAGTACATGTCCATCATTTTAAAAGATTTAACAACATCCTAACATATTAGATCCATTATCTGCCTATGACGATCGAGGCTTAGAACCTGTTATTTGTTTAACAGACAAGGCATGTGATGATTCCTTAATTATATACATATGTTTATGCCTCCGGTAAATTAGACATGGTATGATGCTACAAATTTTTGATTTTTCATTCCCAATTCTAGGCTCTATTGAAATATTTATTATCCTATAATTTAACTTAATCTGCTTCACGTGTATAATATATTTTTACTTCCTCAGTGTTTCTAGCTATTTGGCAATGCCATCTTTTTCCATGTCATTAAATATTTAAGGACTAGCATATCTCTTGAGAATACTTAAGTGTTCATTTAGGCCTAACTTTTTTCTTTTGATATTTTGAAAAAGAAAAGGCAAAGAACTCCAATGTTTCAAGGATCTCAAGTTTCTAAGAGGAGTTTCCTAACCACTTTCTAAAGATCCTCTCTTCAAGTGTCATGTTGATGTGTTTTTTGACCCTATTTGTTGGTAGTTTTGAGTCAAATAGTTATGGTGACTAACAAATTCATGTTACTAAACCCATGGTTATTGCAATATTTCTGAAACCCACATGTCAAATTGAATATGATAAATCTTCCCAGTGGATGTTCAAATTCCATTAACAATTTATATATTTTTCTGTATACTAGATAGATCTCTAGCAAAGGATTACCTTAAGCTAATCCCGACCAAAGTTACTATTATTATTTATAATTCAATAGATCATGTATGTGTGTGCGCGCACACGCCTTACAACATCAATAAATAGAACTGATAGTTTGGATTTTTGCCTTACAACACTACTAAATCGAACTGATGGTGTGGATTTGGATTTCTTAACATTAATATCTCGTACTAATAAAGCTCTTTCTCCTCTCCAATTTAGGATCGCTTACTACTAGAGCAAATTGCACAACAAAAAGAAAAGGTACATCACTAATCCTGTGAGATTTATATTTTCTTGATTTAGGTGGTTATCTTCTAAATGAGATTATAATCTTGCATTTGCGTATCCATTTCAGGAGAAGATTATTATAAAGGAGAATAATTATTACTTTAAAAGAAAGGAAGCAATAATTAACAGATCATTGTGTTAATATATATAACAGCCCTAATCTTAACATAGTATATTTGTATATATAGTGCAAGGTAGGAACTCAGTTTTAGCATTCTTCTTTTCCAATAAAAGTTAATTATAGTGATTCTAATACCAGTAAAGATACGTATACGGGGATGAGTTGTTATAGGCGGCCCTTTGGCTCCATAGAACTACAGGGAGTGACAGGTACTTGGAGTACATGATGGAGAATTCCTACTTTGATGGGGCGAGCTGCACCATATATTTGAGTTCAGCTAGAATATTAAGTATGCTAGTGTTCAAGTTTTTGCTGCCAAGGTATTAACCCCTCTCCAGTAATTTGTACCTGATCATAATGAGTATCTTTTTTCTCTATCAGGCTTATTATGTGAATTGTTTAATCGAACAAATGGTTAGATAAACATTTTGGCTTAAGATTAAGTATAAAAAGTTAACTATTCTGAACAAACCTATATTGCACGGATGTGAGGACAAATATGATGTATTATATACGATTTTTCTTAGGGAGTTATTATAATACTTTGTGTTTCGAATATATGTGACTTTCAAATTATGACCTGTAACTTCCACATTTCTAGAATAGAAATATTTTTATTATTTTATATTATTATAAATATTGTGTTTCAATTTTATTATATATATATATATATATATATATATATATATATATATATATATTGTAAAAAGTTTAGTGGATTAGACTATTTAATTAGACATGACACTAGTGGACCTAACTAGACTTGACTTGACCCATTGATTCAATTAAATGGTTAGTTATGGTTTGACTCATTAGTTTAGGAGAATAAGTTAGTTATTGAGATTAGACTATTTTACTTGAGTCATTAGTTAGTTATAAGTAGATTAAGTCTATTAAACCTATTTAGACTCAAGAATAGAATATTTCTTCTATATGATTAGTTGATCATATTCATGAGAGAATGAGAGAGGCCTTTGTGTCAATTCAAATATTCCTCAACCTAACTCTAACCTTATTAGGAGGCTATATAAGCCTCTTTATTCATTAATAGCCTCAATTTGCTTTTCAAATTTATTCATCCCCAAATTTGGAAGCAAACCCTCCCTCTCATTTTTATAACAAGGAGGATAAGGAGCTTGACATTGCTAGAGGAGCACAGAGCACCTGAGAAGAGAAGCATTGGCTTGAGGATTGTGTCCAACCTTTATTTGTGTCTATTTGGTGGTAATACATTAGGAATCCATCTTCCAATAGGTATAATTCTGAAATTTCATTTCTAATTAGGTTCTAATTATTGAATTTGAGCATTAGGAATACACCAATGTATTATGATCACCCATAGAAAGAAGAACTATGTTCATAGGAGACGTATTATGAAAGTTACACTGAGTTCTGTACCCAATTTGGAGAAAATTCGATATTGGTGCACCAAGTGTTTGACATTAGGCCAATTAGGTCTAATTAGACTTAGATTGGTTGTGTGAGAGAGTGTACATCTCCAAAATTGGATATGTGTAGGTCGTATCATGATACGCTATGGTACGTATCGGTAATTTGAGTATTTCTATTGTTTAGTGTCCCATTAGTGTCCATTACTCTCTAATGTATTAGATATAATATTTTATACATGTATTTGTGTTATATTATAATATTGGGGTATTTTATGGTGTTAGAGAATGATATCGTGGTAATTTGGTAGAGTATCGTAATATTGGTGGAGTGTATCATGAGTTGTGAATGTGAGGTGTTTGATATTATGTGTTAATATATTATTTTAGTGTATATGGCTTGCATAGAGTGATTGTTCTAGTGCTAGAAGTGGTGTGGTTTGTATGTGCATGAGAGTGTATTGAGGATACAAATTGGTGTGATATTTGTGTATTTTAATATGTGCAAATTAGTTATGCATATGGTATGTAGTGTTATATGAGGTGTGTGTGAGCCTGTGAATAGGTGAAGGGGATTTAGGTTGGCAATAGGCACAGGCTCGGGTAAGGGCAGGGTTCAATACAGTAGTGAGTTTAGTTGCAATGCTGTGATTGTTGAAGTTCAGAGCCTGTGTGCAACTCAGTATTATACCAGTGTGTCTATGGAAGGATACATTTGGCAGTGCATCGATTTTGAGACTGTGTTTGAATATTATATCAGTGGTGAGGTGAGAACTGAGATGTTTGTATAGAGGTGTACTCAGATGTGAGTACCTGGGAGTGAGTTTTGGGTGTCATGAGGGAAAGGATGTGGGCATCAGTGTTATTAGGGTATAGGTCTGTGTGTGTGTAAGTGTACCTGTGAGTGATTTGCATCGGTATAGTGCACTTGTGGTTGGTCTCTATAGGCTAAAGTGTGTACAGTAACTTGGGGAGAGCTCGGGTTCTGTAGTGTACAGACCTGTGTCAAGTGGAGTGTTTAGGGAGGAATTGTGCATCCATTGGTATCACCAGTATCATGGGTCATTATCAAGTCAGTGTGCATTAGAGTCGGGTAGCTTCAGGTGTTTCAGTGGGTGTAAGGCTCGAGTTGGACTGAATTGTGTGCTTGATATAGCATGGGCATGTGTACATGAAGGGGGAAATTAATTGCTAGCATGGAAGTGAGTATGACAGTGATTACAAGTGTTGAGTTTATGTGTGTGTGTTTGTAGGATGATCTAGTGAGTGAGGAGGGTAGTTCCTAGTTAGGGTTGTAAGTGTGACTGTGTAAGGGTAGGGGGCAGTTCAGGTGACAATTAGGGTAGCACACTACATTTCAAGTAGTGAATGGTTGTATTAGAGATAGGAAAGAGTGTTCAGGGATTGAGAAGAGCTTTTATGAGTAGACTTGTACCTGAGAGTGAGGGACAGTTTCAATGAAGAACTGAAACATATTTCAGTTTGAGGCTTGGGTTCAGTTGGCATCATGTGTGCAAAGCACAGAAGTGAGGGGAGATCTGGACAGCAAGTCTACACCAGAGTGTTGGTATTCAGTTTGTATTTTAGTGTCGTGTGAGTTAAGATGTGTAGCAGTAGTCGATATTAGTATTAGTGAGGGAAAAATAAGGGTGGAGGCAGTTGGCAACAACAGTAGGATACTTGAGCAACAACTTAAGAGTATCAGTGTTGGGTGAGGAGTATTAGAGTTGCAGCAACTAGTAGATGACACAGGTTAGTATAGGTATTAGTTTTAGGAAGTATACCAGTTTTGGAACAAGACCTGCGTAGCTAAGGACTGAAGTTTATAGGCAATTTAGTGTAACCCTAGTTTGTGCAATATCAGATATTGTGGGTAGGATCTGAACATGCATTATGTATATGTGAGTTATTCAATATGTATCAGTAATTTAAATGTGAGTAAACACTGATACATTTTATCAGTGAGATATCAAGGTCTGTCAGGTACTAGAGATTGGTTTGAGGACTACAAGCTTGGGGGTATAGTTTAGGGATAGGGAAATCTGTACATTATATGTCAGTAAGTGTTTTGAGGGTGTACTGATAGGGTAGATGAGTTGTGAGGGTGTGGGATTACTGGGTTGTTTATATTTGATAGTATGGAGAATGAGTATCAAAACGGTATGTGAGCATGATGCTCAAATAGGATGTCTAGTAGGGTTGTCTTGATGTAGGTGTGCACAGAGCAGTTTGCCCTTATGTCCAGATTAGTAGTATCTATAGTGAGTATAGGATTGTTGTGGGTGAGGTTAAGTCTGGAAGGGTAAGTGTACTAGTGAAAGACATAAGTTAGGTATTAATGGGTTGGATATCAAGTATCTCAAGGAACTTGGGTTATGGGATTAGGAGATTGGTATCACAAAATACCATGAAAAAGGTATGTATATAAACTTAGGTAATAGGATACCATGGGTAGTAATACTAGTGTCAGTTGGGGGTATTATTGTTAGCTTAATAGATAGCTAAGGTAAATACTATATAGTTAATTAATTGATTTAGGTAAGGTATTGGAGTATTAGTATAAGTAATAGGTTAGATGTTGAGGTATTAGGTTTGGATCAAGTATTATGAGACTAGTATCTAAATTAACTAGTATAGTCTATCATTAGCAAGGTAATGACTAGTTGTGATCTAGAAAACCTAGATTAGAAAGGTTTGGCCTAGAATTTATCAGTTTGACCTAGATTGACATAGTTTAACAAGTACGGCCTAGTTTTGACCTAGAAATCACATTTTAGTCTATTTAAACATGTTTATTATTCCAGAACACCAATTGACATGATAATTCATATATAGGTCACTTGGACTCTAGTTTAGACTGATTTGGTATTCATTTCTCTGGACCACAGGCGAGTACATTCTCTTATAGTTTTTATTATATGATATTTACTATGATTCATGTACTTAGTGATATTCTACTTCATTCCTGATACGATTGTACACGGATTGGTATTGTATGAATCGCCGTCATAAGATGTTGTTTTTCTGCTTACTGTGCAAGTTACCCTTACTGTGCAAGATATTCTTGTAGAACATGTCATGGTTTGGATTAATTGTACTAGTCGGGGGTTGAGAAGTACTAGCTAGATGTGTGATCATACCCTTACTGTGGAAGAGAAAGTACTATGAGGGTTAATCATACACCTCATGTATGATTAGCTAGGCCCTATTATATTGTGCAAGTTCCCAAGCCGATCACATAACAACAATAATACTTAAAAGCACGTAGTAGTTCGTATAGTTCATTCATGTATATTTTATTTTCATTGAGATATTCTTTATTGCTCTGTTTATTTATTTCTTTGCCATGTAGTTGTGTTTATCCATTTTCCTATATTGATATTGTCAGTTATGATTTAGTTATTTAATTTTATCTTGTATTTCACTCACTATTACTATTTTATAGTCTTTGTCGTTTAACTGAAACTGCTATTAGAGGTGTGCTCGTTCTATCCTGACTGGATATAGTTTTTAGACGATGACTTAGAGGACTGGTTCCGTTATATTACGGACCACACAGAGAGTGGCAACCTTAGGCCCTGACATTCATGAATGATTACCGAGAGGACTAGTTTGTGTCACTAGATACCTTAGTTTTATTTAGTAGTTTTTGTACTGGATATATCTCCAGTTTAGATATTTGGCATGTTATATGTATTTGAGATTGATTGTGTTTTGTTGATAGACTATTTAGACTTGGATTTGGTTATAGATGTGATTATATGATTCCATTCTTCTATTTGATATTGTGCCATTATCTTTCTCTAGTTTTATTGTTATTAAGTATTTGTTTAGACATTATTTTATATTCATCTTGTCCTCCTTATGGAGTTGCGATATCATTAACAGGTTATATATATTTGTGAGATGTGATAGATAATATTATTGACCTAGACAGCGTTCTACCACCGATGTTGCGGTGTAGGCTGGACGTACCCACGTACTCGTGCCCTTAGTTCGGGTGTGGGTCGTGACATATTTTTATGGTGGCCCATACAGGTCAGGCATCGAATTAGTGCGACGACGTTGTAGTGCAACAGCTTAGTTGTATTACTGCGAGCCTGTGATAGGATATAGGATAGGATACTAGGATGTAAGTGGGGATACTCAATCACAACTAGGCACGCAGGTTATGCCGTCTAAACTAGCAGCTTTTTATGACATGGTCTAATATGGCGCGAACATGTGCGTTATCTAAACTGATTTATGGCACACATTGTGTGCCGTAAAAAAACATTTTTCCTGTAGTATCTGACTTTACTGGTTTAAGACATGTTGATTGGGTAGCTTGGTGCATACCTGTTATGCGCATAAGTAATTTTTTTCCATGATTCTACAAGACCCCCTTCAAAGTTTATAAAACTTAGACAAGTTAGAAATACTTTGAAAGAAGCATGGGAGAAGAAATAAATATTGTGCATAAGATTTGGCATAATTTGTCGCTGACTGGACGGTTTGGCGCATAACGTCATAGGCGTATAGAGTTTGTACTGCAATGTTGTTAAATTTCCCTCAATTTTTGAACCGACATAATCTTTTTTTGAAATCCTGAAATATTGTCGGCACATAGGCATGAAAATTGAGGCATATTTTTTGTACCTAATAGTCGCATGTCATGCGAATCGAGGCGTCGATTCATCGCCATTAATGCGCAATTTGTTGCATTGAATTTGAGAGTCTCTAGCACATGATTTCTCGGAGATTAAAGCGTCATCTGTGACTGACTTCACACAAGCCTGCGCCTATAAATAGGTTTTTCAGGGGAGAGAGAGACTCTCTATGTTTTGAATCTTTTCTTTCTCTCCATGCTTGAAAATTATTCATCTCCCAATAACTTTGAATCTATCGATGAGTTTTACAAGGGCTACAATCACCCTCAGCCCTATGCAGTCGGCTTCTTGTACTAACATGCAGTTGTCTATAGAAGTAGATCAATATTCATTAGCATATGCATGCCTGGACACGGAGATATAAATTGCAATATCTGACGCATAGATGAGAAATCAACGTGAACATGCACGGACGAAAATATATTGCTGACACGCATGGTCGTTGCTTAAAAGCTTCTTCATGAATATGCGTTGTCAACAAAGATTTTCCCTTGCGCGCATGGGTGCAGTTATTTTGGGACACTCATAATGAACATGCGTAGGAAAAATATGCACATTTGTCGTGCATACGGATGTAGTATCTTACCAAGATACTACATTGTGAATATGTACGACAGTTATTATGTGCATGTATCAAAATATTTGCCTCTACACATGAGCTGACTTGCGCATATGTATAGGGGCCGACTTAGATAATTCTTAAGATTTGCTCAACGTTGTGCACATGACCCCATCTGTGCACAACTTATTTATACACTTAACTCTTGTGCGCATGAAGCTTTCTTTCTTAAGATATTACTTGCTGGAAACTGAAATACTCTTCATGCAGAGTCTGTTCCAATTTGTGTTGATCATGATGGAGCATGGAAGGATATTAAAAATCCTTTTTGTACGAAGAGAGAACTAATTTTATGTGGAAGCTCGCCAAAAAAGGAAGAAGAACTTTGCTGATAACAAGCGAAGCTTTCCTTGTTCATCAGTATGCTAGCTATGTTTTTCCCCAAAATGAGGCTTGCCACTATTTACCCAACCATGGTGTTGATGACAGGGTTTGGATTGATTCCAAATCAAAACTTTGTCATCAACACAACAACAAGGCGGGAGATGGCTCATGAATATTTAATAATTTATGCAAGCCCAATTGTATATCCTCCATCATGCTCTTTTGACGTTTTCCTTCAGTGCAACATTTTTCATGTAGTGTTATTTGCAAAGGGGAACTTGATGGAGAAAGTTCTGAATGTAATAGATTTCCAGCATATGTAATCTTGATATTGAATATCAATGAAAATCTTCATTTTGACCATGAAAAAAAAAATTCCTTTTAGCGTCCAAATTTTTTATTGTGAATGTGAATGTGAATACTTTACTAGAGGTAATATGGACATGGTAAAATATTGCACTCTCTGGGGAAAATATTGGAATAATTTTCCAAGAAAACTTTTGAGTGGACTTATTATCTATGGCGAACATGAAACTAGTTATAGATAAAAAGTTTGAAACCAAGACACTGTTAGAGGTTATATGGACATGATAACTGGGGGTTCATAAACAAAATGTTTGGTCAGAGATAATATGGATATGGCAAAATCTTGATTTATGACCCACTAGGAATTTTGATTAATTTGCTTAGAGGTAATGTGGACATGGCAGAATGTACTATGAAACAATGTGGGGATACAACTTTTGTTGAAAAAATTTTAGAGGTGATATGAACATGACTATTTTTTAGGGTATATGAACTCTGCTAGGGAGTTGATTATTTCTAGCCTAGCTAGGGATTAGAAATAGGAAATCTTTAGGGCAACTGGACTCTAAAGGTAAGTTTACTTTAATAGGAAGAGAAAAATAAGACGATTCAGAGGTAATATGGATGGGAACCATTTATGGAAATATCTCCACCTAGCTGGGAATGAAATATTCGAGAATAGATTATCTCCAATAAATCTGGGGATCAGAAAATAAGAAATTCTTAGATCAAATAGGCTCTAAACATAAGTTTACTTGTTAGGGGAAAGTTATTTTTTTATTTCAATGAGAACATTTTGTAGGAACCGAGGTCTATTCCACTGGAAGAATTTTGGAGGATCTATTACCTATTGCATATTCATGACTCTTGAATACAGATAATAGCTCGAGATAAACAATATTTTATAAAATAAATTACTAATTCTTTTGGGGACATTACTAACTCTACTAGAAATTAGCAATGTTGGGGAAAGTAAAGGCGTGCTTTCTGACGGGTTTTGGTTTTACTCTACTGAAGATTACCCATAACTCCGCTAGGAAACTTTTATTTTGTTTAGATATTTTTTGACAAAGCTAGGAATCAAAAATTCTGTCGAGGAGGTTTTTGGAGGATCTATTATCCATAGTGCATGCAAGACTGATGAATACGGATAATAGATTTAAAAATATTATATGGAGGTTAAATGTCTCGATGTATATTTATATAGTTGGAGAAGAAATGCAAATATTGTACATTTATATTTACTATGTGTATCCTATTGGGGCTTAAATATAGTATTTCTTTAGGAATTTTCCATTGATGGCATCATAAGTAAATCTACACTAGGCTTTGTGAGCTTGTAAGCACCATTGGAATACACTGACTCCACCACGACTGCGCCCTCCTATTTAGGCTAAAACTTGCCTTTGGTTTTGTGCGTCATGACCATCAGTTTTCTCACTGCTAAGACAAGGTCACCGGCTTGAAACACTCTTTCTGTCACCTTTTTGTTAAAGTCTTTCAAAATACGTGCTTGGTATAGCTCAATGTGATGTTGAGCCAACATACATTTTTCATCTAGCCCTTTCAGCTCTTGTAACCGTAAACGATAATTGTCTTCGGTAGTAACTTACTAGAGAGAGCTATCTGGAGAGAAGGGATCTAAATCTCTAGGGAAAAAACTGTTTTGCTTTCGTAGACCAGGGAATATGGCGTACTGCCAGTCAGAGTTCGGACCATTGTGCGGTAGGCCCAAAGACATTCACCAAGTTTCTCGTTCTAGTCACGTTTGTTAGATGAAATAAATTCTTGAGCAGCTTGATTATTGTCTTATTAAAAGCTTCTGCAAATCCCTTTGTTGTTGGATTATAGGCAGTTGAAGCTATATTCTGGATCCGGTTCTTATCATAGAATTGATAGAATGTATGGCTTACAAATTGTGAAAGAAGCCTGAATCAATAAATGACGTGATGCTTAACGAAACTGATTACGTTAAATGTCTTAAATTCGATGAGTACTATAGCTTCCCTCTAGGTAGTCTGGTCATCAAGTTGTTCTCTGCTGATCGTCTAAGTTGGGAAAACGAGGTAGAGCGTGCTTAGAGGGAGCTCAACTGAGCTGCCTCTACTTCTCGGTCGGCCCCTGAGGTTGTAGACCCGGGCTTTGGTGGTGTCAGATGCCAGTCTCTTGGGAGCGGGCTTGGTGGTTTATGTTCGGGCTGATAAGCAGTCGTCTATTTCCTACAACGGCTCAGGGGTTGGTGATCCTAGCTCCTAGAAGGTGGCTAAGTCAAGGAAGTCTAAAAACCAACACAGGGTTACTTCACAGCAACTCATGACCCATCGCTCATCTTCCTCTACCCGTGCCAAAGCCCTCTCCAAATTCGCGATAGAGTGATCGTTACATACTTTATTATATAAAGGTTTTATATCTTATAAATATATTTATTTATTATACTTTGTTATATAATGCATCAATCCCGATATACTGAAAGAATTTTGAAATAATCAGAACGGACAAAGCATATCCACTTTGTATACCTATGGTTGTACAGAGTTTGGATTCAGATAAAGATCCATTTCGACTAGTGTAAGAAGATAAAAAAGTTATTGTTCCTGAAGTGTCATAATTAATATCTAGCATAATGCACAAGATCATACATTTTACTTTATTGTCTAGATATAGTTCTGCAACTATAATTAGACATTAGAATAGAGTTAAAGACATATTGAGATATATTCGTAAAATAACTAACATGGAATTATTTTATTTCTGTGATCCCGTGTCACGACTCATAACACGATGATATGGCACGAGTACGTTGGTACATCCAGCCTACACCTCAACATCGGAGAGAGAACGTTGTCTATGTCAATAATACTATCTATCAATTTTACACAATAATATAAACTAAACTTGTCAATGATATCTCAAGTCCAAAAATAAGAATAATATGATAATGAAGTATAATACTCAATCACAATAACTAAAGAAAAATAATGGCATGATATCAAATAGAAGAAATGGAATCTCAAAGTATCAAACTAGATATCACAATAATATGCTAAATGTCTAAACTGGAGACATATCCAGTACAATTAGAAAAATAGGCAAGTCTAATATACTAGCTGTGCCTCCTCAACGGATGGTACTAGATTATCCTGTACTAAGGGTGCTAATCAGCTGGCTCGCCGTCCTGTGGACCATAATGTGGAGGACATAGTCCTTTAAATAACCATCTAAAAAATATATTCAGTCAAGATTGGAGAAAATTATAATACGATAGCAGTTCCAATTAATTGATAAAGACTATAAAACAGTAAATAGAGGATGCTATAAAAAATGAGAAAATAATAAATTGATGCTATAGTAAATAGTAAAGAGAGACAGGCAATGTAAGCAATAGGGCATAGACAGTGCATATATGAAATGAAAGAGAAAGTAACTACAATATCAGATACAAGGCAATATAATCTATAAACTGAATATGAAGAACTGCAACTATACTAAGTGTTTTGAAATACTATTTAGATATATAATCGGCTTGGGAGATTCAATGACTTACACTAAGGGAAAACTATCTCAATCATACGTGAAGTGCATGATTAGCTAGCAGCCGATGATTCACACTACTTGTCAATAGTTCTTGATCACATATCTAGCTAGTACTTCCCCCGCCCTGACTGATACGATGGATCCAACCATGACACATCACTATCTGATGTATCAAATGACCAATATATCCAATACGATAATATCTAATATCAATGTGATGGGTCAAGGTAATATCTCATAACTGAAGATCTAATGCATGTACCAATTTGTGTACCATAGTATCAGAAATAAGATGTAACATTTCTAAATACTTAAAATATAGTAATTATCAAATAATAAAAACTATCAGAGAATATACTCGCTTAAAGTCCAGAGCAATAAATATCAAACAGTGTCTTTATTGGAGCCCAAGAGTCCTATATATAAGATTTTATGTTAAAAGGGTAATTTAAAATGATAATCATGTATAATTAACTCTAGGTTAGACTTTTAGGTCAATTCTAGGTCATTGTGTCCAAACTAGGTCAATACTAAGGTTAATCTAGGCTATACTTGTTAATACAAGGTCAAGCTAGGTCAAACTAAGTCAATACCTTGCTAAACTAGGTTTTCTAGGCCATACCTTTTTGGTATTTGCTATACTAGCTACTACTACTATTTATATAAATCATAAATACTAGTATTCCAAATTATCTAAGCTATAAAGTAATACCTTACCGAAACACTATATGATACTCAACTCCATCCCAACACACTCATATTCACTGGTACCAACCACTCTTTTAACTAGGTGAAACCCAACTCCTACTCCTCTCAACCTCACTTAATACCTACCCATAATTATCAACTGATACAATACACAAATAGCACTACCAATGATACTAGAACACTCTGGTACACTTATACCCTCAATCCACACTTACTTCTCCCCACACTCCCTTTTTCCCTTGGTACTAACTTAGTACCTACACTTGTACCCAATTATTACCACCCTTAACACCTATATTTCAATGTTACTTAGCACTCAACTAACCAATACTATCCTCCACACTACCTTGGTATCACCAAGTACCAATAGCTTAGATATGTCTTAGTATCCTAATTTACAACTAGGATACTCAAGACCTAATACGAACTTACGTTGGTACCAACCCGGATACATACCTACAACTTAACACTCCGACCATGTCAACACTCACACACACAATTATATATCATGTACATTACACTTACACTAATACTCATTGATACATATGGTATCAAGCCCCAATTGATGCATGATCCACTAGACACCCCTCAAACGCTAACACACATCCTCATATATAACCCACCACTGATTCTCCTATTTACCAATAAATTTTTTTACCATAACTCACACACAGAGGACAATGACTGAATACTAACCTCTTTATATCTTGAAATACTGACACAGTCTACACCTATCTCAGTTACTGATACACAGGCATCTGGAATACTTTATTGGGTATGCATTATTGCTAACTTCCCCTTCCACCTGTAACTGAAGCATACACAATAAAGCACAACCAGACTTGTGCACCACCATAACACACACATAGACTCCCTCACCCCTGCAGACCGTGACATACATAAAGGATTCAGGAAAGCACAAAGTGGACTGCACACAGGAATGAAGTTGATACCCCTGACACTCCGGATACCTTATACTCATCCGCTGTTGCTTATCATCAAGGAAACCCCGACAGCAGTAATCCCCCTCTTCAATTATTCTGCAGCTCTCTCTCTCTCTCTCTCTCTCTCTCTCTCTCTCTCTCAGGCTCCTCCTTATTGTTCAGCAGTACAAGCCCCAACTAAACAATCTTACCCGAACCCCTAAGGTCAAGATATTAGAACCAATTTCCCCTACTGTACTGCCCCTCTAATCCTGACCTAGGCCTTCTTCCTATAGTTGTAGGCATAGAAACATGCAATAAAACCCCACCCACAGTAACACAGACCTTAACCTATCACTTTAAACTGCTTGCAAGACTGCAATTGTAGCAGGATAAAAAATATGCTACAGAGTTATACGCAGTATGCACAAAACCCGCATAAAGCAGAGTTTTTAGTGCTGTATAGCATAAGATATGACTTCAGAGCCATCGGCGTACAGTAGAGCTTCATCGCTAGTACATCATAAAATATAGCTCCAGAACAACCCGCGTAATACAGTATTTTCAGACTGCTTTAGCGTAAAAAGGTTATTATATTGGCACTTTGGCGCATAATCCATCTGCTTTTAATGCATCATGGAAGTGTACGAGGAACGCTTCGTATTCCTTGAATAAACCTGTCAGATCATGCAGTGAACCTGACTCCTGACAAAGAGTATTGCACGACTATCCAGACGACGGCTGTAATGATGATTCGGCACAGAGACCCAGACCGTCGTTTAGTGACATTTCCTTTATATAAATTGCTTCTACGCATTCAAGAGAATACGCTGCCTAGTTTTATAGAGGCAGTTGTGAGCTTTTACGCTCAGCAGAAGACGAAACGGACTGCCACGTCAAAAGCTGTTCTTCGTACAGAGCTCGAGGCACGTCTCTGCAGTTAATGCGCATGATGGGGGCAGATCTCTGCATTTAATGTACGAGATTTAGTTATACTTTCAAAGACTGGGTGAGCCATAATTATGGCTAATACGTCCACATCATCACCTCTGCATGTTACGCCATCAGGCTATTTTCAGCTATAGGAGCACACTGTACGCTATCTCCTTGAAATACGCCGACCTGGCTATTTTTCAACTATAGGAGTACGCCGTATGCTATCTCTTCGGAATACGCCAACTCAGGCTATGTTTGCAAAGGTGTGTAATAAGGCTATTTGGCTCTGAATATGCTCAAGACACCAGTCAACATCAAGCTTTACGCAGAATTTGGCTTCTACGCCAACTGAACAGCTACTTGGCTTCAACGCCAGTATAACAACTATTTGGCTTCTACGCCATGGTGACAGTCATTGGCTTCAACGCCAACCTTTTCTATGCGAGGGGAAGTTATCCACATGGCTTGCATGCCGTGATCTTCGCAGCAGTTATACGCATTACCTCTTAATGGAACACGCGTCACACGCTTATTCGAAAGATTATTTATACGTGGGTGGCAGTTATCATAACCGTCGCGTAAAAAGTGTCACACTCTCCACTGTCCGGCTTCTACGCCGACTGGACGGTTACTGTCACTAAACTCTATAAATAGAGACCTCCGTCCACGGAGGTCTAGGGTCGAAAACTTGGAGAATAGAAGTCAGAAGGTCGAAAGGTCAGAAATTGATTTTTGGGAGAGAAGAATCCAGAGCATAGACAGAGAGTAGTGATCGACGATTTTGGCATCGAGCATCCACTCTTTTTTGCAATCTCTGAAGCTTCTATTTCTTCTACAGCACTTCTTCATCATCGTATGGTCCAAGGGACAAAGTGATCGACCGCAGATCAGACTCCTATAGCAATATTTACCCAGATTTAAATTTTGTACTTAACATCCTCTAATAGGATTAATAGTACTTTTTGTATGTAAACCTAAGAAAGGGTTTCGTATAAACCTATTTTTACTTCTTTCGTTTATTATCAAACACAAGATGGCGACTCTGCTGGGGACTACTTTCTCATCTGACGAGAAAGCAATTGCTCAACACGATGCAGTATCGGTAGGATAAATGAAGAAGACCTTGGTCGTTCAGTTCGACCAGTCAGCCTAAGAAGACATGCTTCGAGCAGGGGGTAGCTCTCACTCCCTCTCTGTCCAAGATAACAGCAAACTGCATAAAGTATGGATACCCCGGACATCCCCTACCATTCCTGCCGACTCTCTGATTTCTCTGACCAACAAGGTTGTACCTTCGCAACCTGCACGCTCTGCGCGTAAAACTCTGTCTCCCGTCCGTGACGTGGCAGACAAAGCTTCTGGCCATGCCACAGTGCTAATCCAGAAGTCTACTCCGTGCTTTGCACGTAAAACTCAGTCTCCCATCGCTGGCGGGGCAGACAAAACTTCTGGCAATGCCTCAGCGCTAAACCAGAAGTACACAACGTATTTTGCGCGTAAAACTCAGTCTTCCATCGCTGGCGGGGCAGACAAAACTTCTGGCAATGCCTCAGCGCTAAACCAGAAGTACACAATGTGCTCTGCGCATAAAACTCAGTCTTCCGTCGCTGGCAGAACAGACAAAACTTCTGGCAATGCCTCAGCACTAACCCAGAAGTACACAACGCGCTTTGCGCATAAAAATTCGTCTTCCGTCACTGGCGGGGCAGACGTAGTTTCTGACAATGCATTAGCACCAAGTCAAAAATTTCAAAAGCGCTTTGCGCGTAAAAATACATCTTTCCCCTGTGGAAAAGCAGATGGTCCCTGCAATCTACGCAAGGGAAAACAATTGGCGGATTTCCTGAACTTTCGGCCTTTATGCTATCAAAAGAAGAATCTGTCCGATCTCCAGACTACGCGAGACGCTGATGGCAGTTTGAGAACTTCTCATATTTTATGCCAACCTGAGAAAAATCCCAAATTACGCCAGGACAAGCCTCTCGGCGTAAAGAAGACTCAGTTTGTGGATAGATATGCTCCTCATGGGTCATGTGCTACTCACATGGCTGAACTACTGTATACCTATGGCGGAGAGAGGATGGGGATTCCCAATATCTACGTTTCGACTAATGTAAAGAGGCAGAATAAGACTTCTTCTGCTTCTTCTTCTGTCAATCCTCCTGACTTGCGTGAATTTCTGATCCAGAAACGCAAAGGCAAGGGACCTTCTGATATGACTATTATGCCCCCAAGGTAGCACTGTTGTAATAGTCACAAAGTTGTAGTTAATTATTGCTGTTCTGAAACAAAACGGTCAGTTTTCGACCGGTTGAACTACTCTCTATCTTTCCAGGAAGAAGAGCCTACATATGCATCAGTGAATATGGCTTCACACATTCCTAGAGGAAGGTCAAATTCAAGACGTCATCCCTCTAGAACTCCAAGTCAAAGGAGATTCAACAGACTCCTTGAAAACATTGAAGCTGGGGTATTCTGAAATACCCGTTCGAAGTCACGACGACCGGCTTCGTATTCTTATGATTCCGACGCAGGGGGTGGCCAGTTTCCCGAATCAGATGCTGAAAGTATAGAGTCAATCTCTACAGAGACCTATACTAACCCTTCAATGACATCCAGAGAAATGGGAGTCTATGACATTAAAGATGAACGCGAAGAGCCTTCCCCATCAGGAAGTACTGAGCAACGCATCACTGTGTTAGAGACATCTCTGAAAGAGATGCATACCATGATGCAGAGTATGCACCAGATATTGGTAACTCAATACACAGCTACGCCTGTTCCTCCAACTCAACTACATGTGGGGGTAGACTTACCACCATCCAATGCGAATCAGGAGCCTATTCTAGACTAAGAATCGGCTGCCAATCAACCTCTCAACCCAGAAAATATATTGCCTCCTGTTGGAGTTACAATACAACCGATCTCTCATCCCTATGCGGTTCCTTTCCCAGCTGAAGATCCGATGCAGGCAGTGCGAGAATTGAAAGCCCAATTTGATGCCTTAAAGCACAAGGATCAGCTCAAGAAGTTGGGCATCAACCAGCCTTACCCAGCTATTGGGACGAGATCCATTTTTCTCCTAAATACAAACCATAGGCTATGGCTTTGTTTGAGAGAAAGACATCACCGAGCCAGTACATGAACTACTTCAACATGATGACGGTGTTATTACAAGAGAATGACGTCCTTCTCACTCGAGTGTTCAAAGGCTGTTTCTCGAGAGTGGCTTATCAGTGGTACCGTAGTCTTGCGGACAACTGCATTACTTCCTTTGAAGATTTCAAGACTTTGTTCTTCGCACAATTTTACGAAGGAGGGATGGACATGTCTATGTCTTCTCTCATCGAAGTGAAGCAGAAGGAGAAAGAGAACGTTCGCACGTTCATCGAATGTTTTTATCAAGCCACTTTGCAAATGCCTCCCGGAGTTCCAGATTCGGCATTGGTGGATATTTGCAGGAAGAATCTTCTTCCAGTGATCTCGGTGTTCACAGGACCATATCAGTTCAATGATTGGCCCTCGTTTATCATCTTAGCGGTAGCCGCTGAAGATAATAGTCGGAAGGTGCGTGATAATGGAATTATGATATCTATCTCTGAGAGAGGTAAGAGGTCATCCTCCAACAGCGACCATCCTCGTGGTTCCAAAGGAAAAGAAGCTCTGACGATCAATACGTCCAGGTAGAAGACTGCGGCAACCACACAGACGAAACCTGGGACTTCCAGACCCATCGAAGTATACACTTTTGATGATGACAATATTCCGAGCATATTCGAGTGTCTAGTCAAAACCGGCAAGATCACCCTCCCTGAGGTAAAGCGGCCTAATGAAGTCGGCAGTACCAATAACCCCAAGTACTGTATTTTCCATAGGTACAAATATCACCCCACAAAGGCGTATTATGTACTAAAAAGAAAAATCCAGGAGTTGATCGATGCTAAGGCCATCACTCTGCACAACAGCGAGAAGAAGGTCACCGCCAACATGATCTCTCTCCAATTCGGCGATCTGCCTCCTCAAGAAGTTTCGGATGGTGTTGTACCTATTTATCGGACAACGATGAACATCGTTAATCTTTCTCCAGCCAGGGGTCAAAATCATGACCTGGTACCCCTAACTACCCAGCGTGGCAAGATTATGTAGGTTCATCCAGGTCTAGTATCCGAGATCGAGGAAGAGACTTAAGCTGCTAAGGCTAAGTCTAAAAAGAACCCGAAGCATAGACCATGTCTTATGGTTGTGATATCCTCGACATCAGAGGAAGAGGTTTTTGGTACCGGAACCCGGTCAGGCAAAGCATACCTCAAGGACTATGGAGGAAATCCGAAAGATGCAACGGCAGACGCTTCAGCTGCCAAACTTCCAGAACCTGAACCTGTCATACCAGAAGCAGGTCCTTTTAGACCAACTCCGGCGGACAAGGGCAAACAGAAAAAAGTTTGTTTCGACAAACCTTTGAAGTACATTCAAAACAAAGGTTTGGAGAAGCCATACATCTTCGACATCCTGGCCCAACTGGCTAATAATCCAGCCAGACTGTCCTTCTTTGAGCTACTCAGGCTATCAAAAGATACTCGTCAAGCCTTGAGCGAACCTTTGATGCAGGCGGACGTATGCTTGACCCAGCTCAAGTCCCCCGACAAAGAACCTGTGGCATGTCCTCAATGCCATAGTGTAATGGAAGTGGTTCCAAATATCACTTTCACTCAAGATGACATGCTGTTGAAACATAACAAGCATGACAGACCCCTCTATTATATCGAATATGTCGGTTCTATGGAGGTCGACCAGATTCACATAGATCCGGGATCATCGATCAGTATCATTCCTCATAGTCTGCTCAGACTGCTGAGGATTCCTACCAGCGAATTGGCTTACACCACTACTATAATTGTGGGCTTCAATGCTAGGAAAAGTAAGCCGTTGGGAAAGATTCGTTTGAGGATCCAGATTGGCGACCTTAGATCAGTGCCTATATGTTATGTCATTGATTCAGAGGTGTCCTACAATTTTCTGCTGGGCAAACCATAGATCCATGATCACAACATCGTTCCTTCGACTCTACATCAATGCTTCAAATATGTAGATGCCCAAGGAACAGTACAAACAGAATTTGTTGATCTTAATCGATTTAAAGGAGTAGAATCCTACTACTCTGATGCCATGTTGTACACCCAAGACTACATGGAGGAGGTTTCAGGCAAGACAGAGGAGGAATCCTACCAAGAGCCAGAAGAACCCTCTACCGAGTAGCCTATGTCAATTAAGGTAAAAGGGTAAACTACTCGTCCGAAAGTCATGGAACCCATGGCTATCTACCTGAACAAAACCAAGTCAGGACAAGGAAGTGATCCTCTAGTGATCACTTTGAACCAGAAGCCTCCACCCTTGGTCATCAACCTTCGGTGCAACAAACAGCCGATTGATGTAAATATAACCGGGAATATGGTTTCTCATGATAATAAAGAACCTCTTTTCCAGTATACTGATGCTCAAATTCCTAATCAGGAATCATCCCTCCATAATGATATAGAACCTATAGAACAAAGATTCTTGAAAGCTATAGATTCCTATCATCCGTATGTATGGAAAGTAACGTCACCAGCCAACGTCATCACAACATATGGGCCGCATGAGGATTCTATCTTTATTGTCCTGCCTACTCGTAGCAGTAAGCATCCAATAGTCTTCAGTCGCGGGCGTAATGAACTGACTGTACAAGAAGATTCTCTCGATGATAATACTGGGAAAATGCAGGAATACAGATATATCCCTCAAGCTTTGAAGATCATGCAATGTATGGGTTATGACCTGAAGGAAGAACCAGGCCTCAACTTTGGAAAAGGCAGGAGAATGCCATTGCATGGTGATCCCTATTTTCAACAAACTCACTTCGGGTTAGGGTATACCACGGCTCTTGCAACTTCTGAATCAAATGAGGATACCACTTCCTCTTCTCAGGATGGCTCGTCGTCCTCCGGCTTATATGCTAATCTCGAACGAGTATTGTCAGCAAATATGGTATTGACAGATTCTTTTGAAGCAGACAAATAAGAATCTGAACCGTTTGAGAATGACTCTTAGGCTCAGCAAATGGATACACAATGGGAACTCCGGTTCGAGCAGAGAGAACCGCCCACTGAAGATAAGGTTATCCAAATCAATGTTGGAGATAAAATAACACCAAAGCCGATATTTATCAGTAACAACCTTTCCCCAGCAGAAAGGAAAGAGATGATCCAGCTGATAAAAGAATATATCGACGTCTTTGCATAGAATTATAAGGATATGCCAGGTCTTGATCCAAAGGTGGCTACTCATAAGCTCAACATATTGCCCAATTCGAAACCTGTAAAGCAGCACCAACGCCGGTTTTGCCCGGATATGATGGACGCCATTGAAGCTGAAATCAAAAAGTTGATAGCCTGTGGGTTGATCCGTGAAGAGCAACATCCTGATTGGGTCGCCAATGTTGTCCCAGTCATGAAGAAAAGTGGGAAAATTCGCGTTTGTATCGACTTCCGAGATCTCAATGCGGCTTACCCCAAGGATGAGTTCCCACTTCCCATCACAGATGTCATGATCGACAACATATGCGGTTTTGAACGCATGTCTTTCATGGACAGATTCTCAGGGTACAATCAGATTAAGATGCATCCTGAAGACGAAAAGCATACTGCCTTCCGCACACCATTGGGGGTATATTGCTACACAGTCATGCCCTTCGGATTGAAGAATGCCGGAGCTACATATCAGCGAGCCATGAGTAACATATTCCACGAGCATTTATGCAAAATAGTAGAGTGTTACATAGATGACATCGCTGTCAAAAGCTGCCTCAAGGCTAATCACATCCAAGACCTGAGGACAGTGTTCGAGTTGATGCGCCAACATCAACTCAAAATGAACCCCACAAAGTCCTTTCTCGGTGTATCCAGTGGCAAATTCCTGGGATTTATCATTACTGCCAAAGGCATTCAAGTCAATCCTGATAAAGTAAAGGCTATCCTAGAGATGCAACCTCCCCGTAATCTGAGAGAACTCAGGGGATTTCAAGGTCGTCTAGCCTATATCCGGAGATTCATATCCAACCTCTCTGGGAGATGTCAACCTTTTTCTTGTCTCATGAAGAAAGGCATATCCTTCGTTTGGGACGAAGCCTGTCAGCAAACGTTTGATGATATCAAATGCTACCTTACTAATCCTCCAGTTCTAGTGCCTCCCGTCATAAGAAGACCATTTTTGCTGTATGTTCGAGCAATGGATCATTCTCTGGGAGCTCTCCTCGCACAGAAGAATGATGAAGGTCATGAACAGGCTATCTACTATTTAAGCAGGATGATAGTCGGAGCTGAACACCGGTACAATCCAGTAGAAAAAGAATGCTTGGCCCTAATATTTGCTATTCAAAAAATGCGACATTACATCACAGGCCAGACTATTCATATCATCTCTAGGATCAATCCTCTTCGGGTATTGATGAGCAAGCCAAGCGTTCTTAATTCCCGACTCGCAACTTGGGCGATTCTATTAACACCGTATGATATGTTGTACGTCTCTCAGAAGTCCATAAAGGGTTAAGCCTTGGCTGATTTCTTAGCTGCCCATCCAATTCCAGAAACCTCCAAACTATACGAGGATATTCTCGACGAAGTTGCAGAATGTAACTCTACAATAGAAGATGATATATGGCAGCTATTCTTCGATGGTGCCTCTCGGACTGGTCCCAAAGGAAACATAGTTTCAGGAGTAAAAATTATTCTGGTGACTCCTGACAAACTCGTCATCTATCGAGCATATTCTCTTAGCGAACCCTGCTCTAATAATGTGGCAGAGTATAATGCCCTACTCATCGGGCTTCAAGTCGCTAAAGAATTGGACGTCGAATATCTGGAAGCTTTCGGTGATTCTCTGCTGATCGTCAATCAAGTCAGAGGAATAAATGAAGTCCGTAATCCAGGCCTCATTCATTATCACCAAGCAACGATCGAGATTGCATTGTCTTTTAAAGGGATTTTCCTAGAGCATGTGCCTCGATCTTAGAACTTGGAAGCTGATGCCCTAGCCAGTCTAGCTGCAGATTTAGCTATTCCTATAAGAAGGCAAAACTCGATGATCCTTCTAAACAGAGATCTATTCTGTGTGAAAAATAACTTTCACTTGGAACGCAGCTACACCGTAAACACAGTTCCTCCCAAGAGAGACTGAAGAAGTCCCTTCATAGACTTCGCAGCATACGGAATCTTACCAGAAGATCCCAAAGAAGCAGTATCGGTTAAAAGACGATCATTACGCTTCTACTTTGATGCTTCCTCACAGAGTCTATATCGTCGAACATATGATGGACTACTACTACGATGTCTCTCCGATGATGATGCGAAGCGGGTTATCCGTGAATCTCACGACGATGTATGTGGCGCACATCAACCCGGTCCTAAGCTACAGGATCGCATCAGGAGGATGGGCTACTACTGGCCTACTATGATTGCGGACGCAATAAAATATGCAAGACAATGCAAACCTTGTCAGGTTCATGCGGATTTTATACATTAGCCTTCTGAGTATCTACATCATACCATTGCATCCTGGCCTTTTGAAGCATGGGGTATGGATATCATTGGTCCTATTCACCCGTCTTCTTCCAGAGGTTATCGGTTCATATTGGCCATTACGGATTATTTTTCCAAATGGTCAGAAGCGATTCCTCTTACTGAGGTAAAAACATCCAATGTGATCAGCTTCATCAAGCATCATGTTATTTATCGCTTCGGGATACCACGAAGGATAATCCATGACAACGGGCCTCAATTTATCAGCTAAGCGTTTTACCGATTTTGCGATAAGAATCGGATACAAAATATGGCCTCTACGGCATATAATCCTGCTGCTAATGGTTTGGCGGAAGCTTTCAACAAAACCATTATCAAACTCTTGAAAAAGTTCGTCTCTTCGAATAAAAGAGATTGGAATGAGAAGCTAGGAGAATGTCTCTGGGCATACCGCACAACGGTACAAGTACCAACGGGTTGTACCCCATTCTCATTGGTCTACGGGAGTGAAGCCGTTCTCTCCATTGAAATCCAAATTCTGTCACTCAGAATAGCAGTGGCTAATGATTTGACTCAGGAGAATAATGATCGACTACGGCTTCAAGAGCTAGAAGGTTTAGACGAGAAATGCCTCCTAGCTCAACAACGCATTGCATTCTACCAGGCGCGTATTTCTAAAGCTTTTAATCAAAAAGTGAAGGAAAGAGTGTTCAAAGTTGGCGAGCTAGTTTTAGCTGTGAAAAGGCCAATGATCATTACTCACAAGAGTAAGGGTAAATTCCAGCCTAAATGGGAAGGCCCTTATGTGATCGAGATGACGTTCTCAAACGGCGCTTACAGATTAGCCAAGCCCAACGGAGATCTGTTAATGGCTCCTATCAACGGTAAATTCCTGAAGAGGTACTATGCTTAATCTTCTTTGCTCAAATAGAGTATGGTGAAGATCTCGTTCTGACAATACTACGTCCAAAGAACTAGTTGAATCATATTCTATCATGTCCATATAACCTCTGAATAGATATGTTTAACTAATTTGGAACCTCAAAACCTATCATGTCCATATTACCTCTGATAGTGTTTGGTATACAAATTTAGTTGGATCATATTCTATCATGTCTATATAACCTCTGAATAGATATGTCCAGCTGAAACTTATCTAAAGTATATCACGTCCATATTACCTCTGATATTTCTTTCACCCTAGCCTGTCATTTATATTCAAAAATAATAGGTCCACAAAGTCAGATGAAGTCTCTTTATTATCTCCAAAAAAGAGCAAATTACATAGAAAAGCAAAAGGTACATCATTTGGGAGAAGTAGTCAAATCACGGATCTGCTGCGCTAGTGCGGCTATCTTCTCATTCCTGGAGCTCAAAACTGTAGCGTGAGCCCGCTCCAACCTTGCCTCCTCATTGTTCAAGGCAGACATTTTAGACCGAGCACGTACAAAATCTGCGTGGATGATACCCACATGTGTCATTTGCTGAGATGCTTCCAGTCGGTTCTTCAACACATCTCTAGCTGCCGATAAAGAGAGAACCCTTTCCTCTGCCTGAGCGAGTTCGTCTTTCAATTTGAGGACCCTCGCTGTCTCGTCCTCATATTCGGCCTCGTACTTGGCCAGCTGGGGAATGACATACTCCAATACGGTATGCTCTTTATTTATCTCTTTCTGCTGAGCCTCGATGGACTTGCTCAGAGTTTCCATCTCCCCAATAAGCCTCGCAGTCAAAGAGTCATATTCAGCCAGAATCAGGTCTTCAATGCTGCCCTGGGATAGTTGGAAATAATTGTTAATGGGTTATTCTAAACCATTAACTATTTGCTCCAACGCATTAGCTCTTTCAGCGTCGTTGAAGTCTCTGATCGGCACTATCGCAAACTGGGAGGACCTCCTCAGAGCCTCGAAGCCTAGATTCTTCTCCAGCACTATTGATATCAACATTTTTAAAGTGCTATAGAAAATACTAGTATACTGCTCAATTAGCATAGCGAGATCCGAATGGACGCTGGGAGTGGTTACAATATCGGCGAATCCCCTTCCAGGAACGACTGCAGAGGGTGTCGTCATAGTCGTCGCTTCAACAGATGGTACTACAAAAGAATGAGCACCAACAATGGTTGAAGTTACTGGTGTGCTCAACGAAGGAGGCGCAGTCGTAATGATAGGCTCATCCTCCTCTGAAGATATCAGGACTGTATTGGGCGAGGCTACACCCGAAAATGTCACGGATGGAAGATCGACATCTTCAAAACCTGCTTCATCGACGTCGACCGCCGCCATTTCATCGAAAGTATCAGCAACAAAATCAAAAGTTGCATCAATTCTATCATCCCCTGAGAGGTCTTCCCCTGAAAAGAAGATAATGGAAAATTAATATCAATTTGATGTTAATTTTTCTAAGAGAGGTGTAAAGACGACATTTCCTATGGCTAATGGTATATATGTCGCGTCCGCAGCTAGTACAGCTAAATTATTTCTTAATGATGTTAAGCGAGCTGTCATACCTGGAGAGGAAGGTGCACCAAATAAAGTCTGAGGGTAGTCGTCCAAGTCTTCACCCAGATCCAATCGAGGTTCATCGGGTGGAATCTCGCTGGGTATACTTACAGACGTGACAGGGGTTACTCCCGTTATTGGTCTGGATAAAGGTATATGCAATCTTATTTTGCTCGGCCTCGTAGGCGATCTCGTGGCACTACCTGAAGCAGTAGTAGCAGCAGCTACCACGGACAAAGGATCTCCGGCATTGCTGACCGGAACTATCGAGGTTTGCTCTCTAAAAGGCGAGGGACCTCTAATCAAAGAATCATCCCCGACGGAGGAAGCAACAGGCTCACTCCTAGGAGCCTCATGACTGGAAGTCCTTTCAGGACCACTGACAGTCTTCTTTTTCTTGCGAGGCGAATGCTCTTTCAGAATATGAGCCCTTCGCTTACTTGGGATAACAAGAGGCTCTGTAGGCGGAGGTATTATGCCTCTCGGTACTGTCAACAAAAGCTCATCTGGATTGACAGAGTCTTCACCTTCGTCAAAGGAAACTGATGGGATTTTCTCTCTTCCAGCAGACTTATGAGAGGGCATCCTAAAACTTCCACGCATATCAAAATTGCGATGGAAGGTATTGACGGCCACATAAAATTGGGCGTACGAATGGAGGATGCACAACTCCATGGAGAGAGAAGTCGCAGGCACAGTAAAGGTTGCTCCAGTATAACCCATTATGAAGTACCGCCATCCTCTCGCTCTATCAATAAGTCCACCTCTGGACTTGACATTGGTGATGGCATTTCCCACATGCAATTGGTCATACCCAAACTATCTGGCGAACCGAGTAGGCAAATAGGGCTCCAAGAAGCAATGGTCTTCACTTCTGTACAGCAAATGGGAAGGTCTAATGCAGACCAACCAATAAAAAGCTTCAGGAGAAAGAACGATCTTCCCTTCACCTGAATCCTGCAGTCTCATCCCCTGTTGATTGAGATGTACAGTGGGGATGATACAGAAGAGCTTCCAGCTATGAGCAAAATTTAATGCTCGCCGGCAATCTGTGACGGTCAGCACGTTCCAAGAGGAATTCTTGTAATTCAACAAAAAATTATTTCCTGAACTACTATCAGAGCCGGGAGACATCACCCTGGGATTATAAAGAATTAACCATCCCATCAGATATAGGAATGGTAACTCTACCCTGGGAAAGCTTTCACGCCGTGTTTCGTCGGTAAGCAGCCCATTAGTAATGGCTCTCAGGCCAGCTTGTATCCGGCATACCATGGCAGGGAGCAGGCCCAGTCTTGCCCCAAACACCAAATGCACCGTAGGCCATAATTGTTGCGATGAATGCGATCCGAAGATGCAATGCCAGGTACTACTAATCGGCGTAGCCATACAGAGAGGAAGCCAGCCAGTTGAGCTTCCCTTGACAGAGGCCTGCGACAATGCCTCATATAACTGTAGGCTTTAGTGCCTACAGGATAATTCTCTATCCCTTCATCGAGAACCTGATCTGAAGCCTCAGCATCTTCAATAAGATCATCGACTACTTGAGCATTAAGCACATTCATAAGGCTCAAAGGCTTATCCCTGCTATCCATAATTTTGTCTGGCTTAGCATATCTAGCCTGATGAAAGAAGAGATAGGACGCCCACTTGTTGGTGTGAGCCAAATCAGACGGCTCCTGATAGAAAGTGGTGCAAGCAAGGTAGTGGCACATCAGCTCCTGATACACTGCCACTACCCGAGGGTTTGTATCCCCCAGCTCCTTACTTGTGGGAACATACTCTTCATAAGGAGTATCCCCATTGGCAGTCTTGAAATATCTGCCATCTGATGAAGGGCCAATCCTAACTCCCCTAGCGGGGTAGCGAAAGTCCCAGTAAGCAAGATATATCGCTCCATCAAAGCCAAAAACAGGTTGGGGTTGAGAGGTAACCCAACACTGGTAGCCTCCACAGCCGCGAATAGACCAATGCTCTCCAGCTCCGTCTGAAAGTTCTTCAGGGCCAAGGCAGCTAAACGAGCCCATCGGAGATTTACAGGGGTGAGCCACCCGTTGGTCCGAGGATTAACCTTAGGATATACTCCCCCATGTCCCATGAAGTTATTGCAAAAAGTCGATAATTGAACTAGTTGGAGAAGTGAAGTGTCTTCACTCGGGACACTGCCCAAAAATAATCCCCTGAAAGGCATTACAGGGCCTGAAGGATGGCTCACAAATGATCCTTGGTCTGATCCTTTCTGATAAAATATCTTCCCCGTCTGGCCGTGAAGATTAGGGGTCAGGGTCCACAACATCCTCCTGGGATGCGTGGCATGGAAGAATACCGAGATAGGGTAATCTCTCGGCATCCTGGGCAGGTACATTACCATGCCCCCAGCAGTAAAAACCCAGTTTTCCTTTTTGGGCTTCGTCTGGGATTGTTTATCAATCATGTCCCCTAATAGGAAAGCTGGTTTTATATATTTGGCCCCATCTATATACGTCAGGGGTTCCCCGTTGATCATACTCAACAGTATGCGTTCTCCCTGGGACGAGATCAGGATTCTCCTTCCTTCAGGATAGTTGTCTCCGGAAATAGGGAATGTCATATGGGACAAATCTTCTAGGTAATTGGAGTTCAGCATCCCAACAGCAGAACCCATCACCTCAGCCAACAGAGGTATCTGCAAGTCCACTACAAAATACAAGAAGAACAAGTCAGTTTCTATACTAGACATTACATTCTTGCAACTTACGCCAAAGATCAACAATATGTAATTTTACGCCAAGACTGCAAAAATTTGAGCTCTTACGCTGGAACCTATTTCCAAGGCGTAAGATTCAAGGTTGATAGTATACACCAAAATTTAACAGTCTGAGTTTTTACGCCAGACTGTCAAAATTTGAGTTGTTTCGGCAGAATTGTCATCCAAAGCGTAACACTCAAAGTTTGTAGTATACGCCAAATTTTGACAGTCAAAGCTTTTACGCCAGACTGCAAAAAAATAGATTTTTTACGCTGACACATTAGGAATGTGGGCGTAAAATGATAAACATCTCTGTGCATCATCTTCTTCGAAGAAGCTCTCAGCACAGAGGATGACCTAGCACTTTCAAGTACAACATGTGCGAAGGGTTTTCTTCATTTTTATTTGTCCCAAAAGCTTTACTTATGACGCCTAGTGCACAGCTTGACGGTGGGGCACTTCGTTCAGGGCAGGGTTCGTTCAGCCCAACGGGAGTTGCTCGTGCTTGAGAAGAGGAACGGGAAGAAGATGCAGCTTTCTTTCCCTTAGAGGTGGAAATTGGTTTCGGTGCCATGATTAAAACTTAGTGTTCTCAAGAAAGAGACGAAGAAGAAAGGTTCTTGGAAAGCTAGGTTTTTTTTCAAAAGACAGATGAAGGGTTTCTTCTCTGAAAGCCTTGGGGTATTTATAGAGTTCAGATAACTCTTCGAATCCCTAACCAAATCTGATATTTAATATTTGATTATGATTGGGGGACCACATCAACATATCATTAGAAGACGGACAGTCATACTCCACAAACATATCCATGTTTTACGCTCAGTAGCTACAAGTCTACGATTTTACGCTCAGGAGCGTTTACGCTCAGAAGCTACAAGTCTACGATTTTATGCTCAGAGGCTATAAGTCTACGGTTTTACGCCCGGATGCTTTTACGCTCGGTAGCTTTTATGCTCGAGGGGCTATAAACCTACGACTTCATGCTCAGAGGCTACGAATCTATGATTTCATGCTCAGACGCTTTTTACGCTTGGAGGCTACAAATTTACGACTTCACACTCGGAAGTTTTCTTTCTAGAGGCTATAAGTCTATGGTTTTACGCCCGGATGCTCTCATGCTCAGCAGCTTTTACGCTCGAGAGGCTACAAACCTATGATTTTATGCTAATCTACACTACAGGTCTATGACTTTCTGCATATCTCAAAATACGCAGGCCAGAGTATGCGTATATCTGAACAATTCTCAAGACGGCCAATTACAAGGATTTTCTCAGAAGATGCTTCTTCTTGGCCTCAAAACATCCTAAGTATCCAAAACTTACAGAGTTCAGCTTTGAAAATGACTTCTTCTTGGGTTGATTGGAAGTTCATCCAAAATCCAGTCAAAATCCTTTCTCAAAAGTTCAAGTATGGCCTATTTTGACAGCCATTTCTCGCCCTTTTTAAGGGATTTTCGGGAAATCATTCTTGAAGATGATGGTCTGAACAAGAATTCTTCTTAAAAGAAGTGACAGTTCGGAATTCTACGCAACTTCTCATTCAAAATAGTAGGACAGTTCGAATATTCGACTTAAATGCTAAACAGCTTTCTATGCGTCCTCAGTTACGCGTAAAAGACAGGACGAGATCAGATACTCTTTTTTATTAGAGTCGGCATAAAGTTATTCAGACGTGTCAAAGCTGCACATATCCAGACTTTATCACAACAAAATATGGCAAATCATCAGAAGCGTAAAAGAAGACAATTTTATTAATCATAATTACATATGATGGAAATCCAGTTTACAAAGGGTTTTTTATCTTCAAGATTACATATGATGGAGATCCTTTTGCTACAAAGGGTTTCTCATTTTCACTTAAGATCACACCGAAAATCTGCTACCCCAGGTTATCATATTGGTGGAGATCTTTTTTTAGTCTTCTTCACCAGATAATCGGTTTTCGCGACCGATTAACAAGAAAATGATTAATGGCGGAAGGATACACAACTGGGCGTATATCAATTACATAAACCCATCCTCCATACGCCATGACAGATTGAGTTAAGGTTTTAGACCCAACTCAATACTGGAAGACAGGGCCAGTTTGTCTGTCCTCGTCCACCGTCATGATGGGAGAAAATACAGCTTGCAAGCTGTGTGGTCGAATATGACCCTTCCTCTCTTCCGGACGAATCGCCATATAAAATTGCTGATTATCCCGAGCAAAGAAAGCTATGATATCCTTCCATGATCCATCGTTGCAGAGGACATTTGCTCGAAGATGCCTCTTTCTACGGCTCCTTATGAACGGGAAAAACATGATCTTCTTCTTCTTCCTCAAGTCAGCATGACGGAACTTGACAACCATTTCTGTATGGTGAAGGAAGTGTGGGAAAAATAGGTTAACTCAATCGCCTTTTTATAGGCAGAGAAGGTCACACCAAATCCCAACAAATCCCTAAATATTTGCCGTAAAATCAGCCTCGAGGAAAGGGTCAGACTTGACCGTTTCATGCTTCATTCAAAGTGTTTCAAATTACGAGAAATTTGAAAACTTTGAAGGGGGTCTTGTAGAAGCATAAAAAATACGCTACAGAGTTATACGCAGTATGCACAAAACCCCTCGTAAAGCAGAGTTTTCAGTGTTGTATGGCGTAAGATATGACTTCAGAGCCATCGGCGTACAGCAGAGCTTCATCGCTAGTACAACGTAAAATATAGCTCCAGAACAACCCGCATAATGCAGTATTTTCAGACTGCTTCAGCGTAAAAAGGTTGTTATATCGCCACTTTGGCGCATAATCCATCCGCTTTTAATGCATCATGGAAGTGTACGAGGAATACTTTGTATTCCTCGAATGAACCTGTCAGATCATATAGTAAACATGACTCCTGACAAAGAGTACTGCACGATTATCCAGACGACGGCTGTAATGATGATTCGGTACAGAGACCCAGACCATCGTTTAGTGACATTTCCTTTATATAAATTGCTTCTACGCATTCAAAGGAATATGTTGCCGAGTTTTATACAGGCAGTTGTGAGCTTTTATGCTCAGCAGAAGACGAAACGGACCACCACGTCAAAAGCTGCTCTTCGTACAGAGCTTGAGGCACGTCTCTACAATTAATATGCGTGATGGGGACAAATCTCTGCATTTAATGCACGAGATTTGGTTTTACTTTCGAAGACTGGGTGAGCCATAATTATGGCTAATACTTCCACATCATCACCTCTGCATGTTACGCCATCAGGCTATTTTCAGCTATAGGAGCACGCTGTACGCTATCTCCTTGAAATACGCTGACCTGGCTATTTTTCAACTATAGGAGTACGCCGTATGCTATCTCCTCGGAATACGCCAACTCAGGCTATGTTTGCAAAGGTGCGTGATAAGGCTATTTGGCTCTGAATACGCTCAAGACACCAGTCAACATCAAGCTTTACGCAGAATTTGGCTTCTATGCCAACTGAACAGCTACTTGGCTTCTACGCCAGTATAACAACTATTTGGCTTCTACGCCATGGTGATAGTCATTGGCTTCTACGCCATGGTGACAGTCATTGGCTTCTACGCCAACCTTTTCTACGTGAGGGGCAGTTACCCACGTAGCTTGCATGCCGTGATCTTCGCAGCAGTTATACGTATTACCTCTTAATGGGACACGTGTCACACACTTATTCGGGAGATCATTTATACGTGGGTGGCAGTTATCAAAACCGCCGCATAAAAAGTGCTACACTCTCCACTGTCCGGCTTCTATGCCGACTGGACAGTTACTGTCACTAGACTCTATAAATAGAGACCTCCGTCCACGGAGGTCCAGGGTCGAAAACTTGGAGAATATAAGTCAGAAGGTCGAAAGGTCAGAAATTGATTTTTGGGAGAGAAGAATCCAGAGCATAGACAGAGAGTAGTGATCGACGATTTTGGCATCGAGCATCCACTCCTTCTTGCAATCTTTGAAGCTTCTACTTCTTCTACAGTACTTCTTCATCATCGTGTGGTCCAAGGGACAAAGTGATCGACCGCAGATCAGACTCCTATAGCAATATTTACCCAGATTTAAATTTTGTACTTAACATCCTCTTATAGGATTAATAGTACTTCTTGTTTGTAAACCTAAGAAAGGGTTTCGTATAAACCTATTTTTACTTCTTTTGTTTATTATCAAACAGCAATCTTCCTCAAACTGTGAAGCAAATCAGTCTTCCCTGTCCTAAATTTCTCTTCACACAAAGAACACACAAGCCTAATATCTACAAACACTCTAGTAACACCATATACATATACATCAACTCTAAGTTACTACACACACTCTTCCTAATATTCTTCCCCTCTCCTAGATTTACACCACAGCTCGAGCGCACATTAATATATATAAGGACACTCTAAACTGCAGTTCACATATGCTATTCTCATCTATCAAGCCAACTTCTACAGCAAGGTCAGTACCTATTTAATTGATTCACCCATTAATGCACCCTCGAACGCTTACTGAAACATAACTACTCTCTCTCTCTCTCCTATTTCTATAGAACACCCACCGCTCTGAATACCTGATACAGGCCTCAACTATTGTTGTGCAGTTTATTAACTGTTGCAGGCACAAGCAAGAGCTGTAGTGCAAAGTTCAGGCTCACTCCCACACCTATCCATCTGAAGTACACCTTCCTAACTAATCACCCATCCTCTTATGCACAATACCCACACTCCCAAGCTCTTTAAACACCATACGAATATAATACTATGCATCAATACTCTCATGAATTCTATCACACAAAAACACAAAAACCTAATATGTACCACACTATGACAACACCAATACACAAATACACACCAAAACTATCATGATACACTCTCCAATCATAATGATACCAATCCTAATACCAATTTGATACCAAATAGAACAAATTGATACCACACAAACACTTTATGGTCTAAACTCATATTTTCTCTAATTTTGAGGCACAAATCAACATTTCATAAGAAAGAAATCATTGATTTAGCAAAATCAGAATAGATCTAGCCAAATAGAGTCAATTCCACCAATGAGAGGGTTCCTATAGGTCCAATGGGTGTTCTTAATCATAAATAGAGTATAAATAAAGAATTACCTAGGTTTTGAGTGACCTCCTTGAAGAATACTAAATTTGGACATCATCATCATTGTCACCCTTATCATCATCACCTTCATCATCAACATCATCATCATCATCATCATCGTCGTCGACCCGTCCCACCTCGCCGGAGACGACCTGCAACAGTCACCCTCGATCCTCGTACACGTACACGCTAACGCGCATGTTCGAACTTTCCTTCTTTATGATTTTATGTGTGCTTGTATGAATAGTAATTAGGGTTAGCGTATTTTTTCATGACAGTTTAGTGACAGAGGACCCTATGTTAGTAAACCAAAACTAGTAGCGTGTGCATGTGTGTTACTAATTAGGTTGATAAATATATTTTCTGGGAATTTGATTACTAGTAATATGTACCCTGTATTATAGATGTTGAATGGCCATAATGTTAGTAGTAGGTATCCCGTATTTACATTTGACTGTAATAAATGTATGTTGTATGACCCTAGGAATTAACTGTGGATATCCTGTATAATTGTATATGATCATAAGTGTTAATTATGGGTACCCTGTATTGAATATGACCATGTGACCCTGAATATTAGTGAGTTAACTGCCTTATGTACACCGACGTACTGGCTAGACACATGTTAGTGATTGACTGTCTGTTTATGCACATCAATCAAAGACATGATACCCGTGCATTTAGACGCACACTTGACCCTGCTAGTTGACCAATATCACCCCTAGCGTAGCCTCTGAGTTCAGTGAAATTGTGTTTGTGTGTGTGCTAGTGTAATGACTGATGATATATTATATTATATTATATATATAGGACCATTGGATCACCTACGAGACTTCAGGAGCAGGATATTGGTATTGCCAGCTAAGGACCCCAGGCAAGTATATTCTCTAATAATTTTCGTTATTTGATAATTTCTATAATTCAAGTATTTAGAAATATTATATCTGATTCTTGACACTGTGCTACACTGACTAGTATATAGATTGGATCTGCAGTCATGAGATATTATATTGGTTATCGTATTAACATTGTACACGACATTGATATTAGACATTGTACATGATATATTGGACATTAATCGTGTATCGTGACGTATCATGGTTGGATCCAATGTACTAGTTGGGGGCAGAGAAATTGCTAGTAAGAGATTTGTTCAAATCCCTATCGTATAAGTATAGATATTGTTAGTGTTAATCATACACCTCTCGTATAATTAGCCAGGCCATGTAGCTATCGTACAAGTTCCCAAGTCGATCATATTTCGAAACTACTATTTCAAACACTTAGAATAGTTATAGTCCTTTATTTCAATTCATATACTACATCACCCGTATATGATATTGTAGCTCTTTCTCTTTATTTCATATATACACTAACTGTACCATATTGCCTATATTACATGTTCTTTTTATTTTGCCATTACATTTATTTATTGTCCTCTCTCAGTATATAGCATCATCTATTTATTATTTTATAGTCCTTATCAATTAACTGGAACTGTTATTTGGGTTGTACTTCGCTCCATCCTGACGAAAAATATTTTTCCAGACTGCGACTTAGAGGACTGGTGTCCGACATATTATGGACCACAGGGAGAGTAGCTGCAGCCATGGACCTTGTAGCCAGGTGTGATTTTTGGGAGGTCTAGCCGGGATCACTAGTTATTCAGTTAGTTTCTTTTAGTAATTTATTGGTTCCAAATTTGTTTTCAGCATACTTTGAGACTTTTATGTTATTGTTTGAGTTAGATTATTTTTGTTTAGACTTGTGTTGCATTTTGTTTATTTTTTTTGATATCTCATCGTGCTTTAGTTATGTGATTTAGTATTTACAGATTATATTGTGATATTTGTGCCTCCTTAAGGAGTTGGATATTCGTGTGAGATTGATTAGATAGTATTGTGACCCAGACAGCATTCTACCACTGATGTTGTGGCGTAGGCTGGATGTACCTACGTATTTGTACCCAAATTTTGGGTGCGGGTTGTGACACATTTTTAGTGGTGGCCCATGTAGGTCAGGTTTCGCAAGTTGTGCGATATCGTGGTAGTGCGACGTCTTAGTTGTACTACTGCGTGCCTGCGATTGGATATAGGATATAGGATACTAGGATGAGAGAGGATACTCAATCATAAATTTTTGAGAGATTACTGGGACGACCCTTGAGAATCTTATTATAATTTCCAATTTAAATCTTTTCCCTTATTTTGTCCTCTCTTATTTGTTGTTATTGAATTTGATTCTTGTTGATCAGTTGTTAAATTTAATTCTTGGTATCGTTGTTGAGTTTGATTTCATATCGAGATAAATTTTATGGACTAATTTATGGTATCATCTAATAACATATGTTGATAAGGACAGTGAGAAAGATTAACATTAGAGCTATTGGACTACAAGATGTGGATTTAAATTTATAATTCGAAGATTGGAAATAAATTTCAATTTTTAAGAATTTTTGAGGAGTTAAGATTTTATGTTATTAAAATTTTTTAGGATTCAAATTCAATTCAATAAACATAGTCAAAGCTATAAAGATTTTTTGGAAGTGATTAAAATTTTATTTCAATATTTGAATATTTGACTTTTGAGGAGAGTATATACATTTTATTTTAAATTATTCGAGAATTTAAATTTTAAAGATTTTATTTTGAGGATAAAATTTTATGTTGGATAAGAAATGTATATCAGTATATGAGTGGATATGTAAGGATCTATTGGCTTAAGCATGCCTGAGATGGCACTGCAAACTGACTTGAGTGTCCATCTAGAGTTGTATTAGAGGAAGAAGTACTTAGTGTGCAGTATTGCACTTGGCTTGCACTTGAGTGATAAGAACAACTAGTATAAATAATTGCAATAGGTAAGAGAGCTAGCAGTGGTTGTGCTTGTAGTAGAAACAGTGGTACCTAAAGGAAAGGGGTATCCAACTTTGGATGCATCATTTGACCTATGATTGTGTTAGAGGTTCTTGGTGTCAGATTTTGGTATCAATAGATATGTATGTGCAATGAGGACGTATCCATGGATATCTTGTGGACTAATGATTAGTTGATGTGGGTATCAGTGTATAGGAATAGGAATTAGTGAGTGAATGTGCCAGAGTTAAGTGTATGTTAGAGGATGAAGATATCCAGGTGATGTGTTAGCAGGTTCTGTTCCTTTCCTTCTGTTCCTTTTTTGTCTGTTTGATTGATTGATTGACTTCTTAGTACCATAGCTTGTATCAATGATTTTCTTGCTAGAATGTAGTTAGTAGTACACCCTGACAGAGACTGCAATACCATGACAAAAAAGACCATAACTATGTATGTTTTCTCTAGATTACGTGTTGTATGACTGTAGGTAGGATTTTTTTAGACCTTGATTGTTAGGGGTTTGACCATAGTGAAGATTAATAAAAATGTTATGACTGGACAGAGAGAGACAAGGTGCCTTAAATTTCGAGGATAAACATTAATTTAAATAAAGAGTTGAGAACTTAATATGGCAGAATTGACGATTTTGTTAAATCATTGATTTTATAAAGATTACGATATGATAGAATTTGTCATTAAATTTTGAGGAATTTAAGAAGATTATCATTATATTTATTTGACTGCAAGATATAAATTTTAAAACTTATATTTTGAATGTTGTATTAAAGACTTCGTAAGTATTGCAGTGTTGAGTATTGTGTGGAAAAAGAATTGAGGAATAAGATCACAAATGGATTAGTGTTGAATTCAAATTTTTGGGATGAGATTTTAAATTTTATAAATATGCATTAATTGGATTTAAATTAGAGGATTGGACAATAAATTTCTTTTTGAGTATTTAGTTATTAACTTAAAATTTTGGAGGAGATTGTGATAAGAATGGAATTTGATTTTAAATTTCAAAGATTTTTAGGAACATGATAGTTATAGAATTTTGAAAATTTTATAAAATAACAATATGGATTTACTTCATGATTATGTGGTTTGATGAATTTAAATTTTAATGGTAAGGAAAATAAATAAATACAACCATTGAGAATCTTAAATTTCGAGGACAATTTTTCTAAGGAGGGTAGACTTGTCACTACCATATTCTAAAATAGGGGTAATTTTGTCATTTTATTTATTATAAGTATTGTGTATATTTATTTATAAATAATTGCATGATATGTGTGTATATATATATATATATATATATATATATATATATATATATATTATATTGTATAGTGTTCATTAATGTATGAGTTAGTAGATTAGACCTAGAAGCCCACTAAATGAACCCCTGACCAAATTTTAGGATTATGGATTTTAATTAGTATTTTTATGATTAATTATTGAGGTTGTAATTTATTATTGTGATTTTATTTAATTGTTGTGCCTTACCGTTGCTTCAATATTGGGAGCGCTACACTAGCTTTTGCCTTCCAACAAATTTCACACCCTTGTCCTAGACGTCTGCGTCTTCTATTCTGACCCTTGTGTAACTCATAATCACCCTCTTTTGTGCTTCATTTTAGTCGCACAATATTCGTCGAAGACGTTTATTTTTATTTCTAATTAAATCTAACTTTGTATCCTTGTGCGTTCCAATCAAAATTGGAGATACAATTTTGAACCGTTTTGTGCAATCCAAATTATGACAATATTCTATTACGAGTCTCCTACATCCATGATATTTGTGTCCCACCAAATTTTAACCCTATGTACTTCCAATTAATTTTAGAACACAATTTACATCAATTTTAATTAAATTGGTTTAAGGACCCAACTCAACCCAAAACTAGATCCAACACCAAACCAAGCCCCATTTACACCCTCAAGACTCATACTAAATACACACACCCTTTCTAACCACTACATCACAACAAACATGGTATTTTCCCTCATCCAATCCCAATTCTCACTTTTTGTGCAAATACCCAGAAGTTAAGGGGCTTATTTGCAAAAGTGGTAATTGGTGTCATCACCTCATTGGTCCAAGCCAATGACGAAACCTTCTCCCTCAACTATTGACCGGTCATATCACCCCCTCTCTCTCCTTTGTATGCACATTTCCTTCATGTTGAATCTGAGCCATCCATTCAAATCTAAGCCCTCATCCTCACTACACATTCACCACACACCTTCCTATTTAAACCATTTTCCCAAAAAGCCAACCCCAATCCCTAGGAGGCACAACTAGAAAAAGCGAAATTAGCGACATATTTTAGCGACGTCAAAGGAAACATCGCTAATAATATTTAAATTAGCGACTCCATGTAAAAACGTCGCTAGACGTCGCTAAATGGCAATATTTAGCGATGTTTAGCGACTTTTATTAAGATTTTAAAAGATTAGTCGCTATAAGTTTAATTAAGGTCGCTAAACGTCGCCAATATGTCTAATTTAGCGACGTTTAGAGACGTATATAGCGACGTTTATATTAAAAATATTTAGCAACGTGTTTAGCGACGTCTATGACGTCGCTAAAATTTAATTTAGCGACATTTTTATTTGACATCGCTAAACATCGCTAAAATTTGGTTAATTAGGGCTCGGTTTTGTTTTTCCCCATCTGTCAAAATTTTTTCGATTTCAAAAACAAAAAAATTTCCCCGCCCCCCTGCTCCGGCGACCGGCTCTCCACAGCGGCTACTCTAACATCCCCCTCATCCTCCTCGAGCTCTAGGTAAATCCTAACTCTCTCTCTCTCTCTCTCACAGGACACACATGTGATACTGACACAGACACGACACACACACACAGACAATGACACTGACACAGACACGACACACACACACACACACACTGACACAAACACTGATCAGGACCTAGGGTTAGGGTTTTTGATAAGGATTGATTCCTAATACCTACCTATCCTCCACGATCACACCCTGATACTACACTCGATACACACATGCAAACTAAAATGTATGTGCACTAAACGTCGAGAAAGCAACAGGAGCAGTGACTATTGGCACCAAATGCCAGTGCATATAGTGTCTGTATTGTTAGTGTTATTTGTGTGGTTGGTATTAATACTTTTATATTAGTTAGAGTGTGTGTAAGACTGTTATTGAAGTATGCAGGGAGGGTATATCAAAGTTGAGGGTATCATAGTGGTGTCCTATTTTAGCAGCAAATGAGTGAGGAGATGGTGTATACTGATACAAGTGTATCAGTGAGCGTGACTAAAGTTGGGTTTTAGATGTGCAATGGTGAATATATGAAGGGCTCGGGTTTGAGTGCCCACAAGCACATAGATTGAGGTACACATGTAAGCATGGCAAGTAGAGGTAACAGCAGCAGTGAGCACTGCTTACTAGCAGTGAGTAGGGGGAGACTTGAGGCACATCTGCCCAATGTGCATTAGAGCATGATGAGGTAAGTCAGTGAGCTAGGAGTGTGGTTGGGGGTTGCTGCAGTTCTGTAGTATGGCACACTATCTGTAGTATGTTGACTGAACACTTATAGTGTAGTTCATAGTGCTATAGGAGGAGAGGTAGTCAGATAGTCCACCGTAGGAAGAACTACAGTAAGCATCAATGTGGGGAAACCAGGTTGTTGTTTAGGTGTAGTTCAGTGGGTATTGTGTTCAGATTTGAATACAGTTAAGTCCAGGGCAGGAAGTTGATTGTGGAACTTGAAGTTGATGACTGTTAGTTCAGTGGCACACTGTCTGTAGTTAGATGATTGATGATGGTTAGTATATTGTAAAGGTTAGTGTCCGGTAGTCATAGGAGTATGATTATTAGATATGACTTTTAGTTTTGTATTCGAATTAGAGGCCATGATGTAGTCTCAATTGTTAGTAAATGTTAAGTTATATGTTAAAGGGTGGTTAGTGTTACATGTTAGTTGGGTATTATTTTCAGTTTGTAGGTAAGTTAATACTTGATGACTGTTAGTTGATAGGAATATGTGTTAGTTTAAATGGTTAGTTGTTTTGAATATTGTTTATTTTAGACTTTGATAAATGAAAGTATGTATTATATTAGTTATGATTTTTATAGTACGGTTAAGTTATGAAGTTAGGTGATAAACCATTGTATGTAATAATTTATATGATACATACTGTCATTTTTGCAGAAGTATCTAAAAATGGATATGAATTACTATCTGTGTCATCGTTCGTTGATGTACAACCATCATCCTGATAACATGTGCGGTGTGCGGGATAAATTCATTGAGGGTGTACAGCAGTTCCTGCAGTTCGCCAAGGCGTTCCCTCAGTACATGGATGGTACCAAAATTAAGTGTCCGTGTGTGAGATGTCACAACAGGAAATATCATCCAGAAGTGGAATTCACATATCATTTATACTCGAAGGGCTTCACGCCGAATTACTATCAGTGGACCACGCACGGAGAACTTGTGTCTCTAGCATCGAAGTCGGAGCCTTATGTGGAGCCGTATATGGATGTCCACGACCACGATGCTTATGACGACGGGTGGGTGAACATGGTTTATGATGCGGCGGGGCCTACTTTCAATCCAGACAATTATGATATGGCGGGACCTAGTTGCAATCCGGACAATTATGATGCAGCTGAGGAGGCACCGAATGCCGATGCTGCAAAGTTTATGGAGTTGCTGGAGAATGCAAGGACTCCACTATATCCTGGTTGTGAGGATCATTCACCGTTGGAGGTGGTTACAAGTTTATTGAGCATCAAGTTCGATTTTAATATGTCGCAAGAATGCTATAATCGACTGATCGATTTGATTATAGAGATCTTGTCCGAGGGTGCAAAGTTGCCTAAAGACTTCTATCGATCTAAGAGGATGGTGAGATCGCTCTGGATGGGATACGAGAAAATTGATGCATATTGTACTACAAAGACGACAAGGATGAAGATGCGTGCAGATTCTGTGGTGCTGATCGCTACAAGGCCACTGTTAGAGGAAAGTCTGTCGGTGCAAGAAAGCCTACCGATTTGATACACTACTTGCCTTTGACACAGCGGTTGCAGCGGTTGTTTATGGTTAAGGAGACTGTAGAAAACATGAGTTAGCACAGGCAAAAACAGATCGAAGGAGTATTGGATCATCCATCCGATGGAGAAGAATGGAAGCACTTTGATCGAGAGTATCCAGATTTTGCTTCGGATCCGCATAATGTCAGATTGGGGCTCTCCTCTGACGGTTTTACCCAATTTGGACTTTTGGGCTCCCAGTATTCATATTAGCTTGTGATCGTCACTCCGTATAATCTACTGCCTTGGATGTGCATGAAGACTCCGTATATGTTCCTAACCATTATTATCCCGGGTCCGAACAATCTAAAGGAGAATATCGATGTGTATTTACAGCCTTTGATAGATGAGTTGAATCAGCTGTGGGAAGTAGGTGCTAACACGTACGATATTTCTAGAAAGCAGAATTTTTGGATGAGGGCAGCACTTATGTGGACCATCAACGACTTTTTGTCCTATGGAATATTATCGGGATGGAGCACCCATGGTCGTCTCTCATGTCCGTATTCCATGGACCATACTAAGGCTTTTCGTTTGAAACACGGAGGCAAACCGTGCTTCTTCGATTGTCATCGACAATTTCTGCCGAAGGATCATTGGTACCGGAGGAACCAAAATGCTTTTCATGCAAGAGTTATGGAGAAGGCCAATCCACCGCCAAGGTGGCCTAGATACACGATATGGGAAGAGGTAAAAGATTTACCAAGTGCTATCGAAGAGCCTACTAAGGGGTACAAGTGTGATAGATTTGGTCGCACCCATAACTAGACGAAGAGGAGTATATTCTGGGATCTGCCATATTGGAGCACCAATCTGATCAGACATAACCTTGATGTCATGCATATCGAGAAGAATGTGTTTTATAACATAATTAATACTGTAATGGAGGTAAAGGGGAAGACGAAAGATGATCCGAAGGCCAGGTTGGACTTAGAAGAAATATGTAGATGTCCTGCATTGCATTTGATAGAGGAGGGGAATGGAAAGTTAAAGCAACCTAAGTCAGTTTTCTCACTGGAGAAAGAGGATAAAGGGAGACTTTGTAGGTGGATTCAGGATCTAAAGTTTTCAGACGGGTACGTGTCGAACTTGAGAAGATGCGTCGACCTCAAGAAGAACAAACTGGCTGGTATGAAGAGCCACGATTGTCACGTATTCATGGAGAGGTTAATTCTGATTGCATTTTAGGAATTCTTACCGCAGGTCATTTGGGATCCATTGACAGAGCTCAGTATATTCTTCGGAGATCTTTGTTGTACTAAGTTGCTCGTCGATCGTCTAAAAAAATAAGAGAAGGACATTGCGGTAATACTATGTAAGCTCGAGAAGGTGTTTCCTCCTGGATTCTTTGACTCTATGGAGCATTTGCCAATTCATCTTTCCTATGAGGCATGTGTTGTGGTCCTGTCCGTTATCGGTGGATGTACCCCTTCGAGCGCCATCTGAATCACCTAAAGAGAAAGATAAAAAATAAGGCACGGGTTGATGGCTCTATTTGTGAAGCTTATGTTCTCGAGGAGATTACAAACTTTTGCTCGATGTATTTTAAACCGTATGTTGCTACTAATAGAACGAAAGCTCTGAGAAACGACGACGCATATCAGGAATCTAATGATGCAATACTCAAACTATTCAATGCGTCCGGAAAGCCTTCGGGAAAAATGAAGAAGAGATATTTGAATGACGACGAGCTAAGGGATGCTCAGTTGTATATATTACTCAATTGCGATGAGGAGGAAGTAGAGAAGCTAGAGTGGTAAGTAATTAATACGTCCACGTTTACATCATCTCAATGTAATAGTATAAGATACTATTATGCTACTAATCAGCAGTTGCTTCATTGTTTTTCAGCACATATAATGATGACTTGAGGTCGGTTAGACCCTACATAAAAGACGAAGAAGTAGAACAAGAAATGAGATACCATTTTCCTTCTTGGTTGAGTGCATATGTAAGATGCTTGGTAATAACTTTTTAATTATGCACTTGCAAAATAAATAACTTACTATCGCTACTTTGGTATTTTGGTCGATCGTCTAATAACACCCGAGACTGAATCTATTAGAACTCTAGCCAAGGGACCAATTACTGCCATTAAAATATGGCCAAGTTTCTGTGTGAATGGGTTCAGGTTCAAGTCAACAAATGCTCCTATCAGAGACAGCTTTCTGGATGTTGATTCCACGAAAAATAGTTGTTTGTGTATCAAATCTTCGAACTACAAAGACGCCAATCCAGGCAATAATTTCTTTGGCATCTTACGAGAGATTGTGGAGTTGACATATAATTATGGCACAGAACCTGCTAATATCGTGCTATTCAAGTGTGAATGGTTCGATCCGATTCACGATCAAGGTTGGAAAATTGACAAGCATGGCCTTGTGGATATAAACTACAAGCGTAGATATCAAGGCTATAAACCATTTGTCCTATCAAGTCAGGCTCAGCTCGTGTACTTCACAACTTATCCTAGACGGGGGACAGCGAGGTCGGATTAGTGGACAGTATGCAAGACTAAAGCTAGAAATACCTTTAACATTGACAAAATAGCTTATTAGGAGGACAATCTACCTCTTGTAACAAATATTGTAGATGTGGACTCAACGAAAGTTACTTATTACACGAGTAATAATGTAGAAGATATAGAATTATCCAAAGAGGAAGACGAAGAGGAAGACGAAGTAGATGAAAGTGAAGACGAGGAGGAGGAAGAGGGAGAGGAGGACGAGGAAGGCAAACAAGATGAATTTTCTGAAGATGATTGAAAATAAAATATTTTGCCTGTAGAATGTAACTATATTTTGACTATAGAATGTACTATTTTAACGAATATATGTATTATATTTTGATTGTAGAATGCTTTGATATATGCATCACATTTTGACTGTAGAATGTACTATATATTTGTGTTTTTCTATATTCATCATATATTATTATCAGGTATGACAGGACGACGCGGAGGATTCGGTAGGTCTCGAGGTAGACAGAGTGCTCCTTCGGTACTGCCTACTGTTGGTTCCGGATGGTCGTCGCCCAGTACTCCAGTATATCGATCACTCACATCTCCGACTGTTGGGACGAGTAGTTCCAGGCATGATAGTATTCCCTCGTCCAGAGTTCCTTCTGCTGACGGAACTATGGGGACAGATGAGCATGTCGAGGAGGTCGTGTCCACGTTGTCCCAGCATCAACAAGATCCTCCATGCGCACTTCCGGAGGAGACGAGGACAGAGATTTGGGTCAACGGTACAAAGTAAGTCAATTAGATGGTTTAGCATAATATATATCGTGTATTTATTTATTCATCGTATATTGACTTTTTTGATAAAAATAATTATCTCTGTATAGATATCGTCTATCGTTGGTTCAGAGACGCCTGGGCCAATTTCTGAGGAACAACTACGGTGGCCCTTAGATCAACTACTCTGAGGCCCCGGAGGAGAGGAAGGCATTCTGGTTTGTGCACTTCCAGGTAAAAGTATATTAAATAAATCCTCTAATTTATGCATATTATATAACTTATCCGTGATGCTCACTTACTAAATTATTTATTGTAGCAAACGTATTTCTATCCTACGTGCCGGGCCAAGTTGATCGAGCGGCTCTTTCCTACCGTTGCCGTCAAGCTTATCCGAGATGCTCCGGATGACCAGAAGGCTCGTGATTATGCTGGAAAACCAATCCAAGGTTGGATCACGCCTGAGCAGTGGACTGCGATGAGGGCTAGATTCGACGATCCGAGCTACAAGAAAAGGTCTGAGAAGGCCAAGGCGGCTAGGCGGAATGCTGCCAAGTGGTGTGATGGCTCGATTCCTATAACGAAACATTTCTGTCGTTTAGTATGTTTTTTCTTTTAAAATATATTATTTTAATATAAGTACCATAAAATGGTAGTAGGAAAAAAATTTAAGTTTAGTACTAAATATTATTTTTTTAACAGGTACAGAGGGGTGAGGATGCAAACTTGGTGACCGTCTTCTTGGCCCCCCATGGCAAGGACGAAAATCTCATTGATGAGAGGGCCTCGCAGACCTATGTAATTATTACTTTACTTTGTGTTAATTTTAATATAACATAGGCAATTATATTGTTTCCAAACCTTTCTAGGCCGAGTATCTTAGGCTGCGTGAGCGAGCGACTGCTAGTGAACCTACACCTAGAGAGGCTGGTACTTCCTCGCAGCCCGCTCCAGCTCCGTCCGTGGATGACCTATGGGTGATCGCAGCTGGTGGTCTCCAGAGGGGTACATACTACGGTACGGGATCCTATGTGTCACGACCCGCACCCAAAAATTCGGGCACGAGTGCGTGGGTACGTCCAGCCTACGCCGCAGTGTCGGCGATAGTACGCTGTCTAGGTCATATCCACAGTTAAATAAATCTAGCTCATCCACAATAAAGTAAATAGACAAGGAAAATGACAGGGAAATAGAAATGATAAGATATCATAAACAAAATGTGATATACAAATCCATGGTTTAATACAGAATCCAGAAGATAAATCGGGGACAAACCCGATTACTGTGCTGAAAGGAAATACTAGCTAACTGGCTGCTACTCCTCAAGGGTAGTCTCCTGAGTAGGAACAGGCTCCTCAGAAGTATCACCTGCTACGCCATATGGGTGGGGGCAAGGTTCTCATCATCGCCTAAACAACGGATCCAGTCAGGAAAGGAGCAAAGTACACAATGCACAACAAAGATTAAACTAAATATTTATGACAAGTAGAAAAGAACTGACAGGTATCATGTTGAGGATATGTATAAATAAATAGTAACAATAAGTAAGAGTTAATTGCTGTAAGACAGGGACATGAGTAAAACAGGGATAAATGAGACAAGTAAATGAAACTGCAACAAGACAAGAAACTATGTGTGTGAACTTGTGTTTATTTTAGAATACCTAGTTGGCATGTAGGGGTCTATAAGGTTAAACCGGCCGTCATAGACGGCTATTAAGCACGGAAAATCGAGATCCGGCTGATGGACAGTCGTGTACCAACAGCTATTATTCACGACAAGGGTCAGGGTAAACTACATGCCTTTCAGTATTCTTCCACCCGACACGAAAACAAGACATGAATTCCAATATTCAAGACATGAGATACAGTATTCTGACACTACGTGTAATCAGCAAGGGTACTAGTAGAGCAGGGAATTAATTATCACAATATAAAGATTAACTTGAAGTGCAGGTACTTGCCTGTTGTTTGGATCCGATTAATTGTTCTAGGGGAAGTTTCCAGAGATGAGTCCAAAAGCTGAAATAGACATTATCATCACTCTCAGAAGATGTCAAATAGCTAGAAACGCCTGTCCTTGGGTCCAATTTGGAGACAAGGGCAAAAACGGCAGTTTCGGGTCAAAACGGGGTCCGCCGGTGGGCCCGCTTTGCACCGAAAAACGTGTCCAGGTCAACGGTCTCCAAATTCACCAAACTTAGTGTCAACAGGTCAGGAACGTTGATACGAACCCAACGGAACTTCCAGATTTGGATTCCGATGAGCCGAACACAAAATCGCCCGTCGAGCGGGGCCTGTGGGGCCCACGACACGCGATTTCGTCAACGTTCTCAGAATCGAACCAAACTTGACCCACAGGACCAGCGTATCGTTACGAGTCCGATGGCGCAAGTTTCGTCTCGATCCGACGTGTGTGCACGAAGTTAGGGTGAATTGCTGAAAAGGCGGATACGGGGCGATGTCCGCGGATACGCGTTGATTCCGGTGTGCACGCACACCCGAATCAGCTTCCACGAAGACTCACACGTCTGTATCGACGATGCGTACGTATCTGTGAAGACCGCACGCGACCAAGTCGTCCCGTTTGGCGGGGCAGACTCAGTTCCGGGGTGAAACAGGGTCTGGTTTTCCTGTTTTTGGATCGCGGTGTGCGATCATCACAGGACGCGATGCCCCGAGCGGTTTGTCCGGGCACCGAGAGGGTCATACAGGCTTCGCAACGCAATTTGCGGAATTGAAAACGGAGCTACGAGGCGAAAGTTACACGCACCTGAAGGGGACCCGAAAATCAGGGTCAAACCGTGTCCGTGTCGTGTCCGACACGACACGAGAATTGGGATTAGGGTTAGGGTTCAGGGGTGCTGTGGCGGGGATCCGGCGGAGGGGAGGCCGGCCGGAGGCTAGGCGGCGTCGGCGAGGGCGGAGGTTGGTCGGCGGCGAGTGGCAGGCGCCGGAGAGCGGCGGGCCGAGGCTGGCCGCTGCTACTGGCTGCTGTGGCCCGACGCCGGAGGGGAGGAGGAGAGGGGCAGCTGCGGGGCAGTGACGCCGGAGCGGGACGGCGGCGGTGGTGAGGTCCGGGCGGAGGCGAGCGGGTAGCTGCGGGGTCAGGCGAGGCGCTGGGAGGAGACGACGGCCGGGCGGAGGTGGGTGGCACGGTGGGGGAGAGAGGCGGACGGTGGCGAGGGCGGGGGCTGCGGGGGTTTAAAAGGAAGGGGGAGAGGGAGTGGCCGAGGCGGGCGGGGCGAGCCGGGCGGAGCGGCGGGCGGCGCGGCCGGCGGGAGCGGAGCGGGGAGCGGGTCGTGGGGGAGAGGGGCTGGGGAGCGGGTCTCCGGGTCCGGGCGGGTCGGTTCAAGCGGACCCGACCCGACCCGCAGGCGGATGGGCTCGGGCCCAATGGGCTGGGCCGGGCTGGAATGGTGGGCTGGGCCGGAATAATAAGAAAATAATAATAATAATAATAATAAAATTAATAATAAATAAATGAATAAATAAATAAATAAATAATTGTTTTTTAGGTAATTAAAAATAGGTCCGGGGTCCAATAAATTCCAGAAAAATTATCCTAAGTCCAGTTTTTTTATTTTACACCCAAAAATATTATTTTCACTATATTTTAATGTTGTTTATTATCAATTAAAAATCATGTAATAATTCAAAACCCTGATTTTATTTACAGAAAATTCCCAGAAAATTCCAGAAAATTGTGAAAAATTCCAATTTTAATATTATTGAAAAATCAGGGGCTTACAATCTACCCAACTTATAAAAATTTCGTCCTCGAAATTTAAAATTAAGCCATAATCTGTTAATCCTTCATGTACATCAATCGCAATCTCCTTGCGAAAATTTAAATCCTAATCATGTCCACTGCAATCACTTCATGATTAAGGTGACTACTGTTCCAATCAAGATTCAATCCTAGGGTTATCACTTCTTACTTTCTCAAATTACCCTCAGGCAAATTTTTTTGATTAAGCCCATATAACATCTTCAAGATTTGCATACGCTTTATAAATTTGCCTCACGATTCTAACTATCATAAGTAATTCGAGTCCAACAGTATTCCTATTCACAATTGTAAGCTTCAAATTTTTAAATTTCATTCACATCCTCCGTAATCCAACTAGGTAGTTCAACCACCAATTTTAATTTTAAATCATCAATTTGAAGAAATATTTTAAATGTAGTCCACCAATGTTCAAGTCTGAAATTCTATAATTTTATCTTCTAAACTCAAGTTGATGATTTTACCTTCATTATTCAAAATTTAAATCATGTACCTAAGGTATAACTATTGGGTCCTCGATATCAATTCATTAATCATCTTAGTCACCCCTCTAAATTTTTTTTTTTTTTTTTTTAAAATTGGAATGGCTTGCTTCTTCCAATCTAACCTTACTCGGTCATAATCCAAAAGACATTCCTCTCGAGTTGACAAATGCATTGCTACCCAACTTAGAGTTTACCCATTCATCAAAATAGACTATATACCTTAAGAAAATATTCCTAAATATGTTTACCTATGTCATTCAATCCTCGAACTTCAACGCCGATCATATCACATATAATATGTCCTCAATTACGAAAGTTTAATCCTCAAGTATGTGATCGGCCTATGTGGCATATCTAGTACTATCTATGTACTAACTTATACCAGGCACGAGATTTCGTTTTTTCGAAATAAAGGAAGACGAAGATCAATAATAAAGAGTTCAAGGGTGGGGTGATAGAAAAGAAATATCGGGGTCAAGGCGTTTTAAAGTATTCAGGTGGGAATTGTCAAGTGATTGTGGATTGAATCCTATCTCGGTAATTCCTATTCACATGCTCGTATTAATACAGTTATGTAATCGATACGATATGCTCGGACATGTCTAGAGGGCAAGTATACTAGCCAACTATACATCTCAATCCACGTAAAGTAGTGCGAAAGGCGAATCAAAATGCACTAAGGCTGATCAGACCGTAATGCACTGATTCTGAATAGACAATCGTATTAGTGTGTCGACCCACTAATACATATGTCATGAACAAGCTTGATAAAAAGTAAGCTTGCAAAACTAGGCTATAGAATAGCAGCATAAGTCAAGTACATCAAAATTAAGTGCGCTAGATGGTGATGAAAGGAGGTACAAATTATTTAAGTTCACAAAACAACTTACAATAAGCATAGTAACAAAAGACTCTACAATCTCTAGTTATCAATATAAAAGCATACCAGGTTATTAGCAAGTTCAAAATTTCTAGGTTGGGGCTGAGGTCACGAACCAATAGGCACGAGCTAAACAATACTAGAAACGACAGCAAAAAAAAAATCACTTACGCGCATTAATTGCTCCAAGAGTCTGCGCGTTCTCCACGGTCATGCTGGTAGAGCATCTCGTGGTGATCTTGTAGGAACCTCGTCGCTTGCTGGTAGATCTTTTACTCTGCATTCAAAAATAAACGATAAAGGCGCACAGGAATCAAGGCAGGATGCAAGTCAATAAAATGATTCGAAGCCGATATGAATATCAAGAACGATTCAATTAAGTGGATGAGCTTTTCCTAAAATCCTCAATCTTATTGCAGGCCTGTTCGGTCCCTAGGTTGAAACCGAACAATTTAGTCGTTGACCTGCATGGGCCACCACAAAAACGTGTAACGACCCGCACCCGAAAATTCGGGCACGAGTGCGTGGGTACGTCCAGCCTACGCCGCAGTGTCGGCGGTAGTACGCTGTCTAGGTCATATCCACAGTTAAATAAATCTAGCTCATCCACAATAAAGTAAATAGACAAGGAAAATGACAGGAAAATAGAAATGATAAGATATCATAAACAAAATGTGATATACAAATCCATGGTTTAATACAGAATCCAGAAGATAAATCGGGGACAAACCCGATTACTGTGCTGAAAGGAAATACTAGCTAACTGGCTGCTACTCCTCAAGGGTAGTCTCCTGAGTAGGAACAGGCTCCTCAGAAGTATCACCTGCTACGCCATATGGGTGGGGGCAAGGTTCTCATCATCGCCTAAACAACGGATCCAGTCAGGAAAGGAGCAAAGTACACAATGCACAACAAAGATTAAACTAAATATTTATGACAAGTAGAAAAGAACTGACAGGTATCATGTTGAGGATATGTATAAATAAATAGTAACAATAAGTAAGAGTTAATTGCTGTAAGACAGGGACATGAGTAAAACAGGGATAAATGAGACAAGTAAATGAAACTGCAACAAGACAAGAAACTATGTGTGTGAACTTGTGTTTATTTTAGAATACCTAGTTGGCATGTAGGGGTCTATAAGGTTAAACCGGCCGTCATAGACGGCTATTAAGCACGGAAAATCGAGATCCGGCTGATGGACAGTCGTGTACCAACAGCTATTATTCACGACAAGGGTCAGGGTAAACTACATGCCTTTCAGTATTCTCCCACCCGACACGAAAACAAGACATGAATTCCAATATTCAAGACATGAGATACAGTATTCTGACACTACGTGTAATCAGCAAGGGTACTAGTAGAGCAGGGAATTAATTATCACAATATAAAGATTAACTTGAAGTGCAGGTACTTGCCTGTTGTTTGGATCCGATTAATTGTTCTAGGGGAAGTTTCCAGAGATGAGTCCAAAAGCTGAAATAGACATTATCATCACTCTCAGAAGATGTCAAATAGCTAGAAACGCCTGTCCTTGGGTCCAATTTGGAGACAAGGGCAAAAACGGCAGTTTCGGGTCAAAACGGGGTCCGCCGGTGGGCCGCTTTGCACCGAAAAACGTGTCCAGGTCAACGGTCTCCAAATTCACCAAACTTAGTGTCAATAGGTCAGGAACGTTGATACGAACCCAACGGAACTTCCAGATTTGGATTCCGATGAGCCGAACACAAAATCGCCCGTCGAGCGGGGCCTGTGGGGCCCACGACACGCGATTTCGTCAACGTTCTCAGAATCGAACCAAACTTGACCCACAGGACCAGCATATCGTTACGAGTCCGATGGCGCAAGTTTCGTCTCGATCCGACGTGTGTGCACGAAGTTAGGGTGAATTGCTGAAAAGGCGGATACGGGGCGATGTCCGCGGATACGCGTTGATTCCGGTGTGCACGCACACCCGAATCAGCTTCCACGAAGACTCACACGTCTGTATCGACGATGCGTACGTATCTGTGAAGACCGCACGCGACCAAGTCGTCCCATTTGGCGGGGCAGACTCAGTTCCGGGGTGAAACAGGGTCTGGTTTTCCTGTTTTTGGATCGCGGTGTGCGATCATCACAGGACGCGATGCCCCGAGCGGTTTGTCCGGGCACCGAGAGGGTCATACAGGCTTCGCAACGCAATTTGCGGAATTGAAAACGGAGCTACGAGGCGAAAGTTACACGCACCTGAAGGGGACCCGAAAATCAGGGTCAAACCGTGTCCGTGTCGTGTCCGACACGACACGAGAATTGGGATTAGGGTTAGGGTTCAGGGGTGCTGTGGCGGGGATCCGGCGGAGGGGAGGCCGGCCGAAGGCTAGGCGGCGTCGGCGAGGGCGGAGGTTGGTCGGCGGCGAGTGGCAGGCGCCGGAGAGCGGCGGGCCGAGGCTGGCCGCTGCTACTGGCTGCTGTGGCCCGACGCCGGAGGGGAGGAGGAGAGGGGCAGCTGCGGGGCGATGACGCCAGAGCGGGACGGCGGCGGTGGTGAGGTCCGGGCGGAGGCGAGCGGGTAGCTGCGGGGTCAGGCGAGGCGCTGGGAGGAGACGACGGCCGGGCGGAGGTGGGTGGCACGGTGGGGGAGAGAGGCGGACGGTGGCGAGGGCGGGGGCTGCGGGGGTTTAAAAGGAAGGGGGAGAGGGAGTGGCCGAGGCGGGCGGGGCGAGCCGGGCGGAGCGGCGGGCGGCGCGGCCGGCGGGAGCGGAGCGGGGAGCGGGTCGTGGGGGAGAGGGGCTGGGGAGCGGGTCTCCGGGTCCGGGCGGGTCGGTTCAAGCGGACCCGACCCGACCCGCAGGCGGATGGGCTCGGGCCCAATGGGCTGGGCCGGGCTGGAATGGTGGGCTGGGCCGGAATAATAAGAAAATAATAATAATAATAATAATAAAATTAATAATAAATAAATGAATAAATAAATAAATAAATAATTGTTTTTTAGGTAATTAAAAATAGGTCCGGGGTCCAATAAATTCCAGAAAAATTATCCTAAGTCCAGTTTTTTTATTTTACACCCAAAAATATTATTTTCACTATATTTTAATGTTGTTTATTATCAATTAAAAATCATGTAATAATTCAAAACCCTGATTTTATTTACAGAAAATTCCCAGAAAATTCCAGAAAATTGTGAAAAATTCCAATTTTAATATTATTGAAAAATCAGGGGCTTACACTATGGCACCCTGGTTGCGATGCAGTCATCTAGGGCCTCCCCGAGAACTGCACATTCCACACAGCCCTCGCAGTCGTCGGCCAGAGTCCAGGAGGTCGTTGACCATCAGATTGCATCTCTCCGTGACGAGTTGCTCTGAAGAATGGAGGAGCAACCCGGTCCCAGCCGCAGGCGGACGATTTGACGCTCATCGGACGATTCGATATGCTTGACCGCAGCATCACGGAGCTCCGGGATTTGACAAATGATCTTAGAGCCTCGACAGACCGCAACATCACGGAGCTGCAGGCATCACATCTATCGATAGGCGAGAGGCTGACGATGATGCAGGATTCAATAGTTTATAGCAGTACAAGGCTGTTATCTACCATGGATTCTTACAACTAGGGACTCGCAGACTAGAAGCGGGTACGGCCTCCTTGTGCGCCTACATCGACACAGACTCCACCGATGTCACTGTCTTCTCCATCGACATCGATGTCGATTCCACGGGAGCCGTATGAGATGTTCTTATCCTTCATGCGCGCCGGTGGTCAGCCTCTTGCAGATCCGTAGTAGTATAGCTAGTTGCTGGATATTTATATTTTTTGTATTCTTTACGTTGAGATTTGCTGGATGTTATTTTACCGGTGTTGAGTGTTCAACCCAAGGGGTTTGGCAAACCCAGAAATTCAACTGAAGGTTGCTCCGGGTCTATTTGTACAGATTATGATTTAATAAACTGCAGGAATAATAGGTTGGAAACAATTCAGTTTTCTTTTTTTTATTTTTTCTGTAAAATTAGTAACTTTTTTAGCGACGTTTAGCGACGTATATACACGTCGCTAAATACGTCGCTAATTAGCGACGTTAATATACGTCGCTAATGACGTCGCTAAACATGTTGCTAAAAACGTTATTTTACGTCTCAAATTGCTGACATGGCAGTATTGCCAGGTCATTAAAGACGTCGCTATATATGTCACTAATTAGCGACGTTAATCAGCGTCGCTAATTAGTGACGCTGCATCGCTAAACGTCACTAATTTAGCGACACATTTAAGTCACTAAAAAACATCGGCATAGCGACTTTTAGCAACGTTTTTTCTTTCAGCGACGTACTTTGTTCCGACTTCTTTAAAACATCACTAATTACGTCGCTAAAAGTGATTAGCGACATTTTTTGGTTATTTAGCGACATTTTTTAACGTCGCTAATTTGACTTTTTCTGGTAGTGAGGCAGTCGGCCCTAATCCCTAGGCTAGCACCCATCTTTTCTCTCCTACATGCAAACTCCACCTCCCTATTATTTTTTTACATCACCATCACCCTCCTTCTTCAACAAACTAACCTAACCCTAAACTTCATCCCTTTCTCCCAACCCGTCAAAGCCTCGGCGAACTCGACCACCCGACTCCACGACCGAACCGCCGATCACCTGAGCCCGTCACCGATTGCTCAGCGCCCCGCCGAGCAGTGCAGCATCCATCACCGGCCCGACATCCCCCGTCGACCCGTTGCTAGTCACCCCCGACCCCGCCACCATTAACACCACCACCTCTCCTCCCTGTTCTCCTCTACAACCCAACTTCAACCATCCCCCACCGTTGGGTCCCTCGCCACCGTTCAGCAGACGACCCCGACCACGACCCATTCCAAACTTCCCCGCGGCCATGACTGCTCATCCCTGACACCGTTTACAGAGATCCCTCGACCCCGATAATGCCTCGATGCTACAGTCCATCTTCTCCTCCTTCTCGATACCTTACCGCCTTCCTCCGGCCAACCCCAACTTCCTCTCCTCCTTGGCTAAACACAACCGCTTACCCTCGCCGGACCGTTCTTGACTCCGCCATCACCCGCGACTTCACAGCAGCCGATCTCCTCCACCCAACCTCGCCTGGACGACCCACTGCCATTAACATCAATACCACCATTGTCAACCTCATCGCCTGAGCACCGCCGGGACAGTCCTCCATGACTTCCCGAGCAACCCCACAGTAGTCGCCTGAGTCTCTCCCCTCTTGCAGTCATCGATCAGCATCATCATCACTCTCATCATCATCATCATCATCATCATCATCACCCTCATCATCATCACCTTCATTATCAACATCGTCATCATCATCATCATCGTCGTCGTTGACCCATCCCACCTCGCTGGAGACGACCTACAGCAGTCACCCTCGATCCTCGTGCACGTACACGCTAACGCGCAGGTTCAGACTTTTCTTCTTCATGATTTTATGTATGCTTGTGTGAATAGTAATTAGGGTTAGCGTATTTCTTCATGACAGTTTAATGACAGAGGACCCTATATTAGTAAACCAAAACTAGTAGCGTGTGCATATGTGTTACTAATTAGGTTGATAAATATATTTTATAGGAATTTGATTACTAGCAATATATACCCTGTATTATAGATGTTGAATGGCCATAATGTTAGTAGTAGGTATCCTATATTTATATTTGATTGAAATAAATGTATGTTGTATGACCCTAGGAATTAACTGTGGATATCCTGTATAGTTGTATATGGCCATAAGTGTTAATTATGGGTACCCTGTATTGCATATGACCATGTGACCCTGAATATTAGTGAGTTAACTGCCTTGTGTACACCGACGTACTAGCTAGACACATTTTAGTGATTGACTGTCTGTTTATGCACATCAATCAAAGACATGATACCCGTGCATTTAGACGCACACTTGACCCTGCTAGTTGACCAGTATCACCCCTAGCGTAGTCTCTGAGTTCAATAAAATTGTGTTTGTGTGTGTGCTAGTGTAATAACTGGTGATATATTGTATTATATTATATATATGACCATTGGATCGCCCTACGAGACTTCAAGAGCAGGATATTGGTATTGCCAGCTAAGGACCCTAGGCGAGTACATTCTCTGATATTTTCTGTTATTTGATAATTTCTATAATTCAAGTATTTAGAAATGTTACATCTGATTCTTGACACTGTGCTACATGGACTAGTATATAGATTGGATCTGCAGTCATGAGATGTTACATTGGTTATCGTATTGACATTGTACATGACATTAATATTAGATATTATACATGATATATTGGACATTGATCGTGTATCGTGACGTGTCATGGTTGGATCCACTGTACTAGTTAGGGGTGGGGAAATTGCTAGTGAGAGATGTGATCAAATCCCTATCGTACAAGTGTAGATATTATTAGTATTAATCATACACCTCATGTATGATTAGCCAAGCCATGTAGCAATCGTACAAGTTCCTAAGCCGATCATATTTCGAAACTACTATTTCAAACACTTAGAATAGTTACAGTCCTTCATTTCAGTTCATATACTACATCACCTGTATATGATATTGTAGCTCTTTCTCTTCATTTCATATATTCACTAACTGTACCATATTGCCTATATTGCCTGTTCTTTTTATTTTGCCATTGTATTTATTTATTGTCTTCTCTCAGTATATAGTATCATCTATTTATTATTTTATAGTCTTTATCAATTAACTAGAACTGTTATTTTGGTTGTATTTTGCTCCATCCTAACTAGAAATATTTTTCTAGACTGCGACTTAGAGGACTTGTGTCCAACATATTATAGACCACAGGGAGAGTAGCTGCAGCCTTGGACCTTGTAGCCAGGTGTGATTTTCGGGAGGTCTAGCCGGGATCACTAGTTATTCAGTTAGTTTCTTTTAGCAGTTTATTGGTACCGAATTTGTTTCCGGCATACTTTGAGACTTGGATGTTATTGTTTGAGTTAGATTATTTTTGTTTAGGCTTGTGTTGCATTTCGTTTATTTTCTTCGATATCTCATCGTGCTTTAGTTCTGTGATTGTGTATTTACATATTATATTGTGATATATGTGCCTCCTTATGGAGTTGGATATTCGTATGAGATTGATTATATAGTATTATGACCTAGACAGCGTTCTACCGTCGATGCTGTTGCGTAGGCTGAACGTACCCACGTACTCGTGCCCAAATTCCGGGTGCGGGTCATGACACAGAGGATAGTGTCGGCCGTTTCAAGGGAGTTTCCACCAACCGCAGTTGATCCGGCATAGGTGTTTGCGCCCTTTTAGCAGATGATGGAGGCACAGCGAGCCCAGGTGAAGGCCCAGCAGCGTCCGTCTGAGATTATAAGGCAGGGCATTGAGAATGCCCACCAACTTGCACTCGTCGCAGTTGAGAGAGCTGCCTTGGTCCAGCGACAAGTAGCTCCACCTCCGTAGGCCCCTCTGCAGCCGAGGTAGGAGACCATCACTGACTTCAAAAGGATAGGACCTAAGGACTTTAAGGGCACCGAGGGAATTTTGTATGCGGATGGTTGGATCGGGTATATTGAGCGGAATCTGCAGTTGGCGCAGATTTCAGAGAGACTACAGGTGGAGGCAGCAGGGAGCATGATGTTTGATATTGCTTTGACATGGTTCAAGACAAACCCGAGGATCACAACACCAGGACTGACTTGAGAGGCTTTTAATGAGCTTTTTAAGGCAAAGTTTTTTCCAGATGTGGCTTTGACATCTTTACAAAGCCAGTTTCAATATCTCGTCCAGGGAGATATTACAGTGAATGAGTATGCAGCGATGTACTGCATATTGGGTCACTTTGTGGAGGGGCATAATCCCCGAAAAAATGCCAGGAAGTTCAAAAAAGGTCTGAACAGGGAGATTAAACTCATACTAGTAGACACCGTACCGCTACCTTTGAGGAGATCCTGACACAGGCATAACAGACGTAGGATGATTTGGAGCTTGACTCCAAGAGGCCGAGGGATATGGGAGGAGCTAGCAGCAGTGCGGGTCCAGCTAAACGACCACATATCCAGCTACAGTAGCAATAGATTCAGGAACCGGTTCATGCTCCAGTTCGAGCCCTAGTACAGCACGATCAACAGCAGCCTCAGAGGCAGACTCAACGGACCCCCACATGTGCCTTCTGCATGAAGTCAGGGCATACTTGAGAGATTTACAGAAAAAGACTCAGAGTATGTTTCAATTATGGAGTTGTTGGGCATAGAGTCTGGGATTTTCCCCTAGCCCATTCAGTTCCGGATGCAACACCAGATCAGAGAGGGAAAGTTAGACCACTTGTGGCACCGCAGATAGCTCAACACCCGCAGAGGGAGCCACCCTGGCAGGGTGGGGCATTTGTGATGACGGTTGAGAAGGCCGACCCTTCAGTTGATGGATTAGCAACTTCTGTTCTTCCCTTCCGTCCTTTCCTATCCATTGATTTGATTGATTCTTTAGTACCTTATAGGTTGCTTGTGCTATTTAGTTAGTATAGTTAGTAGTATACTCCTATCAGAGACTACAATAACATGACAGTTGGAGACTAACACCAGGCAAGACGACCATAATTAGTAATATCTTTAATTTGCATGCTTTTATGATTTAGATTGGACTGTGGGTTTGACCTAGAGGGGGGTATGATCCTCTTTAAATTTTGAGGACAAAAGTTTTTTAGGAGGGAAGGTTTGTCACCCCCACTTTCTATATGAGGGTATCTTAGTCCTTTTGCCTATATTTTATTTTAGTGATTAATATTATTGATTGTGCTAATAATTAATCTTCTGCTTGTGCTATTTATTTATTAGTTCGTGGGCTAGCTTATTATTTAGACTTGACACTAGTGAATCCAATTAGAATTGTCATGACACATAGAGCCTAACATTTGTCTAGGCCCATTATACTCATCCCTCTAGCTTAATTAGATGATTTAATTAAACATTCATTAGAATAGAAGCTTCCTAAACTACCCCTCCCTAATCAAGCACCTACATGACAACAAGTGGGGGTACATTAGACCTTGACAATTGCTTGGGTAAGGGGTTACAAGAGCCGGCCACATAAAGGAGGGGGAACACTCTCTCTCCTCTCCATTGTTATTCCATTAGATCCCCAAATTAGTTCTTCCCCAATTAAATTCATCCCTCCACCAAATTCACCCTAAATTTCTTTATTCCCCTTCATTTCCACCAATATAAGAGCATTGGAGCTTGGATTGGCAAGGATCACTCAGAAGAGGAGCTTGGCAAGCAGATCTTGTCCGGATCGTGTCTATTGGAGCAATTCATTGGGAATCTATCTCCCAATAGGTAAAATTCTAAATTTGTCTTCTCTCAGGCATCTAAATCATGCATTGGACCATTAGGAACCACTCTATGGCATAGGGCTACCTATAGGAAGAAGAACTATGCTCTTGTGACACCAAATTTGACTTCTACATAGGTTTTTGTGTGTATTTTAGGAGAATTGTGAGATTGACACATCAAGTATGTGTCATGACACTACTTTAGTCTATTTGGACTTAGATCAAGGTTGGGAGACTAGATATGTGTTCACAATTGGACACGAATATGCCGTATCATGATACGTTGCAATAGGGCATGCTACGGGGCTCAATTTGTTTGATTTGTGCAATTTCTCCTCAAATTCCTTTTTAATCAGTTACATTAGTTCTATATGATTGTATTTGAGTTGTGTAGATGGTTAGTGAGGAGAATTGGTGATTTTGGACTTGTGATGGTTGAGTATCATGAGTGTTCTAATGACATACTTTATGTGTTTGATAAAATGGGTTAGAATGGAGGAAATGTATTTATTCCTAGCATTATATATATGGTTATACATATATAGTTGTAATATAGGATTGTATATATATATACTTTGTATTTTCAGATGTTGATGCTAACGAGTAGAGACTGCAAGGTATTGTGCACACAATGCACAAGTAGGGGCAGACTTGGTTCTACAGTCAGTGGGAGTGTAGTGTGTATGAAATTTGGGGTGTATTAGTGTAGATACCAGTGAGTGAAGGATGACAGTGTTCAGTGGATCCACAATGCATAGAATGTGTGTAAAGATTTGGAGAACAAGTGGTATTTACCAGGTGTCTAGGGGGATGGTGTGAATTGAGTGCATTATGCAGTAGGTTGATACCAAGGGGTATTAGTTAGTTGTACTAGGTAGTGGTGATAATTTGTTAAGGTAATTTCTTGTATGAGTGTATATAAAAATAAGGTACTAGTTATAACTGGATAGAGTAAGTATTAGTTAAGGTATCACTAGATAGTAGAATAACTAGTATATATATATATATATATATATATATATATATATATATATATATATATATATATATATATATATATCAGTTTATATATAGGATACTCAGTATATTAACTAGTATTAACTTAGAAACCTAGGTAATGATCTAGTATAGCTATTATAAGCTAGTATTAGCTAGTTAGTGGACAATATATATTAACTAATTAGTATTGGACGTAGAACTAGCTAGTTTGACTTTAGTTTAGCTAGTTTGACTGAGGTTGACCCAGTTTAGCTAGAGTGACCTAGAAAAGACCTAGAAGTGGCCTAGAATCTCATATTCGATGCATTGTAGTTCACTATCACTTTATTATACCCTTTTTGACATGCCATTCATATCTAGGTGTGTGACACCAGTTCGGACACCGAGTGACATATTTTGCTCCGAATCAGAGGCGAGTACATTCTTTGATAGTTTCCATTATTTAATAATTACTATAATATAAGTATTTAGTAATGTTTTACCTGATTCACGATACAATGGTTACACATGCTAGTTGTATGGATATCAGTTATGATATATCTATTGTTCTCACATTCACTATACACCCCGATCACCCTACTCATATATTGATTTTACCTTGTATTTCTGGTATCGTGATGTGACTTGATTGTTCTTGCATTATTGTGGATAGCCAATCATAAGGGATTGTGCCGTACTGTTCTTGCATTATTGTGGATAACCAATCCTAAGGGATTGGGTCGTTCTATCATTTATTGTGGATAGCCAATCCTATTTGATTGAGCCATACTATTGCATTATTGTGGATAGCCAATCCTATGGGATTGTACTATTGCATTATTATGGATAGCTAATCCTAAGGGATTGAGCCGTACTCTCATGCTTGTACTATTATGGATAGCCAGTCCTAAGGAACTGATTCGTACTATCGTGATCGTGTTATTATGGACAATGTTTATTGATTATTGACTATTGGTTAAACACATATTGAAAAGTTATTGCAAAACATTTAGTCTAGTATCAGTTCTCTCTTATTCTATTTCCTAGTGTATTGATATTGCCCTATTGCTCTAGATTACATGTCCCTCTCTTTCAGCTATATTATAATATCTGGTTATTCCCTTCTCATCTTGTATTACATTTACTATCACTGTTTATAGTCATTATTAATTGACTTGGAACTGCTATTAGGTTGAACTCGCTCCTTCCTGACTATATATATTTTTTAGATGATTGGCTAGAGGCGATATGTTCCACCTATTACGGACCACGGGATAGCGAGGCCGTAGAGCATATTGAGTAGTACCACCAGTTGGAGAGATTTAGATATTTTATTATGGGTTGTATTGATTTTAGTAGACTCTATGGCATGTATTATTATTTGGAGATTATGGTATTGAGAATAGAAGTTCGACTTGGACTTGTGATATATTGTGACTTTGTATTTCATCTTCTTCTATTTCATATCGTACCCATTATCTTCCTTTAGTTTTTATTTTGATTGAGTATTGATCACCATTATTATATATCATTTTGTACCTCCATTTGGAGTTGAGATGGCATGACAGGTACCTCATATGTTTTGTGTGAGATATTTAGATAGTATTGTTGACCTTGATAGCGTTCTACCACCGATATTGCGGCATAGGCTGGACGTACCCACATACTCGTTCCCCTACACCGGGTGCAGGTCATAACACTACGTCGCACCATCGGCGCTAGAACGTTATCTAGGTCAATAATACTATCTATCAATCTCACACAATAATATAAACTAAACATGTCAATGATATCTCAACTCCAAAATGGAGGACAATATGATAATGGTGTATAGTACACAATCACAATAACAAGAGGAAGATAATGGCACGATATCAAATAGAAAAAATGGAATATCAAAGTTTCAAACTAGATATCACAACAATTCCAAGTCTATTAGTCTATCCACAAAATACAAATAGTCTCAAATATATATAGCATGCCAAATGTCTAAGCTGGAGACATATCCAGTACAAAAAAGGAAATAGCTAAGTCTTATATACTAGCTGAGTCTCCTCAACGGCTGATACTAGATCATCCTGCACTAAGGGTGCTACCTCAGGTGGCTCGTCGTCCTGTGGACCGTAATGTGTAGGATACATTCCTCTAAATAACCATCTGAAAATAATATCCATGAGGAATAGAGAAAAGTACTATAAAACAATGAGGAAACAACAAACTGATGAGCCACCTTGATGCTATAAACAATGAGGAAACAACAAACTGATGCTATGCTAAATAGTAAAGGAAGACAGGCAATGTAAGCAATAGGGCATAGCCAGTGCATATATGAAATAAAAAAGAAAGGAACTATAATATCAGATACAAAGTAATATAATCTATGAACTAAATATGAAGAACTGCAACTATACTAAGTGTTTTGAAATACTATTTAGATATGTGATCGGCTTGGGAGATTCAATGATTTACACTAAAGGAAAACTAGATCAATCATACGTGAAGTAGATGATTAGATAGTAGCCGATGATTTATACTACTTGCCAATAGTTCTTGATCACATATTTAGCTAGTAATTTCCTCGCCCCGACTAATACGATGGATCCAACCATGACACATCACTATCTGATTTATCCAATGATAAATGTATCAAATACGATAATATCCAATATCATTGTTATGGGGTCAAGGTAACATCTCATGACTGAAGATCCAATGCATATACCAATACGTATACCATAGAATCATGAATCAGATGTAACATTTATATATACTTGAAATATAGTAATTATCAAATAATGGAAACTATTATGGAGTGTACTTGCCTGCGATACAGAGCAATGAATATTAAACAGTGTCTGTACTGGAGCCTAAGAGTCATATATATGAGATTTTATGTTAAAAGGGTGATTTAAAATGATAATCATGTATAATTATCTCTAGGTTAGACTACTAACTCTAGGTTAGACAACTAGGTCAATTCTAGGTCTTAGTGTCCAAACTAGGTCAATATTAAGGTTAATCTAGGCTATACTAGTTAATACTATGTCAAGCTAGATCAAACTAAGCCAATACCTTGATAAACTAGATTTTTTAGGTCATACCTTGTTGGTATTAGCTATACTAGCTACTACTACTATTTATATAACTCATATATACTAGTATTATAAATTATCTAAGCTATAAACTAATGCCTTTCCCAAACACTATATGATACTCAATACTATACCAACACACTAATATTCACTGGTTCCAACCACTCTTTTAGCTAGGTGAAACCCAACTCCTACTCATCTCTACCTCACTTAATACCTACCCATAAATATCAAATGATACTCCACACAAATAGCACTACCCATGATACTAGAACACTCTGGTATACTTATACACTCAATCCACACATACTTCTCCCCACACTCCCTTCTTCCCTTGGCACTAACTTAGTACCTACACTTGTACCCAATCATTACCCTCCTTAACATCTACACTTTACTGATACTTAGTACTCAACTAACCAATACTATCCTCCACACTACCTTGGTATCACCATGTACTAATAGCTTAGTTATGGCTTAGTATCCTAATTTACCACTAGGATACTCAATATCCAATACGAACTTACCTTTGTACCAACAAGGAAACATACCTACAACTTAACACTCCGACCATGTAAACACTCACCCACACATTGATACATCATGTACTTTACACTTACACTAATACTCCATGATACATATTGTATCAAGCCCCAATTTATGCATGATCCACCAGACACCCCTCAAACACCAACACACATCCCCACATATAACCCACCACTGCTCCTCCTATTTACCAACCAATTTTTTACCATAAATCATACACAGAGGACATTGACTGAGTACAAAGCTCTTTATATCTTGAAATAATGACACACACTCTACACCTATCTCAGTCACTGATGCATACAGGCACCTGGAACACTTCACTGGGTATGCATTGTTATTGACTTCCCCTTCCACCTGTAACTGAAACACACACAATAAAGCACAACCAGACTTGTGCACCACCATAACACACACAAAGACTCCCTCACCCCTGCAGACCTTAACACACTTAAAGGATCAGGCATGCACAAAGAGGGCAGCACACAGGAATGCAGTTGATGCCCCTGACACTCGGGAAACCTTATACTCATCCGCTGCTGCTGATCATCAAGGAAACCCCTACAACAGCAATGCCCCTCTCCAATTTCTCTGCAGCTCTCTCTATCAGGCTTCCCTCCTCACTGTTTAATAGTACAACCCCCAACTAAATAATATTACCCGAGCCCTTAAGTCAGGATATCTGAACCAATTTCCTCTTACTGCGCTGACCCTCTAATCCTTACATGGGCCTTCTTCATATAGTTGCAGGCATAGCAAAATGCAATAAAACCCCACCCACTACCACATAGACCTCAACCTATCACTTTAAACTGCTCGCAAGACTGCATTCTCCCCTAAACTGCACTTCAAATCAGTCTTCCCCCTCCTAAACTCCTCTTCACACTAAGAACACACAAGCCTAACATCTATACACTCTAGTAACCCCATATACATATATACTCAACTCTAAGTTACTACACGCATACCCTTCCTAATGTGCTTCCCCTCTCCTAGATACACTCCATATCTCGAGCACACATTGATGCATACAAGGAGACTCTCAACTGTAGTTCACACATGCTATTCTCATATATCATGCCAACTTCTACAGCAAGGTCAGTACCTATTTAACTGATACACCCATCAATGCACCCTCGAACCATTACTAAAACATAACTACTCTCTATCTCCTATTTCTATAAAACACCCACCCTTCTAAACACCTGATACATGCCTAAACTGCTATTGTGCAGTTCATTAACTGTTACAGGCACAAACATGAGCTATAGTACACAATTCAGGCTCACTCCCACACCTATCCATCTCAAGTGCACCTTCCTAACTAATCATCCATCCTCTTATGCACAACACCCAAACTCCCAAGCTCTTCAAACACCAAACTAATGCAATACTATGCATCAATCCTCTAATGAATACCAACACATAAAACACAAACAACAGCTAATGATACAAACCAAAACTATTAACAACAAAAAACTCCTAATGTGCACCACACTATGACAACACCAATACAAATGACATAAACCAAAACTATCATCATACACTCTCCAATCATCATGACACCAATCCTAATCCTAATTTGGTACCAAATACAACAAATGGACACCACACAAACACTTTATGGTCTAAACTCAAATTTTCCTCAATTTTGAGGCAAAAATCAATATTTTACATGAAGGAAATCATAAATCTAGGAAAATGAGGGTTTCTAACACCTAGATCTAGCCAAATAAAGCTAATTCCACCTATGGGAGAGTTTCTATAGGTCCAATGGGTGTTCTTAACCATAAATAGAGTGGAAAATAGAGAATTACCTAGGTTTTAAGTACGCTCCTTGAAGAACTCCAAATTTGGATACGAGGAAAACGAAGTGGACACGATCCTCAATACTTGGACTCCTCTTCAAGCTTACTCTAGCAATGACAAGCTCCTTAGCTCCTTGGAAAATAAAAATGAGAGGAATGAGATTTGGAATGGATTGATTAGGATTTTCTTCTCTATTTAGGGATGAACTAATTTGGAAGACAAATTGGGCTATAATGAATAATGAAGGCTATATAGGCTTTCTCTTAGGGTTAGGTTTCGGAATAGTTTGATATGACTCAAAAGTCCTTCTCCATTCTATCATTAATAGGAACCAACTAAACCATAGGATAAAATATTCTATTCTTGAGTCAATTTTGTTTAATGGACCTAATCTAGTCATGAACAACTAGTGACTCAAATAGACTCAACCTAACTAGTCTAAACTCATTAGCTAACCAAATAGTCACATAATTAATATATATAATATTCTAATATTCAAAAAATGGTCAAATGACAAAAATATCCTTTCTCTGAAAATGTGGTGGTTACATTCCACTACTAATAATTCTCGTCTAGTTGGTTATGCAGACTCAGGATATCTTTGTAACCCTCATAAGTGTTGCTCCCAAATAAATTATGTATTTATTAATAACCATGCATCTATATCTTGGAGATCAACAAAGCAAGCTTCAGTTGCAACTTCATCTAATAACACAAAATTAACTGCACTCCATAAAGCAAAAAATAAGTGTGTGGTTGAGATCGATCATTCATCATATAAGAGTAAATTGTCAACAACCCACAACTACAGATGATCCGACAAAAATATTCATAGAAAATGTGGCTTGCATTGCCCAAGTTCGAGAGGGATTCATCCAAAGAGATCAAACCAAGAATATTTCACCAAAGTTATATTATGCACAAGAGATCCAAAGGACAAAAGTGATCGAAGTGAAGAAACTAAGATCAAAACTTAGCCGATTTTGTAAAACCCCACAATTTTTAGTTTTATTTTAGTTAATTAATTCGAATAATAAAATAATTATAATAAGATAGGTATTTGTACCCATGGTAGTATATAGAAATATAACTAATAATATAATAGAAATAAATAAAAAAATAAAGTAAAAGAAAAAAAAACAAAAACCAAAACCAAAACCCTAACTTTACCCGGCCCAGGTCCCCCCTCGCACGGAGCAGACTCTTTCGCCGCTCTCCTATTCATATATATATATATATATATATATATATATATATATATATATATATATATATATATAAGACTCAAACCCTAACCCTAGACTTTACCCCCGACCAATGTTGCCCATGTCCGGCGACCCCCCTGGCCATAGCCATGAACGCCAGCGCCGCCACACAAGCAGAGATGCAGATGCCAGCTCTGTCGCATGACAAAGCAGCAGCACAACTGTGCAGCGCAGCAGCCCGAACCCCTGGTCACGTCGATGTTTCTCCATATTTCTACGATCGTTTTTTGATCCGCTTTCTCTGGTATGCTTAGAACCTTACCCTCGTCGAATACCATCAATTAACTTTAATTGAATCAATTTTAATTCAATGAAAAATCACATCAAAATTAGAGGAAAAATTGTTCAAAAATAGGACTTAAACTCAGTCCAAAGGCCCTATTTGGAAGACTGATTTCTTCCAAATTATTGAATGAAAATTTGTTCTTCTTTTTCTGATACAGAGCCTATATGACCAGGATTAATACCATGTAATTACTTTGAAATAACTACTATTAATCATATGTGAAAATCTAGTTTAAAATCATGAAAATCAGTTTTCAAAATAATGAAAAACTTGCGATACAGAGTGCGCCCCGCCAAACGCGACCACCTCATCGCATACCAATTTCACCGAAAGTTGCATATGGTATATCCAGACGTGTGGTCTTTCACGAAAGTTGATTTAGACTTGTGTGCACGCCGGAATCAACCCTATCTATCAAAAGTTTCCCGTATCGGTGCTTTGCAAATTATCCTGTTGGTTTTTGTATGCTCGTCGAATCACAACAAAACTTGCGCTACTAGACCGAAAGCATTTGACATATCTTGTTATCCGAGTTTCATCCGATTATGAGTCAGTCGACGAATCAACTTTTCGTGGGCCCTATGATTCGACTTAACAAACGATTTTGTGATCAGCTTGCCAAAATCTAAAACTGGATATACCATTGAGTTCGTATCGTCGCTTAAAATTTGTTTGACCTATAATTTATCCTATTTAGAAACTTTTACCCTTAGCACGTATTTTGGTACAAAGTGGCCCACAAGTGGAGTCTATTTTGACCCGATATGACCATTTATGCCCATGTGTCCAAATTGGACGAACGATTAGTATTTGTTGACTATCTCGCTTATTTTGGGACTGTTGGTGATGTCTATTTCAGCATCCGAAGATGTTTGTTCAGCTTCCATATTTACGGGTTTATTGCACTTATTGTCTTGCTTTATTTAAGCACCAAACCATTGCCAGGCAAGTATACCTTGCCACGATAACTGCTTATTTACATTTATTTATGCATATTTCATTTCTGTCATTTATTTTCTTATTATTTTATATTATTAAACTGTGCGTCCAAGAAGACTTGGGTGCAACGATGAAATACATCGTTATTTATCCATTTATTTATATTTTGCATATTGACTTAGAGTTAAGAGACTACCCCATGATTTTGAGGCTTTATTATATTTTATTTGGCCATAACACAGGTGTTACATGAGTTGTGAGTCTAATATAGATCACGAACGTGCATAATGACTGATCATCAGTACGTATGAGACATGCGTTAGGAAATAACTGCTAATAAAGATATGCTAGAGGACTTGGCAATTATTAGAGGTATCAACGTATTGTTGATACAACATGTATAGAGCATGGGGTGGGGAGGACAATGAGTAAGCGTATGTGACTCATTTACACTTTCCATATTTAGGTCGTACGCTCCGCTAGAGACGCGAGTCATGATGACCCTATATTTCTTGGTGGCCTCTGACGTCCATGACGTTATGCATGTGGCCCCTGGATCTCCAAGAGAACTATATCCATCCCATTATTTTAACCAGATAGTCCATACGCGGGAAAGTTTTTCTTAAACGGCATATCACTTAGAATGGTTAGGAAACTTGGTAGAAGTTTATTGTAGTTTATTATGACATGCTTTTATGTATCTTGTTACGTCCCTATGAGGACCTAGTCCCTTTCCAAGTATATACAATTGGGACTATTTGCAGGAGCACGGATCAAGACTTGCTACTTCTTTCTCCTTTGAGTAGGTCTTCCCTTCGAGACTCTCTGATCACTAGATATTATACTAATTATGTTTTCTTTCATATCCTAGTTTAGTAGTGGATTTGTCTCCACCCAACTATTAGTTCTTTTTGACTATTTCATACTTGGTTCATTGCCATATTTGGTTATTTATTTCTATTTGGTTTATGGATAAGATTAGTATTCCTGTGACTTGTGATATTATATACCACTTGTGAATTATTATTCATAATATAGCGTACATATGTGTTATGGTTTTCATATATTGGAGTCTCCATATACATATGGCTGACATGCTTACGTATTCCTAGTTCTACGTATTTTGGGACTAGGACATGGCATATTTTTGTGGTGGCCCATGCAGGTCGAGAGTATATTCTTTCGGTTGCGTTACTATACCGAGCAAGCCTGTATATAGGATTAGATTATAGGATCTCATCCACTTACTTGATCAACTTTCTTCAATTTATTTTCAATTCTTTGAACTCAACTATCTCCCTTGGCCCTCGAAATTGTATTCGCTTAATTCCCTTGACATCGCCACTTTGTTTCTCACCTCCCCCTATTTCAAGGGATGAATGCACTTGCTTTATGGTTCTTTACGTATAATTATTTTCCAATTATAAAAACCCAATGTTGTTAGAATGTCATAGAAGATGAGTAGGATAACATGCCTCCTAGGCAAACAATCTATGGAATAATGTAAGGCTAAGTATAAAGAATAGATTTTAGCAGCCAATACCTATAAATTAAATTGTCACTTACCCTTGCTTTATTCAGGTATGACTTGAGAGTAGTATAGATACTACTAGGGCTAGTTAGAAAGTTTTCATATTGTTGACCCTAGTATTGAGGAACTAATAGGAATTTGTGGTTGAATATTAGGGCTAAGCATAACATTCATAGTGAAATAATATAGGAGCTAACAGGGCTTATAAATTTGGATTCATACCTTGATAGTTAGCAAAGCATTACCTTAGAAAACCAAGATGAAGGAACCAATGCCCTAGTATGACAGGAATATCCTCTTTTCAGCCTGGCAGATTACCTAGAACCCGTGATCCTTTGTGTATTCATATTCGAGTACTCATAAGCTATCGACTGAGGAATAACCTTCCACATTAAGTACTTATCCTTCCTTTATCATCCTTTGGCATTGCTTTAATTATTCAATATTGCAATGGTCTGAATCTCTCTCTCTTAATCGTACCATTCTAGGAAACTATCATGCCCTAGTGAAATATCTCCTCTTAGAAAATCATGTGATCATCTGACTATCTATAAGTTACTTACCCTTACCCTCAAACGTAGCCCTATCTTCATTATTCTATAATTAATGGAACCTACCAATTGAATAGATTATTTTTCTCGATCATTCTCCGACCTCGGAAGCTAGCATACTTCCTCCTCTTATAAAACCATATTATCATCAAGTGTCTATATTTACTTTTATATCTTATTTTTTCGTAACCTTAAATTTTAATGCTCGCTATTTTAAGTGATGATAAAACTTTCCTTCGTCTTCAAATCAATCCACGTTCACTGAATCCAATACTATTTGAATATCTTCTCCATCAAATTATTGTGTTCCCTTCTTGAGGTTGACTCATTATTCTCCTACCTGACTCTTGCAATCTCATAATCGTTGACTTTAAATGTTGATGGAAATCAGATCGTACCATATTACTCTTCTAATCGTAGGCCAAGTGATTCCTTTCATTACGTTAGGATTATAGTTGTTATGATTATAGTTTGTTAGTTTTAAAATTCTGATTTTTTGGTTAGTTGTTAGAACTTGATAGGTTGAGTTGTTCATTATGATTTGATGATTATCCTTTAGTTTCAAATCAAGTAATCTGTATCTAAATCTCAATACAGGTTATATCCACTCTCACTTAAGAGCCAGTAACCTTCTCATTCATAATATTAACACTTTTTGTTCTATAAGCACTCTTTATAATTAAGAATTAAGGATGCCTATCACCTTAGATAGTTTTATAAATGCACTAAGATACCCTCATAGTACCAAGATATTTCCCTTGTATATATTAACAAAAGCTTTATTTTATTTATGAGAACAAGGCTATTTTGTAGAATCTCAGTAAGGCAATTACAATGCTAGTTGAATTTTTGTAAGTTGGGTAGTTGTCTTGCAACATAGAATCCCATAGTCGTTAAAATAAACTAATGAGTTATAGTTGAACGATACTTGAATATATGATAGCATAAGAAGATAGTGTTTGCCAAGACTGCATAATTCTAGCGCTCCAAACCCTAATTGGTCAACCATAGACTTAGACAAGAATTAGTATGACAACTGTAGAGGCACAAACACTGGACAAGTCTTAGATTCTTGATGAACTTGAACTATTTTGTACTTGCATCATAATCTCACGTACTTATATTTTTGGACTATCTTGACTTATGCTGCTATTACAGCCTAGTTTTGCAAGTTTATTCTTTATTGAGCTTGTTCAGGACATAAGTGTTATTGGGGACGCCCACTAATATATTGTCTAATTAGAATCATTGTATTATGGTCTGATCAACCTTAGTGCAATTGATTCGCTCTTCATATGTTTATTTTACATGGATTGAGATATAGTTGACTTAGCTTATTAGCCGAATATACTTGCCTTTTAGACAGATCCGAGCATATCGTATCGGTTACATAATTTCACTAATACTAGCCTGCGAATAGGAATCTACCAAAACAAGATCTCATCCACAACTGCCTTGACAACCCTCTTTTGAATTCTTCAATCGCCTTTGAACCCAGTATTTATATTAGATCATGTCTTCCTTGAACTCTTTATTATTGTTTTCCATCTTTTCCTATTTTAGAAATACGAACGCTCATGCTTGATGGAACTTTGACACATGGGTAGTACTAAGTATAGACCCTATAAGCCAATCACATTATGAGGTGATTGACTTTTCAAATTAAGAGTATATCACATGTAATATATATTTTGTTAATATTTTGAGGACTAATAAGCGCTATTGAATGATTGAGAGATTTTCTTTCTTAAAGGTATAGCCTTGTGGTTATGAAAGATTGATAAATTCTAAGTTTGGTAGAAGTTGTATTGTCAACTTGAGGTAAAATATTATATGAAGGTGAAAATCTTAGATTATGATCAAGTAAGATAAGATTGAGATATTTAAGTCATTTTAATTTCGAGAAATTTAAAAAGAAAAAGAAAGATTATGATAATAAAGATTTAACTTCAAGGAGAAGAATGTCTTATGGAATGAATTTTGACTTTTAATATAAATTTTTTAATTAGAGTATATGATTTAGATTTTGAATATTTGAAGGTTGAAATCATTGATGTTAACTTCTGTGGATAAAAATAGAATTTTAAATTTAAACATTGACGGATTGGATTTAAAATTTTATAATTTGAGAAATTGAATTAAACATTAAAATTTTAATGTTGAATCACCTATTTGAAATTTTGAGTATGGAAATTGAATTTAGGATGTGGTGACTATAAAATTCTCAAATTTGAAATATGGAATAAGATTTGATTGAAGGGATTTTTGTTATTTAAATTTATAGAAAATTATGATAGCTTGAATCTTGATTTAAAGTTTGATGTGAGTTATCTAAATTTTGAAGATGTCATATTGATTTGACTTAAATTTAAATTATGATTATTAGAAATTTGAGAAGAAATTATAATAGGTTGAATTTTGATTTAAACAGTGGTTATTTTAATTTTGAAAAGATTGCGTTCGATTTGAATAGATTTTGTTATTTAATTTTTAAACAGATTACGTTTGACTTGAATTAGATAAGAATTTTGAGAATTTAAAATTTGATGCCTTCGATGAGTACAAATGAAGGCAATAAGAACTATGGAGAGTTTATAGAATAGAGAGACACCCTTTTAGACCATTAGAGTATGAAGAATTTAAGATCGTTCATGTATCTAAGTAGTGACAGTTCATCCCCCGTCATAACAATACCTCTTCATATTGTGTTATTCTTTTATACTTTTGTGCCCTTCTCAACTGCGATTTACATGTAGCAACTTTGTACATAAGAGTCAATTTTTGCTATATTATCTTGCTTAAGGCAGACTAGACCGGCCCTTAAAACTTAATGCGTGATTTATATTTTTCTCCTTCCGAGTTGAAGGTACGATAATTCGTACTTAACTCATTTCTACCTTATTGCCTTACCTTGTTATAAAATTGTATCTTAGGTTTAATTTCGAGGTTAAGGTTCTTGTAAGTTGGCTATAATATAAAACCCTCCAATTTTTAATTTTATTTTAGTTAATTAATTTGAATAATAAAATAATTATAATAAGATAGGTATTTGTACCCATGGTAGTATATAGAAATATAGTTAATAATACAATAAAAATAAATAAATTTGTGTACGTAAATAAAAAATTTAAATAATATAAACAAAGAAGCAAAAAAAAAACAAAAATAATGATCATGATAATAATAATAAATTTAAAGAGGAAATAAAATAAAGTAAAAGAAAAGAAAAAAACCAAAACCCTAACTCTACCCGACCTAGGTTCACCCCCCCCCCCCCCCCCCGCGCACGTGCGGAGCAAATTCTTCCATCGCTCTCCTCTTTATATATATATATATATATATATAGGATCCGGATCAAAAGCCCCGCTTATAAAGCCCCCAAAAAGTCCCGTCATTTCTAGCCATTGGATCATCTTTAAGTCATCTAATCTTGACCGTTGTTTTGATCAACGGTCAAGATTATATGACTTAAAGCACCATCCAACGGACCATAGTGACGGAGCTTTTTTGGGGCTTTATAAGCGGGGCTCTTGATCCGGATCCGGATAAATATATATATATATATATATATATATATATATATATATATGTAAGACTCAAACCCTAACCCTAGACTCTACCCCCGACCAATGTTGCCCATGGCCAAAAAAAACCCTTGCCATCGCCACGAGCGCCAGCGCCGCCGCATGAGCAGCCGCATGAACGCCAGTGCCGTCGCTCGACAAACCAGCAGCACACCCGCACAGCACAGCAGCCCTAACCCCCCAGTTCACGTCGATGTTTCTCCCTCGTTCTTCGATCATTTTTTGATCCGCTTTCTCTGGTTTGCTTACAATCTTACCCACTTCGAATACCATAAATTAGTTTTAATTGAATCAATTTTAATTTAATGAAAATCACATCAAAAATCAAGAAAAAATTGTCCAAAAATCTGACTTAAACTCAGTCCAAAGGCCCTATTTGGAATACCGATTTCTTCCAAATTGTTGAATGAAAATTAGTTCTTCTTTTTCTGATACAAAGCCTATATGACCAGGATTAAGACCATATAATTACTTTGAAATAACTGCTATTAATCCTATGTGAAAATCTAGTTTAAAATCATTAAAAACAGTTTTCAAAACAATAAAAAACTTGCGATACGGAGTGTGCCCCGCCAAACAGGACCACCTCATCGCATACCAATTATACCGAAAGGCGCGTATGGTATATCCGGATGTGTGGTCTTTCGACAAAGTTTATTTGGACGTATGTGCGCGCCGGAATCAACCCGTATCCGTCGAAAGTTCCCTATATCGATGTTTTACAAATTACCCAGTTAGTTTTTGTGCACTCGTCGGATCGCAACAAAACTTGTACTACTTGAACTCAACGGTATGTCTAGTTTTGCAAATTACCCTGTCCTATGACTAGAGTTTCATCCGATTCTAAGTCAGTCGACGAATCGCCTTTTCGTAGGCCCCAAGATTCGACTTTATAAGTGATTTTGTGATCAGCTCGCCGAAATCGAAAACTAGACATACCGTTGAGTTCGTATCATCGTTTTAGAATTGTATGACCTATACTTTTTCCTTTTTAGAGACCTTTATCCATGGCACACATTTTGATGCAAAGTGGCCCACATGTGGATCTCGCTTTGACCCAAAATGACCATTTTAGTCTCTGTGTTCAAATTAGGTGAAAGGGTAGTATTTTCTGACTATCTCACTTATTTCGGGACCGTTGGTGATGTCTATTTCATCATCCGCAGACGTTTGTTCAGCTTTCGTATTTTCTGGTTCGTTGTACTTATTGTCTTGTGTCATTTTAGCACCAAACCATTGCCAAACAAGTATACGTTGCCACGATTACTACTTATTTACATTTATTTATACATGTTTTATTTCTATCATTTTTATTTTTATTTTATATAATTAAACTACGCGTCCAAGAAGACTTGGGTGCAACGACGAGATGCGTCGTTATTTATCCATTTGTTTATATTATGCATACTGACTTAGAGTTTAGAGACAACCCTACAATTTTGAGGCATTATTATGTTTTATTTTGCCATGACACATGTGTTACACGAGTTGTGAGTCTCATATAGATCACGGACGTGTGTATTGACTGATCATCAGTACGTATGGGACGTGCATTAGGAAATAACTGCTAATATAGATATGTTAGAGGACTTGGCAGTTATTAGAGGTATCAACGTATTGTGGATACAACATGTATAGAGAATAGGGTGGGGAGGACAATGAGTAAGCGTATGTAACTCCTTTACACATTTCCTATTCAGGCTGTATGCTCCGCTGGAGACACGAGTCATGATGACCCTATATTTACTTTGCGGCCTCTGAAGTCCGTGACATTATGCACGTGGCCCCTGGATCTCCAAGAAAACTACGTCCATCCCATTATTTTAGCCAGATAGTCCATACGCGAAAAAATTGTTCTTAAACTGCATATCACTTAGAATGGTTAAAACCTTGTTGGATGTTTATTACAGTTTATTATGGCATGCTTTTATGTATCTTATTACGTCTCTTTGAGGACCGGGTCCCTTTCCAAGTATAGACGATTGAGACTATTTGCAGGAGCACGGATCAGGACTTGCTACTTCTTTCTCTTTCTAGAAGGTCTTTCCTTCGAGCCTCTCTGATCTCTAGATTATGTACTTATTATATTTTCTTTCATATCCTAGTTTAGTAGTGGATTTGTCTCCACCCAACTATTAGTTCTTTTCGACTATTTCATACTTGATTCATTGCCATCTTTAGTTATTTATTTCTATTTGGTTTATGGATGAGATTAGTATTGCTTGTGACTTGTGACATTATATACCACTTGTGAATTCTTATTCATAATACAACGTACGTATGTGTTATGGTTTTCATATATTGGAGTCGCCATATACATATGGCTGGCATGCTTACATATTTTTAGTCCTACATATTTTGGGACTGGGACGTGACAGATTTGTTCACCAAGGCACTATCAAGTTCACCTCTCATAAGTTGGCACACAGAAAAGGCATGCGCCAACTTAATCATCAGACCAACTAGCATGTTACAAATCTATTGTATCAAGGAAGAGTATGGCTTATAAATATATTTTTTTAGTTTTGCACGTTATACTATTTTTTTACTAGGATTTTTTCTATTGTGTTTTTTTATAGTAAGGTTTTGATGAGGCAACAAATGCACATACACCACAAACTAATTAATGATGAATATCAAAAGAGGAGTCTTGCAAATATTGACGATCCACCATAATTATTTGGTATTCATAACCTATGTCTTTTTGTTATCCATAACTTATATCTTTTGATATTTCTTCTCTTAATTATCATTATGATATTAAGCCCCATTATAAACCTAAATAAAGGGTTCTTCTCCAGTTGATTGATATGTGAATGAAGAAACAAATTTCTCTAAGCAAGTAAGATCAAATAAATACTTAGTCGATTTGTTCAACAAGGCACTATCAAAGTTTACATTTCAAAAGTTGTTACACGGAATAGACATGTGATGTCTTAATCATCAGCCCAACTACCTATTACAGATCCATTGTATAGAGGCGGAGAATGACTTATGAAGAATATTTTTGAGTTTTGCGCGTTATACTATTTTTCCTTGACTAGGATTTTTTTTCCACTGTGTTTTTTCATAGTAAGGTTTTAATAAGGCTACGCATACACAACCAACTAATAATGGTAAATATCTAAGGGAGGGTGTTGTAAATATGGATGGTCCGCCATAATTACTTCATCTCCGTAACCTATGTAGTTTGGTTATCCATAACCTATATCTTTTGGTATTTCTTCTTTTAATTGTTATTATGTTATTAACCTCCATTGTAAGCCTATATAAAGGGTTCTTCTGTAGTTGATTGATATGTGAATGAAGAAATAGTTTTCTCCCTTTTCTCTATCTCAATCTCTTTACATTACTAGAATCCTCCTACTTTATAATATTTCTTTACTTTACAAAATGTTCGTTTTTTCATTTTTTTTCTTTTCTTTTCAGAAAAAAATAAAAACCTGCATACATGTCGTCATTAGTATTGGTGACATGAGTGCATTCAAATCGCCAATGTTTCTAGCGACATGTTATCGGATTTTAATTGTAGTGACAAAATTGGACTTTTAGTGACGATTTTTTTATGAAGTATTCATGTTCCGAAGGCCTGTGTTTGAAAAAAAAAAATTTACATTCATGTCGTCATTGTTGTTGGCGACATGAGTGCATGTATTCATGTCGCCAACGTTTATGGCGAAACATTAACTTATTATCTTATTTATTATTTTACAGTACTTCGTTCTCCTTTTAAAAAATTTATCCTTCATTAATGTAGCCTAAAAGTTTCATGAGACCTTGAAACTAGAAATGAGATTAAGATGGAGTCGTGTGTGTTCCGTAGCAGAAATTGCCATCAAATAGTGAGTAAACCTTTGATACATAATGTGTATCAAAAATTTGATATAACCACTCTATGACAGGTGGATCCTCTTTGTTGTACAAGCATATTTATGTAGAGGAAGACCACCTGTCATATAAGGCCACCTGTTATATAGTGGCTGAATCAAATTTTTGATACACCATATCAAAGTTTTTCTCTCAGATAGTAGTGAATAATGATCAAGGAAAGAAGGGGAAAAAAAATAAAAATATATATATATATATATAAGAGAGGAAAGGAAAGTAGCCAGAAACAGTCATGCACAGAAAAAATAAAAGAAACATGCACAAAGGACTGGACTTCCTCCGCAACTTGTCATGAAATAACAAAAAAAATCTAGACACCAAAGAATCTACTCAAAGACTTGGAAAGTGATGAGGAAAAACTTATATTTATTGTCAATAGTTGAATATTTAGTCTAGCAAACAACCAATATAAAAATAGATCACTGAACTTTATGGGAAGTGGTGGGAGAAATAACAGAAATTCCACTAGTTTATTGGAAAAGAGTAGAGCGAAGGCTAGAACAGCACGCACATCTAAATATTGGATTGTTTGATTCTTCCAACTTCTGATATGGTAAAGAAAACTATTGACTCTTTAATTTCTTCCTCACATAATGGCGTGGGAGAACAACTGTTGTAATCATTTGTTTGTTTATAGGAGAGAACGTTGAATTTGAAGTTAGAAACCAATTTCCTCCGTCCGTCATGACATCACCACAATTTTGATAGTTTTATGGCTACAAATTTTTTGACAATCTTGAATATAACAAAGATTGTCAAAATTGTAGTAGCTTTTAATATTTTTGGTTGTGTAATGATGCTAATTTTCTACGTCGAATGGTCATTTAACGACTATATAAGCGGGACAAGTGACGTTGGTTGCTTATTCCGCAAATTTTGGTATGTCATTTTTTTACCATAAATTATTATTAAAATTAGGGATTTGATAATAATTCTATGAAATGTGTAAACCTATGTAAAGGCAATCTATATACTAAGGTACGTTTGATTCACCGTAATATAATCGTAATCGTAATGACGATTACGTTGAAATTCTAATTCAAATATTTGATTGAATAATTATAAATTAGATGTAAAATAAACGCAATTACAGATTTTATTATATTATATCAGTTTCTTCTAAAGCCAATTACTTTATGAAACCTATGTAACCGCAATTATATTACAACTTAAAGAAATGCTTGGTACGCGATAATTTTTGTCATTTCTAGTCGTTTTTGTTCGATTTTTGACGTTTTGATTTATTTTTGTCCTTTTTCACTCACTTTTGCTTTTTTGTCGTTTTTATCAACTGTTGTTGTCATTTTTGATCTTTTTTATCATTTTGGTCGATTTTGTTCTTTTTTTTATCGTTCTTTGATTTTTTTTTTTTGGTCATTTTTTATCATGTTTGATCGTTTTATTTATCTTTTTTTGTCTTTTTATTTATCTTTTATCGTTTTGTGTTTTTTTATTTTTTGTCATATTTTATCTTTTTTTGTCTTTTTTGTTGTTTTTACCTTTTTTGTCTTTTTTTTTGTTCTTTTATATTTTTTTTTGTCATTTTGGGTCGGTTTTTATTTTTTTTACTCATTTTCATCTTCTTTTTTTCATTTTTATCATTTTTTTTGTTTTTGGTCGAATTTTTTTTTGTTCATTTTTTTATGGTTTTTGTCGTGTTTGCTCATTATTTGTCGTTTTTTTTATTTTATGTGAATTTTTGTCATATTTTTTTCGTTTTTTGATCGTTTTTGTTCTTTTTGTAGTTTCTTGCCAATTTTGGTTTTTTTTTCTCTTTTTTGTTCTTTCAGGTCGGATTTTGTTCTTTTTTTGCTTGCTTTTGGTCATTATTAATCTCTTTTATCATTTTTGTCCTTTTTGTCATTTTTCATAGACTTTTGTTTTTTTTACTGTTTTTGATCAAAATTTTTATCTTTTTTGTCGTTTTGGTTCATTTTTTTTTCGTTCTTAATCTTTTTTTTCATTTTTCTTATCATTTTTGTCATTTTTTAACATTTTTACCGTTTTAAATTTAAAAAAAAAATTAAAGTAAATAAAAAACAAAAATGATAAAAAAACAAAAAGGAACAAAAATAGACCAATAAGGAAAAAAAATTTACAAAAATGACCAAAAAAGATTAAAAAAAATGAACAAAAAGAACAAAAATTCGACGAAAAACAAAAAAAACCCAAAAATGACAAAAAAAATAAAAAATTACCGAAAAGGAGCAAAAATGAATAAAAATTGATAAAAACAAGAAAAAAATATCAAAAATGACAAAAGGTAAAAAGCTGTCTGAAAAGAACAAAAAAGATCAAAACCGACCAAAAAGTTATCAAAAAAATGAAAAAATGAAAAAAAACGAGAAAAATTATCAAAAATAAAAAAAGAACAAAAAAGACCCAAAACAAAAAAAAATTGAACAAAAAGACAAATAGGACAAAAAACAAAAATGACCAAAAAAGGTCCAAAACGGCAAAAACAAAAACATGATCGAAACTGACCAAAATGATAAAAACGATCGAAAATAGCAAAAAAAAAGAACAAAAATCGACCGAAAACGATAAAAATGGAAAAAAACCAAAAATGACAAATAAGAACAAAAACGACAAAAAGAACAAAAAAAATTGAAAAAAGGACCAAAAAGACCAAAACGACAATAAATGACAAAAAACGAAAAAAAAACCATAAAAATCGAGCAAAAAGAACAAAAACGACAAAAAAACAAAAAAGAACAAAAACGACAAAAATTTGACAGAAAAGTCAAAACAAAGAACAAAAACGACAAAAATGGCAAAAAAAAGGCCAAAACAATATAAAAAACCAAAAACGTCCAAAAAGAACAAAAATCGATTAAAAACGACAAAAAAAAAATGAGAAAAAGATAAAAAAAATGAACAAAAAAGAACAAAAATCGACCAAAAAAATCAAAAACGACAAAAGAATAAAAAATTATTACATTACAAACTCAATTACATCACACGGTAGAACAAACATGGTGAATGCAATTTACATTACATTGCATGGTTTGATTACATGTTCCAACAAAACATGATAATGTAATTAGAACAAACATGGTGAATGCAATTGACATTACATTACATGGTTTGATTACATGTTCCAACCAAACATGATAATATAATTGTAATTCCATTCCATTACAAACTCAATTCCATTACGATTACAATTATATCAAAGTGAACCAAACACAACCTAAGTTATTTATCTTAGGTTCTGGACTTAAATGAGGTTAAGTGAGAAGAGATAAGTCATTACATATAATCTTTTTGGATTGGTGAAAAAGTTAAGTGGAATGCGTTAAATAAATCTTCGATTGAAAATTTTGAGTGGGAGAAGAATGAATAAAAATAAAATAGTTATCAAAACATTATTACATGCACAAAATTAGATTTGAGTAGATTTCTAATTAAAATGTATCAAAACAAGAAATATTTATGACTTTTCAAACAATAAGTTATTAGTTTTTCTTGTTAAGTTTCAATTTATTGGGTTGACAAAAATATACAAAACAAGGTTAAAATAAAGAACTAACAAAAGTAATAGTAATACATGATCATGAAGGTAGTAATACAAAATAAAGAACTAACAAGGTTAAAATGCAGAACTAACAAGGTTAAAATGAAGAACTAAAAAGTGTCAAAAATCAAATATACATAGATGATCATGAAGGTAGTAATATAAAATAAAGAACTAACAAGAGTATTAGTCATACATGATCAGCTCTAGCCATGGTCTAGAATATTCTAGTCATGTCATGCCCAGTAGGCAATGTATTAGGTACAAAATACGAGCTAACAGATGCTCGGGGCTAAACGCCACACAAACGAATATGCACAATAAGTGGGAGAACAAAATAGAAACCCACTCAATCGGTTTGGTGCTCCGCGTGGTCACCATCCTCGAAAATAAACGAAAGATCCTCTGGCTCCGCTACCAGATATGGCAAAGCAAAACCAGTGGAATTAGACCCCAAATGCTATGAACTAAAACCAGCAAGTACCACATAGTAAGGCCAAATGCTATGAACTAAAACCAGCAAACAACACAACTATAATATACTAAACAGCATATAACTACAAGCATATAAAAGCACCATGAAACATAAAAATAACTGTTGATGTAAAGTAAAGTTGAGCACATAAACACATACACGTCATGGCCATTAAAGGTGGCATGCACGGATCACGGAAGGGTAAAATCAATAAACATGTAAATGACAATAACCAGTGAAAAGTAAACGCATAGGGGCCAATAATCATGAAAAGGAAAAGATAAGTCGGCAAGCAACACGAAGATACAGAAACTTCTCGAAATAGGAACCATAACCCTTGAACCAAATAATAACCCGGATTATAATTCTTTTCCTGAGTCAAACATATTCTCTCGTTACTTACCGGAACGTAACCATGCGAGAAAAGAAAAAACCCTGGACAAGCAATAGTAACAATCAATCAAGAACGACAAAGCGATGTCTACGGCTTGCTATCATTAGATAACTAAGGTGACATAATTACTAACAAATGCAATATTGAGAACCTCTCTATTGGTGACTTGACCTGCAGAGAGAAATTCAGAAACGGTCATAACCAAGATTGAGTAGCACCAATTCTTAATCCTCTCAACATTGGGGGTGTATCTCCGTCGCTGATGATTCCTGTTCAACCAGGATACTATCAGTCAGCCACACCACTCCAACTAGAAGATCCTCTCGAAGCTATCCGAGAATTGCGTGCACATGTCGATATTTTAAAGAACAAAGACCAACTTCACAAGCTCGGGTGAAACATCCTTATCCTCCGCATTGGGATAATGTTCCGTTCCCTCCTAAATACAAACGCTAATCGATAGTCTTGATTGAAGGCAGTACATCACCGAGCCAATATATCAATTACTTCAATATAATGATGGCTTATCTGCAGAAAGATGTTGCCCTCCTTACTAGATTATTCGTGGGATGCTTGGCCAGCATACAATTGCTATCGCAGTTTACCTGATAACTGCATATCCTTATTTGATGACATGAAGTATGTTTTTCTCTCACGATTATATGAGGGAGGCATGGATATAATGATGTCTTCACTAATCGATATTAAATAGAAGGAGAAGAAATCCGCTAGTAAATTCGTTGAGCGTTTCAAGCAGGCAACTCTGAAGTTACCCTCTGTATTCCAGACATTGCATTCATTAATACCTACAAAAATGACCTATTGCCTATAGTAGGGTTATGGACAGGTCCAACTCAATTTCAAGATTGGACGGCGTTCATTATCGGGGTCAAAGCTGCTGAAGGCAACGCAAAAATGGCATGCAATTTAGGGTTACAAATGACCAATGCTGAAGGAAATTGTCCCTCCAATAGTGCGAATAATCGTAACAGCAAAGGAAATGTGGCCTTGACCATAAATTTGTCAAAGTGACCCACCTATCCTGCAATACAAAATCCTAAAGAGTCTTCCTGGCCTAAGAAATAATACGCCTTTGACGAGAGCGATATCCCCACAAAATTTGAATGCTTGATAAAAAGCAACAAGTTACAGTTGCCTGATGTTAAGCGATCAAATGAGGCTGGTAAAACAGACGGCCCAAAGTACTGCTTGTACCACCGATATATATATTACCCTACCAAGGCTTGTTATGTCTGATGCAGCAGTTGATAGATGCTAAAGCTATCACCTTCACAACGAAGAGAAGACAGTCACTGCCAATATGGTGTTTCTTCAATTCGGCGACTTTCCAGCACGAGAAGTCCCGAACGGCATATTCCCAAAACCTCGAGCTACGATAAAAGTACTAAATCTTCTACTGCCTAGAAGTCAAACAAAGGAATAGGTGCCTCTTACCACAGATCATGGCGAGATTATGTGGATTCATCCCGACCTGTTGACAGATTGGGACCAAGGAGAAGTATCTTCCAATTCAAAATCTAAGAAGGGTAAGAAGTATAAATCATGCAATATAATTTCTTCAGACCCTCATTCAGACGGAGATCAGGACCAACGTCAAGAAGATGTATCTCTGGAGATCAGACTTCAAAATCTGAACATTACTCCACCAAGCTCTACTCACAAGCTTCGCTTGACGCACCGACAATAGTCCATGATTGGCAGCGTTCCACTATATAGGGCACAACAAATTTTTAATTCTTATGAAGGTGTTCCTACACAAATTCTTTCTCCTTCTTCTGCTGAGTCAGAGCATCGACCTTGACTCAGGTGTTTTAGGAGGATCGCCCCCAATTTTATCGATACAACCAACAATCGGTACATTTGATACAAAATATAGGGTATAATTTCCAGAAAGCTGAAGGTTTGAACTTTAGAAAGGGACGACGTATTCTTCTACAACTTTGATGATAGTCCAATAAATCCTGCAGTGGATTGGTCTATGAGGAGACCAGCCCATAGACTCGCTCCAAGAAGGGGCATAATAAAAAGAAACTCAAGTCTTCTAACATGTACTTTGTCACGACCCGCACCCGAAATAGGGCACGAGTGTGTGGGTACGTCCATCCTACGCCGCAACATCGGCAGTAGAACGTTGTCTAGGTCACAATAAATACTAAACATAACTCACAACCTGTCAATGATATCAACTCCAATAAGGAGGATAATGAAATAACATCTCATAATAGCTCATAAATGTATACTCAATCATAAAACTATAAGAATATAAATGACACGATAAAAGATAGGAATGATAACATAAGTCAAACACAATGTCTCAATAGAGATAAACTACAGTCTAGCTGTCCAACATAAAGTCTCCACAAGTCTCAACATAAACTAAGAATAAGTCTAAAAATAAACTCAAAATAACCTCAAATAAGTCTCAATGCATAAGATAAATACTGTCTAAATAGCTGCAGGTAGTGTCTCCTCTAAGATCTCTGGTGTGTAGTCTACATCTATACCTGGACCATAATGTGTCGGACACCAGTCCTCTAGGTCGCAGTCTGGAAAAATATTTCTAGTCATGATGGAACAAAGTACATCTCTAACAGCAGTTCTACATCAATGATATAAACTATGTAGCAGTAAATAGATGGAAATATACAAGATGTATATACATGTACGAGAGATACACAATAAAGGGAATACTGAAAATTAATACAAGAATAAACAATATGGTAATGAACAAGAATACTAATGACTAAGTGTGTGAGTACTAGCTTTAACATGTGATCGGCTTAGGAACTTGTACACGAATACTGGCCTAGCTAGTCACACGTGCGGTGTATGACCAACACTAATATGAGAACAAGACTTGTACATGAAGGGTATGATCACATATCTACACTAAACTACTGTCCACCCCCGACTGGTATAGTAGATCCAACCATGGTATGCTATGGCACGGGATTCTCTAGGAAGGTAGCAAGTCTCCCCGAGAATCAGTACCTGTATATGTATAAGATAACCAATGAAACAAGACTTGTACAAGATACACCATATACAAGGAATAACATCTCATGACGATATCCGGATATACCAATCCGTGTAACCATCGTGTCAAAGAATATGGATATTTACACTAGATACAATAAACATAGAGGATATCATAAATAAGAAACTATCAAAAAAATGCACAAAAAAGAACAAAAATCGACGGAAAACAAAAAAATGACAAAAAAACTCAAAAATGACTAAAAACAATAAAAAATTACCGAAAAGAAGCAAAAATGAATAAAAATTGATAAAAAACAAGAAAAAAAGATCAAAAATGACAAAAGGTAAAAAGCTGTCTGAAAAGAATAAAAAGGAACAAAATCGACCAAAAATTATAAAAAAAAATAAAAAAAACGAGAAAAAATATCAAAAATAAAAAAAGAACAAAAAAGACCAAAAACAAAAAAATGGAACAAAAAGACAAATAGGACAAAAACAAAAAAATGACCAAAAAGGCCCAAAATGGCAAAAAAAACGTGATCGAAACTGACCAAAATGAAAAAAAATGATCAAAAATAGCAAAAAAGGAACAAAAATTGACCGAAAACGACAAAAATCGAAAAAAAAACAAAAATGACAAATAAGAACAAAAACGTCAAAAAGAACAACCGACAAAAATTGAAAAAGGACCAAAACGATAATAAATGACAAAAAACGAAAAAAACCATAAAAACCGAGCAAAAAGAACAAAAACGACAAAAAAGAACAAAAAAACCGACAAAAAATTGACAGAAAAGACAAAACAAAGAACAAAAAAGGCAAAAAAAGGCCAAAACAATATAAAAAACCAAATACGTCCAAAAAGAACAAAAATCGATTAAAAACGACAAAAAAGAGAAAAAGATAAAAAATGAGCAAAAATGAACAAAAAAGAACAAAAATCGACCAAAAACGATCAAAAACGACAAAATAATAAAAAATTATTACATTACAAACTCAATTACATCACACGGTAGAACAAACATGGTGAATGCAATTTACATTACATTGCATGGTTTGATTACATGTTCCAACAAAACATGATAATATAATTAGAACAAACATGGTGAATGCAATTGACATTACATTACATGGTTTGATTACATGTTCCAACCAAACATGATAATATAATTGTAATTCCATTACATTACAAACTCAATTCCATTACGATTACAATTATATTAAAGTGAACCAAACACAACCTAAGTTATTTATCTTAGGTTCTGAACTTAAATGAGGTTAAGTGAGAAGAGATAAGTCATTACATATAATCTTTTTGGATTGGCAGAAAAGGTAAGTGGAATGCGTTAAATAAATCTTTGATTGAAAATTTTGAGTGGGAGGAGAATGAATAAAAATAAAATAGTTATCAAAACATTATTACATGCACAAAATTAGATTTGAGTAGATTTCTAATTAAAATGTATCGAAACAAGAAATATTTATGACTTTTAAAACAATAACTTATTAGTTTTTCTCTTTAACTTTCAATTTATGGGGTTGACAAAAATGTACAAAACTAGGTTAAAATAAAGAACTAACAAAAGTAATAGTAATACATGATCATGAAGGTAGTAATACAAAATGAAGAACTAACAAGGTTAAAATGCAGAACTAACAAGGTTAAAATGAAGAACTAAAAAGCGTCAAAAATCAAATATACATAGATGATCATGAAGGTAGTAATATAAAATAAAGAACTAACAAGAGTATTAGTCATACATGATCAGCTCTAGCCATGGTCTAGAATATTCTAGTCATGTCATGCCCAGTAGGCAATGTATTAGGTACAAAATACGAGCTAACAGATGCTCGGGGCTAAACGCCACACAAAAGAATATGCACAATAAGTGGGAGAACAAAATAGAAACCCACTCAATCGGTTTGGTGCTCCACGTGGTCACCATCCTCGGAAATAAACGGAAGATCCTCTGGCTCCGCTACCAGATCTGGCCAAGCAAAACCAGTGGGATTAGACTCCAAATGCTATGAACTAAAACCAGCAAGTACCACAAAGTAAGGCCAAATGCTATGAACTAAAACCAGCAAACAACACAACTATAATATACTAAACAACATATAACTAAAAGCATATAAAAGCACCATGAAACATAAAAATAACTGTTGATGTAAAGTAAAGTTGAGCACATAAACACATACATGTCATGGCCAGTAAAGGTGGCATGCACGGATCACGGAAGGGTAAAATTTATAGACATGTAAATGACAATAACCAATGAAAGGTAAACACATAGTTGTCAATAATCATGAAAAGGAAAAGATAAGTCGGCAAGCAACTCGAAGATACAAAAACTTCTCGAAATAGGAACCATAACCCTTGAACCAAATAATAACCAGGATTATAATTCTTTTCCTGAGTCAAACCTATTCTCTCGTTACTTACCGGAACGTAACCATGCGAGAAAAGAAAAAACACTGGACAAGCAATAGTAACAATCAATCAAGAACGACAAAGCGATGTCTATGGCTTGCTATCATTAGATAACTAAAGTGACATAATTACTAATAAATGCAATATTGAGAACCTCTCTATTGGTGACATGCCCTGCAAAGACAAATTCAGAAGGGGTCATAAACCAAGATTGAGTAGCACCAATTCTTAATCCTCTCAACATTGGGGGTGGATCTCCATCGCTGATGATTCCTGTTCAACCAGGATCCTATCAGTCGCCACACCACTCCGACTACAAGATCCTTTCGAAGCTATCCGAGAGTTGCGTGCACATGTCAATATTTTAAAGAACAAAGACCAACTTCACAAGCTCGGGTGAAACATCCTTATCCTCCGCATTGGGTTAATATTCCGTTCCCTCATAAATACAAACGCTAATCGATAGTCTTGATTGAAGGCAGTACATCTCCGAGCCAATATATCAATTACTTCAATATAATGATGGCTTATCTGCAGAAAGATGTTGCTCTCCTTACTAGATTATTCGTGGGATACTTGGCCAGTATACAATTGGTATCGTAGTTTACCTGATAACTGCATATCCTCGTTTGATGACATAAAGTATCTTTTTCTCTCACGATTATATGAGGGAGGCATGGATATGCTGATGTCTTCACTAATCGATATCAAACAAAAGGAGAAGAAATCCGCTAGTAAATTCGTTGAGCGTTTCAAGCAGGCAACTCTGAAGTTATCCCCTGTATTCCAGACTTCGCATTCATTAATACCTACAAAAATGACCTATTGCCTATAGTAGGGCTCTGGACAGGTCCAACTCAATTTCAAGATTGGATGGCGTTCATTATCGGGGCCAAAGCTGCTGAAGGCAACACAAATATGGCATACAATTTGGGGTTACAAATGACCAATGCTGAAGGAAATCGTCCCTCCAATAGTGCGAATAATCGTAACAGCAAAAGAAATGAGGCCTTGACCATAAATCTGTCAAAGTGACCCACCTCTCATGCAATACAAAATCCTACAAAGTCTTCCTAGCCTAAGAAATAATATGCATTTGACGAGAGCAATATCCCCAAAAATTTTGAATACTTGATAAAAAGCAACAAGTTATAGTTGCCTGATGTTAAGCGACCAAATAAGGCTGGCAAAACAGACGCCCCAAAGTACTGCTTGTACCACCGATATATACATTACCCTACCAAGGCTTGTTATGTCTGATGCAGCAGTTGATAGATGCTAAAGCTATCACCTTCACAACAAAGAGAAGACAGTCACTGTCGATATGGTGTTTCTTCAATTCGGCGACTTTCCAGCACGAGAAGTCCCGAACGACATATTCCCAAAACCTTGAGCTACGATAAAAGTGATAAATCTTCTACTGCCTAGAAGTCAAACAGAGAAATCGGTGCCTCTTACCATATATCATGGCGAGATTATGTGGATTCATCCCGACCTGTTGACAGATTGGGACCATGGAGAAGTATCTTCCAATTCAAAATCTAAGAAGGGTAAGAAGTATAAATCATGCAATATAATTTCTTCATACCCTTATTCAGACGGAGATCAGGACCAACGTCAAGAAGATGTATCTCTCGAGATCAGACTTCAAAATCTGAATATTACTCCAACAAGCTCTACTCACAAGCTTCGCTTGACGCACCGACAATATTCCATGATTGGCAGCGTTCCACTATATAGGGCACAACAATTTTTCAATTCTTATGAAGGTGTTCCTACACAAATTCTTTCTCCTTCTTCTACAACCATTAGAGCATCGATCTTGACTCATGTGCTTGAGGAGGATAGCCCCCAATTTTTTCGATACAACCAACAATCTGTACATTTGATGCAAAATATAGGGTATGATTTCCAGAAAGCTGAAGGTTTGAACTTTAGAAAGGGACGACGTAATCTTCTATAACTTTGATGATAGTCCAATAAATCCTGTAGTGGATTGGTCAATGACGAGACCAGCCCACAGACTCGCTCCAAGAAGGGGCATAATACAAAGAAACTCAAGTCTTCTAACATGTACTTTGTCACGACCCACACCTGGAATAGGGGCACGAGTGCGTGGGTACATCCAGCCTATGTCGCAGCATCGGCGGTAGAATATTGTCTAGGTCACAATAAATACTAAACATAACTCACAACCTGTCAATGATATCAACTCCAATAAGGAGGATAATAAAATAACATCTCACAATAGCTCATAAATGTATACTCAATCACAAAACTATAAGAATATAAATGGCACGATAAAAGATAGGAATGATAACATAAGTCAAACACAATGTCTCAATAGAGATAAACTACAGTCTAGCTGTCAAACATAAAGTCTCCACAAGTCTCAACATAAACTAAGAATAAGTCTAAACATAAATTCAAAATAACCTCAAATAAGTCTCAATGCATAAGATAAATACCGTCTAAATAGCTGCAGGTAGTGTCTTCTTTAAGATCTCTGGTGTGTAGTCTGCATCTATACCTGGACCGTAATGTGTCAGACACCAGTCATCTAAGTCGCAGTCTGGAAAAATATTTTCAGTCAGGATGGAACAAAGTACATCTCTGACAGCAGTTCTATATCAATGATATAAACTATGTAGCAGTAAATAGATAGAAATATACAAGATGCATATACATGTACGAGAGATACACAATAAAGGGAATACTGGAAATAAATACAAGAATAAACAATATGGTAATGAACAAGAATACTAATGACTAAGTATGTGAGTACTAGCTTTAACATGTGATCGGCTTGGGAACTTGTACACGAATACAGGCCTGGCTAGTCACACGTGCGGTGTATGACCAATACTAACATGAGAAGAAGACTTGTACATGAAGGGTATGATCACATATCTACACTAAAATACTCTCCACCCCCGACTAGTATAGTAGATTCAACCATGGTACGCTATGGCACAGGATTCTCTAGAAAGGTAGCAAGTCTTTCCGAGAATAAGTATTTGTACATGTACAAGATAACCAATGAAACAAGACTTGTACAAGATACACCATATACAAGGAATAACATCTCATGACGAGATCCGGATATACCAATCCGTGTAACCATCGTGTCAAGGAATATGGATATTTACACTAGATACAATGAACATAGAGGATATCATAAATAAGAAACTATCATAGAATGTACTCGCCTTGGGTCCTTAGCTGGCAATACCAATGTCCTGCTCCTGAAGTCTCGTAGGACGATCCAATGGTCCTATATACGTATAATATCATATAATATAGCATCAGTCGTTAAACTAGCACACGCACAAACACAATATACTGAACTTAGCACCTACACCAGGGTGACACTGGTCAACTAGGGTCAAGTGTGCGTCTAATTGCACGGGTGTCGCATCTGCAAATGATGTACAAAATAGACTGTCAAAATAATACGGGTCTCACCAGTAAGTCAGTGTACATATGGCAGTCATAATTAACCTTATCATTTAATTACTTATAATATGCATATACATACCATATATTTATATATATATATAACAACCAATAATTATATGTATACCAAAAGAATACATATACTGAATATATATATACATATACCAAGTAAATAATATATATATATATATATATATATATATATATATATATATATATATATATATATATATATATATATGTACCAATTGAATACATATACTATATATGTATATATGTATATATATATACCAATACATATATACTAACATATATATATATATATATATATATGTACCAATTGAATACATATACTATATATGTATATATGTATATATATATATACCAATACATATATACTAACATATACTATTGAATACATATATATATATATATATATATATATATATATATATATATATATATATATATATATCAAATACGTATATACTAAACATATACTAATAAGTAGTATATACATACCAATTATATACATACACCCATCAAAATACATATATGCGTATACAACCAATCACAAAAGAAAATGCTCCTCACCTTTGCTTCGGCGTGCATGTGCACGAGATCGGCGATGACGACGACGATGTTGATGACGATGATGACGTTAATGATGATGATGCCGACAATGTTGATGACGATGATGATGATGACAAGGCAGGGTCGAAGTGATAATGGGTCATCGACGGGGTCAAAGTACAGCAGGTCGTCGATGTGGTGGCAGCGTTCAGTCGCTGTTGTCGGGCTCCGGTCGTGACGAGGAGGGCGGACGGGTGTAGACGAGCGGGGCTGTTCGATCGAGGTATTCAGCGGGGTTGGCTGGTGTATGAGATGGGAGGGGAAGAATTATGGAGTCGGGGAAGAAACCGAGGATGGTGGTGGTCGGTGCTCCGTTACAGTCGGGCTGAGGCGGTGACTCTGGTGAGGGAACGGAGAAGAGGAGGGTGGACTCGGGGAGAGGACCGGAGAAAGTCGAGGAGGAGAACGGTGAGCAGCGATTGAAGTCCGGCCAGCTGCTATGGTCGAGATGACTCGGCGGGGCTGTCAATGGAGGCGGTGCAGCGGCTCCGGCGAGGGGGTTGCTCCGGTCGTGCAGGCTCAGGTCGACGGGGGCGGAGGAAGGAGATCCGGTCGATGAGTGCAACGAGGCTCCGGCGAGCTTCGATCGATTTCGGCTGGTGGTTCGACAAGGAGGGGTGGATGGGAAGGAGTCGGCTAAGCTTAGGGGTTTAGGTATAGAAAAAAGAAAAGAAAAAGTAGAGAAAAGAATATATATATACACATGTAAGGGGGTTGGTTTGACCTAGAAATTAGCTTGGTCAAATCCTTGGAAAAAGGACTTGACTTGTCATGTAGGTATTTCAAAGGGCTAGGATTTGGTTTGATTCAAAATGGAGGGTTAGGATTACATTGGTTCAAAATAATAGAGGCTATGGTTTGAGGAGGTTGATGTTTAGTTACACCCTCCCAAAAATTATGGAAAAATTCACATAAAGAAGAAATGGGTTTCTTCACGTGCTGTGTCCAATGGGGTGGACACCTTAATATACTTTTGCATAAAAGTGCCCAACAATTGGAAAATTGCACAAAGTTAGATTTATGGTTTAATTTAATTAAAATAAATGTAATTGGTGTTCTAAAATTAATTAGAAGTACATGGGGCTAAAATTTGGTGGAATACTAGTGTCATGAATGAAGAAGACTCAGAATAGAATATTACCCTAATTTAGGTTGCACGAAATGGGTCAAGATTGTGTCTCCAATTTCGATTGGAACGCATAAGGATGCAAAGTTGGATTTATATAGAATTAAAAATAAACGTTTGGGACAAAAATAATGCGCCTAAAATGTAGCACAAGAGAGCATAATTATAAGTTACACAAGGGTCAGAAAAGAAGGCAGGCATGTCTAGGACAAAGGTATAAAATTTGTTGGAAGGCAAAAGCTAGGGTAGCGCTCCAAATATTGAAGCAACGGTAAGGCGCAACAATTAAATAAAATTATGGCTATTAAATATAAATAAATGTCGTACAATTATTACAAATAAATACACATAATACTTATACTATATAAAAAGACAAAAATACCCCTATTTCAGAATGTGGTGGTGACAAGTCTACCCTCCTTAAAAATATTTTGTCCTCAAAATTTAAGATCCTCAATAGTTGTATTTACTCATTATATTATTTTCCATCAAAATTTAAATTTATCAAACCAAATAATCATGAAGTAAATCCACATTATTATTTCACAAAATTTTCAAAATATCATATTCCTGAAAATCCTCGAAATAAAAATTAGATTCCATTCTTATTACAATCTTATTCAAAAAATTTAGTTAATAATTAAATACTCAAAAATTTAATATCCAATCCTCTAATTTAAATCCAATCAATGCATATTTAGAAAATCTAAAGTCTCATCCCAAAATTTGAATTCAAACACTAATCCATTAATGATTTACTCCTCTATTCTTTTTCCATACAACACTCATAAATGTAATAGTTATAAAATCTTCAAATACCGCATTCAATTTATATCTTAAATTTATATCTTGCGGTCAATAAATATAATGATAATCTGCTTAAACTCCTCAAATTTTAATGACAATTTCAATCATAGCCTAATCTTCATAAAATCTATGATTTTAAGAAATTGTCAATTCTGCCATATTGAGTTCTCAACTCTTTATCTAAATTAATGTTTATCCTCAAAATTTAAGGCACATTGTCTCTCTTTGTCAAGTCATAACCTCTTCACTACTCTTCAATATGGTCAAACCCCCAACAATCAGAGTCTTGGAAAATCCTACCTACAGTCATACAACATGCAATCTAGAAAAAATATATGTATGGTTTATGGTCTATTTTGTCATGGTATTACAGTCTCTGTCAGGGTGTACTACTAACTATATTTTAGCAAAACCTTACTGATACAAGCTACGGTACTAAGAAATCAATCAATCAATCAAATAGAAAGGAACATGAGGAAAGAAAAGAACAGAACCTGCTAACACATCACCTGCAGTATCGGTCTCCTCGACCATCATCGCAAATGCTCCGTCCTGCTGGGGTGGCTCCCTCCACAGGTGCTGAGCAATCTGCGGTTCCACAGGTGGCCTACCTGGATCTCTATAATTTGGAGCTGCGCGCTGTCCGGGAGGATAATAAACTAGAGGACAGTCCCTCATTCGGTGTCCTATATCGCCATAGCGCAAACAAAGTCCTAGCCTCAATCTACAGCTCTCCCAAAGGTGACCTGGCTTCTTACAAAAATGATAAGTCTGCTGATCCTGCTGAACATGAACCGGTGCTTGGTGCTGTTGGTGGTTATACTGAAACGTCCTCGGCTCCTACTGAATATGGGGATACTTGACCGGTCTTGTGCTACCACTCATATCTCCAGAAATATTATGACTCCTCTTAGGCCTGAGATCTAGATCATCTTCTGCAATCTAGGCATCTATCAAGATATCCCTAAAGGTAGCGGTACGACGGCTAGAAGTGCACGACCTAATCTCTCTAATCAGCCCCTTTCTAAATTTCTGGGCTCTGTCTCCTGGATCTCGAATCATAGACGATGCAAAGTGGCTCAATCGACAGAATTTTGTAACATAATCGTCGACCGACATGGTTCCTTGGACCAAGTCATGGAACTAACTTTCCAAAGTTCCCAAGGCCACGTCGGAAAAGAAATTCTCCTTGAAAAGCTCCTTGAATGTCTCCCAAGTAAGTCCTTCGTCAGTGAGTCTTGGTTCCGTACGATACCACATCAGCGCAATATCAAACATCTGACTGCCAGCGGCCTCGATCTGAAGAATCTCTGGAATCTTCGCCAAACGCAAGTTCCTCTCTATATCCTCTAGCCATTCATCAGTATAGAGTATTCCTTCTGTGCCTTTGAACTCTCGAGGCATCATCCTCTTGAAGTCCACTATAGTGCCTCGTCTCTGCTGTTGCTGCTGGCCAACTCTCTCAACTGCTTGTAGTGCCATCATGTGAGCGTTCTCCATGCTTTCTCTTATCAGTCCAGTCTGCGCTTGGTGTGCCTCTGCCTGCACTCTCTGAACCTCATCTTGAACTCACTGAGCTTCTGCTGTTACTCTCTGGGCATCTACCATGCCCTGGATCAAGGTAAATATTTGTGCCCCATCAATGGGTATACCTGCGGGAAGCAGAGTCGGTGGAGGTGGAAGGTTCTCCGTTATAGCTGGGGCAACACTCGGAACAGGTAGAAGTAGAGGAACTCCAGATGTCTGTCCATCAGGTGGAGAGGTGGCAGACCCCTCTGAAGTTGATGCTCCTACTCTCATAGATCTTGTCTTCGGTGACATCCTAAAGACAGACCGAAAAGAATAAATTTATGCAATAGATACGATATCATCAAGGGAGGACAGTAAAATTCTAAGGAAAGCAATATTCAGAAGGAATAAGGATAATAAGACAGATAGATTAGAAAATATTCCTAGTTGTGATTGATTATCCGCTCTCATCCTAGTATGCTATATCCTAGATCCTATCGCAGGCACGCAGTAGTACAATTAAGATGTCGTACTACCACGACATCGCACAACTTATGAAGTCTGACCTGCATGGGCCACCACTAAAAATGTGTCACGACCCACACTTGGAATAGGGGCACGAGTGCGTGGGTATGTCCAGCCTACGCCGCAGCATCGGCAGTAGAACGTTGTCTAGGTCACAATAAATACTAAACATAACTCATAACCTGTCAATGATATCAACTCCAATAAGGAGGATAATGAAATAACATCTCACAATAACTCATAAATGTATACTCAATCACAAAACTATAAGAATATAAATGGCACGATAAAAGATAGGAATGATAACATAAGTCAAACACAATATCTCAATAGAGATAAACTACAGTCTAGCTGCCCAACATAAAGTCTCCACAAGTCTCAACATAAACTAAGAATAAGTCTAAACATAAACTCAAAATAACCTCAAATAAGTCTCAATGCATAAGATAAATACCGTCTAAATAGCTGCAGGTAGTGTCTCCTCTAAGATCTCTGGTGTGTAGTCTGCATCTATACCTGGACCATAATGTGTCAGACACCAGTCCTCTAAGTCGCAGTCTGGAAAAATATTTCCAGTCAAGATGGAACAAAGTACATCTCTAACAGCAGTTCTACATCAATGATATAAACTATGTAGCAGTAAATAGATGGAAATATACAAGATGTATATACATGTATGAGAGACACACAATAAAGGGAATACTGGAAATAAGTACAAGAATAAACAATATAGCAATGAACAAGAATACTAATGACTAAGTGTGTGAGTACTAGCTTTAACATGTGATCGGCTTGGGAACTTGTACACGAATACTGGCCTGGTTAGTCACACGAGCGGTGTATGACCAACTCTAACATGAGAACAAGACTTGTACATAAAGGGTATGATCACATATCTACACTAAAATACTCTCCACCCCCGACTGGTATAGTAGATCCAACCATGGTACGCTATGGCACAGGATTCTCTAGAAAGGTAGCAAGTCTCCCCGAGAATCAGCGTCTGTACATGTACAAGATAACCAATAAAATAAGACTTGTACAAGATACACCTGTCACTACCCCATTTCCAGGGCAGGATATTTTATTTTTATTTTTATTTGGTTAATTGTGTATTGATCATAATTAATTATATTTATATTTAATTAGTGGTTGTATTATTTTTTATTAGTTGTTTTAGGATTTTGGCTAGCCTGGACCCATGTCAGACCCTAGTGGACCCCTGTTAGACCCGACCAACACCCTTTTTAGACTTATTTATTGGCTTAGTATAGTTAATTATATTTTAATTAGCTAGTTAGAGTGATTAGGAATTTATTAGAGTGCATTTGGAACCCCAAACCTAAACCCTTTGTTAGGATGACTAAAATGGAGGACATTTTAGTTATTTTATTAATGTAAACCCTACTTTATATGTATGGCCGGCCCTCCCCTAACCCTAATTCCTTCATGACCGAAACCCCCTCTCTCTCCATTCCATTCTTCTTCTTCTTTACTCTTTTCTCCATTATCTTCTTCTTCCTTCTTCCAATTTCTTCATATTTCAAGTTAGTTCTTCACTTTCTTCTTCTATTTCTTCCATCAATGTAAACCCTAACCCTTTAATTTTCCCTAAACTAGGTGTGTAGAGCTTAGAATTGGTTTTGGAGCTTGGGTTGGAGGCTTGGAAGCTTGGTGTGGTGTATTTGGGACTTTTTGGAGACTTTGGCCTTGGGATTCCAACTCCCAAGAGGTAAACCGTAACTTTCCTCTTATTGATTGCTTTAATATAGTGTAATTAGTAGTTTAGAACCTTCCTAGACCTTAAGGCTATCCATGGGAGGAAGTTAGAGCATGTTTGGTTGTGTTTGGAGACTTTGACATTAGGTTTTGTGTCAATTTTGGGTGAAATCCGAGATTAGCCCAATTTTGGGTGATGCCCTAGGTTAGAAGGACTTAGGTAGACGTGCTTGGGTGTCTTGAGAGTAAGTACATATCTCCGTTCGGACACGTGAGATCGTGTCGCACAGATTTGATATTTCGGGCGATTTAGGAGTTTTTCGTCGTCGTGGGTACCACATGCCTGTGGGATTTTGCCACGGACCTAGAATTGGATAGTTAGCATTTTTTAAGGTTTTAGACATCGATTAGAACTCGTGGGTAAATTTTGGATCAATTCCGAGTAGGTTTGGTATACGTTTCACGAGGTATCGCTAACCGCACTCCACGTGTTCGTCGAAATGACCAAATGGCCATTTTGACTTGGTTTCTAGGTTTTGGGCTTGTGCGCGGGTTGATTTAGCTTCGGGGAGTGTGTACTAGGGTTCTCGAGTTATATTTTATATATTTATAAGTATTTATATGTGTTTGGGTGGTTGTGCGTGTTTTGGTGTGGTTGTGTGTGGTTGTGTGTGTTAGTGTGTTAGTGTGTGTTTGTGTATAAGTGTGTGTATGTATATATATATATATATATATATATATATATATATATATGAGTATATATATATATATATATATATTATATATATATATATATATATATATATATATATATGTATATGTATGTATGTGTGTGTGTGTGTATATATATATGTGTTTGTATATGTATATATGAGTGTGTATATATATATATATTTGTGTAGGTGTTTATATATATATATATATATATATATATATATATATATTATATATATATATATGAGTGTGTTTGTATATATATATATATATGTATGTATGAGTATGTGTGTGTATATATATATATGTGTGTGTATGTATATATATGTGAGTGTGTGTTTATATATATGTATGAGAGTGTGTGTATATATATACATATGTGTGTTTATATATATATGTGAGTGTGTGTTTATATATATGTGTATAAGTGTGTGTATATGTATATATGGTTGTGTGTGTATATATATATGTATATATGTTTGTGTATATATCTATATATGTAAGTGTGTGTGTGCATATGTGTCGAGGTGTGTGTGTGAGTGTGCTAGAGAGGAGTTGAGAGTGAGTCAGAGGGAGAGATTAGAGAGCAGTGCAGCAGCAGCAACTAGCGCAGCAACGCAAGCATCAGCTGCAGGCTGCGCAGCGCCGCGACAGCAGCGGCAGCATGCCTGCAGTAGAGCAGCGCAGCAGTGGCGTTTAGCCGCGGCAGCAGGCCGTGCAGCGCCATGGCAGCATCAAGCATCAGCTACAGCAGCAGCATGCAGGCATCTGCAGCAGCAGCAGCAGTAGCATTTGTAGTAGTAGCCGCAACAGCTAGTAGCAGTCGCAGCAGCTAGTGCAGGCAGCGCAGTTTTGCCGCAGCAGCGGTAACCCCCTCCCCCTTCTTTTATATATGTATGTATATATATATAAAGATGTATATATATATATGGATAGATTTATATAGATATATAGATAGGTATATGTATATACATATTGATAAGTATAGATATATTTAGATAGAGGTAGATGGAGATATATATGTATGGGTAATGGGTATGTATATATGTATATGTGATATATATATAGATATGTTGGTATATATACATATGTGTTAGATATATATATTAGCCTATATATATATATATATATATATATAGTTAGTTAGTTAGTTAGTTAGCAAGTGTTAGTGAGGGGTAGGCTTGAGTATCTCAATACCTTGAGATACTCAAGGTATTGGGTATCGGGGCGAGGTATTGAGCGTTTGCCTAGGAATAAGGTTAGGGTTCAGTTTATATGTATAGGTGTATATATTTACGTGTGTTAGCGTATGCTTTAGTGGGTATAGGCAGGGTGTGTATCTTAGGTCGAGGTATCGGATACCGAGGGTATCCCGGTATCTCAAGGAGGCCAGTTTGAGGGTTTATTAGCTTAATGACCTGGTTTTGACCTAGAATTTAGGGACACCCTAGTTTGACCTAGAGTTGACCGTAGTTGCCCCCGTTGACCGCCAAAGTCAATATTTGACCTAGTTTTGACCTATGGTTGACTTTTTGGACCCTAGGTTGACTTTTTTGACCCCGATTTCACCGGTTTGACCCGTTTGACCTAGAACAACCCTTGAAGCTTATTTTTTTGTTATTTTATATCTGTTTAACTTATTAGAATCCCGTTTTAACCTTGCTTTTCGTATAGGTCCTTGCGATGCCAGTTCGGATTGCTAGTTGCTCAGGACGTCAGGCAAGTACATTCTCTGATAGTTTTCATTATTTGATGATTATTATGATTCAGCTTCTAGTATAGTATTGTCTTATTTTTCTGGCACGACACGAACTTGTATTTCTGGATTCATTTACTTGCGACACATAAATTTCATGTTTCTGGCCTCTATTCTGGAATCACCTACTAGCATCAGCTACTGGCATCACAACGTGACTCACTACAGGCATCACTCATGTTTCTGGCTGGACTCATACTTGATTTGCGTATCGGGTCTTAGATTCACTTGTACTAGTCAGGACGGGGAAATACTCGAGTAGACATATAAAAATTCCTAACTGGAATCACCCCATCGTGTCTAATCTGGAATGATAGCAGTCGCACACCCAGTGCGCGGTGAGCCATACTTACCCCTAGCCGTTTACATGTCGAAACAGGTATTTCAAAGACACGAGTTCATTCTTTTTAGTCTGGACTCTCTTGTATTTTCTTGACCGGTCTCACTTATACTTTCTGGACTGGACTCGTTATATTTATTCTTGCTGGACTCACTACACATTCTTGTGCACGCACTTGATCTTAGTTTATATTTCTTGTATCCTGCAGTCATTACTATCTTGCTTCTGATTTTCATGCATCTTTACCTTTATGCACCAGTGATACATATATATTTCCTTGTTTCATATTTTATTTCCTTCTACTTGTGCTACTTGCTACAACTGTTTTATAGTTTTTATCATTTAACTGGAACTGCTGTTAGAGGTGTACTTGCTACAATCCTGATTGGATATATTTTTCAGAGGATACGGAGGATTGGTGTCCGACATTTTATGGACCTCAGCCTGTCGATGGTGCAGACAGGGACCCCCTAGTTCAGGAGTAATTTCTGGGTTGGTAGCTGGGATCACTAGGGCCTCAGTTGTTGTTTTTATTAGCTTTTGGTACCGAATTTGTCCCCGACTTTTGGTTTGAAACTTGTATTGTATTTGATTCAGGATGTTGTTGTATTATTATTATTATTATTGTTGTTGTTGTTGTTGTTATTTTAGTAGCAGTTGTTTAGACTTTATAGTTGTTAGACTTCTGTGTTATCTTATCGTGCTTAGATTCATGATTGAGTACTTGTGTTATCTTTATCATATTGCTCCTCCGTTTGGAGTTGAGATCTTGACAGATACCAATATTATTATGTGAGATTGTTAGCTAGATAGTAGACCTAGACAGCGTTCTACCGCCGATGCTGTGGCGTAGGTTGGACGTACCCACGACTCATGCCCAAATTTTCGGGTGCGGGTTGTGACAACACCATATACAAGGAATAATATCTCATGACGAGATCTCAATATACCAATCCGTGTAACCATCATGTCAAGGAATATGGATATTTATACTAGATATAATGAACATAGAGGATATCATAAATAAGAAACTATCAGAGAATATACTCGCCTGGGGTCCTTAGCTGGCAATACCAATGTCCTGCTCCTGAAGTCTCGCAGGACGATCCAATGGTCCTATATACATATAATATCATACAATATAGCATCAGTCGTTACACTAGCATACGCACAAACACAATATACTGAACTCAGCAGCTACACCAGGTTGACACTGGTCAACTAGGGTCAAGTGTGCGTCTAATTGCACTGGTGTCGCGTCTGTAAATGCTGTGCAAAACAGACAGTCAAAATAATACGGGTCTCGCCAGTACGTCAGTGTATATATGGCAGTCATAATTAACCTTATCATTTAATTATTTATAATATGTATATACATACCATATATTTATATATGTATATAACAACCAATAATTATATGTATACCAAAAGAATACATATACTGAATATATATATATATATATATATATATATATATATATATATATATATATATATATATATATATATACCAAGCGAATAATATACATATACTATATATATATTTATGTACCAATTGAATACATATACTATATATGTATATATGTGTATATATATACCAATACATACAAACTAACATATACTATTGAATAAATATGCTACATATATATATATATATATATATATATATCAAATATGTACATACTAAACATATACTAATAAGTAGTATATACATACCAATTATATACATACACCCATCAAAATATGTATACGCGTACGTATGCGTACACAACAAATCACAAGCGAAAATGCTTCTCACCTTCGCTTCGGCGTGCACGTGCACGAGATCGGCTATGACGACGACGACGACGACGATATTGATGACGACAATGATGACGACGTTGATAACGATGATGCCGACGATGTTGATGACGACGATGATGATGAGTCAGGGTCAAAGTGATAATAGGTCGTCGACAGGGTCAAAGTACAACGGGTCATCGATGGAGTGGCAGCATTCAGTCACTGTTGTCGGGCTCCGGTCATGACGAGGAGGGAGGACGGGTGTAGACGAGCGAGGCTGCTCGTTCGAGGTGTTCAGCAGGGTCGGCTGGTGTCTGAGATGGGAGGGGGAGAATCGTGGAGTCGGGAAAGAAACCGGGGATGGTGGTGGTCGGTGCTCCGGTGCAGTCGGGCTGAAGCGGTGACTCTAGTGGGGGAACGGAGGAGAGGAGGGTGGACTCGGGGAGAGGACCGGAGGAAGTGGAGGAGGAGAACGGTGAGCAGCGGTTGAAGTTAGGCGGGCTGCTGTGGTCGAGAGGACTCGACGGGGCTGTCAATGGAGGGGTGCAGCAGCTCCGGCGAGGGGGTTGCTCCGATCGTGCAGGCTCAGGTCGATGGGGGCGGAGGAAGAAGATCCGGTCGACTAGTGCAACGAGGCTCCGGCGAGCTTCGGTCAGTTTCGGATGGTGGTTCGACAGAGAGGGGTGGATAGGAAGGAGTCGGCTAAGCTTAGGGGTTTAGGTATAGAAAAAAGAAAAGGAAAAGTAGAGAAAAGAATATATATATACATATGTAAGGGGGTTGGTTTGACCTAGAAATTGGCTTGGTCAAACCCTTGGAAAAAGGGCTAGACTTGTCATTTAGGTATTTCAAAGGGCTAGGATTTTGTTTGATTCAAAATGGAGGGTTAGGATTACATTGGTTCAAAATAATGGAGGCTATGGTTTGAGGAGGTTGATGTTGAGTTACACATTCCCAAAAATTATGAAAAAATTCACATAAAGAAGAAATGGATTTCTTCACATGTTGTGTCCAATGTGGTAGACACCTTAATGCACTTTTGCATAAAAGTGCCCAACAATTAAAAAATGGCACAAAGTTAAATTTATGATTTATTTTAATTAAAATAAATGTAATTGGTGTTCTAAAATTAATTAGAAGTATATGGGGCTAAAATTTGGTGGGACACAAGTGTCATGAATGAAGAAGACTCAGAATAGCCTATTTCGCTGATTCTGCACTCTATATACCGGAGTATATGAAAGAAGAAGCTAATCAAGCTAATGATGAAGCTAAAAATACTCTAAAAGAAGAGCCTCTGATAATTAGAGTCAAAGGACATACTACTTGTCCAACCCCTTCGAAGCCTCTCGGCATCGAGATGCACAAGTCATCTCCATTGGTCATCAACCTTCGATGCAATGAGCAACCAACACTGGAGAATGAGCCACTTGTTATCGACCATCGTCATAAAAAGTAATTAACATCAGTGAATCAACCCCTAGTCATCAATCTTGCCAAGCCTCCTGTCAAGGCTAAAGATTCTGCCGACTATGTGGAAGATGAAAAAATCTTATATTTCATGAATACAGAAGGCACTACTTCACACTACGTTGATGTTGAACCCTTTGCCAAAAAATTCTTACGGCTCTTTACATCTACGAACCTCTGTCCATACCCATGCATCTCTATTCTAATATGGTTCATCATATGAACCATATGAGGAGGCATACTTCATAATTCCAGCGAGACAGGACAAGCAACGTCATATAATTTTTGGCAAAGCTAGAAACAAAAGAGTCGCGTAGACTAATGGTTCCGACGATAATATAGGGAAGATACAACCGTATCGTTATAGCCAACCAGCCAAGAACATCATACAGATGATGGACTAAAACTTAAAATCTGTCTTGGGACTAAATTATGAAAAAGGTAGACGAACTCCTATACGTCACCCCTCTCCTAAAGGCAAACTGGAAAGATACTACCAATGGACTGGTCATGGTTTGGGATATGTTACACCACCAATAAGTCCTGAAAGTTCATAATCAGAAGAAGAGACGCATTCTCATTCTTCTGACTCATCATTGTGGGATTCTGACGAAAGCATGGGTGACATATTCAAACAAGCTTTCTTTGTAAATATGTTATCAACTGCCCCAGATGAAAAAGACATTAAAGATTTGAAAATGATGCCTATCAATAGCAAATTTCTCAATAAGTATTTATGTCTAAGCATGACACATTCTTCTCCATCTACAGCAGATTAAAATAAGATGTACAGTAGATTTTGTTTAATCTCCAGCAACTCATAACCTACATAGCCTCCAGAACCGTTACTTATATTTATTTTTTAATAAGACATGGATAATATGTCATCAATGTTCTCCAGCGGGACAATACTCAGATCCAACGAAACACTCTCCTTGAGATCATCTAAATAATTTTCTCCAACCAAAATATTCCATTCTTAAAGCCGAATTATTTTAAGGATATCCTATTCCTGATCCCCAGTTGGATTGAGAATAATCTCATACATTTACTCACCAGTCAATAAGTGTAAAGTAATTTATGTCCATATTACCTCTGAATAATATTTTATTTATTATCCCCTAAAGAGAAGATAACAGTTCGCCCTTGAACTACTCTTTCTTCTCTTCCCCAGTGGAGTAAACTAGTGAACTATCACATCCACATCATCTCTGATAGTATTGTATCCTATAAAATTTATCATTTGTACTCAGTATGAGTATGCCTCGAGTGATACATATACCAAATTCTTCCACATAATTATCCTGCCATATCCATAATACCTCTAAGCAGATATATTCGGTGGGATCCCATTTAAAAATATATCACGTCCACATTATCTCTGATCTTGTTTTTACTCTAACCTATTATTTATATCTAATAGTAGATACGCAATAAATAATAGGTCCACAACAAACAAACATTGTTTAAAGCTAAAAGTTTTAATATATTTTTATTGAGAAACTAATAAAAGAGGGAAGAGCATAAGATAGAGCTCACTAAGGGGGAGTAGAAAGATCAAGAAGAAACTTGGTCAGTCGAGCTAGTTGTTAATCCTTTTTCAATATTGCCCTTCTACGTTCTTGAATCATTCTAGAGTCATCTGTAGCAAAAGGAGTCATATAAGAATATGACTCTATTATCTTATTTCAAGCATGGTCAAGCTTGTTCTTGTTGTGCTCAAGCTCAAAAAGTTGTTCTCTTGCTAGGTCACAATGTACCAGCTCATCCCCACGTCACTCCACAGTCACCTTTAACTCCTTCCTCGCTTGCTTGAGCTGGGCTTCCAGTTCTTGAATCTAAGTCTTGAGTTGTGTTGCCCCATCATTATGTTCATCGTGGGCAGAACGATGAAGAGACAGAGAAGAAGTCACTTCTTTCGTAGAAGCATTTATCTGGACAATCTTCTCAGTGTGGATTGTTATATGCTCCTGGAAGGTGGTCTAAAGTTCCATGAACACAGTAGTAATTGACTCGTATTCATCTAAATTAAAGCAGAGGTATCCCTACTATTAAGTTGCAGATACTCATTAATAGGCTGCTTAAGGCCTATCAAGATTTGTTCATAAGCAGCAGCCCTAGCTTCATCTTTAAAATTTTTGATAAGTTGAATCATGGACAAGCTAGCATCCTTCACATCCCTAAAGGATAAACCTTTCTCGAACAACATATTTAATGTTGCGTAGAAAGCAGATGTATAAGCTTCTACTAAAGCATTGAAACAAGTGCTTGAACTAGGAGTCACGATAATTTTTGCTAATCCTCGACCATGGTGCACGAAGGCAGTTGTCGTGACAATTGTAGCCTTCACATTAGGGATAAAAGATAAAGAACCCACCGCTCATTCTCGCGGGCTATCAGTGGAAGCCATTTCAGCAGTACTGGTCAACTCTACCACAAGAGCAGTTGAAGCTACTGGTGGCATTGACGTGATATCCGCAGCCGAAACTGTGATATCAGCGATTGAAATTGTTTCAATATGCGAAAGAACTATCTCTTCAGCCGTCTTAGGAGCAACTCCTTCCACAATCTCATCACCTAAAAAATCAAGCAAACAATATGATCAATAAACAACATATTATAATTAAGGTATATGCACGTCAAGCTAAGGAAAGAAGTGACACCTTGGCCTATGGTAGCCAGAATTATTATTACGTGAATTCGTGACAATGAACCATGCAATACAAGAACTTGTGGTATAGAAAGAAAAAGAGATATGTACCATCACCAGGTGGTACATATTCGTCTTCAGGAGTCTACCCCTCCAAGGAATTCCCCAGGCTTGTCAATCAAGCCTCCACCTCATACATGAATGAGCAAATCATTATAATACTCAACATCATGCTCGCTTCTGAAACTACAGTTTCAGTATCAATCTGCTCTGTAGCATCTTCAAGCCCAGTTGTAACTATAGCAAATTGATGCTGACCCTGAACATCATGACCAGGCATATCTTCGAGGGCTGTAGCGACAATGTCAGCTTGTGACTCGACCAACTCACCAAATTCAACCCGAGAAGGTAAAATTATTTCTATACTGGAATCAGGACTTCTTGGAGCAGGTTGATCCTTTGGATCCATTGGCGAAGAAGGAGGTATGAGTGCAATCGACGTGATAAATTGAGCCGCAATATCAAGGATAGGATCCGTAAAACTGACTGTTGCAGCAACATGAGTGACACTTATTCCTGTAGGGGGAGGAACGAAAGTGCTAATTCTTTGCACCACTGGAGAAGAGACGGATGGTCCAGGCTGCTCTGGTGAACTAATCAATTCGTCAATCAAACTCCTGCGTGAAGGAACAAAAACCTTCGAATTTGGCTTCCTAGGATTTGTGACAACATCCCTCTTTTTAGCAGGTCGGGACTCAGCAGGGATGTAATCCTATGCTTCCGAGATTTCTGCACCACTATAGAAGGGGCGGGTGCATCTGGTTCTACATGTGGAAGAGCTTCCAATATCTTATCCAAGGGCCCATCATCCTTCTATTCGACTAGAGAAGATCTTATTGACTCCAGATTAATTTCTTCCATCGGGTTTCAAAAAGTAACCAACATATCAAAGTCCACATGGAATTGGTTTATGGAGCAATAAAACTGGGCAAAAGAATACAATAGGCGTAAAGGAGGTTTGGGTTCAAGCAGAGTAAAGGTGGCTCCCATGCAACCCATGATAAAATAATTCCATTCCCGGTCGCCATCCATTAAACCTCCAGTATTGGCTAAGCATGGAGTAGCATTTCCAACGTGTAGTTGATCATAGCCAAATTGCCTTTGAAAGTGGCTAGGAAGATACGGTTCGAAGGTGCAACCATTGCCATTTCTGTAAACTAAATGAGAGGGTCAGATAAACATTAACCATGAAAAGACTCATGATGGCAGCCTTGATGTGGTGGTCTCCTTGTCAATAAAACTCAAACCATGGTGCTCAGTTGCTACGTCGGGAACAGCGCAGTAAAAGCTCTAATTGTTCCCCATATTTAAAGCTCGCTTGGTCTAAAAAGGCATCATATATGTCCACTTAGAAAGCCTATATCTACAAAGGAACATATGTTCTGTCCCGTCAGCCTGAGTCAAGCTGGGAGCCCTCAAACTCTGATTCTGCAAAATCAACCAGCCTATCAGATACGTGAAGGGAAGCTCTGTTCGAGGGAATTTCCACTACCAGAATAAGCGGTATTAGCGACGTATTTTAGCGACGTCTAGTTAAAACGTCGCTAAATCAGCGACTCTGTAAAACGCGTCGCTAGACGTCGCTAAATGGCGACATTTAGCGACGTTTAGCGACTTTTATTAAGATTTTAAAAGGATAGTCGCTATAAGTTCAATTAAGGTCGCTAAACGTCGCTAATATATCTGATTTAGCGACGTTTAGCGTCGTAATTAGCGACGTATATATCAAAAAAATTTAGCAACGTATTTAGCGACTTCATTTGCGTCGCTAATTTTAATTTTAGCGACGTAATTATGTGACGTCGCTAAACGTCGCTAATTTTTGTTTAATTAGGGCTCGATTTTCTTTTCTCCGTCTGTCGAAAATTTCGTCAAAAATTTCGAAACCTTTCGAATTCCCCCGCCCCCCCCCCCCTCTCCGGCGACCGGATTTCCACGGCTGCGTCTACTCCGGCTTCCCCCTCCTCCTCCTCGAGCTCTAGGTAATCTCTCTCTCTCTCTCTCTCTCTCTCTCTCTCATGTGACACTGACACAAGACACTTGACAGACACGACACACGCACACAGACACACACGACACACACACACACAGACGCAGACACACACACACGACACACATAGACGACACACACACAGACACACACACAAACACGACACACACACGACACACAGACACAGACGCAGGGGTTAGGTTTAGGGTTGGGGTTAGGGTTAGGGTTAGGGATAGGGTTAGGTTTTTTGACCTGGGGTTAGGATTAGGGTTAGGGTTTGCTTTGCTTGTAAGTGTTTTTTTAGGTTACTTTTTGTTGTTGATTTTTAAGGGGCTTTAGGATTTTGGGCTTCTCAATGGATGTGTATCATAATTTTCTAGTTATACACTTTAAGTGTTTGTTTAAATGCTAGTGTGTGTGTTATATTGGAGGCTATGATATATGTATTTGTGTAGATGTCATATATATATATATATATATATATATATGTGTGTGTGTGTGTGTGTGTGAGTGTGTGTGTGTGTGTGTATTTTCGTGGTTGTGTGTGTGTGTCCCTTAACTAATGAGGTGCCTGTGTGACTAATGGTGTGTATGTGGCAGTGGGGGAATAAGTGGTGTGTTGGTTAGCTTATAGAAGCTGTGATAGCAGTGTAGAGTGATATGCACATATCAGTACACATCATTTGGTGCTTACACAACAGGGTTGGGCAGCACTGTGCTGTGGTCGGGCTATGAAGTATCAGTAACAGCTGCAACTTATGTTGCACTGCTAGAGAGAGAGCAACACCGCAAGAGATAGGGGAAGTATTGGTAGTTGGTACTGCTGTTGTATCTGTGTGAGGGAGCCAATTGGTGCTCGAGTTGTACTAAGGGGAGGAGAGTCACTGCTCAATAGCAGTGACTTAAGTGTTGTAAGGATGATGAGATACTTGTGCCTGTGGGTGTGTGAGTGTATGAATGTAATATCGTGTTTGAGTATGGATTATACACAGGTTGTACAAGCATGGAGAAATGAGCCTGGGGAGGGAGTGAAGGTCAGTTGCTCAAGCACATACATGGTGCTCTGTGCAATCTGATAATTAGAAGAGCAGAAGTTCAGTGATGAAATTTTAACAAAAATGTTAGCAGTGGCAGTAGTAAATGACAAGTGAGAAAGTTTGAGGGTGTGTATCTTGATAGCATGTATGTGGTGGTAATATTGAACTATGAAGTGACTAAAGGGGGGGGGGCCTGGATGATGCGATGTTCAGTTGAAAGTTAAGTAATTAGTGTAAGTTGGGTAATGCAGTGTCAGTGGGTGTATTGGTTAGTGTCACCCCCACATTTTTAGATGAGGATAATTTTGTCATTTTGTATAGTTATTTTATTTTTAGTGATTTAATATTAATTGGTGTGCTATTTAATTAAATTATGCTTCCGTTCCAATAGCTAATTCTTTGTTTTCATCTATCTTACTTTAGAATGATACATAAAGCTTTATAATCTACTTTAGAATGATCTATACTGCTACATAGTCAATTTGCTAATTCTTTGTTTTCATCTATCTTACCAGATGGCACCCAAGAGAGCGACACCTCCTACTGTTAAGGAGGAAGTTATGCCTCCTACTGTTAAGGAGGAAGTGATGCCGACTACTGTTAGGGAGGAAGAGATACCACCTGCGGGGAGTTCCAGTCACCCAGCACCTATCGCGGCGGTATCTCAGACGGGGAGTTCCAGTCACCCAGCACCCATAGCGGAGCTTGATAACATTAACGCTGCTTATGCGCAGTATTTGAGGGACTGGTATCTGCCCCATTTTGGAAATCCTCGAGATTGATACTATAATGTTTCATATACTTATATATTATGCATTTTGTGTTACTGTGATACTCTGATACTTATATATTATGTGATGCTGTTTATGTCCATTTTGTGTGAGTGTGATGCTGTTTATGCCCTTTTTGTGTTACTGTGATGCTGTTTATGCCCATTTTGTGTGACTGTAAAACTTTTATTGTCTGTCTATAATATTTGTGTGTATTAATTGTATGACTGTGATACTTTTATTCATATTCAATATTGTTAATCCGGTGTTGAGTGTTCCACCGAAGGGGTCGACGAACCCATAGAATTCAACGGAGGGTTGCTCCGGGTATATTTTAAATTAGAAATTTATAAATTGCAGGAATAATAGTTTGGAAAAATTCAGGTTTTTTTTTAATTTTTTTGTAACTTTAGCGACGTATTTAGCGACGTTTAGCGACGTCTAGCGACGTTACTATAAGTCGCTAAAAAAGTCGCTAATTAGCGACGTGCATTTAGCCGTCGCTAAATACGTCGCTAAACGTCGCTAAATATGTCGCTGTACGTCGCAAATTGCTGACATGGCAGTACTGCCAGGTCATTAAATACGTCGCTGTTACGTCGCTATATAAGTCGCTAATTAGCGACGTTTAGCGACTTTAATAAACGTCGCTATTTAGTGACTCGGAGTCGCTAAACGTCGCTAAATTTAGCGACACAAAAAAGTCGCTAAAATACGTCGGCATAGCGACGTTTAGCGACGTTTTTCCTTTCGGCGACTTGGTTTTTCCCGACTGCGTGAAAACGTCGCTAAATACGTCGCTAAAATTTTTTAGCGACGTTTTTTTGTTATTTAGCGACGTTTTTGGGCGTCGCTATTTTGACTTATTCTGGTAGTGTTCTCTCGTAGAGAATCTATATCCAAATTAAGAGCAAGTTCCCTAAACCAGCATTCAAATGACACACCATAGTGGGTAATAATTCCAGTCGATGCTTGAAGATCAGACGCACTATAGGAAATAAAATATTTCTATGGAGACGGTCCACTGAGCGTGAACTTCCGGGGATTACCCATCTTCGGAGCCATAAAGAAAGATAGCTGGCAAACATAGCTTCAGACAAAATCTCTGTACGAGTAAGCCTGAGATAGCTCATAGCCTGTGTGCCTGCTGTAAAATCTTCTATATAATCCTCGAAGGACTTTCTTCGACATTAGGACTTACCATGAGCTCTTCAACTCTGGTAGAGCTCAAAGGTTGAAGCAGTCGAATCTTCGTGCATTCCTTCTCGCTTACATCATTGAAGAGGTATTAGAACCACTTCCTGATGAAGACAGTGCCAGAATCAGTATTGTAATAATAATTATAGGCCAAGTAGTGGCACATCAGCTACTGATATACTTCAACTAGATGCGGCTCAGTCTATGCTAAATTTGTCAATTCCGCATTGGTATGTACGTATTCCTCATAAAGAATTCCCCCCATGGGCAGTGCAGAGATATGCTTCATCTCGTGTAAGGCAAACCCCAACTCGCCATGATGAATGAAAATAGTTCCAGTACTAGAGTTATATTGTTCTAGCAAAGCCAAGAACACTATAAAGAAATAACAACTTACCTTTAGTTGAGTCATAAATGACGTAGGAACATCATGACTTGAGTTCTTACAAAGTTGTTGCCCATACGGTATCTCTGTCCACTTCCAAAAACAGAGTAGGTTCCAGGTTTGGCCTTCAAATTCTACACATATAAGATTTTCTTTCACTTTTAGAGGATCCTGTAGTTAATAAGATATATACTGACTTTGATAAGTGAATACTACTTACTTCCCATCTGTCTGGATTGAAATTCAATAGATCAAGAAAATATTGGGAGTCAACATGAATGGAACATATCCACACTAAAACCCTCTAGTTCTTAGGGAATTTGTAACCTGGAGAAATTAAGATTTCAGACAGAATACGCATGATAAACTTACTAAAATCTTTGAGAAGAAGGATATCGCTCTCACCATTGATCACAACATAATCTTTTACGTCTTTTCTGAAGATAAAAGGAGAAACATTCGACAGGCGAATCAGTTCCTCTGTTACCTTTGTAGTATACTTCATACTTTTGATATCTTTGGCCACAAGAAGCTCATCTTTGGACTTATGCACCTCGATCGATCATGTTTCTTCTGGCAAATTTTCATACATATATAATTTTAATCAACTCAACTGCCACACTGACCATAAATGTAGTAATTAATGCTTAATTACATACCTTGAGCTTTTCGAGTACATCTGGATATTTAGCCAGATAGTAAAGGGCCCAAGTCATGACATCATAGGTGGATTCGTAACCTTCCAGTATCAGTACTATGTATCATATATGTCAGATACTACTTTCAGCACATGTTAGATAAAAACTAGTAATGTGTTCAGGATACTTTACATGTCCAAGATCTATAGTAAATGGTACCTAACAAAAAAAATATATATATACTACAAATAATCCAACTTCAGATGTGTGGAAACTCCAAATCAAGATAATTTCAAATTTTCATGAGTTTCAAAAATGCTAATTCCATCCTAAGTTCTCAATAAATGCTTGTTATATTGAAGATGAAGACATGTATTAGATGCTGGCTAGATTCTTGGCCACATATCCCTACAAATGGTGATAAAGAAAATGGTTACATTCTCAGACTGTTTAATTATGATTGAGACATGAGAGATGTCACGTCCACTCCCAAAATACGTAGGACCAGGAATAAGCGACACGCCAGCTACGCATCCGACTAGACTCTGGTCTGACTCGAATACGTATAAGCTGTATAATAAATGTCACTATCTAAAATCCTGTAAATATAAACCTCTCTGTCTCAATCCACCATGAATAGAAATATACAAGAGAGAGATACATGTGCTAAAGTTGGCCGCCCAATAACACACCAACTCGAATAGACTCGAGAAGAAATATGAGTCTATAAAAACTAGGCTACAACAGCAGATGAGTAATCAATATAAAATAACCATAATGCTGGTAGAAATGATGTGAGTACCTGGTACAATGCCCGCAAGACACGCAACTCCATCAGCAACTCCAAATGCTCCGTGATCGTCTATGCTGCAAAACTGGCAGGGGACCAGGTCCTCAGAGGGACGTAACAAGGTACAAAAATACAGCATGCCAAAGTACAACAGAAAGTAAAAGTGCAACGATGGGGACACAGTTTGAATACAATGTTCGACGCGTGGGCTGTCCAAAATAAAACTGTAGCTCCGAACACAGAGATACACGGGGCGTACCAAAGCTCCGAGCACAGAGTCACACGGGTGATACAACTACTCTAGATACAAGATCACCACAGAATATAATACATATATATATATAAGTGCGTGCAGAGGAGCCAAAACGTCTAGTAACTGTCTTCTCCATCCCAAGCGTTCAACGATGGTGCGCTGAACCTGAACCTTTATCTAACAGTCTTGTCACACAGAAATAACTCAACAGACGCGACCCTAAGGTCATCCCAGTCTTCGGTCATGATGTCAGTATCAGGATACAGGAAATCTGGCACGATAACTGTGTATGAATATGTCCTGGGGTGATGATATACTCAGGTACGTACATCGAGGTGTTACGAACATCTAACATTCGTTACAAGATGTTACGATGAACGTTTGCACCCGGTTGTGATCCGGACATGAAGCAATGATCTAAAACAAACACGCACACAATGTACATAACGAAATAATAAATATCTGTAACTGAAATACAGGGTGGCAAGATACACTTGCCTGCGTTCGGCTGCTGATAACGAGGATCCGGTACAACATCCAAGTCCGCGGGTCCCGTAGTACCTAGAGATGAGATACAAACTCAATCAATAAACTATCACGCGACAAACAGGGATGTGACACACTTCTATACATATGCTCAGACTCAGCTACAACTCACAGGGACACGACGCTAGAGGGTTGACCAAGGTTGACTATTGGTACGTTACATCAAATCAAACTAGTCATCCTCAAATACTCAATTAATAATTATTTAAACCTTCTGTTTTATATCATCCATACCAATTCACAAGTAGTACTTCTCTTCAATTAAACCCATTATTTATTTTCAGTTCCCAAAACATCGATTAATGGTTTGATTCTACACACTAGTTCACAATAAATCACCTGTCCCTCGATGATAAATCATAGTGCAATTCGGCAACAATTTAATTTGTTCAATAATATTAATCAATAGTGTAAATATAAATTTTAATTCCCTAACATCTCAAGGTATCTCAATATATAATCAATGCCTTAAATATTAATCTTGCAATTCCCACCCATGCATATAGTTCATAACCATCTTATATAATCCCAACACATAACAACAATCCATGTATTCTCATACCCTACTCTTGTTTATCCATTTATTTCCATTTTGATTACTTATGAAGAATAAACCCTAAACTCACCATTAATCCTAATCTCATATCATTATCACATGCTCATTTATACTACACTATACTTACACTAATATTTTATAAACATAAACCCTAGCTAATGTACACAAAACCATATATAACAACATATAACCCTAACTATATACACAAAGCAAATATATATATCAAAATACAGAGGGGAGAAAGAGGTATACCTTGACGAGGTATTGCTGGCCGGAGGTGGTGATGGCCGGAGTAGACTGGCCTGAGGTGGAGAGGTGGAGTGGTCGACGGGGTAATCTCGCCGGAGTAGAGTCGATGGGGATGAGGCCGGGGAGGACTTGTAGAGATGGTGGGTGGTCAGGTTGAGGTGGCTGGCCGGAACGAGCAGCTGACTGGAGCTCGTGGGAGCAGCTGGAAGCCGCGGGGAGGACGGGCACGCCGGAGCTCATGCTCGGCCGGGGATGTCAAAACCTCGAAAATGCAGCAGGCCGGAGAAGATAAAGGCGAGGTTGGTGGTGGAGGTCGAGAGGGTATCGTGGGGTGGTGTTAGGTGGTGGAGTGTACAGCAGGCTGGAGTTCATGGCAGTCAAGGGTGGTACGGTTGCACAGCAGGCCGCCAGAGGGATGGTGGTTCATGGAGTCGACGGGGAAGGCTGGTCGGGGAGTGAAGCTGGGGTGGTGGAAGTAATGGTGGATGGAGGTCTCGGCCGCCGAAGTTCGTGGAGACGTCGTCGGGAAAGGGTGGCCGGAAAATGTGAAGTGGAGTTGAAGATGGAGAAGTTGAAAGGAAGAAGAAGAATAAGAAGAAGAAGAAGAAGAAGAAGAAGAAGAAGAGATTTGGTTTGGGTTTTGAATGTAGAAGAGGGAGAAGAGAGAGAGGGGGTGAGGTTTCCTAGGTTTTAAGGATTAGGGCCGGCATGGGGTTGTGTGTAGGGATGGTGACATTTTATAGGGAGGGGTGTGAGGATTGGATGGTGAAGATTGTCCCATTTCAAATATGGGGTTGAGATTTCACATGAATAAAATAGTTTCTTCATGAAAAAGAAAGGAAGGAGGGATGTTGACCGGTCAAAGAAGAGAGTGACCTCTCCATTTGGCCTTGACCAATGAGGGTATGCCACATATCACAATATTTGCAATTTAGCCCCTTAAGTTTGGATAATTGTACAAACACATGAAATGATAGAAAAATTGTGGTGGAAATGGTGTTTGGTGTTTTGTAGGGTGAGGGAGTGTTGTGTGTTTTGTATGGGCTTAAATAAATAGGCATTGGAATTAAGTTGGAGATTAAAATAGGATTAGTCAAAGTTGGTATCCCCAATTTAATTAGAATAAATTGGGTCCCATGCTTTTTAATTAAATGGGGCACCTGGGGTCTCAATTTGGGAGTGACTCAAAGGTCAAGAATGGTGTAGGCTTGGAGTCAGTCTTGGACCCTTTAGTTGGTCCTGCTCAACGGGTTAACTTGGTGTCTCAAAATTGATGGTAATGACACAGGTGTCCGATACGGGATTAAATATGGGATTTGGATACGGAAAATTGTGCAACTAATTTAGGGCACAAAGGATTTGATTTTGAGTGAGGGAAAAATTCCAGCACCTAAATTGGCGGGTCAAGTCAAAAGTGCAACAATGTGTTAGAATTTATGGGCTGATGTTGGGCTCCGAATAATTCAACAATGGTAAGGCGCGCCGAGGGTTAAATTAAAATGAACAGACATCTGCAACCTTACTCTAAACCTCAATCAACTGCTGCTAAACCAAAATTTTCCATCCCATACCCGATTATCTATAGAAATATTTGAGGTGGTTTACAAGAGACAACTAGTAATGTGCTCCGGAACATATATATTGTACTAAAAATAAAACCTGTATTTCAAATTTATACGTGCACATGTATGATACTACTTTCAGCACATGTCAGATACAACTAGTAATGTGTTCAGGATACTAATTTCAGCCAAATGACAGTGCACATGTCAGACTAATTAACTTTAATTAAATTTTTGAAGTAACACAACAACCATAATCTACCAAAGAAAAGAAGAAAGAATAAGCTAAAGATCAAAAGGAATAAAAATGTCTATTATTAAAAACTAAAAAGTTATGTCGACCAAGGAGCAATCCGCGTACAACAACTAACTCTACATCAAGTCTTACTTCTTCTCTAACTAGCTTATAGTCCAAAAAAATTCCACCGACATCTCTATTGTAGAATTAATGTAGCATCTTACAGAAATTAAGCCGTCTGGTTTTAGTACTACTTTTAAAATCTAAAGCCATTTTATATAATTCTTAGTTGAATAATTAAGTGTGATGATAAAGAATATAAAAAAAATTAGTAGGTTAACATTTGGCATAGTTTTAATCAAATTTAAGTCTGCCTACAGAATAAACTATTGATTCTCTAATCATGATGTGCCAAAAGAATTCAAGACATGAATATAAATTGGGACCAATTGGAGCACGCATACAGGTCAAAATGTGGAATTGCTCAGTAAAGAGAGGGTCAAATCCAATCTACAATATAGACATTATATTGGATAAGGCTTAGAATAATAGCTATTACACTGACCATGAATAGAAATTATATTAAAATGTGTCCACTTTATGACTTCCTACTAAATCTTCAACTTATTAGAACCTTTTTCCAGGTTTGTCTAAACATGTGCAAGCATTGTCAACACTCAACAGCCTATCAAATGCATAATTTTCCATTTGTGCCACAAAAACTTAGTTCACAAATACTCTGTGCTCTTAGTCCTCACTAGGAACCAATATGTACACTAATAACATATGTACATTAATTAGATACTACATGTTGCAATTAACTATCACACATAAGTGGTGATTGTCATAGCTTATATCCTACATGCAAAAATTATTCAAGATATTAAGCTTTGCAAACAAAGTCGACTTATATAATACTAATGGATGGCTTTGTGAAATGCATAAGAACTTGTACAGTGTAAAGAATAACTTGTGTTCCCATCAGAAAGAAAAGAAAAGAAAAGAAAACGCTGATATATGTGACTCGAGCACTGACATGAATAAAGGACTTACACGTCAACCACTATTGTTCTGGACTATGATAACTTGCTAATGGTCTCAATTTTGTTGAACTAATCATACTGAATTGAGGACCAAATCTAGGTTATAAAGATATGAATTAAATAAAAAGTAACATATGCTAACACTACTAATAGCATTTGAAACAGAGAGGTCTTTAAAAACCTCACTTTTCCACCACCACATCCTTTGCAAATATTTCTTTAGCTCCTTCCTAAAATAATTGGCAACTTTTGCACAAATAAAGATTCAAACTTTTAGCAAAATGATAACAAATTTCACAAAAGTTAAACCCCAACATAAAAATGGTTAAACTTAACCAACCGAAAAGCCCAACAGGCATTTGCATCAACATGACAGGAAAACAAGTATAGTTGGTCTTTTGAGTATGCAGAGAAGTAGAGGATAATTCTTAGACATACAGAACATACAGATTACACACTTCAAGTGGGCATTTCTTGAATACTTTAAGTCATCAAGTCGCAACTAATAAAATCACAATTTTAGTAAATAGAGGTTCCCTCGACTACTTGGCATAACACTTCTGAATGTAATGCCCAACTAGGTAAACAAATCACATTAATAAAGATGGAAAATATACCTTCACTTAGGAATATGCACCATATTTTCTCTCTTTTGCCTTAAAATTCAGATTCTCTAACATTGGTCAGTAACTTAAAAATTTAAATCCATAATTAAAATCTATTTGGAGGTGTAATCTCCTAAGTTAGATAAGCTTGAAGAGTAATATTTAAAATTTCTTACCTCACAATGTTCGATCAGCCAAGGAAAAAATATGGTTGTAAATAGAGTAAAGAACTCCCTTGAAACTTTTGATAGTGGTGCGATGACCTTTATCTGCCATACAAGTAAAAACCAGAACTGAATTCTCTATTATGAATATTTATCGAATACATATTGAGCAATCGAACCAGAAATTAAAATAATAGAGGTGATGAAATCAAGATGATCAAAATTGAAACATAATCAATCAATTGACCAAATTCTTGAAACATAATCTAAAGGCTTCAAGGAAGCTTACCTTATGTAGAAGCATGAAATACGCTGGAAAATTGTACGCGTATTATACAGTTAAAACCCCCAACATATATGAAGTCAGCGTAAAACAGAGCTTCAGAGCTGCCCGCGTAAAACAGGGCTTCAGAGCTGTTTGGCATAAAGGAGAGCTTCAGAGCTGCCCGCGTAAAACAGGGCTTCAGAGATGTTTGGCGTAAAGTAGAGCTTCAGAACTGTCCGTGTAAAATAGAGCTTCAAAACTGTTTGGCGTAAAGTAGAGCTTCAGAGCTGTCCGCGTAAAACAGGGCTTCAGAGCTGTTTGGCATAAAGTAGAGCGTCAGAGCTGTCCGCGTAAAGCAGTACTTCAAGACTGTTCGGCGTAAAAGGTTGCTTTACCCTCCTACGTAAAGTTTAAATTACGTTTGTTTTTAATGTAGCGTAAAGTTGCACGAGGAACTCTTCATATTCCTCGGATGAATTTGTCAAACAAATCAGTGAACCTGGCACCTGACAAAAGTACTGCACGATGATCGAGAGGACGATTGTGATGATAATTTTTGCACAGAGACCCAACTTGTCGTCTAGTGACATATTCTTGATACAAGTTATTTTTACTCACTCAAAGAATACGCTGCCTATTCTACATGGGCAAAAATGAGTTTTTACGCTTAAGATAAGACAAAATCAGACGCCACGTCAAAAGCTGTTTCTCGTACAAAGCTCGAGGCATATCTCTGCATTTAATGCATGAGATAGAGGCATATCTCTGCATTTAATGCACAAGATTTGGTTCTATTTTTAAATTTTGTCATGATTGGGAAAGCTAAAACTATGGCAAATACGCTCACATCACCATCCTCGCATTTTACGCAAGGCTATTTTCAACTATAGGAGTACGCCGTATGCTATCTCCTCGAAATACGCCAACTCGACTATATTTACAAACGTACGTGATAAGGCTATTTAGCCCAGAATAAGCTCAAGACCTCAGTCGTGATGGATAATTGGCTATTTTATGCTGGTTATCTATTATTTATACATCATCAAGTTTTACCCATAATTTGGCCTTTTACGCCAACAAGACAGTCACTTGGCTCTTACGCCAACCATCTTTACGCAGGGGCAGTTACATACGTGGCTTGCATGCCATGATCTTCGAGAAGCATTTATACGCGTTACCTTATAAAGGGACATGTGTCATACGCAGATTCCGAAGATTATTTGAACGTGGGTAGCATTTATCATAACCGCAGCGTAAAAGAAGTCTTCTTTTTCACAGTTTGGTCTTTTATGCTAATAAGACAGTTATTAGGCTTTTACGCCAACCATCTTTACGCAAGGTGCAGTTACCTACATAGCTTGCCTGCCATGATCTTCGAGAAGCAGTTATATACGTTACCTTATAATGGGACACGTGTCATACGCAGATTCAGAAGATTATTTGAACGTGGGTAGCAGTTATTATAACCGCCGCATAAAAGATGCAACTTTTTTCTCAGTTTGGCATTTTACGCCAACAAGACACTTGCTTAGCTTTTCACGCCAACCTGACAGTTATTTGATTGATCTCTATAAATAGAGACCCCTGGTCACAAGGTAGAAAAGGGAGGACCGGAGAGAGGCATAATTAGAGATCAGAGAGAAAAGAGAGCACAGACAGAGAGTGTTGGTTGACAACTTTGGCAATGAGAATTCAATCCCACTTGCAACCTTTCAAGCTTCTTATTCTTCTACAGCACTTCTTCATCATCGTATGGTCTAAGGAACAAAGTGATCGACCGCAGATCAGACTTTTATAGCAATACTTTTCTAGAATTATTTTATTTTACATAATATCCTCGTATAGGATTAATTGTACTCTTTTTCTTGTTTATGAACAAAAGGGGTTTCATATAAACCTCTTCATTTTGTTTATCATCAAACAAAGATGGCGACTTTGCTGGGGAAGACTTTCTCCTCTGACGAGAAAGCAATTGCTCAACATGATGCTTTATCCATCGGATCAACGAAGAAGACTTTGGTCGTCCAGTTCGACCAATCTGCCTATGAAGACATGCTTTATGCAGTGGGTAGCTCTCATTCCTCCTCTGTCCATAACAACAGGAAGGTGCATAAAGTATGGATGCCTAAGACGTCCTCTACCCTTCCTGCAAGCTCTCACTCACTGATCAACAAAGTTGTGCCAACACGCCCTGTGCGTAAAAATTTGTCTCCCATTTGTAACGTGGTAGACGAGACTTCTGGCAATACCTCAGTGCCAATCCAGAAGTCTCAAACACGTCCTGTGCGTAAAACTGTCGCCCATTTGTAACGTAGCAGACAAGACTTCTGGCAATACCGCAGTGCCAATCCAGAAGTCTCAAACACGTCCTGTGCGTAAAATTTTGTCTCCCGTTTGTAACATGGCAGACAAGACTTCTGGCAATGCCTCAGTGCCAATCCAAAAGTCTCAAACACGCCATGTGCGTAAAACTTTGTCTCCCATTTGTAACGTGGTCGACACGACTTTTTGCAATGTCTCAGTGCCAATCCAGAAGTTTCAAACATGCCCTGTACATAAAACTTTGTCTCCTTTTTGTACGTGGTAGACAAGACTTCTGGCAATACCTCAGTGCCAATCCAAAAGTTTCAAACACGCCCTGTGCGTAAAACTTTGTCTTTCGTCTGTGACGTGGTAGACAAAATTTCTAGCAATGCCTCAGTGCCAATCCAGAAATTTCAAACACGCCCTGTGCGTAAAATTATATCTCCCGTCTATGATGAGACAGATATACCCTTTGATCACATCAAAGGAAAACAAGCGGTGAATCTTTCAACCTCTAAGCTTTTACGCCCACAAGAGAAAAAAGTTCCAACTTTACAGATTATGCGGACTTTCCCTGTTTTACGTGAACCTATGCGAATATCTAAATTACGCCCGGATAGGTGTGTCCGCGTAAAGAAGACTCGTTTGACGGGAAGATACGCTCCTCATACAGATGATGGATCATATGCTACTCATATGGGTGAACTGCTGTATTCCTATGGCAGAGAAAAGGTTATGATTCCTAATCTACACCTTCCTACTAATGTAAAAAGGTAGAATAAGCCTTCTTCTTCTTCTTCTTGTAATCTTCCTGATTTGTGTGATTTCTTGATCCAGAAATGCAAAGACAGGGGATCTCCTAATACATCTATTACACCTCCTAGAGAACATTGTTGTAATAGTCATAAGGTTGTAATTAACCGATGCTGTTCTAAAGCAAAATGGTCAGTTTTCGACCGATTGAACTATTCTTTGTCATTACAGGAAGAAGAACCAGACAACGACATATCTGGGGGTAGTCTCCCTCGACAAAATAGATCAGCATCCAAAGCTGGGGGTAGAATTCTCTCTGAGTCCGAAGATAATGCAACTATGACCATCTTCCCTGAGGACCGTACGACTCAGGTATCGGAAGCCCGAAAGCCAAAGGGGACTTTCTCCTTCAATGAGGATGACATCATTGAGATCTTCAATATATTGATGAAGGAAAACAAACTTTGGCTACCCAATATCAGATACCCTGAAAAGGCTGGCAAGGTCGATGACCCAGAATATTGTCTCTTTCATCGGTAGATTCATCACCCCACAAAGGCATGCTAGGTACTGAAAAGGAAAATCCAGGAGTTGATCGACGCCAAAGTTATCACTTTGTATTTATAAACGAGAAAACGGTCACTGCAAATTGATCTCACTCCAACTTGGCAATTTTCCCCCTCAAGAAGTACAGAATGATGAATCCCTAAAATCTCCCAAGCGGAGCAACCTACAGGTCTATCCCCACTCAGCAAATCACTCCCCAGTGAATTTTTTGGAAATGGGTTCACGTCCATATTACCTCTGAACTGTTGTCCAAACAATTTTTTTCTCAACTTAGTTTGCCATGTCCAAGTGACCTCTGAGCAAACCTCCCAGGTTGTTGCTATCGATCAGTTCACGTCCATATTACCTCTGAACTTTGTCTCTCCACTTTCTCCAGCAGAGTAAATCTATCACCACAAAAATGGTCACTTCTATATTACCTTTATCCTGTTTTTATTTATCCCCACAGAGTCATATCTTACTACGTCCATATTACCTCTGAGTAAGATATTTTCAGAACTTTTTAATGTCCATATCACCTTTGAGTAAAGTTCTGCTCTTCGACTTTCTACTATCACGTTTGCATAACCCCTGGTAGTGCTAGTCATTTCAGCTTATTATCTATACTTAAGTTACGCCATAAGTAATAAGTCCACAACCCAGAGGTACAAATCAACTCTTGGTTCTTCATCCCCAGCAAGTGCCTATGTGCATTATTTTCTCCTTCGTTACAAATTCTTGTAAAAAGCCATCATCCGTATCCAAGAGTCCCGGATATGCAATGGTTGATGGATCCTCAAAATCTTCCCAGCGGAGCAATCCTTAGGTCTACTCACACACTCCCGCAGTGACTATTCAAACTAATCTCGTTAGACGCTAGCCATGCTCATATTGCCTCTGAGCTATCGTCCTATCAATCTCCCCAACGGAGTAATCCTTTGTTCTTTCTTCATGATCGGATAGACCACACTCACTAAATCACTCCTCAAATAAATTTTTTGGACATTAGTTTACGTTCATATTACCTCTGCACTGCTGTCATAATATTTCTCTCATACTGAGTTTGTCATGTCCATATTACCTCTGAGCAAACCTTCTGAGTTTTGGCTATCGAATATCATGTCCATATTACCTCTGATATTGGTTGTCATCTCAACTTAGTACCCGCACTTAACTCTAAGTACGCCAGTGGTGTTAGTTCCACGAAAACTGTCACGTCCATATTACCTCTGGCAGGGCTTGTCTTAAACCTATTACTTGCACTCTCGTGCACAAGAAGTAATAGGTCCAAAAAAAAACCCCGGTGGGATGCCCTCAATGGAAACGAATAATTCAAGTCCACATTACCTCTCAAACAAAAATATGTCTCTCCACTATCCCCACAGAGTTATATTTTACAGCGTCCATATTACCTCTGTCAGGACTTATCTCAAACTCATTACTTGCACTAACGTGCGAAAAAAAGTAATGGGTCCACAAAAAAAAATCCTCCAGCAGGATATCTTTACTAGCCACAAAACCTATCACGTCTATATTACCTTTGATAGGGCTTGTTCCGAACTTATTATTTGCACTCAACATGCACAACAAATAATAAGTCCACCAAAGATCCCCCAGTGGGATGTCCTCAACAAACACGGTATTGTACTACATCCATATTACCTCTGGTACGATATCCGAAGTTCACACAAATAATCGTAAAGAAATGGGAGGGCCCTTATGTGATCGAAACAACATTTTCAAATGGCGCTTACAGATTAGCTAAACCTAATGACGATTTGATAATGGCTCCTATCAACGGCAAATTCCTGAAGAAGTACTATGCTTGATCTCCTTTGCTTAATGGAGTATGATGAAGATTTTATTCTAACGATACTACGTACAAAGGTTAGCTGAATCATATTCTATCAGGTTCATATGACCTCTAAATAGATATGTTTAACTAATTTGAAACTTCAAAACCTATCATGTTCATATTACCTCTGATAGTATTTTGTATACAAATTCAGTTGGATTATATTCTATCATGTTCATATTACCTCTGAATAGATATATTCAGCTAAACTGTACCGAAAGTATATCATATCCATATTACCTCTGATATCTCTTTCATCTTAGCCTATCATTTATATTTTAAAGTGATGGGTCCATAAAGTCCGAAAATGTATCTTTATTATCTCTGAGAAAATAAGGAGCAAAAAAGTAAAAAGTACATCATTGGGGAGGAGCAGTTAAATCGCGGATTTGTTGCACCAAAGCAGCCATCCTCTCATTCCTAGAGTTTAAAATATTGGTACGAGCCAGTTCCAGCCTTGCTTCATCATTGCTCAAGAGAGATAGTTCGGACAGAGAATCAACAAAACTTGCGTGGATGACACCCACATGTGTCAAGTTCTGTTGAGTTGTATTCACTTGGCCCTCCAATACATTACGAACTAGCGATGCTTTGAGAAGCCTCTCCATTGTTTGAGCAAGTTCAGCTTCCAGTTCTTGAACTCTTACTTCATATCCCTCACATTTGACATGACACTGAGCTAGCTGAGGAATACTCTCCACCAATACTGCTTGCTCTTTCTCCATCTCTTGTTGATGTTCCTGGATGGATTTTGTTTAAACTTTTTGTCTTCTGAGCAAATTCGGCAGTTAGGGAGTCATACTCAGCCTGAACTAAGTCATTGATGCTGCCTCAGAATAGTTGTAAATATTCGTTAATGGGTTATTCTAAACCATTAACCATTTGCTCTAGCGCATTAGCTCTTTCAGCATTATTAAAATTTCTAATCTGCGCTATAGTCAGCTTAGAGGACGTCTTCAAAGCATCAAAGCCTAGATTCTTCTCCAGCACCATGGATACTAATTCTTTCAAAGTGAGGTAGAATATGCTAGTGTATTGTTCAACTAGCATAGCAAAGCTCGAATGGACGCTGGGAGTGGCCGCAATATCGATAAATCTCCTTTCTGGAATGACTGCAGAGGATGTTTCCACAGTCGTTGCTTCAACAGATGGTGCGACAAAAGAAGAGACCAACAATAGTTGAAGTTGCTGGCATGCTCAATGAAGGAGGCACACTCGAGATGGTGGTTTCATCCACCTCTGATATTATTTGAACTCCTGCTGGCAGGATTATATCTAAGAATGTTACAGATGAAAGATCAACGGCTTCAAGGTATGCTTCTTCGACGGTAGTCACCGCCATTTCATTAGCTGGATCCGCAACAAAATCAGAGGTTGTTTCAGCTCTGCCCTCCCCAGAAATGTCTTCGTCTGACAATAAGATAAGAGAAAGTTAATATCAATTTGATGTTAAATTCTCCTGAAGAAAGCGTAAAGATAATATTTACCCATGGCCGATGGTATGTATAGTGCGTCTGCAGCCTATATAGCTAAATCATTTCTTAATGATGCTAAACAAGCTGTCATACCTGGAGAGGAGGGTACACCGACTGACGCTTGAGGTTCATCATCCTAGTCATCACCCAGATCTACTCGAGGTTCATCGGGTGGAATCTCGCTTGAAATACTTACAGATGAAGGAGGGGCTAGTCCCATTATTTGTCTTATAAAAAGTATATGGATTATTAGCGAGCTCGGCCTCGAAGGCGATATAGAAGCATCACCAGTAATGGTGGTAGCGGCAGTAGTCGCAGGCAATGAATCTCCAGCAATTTCAGCTGGAACTGTGGAGGCTCATTCTTTAAAAGGTGAAGGACCCCTAATCAAATAATTATCCCTAACAGGGGAAACAATAGGCTCACTCCTGGAAGAGGCCCCCTTGGTGGAAGTCCTTTTAGGACCTTTTGTAGTCTACTTCTTCTTACGAGGGGAAGCCTCTTTCTGAGTAGAAGCCTTTCGTTTATTGTAAATAATGAGAGGCTCTACCGAGGGAGCTATTACGCCTCTCGGTAATATCAACAAATAATCATCTGCACCAGTAGTTTCATCACCTTCATCAGAGGAGACAGATGGTATCTCCTCTCTTCTAGTAGACTTATGGGAGGGCATTCTGAAACTTCCATATACATCAAAATCATGATGGAAGGTATTGATGGACACATAAAACTGTGCGTATAAATGAAGAATACGCAACTCCATGGAGAGAGAGGTCGCGGGAACAGCAAAGGTTGCTCCAATACAACCCATGATGAAATAATGCCATCATCTAGCTCCCTCAATAAGCCCACCTTTGAATTTAAAGCTGGTGATGGGATTTCCCACGTGCAACTGATCATATCCAAATTGCCTGGTGAAACGGCTAGGAAGATAAGGTTCCAAGTAGCAGTGGTCCTCACTTCTATACAGCAGGTGGGAAGGTCTAATACAGACCAACTAGTAAAAGGCTTCAGAAGAAAGAATAGACTTCCCCTGACCTATATCCTGAAGTTTAGTCCCCTGTTAATTGATATGTACGGGGGGAATGGTGCAGAAGAATTTCCAACTATGGGCAAAATTTAGTGCTAGTCGACAATCTATGACGCTAGTCATATTCCAAAAAGAATTCTTATAATTCAACAAGAAGTTATTGCCCGAACCACTGTCAGATCCGGGAGACATCACTTTGGTGTTGTGAAGGATTAACCATCCCATCAGATATAAGAATGGTAATTCCACTCTGGAATATCCTTCGTGCTGTGTAGTATCGGCCAGCAGCCCATCAGTAATAGCCCTCAGGCCAGCTTGTATCCTGCATATCATGGCAGGGAGTAGGCCCAATCTTGCTCCAAATACCAAATATACTGTGGGCCATAGGGTGTTTCGATAAATACGATCCGCAGACGCAATGCCAGGCACCACCCATCGGCGTAGCCAAATAGAAAGTAAGCCAGCCAATTGAGCTTCTTTTGACAGAGGCTTTTGGCAATGCCTCATATAACTGTAGGCTTTGGTTCCTGTAGGATAACCCCCTATCTCTTTATTAAGAACATAATCTGGAGCCTCTGCATCTTCAATAAGATCATCGATTGTGTTAGCATTAAGAATGCTCAGAGGGTTCAAAGGTTTGTCTTTGCTATCTACAACCTTGTCCTGCTTGGCATTTCTAGCCTGATGGAAGAAGAGGTAGGATACCCATTTGTTAATATAGGCTAAATCAGAGGGCTCTCTGTAGAAGGTGGTGCATGCAAGATAGTGGCTCATTAGCTCTTGGTATACAGCCACTACCCGAGGGTTGGTATCCTTCAACTCTCTGTTGATGGGGACGTATTCTTCATAAGAAATGTCTCCCATTGGTAGCTTTGAGATGTCTGCCATCTCATGAAGTGCTAGGCCCAACTCACCTATTAGAGTGGCAAAAGTCCGAGTGAGCGAGTTGTATCGCTCCATCAAAGCTAAGAATAAATTGGTATTGATAGGCAGCCCAACACTAGTAGCACTCACAGCCTCAAATAAGTTAATACTTTCCAGCTCTATCTGAAAGTGCTTCAGGGCCCATGCAGTTAAATTGGCCCATCGAAGATTGTGGGGGTTAAGCCATCCACTAGTGCGAGGGTTAACCCTGGGATATACTCCTCTTTGCTCCATGAATTTATTACAGAAAGTTGCCATTTGAAATGGTTGGATCAAGGAAGAGTCTTCACTAGGGACGCTGCCAGGTAGTAATCCTCTGAAGGGCATAATAGGGCCTGAGGGACTACTTACAAAGGATCCTTGGTTTAATCCTTTCTTATAAAAGATCTTCCCTGGCTGGCTATGAAGATCAGGAGTCAGAGTCCATGCCATCCTTCTGGATGTGTGGCATGGAAGAATACCGAAATAGGATAATCTTTGGACATCTTTGGCAGGTACATAATCGTGCCCTCAGCAGAAAATACCCAATCTTCCTTCTTAGGCTTTGTCTGGGATTGCTTATCAATAACATCCCCAAATAAGAAAGCTGGTTTCTTATATTCGGTTCCATCTATGTATGTCAAGGGTTCTCCACTGATCATACTCAGCAACATTCTTTCTCCTTGGACCGAGATCAGAGTTCCCCTTTCTTGAGGATACTCGTTTCCAGAGATAGGGAAAGTCACATGGGACAAGTCCTCCAAGTAGTTGGAATTCAACATTCCAGCAGCAAAGCCCATTACTTCAGCCAGAGGGGGGATCTGTAGGTCCCCTGCAAAAAAGCAAGAGAATAAGTCAGTTTTACGCTGGAATTTACTTTCAGCGCATAAAACGTTGAAGTGCTACATTCTTATAGTATATGCCAAAACTTGACAGTCTGAGTTTTTACGCCAGATTGCAAAAATTTGAGTTTTACGCTAGAATTTACTCCAACTACGTAAAAACGCAAGGTTTGCAGCATACGCCAAAACGTAACAGTCTGAGTTTTTATGCCAGACTGGAAAATTTTGAGTTTTATGCTAGAATTTACTCCTAGTGCATAAAACGCAAAGTTTGCAGCATACGCCAAAACCTAACATTCTGAGTTTTACGCCAGACTACAAAAATTTGAGTTTTACGCTGGAATTTACTCCCAGTGCGTAAAACGCAAGATTTGTAGTATACGCCAAAATTTGACAGACTGAGTTTTTTTGCCAGACTGCAAAAATATGATTTTTACTTTGAAATTTACTTTCAGTGCGTAAAACGCAAAGTTTGCAGTATACGCCAAAATTTGACAGTCTGATTTTTACGCCAGATTGCAAAATATGGAGTTTTTACGCTGACACATTAAAATATGAGCGTATTTGCGCTTACACGTATAACGTGTGCGAAGGGTTTTATTCCTCTCGAAGTTTTTACCGGTGATGCCCGGTGCACAGCTAAACGGTGGAGCACTTCCTTCAGAACGAGGCTCGCTTGGCCTAGTAGGAGTCGTTCGTGCTTGAGCAGAGGATCGAGATGATAAAGCGGCTTTTTTTCCCTTAGCGGTGGAGGTCTGTTTTGGTGCCATGGCAAATCTGAGGTTTTTCAGAAAGAGACGAAGAGTTTCTCAGAAAGAGACGAAGGATTTTTCAAAAAGAGGCGAATGGTGTTTCTCTCTTATGACCTAGGTCTATTTATAAAGTTCAGATGACTCTCCGAATCCTTAACCAAATTCGATTTTTATTTTATCGGTTAGGATTTGGGACCACGTCAGCCGATCATTTAAAAAGGAAGATAGGTCATCATGCTGCGTAAAGGATCCATCAGAAGCTACGGATCTACAATTTTACGCTGAGAAGCTACGGATCTACGATTTTACGCTCAAGCTACGGATCAACGATTTTATGTTCAGAAGCTACAAATCTATGATTTTACGCTCAGAAGCTATGGATCTACAATTTTACGCTCAGAAGTTACGGATCTATAATTTTACGCTCAAAAGCTACAGATCTACGAATTTATGCTCAGAAGCTACAGAACTATGATTTTATGCTCGGAAGCTACAGAACTATAATTTTTTCGCTCGGAAGCTACAGATCTACGATTTTATGCTCAGAAGCTACAGATCTATGATTTTACGCTCGGAAGATACAGATCTATGATTTTACGCTCAGAAGCTACAGATCTATGATTTTACACTCAGAAGCTACAGATCTATGATTTTATGCTCGTAAGCTACAGATCTATAATTTTACGCACAGCTACGGATCTATGATTTTATGCTCAGATGCTACAGATCTATGATTTTACGCTTATCTTAAATTATGAGGGACAGATCAGCTAGCAGAATACGCGTATATCTTCATAATTTGGGTTTTACGCTTGAAAAAGCCAGTCACAAGAGTTTACGCAAGAAATATTCTTCTTATCAGCATTTTCTCTTATTTTTCATTTCGAGAGGACTTCATCAGACGAAGGGCCTAGGAGTTCCCTAAAAATGTATGTCTTCATTGAAGATGACTTTTTGGCCATTGATAGTTCATTCGAAGTTCAGCCAAATTTTTTTATATCTAGTTCAGAGATGGCCTGTTCGGCGGATATTTTTCTTGCCCTGTCTCGAGAATCTTTCGAGAAGCCATTTTTGAAGATGATGTTCTGAACAGATGTTCTTCGTATTTATGAAGGAGAAATGATGGTTCAGAATTCTGTGTGACTCATCGTCAAAAAATAGCATGACAATTGGATTTTCAAGACAATTTAATGCTACAGAGTTTTTACGTATCTTCTTTTATGGGTAAAAGTTGGGATATGACTGGAGGCATATTTATCAGAGTCTGCATAAAAATTACTCAAGCGGGTTGAAGCTGTATATTACCAGACTTCCTCACAGCAACATGGCAAATCAGTAGTGCGTAAAAGAAGACAAGTTTATTAATCATGATTACATATGATGGAAATCCATTTTTTATAAAGGATTTTTTATTAATATTCAAGATCACGATTACATATGACGGGGATCTATTACGCTAGGTTCTCGTCTGATGGAGATCTTTATTTCTTCTTCTACAGCACTTCTTCGGCCGGAGGGCCAAAAAAATGGTGAATGGAGGGAGGATACAAAACTGGGCCTGTTTAAATTATTCAAGCCCACCCCCCATATATCATCTGCAGCCATGCTTAGAATTATGTTTGGGATTCAGACCCAACACAATACTGGAAGACACGGCCAAGCTGCCCACCAGGGTCCAGCTTCATAATAGGAGAAAATACAGCTAGCAAGCTGTGTGGTCTAATGTGACCCTTCCTCTCTCTTTAACAAATTGCCATATAAAATTGCTGACTACTTCGAGCAAAGGAAGCTATGATATCCTTCCATGGTCCATTATTGCAGAGAATATTTGCTCAAAGACGTCTTTTTTTACGGCTTCTTACATGCTGGAAGAGCATAATCTTCTTCTTTCTTAGTTCAGCCCAATAAATATCAGCAGCCATCTTTGTGGTGAAGGAAGTATGGAAAAACAAGTTCATTTCCTTGCCCTTATATAGGTAGAAGAAAACATACAAATCCCAACAACTTCTTAAATATTGTCGAAAAAATCAGCCTCGAAGAACGAGTCAAATTTGACCATTTCATGCATCATTCAAAGTATTTTAAATTACGAGGAATTTAAAAACTTTGAAGGGGGTCTTGTAGAAGCATAAAATACGCTGGGAAATTGTACGCATATTATACAGTCAAAACCCCCAACATATATGAAGTCAGCATAAAACAGAGCTTCAGAGTTGTTTGGCATAAAGTAGAGCTTCAGAGCTGCATACGTAAAGCAGGGCTTCAGAGCTGTTTGGCATAAAGGAGAGCTTCAGAGCTGCCCGTGTAAAACAGGGCTTCAGAGCAGTTTGGTGTTAAGTAGAGCTTCAGAACTGTCTGCATAAAACAGAGCTTCAGAGCTGTTTGGCGTAAAGTAAAGCTTCAGAGCTGTCCGTGTAAAACAGGGCTTCAGAGCTGTTTGGCATAAAGTAGAGCATCAGAGCTATCCGCAAAAAGCAGTGCATCAAGACTGTTCGGCGTAAAAGGTTGCTTTACCCTCCTGCGTAAAGTTTAAAATATGTTTGTTTTTAATGTAGCGTAAAGTTGTACGAAAAACTCTTCGTATTCCTCGGATGAATTTGTCAAACAAATCAGTGAACCTGGCACCTGACAAAAGTACTGCATGATGATCGAGAGGACGGCTGTGATGATGATTTTTGCACAAAGACCCAGGTTGTCGTCTAGTGACATATTCTTGATACAAGTCGTTTTTACACATTCAAAGAATACGCTGCCTATTCTACATGGGCAGAAATGAGTTTTTACGCTCAAGATAAGACAAAATCAGATGCCACGTCAAAAGCTGTTTCTCGTACAAAGCTTGAGGCATATCTCTATATTTAATGCATGAGATGGAGGCATATCTCTGCATTTAATGCACGAGATTTGGTTCTATTTTTAAATTTTGTCATAACTGGGAAAGCTAAAACTATGGCTAATACGCTCACATCACCATCCTTGTATTTTATGCCAGGCCATTTTCAACTATAGGAGTACGACGTATGCTATCTCCTCGAAATACGCCAACTCGGCTATATTTGCAAAAGTACGTAATAAGGCTATTTAGCCCGGAATACGCTCAAGATCTCAGTCGTGATGGATAATTGGCTATTTTATGCTGGTTATCTATTATTCATATATCATCAAGTTTTACGGGAAGTTTGGCCTTTTACGCCAACAAGACAGTCACTTGGCTTTTACGCCAACCATCTTTACGCAGGGGCAGTTACCTATGTGGCTTGCATGCCATGATCTTCGAGAAGCAGTTATATGCGTTACCTTATAAAGGGATGCGTGTCATATGTAGATTTAGAAGATTATTTGAACATGGATAACAGTTATCATAACCGCAGCGTAAAAGAAGTCTTCTTTTTCACAGTTTGGTCTTTTACGCCAATAAGACAGTTATTTGGCTTTTACGCTAACCATCTTTACGCAAGGTGCAGTTACCTACGTGGCTTGCATGCCATGATCTTCGAGAAGCTGTTATACGCATTACCTTATAATGGGACACATGTCATATGCAGATTCAGAAGATTATTTGAACGTAGGTAGCAGTTATTATAACCGCCGCGTAAAAGATGCAACTTTCTTCACAGTTTGGCATTTTACGCCAACAAGACAATTTTTTGGCTTTTTACGCCAACCTGACAGTTATTTGATTGATCTCTATAAATAGAGACCCCTGATCACAGGGTAGAAAAGGGAGGACCGGAGAGGGGCATAATCAGAGATCAGAAAGAAAAGAGAGCACAGACAGAGAGTGTTGGTTGACAACTTTGGCAACGAGATTCAATCCCACTTGCAACCTTTGAAGCTTCTTCTTCTTCTACAGCACTTCTTTATCATCGTATGGTCCAAGAAACAAAGTGATCGACCGCAGATCAGATTTCTATAGCAATACTTCCCCAGAATTATTTTATTGTACTTAATATCCTCGTATAGGATTAATTGTACTCTTCTTCTTATTTGTGAACAAAAAGGGTTTCGTATAAACCTCTTCATTTTGTTTATCATCAAACACCTTAATATCAACTCAAACCAATCCAAAGTATTTGATTTGTACAACACATAGCCAGAGACATCAAATGTCAAGTTAAGATCAACATCAGGTGGCGCTCAATTCACCACCTATTCCAAATCAAAGGAAATAATTGGAGAGGGGCTTCCGATTACTCGAGGATCATCGATGTCTCAACGGCATTTCATTGAGCAATAGTTTTGAAATAGTCATTTACGAATAAAGAGATTGAACTCCACCAAAACATTGAGTCGAACAGTTTATTTGCAATAAGGATTTACAATAATTCATAATTGAGTTTCAACCACTGATAAAAAATTGAAAGAAGAAATCAAGAATCAAGATCGATTATTACTGACTCACCGACTCGATCTCAAATTCGTTGGATCAACTACTACAGAGTCGAGCTCCTCATCTGGATTGTCAAAGAAGCGATCCACACTAAACCGCACAAGGAAAAACTCTGTGGTGGAGATCCTGACGCCGAAGATCGAGAGCTAAGGGACGTTCAGGTGGTCTGAAGCTCGACGGATGGCCGGAGTCATTGTCTCGATCGAGTTCGTCACCGCCGCTCGAGGAGATCATGCCTCGAGAACAACCGCCATGGATATGAACTAGTCGTCGTCATAGGAAAAACCTCGACGGAGAAGGAGGTCGTTCATTAAAAATAGCGATAAAGTGATCACTGGAGGAACGTCGATCTTCCCCCCACTGATCCCTGGCGATAATAACGAAATGCTTGTGGAGCTTCATGGTGGAGGGTGGTGGTCGAAAGCGCTAGTGCACCGGCGGAGCTCCGTCACGCTCGACGGAGGAGCCGCTCTGACAAGCTTGAGCTCAACTGTCTTCCAACGTAGGTAATGACGATCAGGGTCGCGGAGGGGAAGAAGAAAAAGAGGAAGCTGCAAGTAGAGAGAGGAGTTTGCTTTGGAAAAGAAGTAGGTTAGGAGGGGAGTTGAGATAAAGGGGAGAATTTTTTCGTAAAAGAAAAAACAAGCGGGCCGTCGCGGGTCATGAATTTTTTTCAAAAATTAAAGTTTATATTGGTGTTTCCTAGCAGCGCTCCATGGACCACAACCGTCAACATAAGTCCTAAAAAAATAACTTTAAAAAAATTACTAAAATAGTAGCTGCAATATAAGGAAGAATATTTTTGCACATGCATTACTTGACGGTTATAACGAAACCGTCAATAAATCAAGTTGTTTTTCTTGACGGTTTCTCTAAAACTGTCAAGTATTATGATAAAATTTTATAAAATAACACAAAAAGGGGTATTTTCTTGACGTATGTCTAAAACCGTTAAGATAACGGATTTTTTGACATTTTTAGCCATATGTCAAGAAATTAACCGTCAAGAAAGGTTATTTTTCTTGTAGTGTGGGGGTTAAATAACTAGAGATTCACTTAGTACATGTCTAGGGATTTTCCTAGATTACATGTAGTCCCGGTTATTCATATTGTTATCTTGAGGAGTATCTAGTGGTTTATATTGTGACGTATCTTGAGGAGTATCCAGTTGGTTGTGTGTATGGATGTCTTGGATAGACTGCAGGGGCATGCTATCAGAAGGAACTCTAGCATCGTATTGCATTATATTAGTTAGTAATTTAGGATTGTGATAACCCTAGTTAGTTAAAGGTATCAAACCGTACTTATTTGATTTGCCGTGATTTATGGTTGATGGTTAGTCTAGGCTTCATATGATCACCTTTAATTTTAGTACTTGTTATATCCTTATTGATTATCAGATCCGGATATGTCTCATTATAGGTTTTATAGTATTTATTATCTTGAGATCTTTTACATTCAGTCTTTACTTTCTAGTATTTGTATTACTTGTGTTGTTGGTTTAAGTTCATAAATTGGCTTCCTTTGTGGTATTTGCTATTTGAGAGTCTGACCCCACTGGTTTTGTATAGTCAGATCCAGTAGCAGCACTAGAGGATCTTTCGTACTTTCCTGAGGATGGTGGACACCAAGAGCATCAGACCCCTTGAATGAGTTTTCTTACTTCCCCACCCTGATGTACATTCTATTTTATAGGCATTTATCCATCGAGCACGTGTTTAGCTCATATTTTGGTTTGATCAGTTAGCCTACGGACATTAGCATGGTTGACATATCCTAGGGTTGATCATGTATGACTCAGATTCTGGCTAGTTTATTCATTCTGTGTTTACTAGTATCATGATCATCTATATATTATAGTTTGGGTCACTTTAATATTATATTTCAGCTGATCTTACATCTTGTTATTATTTTTGTTATTCTTGTGATTGAGACACTAGGGTTTGTTGGACCTAGGCTTGACTGTTGGTTTGTCGTAGTGACCCCGCATATCTTACAGCTTTATCGTATGTACAGAGTACCAAAGTGCTCTAAGTATACGTAGTTGGCCTTGTCAGTCTCGCTTTCTAGTAGTCTGATTCTGGGGGATGATACAGCCTTAGTGGTGGCCCATACAGGTCCATCTTTGCAGATTATGTCTGTCTAATCAGATTTGATCTAGTTTTGACAAATATGTGGGGGTTGTTGTTGTTTCTAGATGTTTCAATCCTAAATTGTTCCTCTTAATCCCTAATTATTTTTCTCCATCCCTGGTTCTTGATCTGATACCAGTTTATTCGTTGATCTATCATGTTCTTCGTTTGATTCTTGTGTCTTAACTTTTAGGGGCACTGTTCCTGTTACTATCGGCCAGTTGGATCGAGTGCAGCTTGAAAAGGATCAACATTCGGGAGCACAACATATTCCTGGAGATCAGCCTCAATATTTAGGGGAAGAGTCTAGAGTAGATCTCGAGGCAGATCGGCCGACAGTACCAGACAAGCAGGCAGCACCTGTGCACCCAGTTCAGCCCGTACAGCCAGAAGGTGTTGCCCGATCCTTGATGGATATCCTATACTATTTTATGATGACCCAGCAGCACCAAAGTGATATACTCACTTAGTCGGTCCAAACAATGTTGGAGCGAGGTTGTTCTCAGATCCCTAATTCTGTGACCATCTTCAGGCGTCTCAGTCCTCTGTACTTTTATGGTAAAGAAGAAGCAATTGTTCGATTCTTTGCTGCAGGACACTGAGCCCATCTTAGAGTCAGCAGGGACTCTGGCTAGAGAGCATGTAGAAGTAGTGGGGCTACAGTTGTAAGACTTGGCTTGTGACTGGTGGACAACACATGAGGTTTCTCTCATAGTACCGATTCCTTGGACAGTTTTTACTGAGAGGTTTCAGGCGAGGTATTTTGACGCGGTGGCGCATTACGAGCTTCAACAGAGGTTTAACAACCTCAGGTAGGAGAGAAGGACCGTCGATGATTACATGACGGAGTTTGCGAGACTTAGTCGGTTTGCTCCCACTTTGGTAGTGACCGAGTTGGAGAGAGCGAGAAGGTTCCAGCATGGACTCCATTTATAGATTATCTTGGCGGTGTAGTCGCATAAGTTTTAGACCTTTGATGCAGTGATACGGGTAGCCAAGAGGTATGCGTATACATCACAGAGGATAATCGATCTAGTTGGGTGTCAGAAGAGGCCCAATATTTTAGGAGGGTCAGTTTCCCATTCATCAGCAATAACTTTTGCAGTTAGAGCCCTAATGATTGGATCCTCGAGAAGGACAACATCATCTCAGTAGTCTTCTCAGACATTTTCTCGGTAGAGATATTCATCTTCTTCTTCTTCTTTCCGTAGTTGTTTCCATTGCGAAAAATCTGGACATATTGTATTAGAGTGCCGTAGGGCACATAGATTGTGCTTGGTATAGCCCAATCAGCGGTTCGGCCAATAGCGTCGCTGTTTAAGGCACCAGCACCAGTGGATTTGCAGATTCATAGGCCTTTGCCTCCACAGTCTCAGGCATTCTAGCAGAGGCAGCAGCAGTATGCGCAAGCCCAAGCACAGGCGAGACCTAGAGGTCAGTAGCAAAGGGGACCAACACACAAAGGGTAGGGTCGAGCCTTTTTGCTATCGATGAAGGAGTATTTGGCAGCAGAAGAGGTGGTAGCAGGTACCATTCTCATCCACGTTTATTCAGCTTCAGTTTTATTTAATTCTGGTGTATCGCATTCATTTATATATGCAAGCTTTACGACACAAGCTGGATTGGAGTCTGAGTCTTTACCTGTAACATTGAATATACTTACTGGTAATGGTCTCATGGAAGTAGATAGAGTACATCCCTCGTGTAGAGTTATAGTGTGCGAAAGAGAGTTTCTCGCGAGGCTGATAGAGTTTCCTATGGGCAATTATGATATCGTTCTTGGGATGGATTGGTTGAGTGCGAGACACACGACGATAGATTGCCATAGTGGCAAGGTTATCTTTCGTGTACCTGATGGGGAGGAGTTATCATTCTTGAGAGGTGTAGTAGAGTCACCGAAGGTTACATTGATGATGGCAGAGAACGAGGAGGCACAGTTTCCCAGGGTAGTTTATTAGTTTTCTAACATATTTTTCGACGAGCTACCAGGTATACCACCGGTTAAAGACGTAGAGTTCAACATTGATTTAATCCCAGGAGCAGAGCCAGTATCAGAAAGAGTTTACAGGATATCAACATCTGAGTTAGAGATCTTGTACCCGATGATTGAGGAGTTGAGAGCCAAGGAATTCATTAGACGTAGTGTATCGCCTTGGGGAGCCCTGTTACTTTTTGTTAAAAAGAAGGATAGTTCATCGCGTTTAGTTATTTTACTTTCCTGGATCTGGGTTTTTGCTCTTTAGCTTAGACTTGTTTTTCTATAGTTGTTCATATCGTAATTTCTAGCCTAGTGACCATCTCGATTTTGATTTCTGGTAGAATCACGTTCCATCCCATTTTGGCAACTCGGTAACAAAAATGGTACCGGAGTTATGATCATGAGATTTAGTCCATATTGTGATATGAGACTTACCCTAGACTTGAATTCTAGTTAGACTTGGTTCTGGTAATTTTTTAAATTTTATTTGGATTCCAAAAATCAGACTTAACTTGACTTTAACCTTGATTATTCTTGAAAACCGGCATACCGACGGTATACTACAGTGTACCGATGGTATACCAATTTCAACCGACTTGATTTCTAGATATTTTTGTATGAACCCTATAGGAAAATCGACGGTGTACTAGATTATGCCGATGGTGTATCGATCTTGTCGACATTGTTAGATATTTGTCTTGGCCGGCATACCGATGGTATAATTGGCTGTGTCGACGGTATACCAATTTATGGAACTTTGTTTGCCAGTAACTTTTTGCCTACATAGAAAGGCTTACCGAATGTATACTATAATATACCGATGGTATACCGATTTGTTGAAATCCAGAACTTGCTGTATTTTTCTTATCTCTGGGCCAGTGTACTCTCTGTGTACTAGACTGTACCAACGTTATACCGATTGTGCACTTTCTTTAGGAATTCTTGGTTTTCGTGATTTTATGTTGAAACTTCTGGCTTTTGCTTGGATACGCGATTACTTGACCTGATTATGGACATGAACATACATGGCTTCAGATGACATGACTTGACTTAGCTTTACTCGATTTCACCCGGCTTTGCCCAGCTTTACGTTATGACAGGATTGACTGGACTTGACTTGGCATGACTTTACATGGCTTCATTGGACAAGGCTTGACTTGTTTTCACATGATTTCATCTGGTTAGACATGGATTTATATGGTTGTACATGGCTTCACTTGGCTTTACCTGGCTTCACTTGGTTTCACGTAGCTTGATTATTGTCGTCGCATACATGAGTCTTTATATGCAATATATATTAAACCTTTTTATATTATTATTATTAGAACTTGACTTGTCTGCATTATGTCTAGGATGGATTTTGTGGATTATCACACCCGAATTCATACTAGAAAATGCTAGGGGTTAAATAAATAGAGATTCACATAGTACAGGGCTAGGGATTTTCCTAGATTTCATGCAGTCCAGGTTATTTATACGCTCGATTTGACACATACAAACTTTCCACCTATATTCCTGACTTGAACGGCTTTTCCTTGCGGCGGCTTTTCCAAGATAGAACAGAAGCTTGATTTTGATACAAAAATTAAGACTGAAGTGTGCTCGACTAAATCACATCAATGGAAATACCAAGTCGCAGTCGTAAGTAAAAGATAATAATTAGGTAGTGGAACTTGCCCTCTTATCTTGAGGGGTATCTAATGGTTTATATTGTGGTATACCTTGAGGAGTATCTAGTTGGTTGTGTGTATGGATATCCCGGATGGACTGCAGGAGCATGCAATCAGATGGAACTCTAGCATCGCGTTGTATTATATTAGTTAGTAATTAAGGATTATGATAACCCTAGTTAGTTAAAGGTATCATGTCGTACTTTTGTGATTTGTCGTGATTGATGGTTGATGGTTAGTCAGGCTTCACATGATCACCTTTACTTTTATTATTTGTTATATCCTTATTGATTATCAGATACGGATATGTCTAATTGCAGGTTTTACAGTATTTATTATCCTGAGATCTTTTACATTCAGTCTTTACTTTCTAGTATTTGTATTGCTTGTGTTATTGATTTAAGTTCCTAGATTGGCTTTCTTTATAGTACTTGCTATTTGGGGGGTCTGACCCACTAGTTTTGTATGCCCAGATCTAGTAGAAGTACTAGAGGATCATCCGTACTTTCCTGAGGATGGTGGCCACTAGGAGCACCTGACCGCTTGGGTATATATTTTTACTTTTTCACCCTGATGTACATTCTATTTTGTGGTCGTTTAGCCATCGAGCACGTATTTAGCTCATGTTTTGGTTTTATCAGTTAGCCTACGGGCATTAGCATGGTTGACATATCCTAGGGTTGATCATGTATGACTCTAATTCTGGCTAAATTATTCATTCTGTGTTTACTGGCATCATGATCATCGATATATTATAGTTTAGGATGCTTTACTATTATATTTTAGCTGATCTTACATCTTGTTATTATTCATGTTGTTCTTGTGATTGAGACACTAACGTTTGTTGGACCTAGGTTTGACTGTTGATTTGTAGTAGTGACCTCTCATGTCTTACAGCTTCACCGTATATATGGAGTACCTGAGTGCTCTAAGTATACGTAGCTGGCCTTGTCAGTCCCGCTTTTCAGTATTCTCGTTCTGGGACATGACCCCAAGGGAAGGGGTTTTTACAAATATGAGTGCCGCTTCAATCCTCGGAAAGGATAAGATTTTTGCCGGGAACCCGATCTTGCATATGCCAATTTTCCCTTTTCAGATCCTAATAAGAAACATAAATTATATAATCTTGTAGTGATCATTTTAGTTTTTAGCAGATTTCTTTGCTTGTTATTCCTTTTTGTTGCTTCACGTCATTGGATATGTAAAAGATCAAGAAAGAGACCTAAGGAAAACTATACCATCAAGGAGCAACATATAAGTATCTCATATGCTGAACTTGTTAAAGAAACAAATAGATTTTCTGAAGAAAACCTAATTGGTTCTTGTAATTTTGGTTCTGTATATTGAGGAATACTAGACGATCATGAGAATAGTGCTAAAGTTATTGTAGTGAAAGTATTTAACCTTCAACAACTTGGAGCTTTAAAGAGATTTTTAGCAGAGTGTGATGCTTTTAGAAAAATTCGACAACAGAACCTTGTCAAGATATTGACTGCATGTTCAAGTGTGGATTTCAAAGGCAACGACATCAAGGCGATGGTTTAAGAGTTTAAACGTAATGGCAGTTTAGAAGTTGGTTGCATCTAGAAGCAAATTGGGACTGAAGATATTGAAGCTTATGGAGCGGACAAATTTAGCGATCGATGCAACATATGCATTGGAGTATCTCCATCGCCATGGCTAAGCTCCTATTATTCATTATAATTTGAAGCCAACCAATATTCTTTTTAATGATGACATAAGAGCCCTTGTGAGTGATTTTGGGCTAGCTAGATTTATTAACAATCCCACAAAAAGTTCTTTTAGCACCTTTGAAATTAAAGGAACTATTGGGTATAATTCTCCAGGTTAGTTATCAAGATGGTTTCTTTTTTTCTTTTTTGCGATAAATTAAACTTTCGTATTTTTGTTTTAAATTATTCTTCAAGTTTAGCTCATTCTTGACAATTAGAATTTAATTTAACTAAATTCTATGTCGAGAATAACTTAAGAGAGTCATATATATGGCAATAACTCTAAAACCGATCTAGTTTTGAGATAGTCATTTCATTTTGTTCTTATTCCTTGAATAAAAATGAAGACATTAATTCATTCCATTTTATGTCATCTAAAGCTTTCTTGCATAGATACTCTTGTAAATGACTATATCTTTCTTTATATCCTTACCTGACATGTATTCGAAATGACACATTTTCGACACATGACAATTGTTCGACACTTAATGTCAGATATCTATGTTTCAGTAAATTCTACGCTCCAAAGTAACCAAAATAATGGCTGAACATAATTTCTTATGGTTTTGATCGACCTAAACACATTGGAGATATAAGAAAGTATATAAAATATGTATCTATATCGTATCCGTATCCTGAATCTTATAACTTTCTGCAACCTAGTATCTACTATGAATATAAATATTATTATGTATCTATATAACTTTCTGTATCCTAATATATATATATATATATATATATATATATATATATATATACTATAACAATGGTGTAGTCCAAATCTGTAATATTGTTATAGTTTATATATATATATATATATATATATATATATATATATATATATATATACTATAACAATGGTGTAGTCCAAATCTGTAACATGTGTGTATCGGATTTACACACACACACACACACACACACACACATATATATATATATATATATATATATATATATATATATATATATATATATATATATACTATAACAATGGTGTAGTTCAAATATGTATGTATATATATATATATATACTATAACAAGATTGTAGTACAAATATGTAACATTTGTGTATCGGATCTACATATAAGTCCTTGCAATCTAGTTCTGGAGAAGTTAAGGATTATTTTTATTGTATACTATTTTTAGTCTTTTGTGCTTAATGTCTTATCTTGTGAAGGTCACTCCAAATCTTGAGAAAGTAGAGTTAATGTCATACCCCAGTACCGGAATATGGAGGCGGACATGGCCAGCTACCCCGTACAAGGTATAGAATGTCATACGGCGATCACGGCTGTAACTAGACAAGGGGGTGCATACTACAATCAAGTCACCTAGGGTCTCACGTGGAATCTATTGTCTCAATCAATCAAACAAGAAACATTAAACATAGAACATGTATGATAAAGTAGAAAGGCATCCCAAACGCTCTATCAAAATATTTTGGAATACCAGTTGTACAAAATAAGAAGCTGATGGTGTATCAAAAGTACATGACCGTGATCAGTTGTAGTCTGATTAATTACAATCATGTAAAGGAAACTAATGTACATACTTGTCGTCTAACAGGTGCCGGTGGCTAAATATCCAAAAGAGTAAAATGTACAATAATGAGCAGGGAAGGAGAAACCTACTCGTGTCCCTCAGCGGCCATCCGTCTGGTACGAGCCATTATTCAGGGGGAAGTAAGCTGGATCCTCAGGTGTTGGCTCTAAACCTGGTCATGCAAAACTAGTGGGGTTAGACCCCAAATAGCAAGTACCATAAGGAAGCAAGTTTGAAGAAACGAAAGGTCCAGATAAAGTATATAAATATATATAATTCTGTCTCGTAGTTTCGGTCCATAGCCTATCAAAGAACAACGATATAATCTCGCAACCAAACAAGGACAATGATTAGACCACCGTACCATGACAGCCCAGTCCCTAAGTATCTGACATAAGATACATTACACAATTAAGCTCAATTACTCAATCGACCAATTACTTATATGACTTTCTAGATGTAGTCCGGGTTATCCCAAAATTAATTCATAAAATAGAAATCCTCATATCGAACCATGTGCTAGCAGGGCTAGCCGAGCCATGAATTACCTCATAGCACATAGTATTATGCACCGGTCCCTCGTACGGCCACCGTGCTAAGATCACATAGAACACATTATAATATAATACTCAGATTTTGAAATCCACTAATAAGGATTTAAAAAATATCCATGGGGGCCAGTCTATACTCCCCAAATAAATATTTGAGGGTGGCTAGTTAAGCACAAACTCGGGGGTTCGTCCGTCCCAATGTTCTACAAGTTTTTCTTGCCAAGTTAACCCTACTATTAATTGGAATCTCATAGCGTGGTCACATAATATTTCCTTTTTATGTTGTGCCACGGTATGTCCATGCTATATACGAATCTACTTTGTCCCTTAGTAGTTCAACTTGGATTCACCCCGGAGTGATGCAACAATTATACAAGTCTTAGCCATGCTTGAAAATTGACTAAACCATTTGTCAATGCTGGAGAATTAATATAGTATCACATGTCACCTAGGTTAGGTGGCAACTCGGTGCACAACCCACAACCCATAACCCATAACATGTAACATATAGAACGTAACAAGATATGTCGCACCTCAGTGCACATATAACATATAGCACGTAGGAACGCATAGCAATTAGTAAATGCATCGGCACGTACCAGTAGTTGAGTCAAGTTACCAATCAGTCATTCACATGAGTCATAGCACATTGCAATACATAGATCATGTCATGCACATCGGTACATATAGTCACTTGGCGCATGGTCTAGTTCTGCACATAGTCGGGTCAGGCACATAGTCAGGTCTAACACATGGTCACTTAGTTCTCATACACTTATAATCATCAAGATGACACATGAAATGACAAAATCTAATAAAATATCCAAACCCAGGAAAATAAACAAAACATGTGCATGGGCTCGCATATGCGATTAAAGTCTACCACATTGATCAAAGCCGCTTGGAAGTCCAGGATGCATGATCTAGCTTCCGCATGAGTCAAGATGGCGCATGAGTCAAGACAAAGTCCAATCCTCTGGGCGAGTGCTAAGTGATGGGTATTTAATGGATGTAAGGGATGTGACATACTATAAATGTGTGTCAGAGGAAAAGAAAAAAGCATAAAAAGAAATACAATGAAGAGATGTATATGTTATTTCTAAGTCGAATGACAAGTTGGTCGCATGCACTCTTGGCCGCATGGACTCTGGCTCTTGGAAAAATCTCATGCGTTCAGTGTTCTGTGCATTTAACTTAGGAACGTATATGCAGAGGCAGTCATGCACCCAATATGATAGGCGCATGTTAGAGGGGGCACATGGATATTAGCCGAATGAGACTCCTTCATCCCAAAATAGCATGAACTCCATAAAAAAAGGTCCAAAAATACAAAAAAATATTTTCTTCATAAAATCTATATTTTAACTCCAAATCAAGTGAAACAAAAGTCAAAATCGCACAAAATTGAATACTCTATCACATAGAACAACTAGTTTTCAAATATACTAAGTTTAGGTAGATGAAAACTAAGAAAACCCATGGAACCCATAAAAAATCCTAACTTAAAAATATAGATCTACACAAATCCACCCATTAAAACCGAAAACTCCAACTACTAAACAAGTTTAGAATCATAATGTACACATATTAGACTAATAATAACAAAGCAAAATCAAAGAATTAAATTTGGAGTGTTTCTCCATTCCATGTAAGATGTACTTGCCTAAATGAAAGAAGGAGGAGAAATAAGAGAATGAGTGAAGAGAGAGAAATAGGATAGCTTATATAGCTAGGTTTGAGGTATAGACTAACACCAAACCCAACCAAACTAATAAACCATGAACTAAAGTTGAACCAAAAAATGGGTCTAGTCTCCATGCAATCTAATTGTCATACAAGAAAGAATTAATACGTTCCAAATACGTTTATCGGGAATGGGGGGTGACATCTCTGTCCACCTTAGAAAATTTTTATTCTCGGAATTCAAATCCAAGGCTAGCTAGAGAAATCAGAACAACCAATATACTAACTACAAGTATATCTACACATGCAATCAAATTCAATCATATAATAAAGAAAAGCAACATCACATAGCATGGGTGAGCAAATTATGAGATTCGAGATACGAAGGCATAAGGACAAATATACTTTCCGAGTTAAAGATGTGCGGATACTGAGACCGGATATCTTCCTCGTACTCCCACATCGACTCTCCGAAAGGGTGATGACCCCAACAACCCGGACAAGACGAATAGTCCAATTCTTGAGCATATTTTCCTTCGGTCCAAAATGGATATGAGTTGCTCCTCATAAGACAATTTGGTACCAACAACTAGCTCAAAATGGTTAAGGATATGACTCAGATTCAGGATATACCTATACAATTATGACACATAAAATATATCGTGTACCTCCCATAGCGAAGGCGAAAAGGAACGACGATAAGCAACATCGCCTACCCTCTCGAGGATATCGAACGTACCAATGTATCATGGACTAAGCTTCCCTCGGACCCCGAATCTAATAACTCCACAGGTTAGCAAAATCTACAAGGACACGTGGTCGCTGACATAAAACTCTAGAGGCCTACAATGCAGATCTGTCCAATATCGATGCCTATCCTAAACAAACCCAAGTTGCTTTCTGATCTGCTTGACAACCTCTAATGTCTACGTAATTTTCATGACCCACACCCGGATATTCGGGCACGAGTACGTGGGTACGTCCAGCCTACGTCGCAACATCGACAGTAGAATGCTGTCTGGGTCAACTCTACTAACTAAATATCTCAACAATACATATATGGTACCTGTCAATCATCTTAACTCTAAACAGAATAATATAGTATCTAATAAATGTAACTATACTCAATCACAATGCAAACTAAGGAAGATAGAGCACGAATGGAATAAAGAAAGAAAAGAATCATAATACAACCACAAATCTGAAATAAAATATACATGCCATAAGTTTCAATAAAAGTCTAATACAAGTCCACCAAAATAATCTAAACCTCCTCAAGCACTGGTACTAATTCCTCCTGGTCTATAGGAGATTATCCTCTAATGGTATGCCCTCATACGGTATGTAGTACGTAGGATACTGGTCTACGAGCCAATCATCTGAAATATATATCCAGTCAGGATTGAAGCGAAGTACATACCTCTGAAAGCAGTTTCAAATACATAATCGACCATATAAAAACATATAATAGAAAAAAATACAAGATAACTAAACAACAGAATGAAATAAACTAGAGTGAACAAGTAATATACTGGAATGAAGAACATGCAATAGAATATCTGTAATATAATATAAATAACTAAAATCTAACTAATGTGCCATGGAATACAAGTTTATTATGTGATCGGTTTAGGGTGAACACGAATACAATATGGTAACTTGATTACAAGTGTGATATATAATCGACATATACACGAATATATTGGGGCTTGATCACATAATCAACTCCTACTCCCCTATCCCAAACCAATACCATTGGATCCAATCATTATACGTTACGAAAACGAATATGGGCACACTGAACACGAGCAGTGTGTGTACACGAATATAAGCATTGAACACGAGCAGTGTGTAAACACAAAGTACACTAAATTAATACCCGATATACACAATAAAACACATGTGAAGGAGTACCCGCTGAACACGGTAAGGGATAACATTTTCTGATAGGATCCATGTAGTACCAGTCTGTGAAACCACTGGGTCAGAAATAAGTATACAGTTTCTAGAACATGTGATATATAAACTATTATAAAATAAAAACTAACAGAGAAATGTACTCGCCTGAGGTCCTGAGCAAGGTATGTCTCTCAATGTCCAAGCTGGTGTCAAACAGTCCTATATATATATAATATCAATGTCACTTAGGTGTAATGGATGATTAATGAGTTAAAATGCACTAATATGAATTTCTAGGCTATTTCTAGGTCCATTTCTAGCTCACTAGGTCCATACTAAGTTAATGGGTCTCAATTGATCATTAACTAGTTAATACTAGCTATACTAGGTCTTGGTTTGAGTTTCTAAGTCAAAACCTTAGATAATTAGCAATATTAGCTAATAATAGTAAGTATTATATATAACTCATATATACTAGTTACTGCTACTACCTATTAACTTAGTATGTAAATATATTACCTAGTATTTAGTTCTCTTCATGACTTTGGTGATAAGTTGATAACTTAACTAACTTACCAATCCATGATATTATATTACCTTAGCTATATACATATAAATACCATATCCCAAAACCTATCTAACACTAGGTTCCTAGGCCATAGTTAACTATAAGGTATCCACTATCATATTTATACTAGTAATACTATACCTTGGTCTATTTACTAACTCTAGATCATACCTTAGTATCTATCTTGTAGTACCTTAGTATCTCAACCTAACATACACTCTAGGCACTTACACAAATACTACCCTTAAATACTCACTTGCCTCCACTGCTCTTGACACAAATACTTGGTTACATCATCGACTCTAAGTCACATATACTATACATCCCTATATGATACTCTCTCAGAGGTAGGATACTGCACTGCACAGTTTGTAGTTCAGACATTACTTAAAGAAGATACTAATGTGCATCACTTAATATACATTGCCCTCTTTCCTACTTTAGTACAACTGCTAATGCAAATCCTCAAAAATGCAATGGAGATCACCACTGTCACTGCTCTTGCTTGCTGTTGCAACTGGTGCAGCTATCTTGCTGCCTGCTGCTGATGCTGAAATTGCTCTTGCCCCTTAGCTTGTTACTGCAGTTGCTGTTACTGCACACTACACTACAATGCTAGCTAGCTGCACTGCTTGCTATTGTTTATGGCTATGTGCACTGCTGCAGTTGCCAATACTTGTTGTGATGCTGCTGAAACTGCATATAAACCTGACCACCACTCTCTTATGCACACTGCCAATACCACTCACTAACACATATACAAACACAACCAATGTTGCACTACACTTAGACACACACACAAATATATATATATATATAAATATATATATATATACAAATACACACACATATAAAGATTGACGCATTTAAACAAATACCTATAGTGCACCAACCAGGATATCCATGATACTTAACTATTGAGATACCAAACTCTCCATTATCCATAATTAATCATTCCTACAAGTCATATATATATATATATATATATATATATATATATATAATTACAACTATTAGAAATTATTACAAATATAATGAAGAGAATTCTTGTAAATCACTCAAAATTGGCCCCGTATCACACTGTATAACAAAATACCATGATACGGCCTATACGTATCCATTTATGGATACCTATCTAGTTTTATAACCCCGATCTAAGTCTAATTAGATCTAATTGGCCTCATGACACACAATTGATGTGTCAAATTCATAATTTCTCTAACATACACATGAATTACCTCATCGATCTCACATTACAAAGCCAAATAGCCTAGAACTTATTCCTATAGGTAGTCCTATGTCATGGGGTCATTCCTAATGGTTAAATGCATAATTAAGAAGCTATAATGAGAGAGAAATTTTAGGAATTACCAATTCGGAGATGGATTTCCAATAAAAATATAATTAGACACGATCCGGACACGATCTCTAGCTCCAAAGCTTCTTCTCCTTGTGCTCCTTGCTTCTCTAAGCTTCAAGGCTCCAAGAATGATAAGTTGAGAAGGAATTGGTGGTAAATTGTGTAAAAATTCAATGGAGAAAAATTTAAGAAATTGGGGATCTAGAATTTGGACACAAAATAAAATATAAATGAGGAGAGAGAGAGGAGAACCCCCTCTTCATGTGGCCGGCCTCTTCCTCCTTCCCCAATCAATATAAAATGTCCAAGTTTCCCCCTACATGTTTCATTATGAGAAATAATTAAGAATGGGTATATTTGAAAGTCTTTAATTAATTATAATTATACTAATCCTTCTTAATAAATTAGTGGAAAGACTAATTGGGCTTCGGTCCAAGTTGGGCTCACTATTTGTCATGATAATTTAAATAGGCCCATAATTGACAAGTCTAATTATTGTTTAGTCTCTCTAATTAATTGATTAATCATAAGTCTCTAAATAACTAACTAATGCTAATCATAACAATCATAGCTTAACTTAATTAAATAATATATATAATTATCACATAATATTCAATATTATATTTCTAAAAATAAATATCCATTCCAAATTACCAAACTATCCCTAGTTGAAAAAATGAGGGTGACAATCCAATCCACCTTAGAAAAATTTTGTCCTCGAAATTAAAGAAGAAACTAACTATCAAAAGCAATCAATACAAGCAAGAAAGAATTATACCTCATGACCAAAATAAATAAGGGTATCACTCGCGCATCTCGGCCTCTCGCTCCCAGGTACTCTCTCCTGGCGAGTGATGCCTCCATGCGACATGCACCAAAGGAATCGTCTGGTTCCGCAGCACCTTCTTCCTGCGGTCCAAAATCTCCAGGGGCTGCTATGGGTAGCTGAATGTAGGACTAACCTCGATCTCCGAGTGATCTAGTACATGGCTAGGATCTGCCATATACTATCTCAGTTGCGACATGTGAGACACGTTATGCACTCCTTCTAATGTAGGTAGCAAGTCTAGTCTGTAGGCCACTGCACCGACCCTCTCAATAATACCGAAAGGTCCGATATACCGTAGACTAAGATTTCCGCCTCCACCAAAATGAATCGTGCCTCTTGTCGGAGAAATCCTCAAGAAAACCAAATAGCCAACCTAGCACGAAATACAGGCTTAGCACTCTAACTAAAACAAACAATCACAAGCAATACAAACAAAATCTATACCTCAAACTCCAATGGTCTCCGGTGGCTATCGGCCAAATGCCGCTGTCTGTCCTACACCATCCAAAGTCTATCCCTGATGAGCTTCACCTTCTCAACTGCATCCACGACCATCTCTGGTCCCAATAAGGCTCTCTCACCAACATAATCCCATGATAATGGGGTGCGACATCTCCGTCCATACAATGCCTCAAACGGTGACATCTCGATATTGGCCTAATAGCTGTTGTTGTAAGAAAACTCTACCAAGTGTAGATGATCCTCCCAAGAGCCTCCAAAATCCAAAATACAGATGCGTAGCATATCCTCAAGAGTCTGGATAGTCCTCTCCGATTGTCGTCTGTTTGAGGGTGATATACGGTACTGAACTTGAGATGAGTTCCCAACCTAGCCTGCAAACTCCTCCAGATGTAGGACGTGAAGCGACTATCCCGATCCGAGACAATGCTCACAGGAACTCCATGCAATATGACTATCTAACGCACATACATCTCTGTGAGCTTCTTCGTAGATGTACCCACTTTGAATGGTAGAAAGTGGGCAGATTTGGTCAACCTGTCTACGATGACCCAAATCGCATCTTTACCTCCTGGAGAACACGAAATCCCTAAAATAAAGTCCATCGTCACATGCTCCCATTCCAAGGCTGAAGTAATCCAACTAGCCTCTATCTCTCTGCCTTTACCTGTTGGCATACCAAGTATCTGGATACGAAGCTAGCTACCTTCCGCTTCATACCATACCACCAAACATGCTCTCTCATGTCCCTATATATTTTGTTGGTACCTGGATGCATAGAGTACTAAGATCGATGTGCCTTTTGAAGAATCTTCTAACGCAATACTCCATTCGGCATACACAATCTGGTACCGTACTGTAATTATCTATCATCTGTGATACTGAAGTCCTCTGCCAACCTTATCCAGACTTGTGGTCTGATGCTCCTTAGAGACTCATCCTCGAACTGTGTGGCCCTGATTTAATCCTTCAACTCAGACTGTATCTGAAGTCCCCACATCTGTGCTGCAAATCCAGGGACTAATACATCAATACCTAAGCTATCAAGTTTGTCTAATAAATGTCTGTCCCTCGTCAAATACATAGCCACTGGATACCTTCTCTAGGTATTTGCGACTACGTTGGACTTCCCTGGATGATACTGCAAAGCAATGTCAAAGTCCTTCATCAACTCCAACTACCATCGCTGCCTCATATTGAGCTCTTTTTATGTAAACACATAATTTAAGCTGTTGTGGTCTGTAAAGACCTCTACCTGCTCTCCATACAAGTAGTGCTTCCACAGTTTAAGAGCAAAATAACTGCTACCAACTCCAAGTCATTGGTAGGATAATTCTTCTCATACGGACGTAATTGCTTGGAAGCACAGGCAATCACCTTCTCATTTTGCTGCAATACACAACCCAAACCCTTTCCTGATGCATCACTATATATAGAAAATCCTCCTGTCCCTGATGGCAATGTCAATATTGGAGTTGTAGTCAACCTCTTCTTTAGCTCCTCAAAAGCAGAATGATAATCCTCAGTCAAGATGAACTTTACATCCTTCCTGGTTAGTCTAGTTATCGGCTCCGCAATCCTAGAAAAATCCTAAACAAATCTTCGATAATAGCCTGCCGTCTAAGAAAACTCCTGATCTCTGCTACGGAACTCGGGGTAGACCATGACTCAATTGCTGAAATCTTCTTCGTGTCTTCGTCTCCTGTAATCACATGCCCGAGGAATTCAACCTTATCAAGGAAGAAATCATACTTCGAAAGCTTGCCATATAGTTTCTCCTTCCTAAGGGTCTCCAGAACTATCCTCGGGTGTTTCTCATGCTCCTCCGTGGTCTTTGAATAAATTAGTATATCATCAATGAATACTACCACAAAGTGATCCAAGTACTGATGAAACACCTTATTTATCAGGTTCATGAATACCGTCGGGGCATTGGTCAACCCAAACGGCATCACCAAGAACTCAAACTGCCCATACCTAGTCCAGAAAGCAGTCTTCTAAATGTCTTCCTTCTTCACTTTCACCTTGTGGTACCCAACCTCAAGTCTATCTTTGAGAATACCTTCGCTCTATTCTACTAATCAAATAAATAGTCAATCCACGACAACGGATATTTATTCTTGATAGTGAGGTTATTGAGTGCCTTATAATCGATACACATGCGTACCGAACCATCCTTCTTTTGTACAAATAATATCGGAGCACCCCACGGTGATGAACTAGAGCGGATAAAATCCTTGTCCTGCAACTCGTCTACCTACTCCTTTAACTCTGCCAGTTCGCTATTGTTTACTCTATAGATGTGTTGTGATATTGGCTCTGCACCTGGCACCAAGTCTATAGAGAACTCCATATCTCTGTCTGGTGCAACCCTGGAAACTTCTCCGGAAAGATGTCCATATACTCAGCAATCAAAGGATGTGGCAACTCCTACTCTTCCACCATAGCTCCACAAAAATCTTCTTCTCTCTGCTCTGCTGCTTCTCTGACGAACTCAAACTCTGGCTCTCCAGGCGCCTGAAACAAAACTCTTCCTCCTCGACAATCGATACTAGCATGGTGCCTACTCAACTAATCCATCCTGAGTACTATATCGTAGCTCGAAAGTGGCATTACAAGTAGACATACGCTCAACTCTCGGCCTCCCAAAGAAACTCTTCGGTCCATGTAAACATCACTAACTAGGATAATGCCACCCCCGACCGTGATCTTGCAAGTCCACGCCAACGGTTCAGTCTCAAGGTAATATTTTAGAGCAAAAGATACAGATATAAAACTATGTGAAGGACCAAAATCAAATAAAGCAAGAGCTGAAAAAGAATCAAGATAAACTAAACCTGAGATAACATCACCGACTGGCTCCTCATCCTCGATGGTCAAGGCGAAAACTCGCTCCTGCCGCTGGGCACCTTTCTGCTGCTATTGGTGCTAAGCGAACTACTGATGTTGTGGTGGTAGAGGAGGTCCTCTCTGATGTCCTGCTGGTAGTCTCGTGGGTGCTCTCTGTGCCTGAGATCCACCCTGAGATGGATGAGCTGGAGCTTTAGGACAAGCCCTCAACTGATGGTCTCCTGATCCACAGAATAAGCACTGGAATAATATCATCCTACATGCATCCAATCCATGTCCTTGCTTCTTACATAATATACAAAAAATAGTTGTCCTCTGGATCTGGTGCATCTGTTGTACCGGTGTCACGACCTCCACCCGATGTAAGGATGCAAGTCAGGAACAACGCCCAGCCTACGCCATAGAATCGATGGTAGAACGCTGTTTGGGTAATCTATCTAACAATATAATAAGCCACCAATAATATCAAAATACTCAATCACAGATCTAAGATGGAAATGCGAACGAATATGATAAATAATAGAAATAGTCACAAACAACTTATAAGTCAAATAATAACATCACTGAATTTGAAGAAACTAAACAAATAAGCTGGAGACAAATCCAGTACAAAGAATACTAAGAAGCTACAAGTCCCGGGTCATCGATCTTAGTCGGGATAAGTCCCTTCTGAGCCAGGGTCTCTGACACTAACCCACAACATTCCGAGGTCCATAAAATGTAGGGTACCACTCCTCAGTGTCATCTGGGATAAATATATCCAGTCAGGATAGGAGCAGAGTACATCTCTAACAACAGTTCTAATCAATAATAAAAACTATGTAAGAGTAAATAGATGTGAACATACAAGATGCAACAATAGATACAAGAGATATACAATAAAGGAAATACTAGAAATAAATACAAGAATGAACAATATGACAATGAATAAGAATACTAATGACTAAGTGAGTGAGTACTAGCTTTAACATGTGATCGATTTGGGAACTTGCACAAGAAAACTTGTACGGGAATAATGACCTGGTTAGTCATACGTGCGGTGTATGACCAACACTCACAGGAAAACAAGATATGCATAAGAAGGGTATGATCACATATGTACACTAAAATACTCCCTACCCCGACTAGTATAGTGGATCCAACCCTGGTATGCTATGGCACGGGATTCTCTAGGAAGGTAGCAAGTCTCTCTGAGAATCAGTGTCTGTATATGTACAAGATAATCAATGAAACAAGGCTTGCACAAGATACACCATATATCAAGGAATAATATATCATGACGAGATCCGGATATACCAATCCGTGTAACCATCGTGTCAAGAAAATATTAATATCTATACTAGATATAATGAACGTAGAGGATATCATAAATGAGAAACTATCAGAGAATGTACTCGCCTAAAGTTCGATAAATAGTCTCACAGATGTCTGATACGGTGCCTCGAAGACCTAGATAGGAAATACAACATCAATGCAAGGTTTCAGAACAAAAATAAGTTAAACTAGTCAACATCTAGGTCAAAGAGCCATTTCTAAGTCAACACAGTCAAACTAGGTCAACTTTAAGTCAAATCGGTCAAACTTGGTCAAACTACCTATTTCTAGGTTGCATGGGTCTATATCAAAGATATTGGGTTCATACACTATGAATCTAGGTCATATAAGCTACATCTTAGGATACTAGGATACCGTATCTCAGGATACGCAAATAGGAGATAAGAAATATCACTTATGTACATATCAAACAATATTAAATATATAAATCCTAATTATAAATATTAAATGGATACCTTAGTTTTGAACCAACTTGGTATCGCAACACTAAACCACTATCGTGATACCCAAACCCAATACCTTGGGTATCCTCAAATACCTTGATACTTACCTTGGTATCTTAAGGTAATTATCAATTCCTCATAAATACTAACTACCCATCAATAACTATATGCTAGAAACCAACTACTAAAACATAGTATAAAAATGCATAAATACCAACAATGAAATATATATATATATATATATATATATATATATATATATATATACTAAATAGCTACAAATAAATACATAGTTATAACAATACCGTAAAACTGTTACCTAAAGCCGCTGCTGCCGTCGCAAAATGCAGCTGATACTGCTACTAATACTGCTGTTGTTGCTACGGTTACTGATGATGTCGCTAATACTGCTGCTGCTGCTACTACTGTGGCCGAAGGCTGCTGCTGTAGCTAATGCACTGTTGGTGTTGCTAATGCTGCTGCTGCTGCTGTCGCTGAAGCTGCTGTTGTTGCTAATGCGATTGCTGTTGCTGTTGCTATAAATGCTGTTGTTGTTGCTAATGCGGCTGATGTTGACACTAAAAGCGTTGTCCCCCTCTCTCTCTCTTATATACTAAAATATATACAAATATATATACTAATATATTATACTAGCTACAACTATTTATATATATACACATGCTTATCTATATATATGTATATACATCTCCACAATAATACATATAGTATAACGTACACATATTATAGTATCATATACATATTTATTCATAACATCATATATATATATATATATATATATATATATATATATATATATATATATATATATATATATTACATAACATACAAGTATATATGTATAACATATATATATATATATATATATATATATATGTTATACATATATACTTGTATGTTATGTAATATATATATATATATTTATATATATATATACACACACAAAAAACATATACATATATACACTACTATATATATATATATATATACACTACTATAATTACTAGCTATTACATATGTAGAAATATAGCTACATATATACATAACACATAGGTACATAGATATATGATACACTAACACATAAATATATATATACATAACAATATATATATATATATATATATATATATATATATAATTACATATTATAAATGACTAAGTACAATAGAAAATAGATTTAGAAATAAATGCACAAACACGTGGAGTGTATCGCACCCGTATCACACTAGATCTATGATACGCTTGCGACACGAGCCCACCACACATCCAAACGTATCCCAAAGGATATGAGCAAGTCTAATATATAATTTATGAACAATACGAAGAGTGAAACACAAATCTACGTGTCCGTATCAAAATATGACATGCACAAAGTCCCATGTCGGAAGAAAAAACTCCCAAATTAACACGTATTACCAAATTATTGGGATAGGACCTACACGTACCCAATTATGGACATGACACTAGTCCCAAACACACAAACACATGCCAAATTGATCTATAGGACCAATTGACACACACAACAAGTGTCAATCACGGAATTCTCCCAAAATTGACACAAAAAGTATCATAACTTTCTCAATAGGCCTTCTATGAACTCAAAACCAAATCCTATGGGTAGCCTATGCATATGGGTTAATTTCTCATGGTTAATTCTTAGATTTAGACTCTAAATTAAGGAGAAAAATTAAATTATACCTATTAGGAGATGGATTCTCAATGCAACCTCTAAATGTGATGAAATTGGCCTCCAACTTGTAGATCCTTGCTCCTCTTTGTAGATCCTTGTTTTCTCCTTCTAGATCCTTGCTCCATTAGTCTTCAATGATGATTTGGGAAGGAATTGGAATAAAATTTTGGCAGGAAAATGATGTGGAATGAAGGAATTTGGTTGAGAGAAATTCTAGATCTAGATTTCAAAAGAAAAGAGGAGAGAAACTTTCCCCCTCTTCTTTAATAGGCCGGCCCCCTTACCCCTTCCTCAAGTCACTATGTAATATCAATTATACCCCTTGTGGTCTCTCATAAAGAAATAATTAAGGAGGGAAAGTTCTAGTCTAAGGGTTTAATTAAACTAATCATCCTCCTAATCAATGAGCTTCTAGTTGGGCTCAATTCTATCAATTAAAACATATTGGTCCATGAGTCTAAACTAAATTAGTTAGGTCCACTAACACAATTCCAAAAAAAACTAACATCTAACAATAATTAAACAATATAATAAATAATTATCTAACATGTATAATATTTAATTAATTATAAAATTACTAAAATATCCTTTCCTAGAAAATATGGTAGTGATAACCGACGCTCTAGTTGGTCCATGATACTGCTGCCTCGGCTGTTGGAAATGCCTCTGGTGCTGCTGCTAAAAATGAGGCCATTTTATTGGTCCTGTGTTGGTACTGGATCCTTCTATGTCCCTCGGCCTCTTAGAGCCAAGCTCTAGATCATTCTCTACCCTCTATGCATGCCTCAAAATCTTCTCAAAAATAACGGTGGTATCTCCAATCGTATGTGATTTGATCTCCATGTTCAGGCTCTATCTGAACTTCCTGGCTCTTCCTCTAGGGTTCTGCCCCTCCATAAAATGGCCTAATCAGCAATACTCTACCGTATACTCATCCACCGTCATACCTCCTTGAATGAGGTACTAAAACTGGCTCTCAAATGATGTTAGAGCCACATCTGAAAATAACTTTACCTTGAAGAGATCTTTGAAAGCTTCCCAAGTAAGTCCTGGTACTGAGATCCTGGGGTCCGTCCTGAACTAAGTCAACGCAATATCGAACATCATGCTCCCTGCGGCCTCTACCTGCAACCTCTCTGGAATCTACCCCAGCTGCATATTTTGCTCAATGTCTTCTATGCAATCATCAGCATATATGATCCCTTCAGTGCCTTTAAAGTCCTTCAGCCCTATCCTCTTAAAATCCATGATAGTCCTCGGTCTCAGCTTCGGTGGGGTGAAGAGAGGTGGTATCGTCTGTGGCTGAGCTAAAGTGACTCTCTCGACTGCTGCGAGCGCAATCTGGTGAGCATTCTCAATGCCCTATCTTATAACCTCTGACTGACGCTGCTTCACCTCCATCATCTCCTGAAAGAGCGCAAACATCATCGTCTGATCGACTGCGGATAGTGGGGGGGAAGATCGCCTAAAACTGTTGGCGCTGCCCTCTGTACCAGAGGTGGATCACCTCTGAAAGATGCTGCAAAAATGCCCACCTGGATCAGTGAAGCTGACCTCTAGAATGTGGCTGCTGGAACAACGTCTGCTGGTGCTGCCCTCAGAGGCGACGAAATGACCGACCTCGCTGTCATTGCGCCAGAGCACTGGAAACGCATCTTCAGCGGCATCCTGAAGATAGATTGAAACAAAGGAATCAATGGAGTAAGATACGATATCACCAATGAAGGAATTAATTGTTCAAAGTAAAGCAAATATTCAATACATAAGGATATTTGAAATTGTTTTCTAGTTGTTATTGAATATACTCTCAGCCTAAATCCTATATCCTAAAGCAGGCTCGTAGCAGTACTCTAGGTGAGCGCTACTACGATATTGCTCTACTTGCGACTCTAAGGACCTGCATGGGCCACCACTAAAAATGTGTCACGACTCGCACCTGGATATTCGGACACAAGTATGTGGGTACGTCCAGCCTACGCCGCAACATCGGCGGTAGAACTCTGTCTCTGTCAAATCTACTAACTAAATATCTCAACAATATATATATATATATATATATATATATATATATATATATATATATATATATATATATATATATATATATATATATATATATATATATATATATATATATATATATATATATATATTTATGGTACCTGTCAATCTTCTCAACTCCAAATATAGGAATCATATAGTATCTGATAAATGTAACTATACTCAATCATAATATAAACTAAGGAAGATAGATCACGAATGGTATAACGAAGAAAAAGAATCACAATACAACCATAAATCTGAAATAAAATATACATGCCATAAGTCTCAATAAAAGTCTAATACAAGTCCACCAAAATAATCTAAACCTCCTCAGGCTCTGGTACTAAGTCCTCCTGGTCTACAGGATTATCCTCTAATGGTATGCGGTCCATAGTACGTAGGACACTGGTCTACGAACCAATCATCTAATAAATATATCCAGTCAGTATTGGAGTGAAGTGCATACCTCTGAAAGCAGTTTCAAATACATAATCGAGTATATAAAACAGATAATAAAAAAGAATACAAGATAACTAAACAACAGAATAAAATGAACTAGAGTGAACAGGTAATATACTGGAATAAAGGACAGGCAATAGAATATCTACAATATAATGAAAATAACTAAAATCTAACTAATGTGCCATGGAATATAAGTTCATTATGTGATCAGTTTATACAATATGGTAACTCGATTACAGATTTTAGTGTCACAAATATGCTAGAATTTATGGCTCATTCGGATTCAAATTCATTTCAAAACTATTATACATACAAAATTGTATTGTGCAACGATGGTTGATTGCTAACCTAGAAGTTCTACAGAATTAACAACACAGAAATAATTTGAATTAAATTTTGGAAAAAACATATGTTAAACTTTGTCATGTCATCTTTTTGAAACTTTAAATGGTTCATGATTCTGATTCCTGGTTCTCCTGAAATCTCAAAAACACCGAGACTCATCTATTTTTAGACATTCTGTGCTCTACGAATTTTTTAGAATTTAATATTCAGAATCTTTTGAAACAAATAATATATTTAGAAAACTAACCTTAATACAGTTCTGACGCAAGAAATTGTGATACATTTGGAGTCTGAAGCTATGAGTAATGGCTTCTGGAAGATCGAAGAACCCTAGATGACAATTCCCCAACCCCTTTTCTGTCTCTCTAAAATTAATTAGCTGATTAAGGTTATTATATATATATATATATATATATATATATATATATATATATATATATATATATATATATATATATATATATATATATATATATGCGGCTGAAAGAAAAGGGATAGGCTAGACACGTGTCAAAATCTAGTTGGGTGGTTTGTTTATATTATTTATTTTTGATTTGCCTTTATCAAAACATTATTTAAGTCATTTTAAATCTAAATAACTCAAATTTTTTTAAAAAAAATATCATTAAAATCTGAAAAATATTTAAAAAAATATTCAGAACCCATAAATCCTAGAAAAATACTTTGGGCAGTTTTCTGTTCATAGGTTTTCTATTATAATTATTAGAAGCTCTAAAAATTAGTTTTACCTATTTAACTAAAAATAAATATTACAAATATTCCAAAAATTATGAAAAAATTTAGAAAATATATAATATTATAAATCCTTGGAAATTACTTGGGTGTATTCTATGTTTTTGGCTTGCACAATAAATTTTAGAAGTCCTAGAAAATTAGTTATTAGCCTAAATAACTCCAAATAAATACTAAAAATACCCTAAAAATTCCCAAAAAATTCAAGAAAATATATTTGATTATTTAGAACCAAAAATAAAAGTTTGGGACATTTTTAATTATGTTTGACACTAAAATAAATTCTTGAAAGCTCTAAAAAAATTAGTATTACTAGTCTTAATTAACCAAAAATTATGGAAAAATCTCAATAGTCCCAAATTAACCTAATAAAAACATTTAAGCTATAATTTTAGGATATGGTGGTTACAGATGTACTCGCCTCTAGTTCTAAGAAAATAATGTATCTTGATGCCCAAGCTGGTGTCAAACAATCCTATTTAAAAAATATCAAGTTAAATGGTGTGATGGATGAATAATGTGTAAAATAATTCACTAATATGATTTCCAGGTCAATACTAGGTCACTCTAGCTAAACTAGGCCAAGCTAGGTCTACACTAAGTTAATTGGTCTATATTGGTTGCTAACTAGCTAATACTAGTTTATTATAGCTATACTAGGTCATACTAAGGTAATTACCATAAGTATCAGATATATAAGTTATTACCTATAGGTATAGTTAATACTTTAGCTAATATTTACTTTATCTAATATAATTATCTAACTATCTGATGCTAACAGACATTAACTAATAACTGATAACTAATTTTACACTAACTGATACACTAGATACTAACTTTTAACTTAACTAACTAACGAACTAACATATATATATATATATACTAATATGTACTAGCTTATACCAACCAATCTAACTGGTTAACTAACGGACACCAATTAGTAACACGGACTTACTAACATTACCCAACTGATATAAGTGAATCTGATACTCACCAATTAATTTCTCCAAATCTCTGATATTCAAATAAGCCACTAACACATGAGTCTACACACTTAGAAATCACAACTGAACACTCCTGATACTTGCACATTTAATGCCAAAACACCTTACTTATATAGTCCTAAATACTTCTGATACTTTATCTTAGACTAACATATGATTGGCACATTGCCAACACCAACAACAGCAAATAAAATCCCTCTCTACCTTGTTGTAGGTCATTTATTAATAACTAACTAATATTACCTACTAACTGATCTATTACTGATACTCGAGCTCCTACCAAGGGTGTTACTGGTACTATAGTTGTCTCAAATGAGAACACCATAACTCCCCTCCTTTCCAACTTCTTGATACTGCAACTGAAACCCCCATCCATTCACTGTCTGCAACTGAAACCCCACCTGGAGTGCCCAAGTATGAGTATACTTCCCCCACAACTCCTATACATCATTATTTAATACACAGGAAACCACTCTTTACTGGAACCTAAAGTTGCTCCTCACCCGTGCACCTGCACTGCTTTGATGCACTCGGTTGCCATTGCACAACTGTTCTTAATCGAGCACTCCTCTCCTTCAAGGATACTGCAACTCCTCGAGACTATGGGTCAATAATTGACCAGAATTGAACATGCTTTGGATAAATTATTACAGAAATTTAATACAATTAAACATTTGGATCTTTCAGGTAAATCTAGTAATTCTATTGAGAATGTTCCGAGTTTCTTGATTGGTTGTAAAATCCATTAAATAGAAGTTAATATTATTTTCGATATTGTCGGTGAGCCTATTTTGCTCTTTGCCTTGTATAAGGGATATGCTATTGCATCATCAGTAATTTTAATTTTATTTACTTCTTTATTTTTAGAAGAAGTTGACCCAATTATAGAGGGTATATTTTTTTGACTTGATATAGATAGTCGAGAAATATCATGTGGAATAAATCGTACTTTGACTTCTCCATCATGAGTCTGAATTATCTGATAAATATCTGTGTCCATAATTGGTTGTGGTAACACAGCTTGATTCAGAACCTATTCTTTTGGGGAGTTAATTTTATCCCAACGAATTATTTTATTCGTAGCTACTTTGGATATTAACAATTTTGTTACTATCAAAGTAGTTTTACCAGGTTTGGTAATATTCTTTGCATTCGGGACAATGGTATTCATTACCTTATAATGGATCCTATAAATTACTGCTATAGTTTCGGATCCAGGAAGGAAATTATAACCATATGTTTTCCGATTCAAGGTTACCGACTCATATAGATAAGTGCCTGTCATTGATAAAGTTAAATTAGGATATACATTAAAATAGACTGGGTCATGACAAAGACTAGTTTGCATCACTCCCATTAAGGATTGACTCCAATCCAAAAATCTTGCATCTCTAGAAACAAACTTGTTAACATCCAAAGTAGCTACGAATAAAATAATTCGTTGGGATGAAATTAACTTCCTAAAAGAATGGGTTCTAAATCAAGCTGTGTTAACATAACCAATTATAGACACAGATATTTATCAGATAATTCAGACTCATAATGGGGAAGTCGAAGTACGATTTGTTTCACATGATATTTCTCGACTATCTATATCAAGTCAAAAAAATTTACCCTCTACAATTGGGTCAACTTCTTCAAATAAAGAAGAAGTAAATAAAATTAAAATTACTGATGATGCAATAGCACATTCCTTATATAAGGCAAAGAGCAAAATAGGCTCACCGACAATGTCGAAAATAGAATTTACTTTTATTTAATGGGTTTTACAACCAATCAAGAAACTCGAAATATTCTTAATAGAATGTACTATGACAATATTGAATTTAGAAAATGGTTTGAAAAAACCTATTCTATTGAAGAAAGGTATAAATTAAAAGATGAATTCTATAATCCTCTAGAAAAGAAAAGGAGGATAATACCCTTCAATGATTGATTTATCCAAAATTATGTGGATATAGAATTGAGACAAATTAATGTGTTAGAGGAACATTATAAAGTCTGAAATACTGATACAAGATCAAGTAGCGGTATAACCAGATCAATGTATCCCCTAAATAAGTCAATTAAACTCACTATCAAAAATATGGCAGAAAAAATTGATGTTGTTTCTTTTGTCAAAACTATTGATAGTAAGGAAACAATTATAAAATAACTTCAAAAAGCCTTATGGCAGAATAATTATACAAATATTTTTATCCAAGTTATAGGTCAACAATTGACCAGAATTGAACATGCTTTGGATAAATTATTACAAAAATTTAATGCAATTAAATATTTGGATCGACAAAGATACTGGCCAATTTATTACTTGTAGATTTACCGGCATTCTGAGTGGTTGGTGGACTAATTGTCTAACTGATACCCAGAGACATAAAGTTTTAAATGTCGTAAAAACCGAGACAAATCTAGAAAATAATACTTAGACTATTAAGTCTGATGTAGTATACACATTGATTATTATAATCTTGGAACACTTTACATGAGAAATCTTCGACCATAGAGAAAGAGTAAGAACTCTTCTTCAAAATTTAAGGTGTCCTACTCTTACTCAATTTAGATGGTATAAAGATACTTTCTTAAGTCGAGTAATGTTACTTGGTGATGCAAACGATGCTCACTGGAAGTCTAAATTTATTGACGGACTCTCTAATTTGTTTACAGAAAGAATAAGGCAGGGATTGAGATACCAAAATAATGGTATTATTCCTTATGCTAATTAAACTTACGGAAGTTTAATTAATAAATGCATTGAAGAAGGTTTCTGAATCTTCTTTAATATTGTCTTTAGCAATTTTATCCGATTTAGTAGAGTTAACAGATATACTATCTACTTTGGATGTTAACAAGTTTGTTTTTATAAAATTAGTTTTACCAGGTTTGGTAATATGCTTTGCATTCGGGGCAATAATATTCATTACCTTATAATGGATCCTATAAATTACTACTATAGTTTCGGATCCAAGATGAAATTATAACCATATATTTTTAGATTCAAGGTTACCGACTCATATAGATGAGTGTCTGTCATTGACAGAGTTAAATTAGGATATACATTAAAATAGACTGGACCGTGACAAAGACTAGTTTGCATCACTGCCATTAAGGATTGACTCCAATCAAAACATCTTGCATCTCTAAGAGATATCATTATTGATACATTTAATCCTGGCAGTGCTAAAGGTTTAAATGCAACCTGTATTAGTCCAATATGGACGTAATTATAGGCATCACGAACATGCCCAATATCCACTTCGCTTATTAGCTTAAAGGAGCATTCTGTGTTATTAACAGAAATAGTTCTTTCCATTGTTTTAATGGAAATAGACGATTTAAAGTCAAAAGTACCAATTTGGTAAATTTATTTTGGCTTTACTTTAGGAATTTTTTATTTGTTTAATTCCTCTAATTCAGAGGGATACTCAAAATTCTGGGCATTCTTAATAGATTTACCCTTAGTAAGGGTTTTTTTATTAAAACCAATTGATAATTCTTTACTCATTAGCATAATAAGGTTCTACTTCTAACACTTGCATGCATAATGACAAAGTTATTATAATCAAGTTATAAAACTGTTAATAGTAATTATTATGAAAACTCTATTGTCCTAGTTAACTACTTTAGTAGCTTCAGATATATCTAACGATAGTAAAGACCTAGCACGGCTATCAACGATTTATGCCATCAACTGCCATCATGGCATAACAAGGCTACGCGACTTAGATGCCATCCCACTAGGTAGAAGATATATCGTTTCGACAAACCCTAACTCTATCATGGTTAACTAAGGTAACAACTTTTATTATAATAAAAACCATAACAGAAACATAACAAGAAAATAATAACTATGCCATCAGATTACATGCCTGTGAAGAAGTAGAATTACCTTAGCCTTGAGCCATAAACATAGCTCTGATACCAAAAGTAGAAACCAGGAAGAGGGCTCTTATAAAAAGGATGAGAAGAGATCCTTTTATGTGGAATTGTATACTTTTATTGATAAGTAGTAAAATTAGTACAGGAGAAGATAGTACACAAATACAGAAAGCTTCCAAAAATAAGTAAAAACTTGCATACATATGCAGAGGCATGATCCTCTATTTATATTACAATCATCCTATAGTGATATGCAGAGCAACCGACAGCTGCAGGTGAGAAGAACTGACAGAAGTGGGTTAAAGATTCCTTCTGATCCACGTCGAGGTGAGTGCACATCAACGTCGTCTTTTACTTTATTCCTTTAAATCATATCTTGACACATTGCGAAGGCGTTTATGCCAAAAGTAACGTAGGCTCCTTCATAAAGAAATTCTTTTGTAAAGGGATTTCTTTTACGCCGAAAGTGATTATCGTGGGGTCCACCATTGTCGACCATGGAAATAAAGAGATTCCTCCTTTTATAAAGTAAATTAAATAGTTGCCACCTGTATTTTGGCAATTGTTTGATGCAATTATTGCATGTCCACATCATCATCTTCGTCCGATGATTGAGTAGTGACTCTATGATGTATCCTCTTAAAGAAGGTTTCTGAATCTTCTTCAATATTATCATCAGCCATTTTATCCGATTTAGCAGAGTTAACAGATATACTATCTGTCTCAAAAATTGAGTCAAATTGAGTCTGCATGTATTGAAGACATTTCTTCTTTAGTTCTTCCTCAGTAATTTGAGGATTCCTTCTTCTCGGAGACTCTTTTAATTTTTTTAAGGGAGTGTCTTCAATTATTTCCCTCTTGAGTTTAGCTTCCACAAGGATTTTATTTTCCTTAATGGATTTCTGTACAGTTTGCACTTTTTCCTTTTTATCAATTCCGTTGCACCATTTTATTAGAATTTTTTTGGCTAAAATAAAAAAATTAAGATGATTAAATTTATATTTAATTATCCATTTGAAAATATATAGAATTTTGAAATGGATAAAGAAATACATGGTACTCTCCCCCTCAAAAAGTTGGTCAGCATTCTGACATAGAGGATTGGATTGTGCCCAGGCTGCAAATAATTCTTGCAGGGATGGTGGTCGAATTTCTAAGGTAGCACCAAATTGTAACCACGAACGGATGAACCACGTAGGAATGTCCTCTTTAAGAATTTTAATACAAACTCGAACAAACCAAGAGTGCTTTTGTTTGCTATTGTCAAAGTAAAACACCTTGGTAAAAGTCTCAATATAATCCCAGTAGGAATAAGACATATTGATATTTTTATCCCTATGAACTAGTAATTTAGTTCTATTAGGATGAAGTCCTCATGATTGAGGAGTAATAATGTGACGTATAATAATTTTGTTGTAGTTTACGTCACTTCGAAGATCATTGGTCTTATAATAAAAATGTTCGATCTCAACCGATTTGGTTGTTAACAGGATACCTTCATAGACATTTCGGTCTTTACCTTGTACCGGAAATATATTATTTTCCAAGTATTTTTCTTTCAACTTCCAAGGATCATCCATCATTAGGATATATGATTTTTCTAATTAAAGAATTTCTTCAGAATGATTGTTTTGAGTGAAAATTGTTTCAACTTCAACTGCTTGTTTGTATTAAAAAATATTGGCTTCTTCTGGATCTTTAATCTGAATGCCCCTATTAGAGGTCTTTTCTTTTCCAAGAACAGTTTTCTTGGAATAATGTCTTGGCTCATTGGAGCCTGAGGTTATGGGTCTAGGAACCCATGGTTGCTTCCCTTTTTCTCGTCGGCTCATTGTCCTGCAAAAATTTACGAGTTAAAAAATCAGGAAGTGAATTGTCAGTTCCTTTAATATATTCAATATCAAAATCAAATATAGCAAATTCTTGTTGCCATCGAGCAAATATTTGCTTAGATACTAAATTTTTAACATCTTTTTCTAAAACAGTCTTAGCAGAACTATAGTTAATTCGTAATAAGAATTTCTTATTAAGTAAATAATCCTAAAATTTAAGAATACATTGGATGATAAAAAAAATTTCTTAATAGTGGAATATTTAATTTGAGTATCATTCCATTTTCCTAAATGATATCTCACTAACACCTCTTTATTTGTGTTAGAGTTTAATTGTTTCAGTATACCTCCATAACCAATATCACTGGCATCAGTTTCAATAATTTTAAACCATTCAGTATTGGCTAAGTGTAAGCAGGGTAAATTCTTTACTTTCTGTTTTATTGTTTTTACTGCTTCGGTATGAGCATTAGTCCATGGAGCAGGACTTTTTCTTAATCTTTGATACAAAAATTTTGTATCAGTAGCAATATTCTTATAGAATTCAGATACATAATTTAATGCAACAAAAAATCGCTATAACTGCTTGTTATCAGTTATTTCATCAGAAAATTTAGAAGCAAATTCAATACTTCTATCAATTGGAATTATTGTGTTATTCACAATGTTATGTCCCAAAAATCTTATTTTTTGTTGAAAAAGTTTTATTTTTGGGGCAGAGATTACTAATCCATTTTTAATAACTAAGTGTTTAAACACATTAAGGTGTTTAAAGTGTTCTTCTATCGTATTAGAGAAGATCAATATATCATCAATATAAGATAATATAAAATTAGAGTGTTGAATGAATATTTTATTCCTAATATTTTAAAATTCTGAAGGTGCATTCTTCAGACCAAATCGTATAATATTTCCTTCATAATGACCAAAAGGAACAGTAAAAGCAGTCTTATACCGATCCTTTTCATTAATTTGGATTTGTCAATAACCTAATTTTAGGTCAAATTTAGAATAAATTCGTGCTTTAGCTACTCTATTAAGTAGGTCCTTTTTATTAGGGATCAGATATCAAATCCATTTTAAAACTTTATTTAAAGGTTTATAGTTAATAACAAGTCTGGGTGCCCCTCTTTCTTTTCAGTATTGTTATTAAAATAAAATAATGTACAACGCCATGGGAAAAAATATTTTTGAATTAATTTTTTATCCAATAGATCTTGGATTTCTTTTTTTACATAACTCAAGATATTCTTGATTCATTTTTAAAGGATTTGCCTTAGTCGAAATATTCTTTTCATTAAAGGATTATTCATAAGGAAGAGAAACTATATATTATTTTCTATCCCAAAAAGTATTAGGAATATTACTACAAGTATGTTTACTTTTTTGTTAAATTTCCTCAACTTGTTTACTTTTTTGTTCTTCATAAGTCTTCCCAAAAACTATATGTTCTTCATAAGTCTTCCTCAACTTGTTTACTTTTTTGTTAAATTTCTAATTATTTTAATTGTTGGGTTATAGTAACCTGAATAAGTTCTTCTTTCAGGAAATTAATCTGATTTTCCTTCAGATTAACTTCATTAAGGATTTTAACAATTGGATTAGTTATAAATTCAAAAGTTATTCTTTTTCCTTTATAACAAGTTGTAATTCCTTCCTTATTTATTTTATTGATAGGCATAAGTTTTTCAAGGAAATGAGTTCCTAGAATAACATGCTGAGATATTTTCTTTACAATTATTAGATGTATAGGATTACAGACAGCATCCTTACAAATATTTATATCTGTAATTTGGTAAGGGGTAGTTAGTGCTTTATTATTAGTAGCACTAAGTGTTTGAGTAGTTTTTTCACAATATTTAATATGAACAACTCCCTCCTTGACACAATTCAAATTTGCACCACTATCAACAAATGCAATTAAATTAGTTATGTAATACTCATTATTAATAAGTAAATTTATTTTAATATACCATTTATGGATAATAAATAAATTTATTTTTTGTAGAAAATTATTTCTCTTTGCTTCTTGTTCCTGTTCTATTTGAACAGACTGATTTTCTCCCTCTTATCCTTTAAAATGAGAAGAACTGTCAAATGATTCACATCCAAAGTAGCTACGAATAGAATAATTGAAGATATTAACTACTATAAATCTATTTGAACAGCCGCTTCTATATTGAGAAATTACTTCAGCTATATTATAGGCTTCAGTAGGAGTTTGGATATGTGTGGTTACCTTTTCTGACTCTTCTCTAATTTCCTCTATAATCCTATTTTTTATTTTAGGACTGATATTATCAGTTAATTGGGCTTCAATAATATCTTTTTTCTTATTAAATGTTAAGGTATTTATTGATAACCCATTCATTTCTACTATAGATTTATAGTAGTTAATATCTTTATCTGTAACGCATTCATTGCAGTAACAATTCTCACCACATTCATTTTTGATTCATTGGTAGTTTCATCATTGGATGAACTTTCTTCATAGTCCAAATTAATCATTAACTTATATAGGGTTTTTCTTAACCCTTCATCTTCTATTTCTTCTAACTTCTTCTTGGTATAACATTTATTAACATAGTGGCCTAATTTACCATATTTATAGCATTTAATAATATTACTCTTTTTAGAAGATTTCTTCTTTTTATTCTTACTGCCCTTATTAATAGTAGGATCTTGCCTTCTTAAAGGATATTTTTCCTTTTATAAGGCATCTTAAAGTCTTTATATTCTTTTACTTTCTTTTTTCCCTTTATATTTAGAGGTTTGAAAGTATCCATTGCAAACTGGTCACAAAACTCTTCCAGTTGTCTTTTCTCAGAGATTCTCTGAGTGTTCAGTAGATGTCTTAACTTTAAGTCATTACATAAAGAAAAATCTTCTTCAATACATTTATTAATTAAATTTCCATTAGTGTAATTAGCATAAAAAATAATACCATTATTTTGGTATCTCAATCCCTGCCTTATTCTTTCTACAAACAAATTAGGGAGTCCATCAATAAATTTAGACTTTTAGTGAGCATCATTTGCATCACCAAGTAACATTACTCGACTTAAGAAAGTATCTTTATACCATCTAAAGTGAGTAAGAGTAGGACACCTTAAATTTTGAAGAAGAGTTCTTACTCTTTCTCCATGGTCGGAGATTCCTCCTGTAAAGTGTTCCAAGATTGTAATAATCAATATGTATACTACATCAAACTTAGTAGTCTGAGTATTATTTTTTAGATTCGTTTCGATTTTTACGGCATTTAAAACTTCATGTCTCTGGGTATCAGTTAGACAATTAGTCCACCAACCCCTCAGAATGCCGGTAAAACCACAAGTAATAAATTGGGCAGTATCTTCGTCAGAATTTCCAACAGTCCTTGCAATATTAGAATACATCATCATTCGATGTAACTGATCATGAATTTGTTTATCTGTGAGACCATCTATGTTCCATTTATAGATTTCTCCACCACTATAATAATTTTTTACTATTGTATCATTTTCTTCAAATAATATATCAGTGGGAGTAGGCCTTTGATAACTTAAAGAAGCCCTTTCATTGAGAGTAATTCCTCTAATTCAGAGGGATACTTTCTTATTTTTCTACCATTAGTGCTAAAACTAATAAAAATAAATCTGACATTAATAATCTTTCTCATAGTATCCAGATTATTAATGGCCAATCATCAAATGCTGCTTCTGAAATATTTTCTTCAGATTAACTTCATTAAGGATCTCTCAATGAAAGCACCAATATGGACGTAATTATAGGCATCACGAACCTAATTAATTTCCTAATTAATTAGATCCTCAATTTGCTGATAATCTTCTGATATTTCTGAAGCATCATTTGATGATTAGCCATTAATAACCTGGATACTTTGAAAAATATTATTAATGTCGGATTTATTTTTATTAGTGTTAGCACTAATGGGATAAGAATTATGGTTTAGAACATTGCTTGTATTTGAGGATTATTTATTTAACTACTCAGACACTTAGTGCTGCTAATAATAAAGCACTAAATATCACTTACAAAATTACAGATGTAAATATTTGTAAGGATGATGTCTGTATTCCTATACATCTAATAGTTGTAAAGAAAATATCTCAGCATGTTATTCTAGGAACACCTTTCCTAGAAAAACTTATGCCTATCAATGAAATAAATAAGAAAGGAATTACAACTTATTATAAAGGCAAAAGAATAAATTTTGCATTTATACTAATCCAAGCAAGGAGAAATAATTTTTTGCAAAAAATCTATAAAAATAAATCTGACATTAATAATCTTTCTTAAAGTATCCAGGTTATTAATGGCCAATCATCAAATGTTGCTTCTGAAATATCAGAAGATGATCAGCAAATTGAGTATCTATTTAATGAGGAAATTAATCCCCATCAGATTGAATATCTTGATGATTGACCATTAATAACCTGGATACTTTGAGAAAGATTATTAATGTCAGATTTATTTTTATTAGTGTTAGCACTAATGGTAGGTATACCTCCATAACCAATATCATTCACATTAGTATCAACAATCTTAAACCATTCAGTATTGGCTATGGGTAAGCAGGGTAAATTCTTTACTTTTTGTTTTATTGTTCTTACTCCTTCGGTATGGGCATTAGTCCATGGAGCATGATTTTTTCTTAATCTTTGATACAAAATTTTTGTATCAGCAGCAATATTCTTATAGAATTCGCATACATAATTTAATGCACCAAAAAATCACTATAACTACTTGTTATCAGTTATTTCATCAAAAAATTTAGAAGCAAATTTAATACTTCTATCAATTAGAATTATTGTGTTATTCACAATGTTATGTCCCAAAATCTTATTTCTTATTAAAAAAAGTTTCATTTTTGGGGCAGAGATTACTAAGCCATTTTTAATAACTAAGTGTTTAAACACATTAAGATGTTTAAAGTGTTCTTTTATTGTATTAGAGAAGATCAATATATCATCAATGTAAGATAATATGAAATTAGAGTGTTGAATGAATATTTCATTCATAATAGTTTGAAATTCTGAAGGTACATTCTTTAGACCAAATGTCATAACATTCTTAATGTCTTTATATTCTTTTACTTTCTTTTTTCCCTTTATATTTAGAGGTTTGAAAGTATCCATTGCAAATTGGTCACAAAATTCTCCCAGTTGTCTTTTCTCAGAGATTCTCTGAGTTTTCAGTTGATATCTTAGCTTTAAGTTATTACATAAAGCTAAACCTTCTTCAATACATTTATTAATTAAATTTTCATAAGTGTAATTAGCATAAGGAATAATACCATTATTTTGGTATCTCAATCCCTGCCTTATTCTTTCTGCAAACAAATTAGGGAGTCCATCAATAAATTTAGACTTCCAGTGAGCATCGTTTGCATCACAAAGTAACATTACTCAACTTAGAAAAGTATCTTTATACCATCTAAAGTGAGTAAGAGTAGGACACGTTAAATTTTGAAGAAGAGTTCTTACTCTTTCTCCATGGTCGAAGATTCCTCCTGTAAAGTGTCCCAAGATTGTAATAATCAATGTGTATAATGCATCTGACTAAGTAGTATGAGTATTATTTTCTAGATTCGTCTTGGTTTTTACAATATTTAAAACTTCATGTATCTGGGTATCAGTTAGACAATTAGTCCACCAAACCGTCAGAATACCCGTAAAACCATAAGTAATAAATTGGCAGTATCTTTGTCGAAATTTCCAACAGCCCTACCAACATTAGAATGTATCATCATTCGATATAACTGATCATGAATTTGTTTATCTGTGAGGCCATCTATGTTCCATTCATAATATGCTAAGTATATATATGTTATTAAGATATGTATATAAGTATTCCTATTAGATGACCCTAGTTGACTAGTGTCCTGCCTGGCATAGCCCTGAGGCCAGTATAATTCTTCTGTGTGTTAGGATAGCATCTGATACAAGTGTTATTGTGATATGTTTTTAGGACTGTTGGTTCACCCAAGGAATACTCTGGAACAGGACACCATAAATACCAGCTAAGGACCCAAGGCAAGTACATTCTCTGATAATTTCCAATTCTTGATAATTTCTATAAGTTCAATGATCTTGAAATGTTACAACTGAATCTTTGACACTGTGCTACACGGACTAGTATATAGCTTGGATCTGCAGTCATGAGATGTTACCTTGATTATCGTATTGACATTGTACACGACATGTATATTAGACCTCGTACATGATAGACTTGACTTGCTCGTGTATCGTGACGTGTCATGGTTGGATCCACAGTACTAGTTGGGGGCGGGGAAGTAGATAGTAAGAAATGTGATCATAACCTCTTATTGTAGTATAGAAAATTGTAAGTGTTAATCATGCTCTTCACCCATGATTAGCCAGACCCTGTAGCTCTCGTACATGTTCCCAAGCCGATCACATTTCGAAACTACTACTTCAAACACTTAGAATAGATTACAGTTTCCTATTTTAAATTATATACTACATCACCCGTATATGATACTGTTCCTTGTTTCTTTCATTTTCATACATGCACTGACTGTATCATATTGCCTATTACCTGTCTCTTTACATTGCCTGTTTCTCTTAAAATTGTCATTGCATTTGTTTCACTGTCTTCTCAGTAGCTAGCATGACATGTTTTATTGTATTATAGACATTATCAATTAATGGAACTGTTATTTGAGAGTGTTGTTTTGCTCCTTCCTGACTGGAAATATTTTTCCAGACTATGCCTTAGAGGACCGCTGTCCGACACTTTATGGACCCTATGGTGAGTAGCTGCAGACATGGTAGTTTAGTTGTGATTCTGGAAGGTCTAGCCAGAATTATTATTTATGGTTAGTTCTTTAAGTAGACTATTTGGTACCGGATTTGTCTCCGGCATTTTGCTGATTCTTGGATATTGTTGAGTTAGAATATTACTTGTGGACTTGTGTTGTGTTTAATTTTAATTTATGTTTCGAAATCTTATCGTGCTGTAATCCTGTGATTGAGTATGTTTTCATTGTGTTATCCGTACCTCCTTATGGAGATTGGATGCTTGTGTGGGATTGGCTAGATAGAATCAAACCTAGACAGCGTTCTACCGCCGATGCTGCGGCGTAGGCTGGACGTACACACGCACTTGTGCCCCTAAACCGGGTGCGGGTCGTGACAGTTTTTACGATATTTAAAACTTCATGTATCTGGGTATCAGTTAGACAATTAGTCCACCAAACCGTCAGAATACCCGTAAAACCATAAGTAATAAATTGGCAGTATCTTTGTCAAAATTTCCAACAGCCCTACCAACATTAGAATGTATCATCATTCGATATAACTGATCATGAATTTGTTTATCTCTGAGGCCATCTATGTTCCATTCATAGATTTCTCCACTACTATAATAATTTTGTACTATTGTATCATTTTTTTCAAATAATACATTAGTGGGAGTAGGCCTTTGATAATAATATTTTATCAAATTAGGTTTACCATATTTCATTGCTTGAATTTGAGGATTATTTATTTTTGCCTCAGCAAAAGATTTTTGAAGATGTTCAATCTGATGGGGATTAATTTTCTTATTAATTAGATCCTTAATTTGCTGAGCATCTTCTGATATTTTAGAAGCAGCATTTGATGATTGACCATTAATAACTTGGATACTTTGAGGAAGATTATTAATGTCACATTTATTTTTATTAGTGTTAGCACTAACGGTAGCAAGTTTTCTTTTTGCATGAGCTATTAACTCTTGCAATTCTCTTTCTTCAGCATTAATAGTATAAAGATTGCTTTTCTTAAACTGAGTTATTAGCTCCTTAATGTCCTCTTTAGTCACCTCAGGAGTTTTAATGACTTTGAATTCTTTTACCTCAGTAGGAGGCTCTAAAGAAATATTAGTAGTTTCTTTCAGAGAGGATTTACCTGAAAGATTCAAATGTTTAATTGTATTAAATTTTTGCAATAATTTATCCAAAGTATGTTCAATTCTGGTCAATTGTTGACCCATAACTCGGATAAAAATATTTGTATAATTATTCTGTCGTAAGGCTTTTTGAAGTTCTTTTATAACTTTTCCTTACTATCAATAGTTTTGGCAAAAGAAGCAACATCAATTTTCTCTGTCATATTTTTGACAGTGAGTTTAATAGACTCATTTAGGGGATACATTGATCTGGTTATACCGCTACTTGATCCTGTATTAGTATTCCAGACTTTATAGTATTTCTCTAACATATTAATTTGTGTCAATTCTGTATCCACATAATTTTGGATAAACCGACCAGCGAAGGGTATTATCCTCCTTTTCTTTTCTAGATGATTATAGAATTTATTTTTTAATTTATACCTTTCTTCAATAGAATAGGTTTTTTCAAACCATTTTCTAAATTCAATATTGTCATAGTACATTCTATTAAGAATGTCCCGAGTTTCTTGATTGGTTGTAAAATCCATTAAATAGAAGTAAATTCCATTTTTGATATTGTCGGTGAGCCTATTTTTCTCTTTGCCTTGTATAAGGGATGTGCTATTGCATCATCAGTAATTTTAATTTTATTTACTTCTTCTTTATTAGAAGAAGTTGACCCAATTGTAGAAGGTGAAGGTTTTCTACTTGATATAGATAGTCGAGAAATATCATGTGGAGCAAATCATACTTTGACTTCTCCATCATGAGTCTGAATTATCTGATCAATATATGTGTCCATAGTTGGTTGTGGTAACACAGCTTGATTTAGAACCCATTCTTTTGGGAAATTAATTTTATCCCAACGAATTATTCTATTCATAGCTACTTTGGATGTTAACAAGTTTGTTTCTATCAAAGTAGTTTTACCAGATTTTATTGCTTGAATTTGAGGATTATTTATTTTAGCCTCAGCAAAAGATTTTTTAAGATGTTCAATCTGATGGGGATTAATTACCTCATTAATTATATCCTCAATTTGCTGATCTTGTCATATTTTTGGCGGTGAGTTTAATTGACTCATTTGGGGGATACATTGATCTGGTTATACCGCTACTTGATCATGTATCAGTATTCCAGACTTTATAATGTTCCTCATTTCTTAACCCTTCATCTTATATTTCTTCTAATTTCTTCTTGGTATAACATTTATTGGCATAGTGGCCTAAGTTACCATATTTATAGAATTTAATAATATTACTCTGTTTAAAATATTTCTACTTTTTATTCTTACTGTCTTTATTAACAGTAGGATCTTGCCTTCTTAAAGGATATTTTTTCCTTTTATAAGGCTTCTTAAAGTCTTTATATTCTTTTACTTTCTTTTTTCCCTCTATATTTAGAGGTTTGAAAGTATCCATTACAAACTGGTCACAAAATTCTCCCAGTTGTCTTTATATATATATATATATATATATATATATATATATATGATACAATAGAGATATATAAGCAAACACCTAGAATGTACACATATGAAAATTATGATACACACTTCAACTAAATGCCAAATCTCCCAATTTCCAACAAATATCATTCCCACACATCAATTACACATAATAATAACTATTAGAACTAGTTAAAATAGAAATTAAAGAGTATTGCCCAAAAACTCACCAAATGAGCCAAGTGTTATATCGTATCACAAAATACCATGATACAGCCTACACGTATACATTTATAGATACGTATATAGTATTACAACCCCGATCTAAGTCTAATTAGACTAAGTTAGTATCATGAGACACAATTGATGTTTTAGTCCCGAAATTCCCCCAAAATGGACATAAATCATCATGTAAAAGACACAATACTCAACCAAATAGCCTAAAACTTCTTCCTATAGGTAGTCCTATGCCATTGGGGTGTTCCTAAGAGTTAAATGCATGATTTAGAAACTAGAAAGAAGGTGAATTCAGATCTATAACAATTGGGAGATGGATTCCCAACAAAATATACAATGAACACGATTTAGATACGATCTCTCCACCAAAGCTCCTCCTCCTTGTGCTCCTTGTTTCTCTAAGCTCCAAAACTCCTTGAGGAATAAAATGAGAGGGAATAGAAGTAAATTAAGTGAGAAATTAATGGAGATAATAAAGGAAAATTGGGGATATATAATTTGAGATTCAAGGAATGCAAATGAAGAGGAGAGAGAAGGAGAGCCCCCTATTAGTGTGGTCGGCCCTATTTCTTCCCCTCCAAGTCTCATTGAATGTCCAAATCACCCCTCTCCATCCAATTATTAATAGGATTAAGGATGGACAATTTTAGAAGGTCTCTAATTAAGTCAAATTAAGTCTAATCCTCCTAATGAATTAGTAGGAATGGGCTATTAGGCTTGTGTCCATGTTGGGCTCACTAGTTGTCATGACAAGTCTAATTGGTTCATAAGTGTCAAGTCTAACTAATAATCTAGTCTACTATTTAATTAATAAATAATACACGGCATAAATAAATATATAACATACTAATAAATAACTAATATAAGCATCAATTAAATATTTATAACACACTATATTAATATTTATTCCTAAAAATAAATATCCATACCAAATTACCAAACTACCCCTAGTTTGAAAAGTGAGGGTGACACCGCCTCTCCTGCTAAGAGCATTTGCTACTACATTCGCCTTGCCTGGATAGTACTGAAGTTATACATCATAATCCTTCAATAATTCTAGCCACCTTCTTTGCCTCATGTTCAGGTCCTTCTGGGTGAATACATACTTCTGGCTTTTGTGATCTATAAATATCTCTACCTGATCCCTATATAAGTAGTATCTCGATAACTTAAGTACAAATACCACCGCCGCCAAGTCCAAGTCGTGTGTTGGATAGTTCTTCTCGTGATCTTGAAGTTGCTGAGTCGCATACGGAATTACTCTCCCATGTTGTATAAAAACACACCCATGACCCTTGCCAGACGCATTACAATATACTGTAAACCCTCCGAAATCTACTGGAAGCATGAGAATCAGTGCCAAAATTAGCCTCTTCTTTAACTCCTCAAATGCTGTCTAACATTCTGTAAACCAAACAAACTTAGCCTCCTTATGCATTAAACGTGTTAATGGTGCTGAAATCCTTACAAAGTCTGTTACAAATATTTGGTAGTATCCTGCCAAACCTAGAAAACTATGCACCTCTACTACTGTCCTAGGAATTGGCTAACTTTCTACGGCCTCAACCTTCTTTGTTTCTACTGCCACTCCTCTCTTGAGATGATGTGCCCCAAGAATGAGATGTTATCTAACCAAAACTCGCACTTATTGAGCTTCGTATACAACTGGTGTTTCCTCAAAATTTGTAAGACCTTCCGAAGATGCTCTTCGTGCTCCTCTTTACTACTGGAATAGATAAAAATGTCGTCTATAAAAACCACCACGAACGGATCTAGCTATGGCATGAAGATATGGTTCGTCAAATCCATAAATACTGTCAGAGCATTAGTTAGTCCAAATGGCATAAGTAAGAATTCGTAATGTCCATATCATAACCTAAATGTTATCTTTGGTATGTCTTGTTCTCGAACTCTAACTTGATGATATTCTGATAGAAGATCGATCTTGGAGAAAACCTTGGCCTTGCTCAATTGATCAAACAAGTCGTCGATCCTCGGTAATGGGTACTTGTTCTTTATCGTCACTGTATTCAGCTATCTGTAGTGAATAAACAACCGTGTTGACCCATCCTTCTTCTTCAATAGAACCACTGACGCTCCCCAAGGTGATTCACTGGTTCGGATAAACTTGTTTGCCTTCAACTCTTCTACATCTTGGTATAGTTTATCCAATTTCAATGGTGCCAATTGGTGAACCTTACAAGATATTGTTCCTGCTCCCGGATTCAATTCTATACAAAATTCTACATCTCTTACTGAGGTAACCCTGGAAGTTCTTCTATAAATAAATTTAGGAACTCCTTGACTATCTCGAAAAGTTGTTCTTCTGCTATTACTGCCGCTGCGATCATCGCTTCATGGTGGTCTCCCACTGATCTATCAAATAAGAAGTCTTCCATCCATGGGATACTATACAATACTCTACCCTTATGGCAATCTATCGTAGCATGATTCTCTCTCAACTAGTCTATGCCTAGGATAAAATCAAAGTTATCCATAGGGCACTAGAATAATCGTGCATATAATGAACGCCCTCACACTATGACTGGACATGTTATACACACTCTACTAACTTCTATGAGCCCATTACCAGTAAGTATATTCAACATCTCTGGCAATGCCTCAAACTCCAATCCAATGCATATCGTAAATCGTATAGATATAAATAAATAAGATGCACCTAAATTAAATAATTCTACAGCAGAAAAAGATACGACAGAGATGTTACCTATCAGCACGTCGCTTGATGCCAATGCCTCCTCCAGAGATAAAGTGAATGCCTTCCCCTAGCCTTATTGAGCTCATTGTTACTCCTTCCCTAGGAAATATTATTGTGGCCTCTGCTGGCCCTGCTGCTGATCCCGTTGCAAAAATATCTGAGCTTGCGTCGGTAATAAATACTGAGCTATTGGCCACACTGCTACTGCTGACCCTATGTATTGTGCTGCCCCGGGTGCTAGCAATATTGGAAACTGCTAAACCGTCCCTCCTGGCCTCATTAAAGGATAAGAAGAAATCTGGTGATCAGGACTTCCATACCTCAGACACAACCCTTTGGCCGCCCTGCATACATTTTTAGTATGGCCTCCCTTGCCACAGTAAGTGCAACCCACCGGTGCTCCATGGCATTGTTGTTATTGTTCTTGTTGCCTTGGCTGCTGCCGAGCCAAAATTGTCACCATAGAAATTGCTACCCTTCGTGGCACTGAATCATGGATACAAACGCCAGGAGATGGTTCTGACGTTCGAGGAACCATTTTTCCTCCTCTACTGTGGGCATGAGACCTCTTCTGGCCCCCAGTCCTTGCGGACAACCTCTGCATGGTAAGCTCAAGCCTTCATGCCGCTATCAATACTTCCTTATAACTCTGGTAGTCGTGGCCCTCTACCAGTTATAGAATTTCTAGGTGAATTCCTTGCTGAAACCTCATTGCTCTATCCGACTCCGTATAAATCTACTCAACCTGCAAAACTTCGCTACATATCCATCCACAGTTCTATTAACTTGTTTGAGGCCGATAAACCTCTATTGAAGCTCATACTACATCATGACTCCAAAATACTTAGCCCTAGAATGGGTCCTGAAGTTGTCACAAGAAATAGGATGCCTCAAGCCAACCTCCATAGATGCCCACCAATCACGAGCAATGTCCTGAAGCTACAATCGGACCTGGTTTACTTTTCCTCAACTGGAACCTTTTCTGTCGCCAAAATAACCTCAATATCCTGGAGCCATGAATCTTATGTGATAGCGTCCATCGTGCCTCAAAGTACCTCGGGTTAAGTCGGCAAAATCTGACCGACGCCCCCGAATCACTCCTTTCGCCTCTCTCTAGAGCCATCTGCAAACCCTGGCTCAGCAAAAAATTCTGCTCTTCGTACTGAAACTGCTAATGTTATTGAGCTGCCAATATCCTTCAGATGATCTCTAATAAAGCCGGGGTGTCAAGCACTATTGGTACTGCCGGTACTGCTAGTGGTATTGGAAATTCTGGGGCACGTTGCTCAACATGCTCTACTATCGGGCTCTAATGTCTTGCTCAATCACTAGCTCAACTCAGATCTGACTCAGAGCAGGCACTGCCACATATTGTCCTAGGGGATCCTGACTTGTCAGGCCTGCTGCTCCAACAACTGAAGAAGCCCTAAAGAAAAGGACTAGAGACATCAAGAACATGATGATAAGGATCAAGAAAATAATTGATTCGAGAACCAAGTAGAGCATCGAGAAGAACAAATTTAGGATATCATAGGGATATGTTTGATTGCGACTCCTATGACCATAACACCCCACATATCTGAAAAAATAGACCTGCATGAGCCACCACTAAAACCTTATCATGTCCTAATACAGGAATACAGAGGTGGACATGGCCAGATACCCCATACAAGGTATAGAACATCGTACGACGATCACGCTATAACTAGACAAGGGGGTGCATAATACAATTACGTCACTTAGGGTCTCACGTGGAATGTATTATCTCAATCAATCAAACAAGAAGTAGTAAATATAGAACATATATGATAAAGTAGAAAGGCGTCCCAAACTCTCTGTCTAAATATTCTGGAATACCATTTTTACAAATGAGAAGCTGGTGGAGAAATAAAATTACATGACCGTGATCAGCTGCAGTATGATTAATTACAATAATGTAAAGAAAACTAATATTCAGACTTCCCGGCTAACAGGTGTTGATGGCTAACCGTCCAAAAGTGTAAAATTTATAATAATGAGCAGAAAAACAGAAACCCACTTGTGTCCCTCAGTGGCCACTAGTCTGGTGGCACCATTGTTCAGGGGGAAGTAAGATGCATCCTCGGGTGCTGGCTCTAACATAGCTATACAAAACCAGTGGGGTTAGACCCCAAATAGCAAGTACCACAAGGAAGTACGAATGAAGAAAAAAAAGGTCCAGATAAAGTATATAAATATATATAGTTTATCTCGTATTTTTGGTCCATAGCCTATCGTAGCACAACGATCTAACCCTACAACCAAACAAGGATAAGGATTAAACCACCGTACTATGATAGTCCATGTCGTAACTATCCGACAAAAGATACATTACAAAATGAAGCTCAATTACTCAATCGACCATTCACTTGTACAACTTGCTTGGTGGAGTACGGGTTATCCCATAATTAATGTATATAATAGGAACCCTCAGATCGAATCATGTGATAACGGGGCTAGCCAAGCCATGAATTATCGCGTAGCACGTAGTATTATGCACCAGTCCCTCGTAAGGCCACCTTGCTAAGATCATATAAAATACATTGTATAATATAATAGTCGGATATTATAATCTACTAATGAGGATTTTAATAATATCCATGGGGGCCGGCCTGCACTTTCCAGACAAATGTTTGAGGGTGGCTAGTTAAGCACGATCTTAGGATTCCATCCCTCCTAATGTTTTACAAGTTTTTCTTGCCTAGTTAACCCTACTATTAACTAGAATCTCATGGCATGGTCACATGATATTTTTTTTATATGCCGTGCCGCAGCACGACCATGCTAGATACAAATCAACTTGTCACTTAGCAGTTCAATTTAGATTCACTCCAGCGTGATGCAACAATCATACAAGTCCTATCCACGCTTGAAAATTGACTAAACTATTTATCCATGCTAGAGAATTAATATAGTATCACATGTCACGTAGGATAGGGGCAACTCGGTGCACAACCCACAACCCAAAACATGTAACACATAAAACATAGCAAGATATGGCGTACCTCAGTACACAGGTAATACATAGCACGTAGTGTCATGACCCGCACCCGATATAGGAGCACGATTATGTGGGTACGTCCAGCCTACGCCGCAACATTGCTGGTAGAACGTTGTCTAGGTCACAATACTATCTAATCAATCGCACACGAATATCCAACTCCATAAGGAGACACAGATATCACAATATAATATAAAAATACTCAATCACAGAACTAAAGCAAGATAAAATATCAAAGAAAATAAACGAAATACAACATAAGTCTAAATAAAATAATCTAACTGCAAAAATATCATACAAGTCTAAAAGTATGTCGGAAAAAAATCTGGTACCATAACTGCTAAAAGAACTAACTGAATAACTAGTGATCCCGGCTAGACTTTCCAGAATTCACACCTGAACTACAAGGTCCAAGGCTGCTGCTACTCTCCCTGTGGTCCATAATATGTCGGACACCAGTCCTCTAAGTCACAGTATGGAAAATTATATCCAGTCAGGATTGGAACGAAGTACAAGCAGTAATAGTTATTCCATGTATATTGATAAAAACTATAATATAGTGTAAAAAAATACAAGATGGAGATAAATACTGGAAATAAGAAATACTGGTGAGTATAAAATACTGGAATAAGAAATACTGGAGAATATATCATCGTCAATAACTCAACTAGCAATGAACATAAATATAAGTGAATACTAGAACAATGGACTAGAAATACAGAATTGAATATCTAGCTAAGTGTGTGAAACATCAGTCTATCATATGATCGGCTTGGGACAGATCAGGCTTAATACATATGATTAGCTATGATTCATGTAAGGTCAGGCTAACCATCCGGTTAGCTATAATGCGAGCAATAGTCAGGCTAATCATACATAACAGGCTATAAGGCATGTAATGGTCAGGCTGCACCCGACGTGATGTGTGGGACAAGCTATGATGCATGTAGAGTGGGGTATGATCACATAATCTACTACTATTTCTCCGTCCCCAGCTAGCACGATGGATTTTAATCATGATTGCTCGTGACGGATCTCGTTGATGCTAACTCGTGTATCTATAGTGTCAGAATCAAGTACGATATACAACTAGAATCATAGAGATGATCAACATAATAAAAACTGCCAGAGAATATACTCACCTGTGGTCATAATAAAAACCAATATCCTGTTTCCGAAGTCTCGTCTGAACAATCCAACAGTCCTATATACATAATATAATAATAATAATATAGCATCAGTCGTTATACTAGCACACATACAAACATAATTATACTGAACTCAGAACTACGCTAGGAGTGATAACTGATCAACTAGCAGGGTCAAGTGTGCGTCTAATTACACGGGTGCCATGTCCTCGATTACTGTGCATAATAAGAGAGTAACTGGCACTAACACATGTCTAGCCAGTACGTTAGTGTACACAAGGCAGACGGTTCACTAATACTCAGGGTCATATAGTCATGTGTAAATACGGGATACCTATAATTAACACTTATGGCCATACAATATCTAAATACTGTCATACATAGTACTAGCAACCAGTTTCCCAAAAAATATATATATATACCTAATTATTATACACACACACACGCGCAGACTCAACTAGTTATTAGGTTTACTTACACAATGCATACAATCATATTTAACAACTCCTATGAAGTAACATGCTATCCCTAGTACCATACACACATGTACACACAAACACGAAAGAAGGCAAGTTCTGAACCACTGCATGCACGGGGTCGAGGAAGGCTATTGTGGGTCGTCTCCGGCGAGGGTGATTCGGCTATGCCCGAGGTCGACGAGATCGTGAAGGTGGGGTCGGCTGACAGCGGGGTTGTTGATGGTGGTGGTGATGTAGTTAGCGGTGGCGGTGGTGAAGATGTTGAAGATGGTGGTGATGATGGTGATGATGATGATGATGGTGTCGCTGTTGTCAAAGGAGTCCAGTATGGGGATGTTATTATTGTTGGAGTCCGACGTGGTCGGGTCAGCGAGGATGAGTTGAGGGTACTGTTGTGGTGTTGACAAGGTGGTGACGGTGATGTTAATGTTGGCGATATTAACGATCAAATATGGGTGGAGTTGGGAGTCGGCTGCTCGACGGTGATGGGCTCAGGCAGGGTGTTGGCGGAGATGGGGCTGTTGATGTCGGGCTTGAGGAGAACGAAGATGGTGGATGGCTGTTCCGCGATGGAGGATGACGGGGATGATGAAGTCCTGGGTGGAGGAAGATGCTCAGACGGACGAGGCTGCTGTAGGCGGTGGATGGCCGGGGATGGAGTGGTCGAGTCGGGGTTAATGGCGGTCGGGTGGATGATGGAGAAGTCGGCTAGGGTTTAGGGTTATGATGTTGGTGGTGGAAGAAAATAATAGGAGAAAAAGTGTATATATATGGAAAGAAAATGGATAATGAAACCTAGGGATTAGGGCCGCCCAAGTACACCTACTGATTGGGGTTAACTTTTATATGAAAGAATTTGAATGGCTAGGCTGGTGTTGGGTTGAATGGAGGGCCAAGATGGTTAGGGGATGAGGTGTTTGAGTGTTGCACACTCCAAAACAAGGAAATTTATGTATGTGACCGGTCAATGAAGAAAAGGAATGCTTCTTCATGTGTTGGGTCTAATGGATATGGACACTCACTTCACTTTTGCATAAAAGTCCCCAACATTTGAAAAATTGCACAAAAGTGGGAATTTAAGATTTAATGAGGGAAAATACCATGTTTGGTGTGATGTAGTGGATAAAAAGGGTGTTTAGTATTTAGTATGAACCTTGAGGGTGTGAGTGGGGGCTTGGCTTGGTGTTGGGTCTAGTTTTGGGTTGAGTTGGGTCCTTACACCAATTTAATTAAAACTAATGTAAATGGTGTTCTTAAATTAATTGGAAGTACATAGGTTCAAAATTAGGTGGGACACAAATGTCATGGACGTAGAAGACTCAGAATAGAATATTGTCATAATTTGGGTTGCACAAAATGGGTCGAGGTTGTGTCTCCAATTTCGATTGGAACGGACAAGGATGCAAAGTTGGATTTAATTGAAAATAAAAATAAACGTCTGCGACGAATATTGTGCGACTAAAATAAAGCACAAGAGAGCATATTTATGAGTTACACAAAGGTCAGAATGGAAGACGGGCACGTCTAGGACAAGGGTATAAAATTTGTTGGAAGGCAAAAGCTAGTGTAGCGCTCCAAAGATCGAAGCAACGGTAAGGTACAACAATGAATAAAAATAACCATAATAAATTATAATCCCCAAATAATTAATACTAAAAATACTAATTAAAATCCATAATCCTATAATTTGGTCAGGGGTTCATCTAGTGGGCTTCTAAGTCCAATCCACTAACCCATACATTAAAGAATACTATATATATATAATATATATATATACACATATCATGCAGTTATTTAAAAATAAATATACACAATACTTATAATAAATAAAAAGACAAAAATATCCCTATTTTAGGATGTGGTAGTGACACGTAGGAACACATAGCAAGTAGTATATGCATCAAGCCTGATACGAGTAGTCGAGTCAAGTTACCAATCAGGCATTCGTATCAAACCAAGCATATTGCAACATATAGGTCATGTCATGCACATGGGTACACATAGTCATTTGGTGCATGGTCTAGTTTTGCACATAGTCGGGTCAAGCATATAGTCAGGTCTAACACATTGTCACTTAGTTCTTATACACTTATAATCATCAAGATCACACATAAAATCACAAAATCAAATAAAATGTCCAAACCAAGAAAAATTAACAAAACTTGTGCATAGGGTCGCATGCGCACATAAGGCTGCCGCATGGATCAAAGTCGCATGGATCAAAGCCGCTTGGAAGTCAGGGCCACATGGTCTACCTGTCGTATGAGTCAAGCTGGAACATGAGTCAAGGCAAAGTCCAATCCTAGGGCGAGGGTCAAGTGACGGGCATTTAATGCATGTTAGGGATGTGATTGATGTGAAATACCATAAATGCATATCAGAGGAAAAGATAATAGGATAAAAAAATATGCAAGGAAGAAATGTATATATTATTTCTAAGTCGAATGACAAGCTAACCGCATGCACTCTTGGCCGCATAAACTCCGGCGCATGAGCTCCTTGCTGCATGGACTTTGGCTCTTGGAAAAATCTTATGTGTTTAGTGTTCTGTGCATTCGTCTTAGGAACGCATATGTAGAGGCCTCATGTGCCCAATATGATAGATGCATGCTGGAGGGGGCGCATGGAGATTGGCCACATGAGATTCTTTCATCTCAAAACAGCACGAACTCTATGGAAAAAGCTTAAGAAATCCGAAAAACTTGTTTTCTTCATAAAATCTTCATTTTAACTCCAAATCAAGTGAAATAAAAGTTAAAATCATATGAAATTGAATGGTCTATCACATAGAATAACTAGTTTTCATAGATATTAAGTTTAATTAGATCAAAACTAAGAAAACTCATGGAACCAATGAAAAATTCTAACTTTTAAATATAAATCTACACAAATCCACCTATCAAAATCGAAAACTCCAAGTGCTAAACATGTTTAGAATCATAATGTAAATATATTAGACTAATAATAAGCAAGAAAAATAAAAGAATTAAATTTGGAGTATTTTTCATTCCATGCAAGATATACTTGCCTAAATGAAAGGAGGAGAAGAAATGAGAGAATGAGTGAAGAGAGAGAAAGATTATAGCTTATATAGCTAGGTTTGAGGTTTAGACCATGGGTTAGACCATGGGTTCAAACCATGACCAAACCCAACCACACTAATAAACCTTGAACCAAATTGAAAGAAAAAATTGGCCTATCTCCATGCAATCAAATTATCATCCAAGCAAGAATTAATACGTTTTAAATACGTATATCGGGAACGGGGAGTGACAGTTACATTAGGTACATCCAGCATAAAACCTTGTAGGATCTCTATGAAATTTGGAATAGTTAAAATTTGGAATAATTGTTGTGTTCTTTATTGTTCTTTTAGTTAGAATCTAAGATATTTTTAGAAGTCTAATTAATTAATTATTATTGTCTGGTTCAAATGAAGAGTACGGAACGACCAACAAAGTTTCTACTCATGGAGATATCTATAGCTATGGAATACTTTTGATGGAGCTATTTACTAGGAAGAGACCTACAGATGATACTTTTAAGGAAGGCGAAACACTCCATACGTTCATCAAGGATAAATTTTCTAAAGGGGTCATGAACATTGTGGATGAGTTCTTGCTAGAAAATGGAGTTCAAACTTGTGACCATACTAAAACTATAAATTATGCAAAAACTTTTGAGTGTATTTCTTTGTTGCTTAGAATTGGTCTCCTATGCACACATGATTTGCGATTAAAAGGGTAAGGTATTAATTGAATAAGATAAAGAACATATTCTTTAATATATAATGTTGCACCTGTACCAAGGTTAAATCCACTAGCATATAATGCTACAACTATATGAAAGTGATATGCCTTGGTACGTGTTTATGGCATTATATTATCATCCTCTTGCTTTACTTCTATTAACAAGGTCAATTTTAATGAAATTATATTGTCAAAAATACTGTACTTGGTTGTTTGTCCGTTGATGAGCATAGCAAATGGTAGCCCACAATAAGTATATGAAGGACTAGCCAGAGTACTGGAGTTGGGAGTACCAACCTTCTAAGAAGTGGAAGATGAAACTGCTCAGATAAAGGCATCTTCTTTTTCTTTTTCTTTTTCTTTTTTAAAAAACAATAAATAAATCACTAAATTGAGAAAGTACAAGTTGGCTACTAATATTTGGCTCGGGCTACTAAGTTGGCACGGGCGGGAATAAAGTTCGTGGCTGTAGAAGCAAAGAAAGGTGATGTCAAACACCCGTAAAGAGCAGCTCAGCTACTGCAATGCCATGCGCTCCACTTTTTTTAAAAAAAGCAAATTAGAAGTCCTCTTGTGAACACCAAACTGTTGCCAACGACCTCTTGTGAAGATAAGAATCTACAGCGAATCCTCAGAAACTCATGCCTCTTTGAAGTTGGATGCCTTGTATTCTTCCATTGATGCTTTGAACGCAAGGCTGAGGAAGATGGCGGAGAAGGAATCTCATGCTGTTACAAAGGAAAATCTAAGTCCTTCACAACTCTATCAGATGTCATTGCTTCGTGTAATTCTGCCAAGAATTTTATAATAGGTATATGTTGGGATCGGACACGTCCTACAAGCACTCCGATATAGTGTCTGAGTCTGACGGTAGTGGAAACTAAGGCGAACAGACCTGAGATAACCAACCCCTATCTAACGAACACCAAGTACAGATAAAGACAACATATATGGTGGTGACTACGTCACATGGACAAATCCCAACCTTTATAACTCAGGTAAAATGACAAGATTGACAAAACCAATATTGAACCCTTTGCCCAAATAGGTTTAACCCCCTCACCACAATACTCAAGAAGAAAAGAAAGAGATTACAATTGAAATCCCTCAACAAACACCATAGCAATTTCCCTGAAAGAAGGTGGCGACTCCTCGATCAGATCTTCTCTTCCTTTGTCTTGGATGGCGAGTCCTAAGTGCAAAGCATGAACTTTCTTTTTGATTTCCAGTAGACGAGCACCCAGAATCATTATCTTTGTGTTATATGTTGGTTTGGTTTTGTTTTCTTGCAAAAGTTCAAATTCCCCTTTCTTACTTTAGTCCCACATCGGATGCACCAAAGCCTTCTAGTGTACATATATTAATTTCTCTCCTTTGCTCTATTAAGTTGTTGTGTGGGGAACCCCTTGGGCCACACGCGCGCGCCGCCGCCGCCGCCCGGCCCGGCCCGGCCCGGTTCGGCGCGCGTAACGGGTGCGGGTACGCGCCCACATCTGCGGGCGCCGAATGCCGATCCGATTTACTCTTCGGGTTCGGGCTGGGACCCTAAAATTCTTTTTGCTCCTCTTCATTCTTTCATTTGTTTTTCTGAACGTTGGAATTAATTTCTGAACGTTACAAATGTTTTGGACCGTTATTTTTTGTGTGTGTCCAGGTTCATTCGTTTAATTCTCTTGTGTAACGGCTGAATTAATCGTAAATTAATTCTGACCGTTACACAACTGTATTATATATTCGGTTGTGTTCTTTGTAAATCCAATCAGAAAAAATTTCTTTACGAAAATTCTCTGTCGACATTCTGTTCGTTCTTCATCGTCTTCAAGCTCTGGGCAGAGCTAAGTTCTAGTCGTTCTCTCCAAGTCGTGTGCGGCAACGAGATTCCGGTAGTGCGGGGGTTTTACCACTAGGAGCGTCGGGAACGTCTGCACACAGATCCCGAATAAACTCTTAGGCCAGTGCTTCGTGCACGACTTCCCCAGAGGCCGGTATCATTGTTTAAATTTTATTTTTGTATTCTGAAATTTTTCAGTAAGTAAAAGACAATAATTATAACAATCTAAGAGTTTATTTTTATGTTAGAATTGTTCATCTAAATTTTGCTATATAAATCTCTGAAATATTGTTAATATACATATTAAGGAAATTTGCTTAAAGTTGCTGATTAAAAACATTTTCTTAAAGTTGATTAAATTTGCTTAAAGTTGCTGCTTAAAGTTGCTTATTAAGTGATTAGCTTAACGTTGATTAAATTTGCTTAAAGTTGCTGCTTAAAGTTGCTTATTAAGTGATTAGCTTAACGTTGATTAAATTTGCTTCAAGTTGCTGCTTAAAGTTGCTTATTAAGAATATTTGTTAGAAAACTTCTGATTAAAAAGAATTTCTAAAATATTGTTAATATTCAATTGCTAGAAAAACTTCTACAAATTTCAATTTGCTTAATAATTACCATAGCAAACTTTTTGATTATTTGTTTACTTATCAAATTGCTTACTATATTGTCAAATTGTAAATTTGCTTAAAGTGTTTTAAATATTGTTAGCACATTTGATAATTTAGTCAATTGCAATTTTTATCACAAAAATTTCTTACAGTTGTAACATACAATTTACTTCATTTTTAATCACTTTGTTTCTTGAAACCAATCTAGGACCAAAAGAAAATTGTTTAGTAAAAAGGAAATTGCAAATAAAATCTTCAAATCTAAAGTTTCAAAGTAGAGACAAACTCAGGCACAAGCCGAAAGGGTCCTTCTGTCAACCGGGTATAAATAACCCTAAGCGACACGGTATTTAAGAGTCTTCGGACCACCGCTAGCTGAAAACCGGCCCCTACAGCTAACCTGAGTTGATCAACACTTGAAAAACTAAAGATTTTAAGATTGATTAGCAAAGACCAACTAAACTATTATCTTGGACATTGTTATTAAATAAATTTATATTTTCAGACTGCAATCATGACTGGTAAGGAGGAATCCTCTACTGCAAAACCTGCTAAGTTTGATGGCTCATACTTCAAGAGATGGCAGAGCCAAATGAAATTTTGGCTCACGACCTTAGGACTTATTTCTGCCATTGATGGGTCCACACCCATCACAAATGATTCTGATGATACTGAGTCTGACATAGCAGTGTCCACCTCATCGAAACCAAAAATCCCAAAAAGAGATAGACTTCCATTGTTTTCATAGAATTCTAAGCGCACTATCTGAATCCTTGTATGATATATTTTTTGAATACAAGAGCGCTAAAGAACTGTGGAAAGCCTTGGAAGATGAATACAGCTGTGATGATGCCGGAATAGAAAGGTTTAATTCTTCAACCTTTAATAGGTATTTCATGGTAGATAACAAGCCAATGAATGATCAGCTCCATGAATTCCAAGAATACCTTAGACATATTCAAGCCAAAGGCACATCTTTCTCCAATGAGCATGAAATAGCCAAACACACTAGATTACCTTTCAAATCTGTAAAAAGAAATTCTGACCCTCTAGAACTTATTCATAGTGATGTATGTGACTCAAATAGGATTTTGACTAGAGGTGGTAGAAAATACTTTGTTACATTTATAGATGATTATTCAAAGTATTGTTATATCTACCTTCTCAAAACCAAAGATGAAGTTCTAGATAGATTTAAGGTCTTCAAATCTGAAGCTGAGAATCAATTAGAAAGGAAGATTAAGATCCTTAGATCTGATCGTGGTGGAGAATATACCTCAAATGAAATGATTAACTTCTGTGAAGAACATGGAATAATTCATGAGGTAACTGCTCCATATTCACCTCAGTCTAACGGAGTTACTGAACGCAAGAACCGCACTCTGTTAGATATGGTGAATGCCATGCTTCTCAGCTCTGGTGCTCCTGATAACTTGTGGGGAGAAGCCCTTTTAACTGCCTGTTACATTCTTAATAGAATTCCTAGTAAGACAAAAGATAAGACTCCATATGAACTGTGGAAAGGTAGAGCACCTAGGATTAATTACCTTAGAGTTTGGGGATGCCTTGCTAAAGTCGGAATTCCCGAACCTAAAAAGAGGAAGATTGGTCCCAAGACTGTAGACGCTATTTTCATAGGATATGCCTTAGACAGCTATGCCAATAGGTTTCTAGTGACTCACTCAGAAGTAAATGAAATCTCTAACAATATCATTATAGAAGCAAGAGATGCAGTTTACTTTGAAAACATATTTCCCTTTAAGGATAGAAGTTCAATCTCTTCCTCCATACCCTCTACTAGTTCTCAAGTCCAAATACCTGGCTCTCAATCTGTACAAGACTTAGAACCAAGATGGAGTAAAAGGAATAGGATTGAGAAAAATTTAGGAGAAGGATTCTTCACCTTTTTGATAGAGGGTGATCCCTCAACCTATGAAGAAGCAATGTCATCTCCTGATGCTCCCTTCTGGAAAGAAGCCATTAACAGTGAATACAACTCCATCATGGAGAATAACACTTGGTTTCTAACAGATCTACCTTTAGGGAATAAACCAATAGGTTGTAAGTGGATTTTCAAGAAGAAACTCAGAGCCGATGGTACTATAGAGAAATACAAAGCTAGACTAGTTGCCAAGGGTTTTATCCAGAAGAAAGGGTTAGATTATTTTGATACCTACTCTCCTGTAGCTAGGATCACATCCATTAGAACTCTCTTAGCCTTAGCATCCATTCATGATATGCTAATCCATCAAATGGATGTAAAGACAGCATTTTTGAATGGAGATCTAGAGGAAGAACTTTATATGGACCAACCTGAAGGTTTCATTGCTAAAGGTCAAGAAAAGAAAGTTTGCAGACTAGTAAAATCCCTCTATGGCTTGAAACAAGCTCCCAAATAATGGCATAATAAATTTGACAAAGTAATTTATGAATATGGTTTCTTGTCAAATGAGTATGACAAATGCATATACTCTAAAGGTACAAGTAAAAGTTGTGTCATTTTATGCTTGTATGTAGATGACATCCTTATCTTAGGTTCATCACTGGAATTGATAAATATTACAAAGAACTATTTATCTAGCCAGTTTGATATGAAAGACCTAGGAGAAGCCAACCTAATTTTAGGAATGCTAGTGACCAAAGGCAAAGAGGGTTATACTATATCTTTAGCACATTCAATTGAAAAAATGCTAAAAAGATTTGAGTTATTTGATAAGAAACCTGTCCTTACTCCTTATGACAGCAGTATTGTACTAAAAAAGAATGAGGGATCACCTTTGGAACAACATAAATATTCACAGATGATAGGCTCCCTTATGTATATAACAAACAGGACAAGACCTGATATTGCATTTGCTATTGGGAGACTAAGCAGATATACCAGTAACCCAAATCAGTCACATTGGACTGCCTTGGATAGGGTATTTAGATATCTCAAGGGCACCCTAGATTAAAAACTTTATTTTACTAGGCACCCTGATATCATAGAAGGTTATTCAGATGCAAACTGGGTAACCGACTCACATGATATAAAATCTACTACTGGATATGTATTTACTCTAGGAGGAGCTGCAATCTCCTGGGGCTCTTGTAAGCAAACTATCATAGCCAGAAGTACAATGGACTCCGAAATGATAGCTTTAGATACAACTTGCCCAGAAGCTGAATGGCTTAAAAATCTTATTATGCATATACCTGTTTCTCTTAGTCCTGTTCCTGCAATTTCTATAAATTGTGATAATAAATCTGTTATTGAACTACTAAAGCATGATTCTGTGAATGCTAAGATGAACAGGCACCTGCAGCTGCGCTTCAAGTCAATAAAAAGCCTACTAGGCAAATATGTGGTTCTTGACTATATAAAGTCAGAAAAGAACCTTGTAGATCACTTGACGAAGGGTCTGTCTAGGACTTTGATCCTAGAATCATCGAGGGGGATGGGGTTAAGCCCATAAGTTAGTCACCAGCAGTGGCAACCCAACCGAGTCTTACTGGAGATCCCAAGAAGCCGGTTCAATGGGTAGAAACAAGTTGAACTTAGGTGACTTTATGGAACACTGACTCGAGATTAAAATCTCATTAAAATAAAGCCCAAGCGGCTGTACATGTGTACAATGTCTCCCCATCCCTATGGTGACAGTGTTCCTGTGTGATATGGTTAGGATGAGTTTAAACTCTTAATAGGTCCAAGCTGTAATGCTGGGTTGATTCATATCACCAACCATTAAGGACTTACCTATATGAGAGGTCGTGAAGGCCGCGACTATGGGACAGGGCGATCCCAGACAGCTCTCATGAATGTGGAAAGTGCGCATGGCCATTTAAAAGCGCCACCCGATAGACCAAGGACCTCTAGCGTACTATGTGTGCTATTTTTCTAAATCTGGTTCAAGAAGTCTGATTCAAGGCATAGCCCATCAAGCACTTCTTCAGATTAAGACAATAGTCACTACGTGAGATTCAAGGCTGTAGTCCATCTCATCTATGCATAGTATTTTACTGCCCAGATGCTCTCTCTCTCTCTCTCTCTCTATTTACATCACTCTTATCTCTTTTTCGGAACTTGACCTTTTGGGGGGGGATTGTTGGTTTGGTTTTGTTTTCTTGCAAAAGTTCAAATTCCCCTTTCTTACTTTAGTCCCACATCGGATGCACCAAAGCCTTCTAGTGTACATATATTAATTTCTCTCCTTTGCTCTATTAAGTTGTTGTGTGGGGAACCCCTTGGGCCACACGCGTGCGCCGCCGCAGCCGCCCGGCCCGGCTCGGCTCGGTTCGGTTCGGCGCGCGTAACGGGTGCGGGTACGCGTCCACATCTGTGGGCGCCGAATGCCGATCCGATTTACTCTTCGGGTTCGGGCTGGGACCCTAAAATTCTTTTTGCTCCTCTTCATTCTTTCATTTATTTTTCTGAACGTTGGAATTAATTTCTGAACGTTACAAATGTTTTGGACCGTTATTTTTTATGTGTGTCCAGGTTCATTCGTTTAATTCTCTTGTGTAACGGCTGAATTAATCGTAAATTAATTCTGACCGTTACACAACTGTATTATATATTCGGTTGTGTTCTTTGTAAATCCAATCAGAAAAAATTTCTTTACAAAAATTCTCTGTCGACATTCTGTTCGTTCTTCATCGTCTTCAAGCTCTGGGCAGAGCTAAGTTCTAGTCGTTCTCTCCAAGTCGTGTGCAGCAACGAGATTCCGGTAGTGCGGGGGTTTTACCACTAGGAGCGTCGGGAACGTCTGCACACAGATCCCGAATAAACTCTTAGGGCAGTGCTTCGTGCACGACTTCCCCAGAGGCCGGTAACATTGTTTAAATTTTATTTTTGTATTCTGAAATTTTTCAGTAAGTAAAAGACAATAATTATAACATTATATTCTTTGTGCCTCTACCCTCACCATATAAAATGGGTAAGAAACCCTAGTTTAGGTCATAAAAATTCCTAAATAGGAAACCCATTATCTAAAATAGGAAACACCAACTATGGATGTCTAAATATGAAAAAATTTAAATATTTGATATAAATTTAAAATCTAATCAAATTAATATAGATTTTTAAATTATATCAAATTAAATCTTTTACATATTTGCTCTTACCAATTCAGACTGGACTCCAATAATCACCCCTTCCTGTCTGATGCGAGGGTGTTGACCCCATGGATCCTCAATAGGACTCCATGCCTGTCACCCCGCACTAGAGTTCCTACTCCCCCATGCCACCGATCTCCGATTCCCCGAGCTTCTTTGCATGTTCCTTCACCTCTAGCTCTTCGACCATCACGTCGACGCTAGCTTCCAAGCGCAGTAACTCCTGTACCAATGGGATCCTGCTGACACCAATGGCATGGCCAAAACTGAAGTCCCTGACGATCAACCTCACAGTGAGTCTTGGTTGCCGGTCCCCGACATCGTTCTTCCATCGGAACGTACTACCGTTCCATCGAGCTTCTTTAACCTTGGTTAGCCTAACCAAGTGGACGATACGGTTCCCTCAAGACTTAGACTCATGAACCTGCCTACCTTTGTGTCCAACACTAAAGCTCCCCCATACGCATGCATCCTCAAGCAGAACATTAAGCACTATGCACGCCATCAATTTCCCATAGCTCGACCAGAACTATGTGAATGGAGATGTACTCACCTCAGATTGAGTTTGCTATACACCATGATCTCCTCTCAGGCTTTGAACTGCTGAAACCGATGTCGCTTCGTGAAGCTTTGGAAAACAACCAGTCGCCAAAATCAGATTTGTGGAACAACCCCCACTTGGAGACCGATCATCTATTATGGGACAGACAGACTGACCCTCGGTCTTTGACTCATCATCATTCGTCACTTTATCGCGATGAACTGAATCCTCTGTTATCCTCAAAGTATCTCGAAGACCCTCCTTAGCAAGTTCCCAATGATCCACCTCCTGTCGAACACCCCTCGAGCCTCCATCCGATGTTTATGACATGCCTGTAAAACTCAGCAGCTTGAGTCTATATATACCATAACATAAATATTCTTTATCCAGCTGTTGGGAACCCTTCGTAAGCATCCAATCTTTATCCCCAAACAAACTGTGATAGCCATCATCCGTCGGCCTTCCTACCAAAACCAAGTTATAGTACAAACTCGGTACATATTGCACACCCTTGAGAACGAGCTTCTCACCAAGCTCTGTTATCAAGTGCACATCATCGATGCCTATAACTATAGCCATCACCTTGTTGTCCATCTTCACATATCCAAACCTATCGTATCATATAATGTAAAGATCCTCCTATATGGAGTAGCATGATACGATGTCTTATGTCCATGACCAAATTGCCATCATGACATATGTTATAAGGTTCCTCTGAGTCGGTTACTACGATGATGAGATCTCTTATAGCCGTGAGATCCTCCTAATCATCCTTGCCTTTGGCCTTCTCAGATTTAAACTTTATATAGTTTCTCTTGATATGCCCATTTTGCCACAACGATAACAGCCCTCCTTGCAGTCCACACTTGCAATATTTTTAGAACACTCTCCTATCCTCACATATAACTTAGGACTTTCATTCCCGTAGGAAGCCACCAGAGTGGACTCTTGCGATGATTCCATCTGCTTACACCGAATCTCCTCTTTCAAAAAACTACTTTTAACTGTCTCCATCATGACAACTCCATCCGGAACGGATTGCTCACCGACACCACCAACGTCTTCCAACTTTCCGACAGAGAACTCAAAAGTAGAAGGGCCTGAATCTTATCATCAATCACCATATTCATCGTTGATAGCTGATTGATGATACCCTGTACCTCATTTAGATGTTGTACTACCGGGAAACCCTTTGTATACTTCGAATTAACGAGTTGGCGAATAAGAAATATCGTGTTGCCTGCTGTCTTCCTTTTATATAGCAAATGAAACTTCTCCCATAATGCTTTTGCCGAACACTCCATGGACATGTGATGAAATACCGAGTCGTCACTACCAAAATATGATAAAATAGCTATGTTTTTAGCAACATCATAATAAAATATCGCTAATATTAAAGACTTGAGCGACTACTAAAATAAACGTCGCTATACGTCGATATTGGCGACACATAACAACGTTCAACGACTTTACTTCAGTTTTTTGAAGAATACTCGCTATAAGCTTCTTTAACGTCGCTAAACGTCGCTAATATTTATGATTTAGCGACGTTTAGCGATGTATTTACTGATGTTATTTTTTTATTTTTAGCGACATTTTTAGCGACTTCTCTAACGTCGCAAACTTTTTAATTAGCGACGTTTAGCGACGTCTATTAATGACGTCGCTAATTTTTTTAATTATGAAAGATTATGTCGCCTACAAGTCGCTAAACATCGCTATATTTTTAAAAATATCGATGTTTAACGACTCCAACAATTATATGTCGCAACATATTTAAAATATAGCGACGTCTCGAACGGACGTCGCTAAATTAATGAATATAGGGTTCCCTCATCTATTCGAATTTTCATTTCTTTCCCCCCACCTTTTGTTTCCCGTGCACCCCCACCGGCGATCCACTATCCCACGACAACACTCTGCGGCTCCGGGGACCCACCCACCCCCTCGACCGCCTCCCTCCCCCATCACCCCGACGTGGCCCTGTTCGCCCCCCAACCCGGACACATGTGACCCCAGACGCGGCTTCTCCTCCTCCGGCGCAGCTCCTCCCCTCCGGCGTGGTCCTCCTCCGTCGACCCCTCTCTCAGGCGCTCCTCCTCCCTTTCTCCCGGGTCGGTAAACCCTAACCCAAACTCGGACATAACTAGGACACACACACACATACTGGACACAATAAGGACACATGGACACACATGACACAACTCTAATCCTGACACATAGACCCGAACATATAGATACACACATAGGACACAACCCAACATGATACGATTCGTACTAACATGAACACACATATAGACACGCATGGACACAGATACATATGGGCACATATGGACACATGTGGACACGGACATACATGGAGATACACCCGGACATACATGGAGACACACCCTAGTTAGTATGGAAGTTTGGTTACATAATTAAAAATTTTGGTTGTACTAGTGTATCACACACATGGACATACATAATACAACACCCATAAATATGCTATGTAGTTGTTTAATAGGATTTTATTATGAATTTTGTAGCATATGTTATTGAGTATCATATAATTGGCTTATGAGTAAAGAATTGTGTGTGTGAGTTCATGTGTATGCGTGTGTTCATGTGTGCGTGTGTGTGTGTGTGTGTGTGTATGTGTGTGTGTGTGTGTGTGTGTGTGTGTGTGTGTGTGTTGTGTGTGTGTGTGTGTGCGTGTGCATGTCAAGTCACTACTAAATTTTGTCCAATTAGCGACGGGATGTTGGATTATATGAGAAGTGCAGTACACACAGGAAGTTGGATTAGCGACGGAATGTTAGATTATACCTTTATACTTCATAGTCGTTGATTCGAGGGGGGGGGTTACTTTGATATTATCTATATAGGATATGGTCGGGATGATGGATTATATGAGAAGTGCTGCAAGTAGTATGGGAGAGTGGCAATTTGGTTATGGCACAACACAGGACATGACACAAACCCTAACCTAAAGTACTACCAAATAAGTCAAATTAGCGATGTCTAAAAATATCGCTAAATGGCAAAAAATGTCGCTACAAAATTTTAGCGATGTCTGTAACGACGTTTCGATGAAGTCGTCTTTAAGCTAGTCGCTGACCGAAAAAAAGTCACAAAATATCGCCATACCGACGTTTTCTAGTGACGTATATATGTCTCTATATTAGTGACATTTAGAGACGTAACATTATTAAATTAGCGACGTATTGTTTGTCTCTATATGTCACAAAAATAATTCTTTTTAGCGACGTTGTGCGACACATTTAGCGACGTTATATTGACCTGGCAATACTGCCATATCAGCAGTTTAGCGACGTTCAGCGACGTACTCAGCAAAGTTTTTAGCGACGTATTTAGCGATGTTCAGCGACATACTCAATGACGTATTTAGCAACGTATATAAACGTCGCTAAACATCGCAAAACGTCGTTAAAAATATTGCTAAAGATTCAGTGAAAAAATAAAAAAATGAATATTGAATTGTTTCCAAACCAATCTTCCTGCAGTTTATGAATTCACAATTTATATAAATAGACCCTGAGCAACCCTCCCTTGAATTTGCTGGGTTCGCCGACCCCCTTCGGTTGAACACTCAACACCGGTAAATTAACATACATTTAATATAAATAATATAGTAAAATTTGATAAAAATGAAATATTGAGATTACAAACCGAGTCAGGAGAAAATCTCGTCGTAAAGAATGCAATAAATATCCACATAACTGAGTGCAAGAAATAAAGTCTGAAAGACTCAAAAAATAAAGAATATTCATAAATGACCAAATATTATAGGTCAAAACACAAACAATTAATAAACTATCCTAACTAGGACCACTGTGGATCTGCAGGAGGATGACCACGGGCGTGCATCAGGGACAAGAACATATCATACTGCTCCCGTAAAATCGATACCGATGTCGATGGAGAAGACAGTAACATAGGTGGAGTCTATGTCAATGAAGAAGCACTAGGAGGACGTATCTGCTCCAACTCTGCTAGTCGATGGTTGTATGAATCCATGGTAGATAACAGACTCGTACTGCTATGAACCATTGAATCATGTATCATCGTCAGCCTCTCGGCCATGGACAGCTGTGTTACCTGCAGCTCCGTCACGTTGAGCTCTGTCGATGCTCTAAGATCAGCTATCATATCCCTGAGCTCCATGATGCTGCGTTCGAGCATATCAAATCGTGCGATAAGCGTCACATCGTTCGCCTGCGGCTGTGATATGGACTGCTCATCCATCCTTTGCAGCAACTCATCACGGAGAGATGTAATCTGACGGTCAACGGTCTCCTGGACTCGGGCCGACGACTGTTAAGGCTGTGGCGAATGCGCACTTGCCGTGGAGGCTCTAGATGACTACGACGCAACAAGGGCACCATAGGATCTCATACCATAGTACGTACCCCTCTGGAGACTACCAGCGACGGTCACCTATACCTCGTCCGCAGACGGAGTTGGTGAGGACTGCGAGAAAGTACCAGCCTCTCTCGCTGTAGGTGCACTAGCAATCGTCCGCTCATGCAGCCTAAGATACTCGACCCAGAAAAGTTTGGATATTCGATAATTGCCTAAGTTATATTAAAATTAACACAAAGTAAAGTAATACTTACATAGGTCTGTGAGGCCCTCTCATCAATAAGATTTTTGCCCTTTCGATGGGTGGCCAGGAAGACGGTCACCATATTTTTATCCTCACCCATCTGTACCTGTTAAAATTATATTATTTAGTACTAAAATTAAATATTTTATCCTACTACCATTTTATCGTACTTAAATTAAAATAATATATCTGAAATAAAAAATATACCAAATGACAAAAATATTTTGTCATCGGAATCGAGCCACCACACCACTTTGATGCCTTCTGCCTAGCCGCCTTGGCATTCTCAGATATTTCCTTGTACCTCAGATCTTCGAATCTAGCCCTCATCGTAGTCCACTGCTCAGGCGTGATCCAACCTTGGATCAGTTTTCTTCGCAATCATGAGCCTTCTGGTTATCCAGAGCATCACGGATCAGCTTGGCGGCAATAAAAGAAAATATCTGCTCGATCAACTCGGCCTGGTATGGTAGATAGAAATACGTTTGCTACAATAAGTAATTTAGTAAGTTATATAATATGCATAAATTAGATGATTGATATAATATACTTTTACCTTGAAGTACGAAAACCAGAACGCCTTCCTCTCATCCAGAGCATTAGAATAGTTGATCCAAGGACCACCATAGTTGTACCTCAGAAAGTGGCTCAGGCGTCTCTGTACCGACGAGGGACAATATCTATACAGAGATAATTATTTTTATCAAAAAAGTCAATATATGATGAATAAAGAAATACCCGATATATATGATGTTAAACCATCTAATTGGCTTACTTTGTACCGTCGGCCCAAATCTCCGTCCTCATCTCGTCCGGAGGTTCGTATGAAGGATCTAGCTGATGCTGGGACGACGTCGGCTCAACCTCCGCCATATGCTCATCTGTCTTCATGGTTCTGTCAGCATGAGGAATGCTGGACGAGGGAGTAGTATCAGCCCAGAAACTACTCATCCTAGGAGTGATGCCACGTAACGTAATCGCAGTCGGAGATGTGACTAGTCGATATACTGGAGTACTAGGCACCGAGGATCAAGAACCAATAGTAGGCAGTACCGAAGGAGCACTCCGTCTACCTCGGGACCTGCCGAACGCTCTGCGTCATCCTGTCATACCTGATAACAACATATGATGATAGAACAAATAAACAAATATATAGTACATTCTACAATTAAAATGCTATGCATATATCGCAGCATTAATAGAAATATATAATAAATAACTAGTAGTGTCACAAGTCTAAATTGATAGTACATTCTACAGTCAAAATATAGTACATTCTACAGAAATATTTTATTTTCAATCATATTCAAAAAATTTATCTTGTTCGCCTTCCTCGTCCTCCTCTTTCTCTTCCTCCTCATCTTCACTTTCATCTACTTCATCTTCATCTTCCTCTTCAGATAAATCTACCTCTTCTACATTATTAGTCGTGTAATGAGTAACTTTCGTTGAGTCCACTTCTATATTATTTGTTACAAGAGGTAGCTCGTCTTTCTGATAAGTTATTTCGTCAATGTCAAACGTATTTCTAGCTTTAGTCTTGCATACTGCCCACCAATCCGACCTCGCTATGCCACACCTCGATTCCGTGGAATCGATAGTCGTCCCCCGGGCGTGACGCCGTGCACGCCTAGGTTGCGTAATGCACAAGGCTAAGCCATTTTGCATAGCGAGCACATATTCAGAGTACGTAGATAAATTGAAACATAGATTTGAAATATGGAAAAGTTCTCTCTTTATTGATAATATGAACATCTATTACAAACTCTTGAACTGAGTTCTAAGGTTGCCACTCAGGCTTACAAAATGTTGACACAAAATAAGATACAGTCCTGTACATTACATCATTTACTAAACTTTAAAATGTAAAGACCTTTTAGTGGAATGATGGCCTTTCTACGGAACTGTATTTGAGTTTAGGTAGCTAGCCCCTTGCTTCAGAATACTTCAAAATGTTGGCACGAATCAAGGCGTGCCTACAGCTGGACTGGATTGGGGGATGACTTCTGCTCCTCACTCAGCTCTCCTTAGTGCGGGGAACCTGTTTCAACGAGGGCCAGTACATCAAAATGTACTGGTGAAGGCAAGCTAACCCAACTATACCAATTAACACATTATTTATATGAAGCATGCATATTATTTGTGGTCTTTCTATCTTGCCTTATTTTATTTTACAGCAAGCAATAGATATAGAAATTAATGAAATACTTGCCACCATTCGGTGACATTTACCTGCCCATCTGAACCACTTGCACAATACTTACCATGTCATTCCCTGCCACGAAGACACAAGTTAGTTTGCAACAGGTTTAAATATACAGAAGGATCACTGGCATAATGCCACGAAGGGACGAGTTATAGTCACGGGATAGAAAATGATATGCGAAGCAGGTGACGAGCCCCGCCATATGCCATTTCTTTCCTCTAACAGACTGACTATTCCATATGTTCCGTCCGGATCGGATCGATCCCAGTGCCCCGACGACCGTCCGCGAAATCGCAAAACCTTATGCACAAGTTGTCCGTGATCAACGGCGTTCATTATGTTTTTCCATCAATTCATGCAGTTTAAGGCAAATTTTGATCACGATACTAGTTCCATAACATAAACGGTTTTCCATAGTCTTTCTGATCAATATATCGCAGCAGAGTGTGTTCTATATGCATAGCATAATTTATAGAAGAAGTATACATTCTAACTAAAATTAAAGCATATGATGAACATTCTAAATGAACTAGCATGCATAGGTAACCGTTCACAAGTTTGATTGAAAAGCAAAATAATCCAAGTCTGTTCATTTTTATCTTGATATCTTTTAGTTATTACTTAGTATCGTCTGATCGGGGCAAGCAAAAATACAAGATTTTTGGATGTGAAGACTTGGAAGAAGGGCCAACTAAATCGAATATAAGCCACTCACTTAATTTGTTGGAAGGAAGAAGGAAATAGATGCTTTAAGACTCTGCTCTAGCATCGCCTACTGTTCGTTCACCTGTATTGCCACGAACAGCTGATCAATAACTCTTCCACTCTTTCCAATATCAAAATTGAAGTGCAGTTCAACGAACAAAAATAATAAAATCTATCGAAACCGTTCAAGAAATCTCAAGCAAATCCGAAAACTAACTCAAGGCAAGAAAGCAACAAGCGACAGCGAAAAATAGGCAACAAAAGATACAGCAAAGAGGTCCCTCCTGACTCTGCCGCTAAGTCGATCCTGGGGGCACGGTCCACTAAATATGGGAATCTATTTTGAGGAAACAAATCCATAACGAGGATGAGTTCTTTATTCAATCTATCCCGATCGAACGATACCGTCTTGTATTTCTTAGCCACATCCTACCCAACTAATTGGAAGTTTCGTCCCGAAACTTAGGAATAGAACCTACCACTAGGAAATAATGAGGAGAACCTTTCCCTCATCTCAGATTCAAGCTCCCAAGTGGATTCTTCGACCGAGTGATTTTACCAAAGCATGCGCACGAGACGAACCGAACGACTTCGGAGCAGCTTTTCTTTTTGATCCAAAATTTGTGCAGGTTGTTCTACATATGTCAAGTCTGCCTGAAGATTCAGTTGATCCAGATCTAGCATGTGGCTCGGGTCGTACACATACTTCCTAAGTTGGGAAACATGGAAAATATTGTGCACTTCGGATAGTGATGGTGGTAGGGCAATCTGATATGCAACTGAGGCAACTCGCTTTAATATCTCGAACGGACCGATAAATCTTGGACTTAGGTTTCCCTTTGCTCCGAATCTGGTAACTCCTCGCATGGGCGAGACCTTGAGAAATACCCGATCGCCTTTTAGAAACTCAAGTGGTCGTCGTTATGTATCAGCGTAGCTCTTTTGGCGGCTTTGAGCTATCTTTAGTCTTTCTCGAAACAGACGAATCTTTTGAACGGTTTTCTCCACGAGCTCCGGACCAAGAATCTGCCGTTCTTTGACTTTGTCCCAATAGATCGAGGATCTGCACTTCCGCCCATACAATGCCTCATACGGCGCCATCTGAATACTAGATTGGAAGCTATTGTTGTATGCAAATTCAGCTAATGGTAGATGCAAGTCCCAACTCGTCTTTAAGTCTAACGCACAGAGTCATAGCATTTCTTCGAGGATCTGGTTGACACGTTCCGTTTGGCCGTCGGTCTGTGGATGGTAGGTGGAGCTGAACTTCAACTTCGTCCCCATTGCTGACTGTAGGCTTTCCCAGAAATGCGATATGAATCGACCATCTCTATCGGAGACTATGGATACTAGCACGCCGTAGAGCCAAACGATTTCGTTGAGGTAGATCTGAGCCAAGCGGTCGGCACTCCAAGTAGACTTGATAGGCAGAAAATGAGCTGACTTGGTGAGGCGATCAACAATGACCTAGACGGCATCATTCCCCCGTTGCACCTTTGGCAACCCAACAATAAAATCTATTGTTATATGTTCCCATTTCTACTCCGAAATAGCGAGGTTCTGCATCTCTCCGCCCAACTTCTGGTGCTCCACCTTTACCCGCTGACAAGCCATGCAATGCGACACGAACAGCGCCACATCTTATTTCAAGTCGTGCCACCCAAACATCGTACGGAGATCTCGATACATCTTTATGCTACCCGGATGAGAAGTATAACTAGCATAATGGGCTTCAGTGAGTATCTCTTTTCTGAGGGCCGTATCGTCTGAAACGCACAGTCTTTCCTTCACTCGGATCATCCCATCCGTGCCTACCGCAAAGTCAGTTGCCTTTCCTGCTGAAATAAGACCTTGGATCTTTTGCAGGAACATGTCATCCTTCTGAGCGGTCTTGACTTTTTGTAACAAGTCAGGCGCGAGGCACAGTTGATCCACTTGTGCCCCCTTTTTGTATCTGATTAGTAGTGTAATGCCCAAGGATTCAAGTTCTTGACGCAGTTTGTCATCAATAGCCAAACTCCCAATGAACACTCGACTCAGTGCATCATCTATGACATTTCCTTTGCTAGGCGTGTATCTGATCATTAAGTCAAAGTCGATAAGAAGTTCAAGCCAGTGTCGTTGACGAAGATTCAAATCCTTTTGTGTATATAGATATTTTAAACTTTTATGGTCTATATAAATCTCGTACGGTACACCGTAAAGGTAATGGCGCCAAAACTTCGGCACGAACACCACCGCAGCTAGTTCTAAATTATGCGTTGGGTAGTTCTTCTCGTGAGACTTTAACTGTCTCGACGCAAAGGTTATCACTTTCTCCTTTTGCATCAGGACATATCCTAGACCCTTACCTGACGCATTACTGTATATTTTGAAGTTATCAGGTCCATCTGGAAGGGTAAGAATTGGTACAGAGACGAGGCGCTACTTTAACTCCACAAACGAAGCTTCATAGTCGTCCGTCCAAGTGAACTTTACTCCCTTCCGAGTGAGCTGAGTCAGAGGCAAAGCAATTTTAGCAAAATCTCGTATAAATCTGCGGTAGTAGCCTGCCAGTCCACGGAAACTGCTAATATCGCTAGCTAATTCAGGCCGTTTCTACTGCATAATGGCTTCTACCTTCCTTGGTCTACTAAAATGCCTTGTGAAAAAATAATGTGCCCTAAAAAGGATATGCTGTCCAACTAGAACTCGCATTTACTCTGCTTGGCATACAACTTATTATCTCGAAGGGTCTGAAGTACCATCCGCAGGTGTCCTGCATGTTCGTCCCGATTCTTCGAGTACACTAAGATGTCATCGATAAAAACTACCATGAATTTATTAATGAATGGTTGGAACACTCGATTCATCAAGTCCATGAATGCAGCAGGTGCATTCATCAGTCCAAACGGCATAACGAAAAACTCGTAGTGCCCGTAACGGGTTCGGAAGGCAGTCTTTGGCATATCTTCTGGCTTAATCTTCAGCTGGTGGTAGCCCTAGCGAAGATCGATTTTTGAAAATATCATTGCTCCTAGCAGCGGATCAAACAAGTCATCTATCCGTGGCAGAGGATACTTGTTTCTGATGGTGACCTTGTTCAGCTCTAGATAATCGATACAGAGGCGTAGCATCTCGTCTTTCTTCTTCACGAAGATCACAGGCGTGCCCCAAGGAGACACGCTCGAACGGATGAACCCAGGATCCAGTAACTCTTGCAGCTGTCACTTTAACTCCTTCAGCTCAGCTGGGGCCATTCTGTACGGAAGCTTGAAAATCGGCTGTGTATTCGGAAATGTATCGATGGTGTACTCTATCTCTCGGTCTGGTGCCATGCCAGGTAGTTCACTCGGAAACACATCGGGGAACTCTGGCTCAACGGAAGGAGACTTGACGTTTGCGTAGTCCTGCCGTGTGTCCCGAACCGATGCTAGAAATCTCGTGCAGCCTGAGTGTAGCATTCGTCGAGCAGATATTACAGAAATCACCATGCAGGCCCTGGTCGTATCAGCTACTGGACTACTTGTGTAGCAGAATTCGGCTTCTCCAGGCAGGCGGAAGACGACTCGCTTTTTTGCACATTCTATAGTTGCCGAGCAGGTGCCGAGCCAATCCATTCCCAAAATGATATCATAGTCCCGAACATCTAGAACTAAAACATCAAGCTATAGCTTTCTTCCTCCAATACAGATGTAACCACCTTGGTATACTGAACGGACAGGTATTTTTGTGCCTGATGGTGTACTAATACTAAGGTCTAGATACAATGGTGCCATTTCTATATTATTTTTCATAGCAAAATTTATGAAAATAAAACTATGCGTTGTACCATAATCAAATAGCACACGAGCAGGTATGTTATTAAAAAGCAAAGTACCTGACACAACGGTGTCCGATGCCAGTGCTTCCTCTCGTGTCATCGTATAAACCTAACCTTGAGCTTGGCGACGCTCTTGCTGAGGTGCAGCTCGATTTACCTGGGTTGCAGCAATCTGATTTCGATGTTGAGGTGGAAGCTTAGAAGGAAGTGGACAATCTCGAGATATGTGGCCCTGTCCTCCACAGTTGAAGCATAGACCCTTTCTGAGGTAGCAGTCATTTGCGGTGTGCCCCGATTTCTTGTAGAAGAAACATAGTTGCCCTGGATTTCCCTTTTTTGAACCACCATTGTTTGGGAACTTTGCAGCGGTGTTTTCTCTTTTGTTGCTTTGGTGTTTGTGATTGGAGGTATGCACAACACCGGCAGGAACGGAAGGATACTCCGCTTCGAAGGAGAGGACATGATTCAAAACTTCCCGTATTATCTGGTATTGTGGACTGACTACGTGTGCATGGATAGCAGGATGTAGACCTCCTTCGAATCATCTGGCATGACTCGCTGCATCGGGTAGATAGGAATTGGCAAACTTAGCAAGCTTGTTGAGCTCGACAGAATACTGTTTAACTGTCATGCTGCACTGCCATAGTTGTACAAACTCATTTTTCTTTTGTCGCCATACAGGTGGGGGTATGAACTCTTTCTCAAATGTGCCATGGAAGGTGGCCCATGCTATCACCTCTCCTTCATTCTAAACTGGAAGAGATCATCAATGCACGTCCCACCAATCGTGCGTATTAAGACGAAGCTGCAGTTGAGCACATACGACGCACTTTTCTTTAGGTACTTCCAGCAATGAGAAATGATCCTCAAGTTCTACCAGCCAATCTAGAGCTACGATCGGATCCTCAGTCCCCTTGAATGCCGTGTTACAGACTTTCTTGAAGTCGCCAAAGTCGAAGGCAGTCACTTCCCCCGTCCTTGGAGTTTTAGGCATTTTGACTTCAAGCATGGGTTACTCCACCGGAGTCGCCGCTGTCGTTGTGGACTGGTTGGAGACCAAAGTCTGTACAATCTGCTATAGGGTATCTACCTACTTTTGCTAGACTGAGAATCTTGTCTCTATATTGTCTTGAAACTTGAGCAGTCTCTCATCCGCTCGCTTCTCAGCCCATTTATAACGAGCTTCATCCCTTTGTTGGTTAGCTTCTAACAACCCCATCATTTGCTGAAGCGGATCGACTTGAGACATGGCTCGCTGGCTCCGAGAGCTTCCTGAAGTGCCGGAACTGCTCTCCTGAGCTTGCGTCTTGCCCGGTGCTTGCGCTGAGGATTGCGCTTGAGCTATTCCTTCGAAAAAAGGTAAATTATATCAGGATCATAATGTATTATGGACTCATTATATTAACGTATCTTATTTTTGCCTAACGAGTTCAAGAGTTCGCACAAGGATTTATCGTTAAAGGAACTTTTCCCATATGAGGGTCAAAGGAACTTGAAGCTGTGCTCTGATACCAATATGCCATGCCCCAATTCCGTGGAATCGATAGTCGTCCCGTGGGCGTGACTGCCGTGCAGACCTAGGTTGCGTACCGCACATGGCTAAGCCATTTTGCATAGCGAGCACATATTCAGAGTACGTAGATAAATTGAAACACAGATTTAAAACATTAAAAAGTTCTCTCTTTATTGATAATATGAACATCTATTACAAACTCTTGAACTGAGTTAAAAGGTTGCCACTCAGGCTTACAAAATATTGACACAAAATGAGATAGCAGTCCTGTACATTACATCCTTTACTAAACTTCAAAATATAAAGACCTCCTGGTGGAATGATGGCCTTTCCACGGAGCTGTATTTGAGTTTGAGTAGCGAGCCCCTTGCTTCAGAATACTCCAAAATGTTGGCCGAATCAAGGCGTGCCTACAGTTGGACTGGATTGGGGGATGACTTCTGCTCCTTGCTCGGCTCTCCTTAGTGCGGGAAACCTGTTTCAACAAGGGTCAGTACATCAAAATGTACTGGTGAAGGCAAGCTAGCCCAACTATACCAATTAACACATTGTTTATATGAAGCATGCATATTATTTGTGGTCTTTCTATCTTGCCTTAGTTCATTTTACAGCAAGCAATAGATATAGAAATCAATGAAATACTTGCCACCGTACGGTGACATTTACATGCCCGTCTGAACCACCTGCACAATACTTACCATGTCCTTTCCTGCCACGAAGACACAAGTTAGTTTGCAACAGGTTTAAATATATGGAAGGATCACTGGCATAATGCCACGAAGGGACGAGTTATATTCACGAGATAGAAAATGATATACGATGCAGGTGGCTAGCCCCGCCATATGTTATTTCCTTCCTCTAACAGACTGACTATTCCATATATTCCATCCGGATCGGATCGGTCCCAGCGCCCCGGCGACCGTCCACGAAATCGCAAAACCTTGTGCACAAGTTGTCCATGATCAACGACGTTCGTTATTTTTTTCCATCAATTCATGCAGATTAAGGCAAATTTCGAGCACGATACTAGTTCCATAACATAAATTATTTTGCAGTCTTTCTGATCAATATATCGCATAGTAGAGTGTATTCTATATGCAAAGCACAATTTATAGAAGAAGTATACATTCTAACTAAAATTGAAGCATATGATGAACATTCTAAATGAACTAGCATGCATAGGTAACCGTTCACAAGTTTGATTGACAAACAAAATAATCCAAGTCTATTCCTTTTTATCTTGATATCTTTTAGTTATTACTTGGTATCGTCTGATCGGGGCAAGCAAGAATACAAGATATTTAGATGTAGAGACTTGGAAGAAGGGCCAACTGAATCAAATATAAGCCACTCACTTAGTTTATTGGAAGGAAGAAGGAAAGAGATGCTTTAAGACTCCGCTCTAGCGTCGTCTACTGTTTGTTCACCTGTATTGCCACGAACAGTTGATCAATAACTCTTCCACTCTTTCCAATATCGAAATTGAAGTGCAGTTCAATGAACGAAAACAATAAAATCCATCAAAACTGTTCAAGAAATCTCAAGCAAATTTGAAAACGAACTCAAGGCATGAAAGCAACAAGCGACAGCAAAAACTAGGCAACAAAAGATGCAGTGGAGAGGTCCCTCCTGACTCTGCCGCTAAGTCGATCCTGGGGGCACGGTCCACTGAATATGGAAATTGATTCCGAAGAAATAAATCCATAACGAGGATGAGTTCTTGATTCAATCTATCCCGATCGAATGATACCGTCTTATATTTCTTAGCCGTGCTCCCCGAATAGGGGGAACGGGGCACCACACCCTGTCCCCCATCTAGGATAAGTTATGAAGTACACGAGCTGAGCCTGACTTGATAGGACAAATGGTTCATATCTTTGATATCTACGCTTGTAGTTTATATCCACAAGACCATACTTGTCAATTTTATAAGCTTGATCTTGAATCGTATCAAACTATTCATACTTAAATAGCACGATCTTATCAAGTTTTGTGCCATAATTATATGTCAACTCCACAATCTCTCGTAAGATGACAAAGAAATCATTTTCTGGATTAACGCCTTTGTAGTTCAAAGATTTGATACACAAACAACTATTTTTCTTGGAATCAAGATACAGAAAGCTGTCTCTGATCAGAGGATTTGTTGACTTGAACCTAAACACATTCACACAGTAACTTGGCCATATTTTGACGGCAGTAATTGGACCCTTGGCTAGAGTTCTAATAAATTCAGTCTCGGGTGTTACTAGACGATCGACCTAAATACCAAAGTAGCGATAATAAGTTATTTATTGTGCAAGTGCATACAGAAAAAATAATTATCGAGATCCTTACATATGAGCTCAACCAAGAAGAAAAATAATGTCTCATTTATTGTTCTACTTCTTCGTCTCTTATGTAGGGTCTAACCGACCTCAGCTCATCATTATATGTGCTAAAAAATAATGAAGCAACCGTTGATTAGTAGCATAATAGTAGCTTATATTATTACATTGAGATGACGTAAATATGGACGTATTAATTATTTACCCCTCTAGCTTCTCCACTTCATCCTCGTCGCAATTGAGTAATATATACAACGGAGAATCCCTTAGCTCGTCGTCATTCAAATATCTCTTCTTCATTTTCCCCGAAGGCTTTCCAGACGTATTGAATACTTTCAGTATTGCATCATTAGATTCCTGATATCCATCGTCGTTGCTCGGAGCTCTCATTCTATTAGTAGCAACATGAGGTTTGAAATACGTTGAGCAAAAGTTTGTAATCTCCTCGAGAATATATGATTCACAAATAGAGCCCTCATCCCGTGCCTTATTTTTTACCTTTCTCTTTAGGTGATCAGATGCCGCTCAAACGGGTACATTCACCGATAATCGACAGGACCACCAACACGTGCCTCATAGGAAAGATGAATTGGAAAATGCTCCTTAGAGGTGAAGAATCCAGTAGGAAACACCTTCTCGAGCTTGCATAGTGTTACCGCAATGTCCTTCTCTTACTTTTTTAGACAATCGATGAGCAACTTAGTAGAACAAAGATCTCTGAAGAATATGCTGAGCTCTGTCAATGGTTCCCAAATGACCTGCGGTAAGAATTCCCGAAATGTAATCAAAATTAACCTCTCCATGAATATGTGACAATCGTGGCTCTTCATACCCTCCAGTTTGTTCTCCTTGAGGTCGACGCATCTTCTCAAGTTCGACACGTACCTATCTAAAAATTTTAGACCCTGAATCCACCTACAAAGTCTTCCTTTATCCTCCTTCTCTAGTGAAAAAATTGACTTAGGCTGCTTTAACTTTCCATCCCCCTCCTCTATCAAATGCAACGCAGGACGTCTACATATTTTTTCTAAGTCCAACCTGGCCTTTGGATTGTCTTTCGTCTTCCCCTTTACCTCCATTACAGTATTAATTATATTATCAAACACATTCTTCTCGATATGCATGACATCAAGGTTATGTCTGATCAGATTGGTGCTCCAATATGGCAGATCCCAGAATATACTCTTCTCCATCCAGTTATGGGTGCGACCAAATTCGTCATACTTGTACCCCTTAGCAGGCTCTTCGATAGCACTTGGTAAATCTTTTACCTCTTCCCATATCGTGTATCTGGGCCACCTTGGCGGTGGATTGGCATTCTCTACAACGCCTGCACGAAAAGCATTCATGTTCCTCCGGTACGGATAATCCTTCAGCAGAAATTGTCGATGACAATCGAAGAAGCACGGTTTGCCTCCGTGTTTCAAATGGAAAGCCTTAGTGCGGTCCATGCAATACGGACATAAGAGACGACCATGAGTGCTCCATTCCAATAATATCCCATAGGCCAAAAATTCGTTGATGGCCTACATAAGTGCTACCCTCATCTGAAAATTCTGCTTTCTAGAAACATCGTATGTGTTGGCACCTACTTTCCATAGCTGATTTAACTCATCTATCAAAGGCTGCAAATATATATTGATATTCCTCTTCGAATTATTCGGACCCAGAATAATAATGGTTAGGAACATATACAGAGTCTTCATGCACATCCAAGGCAGTAGATTATACGGAGTAACAATCACAGGCCAACACGAATACTGGGAGCCCGAAAGTCTGAATGGGATAAAAACGTCGGAGGAGAACCCCAATCTGACATTATACGAATCCGAAACAAAATTTGGATACTCTCGATCAAAGTGCATCCATTCTTCTCTATCGATGGATGATCCAATACTCCTTCGATCTATTTCTTCCTGTGCCAACTCATGTTTTCTGCAGTCTCCTTCACCATAAACAACCTCTGCAATCGCAACATCAAAGGCAAGTAGTGCATCGAATCGGTAGGCTTTTTTTCACCGACAGACTTTTCTCTTCCAATGGCCTTGAAAAAGTGATCAGCACCACAGAATCTGCACGTATCTTCATCCTTGTCGTCTTTATAGTACAATATGCACCCGTTGCGACATGCATCAATTTTCTCGTATCCCATCCAGAGAGATCTCACCATCCTCTTAGATCGGTAGAATTCTTTAGGCAACTTTGCACCCTCTGGTAAGATATCTATAATCAAATCCATCAGTCGGTTATAGCATTATTGCAACATGTTAAAATCGGACTTGATGCTCAATAATCTTGTAACCACCTCCAACGGTGAATGATCCTCACAACCAGGATATAATGGAGTTCTTGCATTCTCCAGCAACTCCATGAACTTCGCAGCATCGGCATTCGGTGCCTCCTTAGCTACATCATGATTGTCCGGATTAAAACTAGGCCCCGCTGCATCAAAAACTATATGCACCCACCCGTCCTCATAGACAGCGTGGTCGTGGACATCCATATACGGCTCCACATAAGGCTCTGACTCCAATGCTAAAGACACAAGTTCTCCGTAGCGGTCTACTGATAGTAATTCGGCATGAAATCCTTCGAGTACAAATGATATGTGACTTCCACTTCTGGATGCTATTTTAAGTTGCGACATCTCACACACAGACACTTAATTTTGGTACCGTCCATGTACTGAAGGAATGCCTTGGCGAACTACAAGAACTGTTGTACCCCCTCAATGAATTCATCCTGCCCACCGCACATGTCATCAGGATGACAGTTGTACATCCACGAACGATGACGCAGATAGTAATTCATATCCATTTCTAGATACTTCTGCAAAGATGAATAGACATTGTTCAAGTATATACTCATCGTTAAATACAGTACATGTACTGATACTCCCAGTCCTAGCATATATACTCAAGAATACCCAATTATGTTATACACCTACTCGTCTACACACACATAAGAATACTCAGGAATACAGTACATGCATTAATACATCTAGTCCTAACACTGATACTTCTTTGTTCAACTATATATCCTGGATATTTATATTACAGTGTATCAGTGAGTGTCAACTCTGTATCCTGTATATCCACACTTGACATTTGTTTCTAAAATATTACTCGGTAAAGCCTAATTTATATTTAATTATTATATTTCTAATGTGGACTAGATAATACCACAAATCCAGTGCCTGCACCAGTCTCATTTATGACTGAATATTCTCACAAAAATACTTGAGATGCCGAGTATTTGTGAAAAGTATTTCTCTATACAATGTATAAAAGACTCGCATGCTAATAAGTCATATGATTAGTTTAAAAAATACCGTCTAATAGTGGGTTATGTTTTGGTAAAAAGTAGTCTGATAAGTTGTTCGTAACAACAGTTAGTGTATATGTCTGTGTCGTATCCCGTGTCGTGTCTATGTTTGTGTATGTGTCGTGTCTGCTATCTAATATCGTGTTCGTATCTCAGAGAGAGAGAGAAAGAGAGAGGTAGGGTTAGCGTTAGGGTTTACACCCTCTGTGACAGTGTTTGTGTCGTGTCTCCTTCAGTGTGTGTGTATCGTGTCTGTGTCAATATCATGTCGTGTCTGCATCTATGAGAGAAAGAGAAAGAGAGAGAGAGAGAGAGAGAGAGAGAGAGAGAGAGAGAGAGAGATCGGATTAGGGTTTACCTATAGGAGGAGGAGGAGGAGGAGAAGCCCGAAGTCGTCGGAAAGGAGGAGGCACGGTGGAAGGGAGGAGCCGTGCGGGAGGGGGGCACTCGGGGTGTCTGTCCGAGTAGGGGGATGTGGAGGAGCCGGTGGGGGGTAGGGATGGGGGGACACCGGAGGGGGCACTTCGCCGGAGAGGGGGGGGAAGAGGGGGGTTTGAAAATTTGGGGGAAGATTTTGACAGAAGGGGGAGAATGAAACCTATATTAAAAAATTTAGTGACATTTAGCGACGTCAACTTATTACGTTGCTAATAGAAAATAGCGACATCATAACTAGACGTCGCTAAACGTCGCTAATTCAAAAGTTTGTGACGTTATAGATGTCGCTAAAAATCAAAAAAACTAACGTCGCTAAATACGTCGCTAAACGTCGCTAAATAAAAAACTCAGTAACGTTTAATGACATTAAAGAAGCTTATAGTGACTATTCTTTTAAAAAACTAAATTACAGTTGCTAAACGTCTCTATGTGTCACCAACAGCGACGTATAGCGACGTTTATTTTTGTAGTCGCTCAAATCGTTAATATTGGCGACTTTTTAATATGACGTCGCTAAAAACGTCGCTATTTCATCATATTTTGGTAGTGAAGCCGAGACACGCAACAGACCCTAGCCTTATCTGAGTTAATTAGACGCACTCTTGGGTATCAAGTAAGGTGTTGTGCAGTGCACACATGTGTGTAGTGCAGTGAGTGTGTGTGTGTGTGTGTGGATATCTCGGTGCTGCGGACACTAACCCTATCCGAATCCTAACTCGGACACACACACACACGCGCGGACACTAACACTAACCCAAACTCGGACACGCGGACACACTAACACGAATATACCAACCCTAACACGGACAAGAACACACACACACACATGTTTGTATCATGTCATCTCATGATACGTGTAGTAAAATTATAGGATACATGGATATGAAAGGTTAGGACACGATATCGAGGATAAGGTTGTCAGCATTTTATCGGACATGGATACACGAATACATGTCAAGTGTGGATATCTAGTAGTGTATCAGTGAGTGTCAACTATGTATCCTGGACCAAAAAATTGACACTGGATATCCATGACTTAACTTTTCAATTAGAAAGTCATGGCCTAAACAAAGGTCAAGTATGGATATCCAGGATACAGAGTTGACACTCACCGATACACTGCAATATGAGTATCCAGGATACAGAGTTGAATGAAGAAGTATCAGTGCTAGGACTAGGTGTATCAGTGCATGTACTGTATTCTTGAGTATTCTTATGTGTGTGTAGATGAGTAGACTTGTGACATGTACTGTAATTTAACTACTTTCTTAAATGATGTCTATTCATCTTTGCATATCTGGAGTGAGTGTTATTTGGATAATATACACTACCAAATATTCATATGAGTATATACTTGAACTATGTCTATTCATCTTTGTAGAAGTATCTAGAAATGGATATGAATTACTATCTATGTCATCGTTCATGGATGTACAACCGTAATCCTGATGACATACGTGGTGTGCGGGATGAATTCACAGAGGGTGTACAGCAGTTCCTGCAGTTCGCCAAGGTGTTCCCTCAGTAAATGGACGGTACCAAAATTAAGTGTCCGTGTGTGAGATGTGACAACTTAAAATATCATCCAAAAGTGAAAGTCACATATCATTTGTACTCGAAGGATTTTACGCTGAATTACTATCAACGGACCGCGCACGGAGAACTTGTGTCTTTAGCATCGGAGTCGGAGCCTTATGTGGAGCCTTATGTGAAGCGGTATCATCGGATCCGTCGTCTTATTTGCCCATCTTGATGACTCACTTCTCCAAAAAGCAGTTTCAACGAATTGTCTTGATTGCATGAACTCAAGATAAGGTAACCTAGGATATACAGATTTCTCTACCCCAAATAGTCTTCTAGAATTCATCTAGTGCAAGTTAGATCAACCAGAAAGGTAGATTACCTTCCAAAGTAGTCTTCTAGAATATATATATGTTGGGCAGTAATATGATTTGGGTACAACTCGAATAAAATAGAGTACTTAACCAATTGGTAAGGCTGTAAGCACAAATTGGGAATTTCAAAGCAGGGTTAATCTTCGGCCAACAGTTTGTATCATGCTTTGAATTTGCATTTCTCTCAGTTCTCAAGTCCAATATCCGAGCCAAATGTATTTCTACATTGTATAGTTTACTTCGAGAGTAGGGACTTTTTGCATAAAATGACTTGATTGTTCCTAAATTAAAAATAGTTCCTTGTATTATGTATAACCATACCAGTAATGTTTTCTGGGAGTGTTACAAAAGACACCTTATCCAAGAACTTCTTGTGAATCTTTACATAAATACTTCTACAAAAGAGTATTTTGGCATAAATTCAATAGGCATTTGGGTTTATATGGAAATAGACTATACAGTGTAATGGTTTTACTAATAGAAAAACATTCCTGATATAGTTTTTAAAGTCAATCCCTCGTATCGACCAACTACAAATTTTCTTTCAAATAAACTTCAACATCTAATGATGAATGATGGTAAATGCTTGAAAATTAAGATATATAAACATATTAGGTATTTTCATAGTCTCTTCCATGATCACGTAGTTGTCACTACCTCTCATTTGAGTCATTTCTTTTATTTCAGTGGATGTTGATTGTCTTCATGGAGGGATCATAGACTGGATCCGCGAGTAATACAATCCTCGCTCCAATCAAATTAGCTTCCAACAAACCGCTAATTGATGGAGGGGAGTAGTTGATTAACTCACATCCTTACTCATTATGAAACCAAAGTTTTCAATAGCCAAAACATAACTGAATGAATGTAATATGGAGCCAGAAAGCAATATATATTATGTAATCACAAGAGAAGTGAATTTAGAAGAAAGTACTCAAGTATCTTAAAAATGAAGTATTTAGAAGAAAGTACTCAAGTAGCTAAGAAATTATGTATATACAGATAGCTATCTAGGCATAACAAAACATAAAATCCAGAATCCTCCATAAAATCCAGAATCCTCCATACACACTGTGCCAAACCTCCCCCCCCCCCCCCCCCCCCCCCCCCCCCCTCGTGAGTCTCCTCTCTTATGGCTTGACTCTTTATTTCTACTTAAGTCATTAGTCAACTTTTGTATTTACTTGTTTTTTAATATAATGTTGTTTGCAATTTAGACCAAACTATTCAATAGGTCCAGTCAAATATGAACTTCAGATTATATGGGACGGTTTGTTTAGGTTCTTTGAAGTTTGCAATTAAGTGTGGATTCAGAAATTTAAGGTTGGGTCGAAGTTGAACTGAATAGATTGCATCAACAAACCTAATTATAGGTAAAAAATACAAACTATAATAGAACTGGCAGATATTTCTAATATAGGTTATCAAATTAAGAAACATATTGTGTATCATTCATTTCAATATCTTATTTTATATTATAAGATACATTATTCCATAGTCTAATTCGAAACTAAAGTAACCCTTCAAATATTTAACATTGAGCACCAAGTATACCAACCTAGATCTGTTAAAAAGGAAGAACAAACACTCTAAAAATCTAAGTTGTATCGGATGCATACCGGATACTCCATTATATAGTAGAACACACCAAATAAGTGTCGTGTCCTTAACGTCATGTGCAGTATCACTCTCCATGACGTCAAATAAGTGTCGTGTCCTTAAGAAACCCTAACCTAGAAATTCAAAATTTTGAATAACCCTAACCCTAGAAATTTGGGAGATGAGTTAGAGAGTTGACCTTTCCAAAGCGCTTGAGATGGAAGGAGTAGGCGGTGACCAAGTCATGGGGGGAGATGTCCAAACTGTCTTCGTTGTCGCTGCTGCCAATTTTTTGCAGAGTTATGGGAAATTATATGGTATGGCAGTTCATGCAGGTTTCTTTAACGATATAAAGAACATAGCACAGTAGATTTAATGGCGGGTTAAGGCTTTCTTGTCGTTCTCGTCAATAGTTGGTCCCCAATTCTTTGTACAGTCATAACTTATGGTTTCTAAGGGAAACTAGCTCCATTTTCACAAACATTAGTCCTGCAACTATGTAGGAAGCAAGGAAACTCCATATCACACCATATTATTCATGTATTACACAAGTGTAGAACACTCAAAAAATACTAGGACACATCAAAATCAATGTCGTGTATGTATCAAACATCCACATAGAATGTGACTAATTCAATAAATAAAAAAACATACGTCTCACCTCGATTCCCATAAAGGGAGGCATCTCGACCTGGGTGTAGGACAGGAACGTTACTCCATCGTAGTAGATTTGGAACATATAGTTCGTTGGAGACGCCACCACCGACAAAATCTAGCCCAGAAAAAAATCCCACATTAAAGCAAATCAAAATCAATCCAAAATCACTAGTCAATAACCTTAAAAATATTCCAACATTTTCTCCAAAATCCCATCTTGGAGGAATCTCCGCCTTGGGAGAGGACGTAGTCCCATAACCAGTTGCAAATGGGCCGATTGACTTTGTGGCCGGCCATCTGCTTCTCGAGCGTCACCTCCCTGACTTAAAAGAGACCGAATTGAATTGCAAATTAAGAGATGAAAACTTGTTAAAAAATTTGGGGAAATTTTAGGGATTGTACGTACTTGAAGTTGAACTGAGGCTCCGGGAGCCCATCGAGTATGTTCTTCAGCTCGATTATCCCCTTCTACATGAACTCCCTTCCCTGCAACAGAACGATCATTTTCCTCTCCAGCATGGCCATACCAATGAAAGAAACCCTAATTCTTATTGAGGAGGAATATATAAGGGAGACGAGAAATTTGGGGGAAATATCAAATGAGATTAAATGGCTCAGGAGGGGGAGGGGGTAGGGGGAGGGGAGGGGGGGACGAATGCGGTGACAAACTAAGGGTTTCCCGCTGGCGAGGCCTCCATCGCCTTCGATTTGGGGTTTCCCGTAAGCGAGGCACCCATCGCGGTGCTGGTAGCAGGTCTCGATGGAAGAGAAGAGGGAGAGGAGGTAAGGAGATGGAAAAGGAGAGCTTAAGTGAAAAAAGTAGAGCAGGAAAGAGAGCCGACTGATTTTTGGTTTTTGTTAGAAAAGTTTTCAGGGGAGAGTGAAAAAAGAGCAGTGGAAGCTAAAAAGAGGGCAGGCTCAGTATAGATTTTTAGACCTTTTTAACGCTTTTATTTATAGCCGTTATATAAGTATTAACTATATATAATGTTTATATGTATAAAAATGTTACAAAAACCAAAAATAGTCCAACCTATCATATAAAGAGGGGTTACTGAAATTTTATAACGCTTATATATAAACCGTTATAAAAACAATTTTGTAAGCGTTATAAAAATATATTTTTCTTATAGTGTAACTATATGACTTGTACATTAAATGTATATGGATATGTTTTGATTTCATGCTCAACGGTGTATGGATGTGTTTGAATATGTGATTGTGCTTGAATCTGTGATCATTTTATTATATATTTATTGTTTCAGGTATGTGCTTAGCAGAAAAAAATTGATTATCAAAAAAAATTTAAGTTTAGCGACGGACTAGCGACAAAATAGCGACGAATATGTGACATAAAGGCGACAAACTAGCAACAAAAATCTAAGAAATTTCAATTTAGCGACTGCTTAGCAACGAAAAGCTAAAAAAAATTCGTCGCTAAGCTGTTGTCGGATACGCAACATGTATCACAAAAAGTCGTCAATCAGTCTCTATATTCGTCGCTGGAATAGCGACGGACCATTTTCGTTGTTGATCCGTCATTACATTTCCATCGCTAAATCCGTCGCTATTTTGTCGCTGCAACAACGAATCAACAACAGAACTTTAATGATGTCATTTGTTCTAGTGACAGACTTCTTCCGTTGCTGATCTGTCGCTAATTTTGTTTAGCGACAAAAAAAATACCTTTTTAGTAAAGATATTTTTTATCGGTATTTTACGATATTTTTGTAGTGTACTTTCTTCTCTCTAATATGTACATTCCTGAGAGATTCAAAGTCTTTGAGATATCTATGACTGACTGTCCATCCAACCAAGAACAAGCATATCTTAACAAAGCTCGTCCAAGAGATGCTTGTGGACCTCCTTCATCTCCTCCCGCTTCTTCTGATCCATATGGTAGTCCAGCTCCTGAAACTATTGATTCTCTCCATCGTTTTGTGAGAGATGAGATGCGCAGTCTTCACCTTCACACGTCTTCCTGCACCAACATAGATGAGATGCGCAGTTCTACACTTGTCATGTTTCTAGTTGAGTTGGGTGCACTCTTTTTTGTAAAAAGTGTCTTACTTTCATGTACTCATGTTATATGATGTATTGAACACTATGTTTAGTACTTTTTCATGTTATGAAACTACTATGGTTATGGCTCATGTATTATGGATTATTTGCAATATGTTTTTGGATTCTTCAATATGATTTTATATTGTGTCAATATATATATAGATGTGTTTTTCTCAACTTATATATCTTGATGGATATGTCATTGCGGGAGAACGGTATCATTTCATTTTGATCAAATGACAACAGAAAAGAAAATGTATCGATACAAGAGAGATGCAACAGAAGCTCACATACTACAGAAGAGCTTATGCAACAAGCCCTTACTATCAGCATATCAATCATAGTTTGTTAACTATCAAAATAAAGAAGATTATTGGCTCATCTACTCATCTAGATTTTGATATTAATAAACTATGGGTCCATAACCACTCAAAATATTTTTAGGGTTTTGACCGGTTCAACCGGCCGGTCCGTAACGGTTCTTAAAACAATATGTAGAAGTAGCATCATCCTGGATTACTTGGTCAAGGAAGTAAAGTAAAAAAAAATTCACAAATTAAGTATTCTTAGACTGACAAATTATTTTTATAAGATGACGGTAGGTAGATCCCTGGGTCCTTTGACAATTTGATTCTAACAATCAACTGTTTTTTTTTTTCCCATTTTCCTGTCCATGTGATAAAAAAATAAAAAGGGAATAAAAAGAGTTTACGAGACTACACATTTTTTTATTGATAAGTGGGAGTTAGTTTTCCCTTCTCAATTGGCGAAGCCTTGCAACAACAACTATTTTATTACAAGAGAGTATATCTTGCTGGTTTCTTACACCAAACTCATAAAACTCGGAAAAGTCATAGAATGACATACTGAGCCGTCAATGCCTTACTATTTTTGTTTTTTTTTCATTAAAACACAAGAAATAAATAAATGAGTTTCCCTTCCGAAGGTCTTGAAACGTGACCTAAATTTAGAGAAGATGATCTGGATCCCAGGTCTAGCCGGTCTCCCCAGCATAAACCTAAAAATTAGTCGGCACACACACATAATTTTTATCAGTATAATTAGTGAGTTTCTAAGTCACACTACTGGTCCTGGGGTCGTATATTTTGTGGACGTAACTCATGCATGTGCAGCAGTAGCCATCATATCACGTACGCACGCACGTTGGTGACCTAATAAATAAGCACATACTTTGACCAAATATTCCAACACCTTCACCGTTAAGCAACGAAGAGTTCACAATCAATCAACCACTTCACTTCATATACTATGCTTTCGCTTTCCTTGCATATTTCGGTCAGTTCCCTCCAGCCACGAGTACATTCCACCCGTTCATAAGTATATACAACTTACAGGATGAGGATCATGACAACCGCTACAAAACAAACTTTGTAGCTATATGCTCGCGTATTAATTTTAGCGAATTGTTCGCTTTCATATAATTCTGATGAACTTGTTCACGATTCACGACTGAGTGAGCATACGTGACTAATTGTATGTCATCTTCAATGTTAACACGTTCCTAGAAAAAATTTCAAAGCAGCCGACATTGAAATTTTATTTGACAAAATAGCGGAGTTGAAATATTTATTATTTAAGATAATAGTGTACTTTACAATTTCATCATTTTGAAAATTTATTTCCCAAAATAGCGGAGTTCAAATATTATTTAAGATAATAGTTTATTCATAGCATCCACATTGGGATACTCCAAGCACATTCTTAAAATTATTGAAAATTGTGTAAATTATTACTTTTAGAGTGTTTTCTTAATATTGGTTCACAATGGTACACTCCAAAATAATCTCTTCCTTTTTTTCTCTTTGTTTTGGTTAAATTTTTCCTTCCTCGTTTTTCTCTTTATTTTTTGTTTCCGATTAGGAAAGAACGGTTACTTTTAGTGGGCTCAAGATTTAATGTAAAAGAGTTAGGACAAGCTCCAAATCTAGAGTGTATCATTGATTTTGAGCTATTTGCAAATATGAATAATCATTGCAGCCATCAAGTGCTAAAAATTTGACTAAAGTCAAAATGTAGTACTTGAAATATCTTTCACTGTGGATGCTCTGAGACGCCACATCGTCTTTCATCTCGACTTACCAAAAATTTAACCAAATTTTATCATTCGAGCAAATAAAAAGTAATGCGTATATTTCCTAATCAAATCGAATTTAATTTTTTTTATGAGTTGACCTAAGTCAAGTTTAAACAAAAAAAATTTAACCTCGGGAAGATTTTCAAAATTTAAGTTTAAAATCATCATTTGGACTTAAAAAACATTTCTACAAAAATTCCACAAGTATACCGTTAGTTTTGGGACCTTGGTGAAAATTTTAGGTCTAAATCGGTTTGGTTTGGTGTCATAGTTTATTTTGGTTTATTAAAAATGTGAAAGGTTAAAACAATAAAATGATGACATGGCGATAAAAGTTTTGTTAAATAAATTTCAAACTCCGCTAAAATTTTAAGATTCGCTACTTCAAAAATTCTTCCTATATTTATTGTTAACGAGATAGAATAATATAGCTCAGGAGTCAGGGTGGAAAATATATATATATATATATATATATATATATAATCTATCTCAAAGTCTTTTTTTTTTTTAATATACCTAGCTCCTCCACCAACCGGTAGAGGGGGATTCGAACTTTGGTCTACTCTAAGGTGACCCGCCACATTACTACTTGGGTAATGCCTTCGGTTATCTCAAAGTCAAGAAGTCATTTTTCCAAGGAGACTGGCTAATTAAGGAAGGGTTTTGTTAACATGTGTCCTAAGGACACATGCTAAGGATAATTAATACATAACTATTTTAAAAATTATTATCAACATCCAATAAATATTAAAAAAGTAAAAAAAAATTTGTTTTTAAAAATGTTATGAAGAGTTAATGCAAAAAAAAAATTGCATTGAATAATTATTTTATTGGGATTGATGTCATTTTTCAATGCAAAATCTATTTTTTTTTAATATCTATTGAATATTTATAATAAATTTTAAAATAAAATATTATGTATTAATTAACCTTAACAAATGTTCTTAGGACACATGTTAACAAAATCTATTAAGAAAATGGAGTAATTTTTAATATAACCTTGATTGCGATCCACGATTGAATATATAGTCATCAATCTTTACCAAGATATTGCCATATGCCATAAGAAACTTGTCAATGAAGTTAAAAAATTGGCAAATATCATTCTTTCTTGGAATTGGGTACTTCAATTCATTCCATTTTCCATTTTCCATTTTCCTGCTTTGTATGAATTTTATGCAATAGCTAATTTATAACTCAAACTCTTATCTATCACCAATTTGCATGCTGTTGTCATAAACTATAACAATTAACATGTAAATGTAAATAGTGTTGCGGTTTGAACCTGAATTATAGAGAACTAGTGTCATGGCACACGCAATACGTGTGCAATGCGTTTACCAAATGTTGATACTATTTTATGTAACAAAGTTAACATACAATCAAACTAATTTTAAAAAATTATTATTTTTTGATATGATTTTTTTTTATTTTAGAAATGTTGATATCATAAAAACATTCAAACAAACTTACTCAACAGAAATATAATTTTATGTAGAGTTTAATCTAATCTAATGATAATTTAATTGAGAATTTAACCCCATTTGAAAGTTAAGCTAATATAATTAAAATTTAATCTATTGTTAATTTAAATGTTTTAAATCAGAATTCAACTTTAAGAAAAAAATTCAATCAAATAATATAAGTTATATCCAATGCAAGTTTGATAAAACTTTATGTAGTCTACCTTAATCTAGTGGTTGAGCACACCCTTTGCGTGTGAACGCTTTTATTTATTTTGATGAAATGGTTTTTAAGTCATATTTATTTTGATGAAATGGTTTTTAAGTACGACGCCTATATTCGGCGTTGGATGAACTGAATTGGATTATGATAATTTTTTCTTCACATAAATTAAGTAAAAGATCAGAAACTTATTTATCTTCTATTTTTTTTACTGTGCACCTCAATGTTCATAGTTTAATGAAATCATCTAACAATATATTTACACTATCTAATTTAATTATAGGATGCAAAAGTGCAGTCATATAACATAAATATGGAATATCATATCAATATTTTCTAAATTTTACTTTTATTTAGTAACCATGTGATACAAATAAAAAATATATCTATATTTATAAAAAAATAAACTACTATATGTTTCTTTACAACTTAAATCCATAGAAGTACTACTGAGATGAGAAGCAAGGTATCTCCCTGCTGGTGCGACGGTGGGCCCCGCTCCATGAGGCCTGCACTTCCCATAGGTTGGCGCCCAGCTTCCTCGTCGGAGCTGGTGTAGATAGGCTACCGCGGGGGGGGGGGGGGGGGGAGGCGGGGAGGGGGTCAGAGGTGGGGGCGGGAGGGGGAGAGGTCAACGGTGGAGGGCGGGGAAGGGAGCAGCGGTTGAAAGGGCACGGAGGGGGCAGCCGGGGGGGGGGGGGGTGAAGAAAACAGTACATGAGGGGGAAGGGTATTTTCATCCAAAAATTTGGGTGAAATGGGTTGACCGTCAGTCATGGACAAATTCCGTCAAAAGTGGAAGACTTATACATTATAAAAAATACAGTGGGATACACCGTAAAATATGGTAAATGAAGTGGGAGGTAACTCAAAATTTCTCAATATAGTTTAACCAATTATATTGAATTCTTTTTTCACCCACTACTTACCCATCTAGCAAATTGGGTTCATGGAACATCCATGTATGCCCTATAATTCCTCACCCACTAGAACCAAACCCCACTAAACAAATAAACTACTCCACTCATCTCCCCCATCCAACCCAGACAAAATGATGATCCATAGATTGTCCGACCGTACGCTCCACCTCCTCATCTCCGTTGTCCCAGAATTCTCCAGGTGTGGACCCTTCACCTTAGTGGGACGCATCGGTAGGCCATTTCCTCGTCTTGACGGGACTCGACGGGGCCCTCTCTGTGCTGTCGATCGCTAGCTCCGACGATGTCCTCGCCGAGCGAACGCTTTTGTGGGACCCGGACACCACCGGGAACGTCTCGCTGGAGCTCATTGTCACGCTCCGGTTCCGCAGAACCAATTCGTCATCGAATTCAGTTCTGCAGAACCGTTCGATCTCGCTGGACGTGGTGCCGTACAAGTCTGGGGTTACACTTGTACAAGGTAAGAAAGTGCATATGTGTCAAAAATCTTTTCTAAACAGTTCTACAACACAACAGTAAATTATTAAGCACACATTTTTATATGAAGGAAAATAATTCTTTTATTGATTCATTGCAATGAAGTACAATTTTCTCAGCTACGAAATGGTAATGCCTAAACGGCTTACATAGCTTTTGCATAAAAGAAAAGACTGATAGGCTGACATGAAATAATGTTCTTATCCCATACATTATGCCCCTTTATTAGATTCTTGGAACTTGAAAACAACAACTAGAAATCTTTGAAATACTTTGAAATAGGAAGAAGCTTGGAAAGACTGCAACGAAAGTTTTATCTTCCTTTTAGCGCCCACGGTATCTCGGTCACCTGGTTTTGCTATAAAGATGTGGGTCAGTACTCAACTTGTACTGGTGAGTAGAACTGCCCCAGTCACCTAAACCAACATTTCTTAATTAAAGCAGCAGTTTATATAGGCAAAAATTATGCAGTAAAATATATAATCTTTGTACATGGAATTCTAACCCTGACCAATGGTTGTTCCTGTATAATATACGAGATTTTTCTTACCGCCCCTGTATAAGATACCATTAGTATGCAACTCATTTCCACTGGGTCATTTGTGGTGTAGCACCACGATGGACATGCTGTATAGGACTTCGATGGGCGTTCAATGAGCCATTCAAAGCAGGTGGCAAACCTCGATGAATGTCCCACTTATACCCGGTGCTACAAAAGCGCTACTATTTTTCCCAGGCCGAACGGTCCCTAGTGCCCCAGGTTCTGTTCGAGAAAATTTACTACCTTGTGCAGAAGTTGTCCTTGACCATACAATGCATCTACAACTATATGATAATCATAAATAGCAGTGTAAGGTATTGGAGCATTTAGAGCAGCAATGCACATTTAATCTTTCTCATTTCAACATACTTATTTATTGTTTCGATTGGTAGTCCGTAGACTCCAATTTACTGCGAAAGCATGGCACCAAACCACGACCTAATGATCATATCCTTTACTGCGTTATAAAATTAAACTTTCCAGGCTATAAGAGTGGTAAGAAGATCAAAGGCTCTTATCAATGCAACTTATTGATTTATATTAGTGGTATTAAACTTGTGGCATTAGTGACTTTATCGATCATTGGACTTAGCAAGGTTATAAGAGAACATTATTGATTATTGGCATGAACGAGTAGAGAAGAAGGGATAGAATCGCTCACCAAATAGAGAATGCCGAGAGAAAAGGATGCTTGCTCACTCATGCTCCGGACACGCATCTATCTGCATTGGCACCAACATTTGGTTAGACTACGATCTTTATTTCTCTCAGAGTTCTCTAGAATGAATGCTTGTAATCGATAAAAATGGGCTAAACAATCAATCATCGAAAATCAATCACAAAAATGCATTCATCAAAACCAAGCAGCAAAAATTTAAGAAATCCAACCAAATATCCAACAAAAACTATTGGACTCATTCCAACAGAAGCCGATCCATCAATTGTAAAGGTTCATTGCATTGTCCGTGATCAATTCCGCCATAAAGTTCCCTATACTAAATTTCGACTGAGTCAATCGAGCCACAAGCCTTATATAGTGCACCGCTAGGAGAGGGGCACTACTGTAAACACCCAAATTTTTAGAAATTAAAATATAAATTTTTGAAATTTTTTGTGATTTTTAAATAATTAAAATTAGTGTCCTTCAGAAATTAAATATTTTTGTGAATTAAATTAAATATAAAATATTATGAAAATAATATTTTTGAGTGTAAAATAAAGAATTAGTCATAGTGTAATTTTTTTGGAATTTATTGGACCCAAAAACTATTTTTAAACAGCTAAAAATATCTTTTTTAAATAAACCGGATTAAACCAACCTGAACCGAACCGAACCAGCCTAAATAAACTAAACTAAACAAACCTAAACCCTAATGGATCGGATCTGGACCCGTTGACCCAAACCCGCTAAACCCGTACCCGACCCGACCCGTTAACCCATGTACAATAACTGTGAGACCCCGACCGTTCCCCTCGTCCCTCTGACTTTTGCCGTCGGCCGTTTTCCCAGCCGCGACCCGTCCACTCATGACTGCGCGCCTCCGCCGACCCATCAACTCCCATAACCGCCGATGGCCGCCGCCCCGACCTCTTCACCTCCCCGTACCCGCCGCAGCTTCCCCTATAAAATCTCAGCCACCCCCACCGATGTCACCATCAACCACCACCACCACCATCACTCCACTCGCCTCTCCGGCCACCTCGAGCCTCCGGCGACCCCGAGCTTCCCCGGCGACCTCCGACGAAGACCTCGGTGACCCCGACGATCGACGACAGTAGACACAGCAGCCGAGCAGCCGCCGTTGACTAGCACCGTCGCCCCGCAGTCGCCGTACCGCACCGCCCCGTGTACGCGTAGTTCAGTCGATTCCGACCCCTGTTCCGGTGAACTTTTTATCCTCCTCGTCGCTTCAATTTACGAATGGCCTATTGCGACATGTTCGCTTTGTTACCCTCTCGAACCCCGTATAATTAGACTCGGGTATAGTGTCTTGTGTCATCGTAAACCGCGACACAAAAATAGGAAAATATAACCCAATTTTAGACTTCAAAAATTATCCCGAACTTCCAAGTTCATGGCCGATTTAATCCCAACCTGTTTAATATTTTTGAAATTAACTTAAACAGTAAATTAGATAATATAACTAAGTTTTAAACCCTGTAATTAGTTTATTTTATTATGCTGTAATGTGTGTTTCATTCGCGGGTGAAGTTGACCAAAATCTTGGTTTTTAAAATTCGAATTCTCCCAAAACTGGGTACGTTTCGCTAAACGAGTTAACTTTATCGTGTGCGAATTTTACTGAAAGGTGCGCATCGTCAATGCGGATATGTGGAATTTTGCGAAAGTTGATTTAGATGTGCGTGCACAGCGGAATCAACGAGTATCCGTCGAAATTATCCCGTATCAGGCCTGTTCTGAAACTCGTTGTAACTTCGTGTGTGATGGTCATTTTGCAATAAAACTTATGCCATCGGATTCATAGCGTTATGATGGTCTTGTGACCCAAGTTTGGTTCGATTCTGAGAACGTTAACAAAATTCCGTATCGTGGGCCCCAAGGCTCCACTTGACGTACAATTTTGTGATCGGCTCATCGAAATCCAGTTTTGGACATTCCATTGGGTTTGTATCATCATTCTGGACTTGTAGACACTAAGTTTGATGAATTTAGAGAACTTTATCTCTGACACATTTTTCGGTGCGAAGTGGGCCATATATGGACCCCGCTTTGACCAGAAACTGTCAATTTTGCCCCTGTGTCCAAATTAGACTTTTGGGTAGGCAATCCTAGCTATTTCATATCTTCTGAGAATGATGGTAGTATTTATTTCAGCATCCGGAGGAGGACCTGAAGATCCTGCTGTTACCGGAGCAATTAGAGGAATTCAAACCCCATACAAGTGTACCTTGCCAAACTTGCAGTACTTGCTCTCATATTATTCTCTTAATTTATTTTTGTGATGTATCTGCTCAACCTAGGACCGTGAGACGTTGCTTAGAGTCCGAATAATATTCGGGTGTCGATGCCGTACGCGGAGTCGTATAACGTCACCAAGAGAGTTGATATTGCGATCCAATATTTTTGTGCTTGCTTTATCAAGTACGTCATACCATAGGACACCTGATACTATTCATGAGTCAAAATCTTCCTAAATTATTCATAGTAATTCTGTATAGGTTACATGAATCGTGACATAGATCTTATATATGCATATCTATCATTATGGCTCGCTATATTAGCTAGAGGTCTTGATCTTGCAAGTTATGGACATGAGACGTGAGGTTACATTGGGTGAGGAGAGTCTTACCATACTAAAGGCTGATTATATATATATATATTAAATTACTGGGAGTGCCTTAGACTCTGACCAGAGCTTTGGCATAAGTACTGGCCCTTCGAGATAATAAATGCTGCTGTGGGTTTCCTAAAGCCTTTAGTAGTTTCAGCCTGAGTATGATTAATGCTCTTATTTGCATATCACATAGCTGGTTACATAGTTTGCCTTGCTAATATATTTTTATACTATATTTATTTGGCTTGAGTTATTCTTGTACCTTGCTATGTCCCCTGGGGACCAGGATCCGGATTATGTCCCCAGGTATAGCAGATGAGATCTACCCCGAGATAAATGGGACATGAGAAGACATTGTAGCAGTACCAGTACCAGTACCAGAGGACGAGGTGATACCAGAAGATTTCTCCTGAGTATTTGCTTTATATATTCATTCATTTCTATTATTAGATACTCTATTTCATGTCTCGTAGATTTCTGTATTAAACTCATTATCGGGTTGTTCCCCGAGACATTTTATTGATACTTGTTGTTGAATTATATTTCATCTTGATTATTCTGATATTTGAACTGTGATTATCTTCTGTGGATGAGATTAGAATTAGACTGTAACATGTATCATAGACCTTTTTTATTGTTTTACAGCTTAAGTACACACTAATGGGTCAATTAAAATGGGTTTGTCCATTGGAGTGTGCTGCTGGCCATTGCCACGTGTCTAGTCCCTCGGTATATTGGGATTAGACGTGATATGGTTTTTGTGGTGGCCCATGCATGTCTTCGAATATGGTCTACGACTATGGTCTACGACTATATTGCTTCAGTTTTGACTAAGGAATCGAGCAAGCCTGCGATATGGATAGGATAAGTTACAGGATCTCATCCACTTGATTGATTTGTTCTTGATCTCTATATCGACTTCAAATAATTTCTTGACTTGCATCCTGCCTTGATTCCCCTGTTCGTCTTTTATACTTTATTTTGGATGCAGAGTAATGGATCCACAAGCAAGCAACGAGACTCTCGCAGGAACACCACAAATTAAAGTTCTCACCTATGACGATGAATTTACACCAGTGGGTGGAGGGCAATCAACTCAACAAAGCAATCAAGCAGATCAGTTCGCCTCAAGATTCCAGTGAGACGATATTCCACCATCGCTGCAGTTTACTCTACTGATGCCTATCTTTCTACCAGGACACCCTATGGATAGTCAACAGATGTTCCAAATATTCTATGCAATGATGCGTTATCAGCACCGAGAGGATATCAGCTGAGGCCACCCTTGGAATCGTAGACAACACTCTTCTAGCAGGCCCAGCAACAGCAGAGGATACCACCACAAGGACGCAGATAAGCTTTTGCGATAACAATGGAGGACTCACAGATTATTGGAGTAGTGAATACGAGTAAGATTTAAGTTTTATCATAGCTATCTATTCCTAGTAATGCTTTAACACATGCCTGTTAGTTCCATTCCCTAGCCTAAGCCTAGTGTTTATGCTAGCATGAACTTGTTAGTCTAGATTAGTAATTGATACCCAAGTTTTCATAGGCTATAATTGATTCTTGCTCTAACCAAATTTCTTTACTCTTGATTTACTTATCTCTCATTGCCTAGGAAAATATTTGTATTCCTTTCCTACGTGTTCTGCTTGAACAAATCCCTCACCTTTCTCTCGATTTTTCTTGTTCATGATTCTTTATCCCTTGTGTCGTGCTTCCAACATGTTTTGCAACCGCATCATCTCTTCTGACCGGTTATGTTTTATTTTTCTTAATTGCGAGGACGCAATTCTTTCAAGTAGGGTAGATTGTAAACACCCGGATTTTTAAAAATTAATATAAATTTTGGGATTTTCTGTAATTTTAAATAATTAAAATTAGTGTTCTTCAAAAATTAAATATTTTTGTAAATTAAATTAAATATTAAGATATTATGAAAATTATATTTTTGAGTGTAATATAAATAATTAGTCATAGTATAATTTTTCTGGAATTTATTGGACACAAAAACTATTTTTAAACAACCTAAAAATGTCCTTTTTAAAGAAACCGGATTAAACCAACCTGAACCGAACCGAACCAGACTAAATAAACCAAACTAAAGCAACCCAAACCCTAACGGGTCAGATCTGGACCCGTTGACCCGAACCCGCTAAACCCGTATCGACCCGACCCGTTAACCCATATACAGTAACTGTGTGACCACGACCGTTCCCCGCTTCCCTACGACTTCCGTCGCCGGCCGTTTTCCCAGTCGTGACCCATCGACTCCCGACTGCTCGCCTCCGCCGACCCATCAACTCCCACAACCGCCGGAGGCCACCGCCCCTACCTTTTCACCTCTCCGTACCGGCCACGGCTTCCCCTATAAAACCCCGGCCACCCCCACCGATGTTACCATCAACCATCGCCACCAACATCACTCCGCTCGCCTCTCCCGCCACCTCGAGCCTCCGGCGACCCTGAGCTTCCCCGGTGACCTCCGGCGAAGACCCCGACGACAGTAGACACAGCAGCCGAGCAGCTGCCGTCGACGAGCACCGCCACCCCGCAGTCGCCGCGACGTCCCATGTCCGCGTAGTTCAGTCGATTTCGACCCCTGTTCCGGTGAGCTTTTTATCCACCTCGTTGCGTCGATTTTTGAACGGCCTGTTGTGACATGTTCGCTGTGTAACCCTCTCGAACCCCGTACAATTAGACTAGGGTATCTCGTCCTGTGTCGGTCGCAAACCGCGACGCAAAAATAGGAAAATATAGCCCAATTTTGGACTTCGAAAATTGCCCCGAACTTCCAAGTTCATGGTCAATTTAATCCCAATCTGTTCAATAATTCTGAAATTAACTTAAACAGTAAATTAGATAATATAACCAAGTTTTAAACCTTGTAATTAGTTTAATTTATTATGATATAATTTGTGTTTCATTTGCGGGTGAAGTTGACCAAAATCTTGGTTTATAAAATTCGAATTCTCCCAAAACTGGATATGTCCCGCTAAACGAGGTGAGTTCATCATGTGCAAATTTCACCGAAAGGTGTACATCGTCAATACGGACGTGTAGGATTTTGCAGAAGTTGATTTGGATGTGCGTGCACACAGGAATCAACGAGTATCCGTCAAAATTGCCCTTATGGGACCTATTCTAAAACTCGTAACTTCGTTTGTGCCGGTCATTTCACAACAAAACATAAGCCATCGGATTCGTAGCGTTATGCTGGTCCTGTGACCCAAGTTTGGTTCGATTCTGAGAATGTTAACGAAACCCCGTATCGTAGGCACCAAGGCTCCACTAGACGGGCAATTTTGTGATCGGCTCATCGGAATCAAATTCTGAATATTCTGTTAGGTTCATATCATCGTTCTAGACTTGTAGACACTAAGTTTAACGAATTTGGAGAATTTTGTCTCTGGCACATTTTTCGGTACGAATGGGCCACATGTGGACCCCGCTTTGACCTGAAACTTTCAATTTTGCCCTGTGTCCAAATTAGACTTTTGGGTAGGCAATCCTAACTATTTTATATCTTTTGAGAATGATGGTAGTATTTATTTCAGCATCCGGAGGAGTACCTGAAGATTCTGCTATTACCGGAGCAATTAGAGGAATTCAAATCCCAAGCAAGTGTACCTTGCCAAACTTGCAGTACTTGCTCTCATATTATTCTCTTGATTTATTTCTGTGATGTATCTGCTCAACCTAGGACCGTGAGACATTGCTTAGCATCAGAATAATATTCGGGTGTCGACGCCGTACGCGGAGTCGTGTAACGTCACCTAGAGAGTTGATATTGCAATCCTATATTTTTGTGCTTGCTTTATCAAGTACGTAATACCATAGGACACCTGATACTATTCATGAGTCAGAATCTTCCTGAGTTATTCATGGTGATTCTGTATAGGTTACAGGAATCGTGACATAGATCTTATATATGCATATCTATCATTATGGCTCGCTGCATTAGCTAGAGGTCTTTATCTTGCGTGTTATGGACATGAGATGTGAGGTTACATTGGGTGGGGAGAGTCTTACCATACTAAAGGCTGATTATATATACATTACATTACTGGGAGTGCCTTAGACTCTGACCAGAGCTTTGGCATAAGTACTGGCCCTTCGAGATAATAAATGTTGCTGTGGGTTTCCCAGAGCCTTTAGTAGTTTCAGCCTTAGTATGATTAATACTCCTATTTGCATATCACATAGCTGGTTACATAGTTGCCCTGCTAATATATTTTTATACTGCATTTATTTGGCTTGAGTTATTCTTGTATCTTGCTATGTCCCTTGAGGACCTGGATCCGGATTATGTCCCCAGGTATAGCAGAGGAGATCTACCCCGAGGTATACGGGACATGAGAAGACATTGGAGCAGTACCAGTACCAGAGGACGAGGTGATGCCAGAAGATTTCTCCTAAGTATTTGCTTTATATACTCAGTCATTTCTGTTGTTAGATACTCTATTTTATGTCTCGTGGATTTCTGTATTAAACTCATTATCGGGTTGTTCCCCAAGACATTTTATTGATACTTGTTGAATTATATTTCATCTTTATTATTCTGATATTTGAACTGTGATTATCTTTTGTGGATGAGATTAGAATTAGACTATAACATGTATCGTAGACCTTTATTATTGTTTTACAGCTTAAGTACACACTAATAGGTCCATTAAATTGGCTTTGCCCATTGGAGTGTGCTGCTGGCCATTGCCACGTGTCTAGTCCCTCGGTATTTTGGGACTGGGGCATGATATGGTTTTTGTGGTGGCCCATGAAGGTCTTCGACTATGGTCTACGACTATATTGCTTAGGTTTCAACTAAGAAATCGAGCAAGCCTGGGATAAGGATAGGATAAGTTATAGGATCCCATCTACTTGATTGATTCATTCTTGATCTCTATATCGACTTCAAATAATTTCTTGACTTGCATCCTGCCTCGATTCCCCTGTCCGCCTTTTATAGTTTATTTTTGATGCAGAGTAATGGATCCACAAGCAAGCAACGAGACTTCTTAAGGAAAACCACCAATTGAAGTTGTCACCTACGACGATAAAGTTACACCAGTGGGTGGAGGGCAATCAACTCAACCAAGCAATCAAGCAGATCAGCTCGCCTCGAGATTCCAGCGAGACGATATTCCACCATCGCTGTAGTTTAATCCACCGATGCCTATATTTCCACTAGGACAGCCTATGGATGGTTAACAAATGTTTTAAATATTCTACGCAATGATGCATTATCAGCACCAAGACGATATCAGCTGAGGCCACCCTTGGCATCGCAGACAACACTCTTCCAGCAGGCCCAGCAACAGTAGAGGACACCACCACAAGGACGCGGACAAGCTTTTGCGATAACAATGGAGGACACACAGACTATTGGATTAGTGAATACGGATAAGATTTAAGTTTTATCATAGCTATCTATTCCTAGTAATGCTTTAACACGTGCCTGTTAGTTCCATTCCCTAGCCTAAGCCTAGTATTATGCTAGCATGAACTTGTTAGTCTAGATTAATAATTGATACCTAAGTTTTCATAGGCTATAGTTGATTCTTGCTCTAACCAGATTTTTTTACTCTTGAATTACTTATCTCTCATTGCCTAGGGAAATATTTTTATTCCTTCCCTACGTGTTCTTCTTGAACAAATCCCTCACCTTTCTCTAGATTTTTCTTGTTCATGATTCTTTATCTCTTGTGTTGTGCTTCCAACATCTTTTGCATCTGCATCATCTCTTCAGATCGGTTATGTTTTGTTTTTCTTAATTACGAGGACGCAATTCTTTTAAGGAGGATAGATTGTAAACACCCAAATTTTTAGAAATTAAAATATGAATTTTTGGGTTTTTCTGTGATTTTTAAATAATTAAAATTAGTGTTCTTCATAAATGAAATATTTTTTTTGAATTAATTTAAATATTAAAATACTATGAAAGTTATATTTTTGAGTGTAAAATAAATAATTAGTCATAGTGTAATTTTTTGAAATTTATTGGACCCAAAAACTATTTTTAAATAACTAAAAATAACCTTTTTAAATAAATCGGATTAAACCAACCTGAACCGAACTGAACTAGCCTAAATAAACTAAACTAAACCAACCCAAACCCTAACGGGTCAGATCTGGACCCGTTGACCCGAACCCGCTAAACTCGTACCCGACCCGTTAACCTATATACCGTAACTGTGCGACCCCGACCGTTCCCCGCGTCCCTCCGACTTCTACCGTCGGCCGTTTTCCCAGCCGTGACCCGTCGACTCCCGACTGCTCGCCTCCGTCGACCAATCAACTCCCACAACCGTCGACGGCCACCGCCCCTTCCTTTTTATCTCCCCGTACTGGCCGCGGCTTCCCCTATAAAACCCCGGCCACCCCCACCGATGTCACCATCAACCACCGCCACCACCATCTCTCTGCTCGCCTCTCTGGCCACCTCGAGCCTCCGGCGACCCCGAGCTTCCCCGACGACCTTCGACGAAGACCTCGGCGACCCCGACGACCGACGACAGAAGACACAGCAGCCGAGTAGCCGCCGTCGACGAGCACCGCCACCCCGCAGTCGCCGTGTCGCGCCGCCCCGTGTACTCGTAGTTCAGTCGATTCTGACCCCTGTTCCGGTAAGCTTTTTATCCTACTCGTCGTACCAATTTTTGAATGGCCTGTTGCGACATGTTCACTGTGTAACCCTCTCAAACCCCATGTAATTAGACTGGGGTATCGTGTCTTGTGTCGGTCGCAAACCGTAACACAAAAATAGAAAAATATAGCCCAATTTTGGACTTCGGAAATTGTCCCGAACTCCCAAGTTCATGGCCGATTTAATCACAACCTGTTTAATAATTCTAAAATTAACTTGAACAGTAAATTAGATAATATAACCAAGTTTTAAATCCAATAATTAGTTTATTTTATTATGCTGTAATTTGTGTTTCATTCGTGGGTGAAGTTGACCAAAATCTTGGTTTTTAAAACCTAAATTCTCTCGAAACTGGATGTATCCCGCTAAACGAGGCGACTTCATCGTATGCAAATTTCACCAAAAGGTGCGCATCGTCAATGCGAACGTGTGAGATTTCACGGAAGTTAATTTGGATGTGCTTGAACACCGAAATCAACGAGTATCCGTCGAAATTGCCCCGTATCGGGCATATTCTAAAACTCATTCTAACTTCGTGTGTATTGGTCATTTCGCAACGAAACTTACGTTATCCGATTCGTAGCATTATGCTGGTCCTGTGACCCAAGTTTGGTTCGATTTTGAGAACGTTAACGAAACCCCGTATCGTGGGCCCCAAGGCTCCACTTGACGAGCAATTTTGTGATTGGCTCATCAGAATCCAGTTCTGGACATTCCATTGGGTTCGTATCATTGTTCTGGACTTGTAGACACTAATTTGACGATTTTGGAGAACTTTGTCTCTGGCATATTTTTCGGTACGAAGTGGGCCACATGTGGATCCCGCTTTGACCATTAACTGTCAATTTTGCCCCTGTGTCCAAATTGGACTTTTGGGTAGGCAATCCTAGCTATTTCATATCTTCTGACAATGATGGTAGTATTTATTTCAGCATCCGGAGGAGTACCTGAAGATCCTGCTATTACCGCGCAATTGGAGGAATTCAAACCACAGGCAAATGTACCTTGCCAAACTTGCAGTACTTGTTCTCATATTATTTTCTTGATTTATTTCTGTGATGTATCTGATCAACCTAGGACCGTGAGACATTGCTTAGCGTTCGAATAATATTCGGGTGTCGACGCCGTACGCGGAGTCGTGTAACGTCACCTAGAGAGTTAATATTGTGATCCTATATTTTTGTGCTTGCTTTATCAAGTACATCATACCATAGGACACCTGACACTATTCATGAGTCAGAATCTTCCTGAGTTATCATTGTGATTCTGTATAGGTTATAGGAATGGTGACATAGATCTTATATATGCATATCTATCATTATGACTCGCTACATTAGCTAGAGGTCTTGATCTTGCGTGTTATGGACATGAGACATGAGGTTACATTGGGTGGAGAGAGTCTTACTATACTAAAGACTGATTATATATATATATTACATTACTGGGAGTGCCTTCGACTCTGACCAGAGATTTGGCACACGTACTGGCCCATCGAGATAATAAATGCTGTTATGGGTTTCCCAGAGCCTTTAGTAGTTTCATCCTGAGTATGATTAATGCTCTTATTTGCATATCAAATAGCTGGTTACATAGTTTTCCCTGCTAATATATTTTTATACTGCATTTATTTGGCTTGAGTTATTATTATACCTTACTATGTCCCCTGAGGACCTGGATCCGGATTATGTCCCTTGGAATAACAGAGGAGATCTACCCTGAGGTATATGGGACATGAGAAAATATTGGAGCAGTACCAGTACCAGAGGACGAGGTGATGCCAGAAGATTTCTTCTGGGTATTTGCTTTATATACTCAGTCATTTCTGTTGTTAGATACTCTATTTTATGTCTCGTGGATTTCTGTATTAAACTCATTATCGGGTTGTTCCCCGAGATATTTTATAGATACTTGTTGCTGAATTATATTTTATCTTAATTATCCTGATATTTGAACTGTAATTATCTTCTTTGGATGAGATTATAATTAGACTGTGACATTTATCATAGACCTTTATTATTGTTTTACAGCTTAAGTACACACTAATAGGTCTATTAAATTGGATTTCCCATTGGAGTGTGCTGCTGGCCATTGTCACGTGTCTAGTCCCTCGGTATTTTAGGACTGGGGCGTGACAACGATATACTATACCACTAAGAAAAACTTTCGTCCTCGAAACTTAAAACAAAGGTTCTACCTCTAGGTAATCGAATAAGGAAGGGTACTGCTTACACATCTCTTCCTTAAGCTCACATGTTAATTCCTCGACTGCATGATTCTGCCACAACAGATGCACCAAAGCTACTGATCGATTCCATAGTGTATCCTCTTTCCTGTCTAGGATATGAACAGGTTCTTCCGAGTAAGATAGGTCGGCACTCAGGTCAATTTGATCAAAGTTCACTAGGTGACTCGGGCCATGCACGTATCTCCTTAGTTGGGAAACATGGAAGATATCGTGTACTTTATCGAAAGCAGGAGGCAGTGTAAGTCGATAAGCCACTAGTGCCACCATATCTACTCTCGAAAGGTCCGACAAACCGTGGACTCAGCTTCCCCTTTACGCGGAACTGCATCATACCCCGCATAGGTTTCACCTTTAGGAACACATGATCACCCTCCATGAATTCCAAAGGTCGTCGATGTACATCCGCGTAGCTTTTCTGATGACTTTGAGCAACTCGAAGATTTTCATGAAGCATGCGTACTTTCTCGATGGCTTGTTCAATAAGTTTTGGTTTGAGTACTTGTCATTCACCGACTTCCTTTAACATATCGGCGATCGACACTTGCATCCATACAGTGCTTTATATGGGGCCATCTGAATACTCGCTTGATAACAGTTGTTATAAACGAACTCTGCCAACGATAGATAGGTATCCCAACTTGCCTTCAAATCTATCACGCACAGTCGCAACATGTCTTCTAGTATTTGGTTTACTCAATCGGTCTGTCCATCGGTCTACGGATGGTACGCCGAGCAAAAATGCAACTTGGTACCCATTGCCGCCTGAATACTTTTCCAGAATCAAGACAAGAATCTTCCATCCCTATCTGTCATGCCCAAGTACCAAAATACAGAGACGGACATGGTCAACTACCCCATACAAGGTATTATACATTATACGACGATCACGGCTATAATAAGACAAGGGGGTACATGTTACAATCAAGTCTCCTATGGTCAAGAACTTGTATGTCTCAACCATTCAAGCAAGTAACATAAAACATAAATCATATATGATAAAGCAATAAGGCGTCCAAAACGCTTTTTTAAAATGTTCTAAAGACCAGCTGTACAAAATAAAAGCTGAAAGTGTAACAAAAGTACATGACAGTGATCAGATGCAGTCTGATTTAATATAATCGTATAAGAAGACTAATCTCCAGACGTACCGACTAACCGGTGCTGGTGGCTAAACACCCAAAAGAAGAAAATATACAATGATGAGCAAGGAAGAAGAAAACCCACTCGTTATCATCTACGACCATGTTCCTTGTACGTGCCATAATTTATGGGATAGTACGCTGGATCCTAGGGTGCTGGCTCGAGACCTGGCCATGCAAAACCAGTGGGGTTAGACCCCAAAAAGCAAGTCCACAAAGGAAACACAAAATTGAGAAACAAAAACCCAAGAAATAATATATAATACTAAATAGGTTCAATGTCGTAACTTAGGTCCATGGCATATCCTAGCGTAAAGGCCCAACCTACAACCAAACAAGGATAAGGGTTGAACCATCAGACTATGATGTCCATTTTCCTAGGCTACTAACCGAATAATACAATCACAACCAAGTTCATTTTCTTATATCGTCCAATCACTTGTATGGCTTGATATTTTATGGAGTCTGAGGTTATCTCAGAAATAATGTATAATATGTATCCTCAGATCATACCAGTGCCAAACATGAGCTAACTGAGCCAAATAAAGAATATACAAGCACTTGCATGATGCACCAGTTCTCTGTAGGGCCGTTGCGCTAAAAATACGGGATTAGCGATTTTATTGTTCCTATAATAAAATAGTAGCTCGATATTATTTATAATAGGTCTGAAACTGCACTCCACTAAGGCATATGATATACAGTATCTGTGGTGGCCAGCCCATAGTGCACTTAGAATAAATCTCCGTAGGAAGGTTCATTGGCATGATCTAGGGATACCGTTCCCTCCAAATATAACTACCACTTTTAGTTACCTAATTAGACCTATACTGTTTTTGAAATCTCAAGGCATAGTCATATAAGAATTTTCCTTAAGATGTCGTACAAAGTACGAGCATGCTAGATTCGAATCCATGGAAGTTCAGTCTGGATTCACCCGAGCGTGTATGCAACATTCAATCAATCAATATCCTAGCCACGCTTTGGTAGTTGACTCGCAGATCATGCCCGTGCTAGAGAAAATAATATATATATTTATAATATCATGCGTTCAGGTATTTGGAGGTATTCTTGATGCACAACCCAAATATAAATCACTTAACACGTGACACAGTATATTGTACCTCGGAGGATATTCGATCATTACACTTTCAAGAAATAATTTGTATCAACACGAATACAGTATTCGAGTCTAATTACCAATTATGCATTGGGTCACATGAATCAAGATCACATTATAACACGAAGGTTATCTCTCGACCGCATATCCTCTTTAGACTTAGCGAATTTCTCATTCGTTCAACGAGTAAAAACACAAGGAGTTCAACATTTGTGTAAGTAAGCAGTCATGTTTCCAACAAGATTGACGCATCATGTCAGTATGCGACAAAGTATTCAGTTCGCATAACCCTCTCAGGCCACATGGCACTCTCAGGCACGTAGCTCGCTGGCCGCATGTGAACTTCATCTTCTCCAACAACAGGTTCGGCCAAGGCGGAAGCTCCAAAAAATTAAAAATTGTTTCCTTCATAAATTTTTTATTTCAAGTTCAAATCAAGTGAAACAAAAGCCAAAACACTTGAAATAAAGTTCTCCATCAACCTCAAAATTAATTTTCTAAAATACCATGTTTTGGTAGATGAAAACCACGAAAAACACATAGTACTCATGAAAACTCTAATTTAAAAATGTAGATCTACTCAAATCCATCCATCAAAACCAAAAACTCCAAGTATTAAAAGTGCTTAGAAATACTTAACAAACATAATGAACCAATTATATGGAGGTTTTTTCGATTTTTCATGCAAGATGTACTTGCCTATGGAAAATGGGAGAGAAAACTAAAAAAGAGAAAGAAATGAAGAAGTGAAGAAAGAGAATGAGAGGTTGGCTTATATATGGTAGGGTTGAGGGTTGAACCAAGGATTCTCATCACTTGAACCAATCCCATAAAATAAACCAGGTTAAACCAAAGAATGGGTCTAGTATCCATGCACATGCAACCATGCTAAAATAAAATACGTTCCAAATACGTATATCGGGAACGAGGAGTGACATATCTATCCACCTTAGAAAAAATTTGTCCTAAGAATTCGAATCCAAGTAAGCTAGAGAAGTCAGGACAAGAATGATATAATCCTACTAGTAAAACTATACATGCAAGCAATATCATCACAACACATAGGTGATCACCTGATCATGAAATATAGATACAGAGGCATAAGGTATAATATACCTTCTGAATCGAATAGGTACGGGTACCGAGAGTGAATATCGTCCTCGCGCTCCCACATCGATTCTCCAAGAGTATGATGACCCCAGGCAACTCGTACAAGAGAAATAGTCTGCTTCTTGAGTACCTTCTCTCTTCGATCTAGAATAGATACAGGTTGCTCCTCGTAAGATAAGTCGGTACCAATGACTAATTCAAAATGGTCGAGAATATTACTCGGATCTAGGACATACCTACACAACTGAGATACATAAAATACATCGTGTACCTCACGTAGCGAAGGTGGAAGGGCAAGACGATAAGCCACATTGCCTACCCAATCGAGAATGTCGAATGACCCAATGTATTGTGGACTAAGCATCCCGTGAACCCCGAATCTAATGACTCCATGGGTAGGGAAAATTCAAACAAATACATGGTCACCGACACAAAACTCTAAAGGTCTACGATGCTGATCTGCCCAATAACGACGCTGGTCTTGCGCAACCTGAAGTCGCTCTCTGATTTGACTAACAACTTCTATTGCCTGTGTGATTATTTTGGGTTCTAACATCTTCCGCTCACCAATATTATTCCAAGCCAACGGTAATCTACACTTCTTGTCGCATAGTGCCTCGAAAGGTGCCATCTGAATACTGGCCTGATAACTATTGTTATATGAAAATTCCACCAAGTGAAGGTGATTCTCCCAAGATCCACCAAGGTCTAACGTACAGGCTCATAACATATCCTCCAAGGTCTGGATAGTTCTCTCTAATTTTCCATCTGTCTAGGGGTGGTAAGATGTACTGAATCTTAACTTGGAACCCAATCTCTCGTCCAAGCTTTTCCAGAAATGAGAAGTGAACCTTGTATCTCGGTCTGATACTATTCTTACTGGCACTCCATGCTGTCTCATAATCTGTCGCATATACAAATCTGTTAACTGCTCTGTAGACTGTCCCACTCTTAAGGGAAGAAAATGTGCCACTTTCGGGGGCCAATCCACTATCACCCAAACAGCCTCTCGACCAGTCAGTGATCTAGATAAACCGGTCACAAAGTCCATCATGATGTGTTCCCACTTCTACTCTAGAATAGGAAGCGACTGCAATAATCCTGTCGGTCTCTATTATTTTGTCTTCACCTGGTAACATATCAGACATCGTGATACGAAATATGCTATTTCCCTCTTTATTTTGTTCCACCAAAAGTATTGCTTGATATCTTGGTATATCTTTCTTCCTTCTGGGTGATTGGAATACTAGGAACTGTGTGCTTCAGTCATAACTTTTTTCCAAATATCCCTGCTTGGTACGCATAGACGATTCCAAAACCTTAGCGTTTCATCTACATGTATTGTCAACTTCTTTCGAAGACCTGACTCACATTCTTCTCATAGGTTTTGAATATTCAGGTCCTCTGCCTGAGCTAACTTGATTTTATCTAATAAAGTTGACTGAATCTGTAGGCTAGCCTGAACTCTTGTACTTTGTTGGAGTACTATCATGATACCTATCTCTCGTAAGTCCTCTAGAATGTGCTCCTGAGTAGTCAACATAAATTTGCCACCTCTTCTGCTAAGTGCATCAGCTACTACATTAGCCTTGCCTGGATGGTACTGAAGTTTTACGTCATAGTCTTTCAACAACTCTAGACACCTACTCTGCCTCATGTTCAGGTCCTTTTGCGTGAATACATACTTCAAACTCTTATGATCCGTGAATATTTCTACTCGATCGCCATATAAGTAGTGCCTCCATAACTTAAGTGTGAACACTACTGCTACTAACTCCAAATTGTGAGTTTGATAATTCTTCTCGTGATCTCTGAGCTGCCGAGAAGTATACGCTATCACTCTCCCTTGTTGCATCAAAACACATCCAAGCCCGTTGCCAGATGCATCACAATACACTATGAATCCTCCGGAGCCTGCCGGAAGAGTAAGGATTGGTACAAAGATTAACTTCTTCTTCAACTCTTTAAAGGCTATCTGGTATTTTGCTGACCACACAAATTTAACTTTTTTGTACGTTAACCGAGTCAAAGGTGCAAAGATCTTAGCAAAGTCTAACATAAATCTTCTGTAGTATCCTGTTAAAACCAAAAAACTGCACACTTCTGCTACTGTCTTCGAAACTGGCCAGTTCTCTACTGCATCTACCTTTTTTGGATCAACTAACACTCCTGCTCTAGAAATAATATGCCCGAGAAAAGATATGTGATCCAGCTAAAAATCATACTTACTAAGCTTTGTATATAACTGGTGCCCCCTCAAAGTTTGTAGTACTATCTTGAGATATTCTTTATTCTCCTCCTCATTACAAGAATACACAAGAATGTCATCGATGAATACTACCTAAAATCGATCCAAGTATGGCATGAAGATACGGTTCATCAAATCCATAATTACGCTAGAGCATTAGTCAGTCCTAATGGCGTAAGTAAGAATTCGTAATACCCATATCGTGACCTAAATGCTGTCTTCGGTATATCCTGCTCCCGAACTCATACCTGATAATATCCTGATCATAAATATATCTTTGAGAAGACTCTTGCTTCACTTAATTGATCAAACAAATCATCAAATCCTGGGTAATGGGTACTTGTTCTTCACGGTCACTAAATTCAATCGCTTGTAATCCATATACAACTACGTCGATCCATCCTTCTTCTTCACCAATACCGCAAGTGCTCTACACGGTGATCCACTAGTCCGAATAAACTTCTTTGCCTTCAGTTCTTCTACGTATCTATATAACTGATCAAGCTCTGATAGTGACCTTGGGTATACCTTCTGGGATACTGGTTCTGTTCCTGGCATCAACTCTATACAAAACTCTACTTCTCTAACTGAGGGTAATCCAGGAAGCTCGTTGGAAAAGATATCCTTAAATTCTTCAACTATCTTGGGTATCGGGTCTTCTTCCTTTGCTATTGTTGTGACTCCTCCCTTGTGTTCGTCTCTTGCTATTCTGCTAAGGACAAACTCTTCTAGATCAGAAATTATAAATAACACTCTACCCTCACGACTGTCTATCATTGCATGACTGTCTCTCAACCAGTCCATGCCTAAGATAACGTCAAAGTTATCCATAGGGAACTCGATCAACTTTGTAGGTAATAAATGTCCACATACTATGACTGGATATGCTAGGCACACCCTACTAACTTCAACGATCCCATTTCCAGTGAGTATATTCAGCCTCTTTGGCAATGCCTCAAACTTTAATCCAATATGTGTCGTATATTGTGCAAATATAAATGAGTGCGAAGCTCCAGAATTAATTAAAGCTATGTCATGAAAGGTTGTAACAAAAATATTACCTGCCACTACGTCGCCTGATGCCAAAGTTTCCTTCAAGGACAAGGTGAGTGCCTGCCCTTGGCCTTGTCGAGCTCCCTGTTATTGTCTTCGTTGCTGTCGTTGTTGCGGTCTTTACTGATTCTGTTATTATTGCTGTCTATAAAGCTGGGTTTGCATCGACAACGGACGCTGAGCTAAAGGCCGCACTGCTACTACTGGTCCTCCTTGCTGCACTACCCTTGGAGCTGGCAATGTAGGAAACTGTTGTACTGGACCCCCTAGCCTCGGTATCATTAGGCATGTAGCAACCTTATGATCAGGGCTCCCATATCTCAAGCATAGTCTGTTAGTTGCCCGACAAATATTTTGGGTATGATCTTCTTTGCCACAATAGGTCCAACTTGTCTGCGCTCCCCGCCATTGTTGCTGTTGGTGCTGCTTTCTCGCCTGCTGATGCCGAGTTGGTTCCATCACTGTTGAGGTCACTGGCCTTCTCTGTGTCATATTATAGATTCGAATGCCAGGGGATAATGCTGATGTTCGCGGTACTGGTCCTCCCTTATTTTTCTGTCCATGAGGTGTAAACCCCCAGATTTTGCAAGAATTTTAAATTGGGATTTTTCACAATTTTCTGGAATTTTCTGGGAATTTTCTGTAATTAAAATCAAGGTTTTCAATTAATAAATGATTTTTAATTGTTAATAACTAATATTAAAATATTATGAAAATAATATTTTTGGATGTAAAATGAAAAACTGGACTTAGGGTAATTTTTCTGGAATTTATTGGGCCCCGGACCTATTTTTAAATCTCCTAAAAATATTTATTTACTAATTAATTAATTAATTAACTGTTTTTATTAATTATTATTATTATTATTATTATTTCGTTTTCGGCCCGGCCCAGCCCTTTGACCCCGGCCCATTGGCTTAACGGGTCGGGTCCGCCCGCACCCGACCCGCCGCCCGCATCCGACCCGCTCCCCGGCCCCAGCCCCGCACGACCCGCGCAACCGCCCCCGCGTCCGCCGCCGCCTCCCGCGGCCGCCGCGCCACGCCGGCCACGCTCCCCCGCCCGCTCCGCGCAACCCCGCACCGGCCGCCGCTTCCTCCGCCTCACCCGGCCACCCCTTCTCTATAAAACCCCGACCCCAGCCGCCCTTCGACCCACTCGCCTCGCCGCCCACCGCCGGAGACGCCGTCGTCCACCGCGCCGTGCACCGCCACGCCCAGCCCGCCCTGCTCCTCCCCTCCGGCGCCCGCTCCGCCGACCACCGTCCGTCGAAGGCAGAAACAGCAGCAGCAGCAGCCGCAGCCGCCACTGCCGGCCGCCCGGAGCCACCGCCGACCGCCAGACGCCGCGCCGTCCCTCGGCGAGCCGTTCCCCGCCCTCGCCGACGTCCCTCCGGCCGCCCTCCGCCGCGTGCCGCCGGAAAACCACCGAAGCCCTAACCCTAATTTCCTCTTCTGTGTCGGACACGGCAGTGGACACAGGGTTCGACACACGGACACGAAAACCCTAGTTTTCGGAGGCCAGTTCAGGTACGTGTATCTTGCTCCTCGCTGCTCGGTTTTAAATTCCGTAAATTGCGTTGTGAAGCCTGTATGACCCTCTCGGTGTCCGGACAAACCGCTCGGGGCATCGCGTCCTGTGATGATCGCACACCGCGATCCAAAAACAGGAAAAACAGACCCTGTTTCACCCCGCTCGACGGGCGATTTTGTGTTCGGCTCATCGGAATCCAAATCTGGAAGTTCCGTTGGGTTCGTATCAGCGTTCCTGACCTGTTGACACTAAGTTTGGTGAATTTGGAGACCTTTGGCCCTGACACGTTTTTCGGTGCAAAGCGGGCCCAACGGCGGACCCCGTTTTGACCCGAAACTGCCGTTTTTGCCCTTGTCTCCAAATTGGACCCAAGGACAGGCGTTTCTAGCTATTTGATATCTTCTGAGCGTGATGGTAATGTTTATTTCAGCTTTTGGACTCATCTCTGGATACTTCCCCTAGAACAGTTAATCAGATCCAAACAACAGGCAAGTACCTGCACTTCAAGTTAATCTTTATATTATGATAATTAATTCCCTGCTCTACTAGTAACCTTGATGATTACACGTAGTGTTAGAATACTGTATTTCATGTCTTGAATACGGGATTTCATGTCTTGCTTTCGTGTCGGGTGGGAGAATACTAGGAGGCATGTAGTTTACCCTTCCCCAGGTCCAGATACTAGCTGTTGGTATGCGACTGCACCATCAGCCTTATACTTGATTGTTCCAGACACTAGTCGTCTATGACGGCCTTATTAGCCTTATAAACCCCTACATGCCAACTATGTATTCTAAATACACAAGTTCACACACATAGTTTCTTGTCTTGTTGCAGTTCCTGTTGCCTTGTCACAGTTACATTTTTCCTGATTTACTCATGCCCTGGTTTATAGCGATTAATCCTGTTTTACTTATAGTCCTGATTATAGTATTATTTCTCAATTATTTATATTACTTATTAAGCATACTCTAATCATGATACTTAATCTGTCTTTCCTACTTGTCACCAATATTTAGTTTAATCTTGTTGTGCATTGTGTACTTTGCTCCTTTCCTGACTGGATCTGTTGTTTAGGTGATGATGAGAACTTTGTCCCTTATTATGGTCCCTATGAGGGTACAGATGATACCTGTAAGGAGCCAGATCCTACCCAGGAGACCCCTGCTGCAGAGTAGCTAGCAGTAGCTATCTTTTATTTCTGTTTCTTATCTTATTTAATCGGGTTTGTCCCCGATTTCATTCTTGATTCCTGTATTAAACATTTGAAGCTGTTGTCTCAATTATTTCAATTGCAAATCTTAAGTTTCCATTCTCATTATTATCTTGCTTATGTTATTTGTGGATGAGCTAGTTTAGTTAAGTGTGGTTTTGACCAAGACAGCGTACTACCGCCGATTCTGCGGCGTAGGCTGGACGTGCCCACGCACTCGTGCCCGAATATCCGGGTGCGGGTCGTGACACGTTTTTGTGGTGGCCCATGCAGGTCAACGACTAAATTGTTCGGTTTCAACTTAGGGACCGAACAGGCCTGCAATAAGATTGAGGATTTTAGGAAAAGCTCATCCACTTGATTGAATCGTTCTTGATATTCATATCGACTTCGAATCATTTTATTGACTTGCATCCTGCCTTGATTCCTGTGCGCCTTTATCGTTTATTTTTGGATGCAGAGTAAAGGATCTACCAGCAAGCAAGGTTCCTACAAGATCACCACGAGATGCTCTACCAGCATAACCGTGGAGAACGCGCAGACCCTTGGAGTAGCTAATGCGCGCAGGTGATTCGTAGATACCGTTCCTAGTATTGTTTAGCCGTGCCTATTGGTTCGTGACCTCAGCCCCAACCTAGTAATTTTGAACTTGCTAATAACCTGGTATGCTTTTATAACTGATAACTGTAGAGATTGTAGAGTCTTCTGTTATTTTGCTTATTTTGTGAATTTAAATTTTGTACCTCCTTTCATCATCATCTAGCGCACTTAATTTTGATGTACTTTGCATATGCTGCTATTTTATAGCTTAGTTTTGCAAGCTTACCTTTATCAGGGCTTGTTCAGGACACATGTATTACTGAGGCCTGATCAACCCCACTAATACAAGTGTCTACTCAGAATTAGTGTACTACGGTCTGATCAACCTTAGTGCATTTTGATTCGCATTTCGCACAACTACCTTACGTGGATTGAGAGATATAGTGACTAGTATACTTACCCCAAAAATGTGTCCGAGCATATCGTATCAGTTACATAATTATACTGATACGAGCATGCGGATAAATGATTACCAGAATAGAATCTCAATCCATAACTGCCTGACAATTCCCATTAGAATTCATTAAAACGCCTTGATCCCTATACTCCTGTCCTACCACCTCGCCCTTAAACTCTTTATTATTAATCCTCGTCTTCCCTCATTTCGGAAAGACAAAATCCTGTGTTTGATATAAGTTGAATTGCAGTGCTAGACATACCCCTCAGACCGGTCAAATTGATGATAACCCTTTATGACTAGGCAATACCCTAGGTGATGTGTTTTGTGTTGCAGACTAAAAGATTCAATACCATGATTTATTAAGTTGAGACCTAGCCTGACTAGTTGTACAGCCTTAGATGATATATGGGTAAACTCTAAGTTGGGTAGCAGTGCATTTGTCAACTCAAGATAAATTCTTTAAAATTGTGACCGAGAAGATTAGATTGGAAGAGGTTCAAGCCATTCTCATTTTGAAAATTTAGAGGAGTGACTAAGATGATTAATGAATTGATATCAATAGTTATATCTCAAGTACATGATTTAGATCTTGAAATAATGAAGGTAAAATCGTCATTTTGAATTTAGAGGATATATAATTCAGACTTGAACATTGGTGAACCACATTTAAATTATTTTTCAATTTTGAATTAAAGTTCGATGGTTGGACTACCTAGTTGGAATATTGAGGATGTGAATGAAATTTACAAATGGGACTCGAATCACTTCTAGAGGAATTTACGATAGTTAAAATCATGAGGCAAATTCATAAGCATGTGCAAATCTTGAAGATGTCATATGGGCTTAATCTTTGCCTGTGGGTAATTGGAGGAAGTAAGAAGTAATAACCATAGGTTAAATTTTAGATTTGGAACAAGTAGTCATCTTAATCATGAAGTGATTGCAGTGGACATGACTAAGATTTAAATTATCGCAAGGGGACTGCGATTGATGTACGTGAAGGATCTACAGAGTATGGCTTAGGTTTTAAATTTCGAGGACGAAATTTTTGTAAGTTGGGTAGATTGTAAACCCCCAGATTTTGCAAGAATTTTAAATTGGGATTTTTCACAATTTTCTGGAATTTTCTGGGAATTTTCTGTAATTAAAATCAAGGTTTTCAATTAATAAATGATTTTTAATTGTTAATAACTAATATTAAAATATTATGAAAATAATATTTTTGGATGTAAAATGAAAAACTGGACTTAGGGTAATTTTTCTGGAATTTATTGGGCCCCGGACCTATTTTTAAATCTCCTAAAAATATTTATTTACTAATTAATTAATTAATTAACTGTTTTTATTAATTATTATTATTATTATTATTATTTCGTTTTCGGCCCGGCCCAACCGAGCCCGGCCCAGCCCTTTGACCCCGGCCCATTGGCTTAACGGGTCGGGTCCGCCCGCACCCGACCCGCCGCCCGCATCCGACCCGCTCCCCGGCCCCAGCCCCGCACGACCCGCGCAACCGCCCCCGCGTCCGCCGCCGCCTCCCGCGGCCGCCGCGCCACGCCGGCCACGCTCCCCCGCCCGCTCCGCGCAACCCCGCACCGGCCGCCGCTTCCTCCGCCTCACCCGGCCACCCCTTCTCTATAAAACCCCGACCCCAGCCGCCCTTCGACCCACTCGCCTCGCCGCCCACCGCCGGAGACGCCGTCGTCCACCGCGCCGTGCACCGCCACGCCCAGCCCGCCCTGCTCCTCCCCTCCGGCGCCCGCTCCGCCGACCACCGTCCGTCGAAGGCAGAAACAGCAGCAGCAGCAGCCGCAGCCGCCACTGCCGGCCGCCCGGAGCCACCGCCGACCGCCAGACGCCGCGCCGTCCCTCGGCGAGCCGTTCCCCGCCCTCGCCGACGTCCCTCCGGCCGCCCTCCGCCGCGTGCCGCCGGAAAACCACCGAAGCCCTAACCCTAATTTCCTCTTCTGTGTCGGACACGGCAGTGGACACAGGGTTCGACACACGGACACGAAAACCCTAGTTTTCGGAGGCCAGTTCAGGTACGTGTATCTTGCTCCTCGCTGCTCGGTTTTAAATTCCGTAAATTGCGTTGTGAAGCCTGTATGACCCTCTCGGTGTCCGGACAAACCGCTCGGGGCATCGCGTCCTGTGATGATCGCACACCGCGATCCAAAAACAGGAAAAACAGACCCTGTTTCACCCCGCTCGACGGGCGATTTTGTGTTCGGCTCATCGGAATCCAAATCTGGAAGTTCCGTTGGGTTCGTATCAGCGTTCCTGACCTGTTGACACTAAGTTTGGTGAATTTGGAGACCTTTGGCCCTGACACGTTTTTCGGTGCAAAGCGGGCCCAACGGCGGACCCCGTTTTGACCCGAAACTGCCGTTTTTGCCCTTGTCTCCAAATTGGACCCAAGGACAGGCGTTTCTAGCTATTTGATATCTTCTGAGCGTGATGGTAATGTTTATTTCAGATTTTGGACTCATCTCTGGATACTTCCCCTAGAACAGTTAATCAGATCCAAACAACAGGCAAGTACCTGCACTTCAAGTTAATCTTTATATTATGATAATTAATTCCCTGCTCTACTAGTAACCTTGATGATTACACGTAGTGTTAGAATACTGTATTTCATGTCTTGAATACGGGATTTCATGTCTTGCTTTCGTGTCGGGTGGGAGAATACTAGGAGGCATGTAGTTTACCCTTCCCCAGGTCCAGATACTAGCTGTTGGTATGCGACTGCACCATCAGCCTTATACTTGATTGTTCCAGACACTAGTCGTCTATGACGGCCTTATTAGCCTTATAAACCCCTACATGCCAACTATGTATTCTAAATACACAAGTTCACACACATAGTTTCTTGTCTTGTTGCAGTTCCTGTTGCCTTGTCACAGTTACATTTTTCCTGATTTACTCATGCCCTGGTTTATAGCGATTAATCCTGTTTTACTTATAGTCCTGATTATAGTATTATTTCTCAATTATTTATATTACTTATTAAGCATACTCTAATCATGATACTTAATCTGTCTTTCCTACTTGTCACCAATATTTAGTTTAATCTTGTTGTGCATTGTGTACTTTGCTCCTTTCCTGACTGGATCTGTTGTTTAGGTGATGATGAGAACTTTGTCCCTTATTATGGTCCCTATGAGGGTACAGATGATACCTGTAAGGAGCCAGATCCTACCCAGGAGACCCCTGCTGCAGAGTAGCTAGCAGTAGCTATCTTTTATTTCTGTTTCTTATCTTATTTAATCGGGTTTGTCCCCGATTTCATTCTTGATTCCTGTATTAAACATTTGAAGCTGTTGTCTCAATTATTTCAATTGCAAATCTTAAGTTTCCATTCTCATTATTATCTTGCTTATGTTATTTGTGGATGAGCTAGTTTAGTTAAGTGTGGTTTTGACCAAGACAGCGTACTACCGCCGATTCTGCGGCGTAGGCTGGACGTGCCCACGCACTCGTGCCCGAATATCCGGGTGCGGGTCGTGACATGAGGCCTCTTCTGATATACTCTTCTTGATGCCATCCTTTGAGAAGTAAGCTCAAACCTCTTGGCTACTATCAATACTGTCTCAAAAGTATGGTAGTCATGCACCTCTACCATGTGTAAGATATCCAAGTAAAGTTCCTGCTAGAACCTCATTGCTCTCTCCAACTTTATTGCCACCATGGTTGGAGCAAACCTGCTTAGTCGGCAAAACTCCGCCACGTAGTTGTCTACTGTCCTCCCAACCTGCTTGAGGTTAATGAACCTTTATTGTAACTCATACTAAGCCACAATCCCAAAGTACTTTGCCCTGAACCGGGTCCTAAAATTATTCCACTAAATAGGATACCTAAATCCTACCTCCATCATGGCCCATCAATCCCTTGCCAGATCATGGAGTTGTAGGCGAACCAGGTCAACCGGTTCCTCGGCCAAAACTTTAGCTGCTACCAGAATGGTCTCAATATCCTGTATATAATCATCTGTCGTGATTGTGTCCTCTCTGCCATATAAATATCTGGGGTTCAGCCTGCAAAATCTAACAGATGACCCATAATCTGTTCTCCCGTCTCGTTCTAGGGCCGTCTGCAATCCTTGGTTCACCAGAACATTCTGTTCCTGCTGCTGAAGCAGTTGTTGCTGATGGTATTGTTGTTGTGCTTGCACCATCATCTAGTATTGTTGGACAGCCAACAATCCACAAATAATCTCTAGCAAGGCTGGGGTATCCAGTATTGCCGGCACTACGGGAGGTACGGGAACACCAGGAACCTACTGTTCTGTCCCATTTATAGTAGACTCAACTCAGATCCTTGGCTTGGGTTCTACATGATCTTATTTATCAATTCTGCCTCTTTTGTTACTACAATATTGGGGATAGGAGAAGCCATAAAAAAGAGCACAAGAAACAATCAAGTACAGGACGAGAAGGAACAAGGAAGCAATTAATTTGGGAAATTTCCAATTGAGTATCAGAGAGGACGAATTTCGAATTTCAAGATGGATCATGTTTGATTGAGATTTCTATGACCATGACACCCCACAAGTCTAAAAAATAGACCTGCTTGGACCACCACTAAAACTTTGTCATATCCCAGTACCGAAATATGGAGACGGACATGGCTTGCTACCACGTACAAGGTACTATACATCATACGGAGATCACGACTTTAATAAGATAAGGGGTTGCATGTTACAGTGAAGTCTTCTTTGGTCAAGAACTTCTATGTCTCAATCATTTAAGCAAGAAACAAAAAACATAGAGCATATATGATAAAGCAATAAGGCGTGCCAAACGCTTTCTCAAAATGTTCTAGAGACCAAATATACAAAATAAGAAGCTGGAAAAGTAATAAAAGTATATGACAGTGATCAGCTGTAGTCTGATTTAATACAATAATGTAAGGATACTAATGTCCAGACGTGCCGGCTAACAGGTGCCGGTGACTAAATGCCCAAAAGAAGAAAATGTACAATAACGAGCGGGGAAGAAAAAATATACTAGTTATTCTCTACGACCATATTCCTGGTACGCGCCATGAGTTGGGGGATAGTACGCTGGATCCTTGGGTGCTGGTACGAGACCTGGCCATGAAAAACTAGTGGGGTCAGACTCCTAATAGCAAGTAACATAAAAGAAGCACGAAATAGAGAAACAAAAACCCAAGAAATAATATATAATAATATATAGGTTCAATACCGTAACTTAGGTCCAAGGCATATCTTAGCGCAAAGGCCCAACCCTATAACTAAACAAGGACAAGGGTTGAACCATCATACTATGATAGTCCATTTTTCTATGCTACTAACCAAATAATACAATCACATACAAGTCCATTTTCTTATATCGACCAATCACTTGTATGGCTTGCTATTTTGTGGAGTCTGAGGTTATCTCAGAATAATGCATCAGATCACACCAGTGCCGAACATGAGCTAATCGAGCCAAATAAGGAATATACAAGCACTTGCATGATGCACTAGTTCCCGGTAGGGCCACTGCACTAAAAATACGGTATTAGCGGTTCCAATGTTCCTATAGTGAAATAGTAGCTCGGCATTATTTTTAATAGGTCAGATACTGCACTCCACTAAGGTAGATGATATACAGTATTTGTGGTGGCCAGCCCACACTGCACTTAGAATGAATCTCTGTGGGAAGGTTCGTTGGCATAATCTCGGGATATCGTTCCCTCCAAATATTACTATCACTTTTAGTTATCTAATTAACCCTATATTTTGTACAAAATCTCAAGGCGTGGTCGCATGAGAATTTTTCTTAAGATGCCATACAAAGTACGGGCACACTAGATACGAATCCATAGAAGTTTGGTCTGGATTCACCCAAGGGTGTATGCAATATTTAGTCAATCAATATCCTAGCCACGCTTTGGTAGTTGACTCGCATATCATGCCCGTGCTGGGGGATACAATATATATATTTATAATATTATGGGGTCAAATATTTGGAGGTATTCTCGATGCACAACCCAAATATAAATCACTTAACATGGTATATCGTACCTCGGCGCACATCCGATCATATACAATTTCAGGAAATAATTTGTATCAGCACAGATACAGTATTCGAGTCTAATTACCAATTATGCATTGGGTCATATGAATCAAGATCACATTGTGACACGAAGCTTATGTCATACACATAGCTGGTTAGTCACTATCCACATAGTCTGGTTTATACTGAAATCTTAGTTCAACTCATATCATGTTCATAGCCAATCTTAGCTCATGGAAATGTATGGGACGAGGTCTGGTTACTAAATCCGTTCTTTCTTAGAATCATAACATAAGCATTAACCCAATTATAAATCATAAAAGAATAAGAAAATATTCATTTAAATAATCAAGGCCGCATAGGTCTCTAGACCGTATGGGAAGTCTCGGCCGCATATGCTCTTTGAACTTATCGAATTTCTCATTCGTTCAATGACTGAAAACACAAGGAGTTCAAGGACACTTGTCTAAGTAAGCAATCATGCTTCCAACAAGATTAACGTATGTTGTCAGTATGCGGTATAGTATTCAGGACGCATAACCCTATCTGGCTGCATGGCATTCTCAACTATATAGCTCGCTGGCCGCATGTGAACTTCGTCTTCTCCAACAACACGTTTGGCTAAGGCAGAAGCTCCAAAAAATCAAAAAATATTTCCTTCAAATAAACTTTATTTCAAGTCCAAATCTAGTGAAACAAAAACCAAAACGCTTGAAATGAAGTTCTCCATCAACCACAAAATTGATTTTCTAAAATATCATATTTTAGTAGATCAAAACCACAAAAAATACATAGCACCCATGAAACCCTAAGTTAAAAATATAGATCTACTCAAATCCATCCATCAAAACTAAAAACTCTAAGTATTAAAAGTGCTTAAAAACACATAACAAACATAATGAACCAATAATATGGAGGATTTCTCTATTTCTTATGCAAGGTGTACTTGCCTATGGAAACTGGGAGAGAAAACTAAAGAGTGAGAAAAAATGATGAAGTGAAGAGAGAGAATAAGAGGTTGGCTTATATATGGTAGGGTTGAAGATTGAATCAAGGGTTCTCATGACTTGAACCAATCCTACAAAATAAACCAGGTTATACCAAAGAATGGGTCTAGTCTCCATGCACATGCAACCATGCTAAAATAAAATACCTTTCAAATATGTTTATTGGGAATGGGGAGTGACACTATCTGACACAATTGAGACTGTCACTCCATGTAACCAGATAATCTGATCTAAGTAAATTTGAGCCAAATGATCAGCGCTCCACGTATTCTTGATTGCTACGAAATGAGCAGACTTGGTCAGTCTATCCATGACGAAACAAATCTCATCATTTACCTTTTTCGTCTTTGGTAAGCCCACTATTAAATCTAATCCACTAACCTACACACTCAAATAAAATGACAAAAATGAACAAAATGAATCCATTGAGATATCCTCCCACTTCTATTCTGGAATATCGAGGTTCTGCATTTCTTCGTCGGGTCGCTGGTGTTCTACTTTCACATATTGATAATCTAGACATTGTGACATGAACAATGTCACATCTTTCTTTGTTCCATGCCACCAAAATTTTGTGCACAAATCCTGGTATATTTTGGTGCTTTCTGGATGTAAGGTGTACTTAGCATAATGAGCCTCAGTCAATATCTCCTTCCTGAGTTCATCATCCTTAGGTACACATATTTTGCCCTTAAGCCATAATGTTTTATTCTGGCGTTCCACAAAATTGGTTATTTTTCTGCTAAAATCAACTCGCGTATCTTCTGTAGGAATTGGTCATCCTTTTGCGCAAATTTGATCTTTTCGAGCAAGTTCGACTCTAGCTACAATTGAGCCAGTTGTGCTCCCTGTGTACGGACTTTTTATTCGATGCCAATTTCTCCCAACTCTCTGAGTAGTCTACTTGACACCGATAATGATTCGACGAATTTTAGACTCAACACGTTTTCCATAACATTTTCTTTTCTGGGCGTATAAGCAATCGTCAAGTCATAATCCTTTACCAATTACAGCCATCGTCGTTGCCTCAAGTTTAATTCCTTTTGCATGAATATGTACTTAAGGCTTTTGTGATCCGTGAAGATCTCGCAGGACATTCCATAGAGATAGTGTCACCATAATTTCAACGCGAACACAATTGCCGCAAGTTCTAAATAATGCATCGAGTAATTCTTTTTATGTTGTTTCAACTGTCTTGAGGCATACACAATTACTTTCCCATGTTGCGTAAGAACACATCCCAATCCGAGCTGATATGCATCGCTATATATCTAAAATCCCCCAGGTCCTTCTGGAAGAGTAAGAATTGGAGCCGAGATGAGACACTGCTTCTGTTCCTGGAAACTGCTCTCACAATCGTCTGTCCATTTGAATACTACTCCCTTTTGGGTGGGGCGAGTTAGAGGCGATACAATCTTCATGAAGTTCTTTACGAATCTCCGATAGTAGTCAGCCAAGCTAAGGAAACTTTTGATCTCACTAGCCGATGTGGGTTATTTCCAGTCCACCACTGCTTTTATTTTCTTTAGGTCAACTGATACACCATCTGCTGAAATAACATGCCTAAGAAAAGACACACTGCTCATCCAGAACTCATACTTGCTTAACTTCACATATAACTGATGTTCCCGAAGTGTCTATAATATGGTCCTTAAATGTCCAATGTGAGTTTCTCTATCTATCAAGTAAATTAAGATATCATCGATGAACAAGATGATAAACTTTTCAAAGAAGGGTCAGAATACTTGATTCATCATATCCATGAAAGCCGCTGGAGCATTGGTCAAACCAAAAGACATAACCAAAAACTTATAGTGTCCATATCTTGTACGAAAAGACAATTTCGGAATATTATCTGGTTCGATCTTCAACTGGTGATACCCTGAACACAGATCAATCTTTAAAAATACTCTCGTGCCCTGAAGTTGGTCAAACAGATCATCAATTCTTGGCAACAGATACTTGTTCCAGATTGTTATTTTGTTTAATTACCGATAATCTATGTAAAGATGCATTGTGCATCTTTCTTCTTTACAAACAATATTAGAGCTCCCCAAGGTGAACTACTAGGATGAATGTAGCCACGATCTAGTAACTCTTCTAGTTGTGACTTTAGTTCTTTTAATTCGGTGGGAGCCATCCGATACGGAGCTTTTGATATCGGGTGAGTATCCAAAAAATTGTCAATACTGAACTTAATTTCTTGATCTGGAGGCATTCCAGGTATCTTCTCTGGAAACACGTCAGAGAATTTTGCTACAACTTCAGTTTCACCCGAGTCTGCACCCTTCATACAAAAGTTCCACACAGATGCAAGGTACCATCCATATCCCGAATATAGCGTACGCCTTGCCGTCATTGCCGATACCACCATTACTGTTTTAGCCGTCGGACTACACGAATAAGAGAACTCTGCCTCACCAGGAATGCAAAACACAACTCTCTTCTCTACACAGTCAATTTTCATATTGCACGCCCCGATCCAATCCATTCCCAAGATGATGCCATAATCGGCGATGTCCAGGACTATTGTATCCAAGGATACGTACTTTCTCCCAATGCAAATATGACCATCCCTATAAATCAAACTAGCAGGCAAATATATTCTGGATGGAGTATTGACACTAAGATTCATATCTAACGGTGTCTTACAAAAATTATATTCATTAGAAAATGCCGATGATAAGAAACTATGCGTAGCACCAGAATCAAATAGTACATGAGCAGGTATTTCTTTGTAAAGTAATATACCTGTTATAATAGTGTTTGAGGCAAGCACTTATTCTTGAGTTAGTGCGAACACTCTACCCTGTCCCCCTGGTCGCGGGTTCTGAGCATTCATAGCTGTTGCCTGTGGAGCTCGTGGCTTTTGTCCATAATTCAAATTGTACTGTTGATTACGATTCTAATTATGATGTTGAATTTCTTCCCCCACTATTGTACCATGCAGCTTTATGATCCAAACTGCCATACTTAAAATATCTATCCTGACACTCGTCTTGACAGTGTCCAACCCGCTTGCACCTGTTACAGTACGGTCGCTGATAGGGTCCTCTGTTATCATTTGTGTTCTGACGCTTGGAAGCATCAGACCCGCTTGCTCCCATGTGTTATTTGTAGCTATTCCCACGGTTGTTCTGTGTCGCCCCTCGAGGATAAAATTTCTCCATCTCGAGAGCCACTTTATAGGCTTCTAGGTACGTTGTACACTTCCCGTTGAGAAAATTTTGTTCTAAGCCTTCATTCAGACCCTCAATGAATCACAGTCATTTTGCCTCAACGTTCGGTATCATGTAGCTGCCGAACTTGGATCGCTTTAAGAACTCTGCTTCATAGTCGTTGACAGATATATTGCCCTACTCGAGCGCTATGAACTCTTTTTCCTTTCTATGATAGACAGATGGTGGGATAAACTGTGTGATGAATGCCTGCTTAAATGTCTCCCAAGATGATGGCACAATATTTATGTTGAGTTTTTAAATATGGCTAATCGATTAAGTTTAAAATTATGGTAATCGATCAATCACTATAGTATCTTCTACTTAAACTCAGTATTATCCAGATATGTAATATTTGATTCATATACTTTTTTGTTCGTCTAACCTGTACTTACAGAAAGGAAAAATCAATATCAGCAATGGACAAATGATATATGACGATGATCCAAAGACGGCGTTATACCAGAAGATTTTGTCCAACCGCATACAACTTATCTGGAGCTTCCCACCCAGGGGTTCCGCTGACCGTCAAGGTATTCAGATTTCCAGATTTGGTTATCATTGGACAACTGCCGTCAAGGGAAAAAGTGTCTTCAAGTCAGTAGATGTTTCAGAAGTTTGGCATCATCAGTGCTCTTGGTATTCATATATAATTTGATATTTTATTTGAGTCTAGGACTTATGTACATCGAGTTACATTGGCATAACTCAAGTCCACTCAAATAAACCCATAAACCTATCCACAAATCAGTCTACATTCAACCCAAACCTTACCAGAATAAATAACAGAAATTCGGACCGAATTTGGGCCAAATTTGCACCGAACTCAGTTACCCTTTTGGTATGAAATCAAGCAGTTTAATTAGCTCCAGATTTCTTGGCCTCCAACATTCAAAAATTTAAATATTCTCTATCGAATTCTGGCCCAACTTGGTTTGGTAATAACCTATAAATAGAGTTGGATTTTTATACTCTTACTCAATGAATCATTCTCAATCTTTCTATCTTATAGTGAGTAAGCCCTCAGAGCCTTAACTTTCTTATCTCTAAGATCAACTCCCTAGCCATCTAAGTGCCAAGTACGATCTCGGTCTAGAAGTCTACAGAGTTGTAAAGATCTTGGTTGATCAAGCCCCTGTTTTGTGTGAAGTTACGAGCCTTCGGATTAAAACTCATGGTGTGTGAAGTTGCGAGCCTTCAGATCAAAACTCATGGTTGTAAGAAGTCGGCAAGCCTTCAGATCAAACCTTGGGATTCCCTATTAGTGATTATAGTAGATAAAACTCTGAGCTTGAGTTCTCGAAACAGGACTAGTCCACTAAGAGGAAAACCAGAATACATCGCGGTGTTTGTGTTTGCTCTCTCTTTCTCTTACTTTATTATATTGCATATGCACTGCTAGTTAATAACTGCCTTCACTCTGCTTAATTTTAATTAGGTAGATTATTCTCTCTCTTTCTCTTACTTTCTCTATAGTTGCCTTATGGTGCTTCAATTGGTATTAGAGTAGGTGCTCTTTATATAGGAACTATTGCCCATACCAATTTCTTCTACAATTGGTATCAGAGCAGGTAGTCTCTTATTTAGTTTTTGATCCCAATTACTCCTTCAATTGGTATCAGAGCAAGTTCCCTTGATATAGGCTTAACATCCTAAGAGACTTTTGACAACCGTTATATCTATCCACACCAACAATGGTGAAGGCCACTCCACAAATAGACTACCTCTATTTGATGGAACAAACTACACTTACTGAAAAATACGTATGGATTTCTATCTTAGATTACTAGACTTTGATCTTTGGTCAATAGTTGAGAATGGCTACAAAAAGCCTGGTAAGATTATTATAGATAGTAATCTCATAGATAAGCCTAAAGATAAGTATACTGGTGTAGAAAAGAAATAATCTAGTCTTGATGCTAGAGCTGTTAATGCTTTATTTTGTGTCTTAGACAGTACAGAGTTCAACAGAGTATCTACATGTACCACTTCACATGAGATATGAAATTTTTTTGAGGTGACTCATGAAGGAACTACTCAAGTGAAGGAGTCTAAAATAAGTAGACTGACAAAAGAATATGAGGCATTTAACATGAAGTCAAATAAGACCATCACTCAGATGTTCACAAGATTTCTTGACATTGTCAATCCTCTATCCTCTCTCGACAAGGAGTACAGCAACCATAAAAAGATACGCAAGGTGCTTAGAGGGCTTCTAAAGAACTGGAACCCAAAAGCAAAGACGATCGTTGAAGGAAATGACATTACCGCAATGACGCTAGAAACACTCATAGAAAAGATGATGACACATGAGCTGGACCTCAACGACCTCAAAGAAGAGTCAACTCTCAAAGAGAAGGCCATAACAGTCAGGGCACATCATGAAGATCCTCCGATAATGCTTCTAAAGATGAAGAAACTGACGATGATTCAGACAATGAGGATCTGGCCTAAATTTTTAGGAACTTCGTCAAACAATTCTTAAAGTTTGTGAAATCAAACCAAAAGAAGAAAGACCTTGAAGAAAACCAATTTGCTACAACTGTAGAAGGCCCGGCCACATGATGAAAGATTGCTCCAAAGCAAAAAGAAAGAATCGATATGAACGATCAAACAAAAGGGAATCTTCGTCTCACAAATATAAAAATATAACTATATGGTGTGAAAGTGAAGCTAGCGATTCGAAAATAGAAAGCCCTCGACATGCTGCAAATGTATGCTTAACAGCATTCACTAACGAGGTAAAAGATAATCCTTTACTTAAAAAGTTTTCTTATAATGAATTATCTGATGCTTTTAATGATTTATTTGAAGATCACAAGAAGCTAATGGATAAGTATAAGCAAGCCAAAAAAGATATTAATTCTTATCTGCTTGAGAATGAAAAGCTTACTTATTTACTAAATGAAGCTAGAGACAATTACTCTCCTGACGACTATGATGATATCCCCAAACTTAAGCTTAGATTACAAGAAGCACTTGACTCCTTTGATGAAAGCAATCAAGAAAATGCTAAACTTAAGGAGGATTTAAAAAAAAAAGAGGAAAACGTACTCTAATGTCTTACTTAGAATTGATATTCTAACTGTTAAATATGATGATTTATATGCCACCTCTAAAAAGTTAGAGATTCGATTGGAAAAGCGGATCATACAACCTACTACTCAGTCTAACATGAGATACGTGGCTAAACAAAAGAGGACTCACAAAAAGACACCAGTAAGCAAACCAAAAACTTTACACTATCATGCATGTAGAATATAACATACTTCACATAATCATGCATTTATTACAAATATCCATGTAAGACACATCACACTACTTCACATACTCATGTCTACCCTTTTATACAAAACATAAATGCTTATGCTACATGTCATTATTATGGTTTAAAAGGACACATTATACATCAGTGTAAGGCTAGAAAATTGGTTGATATTAATACATAAAAGTGGGTTCCCAAAGCTAACAAATATGGATCTAAATCTTGGATACCAAACTCTCTGCCTAATGATGTTGGTAGAACACTTTATACCTAGATTTAGCATCGATGATAATATTGGTGATTGTAAAGCTACAAAGGTCATCTTTCTAGCAATTGCACCAACATAAGTACGACCACTTGAACCACTTTGGTAATGTGCTAATTAATTTTTCTTAAATGGCTAAAATTATAGAATCTAGCATATTTTTAATCAATATTTTACTACTCTCTCTTATTGATATCCTTTAAATGGCTTAAAATTGACAACTTTTAGTATAGACTGTGATACTATAACTTTTAGTAAGCTCTACTAATTTTTCTAATTGTTTTAAAACTATGCCACTTACTTTTAATTTAAGTTTAGACTTTGACTAGTTACAATGATATTATAGAGAAGTTGTTTAATTATCTCTTGCATATGACTAAATGTGCATATTCATTTATGCTTCTCTTGTATTATTGTTACCCAATGTTTCTATATTAGTGCACTGCATCGCACTGCATCTAGTTTCCTACAATTGGTATCTAGTTTTCAATTGGTAAGTATATGGTTATGATATGCATGTTATTATTCTACATATGGTGATATTCTAGTTGCTTACTCCTAATTTACCACATGATCATATTATATGCTTTATGCTACTCACCTTGTCTTCATGATATACTCTTCGTTTATAGGGGAGCCATAAAATATATATTTTGACAAAGGAGAAGAAATATGTCAAATATGTGCATATTCGCCAACGTCGTACTACGGGGGTGCTTATGCACATGTAGAAGCTTCGGTAAAGATTTGTATCAATATCTCCTATTACGGGGGAGCTTCTTTTTTATTATGTCAACATGGGAGAAGTAAGTTTAAGTATGTAAGTATATGTTTAAGTAGTATATATATAGTGATTTATGCTTATTAATTTTGATATATGCATCGATTGCATCGATTATATATGTCTTAAACTTAGCTGATTTTCCATAATAAAAAAGAGGGAGATTGTTGGCACAATGTTTATGTTGAGTTTTTGAATATGGCTAATCGATTAAGTTTAGAATTATGGTAATCGATCAATCACTATAGTATCTTCTACTTAAACTCATCATTATCCAGATATGTAATATTTGCCTTTGTATACTTCCTTGTTCGTCTAACATGTACTTGTAGAAAGGAAAAATCAATATCAGCAATGGACATATGCTATATGATGATGAGCCAAATATGGCGTTATACTAGAAGATTTCGTCCAACCATCTATGACTTATCTGGAAGCTCGCACCTGGGGGATCAGCTGCCTGGTCAGCAGACAGGGGTCAATGGGGTAGCGCCCTTGAAAGGTATTCAGATTCCCAGATCTGGTTATCTTTGGACAAATGCCGTCAAGGAAAATAGCATCTTTAAGTTAGCAGATGTTTCAGAAGTTTGGCGTCATCAGTACTCTTGGTTTTCATATGTAATTTAATATTTTATTTAAATCTAGGACTTATGTACATCGAGTCACACTGGCATAACCCAAGTCTACTCAAATAAACCCATGAACCTATCCACAAATCAGTCTACATTTGACCCAAATCTTACCAGAATAAACAACAAAATTTGGATCGAATTCGGGCCGAATAAGCACCGAACTCGGTTACCCTTTTGGTATGAAATCAACCAGTTTAATTAGCTCCTGATTTTTTGGCCTCCAACATTTAAAAATTTAAATATTCCCTACCGAATTCTGGCCGAACTCGGTTTAGTAATAATTTATAAATAGAGTTAGATTTTTATATTCTTACTCAACCATTCTCAATCTTTCTATCCTATAGTGAGTAAACCCTCAGAGCCTAAACTTTATTATCTCTAAGATCAACTCCCTAGCCTTCTAAGTGCCAAGTGCAATCTGGGTCTAGAAGTCTACAGAGTTGTAAATAGCTTGGTTCATCAAGCCCATGTTCTGTGTGAAGTTGCGATCCTTCGGATCAAAACTCATAGTGTATGAAGTTACGAGCCTTCAGATCAAAACTCATGGTTGTAAGAAGTCTGCAAGCCTTCAAATCAAAGCTTATGATTCACTATTGGTCATTATAGTGGATAAAACTCTGAGCTTGTGTTCTCGGGACTGGACTAGTCATCTCAGAGAAAAATCAGTATATATCACGGTGTTTGCGTTTGTTCTCTCTTTCTTTTACTTTATTATATTGTATATACACTGCTAGTTAATAACTGCCTTCACTTTGCTTAATTTTAATTAGATAGATTATTCTGCTGTACTCTATTCACCCCCCTCTATAGTTGCCTTACGGTCCTTCACAAGAGACTTCGGCTTCTTGGTTGGCACTGCATAGTGCTTGTCCCTTTGACTTCCACCAGTCTTCTTCTTTGAGACTCAACTGCATAGTCGCATAATCCACTCTTTTGGTGCCGTGCACATCCAACATACGGAAGATGCCCCCTAAAGTCTTTAGGAAGCCCATTACTTCCTCTGGTTTCGCCTTTCCAGTGAACTCAAGTGGATTACAGCTTTTGAATTCAGAAAACTTGAATGTCAGTCGCCTTCTTGGAGGCTGTTCAGTTTTCTCTGTTTCTACTACTACTATCTCTTTAGCGGCAACCACTGCAGTCTCGTTGTTATTCTCAGTTAATGTAGTGACTAGTTGAGACAAGTTATCAACTTATTATTGTTACGCATCAAATTACGCATGAAACTGATTTGTTAGCTATGCTTGGAACTCACGATACTATGTCTCAATCATCTTATTATGTGCATCGTTCTGCTTCCTTTGCGTCTCTAATATTTTTATTACTTTCTCCATTGGGTCAGACGACGATGTCGCCTTGGAGCTATCACCCTTAGTATCTGTAAAAGAAATAATTTCTATTAGCACTCATAAAATATTTATGGGCTTATTGTATGGAACAATATTTTATGCAGCACTATCGAAAAGCAAATTATCTGAGAAAATCGTTATTGTTTAAAAAAATTTACTTGAAAACCAATTTTTTGAAATATAAGGAACTTTAAACCATGTTCTGATACCAACCTGTCATGCCCCGGTTCTGCAGAATCGATTTGTCCTTCCATTCGGTTGGCCAAAACCGTTCGTCCTCGCTGGACGTGATGCCGTACAAGTCTGGGGTTGCACTTGTATAAGGCAAGAAAGTAAACATGTGTCAAAAATCTTTTGTAAACAGTTCCACAACACAGCAGCAGATTATAAAACACACATTTGTACATGAAGTAAAATAATTCTTTTATTGATTTATTGCAACAAAGTACAAATTTTTTAGCTCCGAAATGGAAATGCCTGAACGGCTTACATAGCTTTTGCATAAGAGAAAAGACTGATAGGCTGACATAAAATAATATTCTTATCCCATAGATTATGTCCCTTTATTACATTCTTGGAACTTGGAAACAACAACTGGAAATACTTTGAAATACTTTAAAATAGGAAGAAGCTAGAAAATAATACAACGAAAGCTTTATCTCCCTTATGCACCCATGGTATCTCGGTCACCTGGTTTGCCCATAGAGACGTAGATCAGTACTCAACTTGTATTGGTGAGCAGAACTGGCCAACTCACCTAAACCAATACTTCTTAATTAAAGCAGTAGTTTATATAGGCAACAATTATGTAGTAAAATATATAATCTTTACACATTTGTAATTTTTACCCCGGCCAATGGCCATTCCTGTATAATCTACAGGATTTTTCTTACCTCCTCTACATAAGACATCATTAGTATGCAACTCATTTCCACTGGGTCATTTGTGGGGTAGCACCATGATGGACATGCCTTTTAGGACTTTGATTGGAGTGCGATACGCTATTTAACGTAGGTAGCCACCCTCGATGAATGTTCCGCTTATACCCGGCGCTACCGAAGCGCTACTATTTCCCCCGGGCTGAACGGTCCCTAGTGCCCCATGTTCCGTTCGAGAAAATTTACTAACTTGTGTATAAGTTATCCATGACCATACAATGTATCTACGACTATATGATAAGCATAAATAGCAGTGTACTGTGTTAAAGCATTTAGAGCAGCAATGCACATTTAACTATTCTCATTTAAGCATACTTATTCATTATTTTGATTGATAGTCCATAGACTCTAATTTACCGCTAAGACATGGCACTAAACCATGATATAATGATCATATCCTTCCATGTGTTATGAAATTAAACTTCCCTCTAATCAATATAACTCATTTATTTATATTAGTGGTATTAAACTTGTGACATTAGTGGCTTTATCGATCATTGGACTTAGCAAGGTTACAAGAAAACATTATTGATTATTGGCATAAAGGAGTAGAGAAGAACGGACAAAACCGCACACCAAATAGAGAATGCCAAGAGAAAAGGATGCTTGCTCGCTTAGGCTCCGGTCACGCATCTATCTGCATTGACACCAATATTTGGTTAGACTACCATTTTATTTCTCTCAGAGTTCTCTAGAATGAATGCATGCAATTAATAAAAATGGCATAAAAAATCAATTATCGAAAAATTAATGAAGAAAATGCCTTCATCAAAACCAAGCAGTGAAAATACAAGAAATCTAACAAAAAATCCAACGAAAACTATTGGACTCATTCCAACAAAAGTCGATCAAACAATTAGAAAGGTTCATTGCATTGTCCGTGATCAATTCTGCCATAAAGTTTTCCCATACTCAATTTTGAATTATTCAATCGAGCCATAAGCCTTATATAGTGCACCACTAGGAGCGGTATACTATACTCACGGTCGAACGGTACAGGGAACTGGTGTTGGTCGCATTCCTGGACATCAAAACTGGTTCAACGAGTTCAGGGCATATTTACTCGACAACTACCAGTGGCCCTTTTGTTATCATGAATCGTGTTCCACCGCCACGAACCTTATCGCTCCGGCTTTCGAAACCAAGCATATTTCGGTCGCCGCTAGAAAGAGCTGGAATCTGGACTCCATTAAGTTTTAGTTTTTTTGTTGGGACATAACTTTTCATTTGGTAAGCGTGGTTTTGATTTGGTTTAAAAACTGATGAGGATTAACTATTTGTATCATGGGAATTATATCATTCAATTGATTAGGATAAATGCTATTTTTAACCTTAGGTAATTATTATTTTTAGTAGGTTAGTGCTATAGTAAAAAAACAAATATGGATACCCCTGGTATTCCAATTATATATTAGTATAGATAATCCTTCATCGATATGGTTACCCTAAGTGTGTATTTCATCTTTTAGTTACTAGTGCACATGGGGTATGGTAGCCCACGTGGTTGAGGCGGTGGGATACTTTCATAGAAGGCAAGGTTCAAGCCACCCACGAAATATTTATATTTTTTGTCACTCTTTTCCTGGGGTTCCCGTTAGGAGTTAAGCACCAAAGTGACTCGGACGAAGGACAAAAAGTGGCACTTTGATGCCGCACTTTGTAATTCGCTCACAAAAAATTCATCGGGCACAACATGGCATTTTTACGCCGTTTGTGCTCATTTCTGGCCGATGCCTTGTGGACGTGGCATGGACTGCTCGGTAGCATGGGTAGTGTGGAACAACTCATGTAGCACAGAATAGTGTGGGTGTTTCATGTCCTTCCGCACCAGTGCTGTGGCCCTGTGTAGCATTCCGCGGAGTAGCTTTTGGAAAGGGATTTTTTACACAAAATTAGTGGGAGAAAAAATTGTGTTGCATGGCTGTTTGAGTGGATTTTAAGTTCTAATCACTTCTTATAGTTTTGGATATTAAGATAATGGTTAGTAATCGTCCCTTATCCATAAACATTATCTCCAGATTAAATAGGTGATGACTGTTAAGGTTTGTATACCTCCCTTATATATATTCTCTTCTCTTCTCTTTTAAAGAGATAGAAGAATAGAGAAAATATATTACTACAATAGCAGACTTAGCATTAGTGGAAGAAGATACACGAAGTGCTATCCAGTTCTCTTAGTTTGAGATCTACCATAAGAGTTAGAGGAGCTTTTCAGAAGTTTTATTTTGAACTTATTGGTTCTTAAGAGAAGATCGACAGAAATGGTCGAATCTTACTTTGATCAATGCTGATCTTCATCACCAAGTAGATCCGTTGTTTTAGAGTTTTTCTTCTATTTTTTATTTTATCTTTTGTAGCAACTGTGTTTGATAGAGTTTTTTTAAGCTTTATTTTCTTCAGAGTCAGTTTGTAATCTAATTACACAAGACCAATAAGAGTAGTAATCATTTTTGATCTTTAGTTTTTAACATGCTTTATATGACTGATGTACCCTCGATAATTATAATCGCAAAGCAAGATCCGAGCAACAGAGATGAAAAACTGTGTAAGTTTCCTCGACTCAAGTTTCCACAAACTTAAGAAATTTGATGGAGCACATTATAACAACAGGAAAAGGAAGATATCTCTGAATCTTTAAGTCACCAATGTCGACTATGTGTTGACTTATTTAGAACCTGCCATTCAAGAAATGAATGATGCAAAAAAGAAGAAATAAGTGACTAATGTACAAGAGAAATAGAGAAAAGACAACAGACTTTGTAATTTATTCATGCTCAACTCCATGGATAATTTTATGGCAGAGTCATATAGCATGAAGGAGAATGCAAGATATATTTGGTAGTCTCATAGAAAATAATACGAAGATGACAAAAAGATGTCAAAGTTCCATCTCATTGAAAAATTCATGAAGATGCAATTTGAAGATGAGAAGACAATGGTACCTCAAGCCAAAGAAGTTATAAAGTTTCAACAAAAGCTTCGAAAGGAAAGCATGTCTCAAGTAGGCAAGTTCATGGTGACGATCATTGTCTCCAAGCTTCCTCCTAGTTTAAGAAAATTCATAACCATCATGTACCACAAGAAGATGGAGATCATGAAACAAGATCTTTTGTATTGAATTCATATTGAAGATGAAACGAGGGCCCTAATAAAGATGGACAACCTTTCCAAATAGTTTGCTAAAGCCAATATGATGTAAACTAGAGACTCTAAAGGGAAGTAAAAGACTTTCTATAACAAAAAAAAATGGAATTCAACCATCTAAAGGTGAAGTTAACTTCTTCCAAGCCCAATTCTAGTAATGACGATGCTTGCTTTGACTGTGGCAAGAAGGGCCTTTTCAAAAGAACTACAGGTCAAAGCCCAAACCAAAACCAAAAGAGAAAGATGTGCTTATCTTGGTTGTTATGATTATGCATGTTGACTTATCTATCATGGATACTTATTAGTTGATGGACACGAGTGTCTCTTGCTAAGTGTGCTCTAAGAAGGAGTTGTTCACCACATACAAACTTACTTCAGAGAAGGTTTCTATGACAAAAAAGTCTCAAGACAAAGTTCTGGAATCGGGTCAGTGGTGCTGAAATTGACTTCGAAGAAGCCACTTATCCTGGAGAAGGTAAAGCATGTACCGGTCATGGCTAAGAACTTGATATCTGGGTGTCTGTTGTGCAACACAAGCTTGAGGATGGACATCAATATTGGTCAGATGGTGATGCCATACAAAGGAGCATACTTCGAATAATATTTCTATACCGAAGGTATGTTTAAATTACAAATTGTTGCTCCTTCCAAAAGTGTTAATATAATTTTTGTTTCTCATTATTTTCTTAAGTTGTGGTAGAATAGATTATGGCATGTTCATTGTAAAAGAATAAACAAAATGTCTGATCTATGCCTTATCTCCAAATATGGGGTAAGAAAGTGGAGAAATGTGAGGTCTGTACAGAATAAAATTATAAGAAAGCCGTTCAGATGTATGAAATAAAGCACAGATCCTTCTGTAGTTGGTGCACATAGATATCTGTGACTTGAAGAAATTCTTCACAAATCTTGGGATTAAGTACTTTATTACCATCATCAACAACTTCTAAAAGTGCATATTTGTCTATCTCCTCACATCGAAAGATTAAGCGTTCGAGAAGTTCAAGCATTTCAAGGCTAAAAATGAGCGTCAAATAGGATAATAACTCAAGAGGCTCAAAAGTGATCGAGGTATAGAGTATTATTCTATTAAATTCGTTGTTCTGATAGAACATAAATTTTTTAGTAAATTGACAGCTCTGTATTCTCCCCAATCCAATAGAGTAGTATAAAAAAAATTCGTACATTGACAAAGATGATAAACTCTATGTTGTTGAATGCTGGTCTTCTGAACTCCTTTTGAGGAGAAGTTGCGCTTGCGGTAATTTTTATTTTGGATAGAGTTTTGTTTGTAAAATCAGATATTACTCCTCATGAACTCTAGTTCAAGGCCAAACCCAACATGAATGTCATTCGAGTGTGGTAGTATCGGGCTTTTATGAAACTTTCGGACATCAATATTCAGAAGCTAGGAACAAAGACTATAAAGACTATATTCCTAGTTGATGCTGAAAAGCGTGATGCCCAGAGGTTCCTTGATAATGAATCAAATCATATCATTGAATCTCAGGATATTGAATTTTTTTAAGATAAGTTTGCCAGGCACAAGAACATTATTCTGAAGGATATTTCAGAGAATACTGTAAGGATCGAGGAGGTTAGTACTTCCAAAGAATTTATAGTCTAAGAGGAAATCGTTGTTGAAGAGAAAATATTTGAACCAGTAATTACTGAGTCATTATCAAAGTGGGTGAGGAGGCCGAAGGACTTCAGGACAAACTTGTCACCTATCATCTTAAAGCAAATTTGCTTACCTATAATGAGGCAATAAAGACCAGAGATATTATTTTTTGGAAGGAGAAATTCAATGACGAGATTGAATCTATTATATTTAATAACATGGGTATTGGTCAATCTTTCTGAAGGAGAAAAACCCATTAGATGCAAATGGATCTTCAAGAAAAAGATGAAAGAAGAAACTTTTGACTAGTTCAAGCTAGGCTAGTGGCTTAAGGCTTTTCTAAGAAGCAGAGGATAGACTAATTTGACACATATACTCCAATTGTGTGGATAAAAATATTAGGATATTGACTACAATTGGTACTATTTATACGCTAGTGATTCATCAGATGTATGTCAAAACAATATTCCTGTATGGAGATTTGACCAAAAAGATTTACATACAGCAACCAGAAGGGTTTATCGTCAAGGATCCGGAAGATGATGTTTGCAAGTTGGTAAGATATCTGTATGGTCTAAAGAAACCCCCAAGATGTGGCATAAGAAGTTTGATAAGATCGTTAGGCCAAATAGCTACAAGGTTAACAAGACTGATAAGTGTGCTTGTACAAAGTTCGATGATGGCAATGAGATAATTGTGTTTCTCTATGTGTACGACATGTTAATCCTGAATACATATCTAGAATGCGTCAAAGAGATAAAGAAGATCCTCTCATCCAAGATCAGTATGAAGGACATGGGAGATTCTGATGTTATATTGGGATAAATATCATTCAGATGGAAGTTGACCTTACTTTATCACAAGTTTACTACGTAAAGAAGATACCCACATGCCATAGATATCAGTGATCGATAATCGTTATAGGTGTGACAGGAAGATGAAACCAAATCCAGGGGAAAGTTTCAGGCGGTTGGAATTCTCAAGCATTATTGAATGTTTGATGTATGCTACGACTGCCACTAGACCCGATATTGCTTTCACCTTAGGAATGTTGAGTCGGTTCATAAGCAATCTAGGTGTAGGATACTGGAAAACTATGAAGAGAGTAAGATATCTCAAATTTAAAGGAATCAGAAGTTTGTATTATACTACAATGGTTATCCATCTATTTTGGAAGGGTTCAATGATGCTAGTTGGTGCTCAGAAGAAGAAAAAAATGTCCAGAAGTGGATATATCTTCTCCATGGGTTGGGCTGCTATAACATGGAAGTCGAAGAAGCAGACTTTTCTCTTTTACTCATCTATGAAGTTTGAGTTCTATGCTCTAGCGGCTATAACAAATAAAGCAAAATGGCTTTGGGAGCTCATGTATGATCTTCCTCTAGTAAGTACACATATTACGATTATACCGTTCTACTACGACAACCAAGCGACTACGATTGGTGGCATCAAATAATATATTTAATAGTAATAAGAGGGTTATGGTACTTTGTCATACAACACTGAATACGTGCATCAATGATGGCATCATTATGGTGGTTAATATTTGAAGCCAAGAAAATCTAGCAGATCCTCATGCTACAGTGGTATAACACCTAAAAGTTGTTGGACCTTGGCTTTGGTACATGTCCAGGGGCATTGTACTGTAAGGAAATGAAAGGCTATATACTGGGATAAATTAATCTCTCTAATCACCTAACTGTATAAACAGTGATATAGGCCATCTCTTGAGGGTAAACTTGTAGAAATCCAAGATACGTACACAGATACCCGGTCAACAGAGGGCTTTTAAAGTACAACCAGAGGCACAGTTGATGTCATTGTGTGAGTGGAAATAATTACTTCTATGGTACTAAATTTTGGACATGTCGATTCTTTATCATACTATTGTTTGAACCATGTGGGAAGACTTAAGTCGTAAGTAACATCTATTCTAATATATGATGTACGGTTGTTATGTGGAATACTCAGCCCATGTATTGAAATATATGGGGATTATTAGGATTTGTATTTAAATTCAAAAAAATAGTCTAATATGTGGCAACCTCAAGTGTGTATTTTAATTTAGGATTTATCTTTTATTGACTTGTGCATATGGGTGTGGTAGCCCATATGCTTTAGATGGTAGGGTATTTTCCTAGAAGGCAAGGTTCAGGATACCCGAGAAACATTTATATTTTGTCACTAATTTCTTTCAAGTTCCTTCTTATGAGCATAGTGACTCAGACTCATGCTCAGGAAAAGGAAGAAAATTGGTGCTTTGATGGTACACTTTGCCCTTTTTACGTATGCATTGGGAGCGATAAGGCACTTTTGTGTGGAGTTGTGCCATTGGGACTTGTTCCCTTTATGAGATTCCCTGTGAATGTCGTATGGGCAACTTGTGAGAATGGGACCGACTGTGAGGTAGCACGGGTGGAACAGAAGGTGTGGTGGCTTGAAAAAAATTGGTGGAATAAAATAACGTGGGTACTATGAGTCCTTTAGCATAAGCGTTGTGCAGATTTTTGTGGAGTAGCTTCTGGCTTAAAAATCTTTGTACAATAGCTGTTGGACCAAAATTATGATGCATGGTTGTTTGAGTGGATTTTTGGTTCTAACCTCTCCTTATATTTTAGGATTTTGTCATAATGATTAGTAATTGTCCTTATCCGTAGGTATTATCTCTGAATTAACGGGGGTGACGGTTGTAAGTGTTTGGCGTATATATATATATATATATATATATATATATATATATATATATATATATAGGGAATAGACAAAATATATTACTATGAGAGAAGAGTTAGCAGCAACTGAAGAAGATCAACGAAGTGTTGTCCATTTCAGCCAGTTCAAGATCCACAACAAGAGAGATAGGAAAGTTCCAGAAGTTTTGTTTCAAACTTGCTAGTTCGTAAAAGAAAATTAATAAAAATGGTTGAATCTTACTTTCAGAAACGATGATCTTTATCACCCTAGCAAGATCCATTATTTTAGAGTTTTCCTATTTATTCTATTCTATCTTTTATAGCAACAACGTTTGTTAGAGTTTTCCCAAGCTTTTTTTTTTAGTCAGTTTGTAATCTGATTACATAAGACAATTAAGAGTACTAATCAGTGTGCTCTTTAGTTTTTCACATGCTTTGTATGATCTTTGTACCTTCATTAATCACAAGTTTATCTTAGTGCATATGGTACGGTATTCGTTAAGAAATACAAAATTTTGTATGCATTTTTGTTAACAAAATAGAGGTAGCAAGTTAGAATTAAAAAATTCAACATATTTAGTTGCTCATTATAATAAGTTTAAGATAGTAACTAACTAATTCGAATAGTTTATGATAATAACTTAATTACGAATCAGAGATATTTTTCCATCTAGATACAAAGTAGCGCAATTATATTGTTATCAATCTTTTCTATATGAGAATAGGACAAAAAAGCATGCATCTTGTGTAAGATTATGACTATATCAAAATATGACTAAAATAGAAAATAAAGCTAAATCAAATATGTAATAATTATTATATCAATGAAAATCAATATTACAAAAGTATTTTTAATCTCTGATTATATTAAACCTGCCAAAAAATCCTACACAACGACTTATGATTGGCGTGTCTAATTTGCCCACTCTTCGCATATTGCACCGATATTATAACTTGGGTGTTGTTTGGTTAGAAGGGTGGAAAAGTGGGAGAAAAAAAATGAGAGATATATTTTTTATCCATATAGAAAGAAAAAACAACTTTCTTCCATTATATTTGATAGGAGGGATGGAAACTAAAAGGGATATACACTTTCATTTGTTTAATATGGAAGAAAACGTCGAAGGGAGAAATAAAATATATATAGTCTTTACTAATTATATCCTCAACCAAAATACTTATCTACCATTTGACTTCATTAAACATTTTTAAATAATATAATTCATATGAAAGATAAACCTCTACTTTTTCAACCATGTTTTGAGAAATTTAATTTGTTAGGCTTTGAGAAAAATATAACCCCTCCACTTTATTGGCCCACTTCGTCATGGTCAACCTGATTTCGATATTTAACTAAACTATGACTCAATATGATGCAATAAGGTGCAACTGAAGACTATACAAGAAAGACATCACTGTACTACATTACTACTGTAACTTCTGCATCTGGTTCTTTTATATTTTGTTATATATTTTATACTTTATTTTGAGTATATGACTAATGTAAATTGAATCACATTTTGCAACTAGATGCAACCAAGTCCACACAAAATAGCCTACCTAAACTTAGATTAAACTCAACACTCAAGTAAGGCCTAAACTCTATATCAAACCAATTCAAAATTAGCTTGAACCCAACCAGAAACATTCTGGATATGGGATAACCGAACTCGGTCAGCCCAAAATAGAAATCCTAGTCAGTCTCCTCTTCTTGAAGGCTAGGCTCTAACATTAGAATTTTTGAACCTTTGAGGACCGAACACTGCTCGAACTCGGTCTCAGAAAATCCTATAAATAGAGATAATTTTTTACCATTTTAACTCACTCATTCACTCAATCATCATTTGATGCATATTTTGTATCATGGTGTACATGTCCTTGAGAGCGGCCTCTAATGAGTTGAGGTATTATTCGATGGCTTCTGATGGAGAAGCTTTTTGTTCATCTTTGATGGCGTAAATGCTAACATCCCTGTATACGACATAGGGATTGGTAGATAGAACCGTATAGTTGGAGTCTACACTGTCAGTTTCAAAATCAGAAGAATTGCGACCTCCAGCCTCAAATTCTGAGGAATGGGAATTCTCGTGACGAACAAGCTACCATCTTCGAGAACGAGTATTTTGGTATACTCCTTCAAAGGAATCGACGAGTTGGTCAAATCTTTTCTGGCTGGGTGTTCTTGAAGAACTTCGTCTTGATTATCCTCTACCACAGGGAAGATGCGAAGCCATATATGCTGAAGCAAAGAACGGTTCATCATTGTTCTCCTGGTTGTCAACTTGCTTTGTATATTGACGCTTAGGATACATAGTGTAAGTTAATCGGTCAAACACAGACCATTTTGTTGATGCACAGCAATATTCGATTACAACTCTATGACAAATAAAATTTTTATTAGGAAACACCGTTGTAATGTTAGAAGGGCCCTCTCTTTATGTTTTTGTAAAATAAGCTCACGTAAATCAAAAGAGAGAAGAGAAGAGGAGGAAGAGAACATACTCTGCCTCTTTACATGAGATATATTGAATCTTCTGTGCACATTTTTGGTCCCTTGTGTATAGAATGATATACTGGCTTGATTGACAAGTGATTCGTCTTATCTCGAGTTTTTTCTCTTCAGGGAGGAGGAATTTGTCTCTGACAGTCCTCTTGTGCATACACGCACAATCAACATGTTGTGTAGAGATTGCTCCTATTTGAAGCATATTTTATGGCACAGACAAAGTTGGTACAATTAGTCTACACGTATTTAATTTTGCACAGAGGTCTTGACCTGACTCACGATTGGCGCATAATTTTTCCTCCATTGTACATGTAATCAAGATATTAGGAGAATGATTCTCCCTGACCGACACTTTATTTGTGCGTTGGTTGGTTTGGGCAGCAGTGTCCATACCTTGCTTGTCTCGCATATTACATCAAATATGTACGGCCTGAGGAGCTTGGGTGTGGATCACCCTTTGCTCTAAATTGATTAAATTGTGAGAATTATGTCCCTTATTTAACACAAGGGATTCATAAGCTTGGGTGGGGATAACCCTTTGATTGAAATTGTATGAGTTGCACAAATTGTGTCCCATGTTTAACGCAAAGAAATTGTCTACCAAGTCATTGATCTGAACAAAATTGACAGAAGAACTTTCGACAATCAGAATGCTCTTTCCCTTGTTGGCAGCAACTTTTGGATATACATGACGAGGTTTAGACACCCACATTTTGCGAGTTTTTATCGACTTGAGTGCGGATGAGGGGTAGGAACTACCCCCAGAATGAAGCATTTCTTCATATGCCTGTTGGTCAAACTTTACGATCAAGGTTTTCTGTGTCAATCCGAACGAGGGAGTGTTAGGTTGAGATATCACCTTCTCGTCAGAGAAGAAGGCAATCCCCAACAGAGTCACCATCTATGTTTGCGAGAAAAAAATTATATAAAACTTTTGTCTTACAAACTGTTCAAAAGAAAGAAAAGTACAAAAATATCCTAAACAGGAATCTATGTACAATTGATCCTGGAAAAGTATAGTTGTAGAGATCTGATTTATGGACGATCAATTTACTCCCTGGACCACTCGATGATGAAGAAAAGCACACGACGATAAAGAACTGCACACAAAGACGAAGAAATATAGGGAATGCTGCGAACAACTTGGAGAGTTGAACAATAAGAAAGCTCTGGCACAACGACATGAGATACTTTTATTTCTCTCACTCTTCTTTCAAATTTTAAAGACATAAATATTGTTGTGAACACCTTAGAGAGTTAAAAAAAAGAAAGCTCTGGCACAACGACACAAGAAACTTCTATTTCTCTTACTTTCTCTTGAGTTTCAAAGACTTAAGAATTATAGTCTCTTTCTCTATATTTGTCTTTGTGTGCTCCTCTCTGTGTGTATCCCCCTTTTATAGAGTTTAGGAGCGGTTACAAGAGTGTGTGCACACTATGGACAGTAAATACTATTTTACCATTATGCGTGCACTTTTGGTGGATTAACACCCCATGTTATGCATGAGTGGGTGCGTAACTTGCTTCCTGCTTGACATATAGCTTACTATATTTATACACCTTTCACGAGAAGTACAACATGTAAGATACGCATTAGTAACTGCTCACTGCTGGTTAGGATAGTATGCGCACTTTGAAAGTCATTTTGAGACTGGCGCATTTTTAGTAAGATTGGCACTACAAAGCATTTTTGAGGGAGTTGGCATAGCGGCACACTTTTGAGAGAGTTAGTATTACGACGCACTTTTGAAGGAGTTGGCAGTATGGCGCACTTTGGAAGAGTATGGCATATTCTCCTATACTGACTTCTAGCAGGTACCATAGTCTGCATTACTAGTGTTGCCTGTTGTATTGGCCTTGGTGCATTTAACATCGGCCTTGGTATATTCTCCTAAACTACCTGTCTTCGGTTAAACCCTACATTCATAGGCCTTGGTACAAATTATTGATATGGTGCCATATGCCTTATCATAGGCATCTGAGGACAATGAGTAATTTGATGATATGTACTCCACATCTTAAACACTATCAATTATATTTTCTACATTGATTCCTTAATTGGCTTGGCTTCTTACTTGAGTAATTTCATATAGGCACACCTTTTATTATTGTCATCTATAGTCTCTTGGCTTGACCTTGCCATTGGTTCTTTGAAGAAGATGCTCCTGATTCAAAAATTTTTTTCTGGCCTCCAATCTTTGTTACCTGCCTATCTTTTTGTATCATTTCCTGATCTGGGAAGCTTATGTTATTTCAGAATATGTTTGGCATATATAAGGTGAAAATTTTCCCTTAAGTTTATTTTCCAACCCTTCCATGAACCTGGATACTTTAGCTTTTTCTGTAACTACCACATAAGGAGAAAATCTACTTAGTCTGGTGAACTCCGCAGCAAAATCATCCACAGTATATTTATCCTATTTTAGTTAGATAAATCTCCTTTCTAATTCCATTTGAGCTGACTTGGATACTTTTACTTTTAAATTCTTTCAATGTAACCACTCTATCAGACTCCTCTGGGTGCTCTGCACTCTACCAGCTCTCTGCTACATCTTCTAATTGGATTTTAATTATTGCTACAATATCTTTTGGTACAATCTTTGCTCCCTTAAGCAATCCTTCAGTAGTCGTCAACCATTTCCATGCTTTTAATGGACTTTCAGTTCCATAAAATTTCTTTGGAATAAGTTTTCTAAAATCATCAATGGTTTCGGCCTTTTGTTGGGGAGGTACCCTAAGTTGTTCTAGTATTCCTTTAAAGTACTTTCCATAGATGTTTTCCCAGCGAATGACTGTAATCCAAGTATTCTGTAGTTATAAACATCTCCATTTGACTGATTTATATGCAAAAGGATATATTTCAAAAAAAAAAAATTCAAAATTTCTATAGACGCATATCACTATGGCCTATAAAAGCAACTCCAACAATAACCTTGCTTTACTAGCTAAATTTAACTAGTTTGGAGTCCAAATTTGAATTTTAGCTAATCTAGAAATAAAAATGCTCCAACCATACTAACTAAATGGCTAACTAATTATAATTATTTAATAATAAAAAATCATAAACTTTTCAAAATTACCTATAAAAAAATAGTTATATATGTTGGGTTAGAGATGCTCTAATTATATTTCTTTTTATAGTCATGGAGTAGCTACATCTCTATTTCAAAATAACCCTTTTCCTCAAAAGTACATTGGTATCGTCATATAGATAGAAATTTTTGAAGGAGAAGCTGAACTTTACGTAACGCCGTATAGGAAGAACAGAGAGGAATTGAGCAATTGGGGTATGGTTGTTTTCCTTTCCAAATTCTTATTCCTCTAATATAGGGTTTGTATTGAATGTATCAAATTGGAATTCATCTCCTTCTTTTATATTACAATATTATATAAGATTTCCTATGTTCTGATAAATTAATATGTACACTATGTGTATTCTTGTGCTTGTTTATCAACTAATGAATCTGGTAACCTAAACACCTTAGAACTATGTGTTGGGAAAGAAGTGCGGAAATCTTCCCCCAACAGTATGGTATCAGAGCCAAGTTCTAAAATTTTTAGAAGGGTGTTAGGAGTTGACAGGTAAACTAGGGAGGAGAGATGTACGCAAAGATGCGCATGGTAAACCTGAACGGTACCAACTATCATTACTGGAGAAAGTTTGCCAAGGAGACTAAAGTTCTCCACAGATCATCCTGAGGACTTGGTAATATATGATGTATCAAAAGGTGTAAGTACACGTTCCTCAAATAGAGATACCATTGCAAATGTTGCTCTTATTTCTCAAATAGAACCTAAAAATACTGTTGAAGCATTTGCTGATTAATTTTGGATTTTTGCTATGCAAGAGGAACTCAATCAATTTAAAAGTAATCAAGTTTGGGAACTCATTCCTAAACTTAATGATTATCCGATCATTAGTACTAAATAGGTTTTTTGGTGGAAGATAAGGAGTTGCCACATCCTTTGATAGCATAGTTCTTGGATGTATTCCTGAGGAATTGCCAGGATTATCGCCAGATCGAGATGTTAAATTCTCTATAGACTTAGTGCCAGGTGCAGAACCAATTTCACAGCATGTCTATAGAGTAAACAACAATGAGCTGGTCGAGCTGAATAAGCAAGTGGATGAATTACAGGATATGGTGTTTATTAGATCAAGTTCTTCACCGTGGGGATCCTCGGTATTGTTTGTACCCAAGAAGGATGGATCGGTGCACATGTGCATCGATTATAGGGTATTGAATAATCTCACTATCAAGAATAAATACTCGTTGCCATGAATTGATGACATGTTCGATCAGTTGAATGGCGCCAAGGTGTTTCCCAAGATAGACTTGAGATCAGGCTACTACCAGATAAAAGTGAAGCTGGAGGACAATCCGAAGACTGCTTTTAGGACTCGATATTGCCAGTATGAGTTCATGGTGATAGTCACGAACTTGTCAAGGTACTGGTGGAACACCTTGTTCATCAAATTCATAAATACCGCCGGTTAGTTATAGATCATTAGGATGATAAATATCAGATTTTGCACAGAGAATAGCACAAAATAGTATTTCAGGGATTCCCTCACTCCCAAACTGGCAACAAAAGAAGGTTTCCACCTTTGCAGTTACCTTTATTTGCATTATTGAATAATTGCTTCTAAATAAAAATATTTTTGTAGTGATACACCAAGTAAGATAATATACAGTGTTAATCATAAACTGTTTGCATGGACAGAGATTCTGAGAATGACGAAACAATATGAACATAGTGACATGAATATGGTATGATTTTGGCATGCCCTTGTCTTTTGGTACTTAAAAGCTTGCATCAAAGCTTCCCACTCCCGGTAATCAAGATTCTCAAGAGCATGTAATTTTTGATAATATTCATATACTCGAAGACACCGGAGGAGCACGAGGAGCATTTGCGGATTGTGTTGGATGTGCTGAGGAAGGAGATGTTGTATGGAAAGCTGTCCAAGTGTGAGTTCTTCCTGAACAAGGTAGAGTTCTTAGGACATGTTATGACTGGTGATGGAATTTCAGTGGATCCGAAGAAGATCGCAGCAGTGGACTCTTGGAAGACCCCAAGTTCAGTGGCAGAGATCAGAAGTTTCTTGGGTCTAGCAGGCTACTACAGGAAGTTTGTGCAAAAATTTTCTAGGATTGTCGAGCTGATGCTGACTCACCAGAAAGGATACAGAGTTTGGTTGGACAGAGGAGTACCAGGTTGATTTTGAGGAATTGAAGAAGCGGTTGATGTCTGCTCATATTTTGACATTGCCATCAGGGTCAGGAGGTTTCACTATTTATAGTAATGCATCGGGGAAAGGGCTGGGTTGTGTTCTTCAGCAGAATAAAAAAGTGATTGCCTATGCATCCAGGTAATTTTGTCCTCATGAGAAGAACTATCCTACCCACGATTTGTAGTTGGCATCAGTCATCTTTGTCCTGAAGTTGTGGAAACTCTAGTTGTAAGAAGAGCGTATAGGGATCTTTACAGACCACAAGAGCTTGAAGTACATTTTTACTCAGAAGGAGTTGAACATGAGGCAGCGTTAGTGGCTGGAACAGATGAAGGATTTTGATATATCTTTGCAGTATTATCCTGGAAAAGCCAATGTAGTTGTCGATGCCTTAAGCAGGTATCCGGTAGCTATGTTATTGACGCAGGATCGGTATTTGTTGGAGGACTTGGAGGGCTTGGATATTGAGGTGATAGTTCATATTTTTTTCTATACAGATGTGGGGATTACAGATACACTTAGAGTTGATAGATAAGTTCAAGGAAGCCTAGTATATAGATGTATCTCTGAGTAGCATCAGAGCTCAGGTGAGAGTAGGATTGGAGGATGATTTTACCATTGCTGAGGATGGTTCTTTGTGGCATAGTGTTAGATTATGTGTGCCTAGTAGAGAGCTGTGTAAGGAGGTATTACAGGAAGCGCATTGCTCTCAGTATTTTATGCATCCAGGTTCCAACAAGATATATCAGGGTATGCGAGAGAGTGTATGGTGGTATGGCATGAAGGAAAAAGTGGCACAGTTTTTATCTAAATGCTTAGTATGCCAGTAGGTAAAAGCCAAGAGGCAGAGGCCAGTTGGTTTACTTCAGCCATTACCAATTCCAGTGTGGAAGTGGGAGCACATTACCATGGATTTTGTGTCCGAAATTCCATGATCTCCAGGAGGGAAAGACGCGATTTGGGTCATCGTTGACAGGTTGACCAAGTCGGCCCATTTTTTGCCTTTCAAGGTAGGTTTGTCTACGAAGAAGCTGGCAGAGATATATATGAGGAAGATCGTCAGGATACATGGGGTTCCCGTCAGCATAGTCTTAGATCGGGATAGTCGTTTTACTTCTTATTTCTGGAGGAGTTTGCAGGCGAGTTTGGGCACCCAACTTAAGTTCAATACTGCATATCACCCTAGACGGATGGGCAGTTAGAGAGGACTATTCAGACTCTCGAGGATATGCTTCGTACCTATGTAATAAATTTTATGAGATCTTGGAAAGACCATCTCTATTTAGTAGAGTTTGCTTACAACAACAGCTACCAGGCTTGTATAGAGATATCACCATTTGAGGCTTTGTACGGGCGGAGATGTCATACTACCTTGTTATGGGATAATGTTGGAGCGAGAGTTTTGCTTGCGCCAGAAATGGTTGTGGATACAGCGGAGAAGATTAAGCTAATTAGAGACAGACTTCGAGTGGTGCAAGATAGACAGCGACATTGGGCCGATAGCCACCCGAGACCTTTGGAGTTTGAGGTATAGTTTTAGATTTTATTTTGTGCTTGATATTAGTTGTTTGTTATAGATTAAGTTCTTAAGGTAGCATTTTGTTCTAGTTTGGTGGTTTGGTATTTCTGAGAATTTTTCCTACACGAGGCACGATTCGTTTCGATGGAGGCGGAAAGCTTAGTCTGTGATTCATCAGACCTTTCAGTATTCTCGAGACAGTCGGTGCAGTAGTTTACATACTAGACTTGCCACATTCATTAGTGGGAGTGCACAACGTGTTTTACTTGTCATAGTTGAGACGGTACATGGCAGATCCTAGTCACGTGTTGGATCACTCAAAAATAGTGGTGGGCCCTACTCTTAGCTATCCAGAGCAGCCAGTTGAGAATCTGGATCAGAGAGAGAAGGTATTGAGGAACTAGACTATTCCCTTGGTGCGTATCGCATAGAGGTATCACTCTCCAGATGAGTCTACCTGGGAGAGAGAGGATGAAATACGAGAGCGTTACCCATATTTGTTTATGTCTTGAGGTATGTTCTTTCCTGATTCTGTTATGTTTTGTTCTCTGGGGGTAGTTTCATCTTTAAATTTTGTGGATTAAATTATTTTAAGGTGGTAGATTTGCCACTACCATATTTTCTAGGAAAGGATATTTTGGTCATTTCATAATTAATTAAATATTGTGCATGTTATAAATTTATTTATTGTATTATTTATTTATTGTTAGATGTTATTATATTATTTTGGACTTATGTTAGTGGACCTAACTAGTTTAAATTAGATCCATGGACCAACATTTAATTCTAGTTAGAATTGCGTCCAATAGTAAGACCATTCATTAGGAGGATGAATTAATTAGTTAAACCAATTAGACTAGAACCGTCCCTCCTTAATTAATTTCTTCATGACAAGCCTCGAGGGATATTTTAGACATTTTATAGTAGCTTGGGGAAAGGGGAATGGGCCCGTCTAGATTTAAATAGAGGAAAATTCTCTCTTTATTTTTTTATTTTAAATCTAGATCTAGAATTTCCTTTTCAAAATTTCTCCATTCCTACATCAAATTCTACCAAATTTTTTTTTCAATTCCTTCCCAAATTATCATTGGAGGCTATTAGAAAAAGGAGAAAGTAATGATCTACAAGGAGGAAGCAAGGATCTACAAGGAGGAGTAAGGATCTATAAGTTGGAAGCTCGTTTCACTCAATTTGGAGGTTTCATTAGAAATCCAACTTCCAATAGTTATAATTCAATTTTTTCCCTTTAATTAGACCTAAATCTATATTAATCATTAGGAACAACCCCATATGCTAAGGCTACCCATAGGAATTGGAATTAGGTTCATAGGAGGCCTATGGAGAAAGTTATGTGATATTTTGTTTCAATTTTAGGAAAATTCCGAGATTGACACATCTTGTGTTTATCAATTGGTCAATTAGACTAAATTGACATTTGTTTGATTGTGTGTGTCTAGTATCATATCCACAATTGGATACAAGTAGGTCGTATCCCGACAATTTGGAGATACGGATTGATTTAGGGATTTTTTCCGACATGGGGGTTTGAGCATGTCACATTTTGACACGGACACGTAGATGAATAGTTAGCTCTTTGTATTGTTCATAATTATAATTTTAGACTTGATCGTATCATTTTGGATATATTTGGTTGTGTATTGGAGCCATATCGCAAGCGTTTCATAGATCTAGTATGATACGGGTGCGGTGCACTTCACATGTTTGTGTCATTGCATTTTAATTCAATTTCCTTGATAATAGATATTATAATATTATAAATATAATTATTATATGTGATATATGTATATATATTTATTTATATGTATGATCAATAATTCTTGTTGATGTGTTGGTGATCATGGGAGAGCAGGAGTTCATGTGCATCTCTAGCAAGGATATATGTATATATATGTATTATGGTATTATATATATATATATATATATATATATATATATATATATATATATATATATATATACAATGGAAAGCAGTGAGAAGCACTGAAAAGCAGCAGCGACAGTAAGCACAAGCAGCAGAAAGCAAAAGCCGAGAAGCATAAGCATAAGCAACAGTATCAAAAGCAGAAGCAGAAAGCAGAAGCAGCAGCAGAAGCTGCGACAGAAAGCAGTAGTAGAAGCAAAAAGCAGCAGCGGTAGCAGAAGCAAAAAGCAGCAGCGGCGGTAAGCAGCAGCAACAGCTTTTGTATAAGCGGTTAGCTTATTTTGATAAGCTGGTAATTTAGTAAGTTAGTATATATATATATATATATATATATATATATATATATATATATATATAAGTTAATTAGTTTATATTAATAAGCTAGTAGTTTATTTACATATTGTAAATAAGTTAGTATATAGTATATATGAGATATGAATATGCATAAGCACTAGTTAATATTAGTTAGTATTATTTCTAGATTACCTTGAGATACCCCAAGGTAATGAGAGTGGAGATATCTTGGGTACGGGTATTGAATATCCGAAGGGGTATGTTAGTATATAGTTTAGTATAATATTGTTATAAGTTTAAATACATATTAATATATAGTGAGGTGTATGGGTAGTAGTTATAAGTTAGATATTGAATTACCTTGTGATACCAAGGTAATGTCAAGGTATTGAGTTTTGCTCAAGGTATTAAGTTTGCATATCGAGATGGGTGTGTAGGGGTGTGATACCGCTTTTGTTTTAAAGGTAAGGTATCCACTTAGCATTAGTTTAGTTAGGAGTATTATATATTGTTGTTTTGTATACATATTATTATATTTTTATATCTAATAAATTACGTATCTTATGATACTTTATCTTGTTGATTTTCTAGTATCCTAGTATAGCTAGTATGACCTAGTTACATAGTGTATAGACCCAATATTCTAGAGATGGACTCATACAACCTAGAAATAGCTAGTTTGACCAAGTTTGACTTGTTTGACCTAGAGTTGACCTAGTTTGACTATTTTGACTTAGAAATGGCTTTATGACCTAGAAGTTGACTAGTTTAACTTATTTTTATTCCAAAATCTTGTATTGATGTAATATTCCATATTTAGGTCTACGAGATATCTTTGATACTATTCATCAGATTTTAGGCAAGTACATTCTCTGATAGTTTCTCATTCATGATATCCCCTATGTCGCTTGTATTTAGTGTAGATATCCTTGATTTTTTGACACGATGGTTACACTAATTGGTATATCCTAATCTCGTCATGAGATATCATTCCTTGGTATTTACGGTGTAAGTTGTGCAAGCCTTGTATCCTTGTTCTTCTTGTATAAATACGATATAGGTTCATGAGAAGAGTAGCGCCCTTCTTGTGGAATATCATGTCATAACGTACCATGGTTGGATCTACTATACTAGTCGGGGGCGGGGATTATGTAGTATTGATATGTGATCATAACCTCCTTGTGCATGTCTTGCTCCTTGCATAGTGTTAATCATACACCACACGTATGATTAACCAGGCCATTATCCTTGTGCAAGTTTCCAAGTTGATCATATGTTAAAGCTGGTACTCACTCACTTATTAGTAGTATTTCTTGTTCATTCCTATGATGCTCATTATTGTATTTATTTCTAATATTCCTATATTGCATATCACTTGTACCTTTATATTGCATCTTGTATATTCACATATTTTACTGTTACATAGTTTATATCATTTATTAGAACTGCTGCTAGAGATGTATTTACTTCTATTCTGACTGGATATTTTTTTTAGATGACACTGAGGAGTGGTACCCCACTCACTACGGGCCTCAGGATATCGTAGGCTTAGAGCCAGAGACCTTAGCTCAAGAGGGTCTCATCCCGACTGAGACAAATGACCCAGGACTCGTAGCACAGTAGTTAGATTCTTTTGTACTAGATTTATCCCCTTCTCAGTTATTAGTATTTCATTGCCTCATTGGATATTATTTGTCTTATGATCTGTATTGTGACTCTTCAGTTCTTTTATCTTATTCGTGTGATTTGTTCCATCTTATAGATCGGTGATTAAGTATTTATATTATATTGGTGGCATATTTATATCTTGATTGTTAGTTAGATAGGTTATCCAAACAACGTTCTACCGTCGATGTTGCAGCGTAGGCTGGGCGTTGTTCACTACTGGTTCCCCTACATCGGGTGTGGGTCATGACAAAAGGTAATGTAGATATGGTAAGATATGACTCTGTGGAGAGACGCAGTTCAGAATTAATGTGGACCTGAACTATTTATTTCTATTGCAGGCATTCCACCGTAGGGTTTTTGGTGGACCTATTACTTCTTGTGCACGAGAATACAAGTAATAAGTTTGAGATAAAACCCTAATAGAAGTAATATGATCAAGATAGGATTTATAGACTTAACACCGGTGACGTACCTAAATTTAAGCATAGGTGATAAGTTTAGACGGCGATCGATATCACGGGTACTATAGACGTGATAATCGATAGCCAACCCAAAAGATTTGCTCAGAGGTGCGAAGGACATGGCAAACCCTACTGGGGAATTTTTAGGTGGACTTATTATTTGTTGCGCACGTTGAGTGCAAACAATAAGTTTGAAAATAATCCCTATCAGAGGTAATATTGACGTGATAGGTTTTATGGATTGTAAGGACATCCTGCTGGGGAATTTTGGTGGACCTATTACCCTTTTGCGCACTTGGGATGCAAGTAATAGATTCGAAATAAACCCTATCAGTGATAATATGGATGTGATAGATTTTGTGGACACATTACTTTTTGTGCACGATAGTGCAAGTATTAGGTTTTAGACAAGCCCTGACAGAGGTAATACGGACGTGTTAGTTTTTGTGGACCTAACACCGCTGGTGTAACTTGGTGAGTACGGGTGATAAGTGCGGATGACAACCAATATCATTCATAATATGGACATGATGATCGATAGACAAAATTTAGGATATTATCTCAGAGGTCACTGGGACATGGCAAACTCAGCCGGGAAAAAAATAGTAGGATAGCAGTTCAGAGGTAATATGGACATGAACTAATGTCCGAGAAACTCGCAGAGGAGTGATTTACTGAGTGTGATCTATCCGGAAATGAGGTTAGACTTGAGGATTGCTCCGTTGGATAGATTAATCGGATGATAGTTCAGAGGTAATATAGATATGACTAACATCTAACGAGGTTGGTTTTTGAGTGGTCACTACGGGAGTGTGCGAGTGAACCTGAGGACTGCTCCGCTGGGAAGACTTTGGGGACTCATCATCCATTGCGTATCTAGGGTTCTAGGATACAGATGATGGGTTTTAGGAGAATTTGTAAAGAAGGAAAAAATGTTGTACTTGGGCAGTTATTGGGGATGAAGAACCAAGAGTTGCTTTATATATCTGGGTTGTCCCACTGGGATGAGGGGAGTACAAGTGTAGTTTAGATGTAGTACATTTTTTTTTGGAACTTGTCATTGATTGGTATCATAAGCAAGTTGCCGTTGGGTTTTGCTAGCCGGTAAGCGCCGTTGGAAAATACGGTTTCCAAAGTGAACGGGCCCTCCCATTTAGTTTGGAATTTATCAACCTTCTTGTGAGTTATAACTACCGATCTTTTTATTGTTAAGACAAGGTCATCCACTTGAAATGTTCTCTGTTTTACCCATTTATTGAAGGTGCTAGGGGAATGTGTTTGACACAACTCTATGTGTTGTTGAGCTAAGAGTCATTTCTCGTCGAGTGCTTCCAATTTCTGTAACCGTCGGCGTTAGTTATCGTATGTGGTTAGTTGGTTGGAGAGAGCTACTCATAGTGAAGGTATTTGGATCTCGAGTGGGAGTACCGCCTCACTTCCGTATACTAAAACGAATGGCGTATTCTCAGTAGCTGTCCGGACTGTTGTACGATAGGCCCATAAACATTCACCCAGCTTCTCATTCCAGTCGCTTTGTTGGAAGACACAAATTTCTTGAGGAGCTTGATGACGGTTTTGTTGAACGCTTCTGCCAAACCATTTGCTGTGGGGTTTTATGCCATGGAGGCTACGTTTTAGATTCGGTTCTTGTCATAAAACCGATAGAAGGCGTGACTTGCAAACTGTGGACCATTATCGTGGATGATCCTACGCGACAAGCCAAAGCGATATATGACGTGATGTTAGACAAACTTAATCATGTTTGATGTTTTGACCCCAGCGAGTGGAATAACTTTTGTCCATTTGGAGAAGTAGTCAGTGATCGCCAAGATGAACCGATGTTATTTTGATGAGGGAGAATAGATTAGCATAATAATTTCTATTCCCCACACCTTAAATGATCAAGATACTACCGTTGGATGTAGAAACACAGATGGTTGGTGGATGAAGTCTGTGTGGATTTAGTATGCTTGGCACTTCCTCACATAATCGACAGCATCTACTACCATCGTCGCCCAATAGTAGCCCATTCTCTGAAGATGATCATATAGCTTTGAACCGGGTTGATGCGTCCTGCAGACGCCGTCGTGAGCTTCATGGAGGGCTTATACTTGGGTGGATATGGTACATCCCTTCACTCTATCGGGTATGGTTGTCACACGCTGAGATCACGGAGTGAGTCTTGATTGCTCATGGAATATAGGCGAGCCTAAAGTTCTCGGACCTCCCTCCTTGCTTCCTTCGCTTCATCTTCTGTCGAAGGTGCTGAGAAGCCAGGTAGGAGAGGATCACCGCCCGCGGGTGGAGCGATTGTATTTGAATCTTCGTTGGTCCCGGGGTCCAAATTTGCTTGACCAGAGGCCGTTACCGGCAGGAAGGCCATGTTTGCCTTGATTTACAGCATTGTATGGGTCAAAGCTTGCATTGATTCACCCATTGTATAGATCATGGCCTCGATCATCTTGAGAAGCTGCCGGTCACTGGGGCCTTCATGGTCGTCTCCGACCATGTATACCGTTCTCAAATAGGAAAAAATAGGGGGGGCAGTGGATGTCGTGCTCCCTATCTCATACCCTTATAGTGAGTAGTCTTCAAGGAGGGTAGGAGCCGTTGGGTCCTCCTCAAATTTGGTCGGGATGCTACCCCCAGATTAGAAGATTGGGTCATTATGGTGGGAGTAGCTACCTTCCGGGATCTCGGAGTCCGTTCCTTGGAAATCGTTGTCTCCTTGGAACATCGAGTTATCGCGTAAGTCCACGGGGACACTGCCCCCAGCTTGGGCCACCCCCAGGGGTTCTGAGGAAGAACTACCCCTAGGGGATGATAGCTTCTTCCTTGAGTGGGTTATCACAACCCGCACCCGATGTAAGGGTACAAGTCGAAAACAACGTCCAGCCTACGCCGCAGAATCGGAGGTAGAATATTGTCTGGATAATCTAACTAACAATATAATGAACCACCAATAATGATAATATACTCAATCACAGAACTAAGATGGAAATGATCATGAATTAGATAAAGAATATAATAGTCATAATACAACTCATAAGTCTAAAATAATACATCAATGAGTCTGAAGAAGTAACAAAATAAGCTGGAGACAAATCCAGTATAAAGGAATACTACGAAGCTACAACTCCCGGGTCAATTATCTCAGTTGGGATAAGTCCTTCCTGAGCCCGGGTCTCAGACTCTAAACCCACAACATCCTGAGATCCATAATAGGTAGGGTACCACTCCTCAGTGTCATCTGAAAAAATATATCCAGTCAGGAAAGGAGCAGAGTACATCTCTAACAACAGTTCTAATCAATGATAAAAACTACATAGCAGTAAATAGATGTGAATATACAAGATGCACAATAGATACGAGAGATACATACAATAAGGAAATACTGGAATAAATACAATAATGAACAATATGCCAATGAACAAGAATACTAATGACTAAGTGTGTGAGTACTAGCTTAACATGTGATTGGCTTGGGCAAGATGCAATAAGGCATGGCTAATCATACGTGCGGTGTTTGATCAACACTATTTAATAATCAGTACTTGATATAATAAGGGTATTGATCACATATCTATATTAATACTTCCCACCCATGACTGGTATAATAGATCCAACCATGGTATGCTATGGCACGAGATTCCCCAAGAAGATAGTTAGTCTTCCGAGAATCAGTGTCTATACATGTACAAGATAACCAATGAAACAATACTTGCACCATATATACCATATACAAAGGAATAACATCTCATGACGATATTCGAATATACCAATCCGTGTAACCATAGTGTCAAGAGAACATGGATATCTACACTAGATACAATGAACATAGAGGATATCATAAATGAGAAACTATCAGAGAATGTACTCGTCTGAAGTTCAAAGAATAGTCTCACAAATGTCAGACACGCTGCCTCGAAGACCTAGATATGGAATACAACATCAATACAAGGTTCCAAAAAGAGAATAAGTTAAACTAGTCAACTTCTAGGCCAAAAAGTCAATTCTAAGTCAAAAGTCAACTATGGTCAACTCTAAGTCAACTATGGTCAAACTATTGTCAACTATCTATTTCTAGGTTGCATAAACATAATACAAAAATATTGGGTCAGACACTAAAGTCTAAGCCAAGAAACCCACATCTTAAAAGTTAGGATACCGTATCTCCGGATACGTAATTCCCAAGGTAAAACATCAATAAAATAAATATCAAAGAATCATTTATAATAATATAGAATCACAATTACAACATTAAATCGGTACCGTGGTTTTGAACCAACTTGGTATCTCAACAATAATCACCAATTGATACTCAAACCCAATATCTTGGGTATTCTCAATTACCTTGGTCTCCACAAGGTAATATCCAATACCTTGTTTTATTAACTACCCATATATATATATTATATACTAAATATTATACATATAAAGAATTTAGCAAGTAATAATATATTACATCAATATTAATACATATATATATATATATACATATATATATATATATATTTATAAGTATATATTCACATATATATATATATAATCTGCCAACCGTCGCTGAAAACTGATATTCTGATACGCTACTTTTTAGTGACAGTTTCTGCCTGTCACTGAAGCTGCCATCGCTGTTGCTGCTGAATTCCCACTGTTGCTATTTTGGTGACGATTTACAACCGTCACCGAATCTGCTGTCGCTCCTGCTGCCTCTTCCCGCCGCTGCTGCTGCTTATTAATGACAGCAGCTACTGTCATTAATAGCGCTGATATATGCTACAGCGGCTACTGCTATTAAGTGACAGTAGCTGCTGTCACCAAAACTCCTGTCCCAAAAAACCTGTATATATATATATATATATATATATATATATATATATATATATATATATATATATATATATATATATATATAACTATACATACCCTCTCTTATTATTATGTACATATTTAATATATAGCAACAAGCACACACATACCTAAATATATTTTATAATATTCATCCATGCATATATATAAATAATCATATAGCAACTATATATAATATAATTATTCAATTAAAAATACATATATATATTGTAACAACTTATGTACATATTTACACATATCACACATATTATAACATATATATTTATATATGTAGAAGAATAATTATATAATATACATACACTCTTAGTACCTACATAATATAGATCTAGGATACAAGAAATACTATAATATATAGACTATAATACATACATAATATCTATATTTATATATATATGCACAATTACAAACTTCATAAATTAAGAGCACAATAATTAGATCTACATATAATTACACAACATATGGAGAGTATCACACCGTATCCCACTAGATCTAGGATACGCATGTGACATGAGTCTACCACACATTCAATTGTATCCCGAAGGACACAAACAAGTCACATATATTATTTATGAACAATAAGAAGTGTCAAATATAGATCTACCTATCCGTGTCAAAATACGACACGAACAAAGTCCCGTGTCGGAGGGAAAACCCCCAAAATAACACGTATCACCAAATTGTTAGAATACGACCTACACGAACCCAATTGTGGACACGACACTAGCCCAAACACATAAATACATGCCAAATTGATCTACAGGATCAATTGACACACACAACAAATGTCAATCTCGGAATTCCCCCAAAATTGACACAAAAGTACCATAACTTTCTCAATAGGCCTCCTATGAACACAAAACTAAATTCTATGGGTAGCCTATGCATATGGTTGATTTTCCATGGTTAAAACTCAGATTTAGAACTTAAATTAAGAGAAAAAACTGAATTGTACCTATTGGGGGATGAATTCCCAATGAAACCTCCAATTGAGATAAAATTGCCTCCAACTTGTAGATCCTTGCTCCTCTTTGTAGATCCTTTCTTCCTCCTTCTAGATCCTTGCTTCTCAAGTCTCTAATTGTGATTTGGGAAGGAATTGAAATAAAATTTGGTAGGAAAATGAAGTAGGAACGAAGGAATTTGGTATAGGGAAATTCTAGATCTAGTTTTGGAATGAAAATAGGAGAGAGAATTTCCCCCCTCTTTATTAATAGGCCGGCCTATATTTTCCCTCCCTCAAGTTATCATATAATATCTATTATACCCCTTGGGGCCTCTCATGAAGAAATAATTAAGGAATGAAGCATCTAGTCTAATGATTTAATTAATTTAATCCATCTCCTTAACAATGGGCTTTCTAAATGGGCTAAGTTCTAACCAATTAATTCATGTTGGTCCATAGGTCTAAACTAAACTAGTTAGGTCCACTAACACAAGTCCAAATTAAATAACTAACATCTAACAATAATTAAATAATACCACAAATAATTATTTATCATACACAATATTTAATTAAATATAAAATTACTAAAATATCCTTTCCTAAAAAATATGGTAGTGACAAGTCTACCCTCCTTAAAATAATTTTTTTCTCGAAATTCAAAGACGAAAACTACCCCCAGAAAATAACAAAACAGAACTAAAGAATCATAACTAACTATGAATGAACAGAACATAACTAGGAAATAATAAACCTCAAAGCACAAACAAATATGGATAACGCTCTCGCATTTTATCCTCTTTCTCCCAGGTAGACTCCCCCGGAGAGTGATGCCTCCATGCGACGTGCACCAAAGGAATAATCTGGTTCCTCAGCACCTTCTCTCTCCGATCCAGAATATCAACTGGCTGCTCTGGATAGCTAAGAGTAGGGCCCACCTCTATCTCCGAGTGATCCAATACATGACTAGGATCTGCCACGTATCGTCTCAACTGCGACATGTGAAACATGTTGTGCACTCTCTCCAAAGAAGGTGGCAAGTCTAGTCTATAAGCACCTGCACCGACCCTCTCTAGAATAATAAAATGTCCGATGAGTCACGGACTGAGCTTTCTGCCTCCACCAAAGCGAATTGTGCCTCGTGTCGGAGAAATACTCAAAAACACCAAACCACCCACCTAGAACAAAATACCACCTTAAGAACTTAATATATAACAAACAACCAAGAACAAGCACAAAACAAAAATCTAAACTATACCTCGAACTCCAAAGGTCTCCGTTGGCTATCGGCCCAATGACGCTGTCTGTCATGCGCCACTAAGTCTGTCTCTGATCAACTGAACCTTCTCTGCTGCATCCATAACCATATCTGGCCCAAGCAAAACTCTCTCTCCAACATCGTCCCAAGACAAAGGAGTACGACACCTCTGACCATACAGAGCTTCAAAAGGTGACATCTCTATACTGGCCTGGTAACTGTGGTTGTAAGCAAACTCTACTAAATGGAGATGGTCCTCCCAAGAACCCCCAAAATCTAGTACAAAAGTGCGCAACATATCCTCGAGAGTCTGAATAGTCCTCTCTGAGTGCCCATCTGTTTGGGGATGATATGCAGTACTGAACTTTAGTTGAGTGCCCAAACTCTCCTACAAACTCCTCCAGAAATAAAAACTAAAACGACTATCCCGATCTGAGACTATGCTGAAGGGAACTCCATGTATCCTAACGATCTTCCTCACAAACATTTCTGCCAGCTTCTCTGTAGACAAACCCACCTTGAAAGGCAAAAAGTGGGTCAACTTGGTTAACCTATCAACGATGACCCAAATCGTATCTTTCCCTCCTGGAGATCGTGGAAGTTCGGACACAAAATCCATATTAATGTGTTCCTACTTCCACTATGGAATGGGTAATGGCTGAAGTAAATCTCCTGGCCTCTGCCTCTCTACTTTTACCTGCTGGCACACTAAGCATCTGGATACAAACTGTGCTTCTTCCCTCTTCATGCAATACCACCACACACTCTCTTGCATATCCCGATATATCTTGTTAGCACCTGGATGCATGGAATACTGAGAGTGATGCACTTCCTGCAACACCTCCTCATATAGCTCCCCACTAGGCACACACAATCTAACTCTATGCCTCAAAGATCTATCCTCTGCAATAGTGAAATCATTCTCCAATCTTGCTCTCACCTGAGCTCTGATACTCCTCAGAGATATATCCTCATACTGTGCTACCTTGATCCTGTCCATCAAATCTGAGTGTATCTGTAATCCCCATATCTGTATAGCACAACCAGGAACAATTACCTCAATGCCCAAGCTCTCCAAGTCCTCCAACAAATATCAATCCTGCGTCAAGAACATAGCTACCGGATACCTGCTCAAAGCATCGGCAACTATATTAGCTTTTCCAGGATGATATTGCAAAGATACATCAAAATCCTTCATCAGTTCCAACCACCGACGCTGTCTCATGTTCAACTCCTTCTACGTGAAAACGTATTTCAAGCTTTTGTGGTCTTGGAAGATCTCCACACGCTCTCTGTATAAATAATATTTTCACAACTTCAGAGCGAAGATGACTGTTGCCAACTCCAAATAATGGGTAGGATAGTTCTTTTCATGAGGATACAATTGCCTAGATGCATAGGCAATCACTTTCCCATTCTGCTGAAGAACACAACCCAAACCTTTTCCCGATGCATCACTATAAATAATGAAACCTTCGGACCCTGATGGCAACGTCAAAATAGGAGCAGACGACAACCTCTTCTTCAACTCTGTAAAAGCAACCTGGCAATCCTCCGTCCAAATAAATGCCATATCCTTCCTTGTGAGTCTGGTCATCGGCTCGGCAATTCTCGAAAAATCTTGCGCAAACTTCTTGTAGTAGCTTGCCAATCACAAGAAACTCCTGATCTCTGCTACCAAACTCGGGGTCTCCCAAGATTCTACTGCTGCGATCTTCTTCGGATCAACTGAAATACCATCACCACTCACAAAATGCCCCAAGAATTCCATCTTGTCTAAGAAAAACTCATATTTGGACAACTTTCCATACAACTTCTCCTTCCTCAGTACATCCAACACAATCCTCAAATGCTCCTCATGCTCCTGCGGTGTCCTCGAGTATATGAGTATGTCGTCGATGACTGTCACCCCCACTTTTTGGATTAGGAGTATTTTCGTCTTTTCGTAATTAATGAGTAAATGATTGCATGGTAATCAATTTTATTTAATTTACGGTGACCTTAATTGATTGTTGCACTTTATCGTTATTCGATAACTAGGACGCTACGCTAGCTTTGTCTTCCATCAGATTCGCACCCTTGTCCTAGACACGCGAGACCGTTAATCGATGCTTGTGTCCCACGTAAATCCAGCCTCTGTATTTCTATTTAATTGTAGAACGCCTCCTTGCATTTAATTTTAATTAAGCAAATAATAAACCTATTTCATGCAATTTCCGAATTTTATTAAACCATTCGAACCCTAGCCCATTGGAATATCTCCATAATAAGCCAAGGCCTTTTCCTAGTATTGACCAAAGTCAACATATTCTAGGTCAAACCCACACCTTTGTATATAAATATATATCATCCTATTTATTCCTTCCCCTTAAACCAAAACCTAATACTCCCAGCCGACATCCCCTCTTCACCCTACTGTTCACCGCCGAAAACCCGACGTGAACTCGCCGGAGCCGAGCAGTCTGAGCCGACCACCACCCTACTATCGACCTCCTCCACGCTGAACGAAGCCCGACTGTCCGCTGGAGCGCCGTACGACGCCGTTGACCGAGGTTCCTGCCCGAAGCCGCACGACCGCTGCACAGACCGCACGACCGCTGTACCCGACCGGAGCAACCCTTCCGACTCGACGACGCCGCGACACGCACGTCTCATTCCCGCGCTCAGGTTCGAATCCCCTCTCGCGTACGTATACGCGTACATGCACACGCGTATTCCTCCTTGTATGCATGCGTATAATTAGCTATGATAGTATACACGTATCGTATGATGGTAGATTGGTGTGTTTGTATGTACATATTATATATCTATATGAATATAAACCAAATTAGTATATATGTATGGTACATGTATTAGTATAGGGTTAAATGTATTTTGGCGTATATATATGGTATCTCTCAATTAGTATAAATACATATATATATACGTATTGTATACACCTCCCTAGTATATGCTTAATATATATATAAAGTATTAATTCTATTTAAAGTATATATATACATATATCTATTATTTTGTAACTAATGGATATTATGAATAAGTTAGATCATATTATGTATTATGTATTATATATACTAGATGACTTGAATGTAACCACGGATACCCCGTAATTACATTAACCTGTGACCATGTAGAAGGTTAGCAGACTGCCATATATACACCGACGTACTGGCAAGACCCGTATCATCGACTGTCTATTATGCACAGCAACAACAGACGTGACCACCCTAGTATAGCCTGTTGAGATCATTATGTTGATTGTGAGCTAGAGTATTGTCTGATGAAGTATTGTATTATATGGTATTTCTATAGGACTGTTGGATCATCCAGACGACACCTTGGAACTCGGACAGTGGTATTGCCAGCTAAGGACCACAGGCGAGTACATTCTCTGACAGTTTCCATTATGTTGATTATCTCTATAATTTTTGTTATATAGCGTACATGACTCTGACACTGTTGTTTACACGAGTTAGCATCATTGAGACCTGTCACGAGGAGTCGTGATTGGAATCCATCGTGCTAGCTGGGGAAAACGGGGAAATATTAGTAGCTTATGTGATCATATCCAACCTTACATGCAGCATTAGCTCACCCACACCTCACGTCGGTGCAGCCTTACCCTTACATGCCTCATCGCTGTTACATCTGGTTAGCCTGACCTATTGGGGATGACCGCTAATCAATGTAATGAGTCATATAGTCCCAAGCCGATCACATGATATACTGATGTTTCACACACTTAGTTAGATGATTCTTGACATGCATCTCTAGTATATTGATCTAGCGTCTCTACATGTTCTAGTTATTGCTCTTGTACACACCTACATACCAGTTCATTATTCTTGCGTGTACTTATAGTTCTATTCATTGTTAGATGCATATTGATGATGATGTTCTAGTACTTTATTCCAGTATTTCTATTCCAGTATTTCTATTTGCCAGTATTTCATATCTGTCTTGTATTTCTTTATACTGTGTTATAGTTTTTGTCAATATATGTGGAACTGCTGTTAGAGGTGTATTTTCGTTCCAATCCTGACTGGATATTTTTTCCAGAGAATCTTGAGGATTTCTGTACCACGCACTACGGACCAGGTATAGATGCAGACTATGCACCAAAGATCCTAGAGGAGACCATGCCTCTAGATAAAGTATTGCCTACAGCTATCTAGATAGTATTTTTTATGCTTGAGACCTATGGAGGTTATTTCAGTTTATGTTTAGACTTATGTTAAGTTTAATTGGAGACTTGTGTTGGATAACTAGACTATGAGTTATCTTTATGTTTGAGACATGGTATTTAATTATGTCATTTCCTTTTATCTTTTATCGTGCCTTATAGTTGTTGTGATTGAGTTACCTTGTGAGACTATTGTGAGATGCATATTGACCTCCTTATGGAGATGGATATCATTGACAGGTGTTTAGCTATATAGTGTTACTGTGACCTAGACAGCGTTCTACCGCCGATGCTGTGGCGTAGGCTGGACGTACCCACGCTCTCGTGCCCCTATACCGGGTGCGGGTCGTGACACGTTTTTAGTGGTGGCCCATGCAGGTCTAGTTTCGCAAGTTATACGTTATCGTGGTAGTGCGACAACTTAGTTGTACTGCTGCGAGCCTGTGCTAGGATATAGGAAATATGATCTAGGATGAGAATATGCTCAATCACACTAGGAAATTCTGAACTTTATATTGTTATTCTAATGGATTGCTTCCTTTAGCACTTTAGTGTCCTTCCTTGATAATATCATATCTATCACCTTAATTGATTCTTTGATCTGTATTCAGGATGTCGCCGAATAATAGATCTATGAGAATGGGAGCAGCCAATTCAGAGAGGACTGCCACCTCTCAACCTGACGAACAGATACCTGGAGATCCTCCTACATCTCCTGTTCGTGTGGGAGTGTCTGCAGCTAACGGGATTCCTCCTCCACCTATACAGAGGATTGACCCAGCTATGACAGACAACCTTCCACCACCACCGACACCGATTCCCGGGGGAGTGCCCACTGACGGGGCACAGATGTTCGCACTGATGCAGGGCATACTAGAGGCCCAGAGAGTAACAGAAGAGGCTCAACTTGTTCAAGCTGAAGCTCAGAGAATGCAAGCAGAAGAACACCAGGCGCAGACCGAACTGATGAGAGAGAGCATGGAGAATGCTCATCAGGTGACTCTCTAGGCTGTGGAGAGAGTAGCACGACAACCGCAACATCAAGGTCAACAACAACAGAGGCCCGGTACCATAGTGGACTTTAAGAGGATGATGCCTCGAGAGTTCAAAGGCACAGAAGGAATACTATATGCTGACGAATGGTTAGAAGACATAGAGAGGAATCTGCGCTTATCACAGATTCCAGAGATTCTTCAGATAGAGGCCACTGGCAGTCAGATATTTGATATCGTACTGACGTGGTATCGTATAGAGCCGAGACTCGCCGCTGAAGGACTTACTTGGGAGGACTTTAAGGAACTCTTTAAAGAGAAATTCTTTCCTGACGTAGCCTTGGGAGCATTAGAAAGTCAGTTCCATGACTTAGTCCAAGGAGGCATGTCAGTCGAAGAATATGCTGCAGAGTTTTGTTGATTGAGTTGATTTGCGCCTTCGATGGTTCGAGACCCAGGAGACAGAGCTCAGAAATTCAGGAAGGGATTAAACAGGGAGATCAAGTCTAGTACTTCGGGACGACGTACTGCTACATTTGATGGTATTCTGATGGATGCCCAGATTGCCGAAGACGACTTGGACCTCAGGCCCAAGAGAGGACGCGATACATCTGGAGCAACATGAGGTAACACAGGACCAGCCAAGCGCCCACACTTTCAACAACAAAGGCTGTACCAACAACAACACTAGCAACAACACCAGCAACAGCACCAGCAACAACACCAGCAGCAACACCAACAATAGGCACCAGGTCGAGGACATGCTCAACAACAACAACCACAAAGACATAATCAACTCGTTGCCCCATGTTCATATTGCAGAAAGATGGGACATACAAGAGACATCTGCAAAAAAAGGTTGGGCACTTGCTTATCGTGTGGATCGGCAGCACATCAGCTGAGGGACTGCCCAGCTATTCAGACTCGCCAAGGAGGAGGAGCAGCTCAGAGAGGGCCAGCCAGAGCACCTATTGTACCAGGAGGCCAGCAGAGAGGACCTCCACTTCCATCACAGCAGGAGAGGTTTGCTAAGCAACAGCAACAGTAGAGAGGAGCACCACAGGAACGAGCTTACGCCATGACTACTAAGGAGGCCGAGCCAGCTGGAGACGTGATTTCAGGTTCAGTTTTACTCAATTCTATTCCAGCACTTGCATTATTTGATTCTGGCGCTTCCCATAGTTTCGTATCTGTGTCTTATTCCCTTAAGCATTATTTAGAAACGGAACCATTAGATAGGACTTGCAAGATAACGACAGGAGGAGGCATTATCCTAGTCTGTGATTGTTGTAAGGATCGAAGAGTGTCATTGGAAGGCCGAGAGTTGAGCGTGAGTTTACTCGTCATGCCACTTCCGAAATACGATATTGTACTCGAAATGGACTGGTTAGGTAAATACCATGCTTCTATAGATTATCACGGAGGAAGAGTAGTATTTCGACCACCAGGAGAGCCAGAGTTTGAGATTGCCAGAGGAGCAGAGGAGCGGAGCAGAGGCACTTTTTGCGGAGCCAGGGTGGAAGAAGAAAAGTTATCGCATCCACTTATAGCAGAGTTCCTGGATGTATTTCCAGAGGAGTTGCCAGGTTTGCCACCAGACAGAGACGTTGAGTTCTTTATAGACTTGATACCAGGAGCGGAGCCTATTTCGCAACATGTCTATAGAGTTAACAACAACGAGTTGGTAGAACTAAAGAAACAACTTGAGGAGCTGCAAGACAAAGATTTTATTAGATCCAGTTCATCGCCATGGGGTGCACCGGTATTATTTGTACCGAAGAAGGATGGCACGGTACGTATGTGTATCGATTATAGAGCTTTGAATAACCTCACTATCAAAAACAAATACCCGCTGCCGAGGATAGATGATCTTTTCGATCAATTGAGCGGAGCGAAGGTATTTTCAAAAATAGACTTGAGGTCAGGCTATCACCAGGTGAAAGTGAAGAAAGAAGACATACCAAAGACCGTCTTTCAAACCAGATATGGATAATTTGAATTTACAGTAATGCCATTTGGTTTAACCAATGCACCAGCAGTATTTATGAACTTGATGAACAAGGTGTTCCACCAGTACCTTGACAAGTTCGTAGTGGTGTTTATCGACAACATTCTAGTATATTCAAAAACCCCAGAAGAGCATGAAGAGCACCTGAGAATAGTCTTAGAAACTCTCAGGAGAGAGAAATTGTACTGGAAGCTTTCAAAGTACGTGTTCTTTTTGACAAGGTTGAATTTCTTGGACATATGGTAACGGGTGACGGAATTTCAGTTAACCCAAAGAAGATAGAGGCAGTGAAGTCATGGGCTACCCCCAGTACGGTAGCTGAAATCAGGAGCTTTCTCGGACTAGCAGGATACTACAGAAGATTTGTACAAGACTTCTCCAAGATTGCAGAGCCAATGACTAGGCTGACCAAGAAGGATGTGGAATTTGTCTGGACAGAAGAATGTCAAGCCGCATTCGATGAGCTGAAGAGGAGATTGACGACAACACCAGTTTTGAAGTTGCCATCAGGGACAGGTGGATTCACTATCTACAGTGATACTTCAGGAAAAGGGTTGGGATGCGTTCTTCAACAACACGGGAAAGTAATTGCCTATGCTTCAAGACAATTACGCCCTCATGAAAAGAACTACCCCACTCATGATCTGGAGTTAGCGACAGTTATCTTTGCCCTAAACCTGTGGAAGCACTATCTGTACAGAGAGCGTATGGAGATCTTCACAGACCATAAGAGCTTAAAGTACGTGTTTACACAGAAGGAGCTGAATATGAGACAGAGGAGGTGGTTAGAATTGATGAAAGACTTTGATATCTCATTACAGTATCATCCAGGAAAAGCCAACGTAGTCGCGGATGCCTTAAGCAGGTACCCAATAGCTATGTGTTTGATTTCGGATAGACACTTATTAGCTGATCTTGAGAGCTTGGAAATTGAGGTATTAGTTCCAGGAGCTGAGATTCAGATGTGGGGACTGCAGATTCAATCAGAGCTGATAGACAGAATTAGAGTTGTACAGTACGATGATGAGACTCTAAGGAATATTAGGGCACAAGTTCAGGCAGGATTGATAAACGATTTCACTATTGCAGATGATGGATCCTTACGACATGGCACGAGGATGTGTGTGCCAAGTGGAGAGTTGCGCGAAGAAGTTTTACAGGAGGCACACCGCTCTCAAGACTCGATCCATCCCGGAGCCAACAAGATATATCGAGATTTGAGGAATCATGTATGGTGGTATGGTATGAAGCGCGAAGTAGCACGCTTCGTATCCCGATGTTTAGTGTGCCAACAGGTGAAAGCAGATCGACAGAGGCCGGGGGATTGCTTCAACCTTTACCCATTCCAGAATGGAAGTGGGAGCACGTGACTATGGACTTCGTTTCGGGACTTCCTCGTTCTCCAGGAGGAAAGGACGCAATTTGGGTCATCGTGGATAGGTTGACCAAATCAGCCCACTTCTTACCTTTTAAAGTGGGTACTTCGACGGAGAAGCTAGCAGAGATGTACGTACAGCAGATTATCAAATTATATGGAGTTCCTGTGAGTATTGTCTCAGATCGGGATAGTCGTTTCACTTCCCATTTCTGGAGGAGCCTGCTGTCTAGCTTGGGCACTCAGCTCAAGTTCAGTACCGCATATCACCCTCAGACAGACAGGCAGTCTGAAAGGACTATTCAGACTCTCGAAGATATGCTATACACTTGCGTATTGGATCTCGGAGGTTCTTGGAGGATCATCTACACTTGGTAGAGTTTTCTTACAATAATAACAACCAGGCCAGCATTGAGATATCACCATTCGAGGCTTTATACAGACGGAGGTGTTGTACCCCTTTATCTTGGGATGATGTTGGAGAAAGAGCCTTGTTAGGACCAGAAATAGTCGTGGATGCAGCAGAAAAGGTGAAGCTTATCTGAGACAGACTGCGAGTGGCGCAGGACAGACAGCAACATTGGGCAGATAGCAACCGTAGACCCCTAGAGTTTCAGGTAATTGTTTGATTTGTTTTGTTTGGTTTGTGATTGCTTTGTTTAGGTTGCGTGATTAGATCGTTGTTCTAGGTTGGCGATTTGGTGTTCCTACGGATTTCTCCGACACGGGGCACGATTCGTTTCGGCAAAGGAGGAAAGCTTAGTCCACGATACATCGGGCCCTTCAGTATTCTTGCAAGGGTCGGTGCAGTAGCCTATAGACAAGACTTGCCGTCTTCTCTAGATGGAGTGGATAACGTGTTCTACGTGTCGCAGCTGAGACGGTACGTGGCAGATCCTAGTCACGTATTAGATCACTCGGAGATCGAAGTTGGACCGACACTCAGCTATCCTGAACAACCGGTAGAGATCTTGGATCGTAGAGAGAAGATATTGCGGAACCAGACTATTCCCTTGGTTCGCGTTGCGTGGAGAAATCACTCTCCAGAAGAATCAACTTGGGAGAGAGAGGACGAGATGCGCGAGCGGTATCCATATCTCTTCGAGACTTGAGGTATAATTCATAAATTGATTGCTTGTTCTTGTGATAGTTATTTTAAATTTTGAGGATAAAATTCTTTAAGGAGGGTAGACTTGTCACCCCCACTTTTTGGATTAGGGATATTTTCATCTTTTCGTAATTAATGAGTAAATGATTGCATGGTAATCAATTTTATTTAATTTACGGTGACTTTAATTGATTGTTGCACTTTATCGTTATTCGATGACTAGGACGCTACGCTAGCTTTGTCTTTCATCAGATTCGCACCCTTGTCCTAGACACGCCAGACCGTTAATCGATGCTTGTGTCCCACGTAAATCCAGCCTCTGTACTTCTATTTAATTATAGAACGCCTTCTTGCATTTAATTTTAATTAAGCAAACAATAAACCTATTTCCTGTAATTTCCGAATTTTATTAAACCATTCGAACCCTAGCCCATTGGAATATCTCCATAATAAGCCAAGGCCTTTTCCTAGTATTGACCAAAGTCAACATATTCTAGGTCAAACCCACACCTTTGTATATAAATATATATCATCCTATTTATTCCTTCCCCTAAAACCAAAACCTAATACTCCCAGCCGACATCCCCTCTTCACCCTACTGTTCACCGTCGGAAACCCGACGTGAACTCGCCGGAGCCGAGCAGTCTGAGCCGACCACCACCCGACTATCGACCTCCTCCACGCTGAACCAAGCCCGACAGTCCGCTGGAGCGTCGCACGACGCCGTCGACCGAGGTTCCCGCCCGAAGCCGCACGACCGCTGCACAGACCGCACGACCAATGTACCCGACCGGAGCAACCCTTCTGACTCGACGATGCCGCGACACACACGTCTTATTCCCGCACCCAGGTTCGAATCCCCTCTCGCGTACATATACGCGTACATGCACACGCGTATTCCTCCTTATATGCATGCGTATAATTAGCTATGATAGTATACACGTATCGTATGATGGTAGATTGGTGTGTTTGTATGTACATATTATATATCTATATGAATATAAACCAAATTAGTATATATGTATGGTACATGTATTAGTATAGGGTTAAATGTATTTTGGCGTATATATATGGTATCTCTCAATTAGTATAAATACATATATATATACGTATTGTATACACCTCCCTAGTATATGCTTAATATATATAAAGTATTAATTCTATTTAAAGTATATATATACATATGTCTATTATTTTGTAACTAATGGATATTATGAATAAGTTAGATCATATTATGTACTATGTATTATATATACTAGATGACTTGAATGTAACCACGGATACCCCGTAATTACATTAACCTTTGACCATGTAGTAGGTTAGCAGACTGACATATGTACACCGATGTACTGGCAAGACCCGTATCATCGACTGTCTGTTATGCACAGCAACGACAGACGTGACCACGCTAGTGTAGCCTGTTGAGATCATTATGTTGATTGTGAGCTAGAGTATTGTCTTATGAAGTATTATATTATATGGTATGTCTATAGGACTGTTGGATCATCCAGACGACACCTTGGAACCTGGACAGTGGTATTGCCAGCTAAGGACCACAGGCGAGTACATTCTCTGACAGTTTCCATTATGTTGATTATCTCTATAATTTTTGTTATATAGCGTATATGACTCTGACACTGTTGTTTACACGAGTTAGCATCATTGAGACCTGTCACGAGGACTCATGATTGGAATCCATCGTGCTAGCTGGGGAAATCGGGGAAATATTAGTAGCTTATGTGATCATATCCAACCTTACATGCAGCATTAGCTCACCTACACCTCACGTCGGTGCAGCCTTACCCTTACATGCCTCATCGTTGTTACATCTGGTTAGCCTGACCTATTGGGGATGACCGCTAATCAATGTAATGAGTCATATAGTCCCAAGCCGATCACATGATATACTGATATTTCACACACTTAGTTAGATGATTCTTGACATGCATCTCTAGTATATTGATCTAGCGTCTCTACATGTTCTAGTTATTGCTCTTGTACACACCTACATACCAGTTCATTATTCTTGCGTGTACTTGTAGTTCTATTCATTGTTAGATGCATATTGATGATGATGTTCCAGTACTTTATTATAGTATTTCTATTCCAGTATTTCTATTTGCCAGTATTTTATATCTGTCTTGTATTTCTTTACACTGTGTTATAGTTTTTGTCAATATATGTGGAACTGCTGTTAGAGGTGTATTTTCGTTCCAATCCTGACTGGATATTTTTTTCAGATAATCTTGAGGATTTCTGTACCACGCACTACGGACCAGGTATAGATACAGACTATGCACCAGAGATCCTAGAGGAGACCATGCCTCTAGATGAAGCATTGCCTACAGCTATCTAGATAGTATTTATTTATGCTTGAGACTTATGGAGGTTATTTCAGTTTATGTTTAGACTAATGTTAAGTTTAATTGGAGACTTGTGTTGGACAGCTAGACTGTGAGTTATCTTTATGTTTGAGACATAGTATTTAACTATGTCATTTTCTTTTATCTTTTATCGTGCCTTATAGTTGTTGTGATTGAGTTACCTTGTGAGACTATTGTGAGATGCATAATGACCTCCTTATGGAGATGGATATTATTGACAGATGTTTAGCTATATAGTGTTACTGTGACCTAGACAACGTTCTACCATCGATGCTGCGGCGTAGGCTGGACGTACCCACGCTCTCGTGCCCCTATACCGGGTGCGGGTCGTGACAATGACACCACCACGAACTTGTCAAGGTACTGGTGGAACACCTTGTTCATCAAGTTCATAAATACCGTCGGTGCATTAGTCAAACCAAACGGCATCACCAAAAACTCGTACTGACCATACCGAGTTCTAAAAGCAGTCTTCGGTATGTCCTCCGGCTTCACTTTCACCTGATGCTAGCTTGATCTCAAATCTATCTTTGAAAACACCTTCGCACCACTCAACTGATCAAACAGATCATCAATCCATGGCAAAGGATACTTATTCTTGATAGTGATATTATTCAAAGCCCTGTAATCAATGCACATGCGTACCGATCCATCCTTCTTCTGTACAAATAATACCGAGGCTCCCCATGGTGAAGAACTCGATCTGATAAACCCCTTATCCTGCAATTCGTCCACCTGCTCCTTTAACTCGACCAGCTCGCTGTTGTTTACTCTATAGACATGCTGCAAAATTGGTTCTGCACCTGGCACCAAGTCTATAGAAAATTTAATATCTCGATCTGGCGGCAATCCTGGCAATTCCTCAGGAAACAAATCCAAGAACTCTGCTATCAACGGATGTTGCAACTCCTTGTCTTCCACCATAGCTCTACAAATAATGCATTCTTCCTGCTCTGCAGCTCCTCTAGCAAACTCGAACTCTGGCTCTCCTGGCGGACCAACATAACTCTACCTCCTCTATAATCTATGCTACCACGGTGCCTACTCAACCAATCCATCCTGAGTACAATGTCATAGTTCAGAAGTGGCATTATAAGTAGACACGTACTCAACTCTCAGCCTCCAAGAGTAACTCTCCGATCCTTGCAAATATCATTAACCAGGATAATGCCTCCCCCGGTCATGATCTTGCAAGTCTTAAGCAAAGACTCAGCTACCAAACCCTGCTTCAGAGCAAAAGAAACAGATACAAAACTATGAGAAGTACCACTATCAAACAAAGCTAATGCTAGAATAGAATCAATATGGCATATGATGTATGACATTCAAGGAAAGGACAGTTTAAGAGATCAAGTATCAATATCAAAGGAGAATAGTTGAATCAAAAGAATTTTCCTAGGTGTGATTGAGTATGTCAACCTATATCGTATATCCTATCGCAGGCTCGCAGTAGTACAACTAAATTGTTGCACTACCACGACATCACATACTTTGTGAAGCTAGACCTGCATGGGACACCACTAAAAATATATCACGACCCGCACCCGATGTAAGGGTACAAGTCGGAAACAACGCCCAGCCTACGCCGCAGAATCAGAGATAGAACGCTGTCTGGATAATCTATCTAACAATATAATGAACCACCAATAATGATAATATACTCAATCACAGAACTAAGATGGAAATGATCACGAATCAGATAATGAATATAATAGTCACAATACAACTCATGAGTCTAAAATAATACATCAATGAGTCTGAAGAAGTAACAAAATAAGATGGAGACAAATCCAGTATAAAGGAATACTACGAAGCTACAACTCCCGGGTCAACTGTCTCAGTTGGGATAAGTCCCTCCTGAGCCAGGGTCTCAGACTCTAAACCCACAACATCATGAGGTCCATAATAGGTAGGGTACCACTCCTCAGTATCATCTGGAAAAATATATCCAGTCAAGAAAGGAGCAGAGTACATCTCTAACAGCAATTCTAATCAATGATAAAAACTATGTAGCAATAAATAGATGTGAATATACAAGATGCACAATAGATACAAGAGATACATACAATAAGGAAATACTGGAATAAATACAATAATGAACAATATGCCAATGAACAAGAATACTAATGACTAAGTGTGTGAGTACTAGCTTAACATATGATCGGCTTGGGCAAGATGCAATACGGCCTGGCTAATCATACGTGCGGTGTATGATCAACAGTATTCAATAATCAGTACTTGATACAATAGGGGTATTGATCACATATCTATACTAATACTCCCCACCCACGACTAGTATAATAGATCTAACCACGGTATGTTATGGCACAAGATTCCCCAAGAAGATAGCTAGTCTTTCCGAGAATCAGTGTCTGTACATGTACAAGATAACCAATGAAACAATACTTGCACCATATACACCATATACCAAGAAATAATATCTCATGACGAGATCCGGATATACCAATCTGTGTAAGCATAGTGTCAAGAGAACATGGATATCTACACTAGATACAATGAACATAGATGATATCATAAATAAGAAACTATCAGAGAATGTACTCGCCTGAAGTCCAAAGAATAGTCTCACAGATGTCTGACACGGTGCCTTGAAGACCTAGATATGGAATACAATATCAATACAAGGTTCCGAAAAGAGAATAAGTTAGACTAGTCAACTTCTAGGCCAAAAAGTTAATTCTAAGTCAAAAGTCAACTATGGTCAACTCTAAGTCAACTATGGTTAACTATCTATTTCTAGGTTGCATAAACATAATACAAAAATATTGGGTCAGACACTAAAGTCTAAGCCAAGAAACCCACAACTTAAAAGTTAGGATACCGTATCTCTGGATACGTTATTTCCAAGGTAAAACATCAATAAAACTAATATCAAACAATCATTTATAATAATATAGAATCATAATTACAAAATTAAATAGGTACCGTAGTTTTGAACCAACTTGGTATCTCAACAATAATCACCAATGGATACTCAAACCCAATATCTTGGGTATCTCCAATTACCTTGGTCTCCACAAGGTAATACCCAATACCTTGTTATATTAACTACCCGTATATATATATATTATATACTAAATATTATACATATAAAGAATTTAGCAATAATAATATATTACATAAATATTAATACATACATACATATATATACATATATATATATATATATATATATATATATATATATATATATATATATATATATATATAATATGCCAACCGTCGCTGAAAACTGTGCTAAAAACGGATATTCTGATACGCTGCTTTTTAGTGACAGTTTTTGCCTGTCACTGAAGCTGTCGTCGCTGCTGCTGCTGAATTCCCACTACTGCTGCGATTTTGGTGACGATTTACAACCATCACCGAATCTGCTGTCGCTGCTGCTGCCTCTTCCCGTCGCTGCTGCTGCTTATTAATGACAGCGGCTGCTGTCATTAATGGCGCTGATAAATGCTACAACGACTGCTGCTATTAAGTGACAGTAGCTACTGTCACCAAAACTCATGTCGCTAAAAACCTGTAAATATATATATATATATATATATATATATATATATATATATATATATAACATATATATATATATTACATATATTAACATATATATATAACACCAAAATAAATATATATATATATATATCTATATATAATAACTATACATACCCTCTTCTATTATTATGTACATATTTAATATATAGCAACAAGCACACACATACCTAAATATATTTTATAATATTCATCTAAGCATATATATAAATAATCATATAGCAACTATATATAATATAATTATTCAATTAAAAATACATATATATATATATATATATATATATATATATATATTGTAACAATATATGTACATATTTACACATATCACACATACTATAACATATATATTTATATATGTAGAAGAATATTTACATAATATACATACACTCTTAGTACCTACATAATATAGATCTAGGATACAAGAAACACTATAATATATACACTATAATACATACATAATATCTATATTTATATATATATATGCACAATTACAAACTTCATGAATTAAGAGCACAATAATTAGATCTACATATAATTATACAACATATGGAGAGTATCACACCGTATCCCACTAGATCTAGGAGACGCATGTGACACGAGTCCACCACACATCCAATTGCACCCCGAATGACACAAACAAGTCACATATATTATTTATGAACAATACGAAGTGTCAAATATAGATCTACGTGTCCGTGTCAAAATACGACATGTACAAAGTTTTGTATCGGAGGAAAAACCCCTAAAACAACATGTATCACCAAATTGTTGGGATACGACCTACACGTACCCAATTATGGATATAACACTAGCCCCAAACACATAAACAAATTCTAAATTGATCTATAGGATCAATTGAGACACACAACAAATGTCAATCTCGGAATTCTCCCAAAATTGACATAAAAAGTACCATAACTTTCTCAATATGCCTCCTATAAACACAAAACCAAATCCTATGGGTAGCCTATATATATGGGTTGATTTTCCATGATTAAAAATCATATTTAGAACTTAAATTAAGGGAAAAAACTGAATTGTACCTATTAGGAGATGGATTTCCAATGAAACCTCCAATTGAGATAAAATTACCTCCAACTTGTTGATCCTTGCTCCTCTTTGTAGATCCTTGCTTCCTCCTTCTAGATCCTTACTTTTCAAGTCTCTAATGGTGATTTAGGAAGGAATTGAAATAAAATTTGGTAGGAAAATTGTCATGCCCCAGTCCCAAAATATCGAGGGACTAGCCACGTGGCAATGGCCAACAGCACACACTAATGGGCAAATCCAATTTAATGGACCCATCCATGTATACTTAAGCTGTAAAATAATAATAAAGGTATACTAAATATGTCACAATCTAATCTCATCCATGGAAGATAAATATGATCAACTACATAATGAAATAACCAACAACAAGTCTCAATGAAGTAAATCGGGGAACAAACCGATATAAGTCTGATACACTGGTTCAACAGACCAGAAACAAAAGAGTCTAATAAAAGCAAATACTGAGTATGGATAACAGATACTCAAGAGAAATCCTCAGCCATCACCTCGTCCTCAGGGATTGGTTCAGCTCCAAGGTCAGCTCCTGCTCCTGCTTCTGCTCCTGCCCCGTATACCTCGGGATAGAATTCCTCTGCTAAACCTGGGGACATAATCCGAAATCCAGGTCCTCAGGGGACATAGCAAGGTACAAAATAACACAAGCCAAAATAAATGCAGTGCAATAGTAAATGAAACAAATAGGGTAACTATGTAACCATCTATGTAAAATGCAAGTGAGAGCATCACTAGTACTCAGGCTGAGACCGCTACAAGCTCTGTGTTGGGGAGCCGGTAGCAGTAATATCACGTAATGTGCCTAGTTCTGATGTAGAGTCTACAGTCTCACAATAATAAATACATATATAAAAATAGCCTGTAGCCTGTGTGTCTCTTCCCACCAAATGTAATCACACGTCTCATGTCCACAACGTCTCATGTCCATGTCACGCAAGATCATAACTAATGCAGCAAGTCATATGATAGCTATGAATATAATGTCTATGTCACAAACCCTGTAGCCTATACAGAATCACCATAAATATCTTAGGAAGATTCTATCTCATGAATAGTGTCAGGTGTCCTGGGTATGACGTACTTGATGATGCAAGCACGAGAATGTAGAGGGTCTCGATATCCATCTCTAGGTAACATTACACAACTCTGCGTACGGTGTTGGCACCCGAATATTATTCAGACGCTAAATAATATCACACGGTCCTAGGTTGAACCGATACAACCTATAAATAAATCAAGGAAATGATATGTAACAAGAACTGCAAAGTTGGCAAGGTACACTTGCCTAGAATACCAACAGCTGCTCCGGTATCAGCGGAATCTATAGGTACTCCTCTAAAAGCTGTAATAAATATTATCATCAGGTTCAGAAGATATCAAATAGCTAAAATTGTCTGTCCATAAGTCCAATTTGGACAGAGGGGCAAAATTGACCGTTTCTGGTCAAAGTGGGGTCCACATGTGGCTACAAGTCTACAAGTCCAGAACGACGATACGAACCCAACGGAATTTTCAGAATTGGATTCTGATGAGCCGATCACAAAATCGCCCATCAGGTGGAGCCGTAGGGCCCCGATACACGATTTTGTCAACGTTCTCAGAATCGAACCAAACTTGGGTCACAGGACGAACGTATTGCTACGAGTCCGATAGTGCAACTTTTGTTTCGATACAATGTGTGTACACAAAGTTACAATAAGTTCCAGAATAGGACCGATACGGGGTGTTGTCGACGGATACGCATTAATTTTGGTGTGCACGCACATCCAAATCAACTTTTGCAAAATCCCACACATCCGTATTAATGGCGCGCACCTTTCGGTGAAGTCCACACAGGAGCAAGTCATCCCGTTTAGCGGGGCGCACCCAGTTCCGAAGAAAAATAGGGTAATTATTTTCCTAATTTTGGGTCCAGTTTGCGATCTCCACAAGATGCGATACCCCAAGCGAGTTACACGGGTGTCTAGAGGGTCACACAGTCTACGCGTCACATCAGACGAAATGTGAAACGGGACAGCGATGAGAGATATACAGCCACCTGAACAGGGCTCCGAAGAAGGCCAAAACTATGGGTTTCTGTGAGGCGGCGCGACGCGTCACGACCGACTAGGGCACGACGGCTAGGGTTGACGGAAGCGGCGCTGCCGCTACTGGTCTCGGTAGAGCTCGGGGTCGACTCACCTGGGTGCTAGGGTTACTCGGGTACCGGAGAGCAGAGGAGATGGCGAAGGATGGAGTCGGCCGGGGCTGGCAGTGGTGGAGACTGATGGAGGCTGTGGTGGGCGTAGGGAGGCAGGGGTTGTCGACACTGGAGACGTTGGCGAGGGCGTCGGGAGGCGGCGGAGCTCGGGGCAGAGCTGGTTGTGGTGGAGAGAAGGGGATAGGGCGGTAGCGGTGACGGAAGGGAAGAGGGAGGTGGTTTATATAGGGAAGTGGAGAGGGAGAAGGGAGCGGGGAGACCGGAGCAGTGGGGGGACGTGGGGCCGGGAACCGCGGGCGGAGCTGGGACTTGCCGGCGGAGGCGCGGGCGGCCGGAAATCGCGGGGACGGGCGCTGTCGTGCGGGTGAGGGATCGTGGTGAGGGGCGGGTCGGGTTCGGGTCGGGTCTGATCCGATCCGACCTGTTAGGTTCAGGGTTGGGTTTAGGCCGGTCCGGTCCAGTTCGGTTGGACCGGGTTCATTCTGGTTTGAGCCCTGTTCAACCCGGTTTAATTAAAATCTTGGTTTTAGCTATTTTAAAAATAGTTTTTTAGCCCAATAAATTCCAGAAAAATTGCACAACATCCAATAATTAATAATACATCCAAAAATATAATTTTCATAATATTTTAATATTTATTTTAATACTTAAAAACATTTAATTCAGAAGAAAATTTAATTTAATTATTTAAAAAATTGCAAAAAAATCCCAAAATTCATTTTTAATATCCGAAAAATTCGGGTGTTTACAATCTACCCCTCTTAAGAGGATTGCGTCCTCGCAATCAAAGAATTAACTACTAAAGAAATTTAAAACATGGTAACTATAAGAAATGCTTAGGTTATACCTGCATCTTCGAATATATGAGGATAAAGCTGGCGTATGATATCCTCTTATTCCCAGGTAGATTCGCCGGGAGAGTGATATTTCCAAGCTACTCGAACCAGTCTAATCATCTGACCTCACAATATCTTCTCACTGATGTCGAGTATGCCAACTGTTTGCTCTTCATATCTCAAGCTAGGGCCCACTGCTATCTCAGAAAGATCGACTACGTGACTTGGGTCAGTCACGTACCTTCTCAGCTGTGAGACATAGAATACATCATGCACTCCCTCTACAGATGGAGGTAATGCAAGACGATATGCAGCCTCACCAATGCGCTCCAGAATATCAAATGGCCCAATGTACCTTAGGCTCAGCTTGCCTCTGCTCCCAAATCGAATAGTACCTCAAGTAGATGAAATCCTCAAGAATACCTGTTCTCCGTCTTTGAACTCCAAAGGACATATGTGTGTATCATCCCAATGCTTCTTTCTGTCTTGAGCTGCACAAAGATGATTCTGAATTTGTTTCACCTTCTCAACAGTCTGCATCACCAACTCTGGACCCAGTATTTGACGCTCGCCAACGTCACTCCAACATATTGGTGATCTGCACTTTCGGCCGTACAAAGCCTCGAATGGTGCCATCTGGATGCTCGCCTGGTAGCTGTTATTATAAGAGAACTCCACCAAGTACAAATGATCTTCCCAAGACCCTCCAAAGTCTAAAATATACGATTGCAGCATATCCTCCAATATCTGAATCGTGCGCTTAGATTGACCATCTGTCTGTGGATGATAAGCAGTGCTAAACTTGAGTCGGGTGCCAAGACTCTCTTGCATGCTTCACCAAAAACGGGATGTAAATCTTGAGTCACGATCTGACACAATACTAACCGGTACTCCATGTAATCTTACGATTTGTCGTATGTACATGTCGGCTAGTACTTCCGTGGAATGTCCAACTCTAAATGGTAAGAAATATGCCAATTTAGTAAGTCAATCCACGATAACCCATACTGCATCTTTTCTACTAGGGCTTCTTCGAAATCCTGTGATGAAATCCATAGTGATATATTCCCACTTCCATTCGGGGATGGGAAACGACAGTAACATACCAGCAGTTCTTTGATGCTCGGCATTAACTTGCTGGCAGACCAAATATTTTCCTATAAATCGTGCAATCTCCCTCTTAATTCCATGCCACCAATAATACTGCCTCAAATCTCGGTACATCTTTGTTCCTCCCAGATGAATAGAGTACATGGAGCTATGTACTTCAGAGAACAACTCATGTCTCAATTCCCCATTCGGAACATATAGGCGATTTCCGCACCTTAATGTCCCGTCCTCATGGATGAGAAGTCCCGTTTGCATGCTTGCTTCCATCTTCTCTTTAAGTCTTCAAAATCTAGCATCGGTGGGCAATGCTGCCATAATCCTCTCCATGAGTGATGACTTAACTTCAAGATTCGCCAACAAGCTACTTTGTCTTAGCAAAATAACTCTATATTGAGCTCCTATAGATCCTTTAATAGCTGGGGCTGCATCGCCAAGAAATAAGCTGTGGGCTTCCTGCTGAGTGCGTCTTCTACGACATTTGCCTTGCCCGGATGGTACTGCAGATCTATATCAAAGTCGACCATTAACTCAAGCCAACGTCTCGGTCTCATATTAAGCTCCTTCTGAGTATATATATACTTCAGACTCTTGTGATCAGTACAGATTTCTACCTTCTCTCCAAAAAGATAGTGCCTCCATATCTTCAGTACAAATATTACTGCAGCTAGCTCAAGATCGTGCGTCGGGTAGTTCTTCTTATGGACCTTCAGCTGTCTCAAAGTATAAGCGATAACTTTGTCATGTTGAATCAAAACACATCCTAGTCCACTGCCTGACTCATTACTATAAACAATAAAGCCTCCCGATCCTGAAGGAAGAGTCAAGATCGGTGCTGTTGTCAATTGCCTCTTCAATTATTCAAAGGCCTTATGACAATCTTCCGTCCATGCAAACTCCTGGTCCTTACGTGTCAACTTCGTCGTTGGCTCCACAATCCTTGAAAAATTCTCTACGAACCTCCGGTAATATCTAGCAAGTCCGAGAAAACTTCTCACTTCTACAACTGATGTAGGTGTAGGCCAAGTTTCTATTGCAGCAACCTTCTCTGGATCAACTAAAAGTCCTTCTCCTGAGATGATATATCCCAAGAAAGGCACCTTATCCATACAAAACTCACACTTACTGAGTTTGGCATATAACTTCTCCTGCCTCAGTGTCTCTAACACGATTCTGAGATGCTCTTCGTAGCTCTTGGAATATCATCAATAAACACAACCATGAACTTGTCCAAGTACTGATGAAAAACTCTATTCATTAAACTCATGAACACAGCTGGCACGTTGGTTAAACCAAACGACATAACTAAGAACTTATAGTGTCCATACTTTGTCCTGAAGGCTGTCTTCGGTATATCCTCCTTCCTCACTCTAATCTGGTGATAACCGGATCTAAGGTCAATCTTCGAGAATACCCTAGCACCACTCAATTGATCGAATAGGTCATCAATGTATGGCAAGGGATACAGGTTCTTAATGGTTACAGTATTCAGTGCCCTGTAGTCAATACATCGGCGTACTGTCCCATCCTTCTTCGGTACAAAGAGTATGGGTGCTCCCCAAGGTGAAACACTGGGCTGAATAAAACCCTTCTCCAGAAGGTCATCAACTTGCTCCTTCAATTCTACCAACTCCTTAGGTGCTATCCGGCACACTGATGAAATGATAGGCTCTGCTCCTGGAGTCAAGTCTATTATGAATTCTATTTCCCGATCAGGTGGTAAACCTGGAAGATCATCAGGAAATACATCCATAAACTCTGATATAACTCTTGGGTAACCTGACTCCCCTTCTACAGATAGTATCCTAAGATTAGGCTGAACACCTTGCTCTATAGCTCCCCGAAGAAACTCAAACTCTGGATGACCAGGCGGTCTAAATATAACCCGTCCAAGCCGGCAATCTAGGGTCATATGGTACTAACTTAACCAGTCCATACCAAGTACAACATCATAATTCGGCATAGAAAAGATCATAAATTGGGCTCGCATCTCTCTTCCACAGACTACTACCGAACAAGATCTACAGATGTCACTAACTGGGATAATTCTACATCCCGTAAGAATTCTCTTAGTCTTCGGAAGTGGTGCGGTAGCTACTCTATGTGTGGCTACGAAGTTAGCAGCTATGAATGAATACGATGCTCCAGAATCAAATAAAGCTATAGTAGGTAATAAAGCTACTAATATAGTACCTGCTATAACCTCTCCTGCGGTAGCTTCCTCCTCTACAACTAATGCGAATGCCTGTCTACTGGCGAGCCTGCTGGAATAGTGCTGCCTGTGGTACCAAGGGTGGTCTCTGCTGATACCCTCCTGGAGCTGGTGGTCTGACTCCTCCAACTCCCGTATGTGGTGCCCCTAATGCTGGATAAGCTGGCCTCGGTACTGGTAAAGCTGGTCGATCTACCGTTGGTGCTCTCTCTCGGCGCTCAGAGCAGTCCTTGGCTGGATGCTGGTTAGATCCGCAAATCAGGCATAGTTCCAACTTGCATCTTTACTCCCTCTTAATATGGTCTACCTTGCCACAGTAGTGACAAGTAGGAAGGGATATAGACCTAGGTGCTGCTCTCTGAGGTAGATTCCTCTGGGTAATTTTGCAGATTCCCCATGTGATGCCCTGGATGGTGCTGATGTGAATGGTCGCTTCAGGCTTGACTCTCTCCTGGTGACGCACTCCATGCGTCGTGCTGCAGCAAGGATGTCGGTGTATGATATAGGTACAACAGATCCGATCAACCTCTAGAGCTCAAACCTGAGTCCGTCGAAGAAATTCTCTGCCTTCTCTTCTTCTGTAGGAATTAGAGAAGGGGCAAAGGGACTCAGTCGAATGAACTTAGCATTGTACTCTTACACTGACATATTGCCTTAAATAAGGCGGTTGAACTTGTCTTAAAGTTCCGATCGAGCAATAGCTGGGATATAAATCTCCTAGAAGAGTCTGGAGAACCCTTCCCAAGTGACTCGGTCATGTCCGAGACTCCTCTCTTCAGATAGCCACTAATGGTACGCATTGTCCGTCAACTGCATCCTGACGGCAGTCATCCATCGCTCTTTCGGAAGTTCAGCTGCTTCCAACTGGTGTTGTGTGTTCGTGAGCCACTCGTGAACTTCAGTTGGCTCTTCCTTTCCAGAAAAGCTACGGGGCTTTATCTGACGAAAATCAATGATAGATCCCACCGTTGGTCGCCTAACTGGTGGGTTTGCCTACTCCAATGCGGTTACAAGGCTGTCCCTCAAGTTCTCCGCCTCATGACGCTGAGCCTCTTGTTGAATCTGTTGTTGGGCTTGCATCATGGCATAAAATATTTGAAACATCTGCTGCCCATCCATAGCTTGCCCTGGTGGAAAAACTGGCATTGGTGGAGTGAACTGCGACGGAGGTGGGATGTCATCACACTGGAACCTTGAAGTTTGTTGGCCTGCTTGATTGCTTTGAGCCGATTGTCCTATATCTTCTGGTGTTACTCCCTCCTGATAGGTGACCACAGCATCTTGTGGGGTACCTAAGGGATTCTCGTCACCAATTTTTGGATCCATTACTCTGCATTGAAAGAAAATTATGAAAATGCACAGAAGAATCAAGACATGATACAAATCAAGAAATTAATTCGAATATGATATATAGATATAAAAAATGATTCAAATCAATGGATGAGATCCTAAAACTTATCCTATCCTTATTGTAGGTTTGCTCGGTCCCTAAGTTGAAACTGAACAATGATATGGACCAGCATGGGCCACCACAAAAACTATGTCACGCCCAGTCCCAAAATACAAGGGACTAGCTACGTGGCAATGGCCAACAGCACACACTAATGGACAAACCCAATTTAATGGACCCATCCATGTATACTTAAGTTGTAAAACAATAATAAAGGTCTACTAAACAAGTCACAATCTAATCTTATCCATGGCAGATAAATATGATCAACTGCATAATAAAATAACCAACAACAAGTCTCAATGAAGTAAATCGGGGAATAACTCGATATAAGTCTGATACACTGGTTCAACAGACCAGAAACAAAAGAGTCAAATAAAAGCAAATACTGAGTATGGATAACAGATACTCAAGAGAAGTCCTCAGCCATCACCTCATCCTCAGGGATCAGTTCAACTCCAGGGTCAGCTCTTGCTCCTGCCCCGTATACCTCGGGATAGAATTACTCTACTAAACCTGGGGACATAATCCGAAATTCAGGTCCTCAGGGGACATAGCAAGGTACAAAATAACACCAGCCAAAATAAATATAGTGCAATAGTAAATGAAACAAATAGGGTAACTATGTAACCATCTATGTGAAATGCAAGTGAGAGCATCACTAGTACTCTGGCTGAGACCGTTACAAGCTCTGTGTCGGGGAGCCGATAGCAGTAATATCACGTAATGTGCCTAGCTCTGATGTAGAGTCTACGACCTCACAATAATAAATACATATATAAAAATAGCCTGTAGCCTGTGTGTCTCTCCCCACCCAATATAATCACATGTCTCATGCCCACAATATCTCATGTCCATGTCACGCAAGATCATAACTAATGCAGCAAGTCATATGATAGCTATGAATATAATGTCTATGTCACAAATCCTATAGCCTATACAGAATCACCATGAATATCTTAGGAAGATTCTGTCTCATGAATAGTATCAGGTTCCTGGGTATGACGTACTTGATGATGCAAGCACGAGAATGTAGAGGGTCTCGATATCCATCTCTAGGTGACGTTACACAACTCCGCGTACGGTGTTGGCACCCAAATATTATTTGGACACTAAGTAATATCATACGGTCCTAGGTTGAACAGATACAACCTATAAATAAATCAAGGAAATAATATGTAACAAGAACTGCAAGGTTGGCAAGGTACACTTGCCTGGGATTTGAATACCAACAGCTACTCCGGTATCAGCAAAATCTGTAGGTACTCCTCCAAAAGCTGTAATAAATATTACTATCTGGTTCAGAAGATATCAAATAGCTAGAATTGCATGTCCATAAGTCTAATTTGGATACAAGGGCAAAATTGACTATTTCTGGTCAAAGCGGGGTCAATATGTGGCCCACTTTGCACCGAGAAATGTGCCAGAGATAATGTTCTCCAAATTTGCCAAACTTAGTGTCTACAACTCCAGAACGATGATACAAACCGAACAGAATTTCAAGAATTTGATTCCGATGAGCCGATCACAAAATTTCCCGTCAAGTGGAGCCGTGGGGCCCCCGATACGCGATTTTGTCAACGTTCTCAGAATTGAACCAAACTTGGGTTACAGGACCAGCGTATTGCTACGAGTCCGATGGCACAAGTTTCATTTTGATACGATGTGTGTACACGAAGTTACAATAGGTTCCAAAATTGGGCCGATACGGGGAGTTGTCGACGGATACGCGTTGGTTCCGGTGTGAACGCACATCCAAATCAACTTCCACAAAATCCCACACGTCCGTATTAATGGCGCGCACCTTTCGGTGAAGTCCACACATGACCAAGTCGTCCCGTTTAGCGGGGCGCACCCAGTTTCGAGGAAAAATAGGGTAATTATTTTCCTAATTTTGGGTCACAGTTTGCGATTGCCACAGGACGCGATACACCGACCGAGTTATACGGGTATCGAGAGGGTCATGCAGTCTACGCGTCACAGTAGATGGAATGGGAAACGGGGCAGCAAGGAGAGATATACTGTCACCTGAACAGGGCTCCAAATAAGGCTGAAAACATGGGATTCCGTGAGGCGGCGTGACGCGTCACGGCCGGCTAGGGCACGACGGATAGGGCTGATGGAGCCAGCGCTGCTGCTAATGGTCTCGACGGAGCTCAGGGTCGACTCGCCGGGATGCTAGGGTTACTCGGGTGCCGGAGAGCAGAGGAGATGGCCGAGGATGGTGTTGGCCGGGGCTGGCGGTGGTGGAGACTGATGGTGGCTGTGGTGGGCATGGGGAGGCCGGGGTTGTCGGTGCCGGAGATGTTGGCGAGGGCGTCGGGAGGCGACGGTGCTCGGGGCGGAGCTGGCTGTGGTGGAGAGAAGGGGAGAGAAGGGGAGAGGGCGGTGGCCGTGACGGAAGGGAAGAGGGAGGTGGTTTATATAGGGAAGTGGAGAGGGAGAGGGGAGCGGGGAGACCGGAGCAGTAGGGGGACGTGGGGCCGGGAACTGCGGGCTGAGCGGGGACGTGCCGGCGGAGGCGCGGGCGGCCGAAAATCGCGGGGACGGGCGCTGTCGTGCGAGTGAGGGATCGTGGTGAGGGGCGAGTCGGGTTCAGGTCGGGTCTGATCCGATCTGACCTGTTAGGTTCAGGGCTGGGTTTAGGCCGGTCCGGTCCGGTTGGACCGGGTTCTGTCCGGTTTGAGCCCGGTTCAACCCGGTTTAATTAAAATCTTGGTTTTAGCTATTTTAAAATTAGTTTTTAAGCCCAATAAATTCCAGAAAAATTGCACAGCATCCAATAATTAATAATACACCCATAAAAATAATTTTCATAATATTTTAATACTAAAAAACATTTAATTCAGAAGAACATTTAATTTAATTATTTAAAAATCGCAGAAAAATCCCAAAATTTATTTTTAATATCCGAAAAATCTGATTGTTTACAGAAATGAAGTAGGAATGAAGTAGTTTGGTAGAGAAAAATTCTAGATCTAGTTTTGAATAAAAAAAGAAAAGAGAATTTTTCCCCCTCTTTATTAATAGACCGGCCCCTATTTCCCCTCCCTCAAGTTATCATGTAATATTCATTATACCCCTTGGGCCCTCTCATGAAAAAATAATTAAGGAAGGAAGTTTCTAGTCTAATGATTTAATTAATTTAATCCATTTTCTTAACAATGGGCTTTCTAAATGGGCTAAGTTCTAACCAATTAATTCATATTGGTCGATGGGTCTAAACTAAACTAGTTAGGTCCACTAACACAAGTCCAAATTAAATAACTAACATCTAACAATAATTAAATAATACCACAAATAATTATATGCACAATATTTTATTAAATATAAAATTACTAAAATACCCTTTCCTAGAAAATGTGGTAGTGACACGGGTGGCTTGAAAAATGCCTTCCACAGGTGTCGTCAGCCCTCCAGGTAATTGCCTTCGCGATGCAGTAGTAGAGAGCGTCATACTGGAGGTATTTGACTTCTTTCTTCCCTTGGTGGTAGAAAGTTTTTCAGTTGAGTAGCATGAGGCGAAGGGCAACTCCTCCTCATTTGATACTTGAACCTGATCTCCGGGTTGTTACCCGATATATACTTTCTAGTGCAGTCACTGGAATATCGACTGCCTGTTTGTGGGTACTGCTACTTTATTGCAGTAGTAGTTGATAATCAAATCAGATGGATCTATTTCTCAATCTTTCTGACTTGCTCCTACGGAACCAAGGTCGAAAGATTGAAAAAGTCAGTCATTCACAACAACTGATGAAGGATTCCTCGAAAAGTTAAGGATTAGTAATCTTTTTTAGAAATTGAATGATGTTGGTGCAGCTGTGCCTTAGAGAGGACACGTCGTACGCCGTAGTTGTTTTCCTTGCTTTGCGCTTGTGAGTAATTACGTCACGCAAATCATGTGAAGGGTATTTTACCTTTGTATCCTCTTTGTGAGTCCGGGTATTTTGGTCACCCGGATGCGCAGGTGCTGTATTTGCTTCCCGGCTTGGGGTTCGGATATAAACTTCCCCGAGGTATCGGTGGAAGAATTTTGAGACTAACCATGTCCATTGGTCCTTGTGGGCTGGACGCATGGGTCAGTCATGTACAACTTTTTGTCAAAGGCTCGCATAATAGTTAGCGATGCCTGTTGGTGGTCTGTCGTATGAGCAGTTGATTGAGTTTGACGGGCTCGTACTGCCCTGGACTTCTTCAACTTAGCAACCACATGCGCATAGTATAAAGAGTCCATATTTGGATTTTTTACCATTCTCAGTGGGTCGCATAGGATCTGTGCCGCATGAGATACGGTCAAAAATAGAGATTTTGTTGCTATCAGGGATGCATGCGGTTGTTTGATAATAAACGAAAGAAATGAAAACAGGTTTATACGAAACCCTTTCTTTGGTTTACAAACAAGAAGTACAATTAATCCTATACGAGGAGGTTAAGTTCAAAATTTAATCTGGGTAAATATTGCTATAGGAGTCTGGTCTACGGTCGATCACTTTGTCCCTTGGACCACACGATGATGAAGAAGTGCTGTAGAAGAAGTGGAAGCTTCAAAGATTGCAAAAAGGAGCGGATGCTCGATGCCAAAATCGTTGATCATTACTCCCTGTCTGTGCTTCTCTCTCTTCAATTTTTCTGACCTCTGCCTCTCTAAAATACGACCGACCCTTAGAGATTTGACCTTTTTTTTTACCTCTGTCAACAGAGGTTTCTATTTATAGGCGTAGATACTGAACAGCGGAGAGAACCGCACCTTTTATTCGGCGGTTATTATAACTGCTACCCACGTATAAATGATCTTCCGAATAAGCGTGTAACGCGTGTCCCATTAAGAGATAATGCGTATAACTGCTGCGAAGATTATGGTATTCTGGACCAGATAGCCTGAGTTGGCCAGATAGCCTGTTCACAGATAGGTAACCGGCGTAGAGATAGCCAGTTATCCTCCTTTGACTGAGGTCTTGAGCGTATTCTGGACCAGATAGCCTGTTCACATACCTTTGCAAATATAGCCTGGGTTGGCGTATTTCGAGGCGATAGCTTACGGCGTACTCCTATAGTTGAAAATTGCCAGATCGGCATATTTCGAGGAGATAGCATACGACGTACTCCTATAGCTGAAAATAGCCTGATGGCGTAATGTGCAGGGATGGTGATGTGGACGTATTAGCCCTAATTATAGCTCACCCAGTCATTGGAAATAGAACAAAATCTCATGCATTAAATGCAGAGATCTGCCCCCATCTCGCGCATTAATTGTAGAGACATGCCTCAAATTCTGTACGAAGAGCAGATTTTGATGTGGCGGTCAGCTTTGTCTCATCCTGAGCGTAAAAGCTCACGTCTGTCTGTGTAAAACTAGGCAGCATATTCTCTTGAATGCGTAAAAGCAATTTGTATCAAGAAAATGTCACTAAACGACGGTCTGGGTCTCTGGCCGAAACGTTATTACAACCGTCGTCTGTATAGTCGTGTAGTACTCTTTGTCAGGAGTCAAGTTCACTGCATGATTTGATAGGTTCATTCGAGGAATACGAAGCGCTCCTTGTACACTTTCATGCTGCATTAAAAGCGGATGGATTTTACACCAAAGTGGCGATATAACAACCTTTTTATGCTGAAATAGTCTGAAATACTGTATTACGCGGGTTGTTCTGGAGCTATGTTTTACGCTGAACAGCGTTGAAGCTCTGCTATACGCCAATGGCTCTGAAGTCATAATTTACGCTGCCCAGTGCTGGAGCTCTGCTGTACGCGGCTTCCTGCATGTTGAGGGATTTATGCGTATAACTGCTTAGCGTATTTTTTATGCTTCTACAAGACCCCCTTCAAAGTTTTCAAATTCTTCGTAATTTGAAACACTTTAAATGAAGCATGAAACGGTTAACTTTGACTCGTTCCATAAGGCTGATTTCTCGGCAAGTATTTAGGAATTTGTTGGGATTTGATGTGATCTCCTCTACCTATATAAAGGCGATTGAGTTAACCTATTTTTCCCACACTTCCTTTACCATACAGAAATGGTTGCCAAGTTCCGTCATACTGACTTTAGGAAGAAGAAGAAGATCATGTTCTTCCCGTTCATAAGGAGCCATAAAAAGAGGCATCTTCGAGCAAATGTCCTCTGCAACGATGGATCATGGAAGGATATCATAGCTTCCTTTGCTCGGGATAATCAACAATTTCATATGGCGATTCATCCTGGAGAGAGGAAGGGTCACATTCGACCACACAGCTTGCAAGCTATATTTTCTCCCATCATGACGGTGGACGAGGGCAGACAAACTGGCCCTGTCTTCCAATATTGAGTTGGGTCTGAATCCTAACTCAATCTGTCATGGCGTATGGAGGATGGGCTTAGACACGCCCAGTTGTGTATCCTCCCGCCATTACTTATTTTCTTGTTAATCGGCCGCGGAAACCGATTAACTGCTGAAGAAGACAAAGATCTCCACCAATATGATGACCTGACGTAACAGATTCTTGGTGTGATCTTAAAAATGAGAAACCCTTGGCAGAACAAGGATTTCCATCATATGTAATCATGAAGATAAAAAACTCTTTGTAAACTGGATTTCCATCATATATAATCATGATTAATAAAATTGTCTTCTTTTTACGCATATGATGATTTGCCATATTTTGCTGTGAGGAAGTCTGAATATGTGCAGCTTCAGCACATCTGAAATAACTTTACGCCGACTCTGATAATAAGTATCTGATCTCGTCCTATCTTTTACGCATAACTGAAGACGCGTAGAAATAAGCTTCTTAGCACTTAAGTGGAATATCCCAACTGTCATGCTGTTTTGAACGAGAAGTTGCGTAGAATTCTGAACTGTCACTTCTCTGAAACGAAGAATTCTTGTTCAGACTATCATCTTTAAGAATGATTCCCCGAAAATCCCTTAAAAAGGGGCGAGAAATGGCCGTCAAACAGGCCATATTAGAACTTGTGTAGAAGACTGGACTTCTGTTGAACTTCCAATCGACCCAAGAAGAAGAGTCATTTTCAATGTTTAACTCTGTATGTTTTGGGCACTTAGAATATTTTGTAGCCAAGAAGGAGCATTTCTGTGTAAACTCTTACAATTGGCCAACTGTAGCTGTTGAGCGTAGAATCATAGATTTGTAGCCTCCGAGCGTAAAAAGCTTCCGAGCATGAAATCATAGATTTGTAACCTCTGGGCGTAAAGTCATAGGTTTGTAGCCTCTCGAGCATAAAAGCTACTGAGCATAAAAGCATCCGGACATAAAACCATAGACTTATAGTCTCTGGGTGTGAAATCATAGATTTGTAGCCTCTGAGAGTAAAAAACTTCTGAGCTTGAAATCATAGATTTGTAGCTTCTGAACGTAAAGTCGTAGGTTTGTAGCCTCTCGAGCGTAAAAGCTACCGAGCATAAAAGTATCCGGGCGTAAAACCATAGACTTATAGTCTCTGAGCATAAAACCGTAGATTTGTGGTCTCTTGAGTGTAAAATCATAGATCTGCTCTGCGCGTAGAATCTGGATCACTGACTATCCGTCTTCTTTTTTCAAATGATAGGCTGACGTGGCATCCAATCATAACTGAATATTTAAATATCGGATTTGGTTAGGAATTTGAAGAGTTATTTGAACTCTATAAATACCCCAAGGTCTTCAGGAAGAAACTCTTCATCTGTCTTTTGCAAAAAACTTTCGTCTCTTCGAGAACTCTTCTTCGTCTCTTCCTTTGAGAACTCTGAGTTTTAGAAATGGCACCGAAACATGCTTCCACCACTAAGGGAAAGAAAGCTGCGTCTTCTTCTCACTCCTCTGCTCAAGCACGAGCAACTCCCATAGGGCTGAGCGAACCTCACTCTGAATAAAGTGTCCCACCAACAAGCTGTGCACCAGGCATCATAGGTAAAGCTTTTGGGAGGAGAAAACGAAGAAAACCCTTCGCACATGTTGTACGTGAACGCACTAGGTCATCTTCTGTGCTGAGAGCCTCTTCGAGAAAGATGATGCACAGAGATGTTTTATCTTTTACGTCCATATTTCTAATGTGTCAGCATAAAAACTCCATATTTTCGCAGTCTGGCATAAAAGCTTTGACTGTAGAGATTTGGCATATACGACAAAAACTTTGAGTGTTATGCTCTGGATGAAAATTCTGGTATAACAACTCAAATTTTGACAGTCTGGCGTAAAACACAGACTGTTTGATTTTTTGTGTATACTGCTAACCTTGAATCTTACGCCTCGAAAATAGGTTCCAGCGTAAGAGCTCAATTTTTTTGCAGTCTTGGCGTAAAAGCACAGACTGTTGATCTTTGGTGTAAGCTGCAAGACTGTAATGTCTAGTATAGAAACTGACTTGTTCTTCTTGCATTTTGTAGTGGACTTGCAGATCTCTCTGTTGGCTGAGGTGATGGGTTCTGCCGCTGGGATGCTGAACTCTAATTATCTGGAGGATTTGTCCCATGTGACATTCCCTATTTCTGGAGACAACTATCCTGAAGGAAGGAGAGTCCTGATCTAGTCCCAGGGGGAACGAATGCTGTTAAGTATGATCAGCGGGGAGCCCCTGACGTATATAGATAGGGACAAATACATAAAACCAGCTTTCCTATTCAGGGATATGATTGACAAACAATCCCAAACGAAGCCCAAGAAGGAAAACTGGATTTTTACTACTGAGGGCATGGTCATGTACCTGCCAAGGATGCCTAGAGATTACCCTATCTCGGCATTCTTCCATGCCACACATCCCAGGAAGATGTCGTGGACCCTGACTCCGGATCTTCACGGCCAACCGGGAAAGATATTTTATCGGAAAGGATCAGACTGAGGGTTGTTTGTCAGCCATCCTTCAGGTCCTGTTATGCCTTTCAGGGGATTATTTTTGGGTAGCGTCCCGAGTGAAGACACTGCACTACTCCAGCCGGTCCAAATATCGACTTTTTGCAATGACTTCATGGGGCGGAGAGGAGTATACCCCAAGGTTAATCCTCGGACCAGCGGATGGGTTACACCCAAAAATCTTCGATGGGCTCGTTTAACTGCTTGGGCCCTGAAGCATTTTCAGACGGAGCTGGAGAGCATTGGTCTGTTCGCGGCCGTGAGTGCTACCAGTGTTGGGCTGCCTCTTAACCCCAACATGTTTTTGGCTTTGATGGAGCGGTATATCTCGCTCACTGGGACTTTTGCTACTCCGCTAGGGGAGTTAGGATTGGCCCTTCACGAGATGGCAGAGATTTCAAGACTGCCAATGGGAGATACTCCTTATGAAGAGTATATTCCCACAAATAAGGAGCTGAAGGATACAAACCCTCAGGTAGTGGCAGTGTACCAGGAGCTAATGAGCTATTATCTAGTGTGCACTACCTTCTACAATAAGCCCTCTGATTTGGCTCATACCAACAAATGGGCGTCATACCTCTTCTTTCATCAGGCCAGAGCTGCTAAGCCATACAAGGTTGTGGATAGCAGAGACAAGCCCTTGAATCATCTGAGCGTGCTTAATGCTCAAATAGTCGATGATTTTATGGAAGACGCTGGGGCTTCAGATCAAGTTCTTGATGAGGAGATCGAGGGTTATCCTGCAGGCACTAAAGCCTACAGTTATATGAGGCATTGCCGCAAGCCTCTGTCAAGGGAAACTCAACTGGCTGGCTTCCTCTCTATATGGCTACGCCGATTGGTAGTACCTGGCATCGCATCTGTAGATCGTCTTCATCGCAATATCTTATGGCCTACAGTGCATTTGGTATTTGGGGCAAGACTGGGCCTACTCCCTGCCATGGTCTGCCGGATACAAGCTGGCCTGAGGGCCATTACTGATGGGCTTCTCGCTGATGAGACACGGCATAAAAACTTTCCTGGGGTAGAGTTACCATTCCTATATCTGATGGGATGGTTAATTCTTCATAACCCAGGGTGATGTCTCCCGGCTCCGCCAGTAGTTCAGGAAATAATTTCTTGTTGAATTACAAGAATTCCACTTAGAATGTGACGACCGTCGTCGACTGTCGACGAGCATTAAATTTTGCTCATAGCTGGAAGCTCTTTTGTATCATCCCCACTATACATGTTAATCAACAGGGGACGAAACTTCAGGATTCAGGTCACGGGACAACCGTTCTTTCTCCCAAAGCTTTCTACTGGTTGGTCTGTATTTGACCTTCCCATTTATTGTACAGAAGTGAAGACCACTGCTTCTTGGAGCCTTATCTGCCCAGTCGGTTCGCTAGGCAGTTTGGATATGACCAATTGTATATGGGAAATGCCATCACCAGCTTTAAGTCCAGAGATGGACTTATTGATGGAGCCAGAGGGTGGCGATACTTCATAATGGGTTGTACTGGAGCAACCTTTACTGTGCCCGCAACTTGTCTCTCCATGGAGTTGCGCATTCTCCATTCGTACGCCCAATTTTATGTGGCCATCAATACCTTCCATCGCGATTTTGATATGCGTAGAAGTTTTAGGATGCCATCTCATAAGTCCGCTGGGAGAGTGGAGATTCCATCAGTCTCCTCTGACGAAGGTGAAGATCCTGTCGGTCCAGACGATTTTTTGTTGACAATATCGAGAGGCATAATACCTCCGCCTGCAGAGCCTCTACTTATCTCCCGTAAGCGAAGAGCTCCTACTCCGAAAGAGCGTTCCCCTCGCAAGAAAAAGAAGACTGTCATTGGTCCTGAAAGGACTTCCAGCCATGAGGCTCCTAGGAGTGAGCTTGTTGCTTCCCCAGCCGGGGATGATTCTTTGATTAGAGGTTCCTCGCCTTTTAGAGAGGACACCTCCACAGTTCCGGTCAGCAGTGCCAGAGATTCTTTTCCCGTGGTCGCTGCTGCTACTACTGCTTCAGGTAGTGCCACGAGATCGCCTACGAGGACAAGCAAAATAAGGATATCTTTATCCAGACCAGTAATGGGAGCAACCCCTACTTCGTCTGTAAGTATTCCCAGGGAGACTCCACCCGATGAACCTCGATTGGATCTGGGTGAAGACTTGGATGACTACCCTCAGACTTTATTTGTTGTACCCTCCTCTCCAGGTATGACAGCTTGCTTAGCATCATTAAGAAATAATTTAGCTGTACTGGCTGCGGACGCGACATATATACCATCAGCCATGGGTAAATGTTGTCCTTATGCTTCTTTTTAGGAAAATTAACATCAAATTGATATTAATTTTCTCTTATCTTCTTTTCAGGTGAAGACATCTCAGGGGTGGATGGAATTGATGCAACTTTTGATTTTGTTGCTGATACTGTCGATGAAACGACGGCAGTCGACGTCGATGAAGCATGTTTTGAAGCTGTTGATCTTCCATCCGCGACATTTTCGGGTGTAGCCTCGCCCAATACAGTCCCGATATCTTCAGAGGAGGATGAGCCTATCATTACGACTGCGCCTCCTTCATTGAGCACACCAGTAACTTCAACAGTTGTTGGTGCTCATTCTTTTGTAGCGCCATCTGTTGAAGCAACGACTGTGGCAACATCCTCTGCAGTCATTCCTGGAGGGGGTTTCACCGATATCGCAGCCACTCCCAGCGTCCATTCGAGTCTCGCCACGCTAGTTGAACAGTTTTCTAGCATTTTCTAGCGTTTTCTACGCCACTTTGAAAATGCTGATATCGATGGTGCTGGAGAAGAATCTAGGCTTCGAGGCTTTGAAGATGTCCTCCAACTTCAGTATAGCGCAGATTAGATATTTCAATGATAATTACAGAGTTGACGCGCTAGAGCAAATAGTTAATGGTTTAGAGCAACCCATTAACAATTATTTGCAACTATCTCGAGGCAGCATCGACGGTCTCGTTCAAGCTAAGTATGACTCCTTAACTGCAGAGCTGGCTGGGCAAATAGAATCTCTGAATAAATCCATCCAAGAACAGCAGCAAAAGATGGATCAAGAGCATGCCGTATTGGAGTATGTCATTCCCCAGCTGGCTAAGTGCGAGGCCGAATATGAGGAAGAGGCAGCGAGGGTCCGCAAATTGGAAGATGAGCTCGCTCAGTCAAAGGAGAAGGATCTTGCTTTATCGGCAGCTCGAGATGTGTTGAAGGACCGAATGGAAGTGGCTCTGCAGAACCTGGCACATACAGGTATTATCCACGCTGATTTTGTTCATTTTCAGTCCGAACTATCCGTCTTGAACAATGAGGAGGCAAGGTTGGAGCGGGCTCGCGCTGACATCTTGAACTCCAGGAGTGAGAGGATGGTTGCTCTGGCACAACAGATTCGTGATTTGGCTGCTCCTCCCAAATGATGTACTTTTTGCTTTCATATGTAACTTGCTCTTTCTGGAGATAATAAAGAGACATTATCTGACTTTGGTGGACCCATCATTTTTTTAAAATAAATGATAGGCTAGGGTGAAAGTGATATCAGAGGTAATATTAACATGACATTCTTTCGGTATGGTTTAGCTGAAATGTAAATCTATTCAGATTTAACATGAACCTGATAGAATATAATCCAACTAAATTTGTATACTAAACACTATCAGAGGTAATATGAACATGATAGGCTTACAAATTAGTTAAGGATATCTATTCGGAGGTCACATAAACCTGATAGAATATGATCCAGCTAACCTTTGTATGTAATGTCGTCAGAATGAGATCTTCACCATACTCCATTTAAACAAGAGAGATTAAGCATAGTATATCTTCAGGAATTTGCCGTTTGATAGGAGCTATTATCAGATCTCCGTTAGGCTTGGCTCATATGTAAGCTCCATTTGAGAACGTTCTTTCCAATCAAAAAGAGCCCTCCATTTCTTTATGATTGTTTGTGTGGCTTTCGGATGTTGTACCAGAGGTAATATGGACGTAGTATAATACCGTATTTTGTTGAGGGTATCCCACTGGGGGAACTTTGGTGGACCTATTATTTGTTGCGCACGTTGAGTGCAAATAATAAGTTTAAAACAAGTCCCTGGCTAGTAAAGACATACTGCTGGGGAATATTTTTTTTTTTGTGGACCTATTACTTTTTGTACACGAGTGTGCAAATAATAGGTTTGAGACAAGCCCTGCCAGAGGTAATATGGATGTGGCAGTTTTTTGTGGACCCACTACTTTTTTGCGCACGAGAGTGCAAGTAACGGGTTTGGGACAAGTCCTGATGGATGTTTGTAAAAATATGAATCTGTGGGGAAGAACATGGACTGAATCTTTCTTTGCTGGGGAAAGAAAAAAAAGTTCAAAGGTACTATGTCCTACAGGGATCTATTACCTTTTGCACACGAGAGTGCAGGAAATAAGTTTAGGACAAGCCTTGCCAGAGGTAATATGGACATGGCAATTTTTTTTTTGTGGACTCAACATCATTGGCGTACTTAAAATTAAGTATGGGTGTTAAGTTGAGATGACAACCGATATCAGATGTAATATGATAATCGATAGCCAAAAACTCAGAAAGTTTGCTCAGAGGTAATATGAACATGATAAACTTTTGAGTAGGGCCTCCACTGAGAATGGAGGTATATATCTGCTCAGAGGTAATATGAACATAGTAGTTTTCGTGGATTCAACACTACTGGCATACTTAGAATTAAGTACGGGTGTTAAGTTGAGATGACAACCGATATCAGAGGTAATATGGACATGATAATCGATAGCCAAAAACTCAGAAAGTTTGCTCAGAGGTAATATGAACATGACAAACTCAGTTGGGGAAAATAACGTTTGGACAAAAGTTCAGAGGTAATATGGACGTGAACCAAGTCTGAAAAATTCACTAGAGAGTGATTTACTTAATGGGGGTAGACCTGAAGGTTGCTCCGCTAGGGAGATGCAAATTGCCACTTTGAAGTGAGATCAATTTACAGTGGCCTTCATCTTGTTTATAAATGCAAAGTGATGACTTTGGCGTCGATCAACTCCTGTATTCTCCTTTTCAATATGTAGAATGCCCTTGTGGGGTGATGAACGTACCGATGAAAGAGACAATATTCTGGATCATTGACCTTGCCAGCCCTTTCAGGGTATCTGATGTTGGGCAGCCGAAGCTTATTTTCCTTCATCAATATATTGAACATTTCTATGATGTCCTCTTCATGGAAAGAAAAAGTCCCTTTTGGCCTTCGGGCTTCCGATTCCTGAGTTTTAAGGTTATCAGGGAAGATGGTCTTCGTTGCATCATCTTCGGACTCAGCAGGAATTCTACCTCCTGCTTTGGAAGCTTCTCTATTTCGTTGACGGAGTCTACCCCCAGACAGGTCATTATGTTTGTCCACCAAAGTTGGTCTAGAAGGACTTGCCTCTTGAATTACACGATTAGAATCTGTATGTTTAGAGTTTGCAAGAGATGCAGTATACCCCAACCCAAAATGATTTCGTTGACAGTAGGGGCCACCATACAACGGTGTTCGTCTGCCTTTCCCATAGTTAAGGCCTTGCTTCAATTTCAGATCGTAACCCATGCTTTGTATAATCTTTAAAGCCTGGGCGCTATACTTGTGGATCTGCATTTTGCCAACATCAGACTCGTGAGAATCTTCTTGTATAATTGGTCTATTCTGTATTCGACCGAAGATTATTTGATGCTGATCGTTGCGAGTAGGTAGAACAATAAAGACTGTTTCTTCATATGGCCCATCTGTCATGATGACATTGGATGTTGATGCTATGTCCCACATAATCTCCCCATGCTTGGTAGTTAGGGGCTGTGAATCTCGGTTTTGACCCCTGCCGTTGCGTTTCTGGATCAAGAAATCATGCAAATCAGGGGAATTAACAGAAGAAGAAGAAGCAAAAGAAGGCTTATTCTGCCTTTTTACATTAGTCGGAATGTGGATATTGGGAACCCCAATCCTCTCTCCGCCATAGGTATACAACAGTTCAGCCATGTGAGTAGCACATGACCCATGAGGAGCGTATCTATCCACAAACTGAGTCTTCTTTACGCCGAGAGGCTTGTCCTGGCATAATTTGGGATTTTGCTCAGGTTGGCGTAAAATATGAGAAGTCCTCAAGCAGCCATCAGCATTTCGCGTAATCTGAAGAGCAGGCGGATTCTTTTCTTGATGGCGTAAAAATCGAGAGGTCGAGAAATCCGCCAATTGTTTTCCCTTACGGAGATTACAGGGACCCTCTGCCTTCTTACGAGTGGGAGAGGTATTTTTACGCGTAGAGTGCTTTTAAAATTTCTGACTTGGCGCTATGGCAATATCAGAAACTACGTCTGCCCCATCAGCGACGGAAGACGAGTTTTTACGCGCAGAGCGCGTTGTATACTTCTGGATTGTCCCTAAGGCATTGCCAGAAGTTTTGTCTGTCCCGCCAGCGACGAAAGACCGAGTTTTACGCTCAAACCGCGGAGTGGACTTCTGGATTGGCGCTAAGGCATTGCCAGAAGCTTTGTCTGCCATGTCACAGAAGGGAGACGGGTTTTTACGCACGGAGCGTATAGGTTGGGATGCCACAACCTTGTTGGTCGGAGAGAGAGAGAGCCTGCAGGAAGAATAGAGGATGTCCGGGGCATCCATACTTTACACAACTTCCTCCTGTCTTGCACAGATGGGGAATGAGAGCTATCCCCTGCGTGAAGCATGTCTTCATAAGCAGACTGGTCGAACTGGATGACCAGAGTCTTCTGCAATGATCCTACGGATACAGCATCGTGTTGAGCAATAGTCTTCTCGTCAGATGAGAAAGTCATTCCCCAGCAGAGTCGCCATCTTGTATTTGATAATAAACGAAAGAAATAAAAATAAGTTTATATGAAACCCTTTATTTGGTTTACAAATAAGAAGTATAATTAATCCTATACGAGGATGTTAAGTACAAAATTTAATCTGGATAAATATTGCTATAGGAGTCTTATCTAAGGTCGATCACTTTGTCCCTTGGACCACACGATGATGAAGAAGTGCTGTAGAAGAAGTGAAAGCTTCAAAGATTGCAAAAAAGAGTGGATGCTCGATGCCAAAATCGTTGATTACTACTCTCTGTCTGTGCTTCTCTCTCTTCAATTTTTCCGACCTCTGCCTCTCTAAAATTCGACCGACCCTTAGAGATTCGACCCTTTTTTTTTGACCTCTGTCAATAGAGGTTTCTATTTATAGGCGTAGATACTGAATAGCGGAGAGAACCGCACCTTTTATACGGCGGTTATCATAACTGCTACCCACGTATAAATAATCTTCTGAATAAGCATGTGACGCGTGTCCCATTAAGAGATAATACATATAACTGCTGCGAAGATCACGGCATGCAAGCCACGTAGGTAACTGCCCCTCACGTAGAGATGATTAGCGTAGAAGCCAAATAACTGTCTCGTTGGCGTAAAAACTAAATAGCTGTTCTGATGGCGTAAAAGCCAAGTAGGCATAGAAGCCCAGTAGGCATAGAAGCCCAAAAGCTGTCATATAGGCATAGAAGCCCAATAGCTGACATATAGGCGTAGAAGCCCAATAGCTGTCAACTAGGCGTAGAAGCCAAATAGCTGTCGTGTTGGCATAGAAGCAAATAGGCGTAGAAGCCCAATGCTGCACAGATAGGTAACCGGCGTAGAGATAGCCAGTTATCCTCCTTTGACTGAGGTCTTGAGAGTATTCTGGACCAGATAGCCTGTTCACATACCTTTGCAAATATAGCCTGAGTTGGCATATTTTGAGGAGATAGCTTACGGCATACTCTTATAGTTGAAAATAGCTAGGTCGGCGTATTTCGAGGAGATAGCATACGGCGTACTCCTATAGCTGAAAATATCCTGTTGGCGTAATGTGCAGGGATGGTGATGTGGACGTATTAGCCCAAATTATAGCTCACCCAGTCATTAAAAATAGAATAAAATCTCATACATTAAATACAGGGATCTGCCCCCATCTCGCGCATTAATTGTAGAGACGTGCCTCAAATTCTGTACGAAGAGCAGATTTTGATGTGGCGGTCAGCTTTGTCTCATCCTGAGCATAAAAGCTCACGTCTTCCTGTGTAAAACTAGGCAGCGTATTCCCTTGAATGCGTAAAAGTAATTTGTATCAAGGAAATGTCACTAAACGACGGTCTAGGTCTCTGTGCCGAAATGTTATTATAGCCGTCGTCTGGAAAGTCGTGCAGTACTCTTTGTCAGAAGTCAGGTTCACTGCATGATTTGACAGGTTCGTTTGAGGAATACGAAGTGCTCCTTGTACACTTCCACGTTGCATTAAAAGTGGATGGATTTCACACCAAAGTGGCGATATAACAACCTTTTTATGCTGAAACAGTCTAAAATACTGCATTACGCGGGTTGTTCTGGAGCTATGTTTTATGCTGAACAGGGTTGAAGTTCTGCTATACGCCATTGGCTCTGAAGTCATGATTTACTCTGCCCAGTGCTGGAGCTCTGCTGTACGCGACTTCCTGCATGTTGAGGGATTTATGCGTATAACTGCTTAGCATATTTTTCATGCTTCTACAGTGGCATATTGTCTGTGGCAGTGAGTTGATGCTGTATGGACAGTCTTATATGGCCTTCTCCTTGGTTACATAGAAGATGCCTCAGTACAGAACATTTGGCATCGTAGTATTTTCCTATTCCAGAATCTGGGTGCTGAACAGTTTCTGCGTAAGCCCAGGATACCGCATAGACGAGGACGTTTAGCGTGTTCGTCTAACTACCATCATTGGCAATAGAATGAGAGGATGAAAGCGTCTGTTCAGCAGCTGGGTCGGGCACAGCAGCCTTGGCCACCCACGTTCGACGGGTCTTTTTGGACTTGGCTATCCTTGGCGAAGGATTAGCACTTTCTTCGAAGAGCATATCCTTAAACGCTTGCTGCTCGAAGTGGACCACCAGAATCTTTTTTATCGAGCCGAGCTTGGCCGCATCGAATTATGTCACCAACTTCTCAATAGTAGAGAAGGACGTCCCAGCAGAGTCTCTATCGTATTTGTCATTTAAATCAAAAAGAGAACTGGAAGAACTGTATTTGATTAACAAACGAAGAAAGTACAAAGAAGAGTCATAGAAGATAATCTAAGTACAAATTTGTTTTCTAGGGGACGACAATGGAGGGTTAGGAGTGTAGCAACTCTCTTTACTCCGTGGATGATCCAATCCAGTAGCCCTTCTCTCTTGCTTGAGTATAGATTCGCAGATAGCCAGCCAGCCTTGGTCCTGTCTCTCTCTGAAGCAGAAAAAGCCAACCTTTAGAACGTTCAAGTTGCTCCTATTTATAGCCATCGTGCAGATGGGCTAGGGGTGCCGCATAGACCTCTTTTTGGTGGCCGTGTAAGGCTCCTTCAATAGAATGCAGTTGCAACTGTTGTCGCATGCCATGTCACGTATCTTCTCCAAACAGAAAGAAGTTACAACTGTGCACAAAAATTTGGGCTTCAGCTGTCACGTGGATATTTATTAAGATTTTCTTGTTGATGAATATCTGGATGGTTCTCATTTGTTGTAGGCACAACTTGGTTAAGTGGATACGTGGCCGCTATTTGGTTAGAGAGAATCACTCAGTTATAACAGTAAGATTTGATCGATATGGAATCTGGGACACGTGTGGCCAAAGACGCACGGGACACAAGGATTCTAGAATGCATTGGGACAAAGACGCATAGATCGCATGAAATATGGAATGTATGGGCCAGAGCCGCATGGGAAGCATGGAGTATGGGATGCCTAGGCCAGAGCCGTATGGGACGCATGGAGTCTGGAACTCATAGGGTCAGAGACACATGGACCGCATGGAGTCTATAATTCATGGGCCAGAGCCGTATGGGATCTTTTGTCATATTATACACGTGGCTCTGCACTATCCTCGGGACTTCTGTCTTTTAGTGTATTCTCGTCCTTTGAGGTGATCAAAAATATTATTTTTGTCAAGATTCTGTGTCAGGGCACCATCTTTGTTGTAAGGATGTCATGTCAGGTCGACCTACAGCAGTTGTCAGGATGCTTGTTTGGACCGCGTGGGTATCCTTTTTCTGGGCCGAATGGGGGGGGACTATGCGGACTGTCTTTAGCATGAGAATACGACCTGTATATAAGCCGCAAGACTAAAGATTTTTCTATGCTTCTACATAGATGTAAAGCCTGTGCGCATGGTAAACCTGAATTGTAACAACTATTATTATTGGCGGGATAAGATAAAGGATTATTGTTAATCAAGATCCTACATCTTCCAGTATTTGCGTCCGAGAAGCCCAATGACAAATTCGAAGAGGACTAAAAGTTCGAGCATGTACAAGTGTGTGGATATATCAAGCAATTCGTTGATGAGAACATATAAAATCATGTTCCCAATATATTAAATGCTGTAGGATAAACTGAAATCTTTATATGCAAAAAAGACTGGGGTAAACAAGTTATTCCTAATTTGAACGATAATGGGTTTGTCGTACAAAGATGGTGTGTCTATTACGGACCACTTGAGTGAGTTCCAGGGCATGCTTGACTAGTTATCCTCGATGAGAGTCAAGTTCGACGATGAGGTTCAGGGACTTTGGATGCTGTGTACATTACCAGACTCATATAAAATCGTACGAGTATCTATGTTTGCTTCTGCTCCAGAAGGCGTAGTTAGTCTGGAGTTTGCCAAGAGTGGGGTACTGAATGAAGAGATGCAGAGACATTCTAAGGGCACTTCATCCATATTCCACTCAGAGGCGCTAGTTTTTGAGATCCGTGGAAGGAGCAAGAGCAGGGATCTAGGTGGTGGTAGAGACAAGAGTAGGGACAATTCCAAGGGTCGGTACGAGGACTCAGAGTATTACCATTATGGCAATAAGGGCCACATTAAGCAAAACTATTTTTCTTGGAAGAGGAAGAAAATGGGCAACAAGGGAAAGCAAAGGGAGAACACTACAACCGCGGCCTCGGTACATAGACACGACGTGATCATTTTAGGTGATAAGGTAGTTAAAAAATACGCCTGTGATGACAACTCCTGGCTGGTGGACTCAGGTGCTTCAGCGCACGTATCTCACAACAGGGCACTATTTGCTACTTATACAATAGGCGAATGTGGAGTATTGAAGATGGGCAACGAAGATGTATCAAAAGTTGTTGTTGTTGGAGAAGTGGAATTGAGGACAAAGACGGGTGTAGTTCTTGTTCTCAAAGATGTCTGCCATATCCCTGATATCCATTTCAACCTGGTACCGGTTGGAAGGTTGGATGAAGAGGGTTTCTTTAACCTCTTTGGGAATGGTCAGTGGAAGCTTTCTAGAGTTTCCATGGTGATTGCCAAAGGAAGCAAGAAGTATAAACTCTATTATATAGAAGGGAGAGCACATGGGGCATAGGAGGTGAATGCAGCTACTGATGCATCTACTAAGTTATGACATAGGTGGCTCAGCCATATCAACTAGAAGGGGATAAGCTACTTTGTGAACATGAAGATGATTCCATGGCTAAAGTCTATAAAATTGGAGAGATGTACGCATTGTTTGGTAAAAAAGCAAAAAATATGGTCTTTCCAAAGTCACCCAAGTTCAAGGAAGCCGGCGTTGCTCGAGTTGATTCACTAGGATGTCTGCGGTCCTATGAAGGTAAAGTCAATTGGTGGTGCTTCTTATTTTGTGACTTTTTTTATGATTGTTTCTGTGATACTTGTCTCACAATATTCGTATTTTATGCGGATACGTATTTTTGTTCTAGTTATTGCATTTTATTGGATCTCGAGGAAGCCCATAAATTTTCAAAAATTAAAAATTTCCTACTTGACCGGTATACCGACAGTAGACCGATGGTATACTGTCCGATAGATATTTGTTTCACTTTTGAGATATTTTTGAGATAAATAGTACTCTAGATATTTTATTTTCTTCCTTCTATTTCTCTTTCCTCTCTTCTTTATTTTCTCTCGAGTTTGGAAGTGTGGTATTGTAACTTAGAGTGTAATTTCTGAACCCCTTCGTGGTTGTGGATTCGAAGGTTTAGGTTAGGAGCTTGCGTTATGCAAGTACGTCTTGCCGATTTTGTGAACTTCTTTTACTTTATGACATTTTACTTTCTGTAGCTTTGATTATTGCTTTTTAGCTTAGACTTGCTTTTCTATAGTTGTTTATATTATGATTTCTAGCCTAGTTACCGTCTTAGTTTTAATTTTTGATAGAATCTTGTTCCGTCCATTTTTGTTAACTCGGTAACGGACACGATACCAGAGTTGTGACCGAAGATTTAGTCCATATTGTGATATAAGACTTACACTAGACTTAACTTTTTGTTAGACTTGATTTGGATTCCAGAAATAAGACTTGACTTGACTTTAACCATGATTATTCTTGGAAATCGGTATACCGACGGTATACTAATTTCAACCGACTTGATTTCTAGATAATTTTGTGTGAACCCTATCGGCAAACCGATGGTGTATTGGATTGTGCCGACGATATACTGATCTTGCCGACATTGTTAGATATTTGTCTTGGCCGATATATCGACGGTGTACTGGGCTGTGCAGACGGTATACCGATTTATGGAACTTTATTTTCCAATAGCTTTTTGCCTACTTGGAACGCATACCGACGATATAATATAGTATACCGACGGTATACCAATTTATTGTAATCCAGAACTCGCTGTATTTTTCCTATCTTTGGACCACTGTACCGACGGTGTACTGGGCTGTACCGACGGTATATCGATCGTGCACTTTCTTTAGGAATTCTTTATTTTTCGTGATTTTATGTTGGAACGTCGGGCTTTTTCTTGGACATGCGATGACTTGACGTAATTTTTGACATAAAACTTACATAGCTTCAGATGACTTGACTTGACATGGCTTTACTCGATTTTACCCGGCTTTGTCCGGCTACACGTGATGACATGATTGACTAGACTTGACTTGGCATGACTTTACATGGCTTCATCGGACATGGCTTGACTTGGTTTCACTTAGTTTCATCTGGTTGGACATGGATTCACATAATTGTATATGGCTTTACTTGGTTTCATATGGCTTCACCTGGATTGATATGGCTTCACTTAGCTTTACCTGGCTTCACTTGGTATCACGTGGCTTGATTGTTGTCTTGGGATACATGAGTCCGTATGTGCAATATACATTAAACATGTTTATATTACTATTAGAACTTGATTTGTCTACATTATGTCTAAGATGGATTTTGAGGAATGCCACACCCGGATTCATATAAGAAATAGCTAAAAGTTAAATAAGTAGAGATTCACTTAGTACATGACAAGAGATTTTCCTAGATTGTATGCAGTTCTAGTTATTCATAATGTTATCTTGAGGAGTATACAGTGGTTTATATTATGGTGTATCTTGAGGAGTATCTAGTTGGTTGTGTGTATGAATATCCCAAACGGACTGCAAGGGCATGCGATCAGAAAGAACTCAAGCATCGTATTGTATTACAAAGTTAGTAATTAAGGATTATGATAACCCTAGTTAGTTAAAGGTATCAAGTCGTACATATGTGATTTGCTGTGACTGATAGTTGATTGCTAGTCGAGGATTCACATGATCACCTTTTCTTTTAGTACTTATTATTTCTTTATTGATTATCAGATCCAGATATGTCTCATTACAAGTTTTACAGTATTAATTATCCTGAGAGCTTTTATATTCAGTCTTTACTTTCCAATATTTGTATTTGCTTGTGTTGTTTGTTTAAGTTTCTAGATTGACTTCCTTTATGGTACTTGCCATTTGGGGATCTGGCCCCACTAGTTTTGCATGGCCAGATCTAGTAGCAGCACCGGAGGATCTTTCATACTTTTCTGAGGATGGTGGCCACCAGGAGTACCAGACCGGTTGAGTGGATTTTCTTACTTCCCTACCCTGATGTACATTCTATATTTGGGCGTTTATCACCAGAGCACGTGTTTAGCTCATATTTTGGTTTGATCTGTTAGGCTACTGGCATGAGCATGATTGACATATTTTAGGGTTGATCATGTTTGACTCAAATTCTGGCTAGTTTATTCATTCTGTGTTTAGTAGCATCATAATCATCTATATATTATAGTTTGAGATGCTTTACTATTATATTTTAGCTGATCTTATATCTTGTTATTATTTTTGTTGTTCTTGTGATTGAGACACTAGGGTTGTGGGACCTAGGCTTGACTGTTGGTTTGTAGTAGTGACCCCTCATGTCTAATAGCTTCACCATATATATAGAGTACCTGAGTGCTTTAAGTATGCGTAGCTGGCCTTGTCAGCCCTACTCTCCAAAAATTTGATTCTGGGGTGTGACACGGTTTTAGTGCTAGCCCATGTAGGTCTGTCTAAGCATATTATGTCTGTTTGAGGAGATTTGATCTAGTTTTTACAGATATGTAGGGGTTGTTGCTGATGCTAGATTTCTCAATCCTAAAATATTCCCCTTGATCCCTAGTTATTTTTCTCCATCCCTGATTCTTGATCTGATATCTTCTTATTCGTTGATCTATCATGTTCTTCAATTTACTCTTGTGTCCTTAACTTTCAGGGGCACTATTCCTGTAACTATCGACCAGATGAATCGAGTGCAGCTTGAGGGTCAGCATTCAAAAGTCCGACATATTCTGGAGGTCGGCCTGAGCATTCAGGGATAGAGTCTAGAGTAGATCCCGAGGCAGATCGGTCGGCAGTACCTGACCAGCAGGTAGCACCTATGCACCCAGTTCATCCCGAGCACCCCGAGGGTGTTACCCGAGCACTGATAGATGTTCTACGAGGTTTCATAATGACCCAGTCGTACCAGATTAACGTACTCACTCAGTTAGTCCAGACATCATTGTAGTGAGGTGGTTCTCAGATCTATAATTCTACGAAAGCTTCAGGCATCTTAGTACTCCGTACTTTTATGGCACAGAGGATACGATTTTCTACGATGCTTGCCTACATGAAAATAAGGCTATCTTGGAGGCAATAGAGACTCTAGCTAGAGAGCATGTAGCAGTAGTGAGGCTACAGTTATTGGACTTAGCTCGTGATTGGTAGGCGACGTAGGAGGTTTCTCTCATAGCACCAATTCTATGGGAAATTTTTACTGAGAGGTTTCAGGCGAGGTATTTTGAAGGAGTGGCGCGTTACGAGCTTCAGCAGAGGTTTAACAATCTCAAACAGAAGAGCAGGACCGTCGATGGTTACGTATCAGAGCTTGCAAGACTTAGTCGGTTTGCTCCCACTTTGATAGCGATCGAGTTGGAGAGGGCGAGGAGGTTCCAATAGGGACTCCATTTAGAGATTATCTTGGTGGTAGTGCAGCATGAGTTTCAGACCTTTGACGCTATGATACGGGCAGCCAGGAGGTATGAGTACTCATCGCAGAGGATTATAGATCAATCGATTTGGGAGCCAGAAGTGGCCTAATATTTTCAGAGGATCAGAATCCCATTCATCAGCACCAGCTCCAACAGTTCAAGCCCTGATAATTGGATCCTCGAGGAGGACAGCATTATCTCAGCAGCCTTTCCAGACGCTCCCTCAACAGAGACAATCATCTTCTTCTTCTTCCCGTAGTTGTTTTTATTGCGAAAAATCTGGGCATATAGTATCTTAGTGTCGTAGGGCACAAGGATTATGCTTGGTTTATGAGGCATCAGACCACATGGTCGGTACATGTCCTAGAAGGAACCAGACTGGATCATCATCGATACTGTCAGCAGTTCGACCAGCAACACCGCAGTTCAGGGCACCAGAACCAGTGCAGCCACAAATTTAGAGGACTTTGCCTCCATAGGCTCAGGAATTCCAGCAGAGGCTGCAGCAGTATGCGTAGGCCCAGGCACAAGCGAGACTTAGAGGTTAGCAACAGAGGTGACCAGCACCTAGAGGGCAAGGTCAAGATTTTTTGCTATCGATGGAGGAGGCTTTGACAGCATGAGAGGTGGTAGGAGGTACCATTCTCGTGCACTCTCATTCAGCTTCAACTTATTTAATTCTGGTGCATCGCATTCATTTATATCTATATGCTTTGTGACACGAGTTGGATTAGAGTCTGAGTCCTTACTTGTAAGGTTGAATATACTTATTGGTAATGGTCTCGTGGGAGTAGATAGATTATATCCCTCGTGTAAAGTTATAGTGTGCGGGAGAAAGTTTCTTGCGAGGATGATAGAGTTTTCTATGGACGATTATGATGTCGTTCTTAGGATGGATTTGTTGAATGCAAGACATACGATGATAGATTGCCATAATGGCAAGGTTATCTTTCGTGTACCAGATAGGGAGGAGTTCTTATTCTTGAGAGGTAGAGTAGAGTCACCAGAGGTTACAATGGTGATGGTAGAGGCTGAGGAGGTACAGTTTCCCAGGGTAGTTTGTGAGTTTTCTGACGTATTTCTCGACGAGTTACCAGGTGTACCACTAGTTAGAGATGTGGAGTTCTACATTAATTTGATCCCGGAAGTAGAGCCAGTATCAGAGAGTTTATTGGATGTCACCATCTAAGTTGAAGATCTTATACCGGATGATTGAGGAGTTAAGAGCCAAGGGATTTATTAGACCTAGTGCATAACTTTGGGGAGCCCCGTTACTTCTTGTTAAAAAAAAGATAGTTTATCTCATTTAGTTATTGATTATAGAACACTAAATGCGGCAACCATTCAGAACAAGTATCCCTTGCCCATGATAGATGACTTATTTGATCAGTTCAGTAGAGAAACTATATTTTCTATGATCGATTTGCAGTCTGGGTATCATCCAATTAGAGTTAGAGAGCAAGATATACCTAAGACGACGTTTAGATCTAGATATGGTTATTGGTAGTTTCTAGTTATGCCATTTAAAGTGACTAATGCAACAGCTATATTCATGTCTCTCATGAATAGCATCTTCATGCCATACCTAGACCAGTTTGTGATAGTGTTTATTGATGATATTTTGGTCTATAGTTAGAGTAAGGAAGAGCAATAGAAGCATCTTCGCGCAGTTATTCAGATTCTTTGAGAGCAGAAGTTGTACGCGAAGTTTAGCCAGTGTGAGTTCTGGTTTGATCGTATCTCATTCTTGGGGCATATAATTTCTGGTGGAGGAGTCGAGGTGGATCCCAAGAAGGTGGAGGTTATTGAGAGTTGGCCAGTACCCGATACAGCTTTAGATGTGCGCAGTTTCCTAGGTCCAGCAAGTTATTATAGGCGGTTTATGGCAGGCTTCGCATGGATCTCCACATCCTTGACACAGCTAACGTGTAAGGATGTGTTCTTCGAGTGGTCAGAAGCTTGTCAGACTTATTTAGAGAAGCACAAGTGATGTTTGATTTTGGCTCCTATTCTGACACTTCCTGTGGGACCAAGTAGTTTCTCAGTTTATTATGATACTTCATGAGTGAGACTAGGGTGTGTCCTTATGCAACATGGCAGAGTGATAGCTTATGCATCTTAGCAGCTTTGAGACCATGAGAAGAGTTATCTGACGTATGATCTTGAGTTGGCAGCTGTAGTGTTTGCACTTAAGCTTTTAAGGCATTACCTATATGGTGATCGAGTGGAGATCTTTACAGACCACAAAAGCTTGAGGTATGTGTTCACACAGAAGGAACTACGATCTTGATCTTCAGTATCGTCTAGGAAAGGTGGTGTGCTATCGTAGGCACCCAAATTATAAAACCTTTAATCTTAAAATTATTTATAGTAGTGATAGTAAGGATCGATCCCACAAAGAGTAATTAGTTAGTCTTTATGCTATGTAAAATAAGATGGGGGTAAAGTTTTGAATAAAAGAAAATTAAGAGAGCTAAAATCAATTAAAGTATTAAAATCAATCAATGAAACAAATGTTAGTCTCAGTCAACATCCACTATTGGAATCTTAAAATTGATCATTGATGCAAACATAAATTAACTTATACTTTGAATATTCACCGTTGAAAGTATTTCCTATCTCTCTTAGGCTTAGATAATTAGATAATTAGCTTTAATTACTAAATAATCCAAGACAAGCGCTGAAGATTTAATCAAGTAATTTCTTAAAGAACCAAGAGATCGATGAAGCAAAATAACACAAGCACAAGCGGTTGCCTTTAATTTAGTCAAAAGTTTTTCTCCTATGATCTAATCAAACAAAGTAGTTCATTAAATCTTGGTTTCTTCACAAATTAGAAAAATCAAACAATTACGGATTTGATGTCTAATTTAGCAGGATATTAAAATAGATAATAGACTAATAGGGCTCCTAGTAATTAAACAAAACAATCATGAAAGTAGGCATAGAAAAATATTCAATACTCAAAGCATAAATCAAACATATAAAAATAATTATGATATCACAAGTTTATTGATTCCAAGGCTTCTGTTTCCTTCGACCAAGAAGACTTTTAGCTCCGCACGTTCATGAAAACTTCAAAAGAATATTGGAGAAGAGGAAGATGAGTTGTGTGTTATTTTTCTCCTAATTTTTACCCCTTTTATACACTCTAAATTAGTTGTTTAAAGATCACAATATCTTCCCACAAATCCACTAAGAGTTACAATAACCCAAACAATAAAATAAAATCTTTGAACAAGAAGGAAAATGGTTAATTCAGCTCCATTTTTTGTGCACAGCAAAGTTAACTCAACTTCAAGCCTGATTTAGTCCATGATGCAGCTAGAATCTTAGAAAACTCAAAACAGTAATATTGTACCTCTGTATCTTAGCTTTCGGAATTAATTTGGATTAGCGTGATTGGATTTCGGATGAGCAAGTTATGACCATTTTGCTATAAGATGTCAAAACTATCCAGAATTGATAATTAGCTCCATTTTGTATTTAGTGACTCCAATTGCATCCTAGATCAAAATATAAAAATAATGAGGATCTTTAGACATCAAATGAGCATAAAGGAGTATACATTAAGGAATAAAAATATAATATTTTATGTTCTCATTAAAAAACCCCATACTTAACCTTTGCTCGTCCTCGGGCAAAACTCTAATTTATTTTTCCAAAACGAAATCAAGGTTGCAATGTCATAAATAAAAAAATAACCAAGCTCTTCAAAACTCATGACATATCATGAACATATATTCTTAAACAACTTATAATTACTTAGTAGGTATTTTCAGTTAAAAAAAGGTGTAAACTAAATAGGTAGACCCTCATGGGAATAAACACTCAACTCTCATGTGTTTGAAGGTATATATTTCACTCAAATTTATTCCAAAAGAAATGATCTACCATAATCTGGCATATTTTCTCATTCTTCACCACTGGGATCACATGTATAACATAAATCGTAAGGAATTTTCATGGGTTGTAACATGGCTTAGGATTAAGGTAGAATATATTTGGGAGTATAGCTCAAAAGCCATCAAAAATAGTGGAGCAAAAATAAATCAACTCAATCTCAATATAAAATATGTAAAATCAATCACTCCATTTTGCAAGGTCTTCAATTTGGCTTTTAAAGTATTTAAACAATGTAAAACAACTTCTACCATTTATTTTCTTTTTTTTTCTTTTTTTTTCTCTTTTTTTTTTGAACAATAATGGAACTTAGAAAATTTGAGGATGAAAATATGTTCAATTATGTTATTTGTAACCAAACCAAAAATTTAGATACCCCCACACTTATTTTTTTGTACACCCATACATATCATAATGATCAACAATGCTCCACTAGCTTTGTGACATAGGTAAAGGTATAAATATTATAGGTTGAAAGCTTGTAATGTTGGTATACCAAAAAAAGGCAATAAAGCTCAAAGGGTTTCAACAAAAAGAAAACTAATTACAAGGTGGGCTATTTGGCTTATGTAACGCATAACAAAGATGGCCTTAATCATGTTCATACATACATGTGTCAATGTGACTTCGAAGAGAATCAAAGCAAGTTCTAGAGAAACAAATTAGTGAAAGAATATCTGTCACGACCCGCACCCGATGTAGGGATGCAAGTCGTGAACAACGCCCAGTCAACGTCGCAGAATCGGCGGTAGAACATTATTCTGGTAATCTATCTAACAATATAATGAGCCACCAACAATATCAATATACTCAATCCCAGATCTAAGATGGAAATGACCATGAATCAGATAAAGAATAGAATTGTCATAATATAAATCATGAGTCTAAAATAATAACATCAATGAGTCTGAAGAAAGATAAATAACAAGCTGGAGACAAATCCAACACAAAAGAATACTAAGAAGCTATAAGTCCCGGGTCATCTGTCTCAGTCGGGATAAGTCCTTCCTGAGCCAGGGTCTCTGACTCTAAGCCCACAATATCCTGAGGCCTGTAATGTGTAGGGTTCCACTCCTCAGTGTCATTTGGGATAAATATATCCAGTCAGGAAAGGAGCAGAGTACATCTCTAACAGCAGTTCTAATCAATGATATAAACTATATAGCAGTAAATAGATATGAATATACAAGATGCAACAATAGATACAAGAGATATACAATAAAGGATATACTATAAATAAATACAAGAATGGACAATATGGCAATAAATAAGAATACTAAATGACTAAGTGAGTGAGTACTAGCTTTAATATGTGATCGGCTTGGGAACTTGATACAATATTTATGGCCTGGCTAATTATACGTACGGTGTATGATTAACATTATTCAAGAACAAGACATGATACAAGATGGGTATGATCATATATCTATACTACATACTCTCCAACCCTGACTGGTATAGTGGATCCAACCATGGTATGCTATGGCACTAGATTGTCCAAGAAGATAGCGACTATTTCCGAGAATCAGTGTCTATACATGTACAAGAAGAACAATGAAACAAGGCTTGCACAAGATATACCATATACCAAGGAATAATATCTCATAACGAGATCCGGATATACCACTCCGTGTAACCATCGTGTCAAGAAAATATGGATATTTATACTAGATACAATGAACATAGAGGATATCATAAATGAGAAACTATCAGAGAATGTATTCGCCTGAAGTCCGGTGAATAGTCTTACATATGTCTGATATGGTGCCTCAAAGACTTAGATAGGGAATACAACATCAATACAAGATTTCGGAATGAAAATAAGTTAAACTAGTCAACTTCTAGGAAAAAGAGCCATTTTTAAGTCAAAATAGTTAAACTAGGTCAACTCTAAGTCAAATTGGCCAAACTTGGTCAATCTACCTATTTCTAGGTTGCATGAGTCTAACTCAATAATGTTGGGTTCGTAAACTAAGAATCTAAGTCATACAAGCTAAATCTAGGATGTTAAGATACCGTATCGCAAGATACGCAAACAAGAGATATGAAATACCATATATGCACATCCAAACAATAAATTTATACTAATCCTAACTACCAAATGCTATGTGGATACCTTGGCTTTGAACCAACTCGGTATCGCACCACTAAACCCCCAACTTGATACCCAAACCCAATACCATGGGTATCCTCAATACCTTGGCACTTACCATGGTATCTCAAGGTAATTGTCAAATCCTCTTTTGTAGCTAACACTCAACTTAACATATGCTAATCAATTAGCTACTAAATATAACAAACTAATACAATACAATACTTATAAGATATATATAGTTTAAGAATCTAACTAATACATTATCATACATATAGATACTTACTAATACCTCACCATATATAGATATTTGTATAGTTACCAACTATTATCCACATCTAACTAACTATTATACTAACAATGCATATACTACTAACCCAAATAGCTAACTTACAACTTGCTAGCCCTCCCCGATACACGCTGCTGCTCCCTTGAGCTTGCATTTGCTCCTGCTGTCGCTATTGTTGATGCTGCTGTCATTGTTTTACGGCTGCTGTCGCTATTTCAACTGCTGCTGTCGCTATTTCTACTGCTGCTGCTGTCGCTATGGCTACTGCTGCTGTTGTTGTTGCTGTCGCTTTTGCTGCTGTCTCTAATGCTGCTGTTGCTGTCGCTATTGCTGTTGTTGCTGCTGTCGCTATTGCTGCTGTGGCTGCTGTCGCTAATGCTGCTGTTGTCACTGTTGGTGTCGAGTCCTCCCCTCTCTTACACAATAACCCACACATCTATATACACTAAAATATATCAACTATATATATGTACCCTCTCATCCCTATATATATATATATACATCCACAAATATATACATATAGATAGATATAACATACACACATAGCTATATATATATATATATATATATATATATATATATATATATATATATATATATATATATATATATATATATATATATATATATGTATGTATATGTATATTCATATCATCTCATATACGTACACATACATATATAACATACAAGTATATAGATATATATATAATATACAAGTATATATATATATATATATATATATATATATATATATATATATATAACATAACTTATATATATAACATAACTCATATATCTAACATAACTTATTCAATAGCATTATATATATAGAAGTATAGATACATATATATATATATATAATACATAGGTATATAGATATATGATACACTAACACATATAAGTATAAATATACATAACAATATATATACATACATACATACATACATACATTTATTATAAATGACTAAGAATAATAGGAATTAGATCTAGAAATGAAATACAACCAACACGTGGAGTGTATCGCACATGTATCACATTAGATCTATGATACGCTTGCGACACGAGTCAACCACACAACCAATCATACCCGAAGGACACGAGCAAGTCTAATATATTATTTATGAACAATACGAAGAGTCAAATACATAACTACGTGTCCGTGTCAAAATATGACATGCACAAAGTCCCGTATTGGAGAGAAAACCCCCAAATCAACACATATCACAAAATTATTGGGATATGACCTATACGTACCCAGTTATGGACACAACACTAGCCACAAACACACAAACACATGCCAAATTGATCTATAGGACCAATTGATAAACACAACAAGTGTTAATCTCGGAATTATCCCAAAATTGACATAAAAAATACCATAACTTTCTCAATAGGCCTCCTATGAACTCAAATCCAAGTCCTATGGGTAGCCTATGCATATGGATTGATTTCTCATGGTTAAATCTTATATTTAGAACCTAAATCAAGATTAAAAAAACTGAATTGTACCTATTGGAAGATGGATTCCTAATGCAACCTCCAAATATGATAAAATTGGCCTCCAATTGTAGATCCTTGCTTCCTCCTTCTAGATCCTTGCTCCTCTTGGTAGATCCTTTCTTTCTCCTTCTAGATCCTTGCTCCACTCGCCTCTAAGGGTGATTTGAGAAGGAATTAAAATAAAATTTGGTAGAGAAATGATGTAGGAACGAAGGAATTTAGTTGAGCGAAATTCTAAATCTATATTTCAAATGAAAAGAGGAGAGAGAAACTTTCCCCCCTCTTTTAATAGGATGGACCTCTTGCCCCTTCCTTAAGCCACTATGTAATGTCCATTATACCCCTTGGGGCCTCTCATAAAGAAATAATTAAGGAGAAAAGGTTATAGTCTAATGGTTTAATTAAACTAATCATCCTCCTAATCAACAGGCATCTAGTTGGGCTCAATTCTAACAATTGATATATGTTAGTCCATGAGTCTAAACTAAACTAGTTAGCTCTACTGACACAAATCCAAAATAATAACTAACATCTAACAATAATTAAATAATACAATAAATAATTATTCAATATGCACAATATTTAATTAATTATGAAATGACTAAAATATCCTTTCCTAGAAAATATGGTAGTGACAATATCTCTCATGAAAGAATAATGAGACTGATGTGTCAGTCTAAAGGCTCAAATCCTTACTATCTTTTGTCTACCAAATTTAGATACTACCATTTTTAATAAAAAAAATAACTAGACTAATTAATTCTAAGCTGGAAAAAAATACTTATTCAATCATGTTATAAATTTTTTAAATTTAGTTAAATCTTACTCATGACATACACAACCAAAAATCATTAAAAACCACAAAAACAAATTTTTTTTATCTAAATAATAATCTCTTTTTTTAAAACAGCGAACTAAAATGCTTAAAATAAAGTAAATTCCCTCCCACACATTTAAAACTGACATTGTCCCCAATATAAGATGAAATACAAGAAAAAGGCAAAATAAAAAAATAAAAAATAAAAGAATAAGAATAAGAACAAACCCCCCTTGGGTTGCCTCTGTTTATTGTCGTGGATGTTTCCTCCTTCAATTGGTACAAATTGGATCCTCAAGGTCCAATTTATCCACATTCTCTACTTTGAAACCTTCATAGAAAAGCTTGAGCCTTTGGCCATTTACCTAGAACACTTTGGAAGTTGCTAAACTTTGAATTTCAACTGCACTATGATAAAAAATATTAGTAACAATAAAAGGTCCAATGCAACGAGAACGCAATATACCCAGAAACAGACGAAGTCGTGATTGGTACAGAAGGACTTTTTGACCAACTTGAAACACCTTCCTATAGATCATCTTGTCATGAAAAGCCTTCGTCCTCTCTTTATAAATTCGAGCAATCTCATAGGCGTCATTACGAATTTCCTCCAACTTTTGTAGTTGTAATTTCCTATATTCTCTATTTTCATATGGTTTCATATTGAAACTCTTGATAGCCCAATAAGCCTTGTATTCTAACTCAACAGAAAGATGGCATGGTTTCCCAAACACCAACAGGTAAGGGGACATATCGATAGGCATCTTGTATGCCGTTTTATACGCCCACAAAGCAACATCCAAGCGCAAACTCCAATCCTTTCCACTTGGATTGACCGTCTTTTCAATGATGGACTTGATCTCTCTATTTTACACTTCTGCTTGTCCACTAGTTTATAAATGATAGGCAGTTGACACCTTGTGGGTCCCATGGTACTTTTTCAGTAATGTCTCCATGGTTCGATTGCAAAAGTGAGTGCCTCGATCACTTATTAAGGCTCTTGGAATCCCAAACCTGGAGAATATGTTGGATTTGATAAAATCTGAAACAACTTTAGAATCATCAGTCCTAGTAGCTTTAGCTTCTACCCATTTTGATACATAATCAACAACAAGCAAAATATAAACATAACCAAAAGATACAGGAAATGGTCCCATAAAATCGATGCCCCAAACATAAAAAATTTCACAAAATAGTATAGGATTTTGTGGCATTTCATTCCTTTGAGATATATTACCTATTTTTTTGCAATTATTCATGTTTTACAAAAAGAATATGAATCACGAAATAAAGATGGCCAATAGAAACCACATTATAATACTTTTATTGTCGTCCTCTTAGCTCCAAAATATCCTCCACATGCATAAGAATGACAAAAGGTGAGAATTGAAATAATTTTATTTTCATGAATGCACCTTCTTATCACTTGATCTGCACAATGCTTCCACAAGTATGGGTCATCCCATACATAGTATTTGACATCACTTTTTATCTTATCTCTTTGAGCCTTTGACAAGTAGTCAAGAGGAAACATATTATTGACCAAATAATTTACAATATTTGCATACCAAGGTAATGTCACACTTGAAGCAAACAATTGCTCATCAAGGAACGTTTCTTGCAGACAAAGTTCATCCTCCATATAAACTAAATGACTTAAATGATCTGCAACACGATTTTATGTCCCTCTTTTTTCTTTGATCTCCAAATCAAATTCACTTAAGAGAAGTATCCATCGAATTAACCTTGGTTTTGCCTCTTTCTTCATTATCAAATAGCGAAGAGCTGCATAATCAAAATAAACAATGACTTTAGTACCAAGCAAATAAGATCAAAAAATTTCTAAAGCAAAAACAACAGCTAAAAGTACTTTTTCAGTAGTAGAATAATTTCTCTGTGCATCATTCAAAGTTCTTGAAGCATAAAAAATGGTGTGAGATGCTCTTCCAATCCTTTGACCCAAAATAGCACCTACTACATAATCACTTGCATCACACATTATGTTGAAAGGCACATTCCAGTCAGGGGGCTGGATAACTGGGGTAGAAGTCAATAGTTTCTTTAGTGTATCAAATACCTTTTTACATGCTTCATCAAATTCAAAAGCTACATCCTTTTGTAGCAACTTGCAAAGGGGTAACGCTATTTTGGAGAAGTTTTTGATGAATCTTCAGTAAAAACCTACATGTCCAAGAAAAGAACAAACTTTTCGCAAACTAGTGGGATAAGGTAAAGATTGAATAATATCAATTTTGGCTTTATCTACCTCAATTCCTTTAGATGAAATAATATGACCCAAAACTATACCTTGTTCAACCATAAAATGGCATTTTTCAGAGTTTAACACAAGATTAGTTTATATGCATCTTTGAAGAACAAGTGTAAGATTATGCAAGCATTTATCAAATAATTCTCCATAAACTGTGAAATCATCCATAAATACTTCTATAAAATGCTCAACATAGTCTAAAAATATGCTAACCATACACCTTTGGAAAGTAGCTGGGGCATTGTAAAGACCAAATGGCATGCGACGATATGTAGAAGTTCCAATTGGGCATATAAAAGTTATCTTTTCTTGATCCTCCGGAGCAATTGCAATTTGAAAATAACCTGAATAACCATCAAGAAAACAATAGTAAGAATGACCAGCTAAGCTTTCAAGCATTTGATCAATAAAAGGTAAAGAAAAGTGTTCCTTTCGTGTTTCAGTATTTAATTTTCTATAATCTCTACAAACGCTCCACCCATTCTGGATACGAGTGGGAACTAACTCATCATTTTGATTCTTCAGGACAGCTATCCTGGTCTTTTTAGGAACCACTTTTACCTGGCTAAACCACTGGCTATCCAAAATAGGATAGATCACTCCAACTTCAATAAGTTTTAGGATCTCCTTTTTTACTACCTTTATCATGGGTGGGTTCAATCTTCTTTGCGGTTGACGGAAAGGTTTTGCTCCTTCCTCAAGTAAGATGCGATGCATGCATATAGATAGGCTAATTCCTTTTATATCCACAATTGTCCAACCAATAGCCGTCTTATGCTCCTTAAGGATCTGCACAAGCTTTTCTTCTTGTGGTGCACTAAGTTTATTGGAGATGATCACTGGTAATGTTCCTCCATCTCCAAGGAATACATACTTGAGGTGACTAGGGAGAGGCTTCAAGTCTAGAATTGGGGACTACAAAACAGAGGGTAAAGGCCTCTAGTAAGAAATTGGTAATAAAATATAAGAAACATTACCTGATTATTGTATTTTTGGAAAATCATTCAATGTTGCAACAGTTTCCTGTAAATTAGAGCGCAAAGCTAACTCCTTTTGCTCTTTTTCAAGATGCTCACTAATGGCCACTTCCAATCCATATTTGCCATCAAGTTCAAAAATATCCTCTACTAAAGAATAAACCACATCAATAGAATAAACAGTATTATCATCATCAGGATAATTTATGGCATCATAAATATTAAATTTAACAATTTTACCATCAAATTCCAAAGTAAGTGTGCCACTATGAACATCTATCTTAGTCTTGGATATCTTTAAAAATGTTATTCCTAACAGAATTGGAGCAGTTTGATCGCCATTTTCCATATCAAGCACGTAAAAATCAGCAGGAAAAACTAAATTATCAATTTGTACAAGAACATACTCGACTACTCCATTAGGATAGGCATTAGATCTATCAGCTAATTGTATTACAACATCAGTTTTATTCAGATGTCCAAATTTTAAAGATTCATATATAAAATATGGCATAACATTGATAGAAGATCATAAATCTAACATGGCTTTCTCATATTTATTTTTATCTATCTTACAAGGGATAGTAAATATTCCAGGATCTTTGTATTTCGTAGGGAGTTTTCGTTGAATTACTGTAGAAACACTCACCCCAACTTTTACCTTTTCATATCCTTTAAGCTTTTGTTTCCTCTTTATTGTACACAATTCTTTTAAAAATTTAGCATAGCGAGGTACTTGTTTGATAGCATCTAAAAGTGGAATATTTACCTCATATTTATGAAAAGTATCATACAACTCATTATTTTGTTCAATTTTTCTAGATTCTGTTAAAGCTTGAGGAAAAGTAGGTACTGGCTTATAATCATAAAGGGGTAGAAACTTACAATTGGGTACCTCATCATCATTGGGGATGTTCGTATCTGCCACGATATTTTTCTCTTCGTCTTGTTTTGACGATGCACGTGCTTCTTTTTCTGGAATGTCAACCTCTTTACCACTTCTCAAAATGATAGAACATGGAGTTTCTTTTGGATTTTCTACCATTTGAGATGATAATTTCTCTAAGCTTTTTGCCTCTAGCTTATTAATTGTAGTTGTCATTTGGCTTATTTGATTGTTCAAACTTTTGATACTAGCCCTCGTCTCCTATTGAAATTGTAAGTTTTTAATGGCAATAGACTTAACAATATCTTCTAAAGGCATACCACAATTATAAGTTTGGCTCGATTATAGGTATTGTTGCTTGTATTACTGGTAACTTGGGCAATTTTGAGTTGCAGACTAATTTAATTTTGGACTCTCATAGGTGAAATTGGAATGATCTCTCCATCCTAGGTTGTACGTTTCTGAATAGAGATCATACTTCATTTGTAGTAGTCCAGGAAAATCATATGCTGCATTCACTTGTTCGTTGGGCTTCTCTTGAAAAGTTGGGAACATATTGGTTGGATGCCCTACTACTAGACAAATTCTACAAGCCTTTGTTGTTTTTATGTTACCTACAACCATCTGACGAACAAGCGAAGTTAAACTAAAAATTTGTTGTTCTAGAAAAAAAATATTTACCTCATCAGCATGCCTAGATGGAAGATCTAGCCAAGTTCCAAATGGTTAAGAATTGGCCGCCATTTCCTATTATCGAACATTTTTTTTTTGCTCTATTAAATAAAAAATTATTTAATTGCAAGAAAGAAATAGAGAACACTAAAAAACAAAAATCAACAAAAAATACTCTACGGCAAATGCGCCAAAATTTGGTGACTATAGTAGGCACCCAAATTATAAAACCTTTACTCTTAAATTTATTTGTAGTAGTGAGAGTAAGGATCGATCCCACGGAGAGTAATTAGTTAATCTTTATGCTATATAAAATAGGATGGGGGTAAAGTTTTAAATAAAAGCAAATTAAGAAGAGCTAAAATTAATTAAAGTATTAAAATCAATCAAAGGAACAAATGTTGGTCTCAGTCAACATCCACCATTGGAATCTTAAAATTGATCATTGATGCAAACATAAATTTACTTATACTTTAAATATTCACCGTTGGAAGTATTTTCTATCTCTCTTAGGATTAGATAATTAGATAATTATCTTTAATTACTAAATAATCTAAGAAAAGTGCTGAAGATTTAATCAAGTAATTTCTTAAAGAACTAAGAGATCGATGAAGCAAAACAACACAAGCACAAGCGGTTGCCTTTAATTTAGTCAAAAAAATTTCTCCTAAGATATAATCAAACAAAGCAGTTCATTAAATCTTGGCTGCTTCAAAAATTAGAAAAATTAAACAATTACGGATTTGATGTCTAATTTAGCAGGAGATCAAAATGGATAATAGACTAGTAGGCCTCCTAGCAATTAAACAAAACAATCCTGAAAGTAGGCATAGAAAAACATTCAATACTCAAAGCATAAATCAAACATATAAAAATAATTTAGATCTCACAAGTTTATTGATTCCAAGGCTTATGTTTCCTTCAACCAACAAGACTTTTAGCTCCGCACATTTATGAAAACTTTAAAAGAATATTGGAGAAGAGGAAGAAGAGTTGTGTGTTGTTTTTATCCTAATTTTTACCCCTTTTATATACTCTAAATTAGTTGTTTAAAGATCACAATATCTTCCCACAAATCCTCTAAGAGTTACAACAACCCAAACAATAAATAAAATCTTTGAACAAGTAGGAAAATGGTTAATTCAGCTCCACTTTTTGTGCACAATATAGTTGACTCAACTTCAATCCTAATTTGGTCCATGATGCAGCAAGAATATTACAAAACTCAAAATAGTAAGATTGTACCTCTATCTCCTAGCTTTTTGAATCAATTTGGATCATCTCGATTGGACTTCGGATGAGCAAGTTATGATCATTTTGCTACAAGGTGTCAAAACTGTCTAGAATTGATAATTAGCTCTATTTTGCATTTAGTGACTCCAATTGCATCCTAGATCAAAATATAAAAATAATGAGGATCTTTAGACATCAAATGAGCATAGAGTATACATTAAGGAATAAAAATATGATATTTTGTGTTCTCATCAGAAGGCCAATGTCGTAGCAGACACCTTGAGCAGGAGAGGAGGAGCTTACTTCTTGACAGAGCAATGCCACATTTTGGAGGATCTGCCGGAGATGGGTATCAAGGTAGTATTACCTGGTGATATTGGTTTGACGGCAAGTCTGTAGATTCAGGCTTCTATATTTAAGAGGATCAGAGTAGAGCAGACTGGTGATGTCAGACTTCAGAAGCTCAGGGCAGAGTGTGAGTCAAGACGCAGACCAGAGTTGAGCATTCATGAGGATAGGACTCTCAGATTTGGGAGTCGACTTTGTGTGCCGAAAGGAGATATCCGGCAGGAGATTATGTCAGAGGCCCACAGTTCTCAGTACTTAGTGCATCCAGGAGAGACAAAAATTTATCAGGATATTCGTCAACACTTCTTGTGGAATGGTATGAAGAGGGAGATATCTCGGTTTATTTTTCGTTGTTTAGTCTGTCAGCAGGTCAATGCTGAGCATCAGAGATCGGCCGGACTACTTCAGCCTTTACCAATTCCAGAGTGAAAGTGGGACCATATTACTATGGACTTTGTGACCGGCCTTCCTAGATTCACGTATGGTAGAGATGCTATATGGGTTATAGTGGATCGACTCACGAAGGTTACTCACTTTTTTCTTTCAGGGTAGGCTAGTCTATAGAGCAGCTAGCTGAGATGTACATGTGACATATAGTCAGATTGCATGGTATACCAGTTAGTATAGTTTCTGATAAAGATTCACAATTTACGTTTTATTTCTGGCAGAACCTACAGCAGAGTCTGGGTACTAGGTTGAAGTTCAGTTTAGCCTACCATCCGCAAACAGACGGGCAGTCGGAGCATACTATTCAGACTTTGGAGGATAGGCTTCGAGCTTGTATACTTGACCTCGGTGGATCTTTGTAGGATCACTTACACATAATAGAGTTATCCAATAAAAATAGCTTCTAGGCGAGCATTCAAATGGCACCCTTTGAGGCTTTGTTTGGTAGGAGATACAGATCACCATTAGCATGGGATGGCATTAGCGAGAGATAGATGCTTGGTCTAGAGATGATTGCTTAGTCGGTTGGAGTAATCAGGCATATCAGAGACCATCTCAGAGTGGCTCAGGATCGCCAGCGTCATTGGCAGATCAGCACCATCGCCATCTTGAGTTCTCTGTCGGTGATCATATATTTCTAAGGACTTTGCCTATTCGTGGAGGTATCAGATTTGGAATACGAGGAAAGCTTAGTCCTAGATATATAGGCACGTTCGATATTATCGAGCGAGTTGGAGACGTATTTTATCGTCTAGCTCTTCCACCATCGCTTCATGAGGTATATGACGACTTCCACGCATCTCAGTTGTGTCGGTATATTCTAGACCCGAGCCATATCCTGGATCATTCTGACTTGGTCGTTGGTACCGACCTATCATATGAGGAGAGGCCCGTGTCTATTTTGGACTAGAGGGAGAAGGTTTTTAAGAACCGGACTATCAGATTAGTTTATGTTGCTTGGGGACATCACTCACTAGGCGAGTCAACATGGGAGCGCGAGGACGATATACGTACTCGTTATCCATTTCTCTTTGACTTGTGAGGTATACTTATTTGTATACTCATGTCATATCTTAGCCTGTGTATGTGATTGATTAATAGCTTATTTATTATATCTGTCATTGTTTCTTTCTGATTTCTTGGTGTTATAAAAAAAATTTCATGCTCACATTAGTTGATTGTTTATTTTCGATTTTGAGCTGGTTTTCTTGGATTTTTTTTTTAGTGATTTTTGGATCCTTATGAAATTTTTGAGGATGAAACTTTTCCAAGGAGGGGAGAGTTATAAAACTTGTCTCACAGTAATCTTATTTTATGCGGATACTTATTTTAGTGCTAGTTATTGCATTTTTGTGGATCTCGAGGAAGCCCAAAAATTTTCAAAAATTAAAATTTTACTACTTGACTGGTATACCGATGGTATACTATAATATACCAATAGTATACTGCTTGGCAGATATTTGTTTTACTTTCAATATATTTTGGAGATATTTGGGAGATATTTTCTCTATTAATAATACTCGAGATATTTTATTTTCTTCCTTCACTTTCTCTCTTCTCTCTTCTTAATTTTCTCTCGAGCTTGGAAGCGTGGTATTGAGACCTGGAGTGTGGTTTCTGATCTCCTTTGTGGTGGTGGATTATACAGTTTAGGCTGGAAGCTCGCGTTAGAAAAGTACACATTGCCGATTTTGTGAACTTCTTTTACTTTATGTCATTTTACTTTCTAGAGCTTTGATTATTGCTTTTTAACATAGACTTACTTTTCTATAGTTGTGTATATCGTGATTTCTATCGTAGTGACAATCTCAGTTTTGATTTCTGGTAGAATCTCGTTTCGTCCCTTTTTGGTACCTCGGTAACAAAAATAGTACCGATGTTGTGACCGTGATATTTAGTCCATATTGTGATCTGAGACTTACCCTAGACTTGAGTTCTTGTTAGACTTGGTTCTGGTAATTTTTGGGATTTGATTTGGATTCTGAAAATCAGACTTGACTTGACTTTAACTATGATTATTCTTGAAAATTGGCATACCGACGGTATACTACAGTGTACCGACGGTATACCGATTTCAACCGACTTGATTTCTCGATATTTTGGTGTGAACCCTATAGGCATACCGACGAGTTTTTGGGTTGTGGCGATGGTATAATGATCTTGCCGACATTGTTAGATATTTATCTTGGCCGACATACCGACGGTGTATTGGACTGTGTCGACGGTATACTGATTTATGGAACTTTATTTTCAAGTAACATATTGCCTACTTGGAACGGCATACTGACAGTATACTACATTATACCGACGATATATTAATTTTTTCGAATCCAGAACTTATTGTTTTTCCTATCTCTGGAATGGTGTACCGACGATGTACTCGGCTGTATCGAACGGTATACCGATCGTGCACTTTCTTTAGGAATTCTTAGTTTTTTATGATTTTATGTTGAAACTTTTGGCTTTTGCTTGGACACGTGATGACTTGACCTAATTTTGGACATAAAATTACATGGCTTCAGATGACTTGATTTGACTTGACTTAGCTTTACTCAATTTTACCCGGCTTTGTCCGGCTACACGTAATGACATGATTGACTGGACTTGACTTGGCATAACTTTACATGGCCTCATCGGACATGGCTTGACTTGGTTTCACTTGGTTTTATCTGGTTGGACATGACTTCACATGATTGTACATGGCTTTACCTACTTTTATATGGCTTCACCTGGATTAACATGGCTTCACTTAGCTTTACCTGGCTTCACTTGGTATCACGTGGCTTGATTGTTGTCGTGGCATACATGAGTTTGTATGTGTAATATATATTAAATATATTTATATTACTATGAGAACTTGATTTGTCAGCATCATATCTAGGATGGATTCTGAGGAATGTCACACCCGAATTCATACAAGAAACTGCTAGGAGTTAAATAAGTAGAGATTTACTTAGTACATGGCTAGTAATTTTCCTAGATTGCATTCAATCCTGGTTATTCATACTGTTATCTTAAGAAGTATCCAGTGATTTACATTATGAGGTATCTTGAGGAGTATCCAGTTGGTTTTGTGTATGGATGTCCCGGACGAACTACAGGGGCATGAGATCTGAAGGAACTCTAGCATCGCGTTGGATTATAAAGTTAGTAATTAAGGATTATAATAACCCTAGTTAGTTAAAGATATCAAGCCATACTTATGTGATTTGTCGTGACTAATGGTTGATGGTTAGTCTAGGCTTCACATGATCACCTTTACTTTCAGTACTTGTTATTTTCTTATTGATTATCAGATCCAGATATGTCTCATTGCAAGTTTTACAGTATTTATTATCCTGAGAGCTTTTACATTCAGTCTTTACTTTCCAGTATTTGTATTTGCTTGTGTTGTTGGTTTAAGTTTCTAGATTGGCTTCCTTTGTGGTACTTGCTATTTGCATGTCAGATTCTACTAGTTTTGTATGGCCAGATCCAGTAGCAGCACCGAAGGATCTTTCGTACTTTCTTGAGGATGGTGGCTACCAGGAGCACCAGACCGCTTGAGTGAGTTTTCTTACTTTCCCACCTTGATATACATTCTATTTTTGGGCATTTAGCCACCGAGCACATATTTAGCTCATATTTTGGTTTGATCAGTTAGCCTACAGGCATAAGCATGATTGACATATCCTAGGGTTAATCATGTCTGACTTAGATTCTGGCTAGTTTATTTATTCTGTGTTTACTAGCATCATAATCATTTGTATATTATAGTTTGGGATGCGTTACTATTATATTTCAACTGATCTTATATTTTGTTATTATTTCTTTTGCTCTTGTGATTGAGACACTAGGGTTGTGGGACCTAGGCTTGACTGTTGGTTTGTAGTAATAACTCCTCATGTCTTATAGCTTTATCGTATATATGGAGTGTCGAAGTGCTCTAAGTATGCGTAGCTGGCTTTGTCATCCCTGCTCTCCAGAAATATGGTTCTGGGGTATGATAGTTCCAGGAAGGTTTGGGTCTATGCCATAAAGACCAAGGATCAGGTACTGTCCACTTTCAAAGTGTTTTAGGCCTCTGTTGAAAGGGTGACGGGAAAGAAGCTACTATGTGATCGGTCCGACAATGGCGACCAGTATATTGGTCCCTTTGATGCTTATTGTAGAGAGCAAAGAATACGACACCAGAAGATTCCACCAAAGATACCGCAGCTTAACGGTGTAGCAGAGCTCATGAATAGGATGCTGATGGAGAGGGTGTGGTATTTGTAGTCAGAAGCAAAATTGTCGAGAAGTTATTGGGGTGAGGCACTTTATACAGCTGCTTATGTTATTAATTAATTTCCTATTGCTCATTTGCAGGGTGATGTGTCTGACAAAGTATGGTACGACAAAGAGCCATCATACAATCACCTGCGAGTGTTTGGTTGTAAGGCCTTCGTGCATGTACCAAAGGGCAAAAGATCCAAACTTGAGCCGAAGATGAGGTGGTACGTCTTTGTCGGCTACGGTCGGGATAAGTTTGGCTATAGACTCTACGATCCAGTGGGAAGAAAGCTCTACAAAAGCAGGAACATAATTTTTATCAAGGATCAGACTATGACCAATACTCAGGATTTTGAGATCCCTTCTGAGGCTGAGGAATTGCTTAAGAGTTATTTTACTTCGAGCAGTTTCCATAAGACATCACAGAGGATCCAGTTATGGGGTAGCCAGTACATAGAGTTACTCCCAACCAGGATCATCAGCCTGCTGATGGTGGTCAGGGTGACCCTCAGGAGGATGAGCATACCGAGGAGGTAGTTCTTAAAGGAGAGGAGGCTGTTGATATACAGCCAGCACCAGTGGTTCCATTGAGGAGGAGCGATAGAGAGCGTCGACCATCTACGAGATACTCACCAGGTGAGTATGTGCTACTGACTAACAGAGAAGAGCCCGAATATTTTACAAAGGCTATGGAAGACGAACACAGGCAGGAGTGGATAGAGGCTATGTAGGAGAAGATGAGTTCCTTACATGCCAATTCTACTTATGGGCTGGTGAGATTGCCAAAGGGCAAGAAGGCTTTAAAAAATTGATGGATATTCAGAGTGAAGCCGACAGATGATGCTACTCTCCCTCGATACAAAGCGAGATTGATAGTTAAAGGCTACGGTCAGCTGAAGGGCATAGATTATGATGAGATCTTTTCGTCAGTCGTCAAGCATTCATCTATTCGGGTGGGCTAGCATTGGCAGTCAGTTTTGACTTGGAGGTCGAGTAGATGGACATGAATACGATATTTTTTTATGGTAAACTTGAGGAGGAGTTGTACATGGAACAACCAGAAGGATTCTGTGAAAAGGGTAAGTCACACTTGGTCTGTTGATTGAGGAAGAGCTTGTATAGTCAAAAGCAGACTTTGAGGTAGTGGTACAGGAAGTTCGAGTCATTTATAGGGGAGCATAGTTATGCACGGATGACGTTGGACCACTGTGTATTTGTGAGGTACTTCACCGAGGATGATTACATTATTTTACTGGTATATGTTGTGTATATGCTACTGGTGGGTTGGAATGCCACTATGATAGCGGAGTTGAACTGCCAACTTGGCACGGCCTTCTTTATGAATAATTTGGATACAGCGAAGACTATTTTTGGGATAGATATTAGTCGAGAGAAAGAGTCCAAGCTGCTAAACTTGTCCCAAAAGAAGTTTATTCACTTGGTACTTCAGCATTTCGGGATGGACGGGTCAAAGAAAGTGAGTAACCCCTTGTGGCCCAATTTAAGTTCAATAAGCAGCAGTGTCTATCTACCGAGGACGAGAAGGAAGATATGGAGTGGGTTCCATATGCCTCCGCTATGAGGAGTCTCATGTATGCTTTGGTGTGTATGAGGCCAGAAATCGCTCACGCAGTTGGCACAGTTAGCAGGTATACTTCCAATCCGGGAAGAGTATATTGGAGTGTTGTGAAGTGGATTCTACGATACCTTCAGGGCACTGTCGATTGGAGACTTTCTTTTAGTGGTGATGACCCAAAGCTGGTTGGGTATACCGATGCTGATATGGCTGGAGATATTGAGATAAAGCGATCTACTTCGGGCTATGTGATGATTTTTGTAGGTGGAGCAGTATTATGGCAGTCGCGATTGCAGAAGTATTATATTTTCAAAAAGAGAGGCAGAGTATATTACGATGACAGAGGCTTGCAAGGAGTTGGTATGGATGAATAAGCTAGTACAGGAATAGGGCTAAAGCAAAAGCAGTACCCTTTACTTTGTTATAGCCAGAGTTCAATTTACCTTGCAAAGAACTAGACATTTCATAGCCGGTCCAAGCACATTTGTAAACTCTCTCACCCAAAATTAGGCCTACTTGGCTTAGATAGTGAAATGAGGGCTAGTTTGTATCCAATTAGAAATAAAACACGGGATTTTATTTAATTATACAAGATTTATATCACGTAGTGCACCTTACCGTTGCTTCGATAATTGGAGCTCTACACTAGCTTTTACCTTCCAATAAATTTCAAACCCTTGCCCTAGACATGACCACCATCTATTCTGATCTTTGTGTAACTTATAATTATGCTCTCTTGTGCAATATTTTAGTCGTACAACATTCGTCGCGGACGTTTATATTTAATTCTAAATAAATACGACTTTGTATCCTTATGTGTTCCAATCAAAATTGGAGACACAATCTTGACCCATTTCGTGCAACCCAATTTATGATAATATTCTACTCTGAGTCTTCTATGTCCATGATACTTGTGTCCTACAAAATTTTATTCCCATGTACTTCTAATTAATTCCAGAATACCATGCATATTAATTTTAATTAATTTAAATCCAATTTCTATCTTTGTGTAATTTCCCAATTGTTGGGCATTCCACCTTCCCTTAGGAAAACCATGATATTATCTAGAGTCCTTCTATTTTTCCATTCAAATCTTGTTCCTCTGAAAACTTAGTGCTCGCTATATTTGCGTGATGACTAATTATGTTCTTCTATTCGTCATCTTTTCGTGCCACCTAACCTTTCTGATTTTAGGCTAAGTGATTTTATCTTATGTTAAGGATATATAGTTTGCTAGGATTATAGTTGTAATCTTGAACTTTTAATTATGTGCTTGGTAGTTAGAACTTGATAGTTTGAGTTGTTCCTTTAGATTGTGATATGATTATTCTTAGTTTTAATCACGTAACATGTACCCCACCTCAATATAGGTTATATCCACTTTCCCCTTGAAGGCAAGTAACTTTTCTATTCTTACTGTTGACACATGTTCTATGAGCACTCTGATTAAGATTTAAGGTGACCATTACCTATATAATGCAATAGGAGACCCTAATAAGTACCAAGATCCTTTCCGCATATACCCCAATAAGAGTTCATACTTTATTTATAAGAACAAGGTTATTTTATAGATTTCCCTTAAGACTGTCACAGTATTAGTTTATTATCTAGGTAGTATGCCTCACAACCTAGTAACACATAGTCCTCTTGACTCATTATTGAAGTGTAATTGAATAACATTAACTGTATACTAGCATAAGACGATAGTGCTTAGTCAGACTATAGAACTTAGAGGCCCATACCTCTATATGGTCGACTAGCGACTTAGACAAGGAGTTAGTATGACGACTGTAGAGATTATAGAGCCTTATCTTCTTGTAAACTTCAATTATTTTGTAATTTCTCTCATCATAATCTAGCATACTTATATTTGCTGTACTACCTTGACTTATGCTGCTATTATAGTCTAGTTTTGCAAGCTTATTCCTTATCGAGCTTATTCATGACATATGTATTATTGGAGCGCTACACTAATACATTTCAGAATCAGTGTATTACGGTCTGATCAACCATAGTGCGCTTGGTTTGCCCTTCGCATTACTACTTTACGTGGATTGAGATATATAGTGATTAGTAGACAAATGTACTTGCCCTCTAGATATGTCTGAGCATATCATATTAGTTACATAACTGTACTGATACGAGCATGTGAATAGGAATTACCAAAATAGAATTTTAATCCATAATTGCTTTGACACTTCTATTTTATTACCTCCCCCTTGAACTCTTTATTATTGTTTTCCGTATTCTCTTATTTCGAAAAGATAAAATCTTGTGCTTAGTATAAGTTTGATATATAGAGAGTACTAGATATACCCCATAGTCCAATCACATTACTAGATGACTTCTTTTTATAACTGATTAAGGGTATATCATATATGATATATTTGGTATTTAAATTTTTCAGGATTGAGTAACATGATTAAGTAAATTTGAGGAATAAGTTTTCTTAAATATAAGAGCCTTATGTGATAGATGGATAAATTCTAAGTTGGGTAGAAGTTGCATTGTCAACTTGAGAGAAATTTCTTTTAGATTATGATCGAGTAAAATTAGATTGAGAAGTTCAAGTCATTTTAATTTTGAGAATTTTAGAAGAATGATTAAGATGATGAGGATTAATAAATTTTAAAAATCGTGATATGGCGAACCACATATTTATACTTGAGCATATGATTTAAATTTTTGAATATTGAAGGTTGAATCATCGATTTAAACTTTGAGGAAATATAGAAATCTAGACTTGAACAATTGGTGAATTAGATTCAAATTTCACAATTTGAGGCCTTAAATTAAAAGTTAAATGTTGATTTCGGGATTACCTATTTGAAATATTGAGGATGTAAATTTAAATTTGAAGAGTACAAGAAAATTTATAAGTTGAAGATAGGAATAATATATGATTAGAATTGTTTTCTAATAGAGATTATGATAGTTGAAAATAGTGGTAAAAAAATTTATATGCGTTATTAAATTCTTGAAGATGTTATATGGATTTAATTTAAAATTGGATGTTGATAATTTGAAAAAGTGAGAAGAGATTATGATAGGTTGAATTTTGATTTGAACAGTGATTATCTTAATTTTAAAGTGATTACGAAGGATTTGATTAGAATTTTAATTATCGCAAAGAGATTGCGATTGACTTGCCTTATGTACGTGAAGGGTTAACAAATTATGCCTTATTTTAATTTTGAGGGCGAAATTATTTTAAGTTGGGTAGATTGTAAACCCCCTCACCCAAAATTAGGCCTACTTAGCTTAGATAGTGAAATGAGGGCTAGTTTGTATCCAATTAGAAATAGACCACGGCATTTTATTTAATTATACAAGATTTATATCACTTAGTGCACCTTACCGTTGCTTCGATAATTGGAGCGCTGCACTAGCTTTTACCTTCTAACGAATTTCACACCCTTGCCCTAGACATCACCACCATCTATTCTGATATTTGTGAAACTTATAATTATGCTCTCTTGTGCTACATTTTAGTCACACAACATTCGTTACGGATGTTTATATTTAATACTAAATAAATACGACTTTGTATCCTTGTGCGTTCCAATCGAAATTGGAGACACAATCTTGACCCATTTCGTACAACCCAATTTATGATAATATTCTACTCTGAGTCTTCTATGTCCATGATACTTGTGTCCCACCAAATTTTATTCCCATATACTTCTAATTAATTCCAGAACACCTTGCGCATTAATTTTAATTAATTTAAATATAAATTTCTATCTTTGTGTAATTTCTCAATTGTTGGGCATTTTAATGCAAAAGTGCATTAAGGTGTCCACACCATTGGACAATACATAAAGAAAACTCGTTTGTCCCTTCACATGAATTTTTTCATAATTTTTTGGAATATGAAACGCACAAACATTGCCCCCCATTTAAACCTAGTCCTTACATTTAAACAATAAATTATGGCCCTCCAAACATCCCCATGTGAGCCCAAGGCCCAACCCAAGGAGTGTTGACCAAGCCCTCATCCTAGGTCAACCCAAAACCTAAAAATTTTATATGTATAAATATCACATTTCCTTTACTTTTCTAAAACCCAAAAACTAAACCTATTCACCCAGCTGATACTATTCATCATCACCCTCACCTTCATCCTCCCCTCCGGCCACCCCCGCCGGAGCAGCCTGCAACCGCCGAGCCACCGCCCGGCCTTCCTCCACCGAAGAAGCCAGTCACCACATCCACCACCTCCGTGCAGCACAGCCACCGTTCCCGTCAATACCACCACCATCTCCTTCTTCAACCTCCCTCAACTCCGGCCATCCACCGATGAAACCGACCGCCTGCATCACCTCCTCCGCACAGTCCCCCGCGACCAGACTTCACCGGAGCCTCCCCTCGACCCGCCTTGTCCTCCACCTAGCCTGGCCGACCACCTCGATCTCCCTCTCCAGCATCATCAGCACTTTTTTCCCCGACTCGAACAAGACCCCTCACACCATCCTTCCTGGTCGGAGCCCGACCTCCGGAGCAGCCAAAGGGACAGCCAGATCCCATCACCACCACCACCTTCTACACCTTCTTCTCCGACTCCCCCCCCCCCGCCTTTACACCACTCCTTGACGACCGGAGTAACCCCATACCACCAGCACCACAACAAACTTCTTCCACTTCCCTATCCCAGTCCGACCTTCTCCATGAGTCACATATCCTCCTCCCTATGTCCTTGCTCCTCCTTTTCGACCACAGCCCCTCCTCCTTGGCCGGACCTTCCCCTGGCTGAACTCTGATAGCCCACAACCCATCATCATCCATGTCATCATCATCATCAACCCCCCATCATCATTATTATCATCCTCTCATCATCAATATCATCCACATCATTGTCCTCGTCATCACCATCGTCCACATCACCATCCTCATCATTAACATCATCCACATCACCATCCTTGTCATCACCATCGTCCATATCATCATTCTCCTCATCACCATCATGTAATCACCATCATGATCATCACCATCATCTTCACCAGGAGCATCACCATCATCACCACATCATAGCCATTATCGTAGTAATCATCTCATCATAACCATAATCATCGTCGTCATTATCATCAACCGTATCTTCGTCATCGTCGTCAACCTCATCGTCGTCATCGTCATTCCCGTACGCATACCCCGAGGGTCACTGAACCAGCCAGAAGATACTTCAGGAGCAGGCTATTGGCATTCGCAGCTTGAGGACCCAGGCAAGATACCTTGCCATATTTACTATTTTATTTAACTTATGCATATGTTGTATGTTATCTTTTTATTTAATTTCATATAATTATGCATGTCCGAGATTGACTTGGGTGCAGTCAACGAAGGTGTTGACGTTAGGACTTGTGTCTGACCAAGTGTCTAGTATACCCACCTAAAGTTGTGGAGTTATCGGTATGACTCCTCAGGCCTTGACACATTTCTTACACGTGTTGTGAGTCTCATGTAGGGCACGGACTTGCGTATGCGGTTGGCCACCTGTACGTGTAGGTCGTACAACGTATAGGGTATAACTGCTAATAGTGATGCATGTTAGAAGACTTAGCAGTTATTAGTAGTCGGAGCATAGACTATTGTAGTACGATGGTCCAATCCTTGTCCTTATTTGGTTGTAAGGTTGGACTATTGTTCTAACGATAGACTATGAGCCAGAGTTACGGCACCGATACTTGCACTCCGTCTTGGTATAGTAGCTACAGCATGTTGTGGATATAACATGCATAGATCATTGGGTGGGAAGGACAATTAGTAGGCTTATGGGACACCCAACTTCCTTTACACTGCTGCCACACTCGACGGAGTGATATGGACGATATATACTATACTGCTGCTACGTTCTTCGGAGTGATATGGACGATATTCTACACTACTGCCATGTTCTTCAGAGCGATATGGACGATATATTATATAGATGCCATGCTCTTCGGAGATGGACGTTATTACATAGTGCCCTTGTATGGGGGCATATGTGGCATATACTAGCCAGTTGTCATGATTGGTGAATTACGTCAGCATATGTCTAGCCTACACTTTCCCATACACTCAAAGTTGTCCTCAAATTGTATTCATTTAGACGGTTATCGTATCCCTTTTATTTATTCAGTATTTACTTTATGGCATGCTTTTATGTATCTTGTTATGTCCCTCTGAGGACCTGGTCCCTTTCCAGGTGTAGATGTTCATGAGTATTCGCAGGAGCGCAGATCCGGACTAGCTACTTGTATTGCGAGAAGGTCTTCTTTTCGAGCCTCGTGATTGTTAGATGTTGTACTTATATTATATTTATCTTGTTTATTTTATATTCTAGTTTGGCATTGGATTTGTTTCCATCCGACTGTCATCCTTTGATACTTCATATTGAGATCTAGTTACATAGTTATTGGTTATCCATTTATTCATTTGATTTCTGTGGATGGGATTTAGTTATGCCCTGTGACTTGTGATAAATATATACCACTAATGAATTATTATTCATTATACAGCGTACACATGTGTTATGGTTTCATATATTGGAGTTGTCATATACATGCGGCTGGCATGCTTACGTGTCCTAGTCCTACGTATTTTGGGACTGGGGCATGACAATATTAATATTCGGTATCATTGGATACGGGATATGGTTGAAAAGAAACAATCGGCACTTGAGAAGGTTCATACGGATGACAACAGAGCAAACATGTTGACAAAAATTCTTCCAAGAAAAAAGTTTGAATACTACAGGCGGATCGTCATAATGAGGACCCCATCCACATAGTTGTGAAGGGAGAGATTTGTTAGAGTGAATGGGGTTTCCAACCTATGTAAAAAATATCCCGGAGTTGGATTGAGTATTCCTATATATAGTAAGAATACCTCAATATATTTGGAATGGATTTTCCAACATATAATAGAAATATGTCAATAGATTTGGATTTAGATTGTGTATTCCTATATATAATAGGAATACTAGTTATGGGTTTGAGGCTATATATATTAGGTGTCTCCTAGCCCTAAAATATATGTGATATCTCAAAAATATTACAAAAGGAGGCAAGAGTGCTTTTACAATATTGGAAGGAGAGAGGAAGAGATTTAAGACTATTTCGAAGAGGAGATCTGTTTTGGGTAATTATTTTCTTGTCATATCCGTTCTTTATTTGTCTGTGTTCTATTTTATATTCCAAACAGTTGTGGTGATCCATTTAAATCTCGTGAGAAGTTTGTTAGGAGTCGGTGTATTTCTTATTCCATTAGTGGAGGCTTTTCAGGTTTGGAATCTGATAGTCCCGTAATTTTTTTATTTAGGTTTTCTATGTAAAAAATTTTGTGTCTGCGATTTATGTTTGGCATTTTTTGGTTTGTGTGCTTTTGCTGGATTCTCTCGCAAGGCTTCTTGGTTTGGGAAATAGTTTTCGCACTATCGTTCCCAACAGATGGAACCCAAAGATCCATCTAAATATTGATATTTTTATTATTGCCTATGACTAGTATACACTATCTTTCAAATAATCTCTGCATCTTAATATGCTCTGTAAGATGAGAGGAGTATTTGATTCTTGATCAAAATAATATGTATATTTGTTCAACCAAAAATTGGCCTTTAAGTAGCCATTTACTACTCTAACAGAATGCATAAAAGTAGCACCCTCTAACCATATTCTAACTAAGTGATAACAAATCAAAAGAATAGATCAAATAACAACATTCCTAGAGACTATGATTTATTGAAACCCAAATAACAACCTCTTCAACCTCCTCAACAGGATTAACTCTAACAAATAACCCCTAAGCCTGTTGCATGAGATTCACCTCTGTGATGTCGAACTTCTGTCTCATCTCAATGAACTTGACTCGCCCAAGCGCCTTGGTAAGAATGTCTGCGAGCTACTCTTCAGTGTTGATGTACTCGACCTAAACCTTCCCTCTCTTGACGCACTCCCAAAAAAAATGATACCTTGTATCAATATGTTTGCTTCGATCATGGAAGACAGGATTCTTGCTGATGAAGATGGCAGACTTGTTGTCTATCTTGAGCATGATGTTGCCGGCCTTCTTGTTCTTTAAGTCACGAAGCAGTTTTGCAAGCCAAATGCCTTGGCATGCTGCCGTTGTCGCGGCAATGTACTCGGCTTTGCAGGATGACAATGCCACGACCTTCTGCTTCTGAGATTGCCAGCTAATGAGGATACGACCGAGGAAGAATAGCACGTCAGTGGTCGTCTTGCGGGTGTCGATATCACATGCCATGTCACTGACGTTGTAGCCGATCAGTCATGGTTCCGCCATCTTCTTTGCATAGCCACAGCCAAAGTGACGTAGCGAGGATGCGCTTGATGGTAGCAAGGTGTTCGATGGTCGGGTTCTCTATGAACCGACTCACGTAGCCTACCGCGTATGAGATGTCTGGATGTGCGTGTACCAAATAACATAGGCTCCCGATGATGCTCCTGTAGGATGTGGTATCAGTCATAGGGGCTGAGCTCACCTTGCTTAGGTTAAACCTCGGTTCCATGGATACGTGGCATAGGTTGCAATCCACCATGCCACTCTTCTCCAAGATTTTGAGCCCATATGTCTCCTGACTGAGGGTGATGAAGCAATTGGACTGTTGTACCTTGATGCTGAGGTAGAAGGTGAGCAATCCTAAGTCACTCATTTTGAACAAGGCCTTTATCTCCTCCTTGAACTTGGAAATCTCTTGTTGGTTCATCCCGGTGATGATGAGATCATCGATGTACACACCCACAAGTAGGTGAGATGGACCTTTGTCGCGTGTATACACAGCGTGTTCATTTGCACTCCGGTGGAAACCAAGTGACAGTAGGCAACTGTCAAGCTTGGAGTTCCAAGCCCTCAGTGCTTGTCGTAGCCCGTACAGTGCCTTATCAAGTTTCAGCACTTTGTGCTCCTTTCCTTCGACAACAAAGATGGGAAGTTAGGTGACGTATACCTCCTCCTTGAGGTTGTCGTTGAGGAATGCCATCTTCACGACCATATGGTGCAACGCATACCCCTCATGCGCGGTGAGTGCGATTAACAAATGGACAAACTCGAGGCGAGCAACCGGCTCGAACACTTCCTCGTTGTCCACTCCTTGCCTTTGCACATAGCCTTTTGCCATGAGCCATGCCTTATGCTTGAGGACGGTGCCATGTTCATCCTTCTTGAGCTTGTAGACCCACCTCAAACCGATCGGATGGTGGCCGGGTGGGAGGTCTACGAGGTGCCATGTACAGTTCTCTTCAATGGAGCTCATCTTCTCGAGTATCTCTTGGTGCCAATATCGGTGTTTCTCGACTTCAAAGAAGGTGGAAGGTTCCTCGTCAACCATGAGGAGAAGCTCATCGACATTGAGCTCGCGGACGGTGGTCATGTCAAGCAAGCTTACCAAGGTCCTGTACCTGCACGGTCCGTCATCATCGGCGTCAAGCATGGCCGAGGCGTTGGTGGGTGGTGAGACAAATTCCACTCTACTTTATACCACCGAGTCGGATGTTTCTGCCCCGGATGTCGGCGTCAACGGCCCTGGACTGGGTTCCACTGGTGTTGATGGATCGCCACCCCAGTGCACCGGCATGCCTGCGTGTTCAATATATAGTAAGGGGATCATATTATACTCAACAGTAAATATCTCACCTACGTTGTCTTTTACGCCCTAGTCCCACTTGCTTCTTCGTCGAAGACAACATCGCGTGTGACGTGCACACGCTTGCCAGCAGGGTCATATACCCGGTACGCCTTGGTGCCATGCTCGTAGCCGTTGAAGACCATGTGCTGATTGTGATCTTCTAACTTTTGTAACCTCGGCTTGACCACCTTGACATGTGCAACACAGCTGAAGGTGCGAAGAAAGTGCACGCTCGGCTTGTGTCCGTGGCATTCCTCGTACGGCACCTTGCTTTCGACACTCTATGTCGGCGAGTGATTGAGTATGTAGATAGCCTTCATGACCGCCTCGCCCCAGAACTTTTTGGACATATCCTTTGCCTTCAGAAGGCTGCGTGCCATTGCGACAAACTTCTGGTTCTGGCTCTCGACAATGTCGTTCTGCTGTGGTGAGTATGGCATTGTGAGTTATCGTTTGATGCTGAGGCCCATGCAATATTTGCCAAATGCTATGGATGTGAACTCGACCCCATGATCAGTATAGAGCATGCACAGTTTGTGCCCTATCTCCACCTTGACGTAGGCTTGAAAGTGTTTAATGGCTGTTGGCACTTCATCCTTCGAACCCAGTAGTGTCAACCATATGTAGCGGCTGAAATCGTCGATGAACAGCAAGAAGTAGTGCTTACCACCGGGTGTTACCGATGTGCTCGTCCTGCAGATATTACCATGAACGAGATCTAGCAGGTTGTCCGCACGGTACTTGGTCTCCCGCAAAAAATGGCGTGCAATACTGCTTCCCGGCAAGGCAACTATCGCAGATCTGATTGACGTATTAGATCTGTGGTAACCCGTGCACCATGTTGCAATGAGCTAACTTCCTGAGTGCTTCAAAGTTGAAGTGACCGAACCGTGCATGCCATTGCCATGCATTGTCATTGAGTCGTGCTATTGCTGACTATCTTGAATATCAAGAGATAGAATGTACAGTCAATTCGGGCATGTTTTACCTTGGTGAGGAGGCATTGCTGAAAATCTCGAATCGAGAGCACACTGCCTTTGATTAAGACTTGGTAGCCATTCTCATAGAGCTGTCCAAGGCTGATGATATTGTTTCATAGCTTGGGGATAAAATAGATCCCGTGAGGGAACGATTCTCACCGTTCTGGCACGTAAACATCACCATGCCACGCCCTCGGATGTTGACTACGGATCCGTCACCAAACTTGCTGGAGCCCGTGACTCCAGTGTCCAGCTCGATGAAGACCTCCTTGCAGCCCTTCTGTGGTTGCTAGCACCGATGTCGAGGTACCATGCTTCACCGTGGTGGTCGTCCTCTTTGCCCAGATGCACCTAAGCATGCACCTCGTCGAGTACGACATTGTTGGTCGTGCCACGGTAGTCTCTACGAGCGTGTACTCCTGCGCCATAAGCAGTGCGGGCTCATCGTCGTCGGCTTGCGTCAAATTTGTCCGCTCATCGCACTTCGGCTTGCGGCAGTCCTTCGCCTAGTGGCTGTAGATGCCATAATTATGGCACTTACTATTCTTGTCGCGCGTGCTATCAGAAGCGTTGCCGATGCCATTCCCGTTGTTCGTGTCACCATGACCTCTTGGCTTGCCATACCCGCGACCATATCTTTTGTCGCCGTCGGAGTAGGCCTCTCCGTGCTTCCTCTGCTTCGTGCGAGCGAGCCACTCCTCTTTGGAGAGGAGAAGGCGGCTACTTGTGTCACCAGAGTTGCTACCATGATCGTACCGCTCTTCGACGGCTAGAAGACGACCGGTAAGCTCTTCAATTGGCAGCGTCTTGAGATCCACTAAAGGCTCAATGGATCTATATATAACTATATACACTAGTATATATATATACACATAGACACACACATATACACTAATCATAAATATACTAATATATATATATATGTATATCACTTAATTATCATATATATATATATATATATATATATATATATATATATATATATATATAATTACACATGTACGTATAGCAAGAAAGACAAAACATCAAACACGTGGAGTGCACCGCACCCGTATCATACTTGCTCTAAGATACGCTTGCAATACGGCTCCACTACACAACCAAATGCATTTCGGAGGACACGAACAAGTCTAATACACTAATTATGAACAATATGTATAGTAATTAGAAGAACTACGTGTCCGTGTCACAATGTGATATGCACAAGATCCCGTGTCGGAGGAAAACCCCCAAAATCAATCTGTTTCGTCAAAGTGACGACATTCGGCCTACACGTACCCAATAGTGAATACGACACTAGTCACAAATAAGCAATCATATGTTATTAAGATCTATTAGACCCAATGATAACCACTACATGTGTCAATCTCGGAATTTTCCCAAAATTGACACCAAATTAAACATAACTTCCACCGTAGGTCTCCGATGAACCTAAAACTAATTTCTATGGGTAGCCTATGCATGTGGGTTAGTTTTTCATGGTTAAATCTCAGATCTAGAGTCTATTTGAAAGAGAAAAACTGAAATGTACCTATTGGGAGATGGATTCCCAATAAAAAGTTCTCAAATACCAAGTAGTTCCTCTCCTTGTAGATCTTGGCCTCCTCCTCCTTGCTCCTTGCTTCCTTCTTGTAGATCCTTGATGTAGAAGCCTCAAAGAAGAATTAGGAAAGGAATTGGTGAAGAATTTATGGAGAATTTATGAGAGAATGGAGGGAATTGGAAGAGGGAAATTATAGATCTATGAATTGGGAATTTGGTGAAATAAAATGGTTTTTCTCTCCTCTATAGGTGGCCGGCCATATAATCCCCTCTCCAAGCAATGTAAAATGTCTCAATTACCCCTTGGAGCCTTTCATGAAGAATTTAATTAAGGAGGGAAGGTTCTAGTCTAATGGTTTGTTTAATTAATCCAACCTCATAATCCATGGGCCTAATTCATGGGCTCAAACTAAACTCATCCAAAATGTTGGTTCATGCATCTAATAAAATGGGTTAGGTCCACTACACAAGTCTAAAATAAATCTACAATAATCAAACAATAAATAAAATAATAATTAAATAATCATGCATGCACAAATAATTAAATACAACAATCCAAAAATTAAAATTACCCATCGTCAAATACCAAACTACCCTTGAATGAAAAAGTGAGGGTGACACTACTGGTGGGTCAAAATTCCACTAGGATAGTGAAGTTGAAGTGCCAACTGGGCGCAGCCTTCTCTATGAAAGATTTGGGCACAGCGAAGACTATTCTTGGGATAGAGATTAGCCGAGAAAGAGAGTCCAAGCTGCTAAACTTGTCCCAAAAGAAGTATATTCACTGGGTACTTTAGCGTTTCAGGATGGACGGGTCGAAGAAAGTGAGTAACCTCCTTGTGGCTCACTTTAAGTTCACTGAGCAGCATTGTCCATCTACCGAGGATGAAAAGGAAGATATGGAGTAGGTTCCATTTGCCTCAGCTGTGAGGAGTTTCATGTATTCTTTGGTGTGTACGAGGCCAGACATCGCTCACGCAGTTGGCACAATTAGCAGGTATACTTCCAATCTTGGAAGGGTACATTGGAGTGTTGCAAAGTGGATTATACGATACATTCAGGGCACTGCAGATTGGAGACTTTCTTTTGGTGGTGAAGAACCGAAGATGGTTGGGTATACCGATGCTGCTATGGTTGGAGATATAGAGATAAGGCGATCTACTTCGGGTTATGTGATGATGTTTGCTGGTGGAGTGGTATTGTGGCAGTCACGATTGCAGAAGTGTATTGCCTTATCGACGAGAGAGGTAGAGTATATCGCGATGATGGAGGCTTGCAAGGAGTTGCTGTGGATGAATAAACTGGTACAGGAATGGGGCTAAAGAAAAAGCAGTACCCTTTACTTTGCGATAGCCAGAGTACAATTTACCTAGTGAAGAACCAGATATTTCATAGCCGGTCCAAGCACATTGATATCCGGTATCATTGGATATGAGATGTGGTTGAAAAGAAGTAATCGGTGCTTGAGAAGGTTCATACGGATGAAAACGGAGCAAACATGTTGACAAAAATTCTTCCAAGAAAAAAGTTTGAATACTGCAGCCGGATCGTCGGTATAACGACCCCCTCTACATAGTTGTGAAGGGGGAGATTTCTTGGAGTGGATGGGGTTCCCAACCTATGTGAAAAATATCCCAGAGTTGGATTGAGTATTCCTACATATAACAAGAATACCTCAATATATTTGGAATGGATATTCCTACATATAATAGAAATATGTCAAAGAATTTGGATTTAAATTGGGTATTCCTATATATAATAGGAATATTAGTTGTGGGTTTGAGTCTATATATATTAGGTGTCTCCTAACCCTAAAATATATCTGATATCTCAAAAATAATGCAAAAGGAGGCAAGAGTGCTTTTACAACATTGGAAGGAGAGAGGAAGAGATTGAAGACTATTTCGAAGAGGAGATCAGTTTTGGGAATTCTTTTCTTGTCATCTCCGTTCTTCATTTGTCTGTGATCTATTTTCTATTCCAAAGAGTTGTGGTAATCCGTTTGGATCTTATGAGAAGTTTGTTAGGAGTCGGTGTATTTCTTATTCCATTAATGGAGGTTTTTTAGGTTTGGACTATGATCATCCCATGATTTTTTATTTGGGCTTTCTACGTAAAAATCTCTATGTCTGCAATTTGTGTTTGACATTTTTTGGTTTGTGTGCTTTTGCTTGGTTTTCTCGCAAGGCTTCTTGGTTTGGGGAACGGTTTTTGCGCTTTTGTTCCAAACAGATGGAACCCAAGGATCCTTCCAAATATTGATATTTTCAACATTGCCTACTGACTAGTATACACTATCTTTCAAATAATCTATGCATCAGAATATGCTCTCTAAGATGAGAGGAGTACTTGATTCTTGATCAAAATAATCTGTATATTTATTCAACCTCAACTTGGCCTTTAAATAGTCATTTAAAACTCTAACAGAATGCATAAAAGTAGTACCCTCTAACCATATTCTAACTAAGTGATAACAAATTACTAGAATAGATCAAATAACAACATTCCTAGAGACTAGGATTTATTGAAACCCAAATAACAACATCTTCAACCTCCTCAACAGGATAAACTCTAACAAATCACCCCCTAAGTCTATTGTATGAGATTCACCTCTATAACGTCGAGCTTCTGTCTCATCTCAATAAACTTGACTCGTCCAAGCGCCTTGGTAAGAATGTCTGTGTGCTGCTCTTCAGTGTTGATGTACTCGACCTCAACCTTCCCTCTCTTGACGCACTCCCGAATGAAATGATACCTTGTATCAATATATTTGCTTCGATCATGGAAGACGGGATTCTTGCTGAGGGAGATGGCAGACTTGTTGTCTACCTTGAGAATGACATTGTCGGCCTCCTTGTTCTTCAAGTCAACAAGGATTTTTGTAAGCCAAATACCTTGGCATGCCGTCGTTGTCGTGGCAAAATACTCGGCCTTGTAGGATGATAATACCATGACCTTCTGCTTATGAAATTATAAGCTAATAAGGCTACGACCGAGGAAGAATAGTACGCCAGTAGTGCTCCTGCAGGTGTCAATGTCACCTTCTATGTCACTGTCGCTGTAGCCGATCAGCCGTGGTTCCTCCATCTTCTTTGCATAGCGACAGCTAAAGTGACGTAGGCCGGCGATATAGCAAAGGATACGCTTGACGGCAGCAAGGTGCTCAGTGGTCGGATTATCCATGAACCGACTTACGTATCCTACCACGTACGAGATATCTGGGCGCGTATGTACCAAGTACCGGAGGCTACCGATGATGCTCCTCTAGGATGTGACGTCATTCGGAGGGGCTGAGCTCACCTTGCTTAGCTTGAACCTCGGTTCCATGGGGATGTAGCATGGGTTGCAATCCACCATACCACTCTTCTCCAAGATTTTGAGCGCATATGCCTCTTGACTGAGGGTGATGAAACCATTGGACTGCTGCACCTTGATGCCGAGGTAGAAGGTGAGCAATCCCAAGTCACTCATTTTGAACAAGGCCTTCATCTCCTCCTTGAACTAGGAAATCTCTTATGGGTCCATCCCGATGATGATGAGATCGTCGACGTACACACCCACAAGTAGGCGAGCAGGACCTTTGCCGCGTGTATACACAGTGTGCTCCTGTGCACTCCGGTGGAAACTAAGTGACAGTAGGCAACTGTCAAGCTTGGTGTTCCAAGCCCTCGGTGCTTGCCGCAGCCCGTACAGTGCCTTGTCAAGTTTCAGCACTTTGTGCTCCTGTCCTTCGACAACAAAGCCGGGAGGTTGGGCGACGTACACCTCCTCCTTGAAGTCGCCATTGAGGAACATCGTCTTCACGTCCATGTGGTGCAACGCCCACCCCTCATGCGCAGCGAGTACGATCAACAAATGGACGGACTCGAGGCGAGCAACTGGCGCGAACCCTTCCTCGAAGTCTACTCCTTGCCTTTGCACATAACCTTTTGCCACCAGCCGTGCCATGTGATTTAGTATAGCGTCGTGCTCGTCCTTCTTGAGCTTTTAGACCCACCACAAACCGATCGGACGGTGGTCGGGTAGGAGGTCTACGAGGTGCCATGTACGGTTCTCCTCAATGGAGCTCATCTCCTCGAGCATCGGTTGGCGCCAACATTGGTGTTTCTCGGCTTCAAAGAAGGTGGAAGGTTCCTCGTCAACCATGAGGAGAGTCTCGTCAGCATTGAGCTCGCGGATGGTGGTCGTGTCAAGAAAGCTCGCCAAGGTCCTGTACCTACGTGCCCCGTCGTCATCGGCGTCGAGCATGGCCGAGGTATTGGTGGGTGGAGAGACAAATTCCACTCCATTTTGTACCACCGAGTCGAATATTTCTGCCACGGATGTCAGCGTCAACGGCCCTGAACGGGGTGCCACCCCCGTGCACCGGTGTGCCTGCGTATTCAACATATGGTATGGGGATCATAGTATACTCAACAGTAAATGTCTCATCAATATTGTCTTGCACGCTCCAGCCCCAATTGTCTTCCTCGTCGAAGATAACGTCCCGTGTGACGTGCACGCGCTTGCCGACGGGGTCGTATACCCTATACGCCTTGGTGCCGGGCTCGTAGCCGATGACGACCATATGCTTGTTGCGATCTTCTAGCTTCTGTAAGTTTGGCTTGACTACCTTGATATGTGCGACACAGCTGAAGGTGCGGAGGAAGTGCACGCTCGGCTTGTGTCAGTGCAATGCCTCGTCCGGCATCTTGCCGTCGATGCTCCATGTCGGAGAGCGATTGAGGATATAGACATCCGTCGTGACCACCTCGCACCAGAACTTTTCTATCATATCCTTTGCCTTCAGAAGGCTGTGCGCCATTGCGACGACCGTCTGGTTCTGTCGCTCGACAATGCGGTTCTGTTGTGGTGAGTACGGCGTTGTTAGTTATCATTTGATGCCGAGGCTCGCGCAATACTCGCCAAATACTACGGATGTGAACTCACCCCCACGATCTGTATGGAACGTGCGCAGTTTGCGCCCTGTCTCTACCTCGACGTGGGCTTGAAAGTATTTGATTATTGTCAGCGCTTCATCCTTCGAACCCAGTAGCGTCAACTACATATAGCAGCTGAAATCGTCGATGTAGAGCAAGAAGTATCGCTTACCACCGGGTGTCACCGGTGTGATCGGCCCACAGATATCACGGTGAACGAGATCTAGCAGGTTGTCGGCACGGTACATAGTCTCCTGCGAAAATAGAGTGCGGCACTGCTTCCCGGCCAGGCAACTATCAAAGATCTGATTGACGTGTTCGATCTGTGGTTGCCTTTATATCATATTGAGGTGAGCTAACTTCCTGAGTTCTTCGAAGTTGAGGTGGCCGAACCGTGCATACCACAGCCATGCATCGTTATTGAGTCATGCTGCTAAACACACTGGTTGTACAATATCAAGATATAGAATGTACAGTCGATTTTGGACACGTTTTACCTTGGCGAGGAGACATTGCTGACGATCTCGAATCGAGGGCACACTGCCTTTGATCAAGACTTGGCACCAGTTCTCGTCGAGCTGCCTAAGGCTGATGATATTGCTTCGTATCTTCGGGATGAAGTAGACCCCGGTGAGGGCGCGGTGCTCATCGTTCTGTCACGTAAACATCACCTTGCCACGCCCTCGGATGTTGACGACGGATCCGTCACCAAACAAGATGGAGCCCGTGACTCCAGTGTCCAGCTCGGCGAAGACCTCCTTGCAGCCCGTCATCTAGTTGCTGGCGCCGGTGTCGCGGTAGCATGCTTCACCGTAGTGGTCATCCTCACTGCCCAGATGCACCTGAGCGTGCACCTCGTCGAGTATGACGTTGTTGGTCGTGCCCACGGTGGTCTCTGCGAGCGTGTACTCCTGCGCCATCAGCAGTGCGGGCTCATCATTGTCGGGTTGCGTCAAATTGGCGCTCGCATCGCGCTTCGTCTTACGGCAGTCCTTCGTCCAGTGGCCGTAGATGCCACAATTGTGGCACTTACCCTTCTTGTAGCGTGTGCCGCCGGACGCGTTGCCGGTCCCGTGACCTCTTGGCGTGCCTCGCCCGCGACCACATATTTTGTCGCCGTCAGAGTAGGTCTCGCCTTGCTTCCTCTGCTTCGTGCGAGCAAGCCACTCCTCTTCGGAGAGGAGAATGCGGCTACTTGTGTCGTAGGAGTTGCTGCCAAGATCGTACCGCTCCTATACTGCTAGAAGACGACCGAAAAGCTCTTCAATTGACAGCGTCTTGAGATCCACTAAAGTCTCAACGGCGATGGCGACTTGCGTGTACTTGGATGGAACGACTTGAAGGAATTTTTTAACTACCCTCTCGTCGTCCATTTCGTCGCCGAGTAGTTGCAGGTCGCAGACGAGTCCCGCGAGCCGCATCGCGAAGTCCTCGACGTACTCGCCGTCCTTGAACTTCATTGATTCGAAGTCGACGCACAATTTTTGTGCCTTGGCCTCGCGCACGCACTCGACCCCCATCCGCATCATCTTCAAAATGTCACATGCTTCGTTGGCAGTGTCTTTCACTGCCAGTGTCAGCAGTATCTAAGGCGGCACGGCACGGAGTATGACGGACTGGGCCATCATGTCGTCGCTGTAGTCGGCTTTCCCGGGTTCGATGGCCTCCCACAGGCCTTGCGCCTGCATATTGACTCTCATTAAGAGAGCCCAATCGGCGTAGTTGGTCCGTGTCAGCATGGGGTACTTGAAGGTGAATGAGGTCTCCTTCATAGATGTCGACGTCGTGGGGCTTTGCTCGTCGTTGGTTGTCATAGCTCGGATACCAAATGTAAGATGAAAGGTGTATTTGATTCTTGATCAAAATAATCTGTATATTTGTTCAACCTCAATTTGGCCTTTAAATAGCCATTTACAACTCTAATAGAATGCATAAAAGTAGCACCCTCTAACCATATTCTAAATAAGTGATAACAAATCAAATGAATAGATCAAATAATAACATTTCTAGAGACTAGGATTTATTGAAACCCAAATAATAACCTCCTCAACAGGATTAACTCTAACATGCTTGACCATATACGAGAAGAAGAAGGCTTTACCGTTGCTGACCAAAAATCTGTGTTGCATAGGTACTTGCTAGACATCAATTTCAACTACCAGATCCTTATTGACTGTTTTTGGGTCTCTTATGCCTAAACCTCCTTGAAATTTTAGCTTCGTGAGATTAGCCTAAGAACTGAAATGAATCTTCCTATTGTTATCAGTCTCTCCCCACCAAAACTGTTGTTGGTGTTTGTAGAGAACCTTAGTAACATGTTTGAGAATCAGGTAGGATGAGAGGTAGTATGTAGGAATAGAGGGATAGAGTTGATTTTATGAGTGTAGTTCTTCCTGCATATGATAAACATCTTCCTTTCTATCCTTTCAGTTTGGAAGTGCTTGAATCAATCAACCGTGAATGAGATGATATATGCTTTTTAGATCGGAGAAGGAGGTGCCCAAGGTATTTTTCATGGGTATTCACCAGTTGCACATTGAAGATGTCAAGAAATATTTGTCTTATGTGATGATCAAGTTTTCGAGAAAAAACTATAGGAGATTTTTCGAAGTTAATTTGTTCCTCCGACCAAGACTCAAAGGATTTAAGTACTTCACCAGTGTGTTAGAAATTTCCTCATGAACGTAGGTTAACTTCCCTGTCTCCATTTATAAATTGCATATTGTATTTTTCTTTTTTTTGTTGGTAGCCATCATATGAAAGAATTCCGTGTTCCTGTCCCCTCTTTTAGCCAAGATATAGAAGATCTTTGTTTCCAAAATATCTCTTGCTGTAGCAATAGTTTGTTTAAAGTGATATGTAACAACTTCTGTTGTTTGATCCTATTGTCAGTTATGATCGCTATTCAAACAGGGAAGGTGAAGAAATACCTGCTTTAGGATAGATTGTTCTCCAATTTGTGTCCACTGTAGCTCTGTCTAACCATTCTGCCACATTAAATCTTGTTGATCGACGGTTGGACCAAGTGAATGTCGGGGCCAGTGTATCTTATACCCATAGTTCCAGAGTTCTGAAACCATTTGATGAAGTACTTGTGATTATTATAGTTGAAAGGAACGCCTCCACAATTTTCAGATGCTTTTAGTAGCGAGTTGCAGTCTCCAATACACATCCAGGGTTCCCTAGTAGCTTCCGTCATCAATTCCAGAGATTTCCAAAAAAATTCCCTGTCACCTACATTTGGAGGGCCATAGATGTAAAATAATCTCTAGACTGGGATTGAGCTATTCTGATGAATGAGTAGCTGGATGCAGTTGGAAAAAGTTGATATAACATCCAAAGCCATAAGAAGAGAATGTTGCACTGTTATCGTACCCAATAGATGAGGAAATCGAAGTAGCTTCAGTTGACGAGCACCTTGTTTCGGAGAGAAAGATGATAGTCGGACTTGTCGTCCGGAGAAATGATTTCAAGGATCGAATTGCTGGGTCATTTCTCAAACTCCGACATTTCCATTATAGGATCATTTGTTTTGCAGCTGTTGATGGCCAGCCGCTGCCAATACTTCGTCTTCAATATCGTCTCACCTAACTTCAGTCGTTTAGGGATAATTTCCTATGGAGGAAGGTCACTTTAGGTAGGTAGTGATAGGAAGGTTTGGTGATACAACAGTATCAGGGTGTAGATACATTCTTTTCAAGGATTTTGAGTGCGTTTTCTGTTCAGGTGTGTAGAAGTTGTTGGGACTGGAAGGGGTAGATATTGTTGTTAGAAGAGATGTGAATGTGTAAAATAGAGGACTGAGCGGACCTTTCAAGAAGAAAGCCAATGTTCCAGACCGGCAATAGCCACAGAACTAAGGTGAACTTATGTGTCCTCGCTAGCAGTCCGAACTTTCTTTCTTTTTTCACAGGAAGACTGAGAAAAGAGAAACCTTTGCACGCCTCTGTTACCTTTTGGGAGGCCTTTGAAGTAGGAGGTAGGAGTTGATCATCAGTAGATATGTGAGATTTGCGTTGGCGCTGCATATGTGGCTGTAGGGGAGTTCTAATGATTGGTGCATTGATGGGAGAAGGTAGGAGATTATCGTTTGTTTGTAGGGGAATCATAGTGGGAATGTTTGGAATGGAGGATTTAGGTACGGTATTGGTACACTGATACTGAGAGTGAGAGAGTATATTTTGAGCAAGAGTATCAGGGAACGAAGGGTGGTTTGGTTTAGATTGTAGATGGATGATTTTAACGTTGGATTGGTCTATAGAATCATTAGATGAAGAAGCAGGTACATTTGGGTTAGAAGTATCTTGACTGCACGGTTGGATGATGTCAGTAATTGTATCAGTTGGAAGTGTAGGTAGGGATGGCAATTCTCCGAATCCGACGGGACCTGGTTTATTTTTCTCGACGAGAAGGAATTTGGGAATTTAAAAACGGGAACGTGACGGAGTTGGAGATTAAAAAAAATTCTCCAATTGGATTCGGGGCCGGATATAGATATAGTACCCCTCACCCCGGTAAATCTCCGACCCTGATTACTTAAATCCATTTTATTTATTTTTTGTTATGAAAATATAAACCTCTATTTGGAATATAATTTGTGGGGTTAACATTCGATCTTTGTTATTATGTATTATAGACATCTATTTAGTATTTGTACGTTTTTTGTTGGATTAATATTCTCTTTTCGTTGTAATGTATTATTTTTTTAAACTAGTAGTATATTTGTTTTATGGAAACCAAGAACATGTCTTGTATATTTGCTTGAATGAAAACAGTTTTTTAAATTTATAAAATACAGAAAAAATTGTTAAAATGACATGAGAATGGGACGGAAAAAGTCGAACCCGAATGCGTTAATGGGGCGGGGACGGGATGGAGAGTGAATTGTTTAATGAGGGCTGGGATGGAAATAAGAATTTGAATCCGAACGGGAATAAGGACGGGACGGGACGGAAACGGAAATGGAAATTCAAATACTACTCGAAGACGGAGATGGAGGATATGGTCTCCGGTCCCGATCTCGTTGCCATCCGTAAGTGTAGTATAGTGGGAGTGGTGGTTGAGGCAGTTGGTGCATTCAGGGAGGGATTGGCTGTGATCTGATCAGTAAATTATCAGTCGTCGGAGGATGACAGACATTGAGCTTTTCTGATGATTGATGATTGAAGATACGCTTTGGAATTTTGCTGCGTTCACTTTCCTGAGATAATTGAGTCTTCCATCGTATCATCTGAATCCAAGTCTACAGAGTCATTCTGATAAATCTGTTCAGTACTATTTTCAAGGCCTGCTCTTTCATATCTTTATCTTTATTCTTGTCAAAACCAATGTGTTCAGTAGTAGCCATGATAATTGAGTCTTCCATCGTATCATCTGAATCCTAGTCATTGTCTGTACTTTGCAGCATGATTGACAGAGAGAGAGAGTCATCCAGTCTCTAATTCAAAAGAGCATTAATATGATCTTTCTGCGTTTGTGACCAGTCATCCTTTATCATGGCTATGCAGTTAAAGACAGGATTTGCCTTTTAGAACATGACAAAGGATTCCACAAAAGCAACAGTATTTCGTTAATCTTTCATATTTCGATGACACCTTACAGATAGAATCATTACCCGTTGGTACCTTTAATTCTCAGATGAGAGGATTTGAGATATGTTGGTGTTTTAGTCTTTGGACTTTGGACTATAAAAGATAATTTCACATTGGCTACACCACCAAGTGGGTAGCTCAATATAATGTTTTGCTTGTGTTGAGATGTGCACATGGAGTGTGGTGAGGCACATGGGTGCCATGTGGTAGTATTTTATTAGGATGAAGAAGGATTAACTCCTAATAAAATTATTTATGGTTTTTGTCATTCTCTTGGAATTTATTCCATAAGAAAGGGATTTAGCAACTCGGACTCAAGGGCGCAAAGTGGCGCTTTGTTGACGCACTTTGCACTTATGCACGGTCGCATGGGCGTCAGCATCGACACAGACGCTTGTGCGCATTTGATGTGCTCTCTCATGCGCGGCCGCATGCGCGGTTGCATGGGCATGCCGTATGTCAGCATCGGTACAGGCGCTTGTGTGCATTTGATGCACTCTCTCACGCGCGAGCTGCATGCGCGGTCGCATGGGCGGGCCGCATTGGCAGGCCGCATACGACAGCGCATCGGCGCATGCGCTTGTGCGCATTTAATGCGCTCTATTATGCGCGAGCTGCATGCGCGGTCGCATAGGCGGGCCGCATGGACGGGTCGCATGTGCGGTCGCATGGGCGGGTCGCATGCGTGGTCGCATGGGCGGTCACATGGGCTGTCGCATGGGCTGTCGCATGGGCTGCCACAAGCGCTGCGGCTTGCGCTGCCGCATGCGCTGCGGCTTGCGCTGCCGCATGCGCTGCTGCTACTGCAGATATATTTAAACGGTTATAGAAAAATACTATATGTTATTCAGATCCATTTTTTGAGGGATTTGAAATTAATACGTGCCTATCTTTTAGGGATTCATAATTAATTTGTTCCTATATTTTCGTAACTGATGGGCGGCTAGGGTTTTCACCATCTCTCTATAAATATCCTCTTCGTGCCTCTTTGAGGACTTATTTCAAAAATTAGGAGACGAAGAGAGTTGTTGCTGTCGCCACCATTGGAATCCAGGTAGATCGTGTGAGTTCAAACAGAGGTGACAGCGAGCGTTCCAGAAGTTCTACGTAAACTTGCTAGTTTCTGGGAGCAGATCGTGTGGGACGAATCTTGCTTTGAGAAATGGTGATCTTTATCACCCCAGCAAGCAAAGTCTCGTCTTCTTCTTCCTCCTCTCTTCTATGAATTGTAACTCTGTTCTGTCCATTTGCAACTGCGATTGCAAGGAAGAACGAGAAGATAGTTTTCTCTGATTCTTTTTTTATCTTGTTTTAACTTATAATCAGATCCTATATTTTATCTTCTAGTTGGATCGAGAGATATCAGGAAGGGAACTCTTGTATGAACTCTTGATCTCGACTTCAACTTCTGGTTGTATCATCTTTGATTAAGCCTCGGGACTAACAATCTCAAAGCAAGATCCGAGTAAGATGGAGAACCGGTCAAACCTTCTCGATACTAGATTTTACAAGCTTGAAAAGTTTGATGGCGAACACTACAACATTTGGAAAAGGACAATCTCTCTGAATCTTCGTCTTGTCAAAGTTTTTTATGTATTGGTTGATCCAGAACCTACCATCCCGGAAGATGGAGGAGAACTTGAAGTTGGTATGGCGCAGGACGCGCACCACAAGTGAAAAGAAGACAACGACCTCTGCATGCTATTGATCCTCAATGCAATGGAGGACTCGATGGGTGAGTCTTACAACAAGAAAGAGAAGGCAAAAGACGTCTGGAAAGCTCTTGAGAAGCATTACAAAACTGATAAAATATGTCTAAAATCTATGTCATTGAAAGTTTTTTACTTTACAATTTGAGGACGAGAAGGTAATGTTGTAGCAAGTCAAGAAACTTCTGAAGATGTAGTAGAAGCTGGAGGAAGAGAGCATGAAGCAGGAAGATAGGTTCATGGTGGGGGCTATCGTCACCAAGCTTCATCCAGACTGGATCAAGTTCAAGACTGACATGTACCGAAAGAAGATGGAGATCCAGCTCGAAGATCTTCTTTACTGGATTCACATTGAAGATGAGGCCAGGGGATAACTGAAGTTAGATTCCATGTCCAAATAGTTGGCAAAGGCCAACTTGGTGTATGCTGGTGATTCCAAGGAGAAGCGAAAGGCTTCTCACAACAAGAAAAAGAAGAACTTCAACCATCTGAAGGTGAAGTCGGCTTCGTTCAAGCCAAAGCCAAAGCCCAAGTCTGAAGTGACTTGCTTCAATTGTGGCAAGAAGGGCCACTACCGGAGTGACTGCAGATCCAAGCCCAAACAAACAGAGCAAGGTGAACCTAACAAGATTGCTATAATTGAGCAAGTTGTTACGACTAGTGGCGACTCTGACTGATGGGTGGACACTGGCGCATCCTGCCATATCTGCTCAAAGAATGAGTTATTCACCACATATAAGCCTACAACTTAGAAGGTTATGGTGGCTAACCAAGCACAAGCTGAAGTTCTAGGGACCAGAACGTTGGTACTGAACCTGACTTCGGGGAAGTCGCTGACGCTTCAGGATGTGAAACAAGTACCAATGATAACCAAGAATCCGGTCTCAGAAAGTCTGCTCTACAACGCAGGCTTGAGGATGGACATTAATGTTGGACCGATGGTGATGTCTTTCAAAGGAACATACTTCGAAAAAGCTTTCTGTACCAAATGGATATTCAAACTTTAACTTGTAACTCCTGTTACAATGATAAATGCAGTCGCTTCTTCTAGTTATTCTCATGAGTTATGGCACAATAGACTAGGACATGTTCATTATAAAATAATAAATAAGATGTCCAGTCTAGGGATTATCTTCAAATATGGGGGTAAGGAGGTAGAGAAGTATGAGGTCTGTGGGTAGACAAAGATCAACAGAAAGTCGTTCAAGTGGGTTAACCGAAGCACAAATCTTCTAGAGTTTGTGCACTCAGATATTTGTGACTTCAAACAGTTCTCCACAAAGGCCAAGATAAAGTATTTTATTACATTCATCGACGAATACTCGAAGTATGCGTTCGTCTATCTGCTCAAAAAAAAGGACTAAGCATTCGAGAAGTTCAAGGAGTTCAGGATTAAAGCTGAACGTCAGACAGGGCAACAACTCAAGATATTTAGAAGTGATCGAGGCAGAGATTATAGATCTATTGAATTTGTATGATTCTGCAAAGAACATGGAATTGTCATTGAGACGACTGCTCCGTATTCTTCTCAATCAAATAGAGTAGCTGAGAGAAAGAACATGACGTTGACAGAAATGATAAACTGAATGATGTTAACTGCGGGTCTTCCAAACTGTTTCTGGGGAGAAGCTACCTTGACGGCTACGTTCATCCTGAATAGAGTGCTTTACGCAACATCCGATGTCACTCCTCATAAAATATGGTTCAAAGTCAGACCCAACTTGAATGTCATTCGAGTGTCGGGGTATCTGGCATATGTGAAGCTCCCGGACTTGAAGATTCAGAAACTGGTTACGAGGACAACGAAGACCATCTTCTTGGGTTATGCTGAGAAGAGTGATGCTCGAAGGTTTCTTGATATAAAATCAAATCATATCATTGAATCTCGCAAAGCAGAATTCTTTGAAGATAAATTTATAAGGCACAAGAACATTATTATCGTGGATATTCTGGAGAATAATGTGGGTGCACAGGAGGCTGAAGCTTCCAAAGAAGATGTAGTACATGAAGAAGTTGTCATTCCAGAGACAACATTCAAACCAGAACTCGCAAAACCGAGAACTAAGCGGGTGAGGAGACAGAAGGATTTCAGAAAAGATTTTGTCACCTATCATGTGGAAGGAGATTCACTTACCTATGATGAGACGATGAGTACCAGAGATGCTGTCTTCTGGAGGGAGGCTATCAATGATGAGTTTGACTCAATAACCTCCAACAACACTTGGGTGTTGGTCGATCTGCCAGAAGGAGCTAAACTAATCGGATGCAAGTAGATCTTCAAAAGGAAGATGATAACCGATGGAACTGTTGACAAGTTCAAGGCAAGGTTAGTTACCAAGGGGTTTTCTCAGAAGCAGGGGATCGACTACTTTGACACATACGCTCCAGTAGCACGGATGATGACCAACAGGATGTTGATTGTTCTGAGTGCAATTCACAAGCTAGTTATTCCTGAATGGAGAGTTGACCGAAGAGATTTACATGTAACAGCTAGAAGGATTTGTCGTCAAGGGACTTGAAGGCAAAGTTTGTAAGTTGATAAAATTCTTATACGGTCTGAAGCAAGCTCCCAAGATGTGGCACGCAAAATTTGATAAAATTATAAGATTAAATGGCTACAAGGTCAGCGAGACGGACAAGTGTGTTTACACAAAATTCGTTAACGAAAGATGGGTCATCGTTTATCTTTACGTAGAAGACATATTGATCCTAAGCACGGATCTAGCACGAGTCACTGAGACAAAGAAGTTTCTCTCATCCAATTTTAGTATGAAAGACTTGGGAAAGCTGATGTTATTCTCGGGATAAAGATCATCCGGACGGACACTGGAGTGGCGTTGTCACAGTCTCATTATATTGAGAAGATGCTCATATGTTATGGATATCAGGATCTTCCAGGGATCGATACTCCGTACAGGTGTGACAAGAAGCTAAAACCAAATCCTAGGGAAAGCATCAAGCGGCTGGAGTATTCAAGCATCATTGGGAGTTTGATGTATGCAACAACTGCCACATGGTCTAACATAGCTTTTGCCGTAGGGATGCTGAATCGATTCATGAGCAACCCAGGTGTGGAGCACTGGAAGGCAGTGAAGAGAGTGATGAGATATCTCAGGAGGAATCAGAAGTATGCACTGTACTACAGCGGGTATCTGACAGTAGTGGAAGGCTTCAGTGATGCAAGCTGGTGTTCAGAAGTAGAGAGCGAAAGGTCCACAGGAGGATACGTCTTTTCTATGGGTGGAGCTGCTATATCGTAAAAGTCGAAAAAGCAGACTATGTTATCTTATTCGTCAATGGAATCTAAGTTTTATGCACTGGCTACTACAACGGATGATGCAGAGTGGCTTCGGGAGCTCATGTATGATATTCCATTAGTTGGTGCACAGATTTTGGAAGTACTGATATACTGCGACAACCAAGCGTCTGCAGCGGTGGCATCAAATAACATCTTCAATGGTATGAAGAGGACTGTGCGATTAAGGCACATGACAGTGAATGATCTGATAAAGTCTAGAGTCATTACCGTAATTGATATTCGGAGTCAGAAGAACCTGGCGGACCCATTCACCAAGGGTCTCAAGTGCCAGCTGGTCGAGGATACAACAACCAAAATAGGCTTGAAGATATTCTGATATCGTGTCTATGTTATTCTACCATAAAGTTTTATGATATTAGTTCAAAAAGAAATCTACTAGGCATCTAGGTTTTAGTTCAAAGAAGGACCATTGACTGGGAGAATATCAGGAAAAGTGGATAGTCATTTGAGACATTGAGGGGTTACGGACCCAGAACCACTATTGACTACTTCTTGTTCTTTATAAAGAAAAATTTCCTGTGGAAGGATGGCTTTGACGCCTTAATAAGTTCTCGGACAGAGTAAATGTCCGGTGTGCTTTACAGGAAGCACGTAGTTTCAGCACTACAAGGGACTTGTATCCCATGCTACCGTGGTGTGACACCACAGAGGTAAAAGATGTAAATCCTCGCGCATAATTAAGTCATATCACAACGGCGTAGCACCAGACATAGGTATGTAGCCTAATGCTGTAGAATAAAGAGTGGTAGGTAGTACTACAAAGAGGGAGTGAACGTCAGGTTACAGTGGTGTGACACCATAGAGGTAAAAGATGTAAATCCTCGGCAAAAATTTATGTCACAGCAGCGTAACACCGCAAGAAAGCGTATGGTTTCGTGCTGGGTAGTTTGGCACTACAAAGAGGGAGTGATCCTCATGCTACCATGGATGACACCATATGAGGGAGTGAACCTCGGTAGAAGGCTATGTCATAGCGGCGTAGCACCGCAAGGAAGCACAATGCTTCATGCCAAGGACTATTTAAGAACTCACCTATAGTGTATGAAAAGAGATATATGCCGTCTCTTGAGGAAAATCTTGTACACAACCAAAATACATACACCAAAACCAGGTGTGCACAAGGCCTTTAATGTGCAACCGGAAGTACAGTTAATGTTATTGTATGAGTGGAAAGAATTGCAACTATGGTGCAGAATTTAAGGCTTAGTCAATTCTTGTATCATACGGTTATTTTGACCCATGTAGGAAGATTCAAGTCAAAGCGATATCTATCCTAATACATGATGGGCAGTCAATATGAGGAACTATTAACCCATATATTGAGATATATGGGAAATTATTGGAGTTTTTCACATGGGGTGTGGTGAGGCACATGAGTACCATGTGGGGGTATTTTATTAGGATGAAGAAGGATTAACTCCTAAATGAAAGCATTTAAGCTTTTTGTCATTCTCTTAGAATTTATTCCATAGGAGCTAAGCCCCGAAGGAGCTTAGCCACTCAGACTCGGACTCGGACTCAAGGGCACAAAGTGGCACTTTGTTGGTGTACTTTGTACTTAGCACGTCAGCATCGGTGTAGGCGCTTGTGCTCATTTGATGCGCTCTCTCTTGCGCGAGCTGCATATACGGCCGCATGAGCGGTCGCATGGGTGGGTCGCATGCCCGGTCGTATGGGCGGGTTGCATTCGCGGTCGCATGGGTAGGCCGCATGGGCAGGCCGTATGGGTTATCGTTTGGGCTGCCACATACGTTGTCTTATGCTCTGTCGCATGCCCTGTCTCATGGGTTGCCGCATGGGTTGCCGTATGTGTTGTCGCATGTGTTGCCGTTTGCGCTGCCGCATGCGCTATAGCTTGTACTGTTGCATGGGCTATTGTATGCGCTGCTACTATTATGGATATATTTAAACGGTTACGGAAAGATACGGTCTGTTATTCAGATCCATTTTTTGAGGGATTTGAAATTAATATGTGCCTTTTTTTAGGGATTCATAATTAATCTATTTTTATCTTTTTCTAACTGATGGGCGGCTAGGGTTTTCACCCTCTCTCTATAAATACTCTCTTCGTGTCTCTTTGAGGACTTACTTCGAAAATTAGGAGACAAAGAGAGTTGCTGCTGCCGCCACCATTAGAGTCCAGGGAGTTCGTGTTAGTCCAGACAGAGGTGACAACGAGCGTTCCAGAAGTTCTACGTAAACTAGCTGGTTCCTGGGAGCAGATCTTGTGGGGCAAATCTTACTTTGAGCAACGGTGATCTTTATCACACCAGCAAGCAAAGTCTCTTCTTCTTCTCCTTTCTTCTGTGTGTTGTAACTCTGTTATGTCCGTTTGCAACTGCGATTGCAAGGAAGAACTAGAAGATTATTTTCTCTGATTTTGTTTATCTTGTTTCAACTTTTAATCAGATCCTATATTTTATCTTCTAGTTGGATCGAGAGATATCAGAAAGGAAACTCTTGTGTGAACTCCTGATCTTAACTTCAACTTCTGGTTCTACCATCTTTGATTAAGCCTAGGGAATAACAAGATATCAATCTTAACTTTCACCCTCGCGAACAGACTCCAATTTCTTGCATCATGATTTGTTGGAGGCTTCACTATACCAATTCTTACCGTATAGTAGTGACAAAGTCAACTGTGAGTAAGTTAACATGGAGACTATATATATATATATATATATATATATATATATATATATATATATATATATATATATTTTAAAAAGGTAAATTTTTATTGATCAACAATAATTACAACTTAAATCTATAACAGATTATAAAATGAGTCATCTGGGGTGTAAGATATATATATATGTCAGCATGTATATTTATTTGTACATCAAAAATATTAAGGGATCTGCCCTCAAAGATACGCATGTTGTGCTCCCTCCAGACGTGCCAAACTGTTGGAAATCATGTCAGTTGAAGGGGGACAGAGTTCGGGCCAAACTCGGTGTGGTGTTCCAGAACCTTCGAACCGAACTCGGTCCGAGTTCGGTGTCGGCAGCGGCTGCTCGGGTTTTGTGGTTTTTATGTTATATTTTGGACCGTTGGATGCTAGTAGATGGTTGAATCTTATGGTTGGCTATTTTTAGGGTTTACTAACCCTAAAATAGGTTTCTCATCCTATAAATAGGGAGGAGGGTGGAGGCACAAAGAGAACCACAAGTTAGAGATTCGGGGTGCTCGTCCACAGGAAATCTAAGAGAAAGTCGTGCTTTATTGTTAGGACTTCGCCTTCCAAGACAGAAGGAAGAATGAGATCTAATCAAGGAGTCATCAACTTCAATTAGGGAGATTGCTACGGGTTGGTGAGTGATTTCAATTATAATCTTCTGCTTTTCTACTTGAGTATGGTGAGGGAGTTGAACCTATTAGGGCAAAGGGTTTCAACAATAGTTTTTATAATCTTGTAATTTTATCTGAGTTATAAAGGTTGAAATTTGTCCAGGTGACGTATTCACTGCCATATACTTGTCTTCATCTGGGCTTTCATAGATTGGTTGGTTATCTCAGGTGGGTTGGCAAAATGCTTCTGCGATGTGCCCAACATATGGTATTAGAGCCCACGTATTTCCAACATGTGGTGTCAGGGCCAGGTTCTTCTCGAAAGGGAACGTGCAACTATGTCTATGGAGCAGATGAACACTCGTATGATCACCCTCACAGGGGAAAACTGGGCGATTTGTAATCCAAGGATGGAGTATCTACTCTGGTGCAAGGACTTGCATGGTCCATTGGAGGGCGATATCGCAAAGTCGATAGACAAAGGTACTGATGACTGGATCGAAAGGCTGTTGGATTCATCCGCCAATGGCTGGACGACGTGGTATTTCACCGCGTGTCTATAAAGAGTTCTGCAAAAGCATTATGGGAGAAGCTATATTTATTGTATGAAAGAAAGACGGCTGGAAATAAGGCATTTTTGATTCGTGAACTCCTCAACTCGAGGTACACGAAGGGTGCACCAGTGACACAAGATCTGAACGAGGTTCAGGGCATCATCAATTAGCTATTTGCGATAAAGATGTTATTGATTAAAAGCTTCAGACCCTTCTGCTTTTGAGTTCTCTGCCGGAAAGCTGGGAGAAATTGGTGGTGTCGATGAGAAACTCCGCTCCTGATAGAGTTGTCAGGATGGAGGCAGTCAAAAGCAGCTTATTGAATGAGGAGATCAGGCATAAACAAGTGGAATCATCGTAGGTGTCCTCTCTGGTGGCTTCCTACGGGAAGCGAAGACCCAAGTCACAAGAGAGGACAGGGGAGAGTTCTCGGGATCTTGCAATTATGGGCCGCAAGGAGGGCTGCTATCACTGTGGCAAAAGGGGCCATATTAAGAGGAAATGCATGAAGCTCAAAGTTGAGAAGGCCAAAGGCAGAGATGGTCAGAAGGATCTCACGGATATGGAAGATCTCATTATTGCAGCAACCGACACAGAGGAACCTTGTGGCATATTATGATGACGACTGGGTCATGGATACGGGGATGTCGTATCACACCACTCCATATAAGAGGATCTTGGACGTGTGAAGATGGGCAACAAGGGGTTGGCTATAGTTGTAGACATCGATGAAGTGCACTTGACAACGGATCTTGGTGAGAAGCTCGTTATCAAGGATGTGCGTCATATACCGAGTTTGCACTACAACTTGGTTTCGGTAGGGAGACTGGAGGATGATGGCTGTCACAGTTTATTTGGGGACAAAGATTGGATGCTCACGAAGGGTTCCCAGCAGCTGGCTCGAGGAGACTTTTGTTGTGGCATGTACAAGCTTAAACCACTGAGGTGTACATACAGGCCACATACATCGGATGAAGGCTCGAGGGGTATTCTATAGGAGGTGGGTCGTCGAAAACTTAGCTTGGAGGGGTTTCGAGATACTTTGAGGGATACAGAGGATTCGGTTCATCGAGACAAAGCGACGAATAGTGATGAGTCAAATATTGGGGGTTAGTCTGTCGATCCCAAGATAGCTGGTCGGTCTCCAGGTGGGGGTTGCTTCACGGATCCAGTTTTGGCGACGGGTGGTTTGCCAAAGTTTTACGGAGCGATATTGGTTTCAGCAGTTCGATGCCAAGAAGGAGATTAATATTTGCAGCAAACTCAATCTGAGGCAGGAGCATCATCATTCACACAGTTCAGGCAAAGCTGTAGGTCATCGAAGGCATGCACAGTGCGTGATATTTTGCTCGAGGACGCATGTGTATGGGGTAGCTTCAGGTTCGAATACTAAGGTGGGCAGATTCAGGAGTTCAAATCTCGGAAGAACCGCTTGGTTGGGCTAGCCAAGGGTGAAGAAGCTCGTCGAAATATTAACATGTTCCGGTGGAAGACGTAAGTTAGGAACATACAGCCAAGACTCACGGTAAGGCTGATCGTCAGGGACTTCGGTCTTGGCCGTGTCATAGATATCGGCAGGATCCTAGTAGTGCAGGAGGTGCTACGCATGGCAGCTAGCGTCGACGTAATGGTCGAGGAGCTGGAGATGACAGAAGATACAAAGCAACTCGGGGGATCGGAGATTGGTGGCATGGGGGAGTAGGTTTTCTATCGTGGGGCAACATGCATAGAGTCCAGTTGATGAGCCATGGAGCCAACACCTCTAATCAGACTGGAGGGGGAGATTATTGGGAATCAAGTCTGCTGAAGGGGGGAACAGTTCGGTCCGAACTCGGTCCCTGGCTGAGTTTGGGCCGAACTCGGTGTGGTATTCCAGAACCTTCAAACCGAACTTGGTCCGAGTTCGATATCGACGACGGCTGCTCATGTTTTAGAGTTTTTATGTTATATTTTGGACCGTTGGATGCTAGTGGACGACTGAATCTTATGGTTGGCTATTTTTAGGGGTTTTTTAACCCTAAAATAGGTTTCTCATCCTATGAACACCAAGCACAAGTTGAAGATTATGGGTGCTCGTCCACAGGAAATCTAAGAGAAATCATGTGCTTTGCTCTTAGAACTTCATCATCCAAGACAGAAGGAAGAAGGAGATCTAATTGAGGAGTCTTCAACTTCGGTTAGGAAGATTGCTACGGGTTGGTGAGTGATTTCAATTATAATCTTCTGTTTTTCTTCTTTAGTGTGGTGAGGGGGTTGAACCTATTAGGGCAATAGGTTTCAACATTACATTTTATAATCTTGTAATTTTATCTGAGTTATAAAGGTTAGGATTTGTCCAGTGACGTAGTCACCGCCATATACTTGTCTTCATCTGTACTTGGTGTTCGTAGATTGGTTGGTCATCTTAGATGGGTTGGCAAAATGCTTCCGTGGCGCATTTAATACGTGGTATCAGAGCCCATGTATTTCCAACACAACCTACTGCCCCAAATATTATTCTTAGACGGCGACAATTTCTCTTTCCTTTACCCTTCTGAGCTTTAATATCATTGAAGACCACAGCAAGATCTCTACAACGACCATTAGTTTGCCCCACTTTATGTCTCTGAGTACTCCAAATCTTCCAAGTGACGTCACAATTGAAGAACAGATGCTCTGGACTCATTATGTTTACCGCATAAACCATACTTTATGCCCTTACAGGGGATGCCAAAATTTCTCAACTTGACTTGAGTAAGCAACATGTTCCTGATCATTTTGTATAAGTACATCGATATCTTGACTGTATCCCCTTTGGTCCAAACCATCTTCTCCCACTCAACCTCCTCATGATTGGTCCGTATCGGATTCATGGATTTCTTGAACTCGAATATGCCTTTCTCCATGTCTGCCCAGGTCAGTAGTCCTCCTTCGCTTGCCTATCAATCTCCACCGCCCGAATATCTTCTTCATGGGCCGTTTCAATCAAACGGCCCTGGATATTTTACTTTCCTTCCTGGATAAGGCAGCTAACCATTTTTATCGATCCCATAAGCTCATAAACATGCCATCCCTCCCACTCAATTAGGCTCGAGTGCCCAATCCAGGGGTCATGCCAAATGCTGGTTTAGACCCCTAATCCTATGACTCTAGTCAACTTTCCCTTAGCCTTACTTCGCATCCTCAATAAAACTTTAAAGTTGTTCGAGAAGTTATTGTTGCTATTAGGTGACCAGAAGCCCCCTTTTGGAAAGTACCTTCCCTTGATCCATTCATCCTAGAGAGATTTCTATTGATGAATCTCCAGAACAGTTTGAGATGAGCAGTTTCCTTGAGAAGGCCCAATGATCGTAGAGCAATTCCATCTTCCTTTTTAGGCCGACACAGCTCCTCCCAACTAATTGTATGTATGCCTCTTTTCTACAAGAAGTTCGCGCACATGCTTTCAATTGTCTTCATGACCCTTGGGTAGCATAATAGCCTGTAGCCAAAAAAGAGCAACCGTCTCAATTACAGTCTTAATAAGTTCAATCCTCCCTCCAAAGGACAGCATCTGTGCCTGCCATCCTTCTAGTCTCGATTGTGTATAGTTGAGGAGACTTTCATATTCTGTATTACCAGCATAGTTTATCAAGAGTGGAAGACCCAAGTATCTCACAGGAAGCTTTCTTTCCTTAATGCCTATCTTTGCCATCCATGCCTCCTTATTATCATAGGTTTAATTCAGGAACATCTGGCTTTTATTCTTGTTCAGTTGTAACCCCGACTAATTTTCTATGGTATCGAGTATACGTTTAAAAGTGTCAAAGGATCTGTCAGAAGGCTCTACAAATACCAACAGGTCATCGACATAAATAAGATGAGAAACCACAGGGACCACCTTACAAAATATAAGAGTAATCAAACCATCCAAAATCGCATCATCCAAAAGACAAGTGAGGAATTTCATGAACATCGCAAAGAATAGGGAGATAGGGGGTCCCCTTGTCTCAGACCTCTGATGCTTCTAAAAAATCCCTCCTGCTGGCCCCTAACCATAATCGAGAATGATGAAGAGCAAACACACTCCCTCACCCTGTCCACCCACCATCTATTAAATCCTATATAAATCATGATATGGAAAAGGAAGTCCCAATTCACCATATCATAGGATTTTCTGAGGTCCAGGTTTAGACATGCTTTGTTACCACCCTGCTTATTGAAATCCCTAACAAGCTCATGAGCTAGAAGACAATTATCCGAGATGGAGTGCTCTTTATTGAAAGTCGTCTGATTAGGGGATATAAGATCCTTCATAATGTCTCCCATCCGGTTACACATCAGGTGGGTTATGATCTTGTATAAGAAGTTACAGTACGATATCGGCCAAAAATCTTCCAACGAAGTCACACTCTCCACCTTAACAATTAGGACCACAGAAGTGTAGTTAAGCTCCTTGAGGAGCTTACCAGAGATAAAGAACTCTCTTACCACATCCATGACGAAGAGCTTAATATTCTTCCAGTATTTCTTGAAGAAGGCCACCCCAAAGCCATCTGGACCTGGCGATTTGATAGGGTCTGCATTAAACACAATATAGTGTATCTCCTCCATAGACATTGTTGCCCGTAAAACAGTATTTCCTCGTTGAGAAAACATCTTCTTAAAAACAATGTGAGAAAAGATGTTCGGGTAGTCTTGCTGGTTGTAGAGATCCCTGAAGTACCGTATCGCCTCCTTCCGTATTTCATCATCCCTAGTAATGAGAGCCCATCAGGATCAAGCAATATGTGAATGGCATTCAAAGTCTATCTAGCCTTGACAGTAGCATAGAAGAATTTAGAGCACCTACCTCAATCTATATGCCAGCTGCATTTAGCTCTTTGTTTGATATGGACCTCCTCTAAGAAAGTTTTCTTGCGCAATCTATCTTGGAAGGCAACCTCATCTTCCATGAGAGCGGGATTAAGCAGGTCTAGCAGGACCCTCAGTTGAATATCAGCCACCTTTCCCTCTAGTTCATAGAGAGGTGTATGAGGTCTACCTTTATTCCAGGTCTTGAGGAGGCCTTTAATAGCTTTCATCTTTTGGACAATCTTGAACTGAGCAGTTCTCGTCACCTAAGACCCCCAACCTTGCTGAAATACCTCCTCATAACCTTCCGTATGAGTCCAAGCGTTGTTGAATCTGAAAGGACTCCCTTTCATAACCGACGCTTCTGTCAGTCTTATAAAAATAGGGTAGTGGTCACTAGCTCCAGGTGTTAAGCATTCCTCCCTACACGATTGGAATATTTTCAACCATCTTCCATTGCATAGAGCACGGTCAAGCTGAACAACAATCTATTTAGTAATAGCCCTTTTATTCTACGTCCATATGTGTCCAGTCTTATCCATACACCTGAGCCTAGATATAATAGACAGTACTAAAATTTTGAGAGAATCGCTTATTGCACCGGACGCCCTCCATTTTTTTTTATGGGAGAATAGCGTAGCATTAAAATCTTCCACCACAACTAACGACCATATATCTCCCATAAGTGTGCTAGTCATAGTAATATCATTCCACAATCCTAGATGCTTGATTCTGACATTATGACTATACACTGCTCCTACCACAATATGAAGCGTCCATTTGTTGGTAAATTTAAGGGTAAGAAGTTGGTCAGACCGTTGGATCACATCTTTCTGCCAGATCTTGGTGTCCCACACAACCCAGATATGAGCTATATAACTACAATCAAGGTTGTGAACGGAGTACTAGTGAGTCAGAGTATGCCTATTAATCAATAATTCCAATCTAACTTTGGATTCCAAAATATTGATGATAGAGCACTTGGACTTCTTGCTATACTGCAAAATATCCCTCTACCTACCTTTTGAATTTGTCCCTCTCACATTCCATGAGAATATAGTCAAAAATAACGATGATAGGTCCCCTTGTTGATACGCGAGCTCTCTAAAGGGAGTAGAGAGTCCATCCTACTATCGATTATGAGCTTTGCTATCTCCAGTTTTGAATACCACTTTAGCCTTCCAAATGGGGTTTGGGTACATCAATGGTTCCTAACTAAGTTGTTTTTCGTCTAGTTTTCTATGATCTTTACCGGAGGCCTTTAAAGATTTGACCACAGGCGAAACTATACAGAGCTCTCCTCCACTTGCCAGTCTCCTCCTAACTCTGCCATGATTACCTTCTTGGTTAGCAGCCCTAGCATTAAATGTGACCATGCTAGATTTGTCTTCCTTATGTTGGTTATCAGCATTGAAAACCACTATCGCATGTTGTGCCTCCTCATTTTCATCCCCTCTTCCTTCTTTCTCATTCTCTGATCCCATTCTCTTCCCCAATAGAGAAGATTGGGGAGCCTCCTGTAGAGCAGGCTCATCCGTGTCCATACTCATGTGTTCCATCCTTAAGTCCACTTTCTCTCCCTTCAAGCTAGGGACAATCGTACAAGCTCTAGTATCTCTAGAAGGCATAGGCACCTCTTTACTAGAATAGGGGCCTTGAGTAGTAACCTCAGGTGTAACTCTAGCGTCTAGACACTGGGCTATGATGTGTCCGAAGCTATGGCAAGCGTTACAACAAGGAGGTACCCATTCATACTCTAGTTTTTGAACACTACCAGAAAAAGTCAAATTAGCGACGTCTAAAAATGTCGCTAAATAACCAAAAAATGTCGCTAAGTAAGTTTAGCGACGTAATTAGCGACGTTTTAAAGAAGTCAGAAAAAAGTAAGTCGTTAAAACAAAAAACGTCGCTAAACGTCGCTATGCCGACGTTTTTTAGTGACTTTAATATATCGCTAAATTTAGCGACGTTTAGCGACGTAGCGTCACTAATTTGCGACGTTTACTAAAGTCGCTAAACGTCGTTAATTAGCGACTTATATAGCGACGTCACAATGACGTCTTTAATGACCTGGCAATACTGCCATGTCAGCAGTTTGCGACATACAGCGACGATTTTAGCGACTTCGTTAGCGACGTGAAATAGCATCGCTAATTACCGACGTAGTTAGTGACGTATAAGAACGTCGCTAAACGTCGCTAAAAATGTCACTAATTTTACAGAAAAAAATAAAAATAATAATACTGAATTGCATTTCTGGGTTTGCCAACCCCCTTGGGGACACAGTAGCAGCAACAAAGGGGAAAATTCTAGTGCACTGGGTAAATACAGGCCAAGTATCAGTCATCAGTTGTAAACCAAAATATATTAGGAACTGTGTGAATATCAGTGAATTAAGACAGTACTATATGTGTTGTGTGTTGGTCTTAATGTGCTCATAGATAGGGAGAGTGTGTGTATTATAATTCAGTGTGTTTGAGTTTGTACAGGGACTGTGTATTATATTGCAACTTGTATCATTGAACTGGAAAAAAATAGGGAAAAATAGGCACTGAACACTCAACACCGGTAAAATAACATATTTAATATGAATAATATAATAAAATTTGAAGAAAAGAAAGCATCCAGCAAATCTTATCGTAAAGAATATGTCAAATTTATATCCATACAATCACATCCTAAATAATAAAAAAATATAAATATCCAGCAACTAGCTATACTACTGCGGATCTGCAGGAGGCTGACCACCAGCGCTCCTGAAGGATAAGAACTGCTCATACTCGTCCCATGGAATCGACACCGATGTCGATGGAGAAGGCAGTGACGTCGGTGGAGTCTGTGTCGATATAGGCGCACCAGGAGGCCGTACCCGCTCCAAGTCTGCGAGTCGCTGGTTGTAAGAATCCATGGTAGATAAAAGCCTCGTACTGCTATGAACCATTGAATCCTGCATCATCGTCAGCCTATCGCCCATCGTTAGCTGTGATGCATGCAGCTCCATGATGTTGCGGTCTATCGAGGCTCTAATATCATTTGTCAAATCTCGGAGCTCCGTCATGCTGCGGTCGAGCATATCAAATCGTACGATGAGCGTCGGATCGTCCGCCTGCGGCTGGGACCGGGGATGCTCCTCCATCCTTCGCAGCAACTTGTCATGGAGAGACGCAATCTGACGGTCAACGGCCTCCTGGCGGCCTCCTGGACTCTGGCCGACGACTGCGAGGGCTGCGACTGCGAGGGCTGTATGGAATGCAGAGCTATCGGGGAGGCCCTAGATGACTGCATCGCAACCAGGGCGCCATAGGAGCCCGTACCATAGTACGTACCCCTCTGGAGACCACCAGCTGCGGTCACCCACAGGTCGTCCGCCGACGGAGCTGGAGCGGGCTGCGATGAAGTACCAGCCTCTCCAGGTGTAGGTGCACTAGCAGTCGCCCGCTCACGCAGCCTAAGATACTCGGCCTAGAAAGGTTTGGAAACTCGATAATTGCTTAAGTTATATTAAAATTAACACAAAGTAAAGTAATACTTACATAGGTCTGCGAGGCCCTCTCATCAATGAGATTTCCATCCTTGCGATGGGTGGCCAGGAAGACGGTCACCATGTTTGCATCCTCACCCCTCTGTACCTGTTAAAAATATATTATTTAGTACTAAACTTAAACATTTTTTCCAAGTACCATTTTATGGTACTTACATTAAAATAATATATTTTAAAAGAAAAAATATACCAAACGACGAAAATATTCTGTCATCGAAATCGAGTCACCACACCACTTGGCAGCATTCCGCCTAGCCTCCTTGGCCTTCTCAGACCTTTCCTTGTAGCTCGGATCGTCGAATCTAGCCCTCATCGCAGTCCACTGCTCAGGCGTGATCCAACCTTGGATCGGTTTTCCAGCACGATCATGAGCCTTCTGGTCATCCAGAGCATCTCGGATAAGCTTAGCGGCAACGGTAGGAAAGAGCCGCTCGATCAACTCGGCCCGGTACAGAGAATAGAAATACGTTTGCTACAATAAATAATTTAGTAAGTGAGCATCACGGATAAGTTATATAATATGCATAAATTAGAGGATTTATTTAATATACTTTTACCTGGAAGTGCGCAAACCAGAATGCCTTCCTCTCCTCCGGAGCCTCAGAGTAGTTGATCCAAGGGCCACCGTAGTTGTTCCTCATAAATTGGCCCAGGCGTCTCTGAACCGACGATGGACGATATCTATATAGAGATAATTATTTAGAATAGTAAAAATTTAATATACGATGAATAAAGAAATATACGATATATATTATACTAAACCATCTAATTGACTTACTTTGTACCGTCGGCCCAAATCTCTGTCCTCGTCTCCTCCGGAGATGCGCATGGAGGATCTTGCTGATGCTGGGACAACGTGGGCACGACCTCCTCGACATGCTCATCTGTCCCCATGGTTCCGTCAGCAGGAGGAACGCTGGATGAGGGTGTACTATTACGCCTTGAACTACTCGTCCCAACAGTCAGAGATGTGAGTGATCGATATACTGGAGTACTGGGCGACGATGATCCGGAACCAACAGTAGGCAGTACCGGAGGAGCACTCTGTCTACCTCGGGACCTGCCGAATCCTCCGCGTCGTCCTGTCATATCTGATAACAACATATGACGAATATAGAGAAACACAAATATATAGTACATTCTACAGTCGAAATGTGAGGCATATCTCAAAGTATTCTACAGTCAAAATATAATACATATATTCGTCAAAATAGTACATCTACTTCGTCAATTTTCCAACCTTGATCTACATTCTACAGTCAAAATATAGTTACATTCTACAGGCAATATATTTTATTTTCAATCATCTTCAGAAAATTTATCTTGTTCGCCTTCCTCGTCCTCTTCCTCCTGCTCGTCTTTACTTTCATCTATTTCGTCTTCCTCTTCGGATAATTCTACATCTTCTACATTATTACTCTTGTAATGAGTAACTTTCGTTGAGTCCACATTTACAATATTTGTTACAAGAGGTAGATCGTCCTCCTGATAACCTATTTTGTCAATGTCAAAGGTATTTCTAGCTTTACTCTTGCATACTGCCCACCAATCCGACCTCGCTGTCCCCCGTCTATGATAAGTTATGAAGTACACGAGCTGAGCCTAACTTGATAGGACAAATGGTTCATAGCCTTGATATCTACGCTTGTAGTTTATATCCACAAGGCCATGCTTGTTAATTTTCCAACCTTGATCTTGAATCGGATCGAACCATTCACACCTAAATAGCATGATATTAGCAGGTTCTGTGCCATAATTATATGTCAACTCCACAATCTCTCATAAGATGCCAAAAATATTATTGCCCGGATTGACGTCTTTGTAGTTCGAAGATTTGATACACAAACAACTATTTTTCGTAGAATCAAGATCCAGAAAGCTGTCTCTGATAGGAGAATTTGTTGACCTGAACTTGAACCCATTCACACAGAAACTTGGCCATATTTTTATGGCTGTAATTGGTCCCTTGGCTAGAGTTCTAATAGATTCAGTCTCGGGTGTTATTAGACGATCGACCTAAATACCAAAGTAGCGATAGTAAGTTATTTGTTTTGCAAGTGCAGAAATAAAAAGTAATTACCAAGCATCTTACATATGCACTTAACCAAGAAGGAAAATGGCATCTCATATCTTGTTCTACTTCTTCCTCTGTTATGTAGGGTCTAACCGACCTCAACTCTTCATTATATGTGCTGAAAAATAATAAAGCAACTGCTGATTAGTAGCATAATAGTATCTTATACTATTACATTGAGATCATGTAAACGTGGACTAATTAATTACTTACCCCTCTAGCTTCTCCACTTCATCCTCATCGCAATTGAGTAATATATACAATTGAACAGCCCTTAGCTCGTCGTCATTCAAATATCTCTTCTTCATTTTTCCTGAAGGCTTTCCGGACGCATTGAATACTTTGAGTATTGCATCATTAGCTTCCTAATATGCGTCATCGTTTCTCGGAGCTTTCGTCCTATTAGTAGCAACATGCGGTTTGAAATACGTTAAGCAAAAGTTTGTAATCTCTTCGAGAACATAAGCTTCACAAATAGAGCTCTCAACCCGTGTCTTGTTTTTCACCTTTCTCTTTAGGTGATTCAGATGCTGCTCGAAGGGGTACATCCACCGATAACCGACAGGACCACCAACACGTGCCTCATAGGAAAGATGAATTGGCAAATGCTCCATAGAGTCGAAGAATCCAGGAGAAAACACCTTCTCGAGCTTACATAGTGTTACCGTAATGTCCTTCTCTTGCTTTTCTAGACGATCGACGAGCAACTTAGTACAACAAAGATCTCTGAAGAATATGCTCAACTCTGTCAATGGGTCCCAAACGACCTGCGGTAAGAATTCCCAAAATGCAATCAGAATTAACCTCTCCATGAATACGTGACAATCGTGACTTTTCATACCCACCTGTTTGTTCTCCTTGAGGTCGACGCATCTTCTCAAGTTTGACACGTACCCGTCTGGAAACTTTAGACCCTGAATCCACCTACAAAGTCTACCTTTATCCTCTTTCTCCAGTGAGAAAACTGACTTAGGTTGCTTTAACTTTCCATTCCCCTCCTCTATCAAATGCAATGCAGGACGTCTACATATTTCTTCTAAGTCCAACCTGGCCTTCGGATTATCTTTCATCTTCCCCTTTACCTCTATTACAGTATTAATTATGTTATCAAACACATTCTTCTCGATATTCATGACATCAAGGTTATGTCTGATTAGATTGGTGCTCCAATATGGCAGATCCCAGAATATACTCCTCTTCGTCCAGTTATGGGTGCGACCAAATCCGTCACACTTGTACCCCTTAGCAGGCTCTTTGATAGCACTTGGTAAATCTTTTACCTCTTCCCATATCGTGTATCCGGGCTACCTTGGCGGTGGATTGGCCTTCTCCACAACTCCCGTACGAAAAGTATTCCGGTTCCTCCGGTACGGATGATCCTTCAGCAAAAATTGTCGATGACAATCGAAGAAGCATGGTTTGCCTCCGTGTTTCAAACGGAAAGCCTGAGTATGGTCCATGCAATACGGACATGAGAGACGACCATGGGTGCTCCATCCCGATAACATTCCATAGGCCGAAAAGTCGTTGATGGTCCACATAAGTGCTGCCCTCATCTGAAAATTCTGCTTTCTAGAAATATCGTACGTGTTGGAACCTACTTCCCACAGCTGATTCAAATCATCTATCAAAGGCTGTAAATACATATCGATGTTCCTCTTCGGATTGTTCGGACCCGGGATAATAACGGTTAGGAACATATACGGAGTCTTCATGCACATCCAAGGCGGTAGATTGTACGGAGTGACGATCACAGGCCAACACGAATACTGGGAGCCCGAAATTCCGAATGGGGTAAAACCGTCAGAGGAGAGCCCCAATATGACATTATGTGCTTCCTCGGCAAAATGTGGATACTCTCGATCAAAGTGCTTCCATGCTTCTCCATCGGATGGATGATCCAATACACCTTCGATCTGTTTTCGCCTGTGCCAACTCATGTTTTCTGCAGTCTCCTTAACCATAAACAACTGCTGCAACCACGGCATCAAAGGCAAGTAGTATATTGAATCGGTAGGCATCCTTGCACCGACAGACTTTCCTCTAACAGTGGCCTTGTAGCGATCATAACCATAGAATCTGCACGCATCTTCATCCTTGTCGTCTTTGTAGTACAACATGCACCCGTTGCAACATGCATCAATTTTCTCGTATCTTATCCAAAGCGATCTCACCATCCTCTTAGATCGATAGAAGTCTTTAGGCAACTTTGTACCCTCGGGCAAGATCTCTATAATCAAATTGAGCAGTCGATTATAGCATTCTTGCGACATGTTAAAATCGGACTTCATGCCCAATAATCTTGTAACCACCTCCAACGGTGAATGGTCCTCACAACCAGGATATAGTGGAGTCCTTATATTCTCCAGTAACTCCATAAACTTTGCAGCATCGGCATTCGGTGCCTCCTCAGCTGCATCATAATTGTCCGGATTGAAACTAGATTCCACCGCATCATAATTGTCCGGATTGAAACTAGGCCCCACCGTATCATAAACCATGTTCACCAACCCATCGTCGTAAGCATCGTAGTCGTGGACATCCATATACGGCTCCACATAGGGCTCCGACTCCGATGCTAGAGATACAAGTTCTCCGTGCGCGGTCCACGGATAGTAATTCGGTGTGAAGCCCTTCGAGTACAAATGATATGTAACTTCCACTTCTGGATGATATTTTTTGTTGTGATATCTCACACACGGACACTTAATTTTGGTACCGTCCATGTACTGAGGGAACGCCTTGGTGAACTGCAGGAACTGCTGTACACCCTCAATGAATTCATCCCGTATACCGCACATATCATCAGGATGACGGTTGTACATCCACGAACGATGATGCAGATAGTAATTCATATCCATTTCTAGATACTTCTGCAAAATGATAATATGTATCATATAAATCATTACATACAGTGGTTTATCACCTAACTTCATAACTTAACCGTACTATAAAAATTATAACTGATATAATACATACTTTCATTTATCAAAGTCTAAAATAAGCAATATTCAAAACAACTGACCATTTATCAAAGTCTAAAATAAGCAATACTTTTATTTCATAACTGATATAATACATACTTTTATTTATCAAAGTCCAAGAGCCCTGGATATGGAATATAAATGTTAATGAGTGTTTTAAAATGATAAACAGGGTTAACTAGTTAATGGTGATATTTCTAAGCCACTTCTAGATCCATACTAGTTTATACTAGTCAATACTAGGTTAATACCTTGCTACACTATGTCTTCTAGGTCGTACTAAGGAATTCTAGTTTATACTAGTTAATGCCTAGCTAATACTAGTTATTACTAAGTATACTAGTTAATATTAGCTATATTAAATACTACTAGTATAACTTAACTAATATCCTACATTACCCCAACTCACATCTTAGCTCATAAATGTATATCACAATAATACCTTGGTCCCAGTCACTTGTTACTCCCGCAGGATACTGGACTACTAGGATATTCTGCTTTGATATTAAGTACTCTACTATCCACACTGAGAGCCTCTTACCTGAATACTCTGCACTCACAAACTGTAACCCCTTGGCCTGGCACCTTGCACTTCATCCTTATACTTGCTCACTGGACTACAACCCATAGCAGTCACTCCTCCCTGATACCACAGTATCAGTTCACTTCACAGCACTGTTGTGCTCTAATTGAACTGCACTGCACTGATCACTCTTGCCAATTAAATCCCTGATACCACAGTATCAGTTAAGGGCTGTATTGGCATGCAATAAGTGACCTGTGAACACCTACCCGATACTTGGCTATACCTTAACCCAAACACATGCCTGCAGACCCTAACTAAGTCTGCAACCTCTGATACTTTGTACTGTTGCTGCAGTGGCTAAATCTTTCCTTCACTTAGTTGTTTCCAACTTCCCTTAGCTACTGTCATGGCTCACAGTAGTGCTTGCTGCTTCCTTGCCATTGCTCAAGCATGCATGTGTTTAATGCTGCTCAAGTGTGCACCAACACTCTCCCACTGCAGAAGATGACAGGAACCAATCCCCTCCCCACAGTGCCAACCCGACACCACTGCAACACATTGCCAGCTTGCCTAATGCACTTGGCCAAACTGAATTAAGTTCAGTTCCTGAAGCCTCATAGTTCAGTAGTGACACCCACACACAACTCGACTCTTCTACCCTCTCCCACATCAAGCATAGCTAGAAGACACTATGAACACCAACACAGATAATAGTAGCTATATACCTATCTATATATATATCGAGATACACCTATATATGCATATACTCTCTCATATGCAAATAGATAATACACCAATTTACATATACATATCATATGATACTCTAATGCATAAATAGACACACACACACAACCACTAGTCCAATTTACAAACATTTGGTGTGCAACACCAAGATACTCTAGGATACATCCTCCATACACCACACCACCATGATACCAACCCTCAATTCATATGAACACATCCAATAGATCAAATATTGTATGAATAAACTAATAGTTGACAATATTGAATAAAATAGATGTATAGGAATCAATCCTGATCAAAAACCCTAACCCTAACCATAACCCTAACCCCAGGTCAAAAAACCTAACCCTAACCCTAGGTCCTGATCAGTGTTTGTGTCAGTGTGTGTGTGTGTGTGTCATGTCTCTGTCAGTGTCAATGTCTGTGTGAGTGTGTGTGTGTGTGTGTGTGTATGTGTCTGTGTGTGTGTGTCGTGTGTGTCTGTCAGTGTCTGTGTGTCTGTGTCGTGTCTGTCAAGTGTGTGTTGTGTCAGTGTCACATGTGTGTCCTGTGAGAGAGAGAGAAAGAGAGAGAGAGAGAGAGAGTTAGGGTTTACCTAGAGCTCAAGGAGGAGGAGGGGGATGCCGGAGTAGCCGCAGTCGTGGAGAGCCGGTCGCCGGAGAGGGGGGTGGGGGAAATCGAAAGTTTTTTAAAACTTTCGAAAATTTTGACAGATGGGGGAAAAGAAAACTGAGCCCTAATTAACCATAATTTAGCGACGTCAAATAACAACGTCGCTAAAATAAGCTTTAGCGACGTCAAAGACGTCACTAAATTTTTAATATATACGTCGCTAAATACGTCGCTAAATTAGACATATTAGCGACGTTTAGCGACCTTAATTGAACTTATAGCGAGTAATCTTTTAAAATCTTAATAAAAGTCGCTAAACGTCGCTAAATATCGCCATTTAGCGACGTCTAGCGACGTTTTTACATGGAGTCGCTAATTTATCTTTCATTAGCGACGTTTTTACATGGAGTCGCTAAAATGCGTCGCTAATCCCGCTTTTTCTAGTAGTGGAAAAATGATCTCGCCAGTCAGAAGATCAACCTCTAGTTTGTTAGGAAGCTTGTCAGATGCACTAATCTCTATAAAAACTCTAGCAAAAGAAATCGGTTCCTATCAGTCATATATTCGTCTGGCCTGAGGGGGATTCCAACTCCACTAAGCAGCTTCATAATAGCTGGGACACTCCAAAATTGGGGTGAGAGCCAAGGGAATCTAATCCAGATAGGTATTATTGCCAGTCGATCATGTTCAAAGTTAGTAGATGGGTCCCATCTTCTCAGAACAACCAATCTACCATGAAAACTCCAAGGGCCATTTTGAATCACCCTTTCTATATATTTTGGCATCCCAAACTTAATGAAATAGAAGCTATTTTCCCTAGAGTATATGTTCATGCTCCCTTTTGGTTTCCATATTCGCAAGGTGAATCCCTTAAGCTGACCAAAGTATGGTCGGGCTCCCATGACATAGAGGACAATAGTGTTCTTCTAGTATACTTCTGTTTTAACAATGTCCTCTTTGGTGATAGAGATGAACTTCCTTTCTTCTTTAATATTGGGTGCCCCGTAATGCATCTCAATGTCTTTTTGTGCCAGGACGGGCCTGCATCGGTCTTTCCAGGTGATGGGGGCCACTTCCGAGGTCATAAATGTATTAGGGACCATATCTAACATTTTCTCGAACACCTAAGGTGAGTGTCTCACCACCGGTTTTGAAAGGTCCTAGTAGGAACTAGAACCTCGGAAAGGATTGGCCGGAGCCTGATGGCGAGATCCCCCACCCTTCCCCGTTTGTGGCTAACCAACCAGAGGAGTATGAGGTCTACCTTTATTCCAGGTCTTGAGGAGCCTTTAATAGCTTTCATCTTTTGGACAATCTTGAACTGAGCAGTTTCTGTCACCTCAGACTCCCAACCTTGTTGAAATACCTCCTCATAACCTTCCGTATGAATCCAAGCATTGTTGAATCTGAAAGGACTTCCTTTGATAACCGGCACTTCTGTCAGTCTTATAACAATAGGGGAGTGGTCACTAGCTCTAGGTGTTAAGCATTCCGCCCTACACGACTGGAACATTTCTAACCATCTTCCGTTGCATAGAGCACGGTCAAGCTGAACAACAATCTAGTTAGTAATAGCCCTTTTATTCTACGTCTATATCTGTCCAGTCTTATCCATACACCTGAGCCTAGAGGATAATAGAGAGTGCTAAATTTTTGAGAGAATCGGTTGTTGCACCGGACGCCCTCTAATTTTTTTACGGAAGAATAGCGTAGCATTATGTAAACACCCTCACCCAAAATTAGGCCTACTTGGCTTAGATAAAGAAATTAAGGCTAATTATAATCTAATTAGTGATAGAACACGGTATTTTATTTAATTATACAATGTTTATATCACTTAGTGCGCCTTACCGTTGCTCCGATAATTAGAGCACTACTCTAGCTGTTGCCTTCCAACAAATTTCATAACCTTGTCCTAGACGTGCCCGCCTACCATTCTGACCTTTGTGTAACTTATAATTATGCTTTCTTGTGCTATATTTTAGTCGCACAATATTCGTCGCGGATGGTTATATTTAATTCTAAATAATTCTAACTTTGTATCCTTGTGCATTCCAATCAAAAATTGGAGACACAATCTTGACCCATTTCGTGCAACCTAATTTATGATAAAATTCTACTATGAGCCCTCTATGTCCATGACATTTGTGTCCCACATAATTTTAGCCCCATGTACTTTTAATTAATTCCAGAACACCATGCGCATTAATTTTAATTAATTTGAACCCAATTACCATCTTTGTGCAATTTTCCAATTATTGGGCGCTTTTATGCAAAAATGCATTAAGGTGTCCACACCATTGGACAATACATAAAGAAATCAAACTTTTCCCTTCATATGAATTTTCCAACAATTTTCGGAATGTGCAACGCGCAACATCGCCCCCTTTATTTGAATCCTAGCCATTGTATTAAACAATGTAATTTATAGCCCTCCCAAACATCCCCATGTGAGGCCAAGGCCCAACCCAAGAGAGTGTTGACCTAGGTCAAACTTTTCTAGGTCAAACCAACCCCCCTTCATGTATAAATATACAATTTATTCTTTCTTTTTCCTTTTCTATTTTAACCAAAACCCATTCAATCTCCTATTCAATACCCTTTCCTGTTCATCCTCTCCCTGCGCATACCGACAGGCCGCTTGACCTCGCCGGGGCCCGACCCCCACCGCTCACCTCGTCGAGTCCCGCCAGCCAACCATCCTCCACCTCGACGAGTACTTAACCGACGGCCGACGCTCGTGATCTTCGATCCCGTGGTCGTACGGTTCCACCTCGATCCAACGAAGCTTCAGCCATGGCGATCGGCTGAACTTTACTCCGCCGGTGACCTCCCTTCCTTCGTCGAGCGAATCCGTCGTCGACGAACGAGTCACCTTCCTCGGCTACCTTCTTCGCCGAGAGTCACCGGTGATCCCTTCTCCATCGCCACTCGCCACAGCCCCTTTCTCCTGCTGCCATCGACTCGACCTCGCCGGAGACACCTTCGTCCCCGACCTCCTCTTCTCTCCTCCTCGTCCCCAATATCCACTCCCCGCCGGCCTCGACCACTGTCCTCGTCCACCTCGCCGCCAGCAGCACCACCCTCTTCCTCTCCGACCACTCGCCGGATCTCCCCGACCTCACGAACTCCTCCCAGAACTCTACCCCAGCCTCCATCTCCTCCTCCCCTTCCCTGTCCATCACGACGCAGCACCGGGCCACCTCGCCCTTCCCTGAGCTCCTCCTCTCCTCCTTCTCCTTCTGGCCGGACCTTCCCTCCAGTGGCCAGACCTTCCCCCCAACTGGCCGGATTCCGGCAAGCATCACCATGACTTCATCACCATCATCACTACATTATCACCACCTACATTATCATCACCACCACCATTGCCATTATTAACACCATCACCATTAACACCATCCCCATCATCATTATTCATTATCACCATGATTCTCATTATCATCATTCCATCATCTTATCCCATCCTGACCTAATCAACATCATCATCTTAATACCATAATTACCCCATCACTAACCCATCATTATCATCATCATCATCCCAGTCACCATCCTCGTCATCACCATCATCCACATCATCATCTTCGTCATCTGTAATCATCATCATCACCTCCATCGTCATCGTCACCCACATCGTTGCCATCATCATCGTTATTGTCATCGTCGTCAACCTCATCGTCGTCACCGTCATTCCCGTGCGCGTACCCCGAGAGGACCGATTGGATTATCTGTGCGACATCAGGAGCAGATTATTGATACAACGCAGCTTCTTTGCCAGGCAAGTATACCTTGCCTTGTTGTACTATTTAAATTCAGTTATTATTTTATTTGTATGTTTATTATTTTTATATAACTGTGCGCATCCGAGAGAGACTCGAGTGCAGTCAACAAGTGTGTTGACGTTAGGACTTGTGTCTGACCTAGTATCTAGTGGACCCACCTAAAGTTGTGGAGTTATCGGTATGACTCCCCAGGCCTTGACACATTTCTTACACGTGTTGTGAGTCTCATGTAGGGCACAGACTTGCGTATGTGGTTGGCCACCTGTACGTGTAGGTCGTACAACGGATAGGGTATAACTGCTAATAGTGATGCATGTTAAAAGACTTAGCAGTTATAAGTAGTCGGAGCATAGACTATTGTAGTACAAAGGTCCAATACTTGTCCTTGTTTGGTTGTAAGGTTGGGCTATTGTTCTAACGATAGACTATGAGCCAGAGTTACGGTGCCGATACTTGCACTCCGTCTCGACGTAGTAGCTACAACGTGTTATGGATACAACATGCATAGATCATTGGGCGGGGAGGACGACTAGTAGGCGTATGGGACACCCACTTCCTTTATACTGCTGCCACACTCGACGGAGTGATATGGACGATATATACTACACTGCTGCCATGTTCTTCGGAGCGATATGGACGATATATTATACTGTTGCCATGCTCTTCGGAGCTGGACGTTATTATATTACAGAGCGCCCTCCTATGGGGGCATATGTGGCATATACTAGCCAGTTGTCACGATTGGTGAATTACGTCAGCATATGTCTAGCCTACACTTTCCCATACACTCAAAGTTGTCCTCAAATTGCATTCACTTAGATGGTTAGCACACCCTTTTATTTATTCAGTATTTAATTTATGGCATGCTTCTATGTATCTTGTTATGTCCCTCTGAGGACCTGGTCCCTTTCCAGGTGTAGATGTTCATGACTATTCGCAGGAGCGCAGATCCGAACTTGCTACGTATATTTCGAGGAGGTCTTCTCTTCGAGCTTCGTGATTGTTAGATATTGTACTTATATTGTATTTATCTTGTTTATTCTATATTCTAGTTCGATAGTGGATTTGTTTCCATCCGACTACCATCATTAGATACTTTATATTGAGATCTAGTTTCATAGATATTGGTTATTTATGTCTATTTGATTTCTGTGGATGGAATTTAGTTATTCCCTGTGACTTGTGATTAATATATACCCCTTATGAATTATTGTTCATATTACAGCGTACGTGTGTATCATGGTATCCATATATTGGAGTTGCCATGTACATGCAGCTAGCATGCTTACGTGTCCTGGTCCTACGTATTTTGGGACTGGGGCATGACATATTTTTAGTGGTGGCCCATGCAGGTCGAGAGCATATTGTCTCGGTTATATTACTGTACCGAGCAAGCCTGCACCTAGGATTAGAGTATAGGATCTCATCCACATTTGACTATGACTCATCCTCCTTCCAATCCATTCTATTTGAATAATTGTATCCTGCTTGATTCATGTGCTTTCCTATTAGTTTCTTGAGTATAGCCTCTGCTAGAATATATGAAATCCCTGTTGTTAGATAATAATTAGGGTAACATTCCTATTAAGAATACAACTAGGGCATTGACACATCATTAAGTTTAGACTACCTAATGAACCCTACCAACCCTTACCTGTAGAATGATTGACCATTATCCCTTAATAATTAGGGATGACTTAAGAGTAGTATAGGCAATACTAGGGCTAGCTATAAATCTGACCATATTGTTTGACCCTAGTATTGAGGAACCAATAGAAATCCAAGGTTGAATATTAGGACTAAACCTAACTTTCATAATGAGATAACATTAGAACTATAAATTTAGATTATTGTCTTGATATCAGTAGGATAGTACCTTAGGAAGCCAAGAGGAATGAATATAACATTTCCCTTGATCATACCTCGAACACAGAGATTAGCATCCCATCTTCCCATTAGAAAACCGTGATGTTATCTAGAGTCCTCTATTTAATTTTATATCTTGTTCCTCCGAAACCTTAGCGCTCGCTATTTGTGCGACGACTAATTATGTTTTCTTTTCTTCATCTTTCTACTCGTGCCACCTGACACTTCTGATTATAGGCCAAAAAATTCTTTTATGTTAAGGATATATAGTTGCTAGGATTATAGTTGTAAATCTTGAACTTTGAAAATTTAGTGCTTAGTAGTTAGAGCTTGATGGTTTGAGTTATTCTTTTAGATTGTGATTTGATTATGCTTAGTTTAAATCACATAATTTGTAACCACACCTCGATACAAGTTATATCCCCTTTTCCCTTGAAGGCCAGTAACTTTTCCATACTTACTATTGACACTTGTTCTATAAGCACTACGACTAAGATTTAAGATGACCATTACCTATATAATGCAATATGATACCCTAATCAGTACCAAGATCTTTCCCTCGTATACCCTAACAATAGTTTCTACTTCATTTACAAGGACCAAGTTATTTTGTAGAATCTCCTTTAAGACAGTTACAGTATTAGTTTATTTATTTTAAGTTGGGTAGTATGCCTCATTATCTAGTATCACATAATCCTTTTAATGAAGTGTAACTGAATAACATTAACTGTATACTAGCATAAGACGATAGTGTTTATTCAGACTGTAGAACTTAGAGGCCCATACCCCTATTTGGTCGACTAGCGACTTAGACAAGGAGTTTGTATGACAACTGTAGAGATTGTAAAGTCTTACTTTTTGTGAACTTGAAGTATTATGTACCTTCTTTTATCATAATCCAGCGTATTTATATTTTCTGACTACCTTGACTTATGCCACTATTATAGCCTAGCTTTGCAAAATTACTCCTTTATCGAGCTTGTTCATGGCATATGTGTTATTGGGGACTGATCAACCACACAATGATACAATTATCTAATCAGAATCAGTGTATTACGGTCTGGAAAACCTTAGTACACTTGGTTCTCTCTTCGCATGACTACTTTACGTGGATTGAGATATATAGTTGACTAGTAGATGAATGTACTTGCCCTTAGATAGGTCTGAGCATATCATATCAGTTACATCACTGTACTGATACAAGCATGTGAATAGAATTTACCAACTAGGATTTCAATCCACAACTGCCTCGACAATTTCCATTTGAATTCTTTAAACGCCTTGATTCCCACACTTCTATTCTATTACCTTCCCCTTGAACTCTTTATTATTGTTTTCCGTCCCTTATTTCAGAAAGACGAAACCTCGTGCTTAGTATAAGTTTGATATACAGAGAATACTAGATATACCCCATAGGCCAATCACATTACGAGATGACTATCTTTTATAACTGAGTAAGGGTATATCAGATATGATACATTTTGTGTTAAAATTTTTGACGATTGAGTAGCATGATAAAGTAAATTTGAGAAATAAGTTTTCTTAAATGTAAGAGCCTTATGTGATAGATGGGTAAATTCTAACTTGGGTAGAAGTTGCATTGTTAACTTGAGAGGAATTTTTTTTAGATTGTGATCGGGTAAAATTAGATTTAGAGGTTCAAGTTATTTAATTTTAAGAATTTTAGAAGAATGATTAAAGGATGAGTATTTAATAAATTTTTGAAACCTTGATATGGCGAACCAAATAATTATACTTTGAGCACATTATTTAATTTGAGAATTGGAGGTTGAATCATCGATTTAAATCTTGAGGAAAATAAATAGAACTCTAAATATGAACATGGTCGGATTGAATTCTAAATTTGATGATCGAATTAAAAAGAAATTTTGATTGTTGGATTACCTATTTAAAATATTGAGAAAGTAAATTGAAAGTAAAATTTGAAGAGTACGGAATTCACAAGTTGAAAATAGATATAATATTTGAGTAGAATTATTTTTCAGAGGAGATTATGATAGTTGGAAATAGCGGTGTAAAATTTATATACGTTATTTTATTCTTGAAGATGTTATATGAATTTAATTTAAATTTGGATGTTGATGATTTGAAAAAGTGAGAAGAGATTACAATAGGTTGAATTTTGAATTGAACAGTGATTATCTTAATTTGAAAGTAATTGCGATAGATTTTATTAGAATTTTAATTATTGCAAAGAGATTGTGATTGACTTGCCTTATGTACGTAAAGGAATAGCAGACTATGCCTTATTTTAATTTTGAGGACAAAATTATTTTAAGTTGGGTAGATTATAAACCCCCTTACCCAAAATTAGGCTGACTTGGCTTAGATAGAGAAATTAGGGCTAATTAAAATCCAATTAGTGAGAGAACACGGTATTTTATTTAATTATACAATATTTATATCACTTAGTGCGCCTTACCGTTGCTCCGATAATTATAGCACTACTCTAGCTGTTGCCTTCCAACAAATTTCACAACCTTGTCCTAGACGTGCCTGTCTACCATTCTGACCTTTGTGTAACTTATAATTATGCTCTCTTGTGCTACATTTTAGTCGCACAATATTCGTCGCGAACGTTTATATTTAATTCTAAATAATTCCAACTTTGTATCATTGTGCGTTCCAATCAAAAATTGGAGACACAATCTTGACCCATTTGTGCAACCTAATTTATGATAAAATTTTACTCTGAGCCCTCTATGTCCATGACACTTGTGTCCCACCTAATTTTAGCCCAATGTACTTCTAATTAATTTCAAAACACCATGCGCATTAATTTTAATTAATTTAAACCCAATTACAATTTTTGTGCAATTTTTCAATTGTTGGGCACTTTTATGCAAAAATGCATTAAGGTGTCCACACCATTGGACATTACATAAAGAAATCCAAGTTTTCCTTTCATATGAATTTTCCTATAATTTTTGAATTGTGCAACGCGCAACATCGCCCCCTTTATTTTAATCCTAGCCATTGCATTAAACAATGTAATTTATAGCCCTCCCAAACATCCCCATGTGAGCCCAAGGCCCAACCCAAGAGAGTGTTGACATAGGTCAAACTTTTCTAGGTAAAACCAACCCCCCCTTCATTTATAAATATACAATTTATTCTTTCTTTTTCCTTTTCTATTTTAACCAAAACCTATTCTTCTCCTATTCAACACCCTTTCCTGTTCATCTTCTCCCTGCGCATACCGACCGACCGCCTGACCTCGCCGGGGCCCGACCCCCACTGCTCACCTCGTCGAGTCTCGCCAGCCAACCATCCTCCACCTCGACGATGACTTAACCGACGGCCGACGCTCGTGATCTTCGATCTCGCGCCCGCACGGTTCTACCTCGATCCAACGAAGCTTCAGCCATGGCGATCGGCTGAACTTTACTCCGCCGGTGACCTCTCTTCCTTCGTCGAGCGAATCCGCCGCCGACGAGCGAGTCACCTTCCTCGGCTACCTTCTTCGCCTAGAGTCACCGGTGATCCCTTCTCCATCGCCACTCGCCACAGCCCCTTCCTCCTGCTACCATCGACTCGACCTCGCCGGAGACACCTTCATCCCCGACCTCCTCTTCTCTCCTCCTAGTCCCCGAGATCCACTCCCCGCCGGCCTCGACCACTATCCTCGTCCACCTCACCGCCAGCAGCACCACCCTCTTCCTCTCCAACCACTCGCGGATCTCCCCGACCTCACGAACTCCTCCCTGAACTCTACCCCAGCCTCCATCTCCTCCTCCCCTTCCCTGTCCACCATGATGCAACATCGGGCCACCTCTCCCTTCCCTGAGCTCCTCCTCTCCTCCTCCTCCTTCTGGCCGGACCTTTCCTCCACTGGCTGGACCTTCCCCCCACTGGCCGGATTCCAGCAAGCATCACCACGACTTCATCACCATCATCACTACATTATCACCACCTACATTATCATCACCACAACTATTGCCATTATTAACACCATCACCATTAACACCATCCCCATCATCACTATTCATTATCACCATGATTCTTATTATCATCATCCCATCATCGCATCCCATCCTGACCTAATCAACATCATCATCTCGTTACCATTATCACCCCATCAGTAACCCATCATTATCATCATCATCGTCCCAGTCACCATCCTTGTCATCACCATCATCCATATTATCATCTTCGTCATCTGTAATCATCTTTATCACCTCAATCGTCATCGTCACCCACATCGTTGCCATCATCATCGTCATTGTCATCGTCGTCAACCTCATCGTCGTCACCGTCATTCCCGTGCGCGTACCCTGAGAGGACCGATTGGATTATCTGTGCAACTTCAGGAGCAGATTATTGATACTACGCAGCTTCCTTGCCAGGCAAGTATACCTTGTCTTGTTGTACTGTTTAAATTTAGTTATTATTTTAGTTGCATGTTTATTGTTTTTATATAACTGTGCACGTCCTAGAGAGACTCGGGTGCAGTCAACGAGTGTGTTGACGATAGGACTTGTGTATGACCTAGTGTCTAGTGGACCCACCTAAAGTTGTGGAGTTATCGGTATGACTCCCCCGGCCTTGACACATTTCTTACACGTGTTGTGAGTCTCATGTAGGGCACTGACTTGCGTATGCGGTTGACCACCTGTACGTGTAGGTCGTACGACGGATAGGGTATAACTGCTAATAGTGATGCATGTTAGAAGACTTAGCAGTTATAAGTAGTCGGAGCATAGACTATTGTAGTACGAAGGTCCAATACTTGTCCTTGTTTGGTTGTAAGGTTGGGCTATTGTTCTAACGATAGACTATGAGCCAGATTTACGGTGCCGATACTTGTACTCCGTCTCGACGTAGTAGCTACAACGTGTTATGGATACAACATGCATAGATCATTGGGCGGAGAGGACGACTAGTAGGCGTATGGGATACCCACTTCCTTTATACTGCTGCCACACTCGACGGAGTGATATGGACGATATATACTACACTGCTGCCATGTTCTTCGGAGCGATATGGACGATATATTATACTGTTGCCATGCTCTTCGGAGCTGGACGTTATCATATTACAGAGCGCCCTCCTATGGGGGCATATGTGGCATATACTAGCCAGTTGTCACGATTGGTGAATTACGTCAGCATATGTCTAGCCTACACTTTCCCATACACTCAAAGTTGTCCTCAAATTGCATTCACTTAGATGGTTAGCACACCCTTTTATTTATTCAGTATTTAATTTATGGCATGCTTCTATGTATCTTGTTATGTCCCTCTGGGGACCTTGTCCCTTTCCAGGTGTAGATGTTCATGAGTATTCGCAGGAGCGCAGATCCGAACTTGCTACGTATATTTCGAGGAGGTCTTCTCTTCGAGTTTCGTGATTGTTAGATATTGTACTTATATTGTATTTAACTTGTTTATTCTATATTCTAGTTTGGTAGTGGATTTGTTTCCATCCGACTACCATCATTAGATACTTTATATTAAGATCTAGTTTCATAGATATTGGTTATTTATGTCTATTTGATTTCTGTGGATGGGATTTAGTTATGCCCTGTGACTTGTGATTAATATATACCACTTATGAATTATTGTTCATATTACAGCGTAAGTGTGTATCATGGTATCCATATATTGGAGTTGCCATGTACATGCGGCTGGCATGCTTACGTGTCCTGGTCCTACATATTTTGGGACTGGGGCACGACACATTAAAATCTTCCACCACAACTAACGACCTTATATCTTTCATAAGCGTGCTAGTCATAGCAATGTCATTCCACAATCCTAGATGCTTGATTCTGTCATTATAACTATACACCGCTCCTACCCCAATCTGAAGCCTCGATTTGTTGGTAAATTTAATGGTAAGAAGTTGGTCAGACCGTTGGATCACATCTTTCTGCCAGATCCTGATGTCCCACATAACCCAGATACGAGCTATATCACTACTATCAAGGTTGTGAACGGAGTACTAGTGAGTCAGAGTACGCCTATTAATCAATAATTCCAATCTAACTTTGGATTCCAAAATATTGATGATAGAGCACTTGGACTTCTTGCCATACTGCAAAATATCCCTCCACCTACCTTTCGAATTTGTCCCTCTCACATTCCATGAGAATATAGTCATAAATTACGAAGATAGGTCCCCTTGTTGATATGCGAGTTCTCTAAGGGGAGTAGAGAGTCCATCCTACTGTCGATTATGAGCTTTGCTATCTCCAGTTTTGAATACCACTTTAGCCTTCCAAATGGGGTTTGGGTACATCAACGATTCCTGACTAAGTTGTTTTCGTCTATTTGTCCTTGATCTTTACCGGAGGCCTTTAAAGATTTGACCACAGGCGAAACTATACAGATCTCTCCCCTACTTTCCAGTCTCCTCCTAACTCTGTCATGATTACCTTCTTGGTTAGCAGCCCTAGCATTAAACGTGACCAGGCTAGATTTGTCTTCCTCATGTTTCTTATCAACATTGAACACCACAATCGCATATTGTGCCTCCTTATTTTCTTTCCCTCTTCCTTCTTTCTCATTCTATGATCCCATTCTCTTCCACAATAGAGAAGATAGGGAAGCCTCCTGTAGAGCAGGCTCATCCGTGTCCATACTCATATGTTCCATCCTTATGTCCACTTTCTCTCCCTGCAAGCTAGGGACAGTCGTACAAGCTCCAGTATCTCTAGAAGGCATAGGCACCTCTTTACTAGAGCAGGGGCCTTGAGTAGTGACCTCAGGTGTAACTCTAGCGTCCAGACACTGGGCTATGATGTGTCCGAAGCTATAGCAAGCGTTACAACAAGGAGGTACCCATTCATAATCTAGTTTTTGAAAAATGATCTCGCATGTCATAAGATCAACCTCCAGCTTATTAGGGAGCTTGTCAGATGCACTAATCTCTATAAAAACTCTAGCAAAAGAAATCAGTTCCTATCAGTCATATATTTGTATGGCCTGAGGGGGATTCTAACTCCACTAGCCAGCTTCATAATAGTCGGGACACTCCACAATTGGGGTGAAAGACAAGGGAATCTAATCCAGATAGGAATTGTTGCTAGTCGATCATGTTCAAAGTTAATAGATGGGTCCCATCTTCTCAGGACAACCAATCTACCATGAAAACTCCAAGGGCCATTTTGAATCACCCTTTCTAAATATTCTGACATCCCAAACTTGATGAAATAGAAGCTATTTTCCCTAGAGTATATGTCCATGCTCCCTTTTGGTTTCCACATTCGCAAGGCGAATCCCTTAAGCTGACCAAAGTATGGTCGGGCTCCTATGACATAGAGGACAATAGTGTTCTTCTAGTACACTTCTGTTTTAACAATGTCCTCTTTGGTGATAGAGATAAACTTCCTTTCTTCTTTAATATTGGGTGCCACGTAATGCATCTCAATGTCTTTTTGTGCTAGGCCGGGCCTGCATCGGTCTGTCCAGGTGATGGGGGCCACTCCCGAGGTCGTAAATATATTAGGGACCCTATCTGACATTTTCTCGAACACCTAGGGTGCGTGTCTCGCCCCCGGTTTTGAAAGGTCCAGGTAGGAACTAGAACCTGGGAAAGGATTGGCCGGAGCCTGATGGCGAGATCTCCCACCCTTCCCCGTCTGTGGCTAACCAACCAGAGGTGCAAGTCGTGCCACAGACGGAGGAACGCGTTTAGGCGTATTAGACGAGGTAGAGGCATTAAAACCTTTCCCGCGTCATCGAGTCTCCGTAGTCCAACTATTATTGAAGATGGTCGGGGCTTATTGGGAGGCCGTCGAATGCCTCGATGCCATCAGAGGCCGACCTCGGACGTTGGTGCCCGTAGATCCAGAACCGGACGTACGGGTGGGGAGAAGAAAAGGAAAACAAGAGGTGGGGTGCAGGGAGAGGGGGATATGGGGGTGACAGCAGTGGAGGAGGAGGTAATGGAGGAAGAGGTGGGCGATTTCGGAAGAGGGCAACCGAAAGCAGCCAACGGGGGAGGATCGGGTGGTTTGGGCGTGCACCCATGCGCAAGCGCAAGATACGCGAAAGCAGGCGCATCACTTTCACTTTCCATTTTTTTTTATATATATATACAGGCTGTTGATACAAATTCAAACGTTTTCTTCAATCAACATTTCAATTCTTACAAGAGTGTAAATTTTCAAAATGTCAAGGAGACCTTCGACAAATTATATGTTGAATTAAACTGCAGCTTCTAATAACCTTTCCTCAGCTTTTCCTAATACCTGATATTTTCCTCCTCAAGTGCTTTCTTGAGATACTGTAGCTCCTTGTCTAGATCCTCAATAGCCTGCCAATATACCTGAGTTGGCGAAGATTTGCTCGTCGTATGAAACCTTATTAAGGTCTTGTACTAGAGAGGGTAAGAAATCATGTATCCCACAAACAGCACGTTTGGTTCCCTATGCAGTTGCATTCGGATGATGTTGTCGATGGTGTGGTCCTCGCACTCAACAGTAAAGGAGGCAACATTGACGATCTTCGTGTCCCTCTCGTACGAAACCTTCTTGGTTCCTTCCAGGATGACGAATCTCTTGTATCAGTCAGGAGTATTCATCCTTCCTTCTCTCTCTCTCTCTCTCTCTATATATATATATATATATATATATATATATATATATATATATATATATATATATGGAAAATGGTTATTGTATTTACTTCAGAATGAGGTTACTGATTTTACTCAGGAACTTAGTCCAATCATCCCCATCCCCCTTACATCATATTCAATATTATGTAACAACCCCTTAAATATACGGTTATTTCGCTCCCTTTAGATATGTCATACCTCTAATGCTACTCTCACACAGGCTTCTTGGAACCATAGTGATCCTTTTCTCCTCCCAGCCTTGATAGCATGTATCATACTTTCAATTTCTTTTGGCTCTCAACACTATAAGGTGAGCATCTTTTCATGCTTACTCCAAACAAACCTAGAGAATGAACACCTAAAAAATAGATGCACCATGAATTCATTATCTTGTCGACATAGAACACATATTCATTCCCCTACGTGTACCCCAAATCTTGCCAACCTGTATAGAGTTAGAAGCTTGCCTAGTGCCAATGTATAAACATGGCTGCATCTTTCATGGAATCCCTTTTAGCCAAACAACCTCCACATGGACTATATCCTCGTGCACATCACAAAACTCATCATAAGCAATACTCGGGTGAAAATTACCTTGTTGGCACCTATCCCACACCCATATATCATGCTCCAGACTCCTACCTAACTTGTAGCATTCAATTTCACTAGCAAATAAACTAGGATATACATGCCCATCTAGCCGCCAAATCCCTACATCAATAAATCTGCTGACCGCCTCCTCCCTACCCGCCTCCAACCCCATATGGTGACCTACCCACTATAGCATGCTTGTATGATATATCCAAGGGTCTAACCATGAGTCTATTTTTGTCCCATCCCGAAAACCAAAGTAATAATTACACGGATATTATTTCGGTGTTTGAGAATGTGTTTAAATGACACAGACTAATTATTATTATAATTATATGCCCAGAAATTCTTCCCTTGAAGATACCCATTCTGCATCCATGTTGCCCATAGGGACTCCCTACGGATAGTGCCATGTCAGCTTCAAGCCCATAACCTGCCTGACCAAAGATATTGAGCGAAGTCTAACTCTCCCTTCCTTACGAGGCCGACACAAATCCTTCCATGCGATTGCATGCATCCCTCCATGCCAGATGAAGTCAACGCATATCTTTTCCACTCTATGCAGAGTAGCGCACATCAACAGGATAAAGTAAAGCCAGAATGATGCTATCGCCATAATAACTGATCTAGCCATTCAATTCTACTCCCAAAAGATAAGCATTGAGCCTATCAACCTTCCACTCTCTGTTGAACATACTCAACCATAGTTTGACAATCTAGTTGTTGGGCATAGCAAGCGTGAACAAGTAAGGAGATAGTGGGTCACCTTAACGAATGCTACGACTACTCCTGATGAAACCATACGACTGACCCTTGATAATGACAGAAAAGGTCACCGTGGAAATGCATTACCATACACAAGCAACCCATATCTCATTAAATCCTAGACTTAGCATAATATGACAGAGAAAATCCTGATTAACTATGTCATAAGCCTTCTAGATGTCATGTTTGACACAAGTTTTCTTCCCCCCCCCCTGGGGTTTATTGAAGTCCCGAGTAAACACGTACGCTAAGAGGCTATTCTCCGCAATGGAGCGGCCCTTAACAAAGGCCGCTTGGTTTTTAGAAACCTCATTCCCATTTCCTATGATAATTATAAAGCTAGATTATAGCTGCTCAACTTATCATCCCAACAAAAACTCCTTGAAAATCTTATATAGTGGCAACTACTACTCTCTCTAAAAACTTTTATCCAATCATTTCACATTATCAAAAATGAGATCCTCAAGTTCCATTGCTCAAGTCATTAATATAGATAGTTATACTACTATGGGAGCTTTCTCTAACCCTAATATCCAACTATGAATTACCAAAGGCCATTCTTGGAACTACTATGATCAAATAATTTGGTCTAGCTTTCTAGCTAAGCCTAGTAGCAATTACAGTACAAAAATTTCAAATCTAACTAAAGCAAGGGTAAGAGTATAATTAATTACAGGTGTTCGTTGTTAAGGTCTATTCTTTATACTAAGCTTTTAAACTGCCAATATTCTCTAGTTCGACTATCTAGGAGGAATGTTTATCCTAACCTTCTTCTAGAATATTCTAACAAATATGGTTCTATCATTTGATAAATAATTTCATCTCAAGGGGACCATCAAGCACGAGCGTTCGTCACTACAAAATATGGAGTAATAAGAAACAATAAAAGTGTCCAACGGTAAATAATCTAGTACAAGTACGAAGTTCAAGTGCATTTAGGGAAATTAAAAGAAGATCTTAATAGCATTTATGGATTGAGATCCTAATAGTTTGAATCATAAATGCATGCTCTTTTGGTACAGTAACGTAACTGAAATAAAATAATCTCAACCTGTATGGGCAACCACAAAAACTATATCATGCCTAGTCCAAAAATACGTATGATTAGAGTATTGGCAATGGCCAACTATGTATCAAGTGGACTTTAGCCCACTCAAATACGTATACACTGTCCAAGGTAGGTAATTCTATCTATAAAGAACTATATATACACTATGTTAATCCATAAAAAAATTAAAATAAAGAATGAGCTATTTGTTCTAAAGTAGGCTACTAGGAACACACAAGCTCACATAGACTCGAAAGATAGATAGGGTCTACAAATACTAGGCTGTAAAGAAGGAAACAAATAATAAGAACAAAATATATAGATAGGAAATTTATGACACAAATACCTAGTAACAATACTTGCATACCTAGAAGATAGACATCAGTAACTCCGAAAGAACTCAATGACAACCAACGCAACTAATCTTCAAGGAAACCAGGTCCTCAGAGCGACGTATCAAGATATATAATATACATTCTATATAAACTAAAATAAATAAATATGCAAAAAGTGTTCTAACCATCTAATTTGTAATTTAGAGGACAACTTTCATACGCATGGGCGGGGATTGGCTGAATAGGAATATGTCATAGTGTGAGGCTAGAGATCACTACATATATTGGTACACTGTCATATATAAATCGTTTATAACGTTCATCGAACGTCAAATCCAAGCATAAAAGAACTCATCAATACTACATTTCTTTGGAGACTATGGTTCACCGATTTGTGTAGCCCATATACCCAGTGACTGTCCTCTCTCTTATTCCCTAAGACTGACCAAGTCATATACACAACATGTCCAATTTTGTAACTGTTTGAGTCACTAGTATACTAATCATAGTAGTTATGTTTTTATTCGTTACAATTATGTACGTATCGATAGCTAGTTGAGTACAATAGTCCATATCCTATCATGAAATTTACAACCATACCATGTGTGTGTCTAGGCCAAAGGAGATATGAAAATATCCTACAATCAAGAAGTAGTATACTAATTAAACTAAGCAAGCATGCTGAAATAAATAGAATACATGCAAGAGGACGCAATCTGTCGCTTGCACCCAAGTCTAGTTTGGATGCACAGTTTATATGAAAATAAATATAAAATAATAATAAAAAGTGCTAAAATAAGATATAAATAACAGTAAAAATAGCAAGGTATACTTGTTTAAAGTCTGAAGGGTGCTATGACGATGTTGTGACAGCGAACTCGTCAAGTCAATGATAGCACAAAAAGCTGAAACGGAATAGAAAACATTGGATGCTGAAAGAAATATCACCATCATGTACAAAATGAGTGAGATAGTGAGAAAGGTCTACCTACAAGTCCAATTTGGATGCAAGGGCAAAATGGACAAATTTGTGTCAAAATGGAACCGTAGGTGGCCCAATATTGCATCAAAAACACGCAAGAACTAAAGGTTTCTAAATTCAGAAAACTATAGGTCAAAAAAATCCTAAACAAAAATATAATCTCTATGGTACTGTCATGAAATGCTCCCACTTTTAGGATACGATTACGTGGCCAAGTCTAGCCTACGTCGTAGCATGGCTGTAGTACGCTGTCTATTATACACAATGTTCTAGAACTAGTAACAAGATACGCATTTCATCCATAACTATGTCATGACAAGAAAATATACTAAATAGTCTCAATAATTTATTTTAAAAAATCTACTACAATTCAAGATGGTCTCAGAACAAATCCGGTAGAATAAAAATAAATGCAACTAGGAACTAAAATCCACTAATCCTACTAGCTAAGAATAATATGAAAAGCATAAAGAAGAAAATATGCTACTCTGCATTTATAGAAGAGATCGTCACGTTGGTAATGTTAGTGCCACCAAGGTACTCACCATAAACCTCAAGAAAAACTATGTCATCTAAAGCAGAAAAATAGTTATCCAGTCAGGATTGGAGCAAGATCATCATAACGCTATATTACATACTATAATATACATGCATAAAGGAAACAACAGTAACAAAAGAGGAACTATATGCAAGCTACGACAAGACTAGAAGAGTACAACAAGAACATGGTAATAGTACAAAAATATACTCAGGGAAAAAGATAAACAATAGAACAAAATAGCTACAAGAATCAAGTCACGTGTACAGTGTGCTTTAGAATACTAACTTTCCCCATATGGACGGTCTTGGATATATATCAGTTATACGTGTGTTGTATGACTGATATTGTTCAGGTATACAGGGACTTGTACATGAAACATAGACCACATACATACTCATATCATTCTCCCATCCATAATTCACAAGAAAATATATCCGCTAGTAAATGATACAGGTAAACAGGATAAACCGGTAATCATTAATCAGTCCTAGTGAACAAGTATAATAAAGGTGGACATAAACAAATATTTGGAGAAGAACTAATGCTCGTACACAAGTAACAGCCATGGTGAATCAAGAACTATGATATGAAATATAAAAAACTAACAGTAAAAGATGACATGAATTATATACAGTATAAAATATGCGCATTAAAAGAATTAAAGATGTACTTGCCTTAGCCTTCGGATGGAATTGAATAACTGATTAAGTATCCAAGCACTCCTTTATTACCCCAAATCTAGAGAATCCAAAATTCTAAAAAAGTTTGTTATTGAATTTAAAACATTATAAATAGATTTTAAAATACTTATACCTATGTTATTTAGTCAATTCCTACTTGTAGACAATACAGTATATACTAAATAAATTTAATTATTCCTAATATTAAAATATGTTGTAGGTGTTCGTATCAGATTTCCGAAAAACTAAACGGATTGCGGTTTCGTTTTCAAAAACTCCCGTAATCGCGAAAACACTGAAACATATTCATTTTACGGACACATGATACTCTAAACTATTTACAAAAAATACTAGTTTAAATTAAATCTATTAAAATATAGATTATGAAAGCTTACATCGATACGCTTCTAATAAAATAATTGGAGGTGAAACAGAGTCCGAAGCTAGCAGATATAGTCCTTCCAAATCGCTATGGCCGCTGAAAAAATGAGACTGATTTTGTAGAAAATTTTGTTGATATTTTGGACGTAAAATAGAGGAGCTTTGGGGAAGAAAAAGATGAAAGATGAGTTTATTTCATATGTTTAGTAATAAGTTTAGTCCATAAAGATAATGGGTAGAGACTACTTAATTTAAATATAATTATGATTAGTTAATTTGAAAAGGATTAGGATTAGGATTATGATTAGTTCAAATAAGGAATATTTTAAATAATTAGAGATATGATTCCAATGGGATTAGTGTACTAAGAAATTTCTTAATCCTAAGGATTGCTAGATTTATTTAAATGGATATATGGTTTAATTCAAATATGATTATAAGATTAGGATAGTATTTAGAATCAGTATTTGTTATGATCAATTAAAGATTTGAAAAGATTAAATTATTATTTAAATTTACTTTTATATTTACCTTAATTCCTTCTTAACCTTTTAAAATTAATATATGTATATAATATTACAACAACAAAATTTCTAGTTTTTATTTTAGATTAAAATAATAATCTAATTCAAAAAATTTAAAATTCTGGAAATTGGGCTAACAACCTACCCAACTTATAAAATTTTGTCCTTAAACATTATTATTCTCAAAATTTTAAAATTCAAGATCCCCAAAATTTAAATTCTATATCCAATTCTCAAAATTTGAAATTTAATTCCAATCTTCAAAATATAATTTTCAATCGATATCTTGTAGTCAAATAGGTATAATGATAATTTCCATAAATTTTTCAAAATTTAAATTCAATTCCAATCATCAAATTCTCAATTTGTTATTTTTTCTCAAAATTTAAATTCTTCTAGGTACTTCAAATTTAAATTAAACTCCACTCTACCATAATCTTCTCAAAATTTTAAATTCAATAAAAATCCAATTTTTTATCTCAATTTTATTTATCGTTATTTAAGTAAAAAATTTACTTTCTTAAAAAAAAATATTTTAGCAAGAAATTCATATTCATCAAACCACATAGAAATTTAAGCCTCAAAGAACCAAAATTTTAACAATTCATATATTCAAAAATTGATTAACCTCAAAGGACTAATTTGCCAATTAAGAAGTCTACCCACCTTTGATTACACCAACCTACGATTAAATAAAGTAAAATTTTCTTAATCAAAATATATTCTTATTTTAAACCATATTGCATGTAATGCACCCTTAACTACTGTGAGACTTGTCTCACATTAGTATTTTATGCGAATATGTATTTTTTACTAGTTATTACATTTTATTGGATCTCGAGGAAGCTCAAAAATTCTCAAAAATGAAACTTGACTACTTGACCGGTATATCGATGGTATACTACAGTATACTAACGATACACTGCCCAGCAGATATTTGTTTCACTTTTTGAGATATTTTTGAGATATTTCTCTATAGATATTACTTGATTCATTTTATTTCTTTCTTTCTCTTTTTCTTTCTCTCTCCTCTCTTCTTCATTTCTCTCTCGAGTTTGAAAGCGTGGTCTTCAGACCTGGAGTGTGATTTCTGAACCCCTTCATGGTGGTGGACTAGAAGGTTTAGGCTGGAAGCTTGTGTTAGGCAAGTACACCTTGCCGATTTCGTGAACTTTTTTTACTTTCTGTTATTTTACTTTCCTGTAGCTTTGGTTATTGCTTTTTATCTTAGACTTTCTTTACTATTATTGTTCATACCTTGATTTCTAGCCTAGTGACCGTCTCGATTTTGATTTCGAGTAGAATCATATCCCGTCCCTTTTTGGTAACTCGGTAACGAAAATAGTATCGGAGTTGTGACCGTGAGATTTAGTCCATATTGTGATATGAGACTTATCCTTGACTTGACTTCTTGTTAGACTTGGTTCTGGTAATTTTGGGGTTTTATTTGGGTCCCGAAAATCAGACTTGACTTAACCATGTTTATTTTTGGAAACCAGCATACCGACGGTATACCAATTTCGACCAACTTGATTTCTAGATTTTTTTTGTGAACCCTATCGGCATACCGACGGTGTACTAAAGTATACCGACGGTATACCGATCATGCCGATATTTGTTGACCGACTTAAGAATATTTGTCTTGGCTTGCATACCGACGGCATACTGGGATGTGCCGACGGTATACCGATTTATGGAACTTTATTTTTAGTAACTTTTTGCCTACTTGGAACGATATACCGACGGTATACTACAGTATAGCGACGGTATACCGATTTGCGGGAATCCAGAACTTGTTGTATTTTTTCTATCTCTGTATCGGTATACCGACAGTGTACAGGACTGTACCGACGGTATACCGATTTACTGGAATCCAGAAGTTGTTGTATTTTTTCTATCTCTGTACCGGTATACCGACGGTGTACAAGACTGTACCGACGGTATACCGATTTGCTGGAATCCAGAACTTATTGTATTTTTTCTATCTCTGTACCGGTATACCGACGGTGTACAAGACTGTACCGATGGTATACCGATTGTGCACTTTCTTTAGGAATTCTTGGTTTTCGAGATTTTTGTTTTGATACTTCTGGCTTTTGCTTGGATATGTCATGACTTGACCAGATTTGGACATGAACTTACATAGCTTCAGATGAATTGACTTGGGTTGTCTTTACTCGATTTCACCCGACTTTGCCCGGTTATACGTGATGACATGATTGACTAGACTTGACTTGTCATGAATTTACATGGCTTCATCGGACATGGCTTGACTTGGTTTCATCTGGTTGGACATGGCTTTATATAGTTATACATGGCTTTACCTGGTTTCACATAGATTTACCTGGCTTCACCTGGATTGACATGGCATCACTTGGCTTTACTTGGCTTGCTTTACTTGGCTTCACTTGGTTTCACGTGGCTAGGTTGTTATCGTGGTTTATATGAGTCCATATGTGCAAGGTATATTAAAAATGTTTATATTATTATTAGAACTTGTTTTGTTGCATCATGTCTAGGATGAATTCTTCGGAATGCCACACCCGGATTCATAAAAGAAACTGCTATGGGTTAATAACTAGATATTCACTTAGTACATGGCTAAGAATTTTCCTAGATTGCATGCAGTCCAGGTTATTCATACATTTATCTTGTGGAGTATCTAGTGGTTTATATTATGGAGTATCTTGAGGAGTATCTGGTGCTGGTTTTTGCTTATGGATATCCCGAACGGACTGCAGGGGCATGCGATCAGCAGGAACTCTAGCATCGCATTTTATTATAATTGTTAGTAATTAGGATTGTGATAACCCTAGTTAGTTAAAGTATCAAGTCGTACTTATATTATTTTTTAATTTATGGATGATGGTTAGGCTAGGCTTTACATGAACACACTTTTATTTTTTGCACTTGTTACTCTATTGATTATCAGTTCAGGATATGTCTAATTGCAGGTTTACAGTATTTATTATATTTTCCTGAGATCTTTTACATTATGTCTTTACTTTTCAATATTTATATTTCTTGTGTTGTTGGTTTAAGTTCATATATTGGCTTCCTTTATGGTACTTGCTATTTGGGGGTCTGATCCCTCTGGTTTTGCTTAGCAAGATCCAGTAGCATCATCGGAGGATCTTTCGTACTTTCCTAAGGATGGTGGCCACTAGGAGCAACAGACCGCTTGAGTGGATTTTCATACATCCCCACTCTGATGTACATTCTACTTTTGCAGGCGTTTAGCCACCGAGCACGTGTTTACCTTGTGTTTTGGTTTGATCAGTTAGCCAACGTGCATTAGTATGATTGGCATATCCTACGGTTGATCATGTTTTACTCAAATTATGGGTAGTTTTTTTATTTTGTGTTTACTAGCATCATGATCATCTGAATATTATAGTTTGGGATGGTTTATTATTATATTCCAGCTGATCTTACATCTTATTATTATTCTTGTTGTTCTTGTGATTGAGACACTAGGGTTCGTTGGACCTAGGCTTGATTGATTATTTGTAGTAGCGACCCCTCACGTCTTATAGCTTTACTGTATATGTAGAGTACCAGAGTGCTCTAAGTATATGTAGCTGGCCTTGTCAGCCACGCTCTTTAGTAATCTGGTTCTGGGTCGTGACATTGTTTCATGCCCGCACCCGGAATAAGGGCACGAGCAGTGATCAACGTCCAGCCTACATCTCAACATCGGGGGTAGAACGATGTCTAGGTCAACTACACTATCTAAATATCTCATATAATATATATATATATATATGGTACCTGTCAATATTATCTCAACTCCATACGAAGGAACAATATGGAATATGATAATGGTAAATAATACTCAATCATAAAATAAAACTAAATGAGGATGAAAGCACGATATGGAATAATCGGGAGAAAATAAGAGTCACAATACATCCAAAAGTCCAAAATAATAAATTGATGCCATGAGTCTAGAATGAGACTAATATAATGTCCAAAAATATACATATAGCTAATCCTCCTGAGATACTGGCACTAAGTCCTCCTACTCTAGGGAAGAATTCTCTAATGGCTCATCATCATGTGGCCCGTAATAAGTGGGACATTGATCCACAAGCCAATCATCTAAAAAATATATCCAGTCAGGATTGGAGCGAAGTACATACCTCTGAAAGAAGTTCTAAATACATAATAGAGCATATATAATAAGCAATAGAAAAGAATACAAGATAACTAGCAATAGAAAATGAATGAACTAGAGTGAATAGGTAATGTACTAGAAAGTAAAGAATAGACAATATGAATAGCTGCAAGTGATGAAAGTAGATAAACTAGCCAATGTGCCATAGAGTACAAGTTTATTATGTGATCGGTTTGGGTTAAACATGAATACAATATGGTAACTCGATTACACGTGTGATATGTAATCGATATGTAAACGAATACACTTAGGCTTGATCACATAACCAACTCCTACTCCTCCATCCCCAACCAATACTCATGTTTCCAATTACGACATATTACGAACACGAATATAAGCATACTGAACACGAGTAGTGTGTGAACACGAATTATACGATAATCAATACCCGATACACACAATAAAATATATGTGAAGGAATATCCGCTGAACAAGGTAAGGGGATAACATCTCCAGACAGGATCCATATAGTACTAGTCCGTATAACCACTATGTCAGAATCAAGTTTACATTTCTAGAACAAGTGATATATATATATCATAAAATAAAAACTAACAAAAAGATGTACTCTCCTGAATTCTGGTACCGAAACTCAAATGGTGTCCGAAACGGTGTCTCAAGGACCTAAATATGGAATATTACATCAATACAAGGTTTTGATATAAAAACAAGTTAAACTAGTCAGAATCTAGGTCTTAAAGTCAATTCTAAGTCAAAATAGTCAAACAGGTCAACTCTAGGTCAAACTTGGTCAAACTATTTATTTCTAGGTTATATGAGTCCATCTCTAGGTTATTGGGTCCATACACTACTTATCAAAGCTATACTAGCTATATTAGGATACTCGAGTATCGATACTATTAAGTATCACACGATACTCAATATACTATACATTCATAATACATATATATCCTCTAGCAAATATAACTCTATGTGAATACCTTGGCTTTGAGCGATCTTGGTATCACTACCTAGCTACTCATTTGGTATGCAATACCAATACCCCATGATACCTCAACTCTCATTACCTTGGTATAACTCAAAGTGAGCTAGAATCATCATTAAACACTAATACACACTTAACTAAGGTATATATATACACACCAACATATATATACTTAGCTCATATATATAACTAAATAACATGTTATATATTAACTTAACATCTAACTTATTTACATATATCAATTAACAACTAACATACATTTACTTAGCACTACAAGACACCCATAACCTGATACTAAAAGCACCTAATATACACTAACATATATCCTACATCTAACTAACTAATACTTCAAACTAACATCTAACATTCACCTAAATACTAACATATACCTCTCAACTAATTGATAACATCTTGCATAACTAACTTGGGTTACACAGTCAAAAGTGATTCCCCGAAGTTGTTGCCTACTAACATCTTATCCCAGCAGTCAGTTTACATACTCACTGTTGGTTACCCCATGCACATTTGTACAGTGTATACACAGGTACCTTCAATCTGTGCATAAGCCCTATTATTTACTAATACTCAGATTCATGCACATTCTTGTGCACATCTGAGCTCATAACATAAGCTCTCCTCCCTCACTTCCTTAGCTTGCTAACTTACCTCTCTACTACCACTGCTATTTACCAGCAAACAAACCCGATAGACCTTGCATAGCACACATCACTGCTATATACACCTCTCCTCAAAGACCCAACTTCATGTACACTGATGCACACATGATAGGATACTCACCACCTTACAATCAACTGGACCTTATCTCTCCAACCCAGACCAACAGACCAACTACACACAAGCTTCCCAAAAACTCTACTGTCATACTTGTGTGACAATCCAACAACGCCAACAGGCCTCCCCCTTTATCAATCCACACTATGCACAAACCCCCTTCTAACACGACTGTACAGTACAAAGCACTCCCTCAACACACATACACACACACACACACACACATATATATATAACTCTAAACAATACAATTTAGATAGGAACAATGCTAAATAGAGTACAGGAAGCTAACAAAGCAAATATGCAAACACTTGATGTGCATCGTACTGTATCACACTAACTCTATGATATGCTTGCGATACACCCTCGATACTTGAACCAAATATATCATAAAGGATACGAACAAGTCTAACATCATCATTCTAAGCCATATAAAGTGCTAGCTACTCAACTACGTGTCCGTGTCAAAATATGATATGTGCAAACCCCCGTGTCTAAGGAAAACTCCCCAAATCAACCCGTATCACTAAATTTCCATGATAAGGCCTACTCGTATCCAATTATGGATAGGACACTAGTATCACATAACCAAACACTTGTCATTTGGTTCACTTAACCTATTGACAAACACATGGTGCACCAATCTCGGATTTTCCCTAAATTAGGCACAAAATACACCATAACATTCACAATTGGGGTTCCTAAAGGTCAATTCTTATTCCTATAGGTAGTCCTAGCCCATAGGTGGGTCCCTAATTATTAAATACATGATTTAGAAGCTACAATGAGGAAGAATTCAGAATTTACCAATTGGAAAATGGATTCCTAATGAAAAGCACAATGGACACGATCCAGACACAATCTCTCTACTAATGCTCCTTCCCTTGTGCTTTTTGCTACTCCAAGCACGAAACCTCCTTGAGGGATAAAAATAAGAGGTAATGAGAGTAAATTGAAGTTCAATTGATGGAGGGATGGAGTAAATTAGGGATCTAGAGAATTTGGGGATCTAAAATGAATGCAAATAAAGATGAAAGAGAGAGAGAGGAGACTCCTCTTAAAGTGGCCGGCCCCTCCCTATTCCTCAAGTCACCACCAAATGCCTAGTTTGCCCCTACATGAAGAATTAAGGAGAATAATTAAGGATGACTATTTTGGGAAGTTTTTACACTAATGCAATTAGTCTAATCCTCCTAATTAATTAGTGGGAATGGGTCTATTGGGCTTGGGTCCAAGTTGGGCTCACTAGTTGTCATGACAAGTCTAATTGGGCTTTCAAGTGACAAGTCTAACTATTGGACTAGCCTCCTAAAAAAAAATAATATAATTCACAAATAGTTTATAGCTCACTAATAATTAGATAATTAATACAATCATCAAATAAATACTATAACAACCTAATATTAATATTTATTCCTAAAATTATTTACCCATGTACCAAACTTTCCCTTGTTGGAAAAGTGAGGCTGACAATCCAACCCACCATAGAAAAAAAATGTCCTCAAAATTTATGAAAGAAACCAACTACCAAAAACAATCACAATAAACAAGAAAGCATTATACCTCACGACTCAATAGATAAGGATATCGCTCGCGCATCTCGGCCTCTTGCACCCAGGTAGACTCGCCTGGAGAGTGATGCCTCCATGCGACGCATACCAAAGGAATCTTCTGGTTTCACAATACCTTCTCCCTGCGATCCAGAATCTCCACGGGCTACTCTGGGTACCTGAGAGTCGAACCAACCTTTATTTTCGAGTGATCAAATACATGGCTAGGATCTACCACATACCATCTCAGCTGTAACACATTGAACACATTGTGTACTCCCTCTAGTGTAGGCGGCAAGTCTAGTCTATAGGCCACTGCACCGACCCTCTCATGAACACCGAAGGGTCCGATGTACTGTGGACTAAGATTTTTGCCTCCAGCAAAGATAATCGTGCTCCGTGTCAGAAAAATCCTCAAGAACACCAGATCATTAACCTAGCACGAAACACATCCTTAGTACTCTAACTATAACAAGCAATCATAAGCAATATAAAACAAAATCTATACCTCAAACTTCAATGGTCTCCGGAGGCTATCAGCCCAATATCCATGTTTGTCCTGCGCCATCGGAAGCCTATCTCTAATAAGCTTCACCTTCTCCGCTGCTTCCACCACCATCTCCGGTCCCAATAAGACTATATCACCAATATCATCATATGATAATAGAGTGTGACATATCCGTCCATACAATGCCTCAAATAGTGACATCTCGATACTGGCCTGGTAGATGTTATAAGCAAACTCTACCAGGTGAAGATGATCCTTTCAAGAGCCTCCAAAATTCAAAATACTGGTGTATAGCATATCCTCGAGAGTCTGGATAGTCCTCTCCGACTGCCCGTTAGTTTGGGGGTGGTATGCAGTATTAAACTTGAGCTGAGTGCCCAAGCTACCCTGTAAACTCCTCCAGAAGTGGGACGTAAAGCAACTATCCCAATCTGAGATGATGCTCGCAGGAACTTTATAAAATTTGACTATCTGACGCACATATATCTTTGCGAGCGTATCCATATATGTTCCCACTTTGAATGGCAAAAAATGGGCCGATTTGGTCAACCTGTCTACGATGACCCAAATTGCGTCTTTTTCTCCTAGAGAACACGGAAGTCCCGAAACAAAGTCCATCGTCACATGCTCCCATTTCTACTTAGGAATGGGTAAAGACTGAAGCAATCTACCTGGCCTCTGTTTCTCTACCTTTACCTACTGGCATGACAAGCATCTGAATACGAAGCTTTACACCTCTTATTTCATACCATGCCACCAAACAAGATCTCTCATGTCCCTATACATCTTGTTGGCACTTGGATGCATAGAGTACTGAGATCGATGCACCTTCTGAAGAACCTCCTCGCACAATGCTCCACTTGGCACACATAATCTGGTACCGTACCGCAATGATCCATCCTCCGCAATAATGAAGTCCTCTACCAATCCCATTTGGAGCTGAGATCTGATGCTCCTCAGAGACTCATCCTCAAACTGTGCGGCTCTGATCCGTTCCATCAACTCAGACTGTACCTGAATTCCCCATATCTGTGTTGCAACTCCAGGAACTAGCATCTTAATACCCAAACTATCGAGATCGACCAATAAATGTTTGTCCCTCGTCAAGTACATAGCCATTGGATACCTGCTCAAGGCATCAGCGACTACGTTGGCCCTCCCTGAATGTTACTGCAAAGAAATATCGAAGTCCTTCATCAACTCCAACCATTGTCGCTGCCTCATGTTTAGCTCTTTCTCTGTAAACACATACTTCAAGCTCTTATGGTCTGTAAAGATCTACATACGCTCTCCGTTCCACAGCTTTAGGGCAAAGATGACTAGTGCCAACTCCAAGTCATGGATAGAATAATTCTTTTCATGAAGGCATAATTGCCTAGAAGAATAGGCAATCACCTTCCCGTTCTGCTATAACACACATCCCAAGCCCTTACTCGAAGCATCACTATATATAAAAAATTCCCTTGTCCCCGATGGCAATGTCAATATTGGAGCTGTAGTCAACCTCTTCTTCTGATCCTCAAAAGTGGCCTGACATTCCTCAGTCCAGACGAACTTCACATCCTTCCTGGTCAGCCTAGTCATCGGCTCTGCAATCTTGGAGAAATCCTAAACAAATCTCCGATAATAGCCTGCCATTACAAGAAAACTCCTGATCTCTATCACTGAACTCAGGGTAAACCATGACTCAACTGTTAAAATCTTCTTTGGGTCTACTGAGATCCCGTCTCCTGTAATCACATGCCCGAGGAATTTAACCTTATCAAGAAAGAACTCATACTTCAAAAGCTTTCCATACAACTTCTCCTTTCTTAGAGTCTCTAGTACTTTCCTCATGTGCTTCTCATGCTCTTCCGGGATCTTTGAATATATCAATATATCATCAATGAAGACCACAACAAACTGATCCAGGTACTGATAAAGCACCTTATTCAACAGGTTCATGAATACCGCCGGGGCATTGGTCAACCCAAATGGCATCACCAAGAACTCAAACTGCCCATACCGAGTCCTGAAAGTTGTCTTCAAAATATCTTCCTTCTTCACTTTCATCTGGTGGTACCCCGACCTCAAGTCTATCTTCGAGAATACCTTCGATCCGCTTAACTGATCAAACAGATCGTCAATCTGCGACAATGGGTATTTATTATTGATAGTAAAGTTGTTAAGAGCTATGTAGTTAATATATATTTATACCGATCCATCCTTCTTTGGTACAAATAATATCGGAGGACCCTACCGTAATAAACTGGAGCGGATGAAGCCCTTGTCCTGTAACTCATCCACCTGCTTCTTCAACTCTATCAGTTCATTGTTGTTTACTCTATAGACGTACTGTGATATTGGCTCTGGGCCTGGCACTAAGTCTACAGAGAACTCCATATCTCGGTCTGGTGGCAACCCCGGCAACTCCTTCGGAAAGACATCTATATACTCTGAAATTAATAGATATGGCGGCTCCTGCTCTTCCACCAAAGCTCCACAGAAGTCTCCCTCGCTCCGCTCTGGTGCTCCTCTGACAAACTCAAACTCTGTCTCCCCTGGCATCTGAAATAAAACTATGCCTCCACGATAATCGATACTAGCATGGTGCCTACTCAACCAATCCATCCCGAGTACTATGTTGTAGCTCGAAAGTGACATTACGAGTAGACACACGCTCAACTATCGGACTCCCAGAGAAACTCTTCGATCCTTGCAAATATCACTGACCAGGATAATGTCACACACGGTCGTGATCTTACAAGTCCTCGCCAATGGTTCAGTCTCAAGATAATGCTTCAAAGCAAAAGATACAGATACGAAACTATATGAAGAACCGGAATCAAGTAAAGCATGAGCTGGAAAAGAATCAAGATAGACTGAACCTGAAATGGTATCTCCAACTGGCACCTTCTTCTCGACGGTCAAGGCGAAAGCTTGCCCCGTCTAAGAACCTCTTTGCTACTGTTGGTGCTGTACGAACCTCTGCTGCTGAATCGGTAATGGAGGTCCTCTCTATTGTCCCGCAAGTGGTCTCGGGCGGGGCTCTCTATGCTTGGGCCCTACCCTGAGATGGATGAGCTGGAGCTCTAGGACAATCCCTCAACTGGTGGTCTCCTGTTCTGCAGAATAAATATTGGTCTAATCTCATCCTGTACGCATCACATCTATGTCCTGGGTTCTTGCAGAATGGGCAAGGAATAGCTAGCCTTTGGATCTAGTTTGCCTACTGCACTGGCACTCTAGAGGGTACAGGGTACTGCTGCCACGACTGTTGGAAGTGTCTATGATGTTGCTGCTGAAAGTGAGGCCGCTTCGTTGGACCCATGCAATTACTGGATCCTCCTATGTCCCTCGGCCTCTTAGATCCAAGTTCTAGATCATCCTTTGCCCGCTGTGCCTGCCTCAGAATTTTCTCAAAAGTAGCGGTGGGGTCTCCATTCGTATATGATTTGATCTTCTTGTTCAGTCCCTTCTTGAACTTCCTGGCCTTCCCTTTGGGTTTTGTCCCTCACAAAGCGGCCTAATCTGCAATACTTTGCCGTATACTCATCCACCGTCATACCTTCCTGAATGAGGTACTGAAACTGGCTCTCTAGAGATGTCAGAGCCACATCTGGAAAGAACTTTTCCTTGAAGAGTTCCTTAAAAGCTTTCTAAGTAAGTCCCGGTGCTGAGATCCTGGAATCTGCCCTGAACCAAGTCAATGCAATGTCAAACATCATGCTTCTTGTGACCTCTACCTGCAACCTCTCTAGAATCTGCGCCAGTCGCAGTTTCCTCTCAATGTCTTCTATCCAATCATTAGCATAAAGAATTCTCTCAGTTTCTTTAAATCCTTCGTCCCCATCCTCTTAAAATCTATGATAGTCCCCGACCTCGGCTGTTGTGGGGTGAACTGAGGTGGTGCCGTCTATGGCTGGACCAAGACGACTCTCTCGACTGCGATGAGCGTAATCTGATGGGCATTCTCAATGCCCTGTCTCTTAACCTCTGACAAGCGCTGTTGTGCCTCCATCATCTACTGAAAGAGCATAAACATCTGCGTCTCATGGAGTAAGGGTGGTGGAGGTGGAAGATCCTCTGAGACTGTCGGCATTGTCCTCTGTAACGGAGGTGGAGCACCCCCGAAAGCTGCTGCAAAAATGCTCACCTGGACTGGTAAAGCGGATCTCTGAACTGAAGTTGCTGAAATATTGTCTGCTGGTGCTGCCCTCAGAGGCGACAAAGTGACCGACCTCGCTGACATTGCGCCTGAGTGCTGGGAACGTATCTTCGATGGCATCCTAAAGTCAGATTGAACAAAAGAATGAATATTAAGTAAGATACGATATCCATAAAGAAGGACAAAATTACTCAAAGTAAAGCAAGCATTCAAATATATACGGATAATAAAACAGATATTTGGAAATATTTTCTAGTTGTGATTGAATATACTCTTAGTCTATATCCTATATCCTATATCCTAAAATAGGCTCGTAGTAGTACTCCAGGTGAGCACTACTATGATATTGCCCTAATTACGACACTTGACCTGCATGGGCCACCACTAAAAATATGTCACGATTCGTACTTGGAATAATAACACGAGTAGTGGTCAACGTCCAGCCTACGCCGCAATATCGGCGATAGAATATTGTCTGGGTCAACTACACTATCTAAATATCTCATACAATATATATATATGGTACCTGTCAATGTCATCTCAACTCCAAACGGAGGAAAAATATGGTATATAATAAAGGTAAACAATACTAAATCACAAAATAAAACTAAAGGAGGATAAAATCATAATATGGAATAAACCAGAGGAAATAAGAGTCACAATACATCCATAAGTCCAAAATAATAAATACATGTCATGAGTCTAGAATAAGACTAATATAATGTCCAAAAATATACATATAACTAATCCTCCTGAGACACTGGCACTAATCCTCCTGCTCTAGGGGAGAATCCTCTAATGGCTCGCCATCTTGCGGCCCATAATAAGTGGGACACTGATCCACAAGCCAATCATCTGAAAAATATATCCAGTCAGGATTGGAGCAAAGTACTTAACTCTGAAAGCAGTTCCAAATACATAATAGAGCATATATAACAAGCAATAGAAAATAATACAAGATAACTAGCAATAGGAAATGGAATAAACTAGAGTGAATAAATAATGTACTGGAAAGTAAAGAATAGACAATATGAATAGCTGCAAGTGATGAAAGTAGATAAACTAGCTAATGTGCCATAGAGTACAAGTTTATTATATAATCGGTTTGGGCTGAACACGAATACAATATGGTAACTCGATTACACGTGTGATATGTAAACGACATATACACAAATACACTTAGGCTTGATCACATAACCAACTCCTATAACCCCGTCCCAACCAATACCCATGGATCCAATCACGATATGTTATGAACACGAATATAAGCACACTAAACACGAGTAGTATGTGAACACGAAGTACACGATAATCAATACCCGATACACGCGATAAAATACATGTGAAGAGTACCCGTTGAATACGATAAGGGGATAACATCTTCTGACAGGATCCATATAGTACTAGTCCGTGTAACCACTGTGTCAGAATCAAGTATACAGTTCTAGAACAAGTGATATATACACTATCATAAAATAAAAACTAACAAAGGGATGTACTCGCTCGAATTCTGGTACTGAAACTCAAATGGTGTCCAAAATGGTGCCTCAAGGATCTAAATATGGAATATTATACCAATACAAGGTTTTGATAAGAAAATAAGTTAAACTAGTCAAAATCTAGGTCTTAAAGTCAATACTAAGTCAAAACAGTCAAACTAGTCAAACTTGATCAAACTAGCTATTTTTAGGTTGTATGAGTACATCTCTAGGTTATTGGGTCCATATACTACTTATCTAGGCTATACTAGCTATAATAGGATACTCGAGTATCGTTACTATTAAGTATCACACGGTACTCAATATACTATATATACATAATACATATATATCCTCTAGCTAATATAACTCTATGTGAATACCTTGTCTTTGAGCCATCTTGGTAACACTACCTAGCTACCCATTTGGTATGCAATACCAATACCCCATGATACCTCAACTCTCATTACCTTGTTATAACTCAAAGTGAGCTAGAATCATCATTAAACACTATTATCTACTTAACTAAGGTATATATATACACACCGACATCTATATACTTAGCTCATATATATAACTAACATGTTATATATTAACTTAACATCTAACATATTTACATATATCAATTAACAACTAACATACATCTAACTTTCAATATCTATCTTCTAAACTTATATTAAAATAATCTTCACTACTTAGCACCACAAGACACCCATAACCTCATACTAAAAGCACCTAATATACACTAACATATATCTTACATCTAACTAACTATTACTTCAAACTAACATCTAACATTCACCTAAATACTAACTTATACCTCTCAACTAGCTGATAACATCTAGCCTAACTACTTGGGTTACACAGTCAAGAGTGATTCCCCGATGTTGTTGCCTACTAACATCTCATCCAGGCAGTCAATTTACATACTCACTGTTGGTCACCCCATGCACGCTTGTGTATTGTATAAACAGGTAATCGTTCAATCTGTGCATAATCCCTATCCTTTACTGATACTCAGATTCATGCACATTCTTGTGCACATCTGATCTCATAACATAAGCTCTTCTCCCTAACTTTCTTAGCTTGCTAACTTACCTCTCTACTACAACTACTATTTACCTGCAAACAGACCCGTCAGACCTTGCACAGCACACATCACTTCTGTGTACACCTCTGCTCATAGAACCAACTTTATGTACACTGATGCACACATGATAGGATACTCACATGCCTGACTTCATGTGTGATGCTGCTTCTTACTGTGATATTGATTCCCCAACTGATCAATCCCTCACTGCCTTAAACTCGACTGAAGCTTATCTCTCCAACACAGACCAACAGACCAACTCCACACAAGCTTCCCAATAACCCGACTATCACATTTGTGTGACAGTCCAATACAGCCAACAGGCCTCCCCCTTTATCAATCCACACTGTGTAATATAATTTAGATAGGAACAATGCTAAATATAGTACAAGAAGCTAACAAAGCAAATATACAAACACATGGCATGCATCCCACCGTATCATACTAACTCTATGATACGCTTGCGATATGCCCTCGATACTTGATCAAAATATATCACAAAGGATACGAGCAAGTCTAGCATCATCATTCTAAGCCATATAAAGTGCTAGCTACTCAACTACGTGTCCGTGTCAAAATATGACATATGGAAACCCCCGTGTCGAAAAAAAAACTCCCAAATCAACTCGTATCACTAAATTGCTATGATACGGCCTATTTGTATCCAATTGTGGATACGAAGTAGCCTCACACAACTAAACACTTCTTATTTGGTCCACTTAACCTATTGACAAACACATGGTGAACCAATCTCGAATTTCCTCCAAATTGGACACAAAATATACTATAACATTTATAATAGGGGTTCCTAGAGGTCAATTCTTATTCCTATAGGTAGCCCTAGTCCATAGGTGGGTTCCTAATGATTAAATACATGATTTAGAAGCTACAATAAGAAAAAATTTAGAATTTACCAATTGGGAGATAGATTCCCACTAAAAAGCATAAAGGACACGATCCGGACATGATCTCTCCACCAAAGCTCCTTCCCTTATGTTCCTTGCTACTCCAAGATCCAAAGCTCCTTGAGGGATAAAAATAAGAGGGAATGGGAGTGAATTGTAGGTCAATTGATGGAGGGATGGAGTAAATTAGGGATCTAGAGAATTTGGTGATATAAAATGAACGCAAATGAAGAAGAGAGAAAGAGAGGAGACCCCTCTGAAAGTGGCCGGCCCCTTCCCTCTTCCTTAAGTCACCACCTAGTGCCTAGTTTGCCCCTTCCCTCTTCCTTAACACCATAATATTAATATTTATCCCTAAAATTATTTACTCATGTCAATTAACAAACTATTCCTAGTTGGAAAAGTGAGGGTGACACATTATTTTAGTGGTAGCCCATGCAGGTCTATCTGAGCAAACTATGTCTGTTTGAGCGGATTATGTCTGCTTTTTACAAATATGTGGGGGTTGTTGCTTTTGATAGATGTCTCAATCCTAAACTATACCCTTGAAAAGAATGCTTCCTCCAAAATAATCGAAGAAAGCGTGGTACTTGCTTAGCCAGTCCATTCCAAGCACAATATCAAAAGATGGCATAGGAAGGACTAAGAGTTGGGCGTTCATCTCTCTGCCACGTATCACTATAGGACCCGATCTACAAACTCGGCTAACTGGTACAACTCCTCCTCCGGTAAGAATTCTAACACAACTAGATAAAGGTGTAGAAGCAATGTTGTGTTTGGCAATAAAGGTAGATGATATGAATGAGTGGGTGGCTCCCGTATCAAATAATGTCACAGCAGGAAAAGTAAAAGCAAGAGTAATTCCTGCTATGACATCCACCTCATAATCCATGTCATCTACCTCCAATATAAAAGCTCGCCCGTTCCTCTGTGGCTGTCCATGTCCGGTCCTCATATACTGATCCTCCTGGGTCGGTAGCGGTGGTCCTCTCTGAAATCCTCCTGCTGCCGGGGGTCGAGGTTCTCCCGATCCAGTCATCTGCTGGGCTGGCTTCGGTGCTGGAAGCGCTAGCCTCTGAACTGGTGGTGGGAGTGTCGATGCCTACATTGGGCAGTCTCTCGCCATGTGCTGTCCGGAGCCACATCTCATACACTGACCCAAGCGAGTCCGACAATCTCTCGATATATGTCCATGTTTCCCACAATAATTGCAGTAGGGCTTCTCCATATTCTGGTACGGTGCTGCTCGGTGTTGTTGATGCTGTTGTGCCAAGGCACGTCTGATAGGTCCTTCCTGTTGTGTCCTTGCCGGTCCCTCCTGTATCCTTGCTGATCGTTGTTGTGTCCTCAGCTGACCTCCATTTCCTCTACTAATGGTTTCTTGCAATCTAGCTTCTGTCAGTAGTTCAGCATAAGAGACTCGGGACTGCGAGCTTGTATAATATTGTAGCTCCTGGGTCAGTCCTCGATGAAACCTCTTAGCCTTAGCCAAGTCATCTGGTATCAAAGCAACACCATATTTGTTGAGTCGACTAAACTCGGCATCATACTCGTCCACTGTTCGGTTCCCCTGCTCCAAGTGAAGAAACTGATCGTACAATGTATCTCTGACGGTGTCCGAAAAGTACTTCCTCTCGAAGCACTCCAAGAACTGCTCCCAAGTCTGGTATGTACCCAACTGGCACTCCATGGATTCCCACCAGTGATGAGCATTACCATCTAGAAGCATCCGTACACCCGTCATCCATAGGTTCGTAGGTAACTGCGATGCCTCCAGTAGCTTCTGTGTGTGAGTGATCCAGTTGGTAGTCTCCTTCGGGCTCTCAGTACCCTTGTACGGCCTCGAACCCATCTAAATAAAGTCCTTTACTGAACCAACCCTAGCTCGAGGTACTGAAGCTAGTGCTTGGGCTGGTACAGTAGCCTGTGCAGCCATCCTCTCAAGTACTGCCAAAAAATCTTGTCTCTGCTCGGCTGGCTGCTGCCTCTGTTCCTGCATCATCATCTAAAAGAATTGGAACATCTGCGCTTGGCCATCTTACGGTACTAGGAAAGCTGTAAGGTTCCGAATAGGTGAAGCGGGAAGATCAGATGGAATTGGAGTGTGAGTCTGTCCATCTGGTCTCGGAAGCCGAGGAATCGTTGGGGTCCCTCCTTGAGTCTGACCATTGACTCCAGAAGTTGTGTCACCATCGGCGGCAGTACATCCATTTTGCATATCCATCTCTCTGCAGGTGATGTACGAAACGATTAGAAGAAGTACAGAAATCAAACAGGATGCAAGTATTAAATAGGAAGGATGAGTTTCAGTCAAATGTGGATGAGATCCTTATACTCTATTCCTATATGCAGGCTTGTTCGGTACAGTGACGTAACCGAGACAATATATTCTCGACCTGTATGGGCCAATACCAAAAACATATCATGCCCCAGTCCCAAAATATGTAGGACTAAGAATACGTAACACGCCAGCCGTATGTATACGAACTCCAATATATGGAAACTATATACACACGTACGCTGTACCTGAATATCCAATCCACAGTGGTAATATACTGTCACAACAAGTCACACGCAAATCTATATCTCATCCACAGCACAAATAATAGATAAATGAAAATCAATAACTGAATATCAAATCAGCAGTCTCAAATAAGAAATCTTAAAGTGTGATAGTCGGGTGGAAACAAATCTACTGCATATCGACTATAACAAAACTACTAAGAGAGAAAAGAATAAACTCTAATATTAGAATAATGTCTCGAAAAGAATAGCTACTAGAATCTCTAAACAGCTGCAGTGGATCACATATAATCCGAAGGTAAGATCTTCTCAGACTGATAGGTAGCATCAGGTCCAGGTCCATACTCCTGCGGGTACTCCTGCTCATCTATATCTGGAAAGGTACCAGGTCCTCAGAGGGACGTAACAAGATACATATAAATATGCCAATAAAGTACTGAAATATAAACATCCAATGGGGTCGCCTAACCGTCTAAGTGAATGCAGTTTGAGAACAACTTTCCACCAAGTGGGCTATCTGGCTAAAATGGGATTGGCATGGTTCTCTTGGAGATCCAGGGGCCTACAAAGGCACGTCGTCCTTTGAACGGCGGAGGCTCGCCTGATAATATATAATATATAGTGGTCATCATGATCGCGCATCTCCGGCGGAGCGTACGGGTTACAAGGGAAAAAGTGCAAAGGAGCCCAAATGCCTTACTTGTTGTTCTCCCTACCCAATTCTCTAAGCATGTCATGTCCATGACACGATAAACCTCTAATAACTGCCAGGTCTACTAGCATGCAAAGTTTCTATCGGCAGTTATCCCTATCCGTCGCACGACCTATACGTACCAGTAGCCAGCCGAGCACGCAAGTTCGTATCCTACATGTGACTCACAGTCGTGTAAGAATAGTGTCATGGCCAATGAAACATAAATGCCTCATGAAGATGGGGTAGTCTCATACAGTAGGTCCAATGCATATACATAAATAAAAATATAGTACGACGACACCGTCGTTGCACCCAAGTTTCCTTGGACGCACAATTTATATAGCAGTTAAAATAAATGAACTAAAATAAGAAGAAATAAACATGCATGCCTCATATGGAATGTAAATACAGTACAATGGCAAGGTATACTTGCCTGGCAAGAAATATGTAAACTGTACGCGCCCAATGTCAACGACACGGGATCTGGAACTAATGGCCTCCGAATGAACGTCTCCGGATGATGAAATAGACATCACCAACGTTTCCGAAATGAGCAAAATAACTAAAAAGCACTTCCCTTTCGTCCAATTTGGACACAGGGGCAAAAACGATAATTTCGGATAAAAATGGGATCCACGTGTGGCCCACTTTGCACCGAAAAGCATGCCAAGGGTAACGGTCTCTAAATGGGACAAATTATAGGTCAAACAACTCTAAATGTCAATACGAACCCAACGGTATGTCCAAATGTGGATTCCGATGGGCCGAACGCAATTTGGCCCAAATAGTCAACCGTGGGGCCCGACAATTGGCGACTTGGTCAACTATCTCAGAATTGCGTGAAAATTGGGTCACAGGACCAGCGCATTACCACGAGTCCAGTGGCGCAAGGTTCGTCGCAATCTGACGAGCGCACAGAAAATGCGTGCGACTTTCGCAAAAGTTGCGATACGGGGTGTGTCTGCGGATACAGGCTGATTTCGGCGCGCACAAACGTCCGAATCAGTTTTTGCAATTTTTTACGTGTCCGGTTACGCTGTACACACCATTCGGTACACTTGGTACATGACGGTATGGTCCCATTTGGCGGGGCGCACTCCGTTTCACAACTTTTAGAAATCTGGAAAAGTGTGTTCGCGGGGATTTCCAACGAATTTAATTCTGTCTACAGCAATTAATAATCTAGGGTTATTTAACATAAATTAAACTAGGTCAAGTGGTCTACGCATACCAAAATGAATCATCGAATTCGGATCTCTGTGGTGGAAGATACGAACTCAGAAACATGGGTGATCACCGCAGTTTTCTGCGATCCCAGTATTTGGTCTATTTCTGGCAACTTTGGCGCTATTTTCGCCTATGGTTACGTGTTGTTCGAGGTCTACTATCACACAGATATGGAAGAGGGTTAAGGGGTGAGCATACCGGTGAAGACGGGGTGGTGTTTGGTTGAGCGAGGCAATGGAAAACAACTCCGGAACACAGGTACCTCGCTGCGAAAATCTGCAATGTGCGGGGTCGCGGTCGTCGGGATTGGTTTGGACGACCTGGCGATGCTCTCCTGCTGCGGTGGCGGCGCTCTCTAGGTTTAGATGGGAAGATGAAGGGTTTGGATGATTATGAGGTTAGGGTTTTATTGAAATAGAATAATATATATATATATAAAAGGAAGAGAGCGGAGGCGGGTTCGGTTTGCATACGCGGGTGGCTAAGGAGGGGTCTGTGGGTTGCTTGCTAAGTTGGCTCACAAAAGGGGGCTGATGTGCTTTTACAGGGGGTTTTTGCATGGGAATTATTCCAGCGGATATTGGCTGTTGGTAGGTGGGTTGGTAGTAGTAATGGTTAAGTTAGTAATTGGTTTGTGTGTTTTCTTTTTTTTTTCTTTTCTTTTCTTTTCTTTTTCTTTTATATATTTTCCTTTAAAATATATATGTATATATATATTTATATATACGTATATACTTATAGGAAAAATCTAGAATTATACTAATACATACCATTAGGCTAGCAACTGCTCAAGGGGTCTCCTACATGAAATAAATTATGAAAAATTCCTAATGGTCCCATAAATTCTCTAAGTGCACCAACACCTAAAATAAAAATTATTAAAAATCTATTTCTCCTAATTAGCCACTAATTACTACAATTAAATTAATAATTAATAATTAAAAGGGTATATACAATTTCTAGGAATAGGGGTTTTATATTCTACCCAACTTATAAAAATTTCGTCCTCGAAATTAAAATTAAGCCACGATTGAATGTCAAGGATGGTATAAGATATAAATTAACAAAGTAAATTCATACCTTGGTCTGCGAATAGGTTCGGAAAACGCTTGCGGATGTCGTCCTCGCGCTCCCAAGTTGATTCTCTTGGCGCGCCATGCCTCCATGCTACGCGAACCAAGAGAATAGGCTGGTTCCTTAACACTTTCTCTCGACGATCAAGGATTCCCACGGGTTGCTCTTGGTATGACAAGCTCGGCCCAATGGTGATCTCCGAATGGTCGAGAACATGATTGTTGTCTGCCACATATCGCCTGAGCTGCGACACATGGAATACGTCATGTACTCCCTCAAGTGAATGTGGTAGCGCAAGTCGATATGCCACTTCTCCCACTCTCTCGAGCACGTCAAAAGGTCCAATATACCTTGGACTCAACTTACCGCGCCCTCCGAATCGAATTGTGCCTCTGGTCGGTGATATACTCAAGAAGACATGGTCGCCCTCTTTGAACTCCAAGGGACGACGATGAAGGTCTGCCCACTGCTTCTGCCTGTCTTGTGCTGCTCGCAAGTGCCCTTGAATCTTCTTAACTGTCTCTACGGTGTTGACCACCAACTCGGGTCCCAGAATCTAACGTTCTCCCATGTCACTCCAACACACAGGAGACCTATATTTTCTTTCATACAATGCTTCAAACGGAGCCATCTGAATACTCGTTTGATAGCTATTATTGTAAGAAAACTCCACAAGATATAGGTGGTCTTCCCATGATCCTCCGAAGTCTAACATGCAAGCCCTCAACATATCCTCCAATGTCTGAATAGTACGCTCCGACTGCCCATCTGTCTGCGGGTGGTAAGATGTACTGAACTTCAGACGAGTTCCAAGACTCTCTTGCATGCTCCTCCAAAAGTGTGATATAAAATGCGAATCTCTGTCTGATATAATGCTGACTGGTATGCCGTGCAATCTCATGATTTGCCTCATATATAAGTCAGCTAAACTTCTGTAGACTGACCCACTCTAAAAGGTATGAAATGGACTGACTTGGTGAGTCGGTCCACTATTATCGACACTGCAACTCTTCCACTTGGACTCTTGGAAAAACCCATGACGAAGTCCATAGTGATGTGCTCCCACTTTTACTCTGGAATCGGAAGTGGTTGCAATAATCCTGCTGTCCTCTGGTGCTCCGCCTTTACTTGTTGACATACCAGACATTTAGCTACAAAGCGAGCTATTTCTCCCTTCATTCCATGCCACCAAAAGTGTTGTCGTAAGTCACGATACATCTTGGTGCCTCCAGGATGAATAGAATATATCGAACTATGAGCTTCTGTCATCAGCTCCTGTCGAATCTCTCCATTTGGAACATAAAGACGATCATCGCATCGTAATGTCCTATCCTCATGAATGCGCAATCCTGTCTGCTCTCCGGCCTCTATCCTTTCCTTCAGTCTCCTGAATCTGGCATTTGTAGGCAAAGCTGCCTTAATCCTCTCAACCAATGATGATTGTACTTGCTAGTTGGCTAGTGTCCCATCTGCTCCGGGTAATATCACTTCAATGCCAAGCTCTTGCAAGTCCTCCAATAGTTCCCTCTGTGATGTCAAGAAGTAAGCTGCTGGTTTCCAGCTTAACGCGTCTGCTACCACGTTAGCCTTGCCTGGATGATAATGTAGCTCCAACTCGAAATCTTTCATCAACTCGAGCTATCGACGTTGCCTCATATTTAACTCCTTCTGCGTGAAGACGTACTTGAGGCTCTTGTGGTCTGTATAGACCTCCACTCGTTCCCCATATAAGTAATGTCTCCATAGCTTCAGAGCAAATACAACGGCTGCAAGTTCCAAGTCATGAGTCGGATAATTCTTCTCATACACTCATAACTGCCTAGATGCATATGCAATCACCTTGCCATGCTGCATCAATACGCATCCCAAGCCTTTCCCTGATGCGTCATTGTAGATCACATAACCTCCTGATCCTGACGGAATCGTCAATACTGGTGTTGTAGTCAGTCGCTTCTTCAACTCTTCAAAGGCGGCTTGACACTCGTCGGTCCATATAAATTCTTGATCCTTAGAAGTCAAACGAGTCATAGGTGCTGCTATCCTTGAGAAGTTCTCCACGAACCATCGATAATATCCTGCAAGTCCAAGGAAACTCCTCACCTCTGCTGTCGATTTAGGAACAGGCCATGTCTCAACTGCGGAGATCTTCTCTGGATCAAAAAAAAAATCATCTCATGTAACAACATGCCCAAGAAATGAAACTATGTCCAAGAAGAACTCACATTTGCTGAGCTTAGCATATAACTGCTCTCTCCTCAAAGTCTCTAGAATAATCCGCAGGTGCTTCTCGTGCTCTTTGTGGCTCTTCGAATAGACAAGTATATCATCTATGAAGACGACCACGAACTGGTCCAAGTATTGGTGGAAGACTCGATTCATCAAGTCCATGAAGATCGTTGGAGCATTGGTCAATCCAAATGGCATGACCAAAAACTCGTAGTGCCCATATCTTGTTCTGAATGCGATCTTCGGAATGTCCTGCTTCCGTACCTTCACCTGGTGATATCTCGATCTCAAATCTATCTTCGAGAACACCTTGGCTCCACTGAGTTGATCAAACAAGTCATCAATGCGTGGCAATAGATATTTGTTCTTCACAGTCACTGCATTCAAGGCGCTGTAGTCAATGCACATACGCACTGACCCATCCTTCTTGGGTACAAACAACACTGGTGCTCCCCAGGGTGATGCACTCGGTCGGATAAAACCTTTCTCTTCTAGTTCTTTCAACTGTGCCTTCAGCTCATCCATCTCCTTCTTCGCCAGTCTGTAAACATGCGATGCTATAGGTGCTGCTCCGGGTGCTAGTTCAATTGAAAACTCTACGTCTCTGTCTGGGGGTAGTCCTGGTAAATCCTCTGGAAAGACGTCTAAAAATTCTAAAATAATAGGATGATAGACAACATCATCCTTTGCAAGCTGAATACCATCCATGGCTTCAGTGGATCCTCTGGTAAACTTAAGTTCAGGCTGGCCTGGTACCTTAAAAAGAATGCTTCCTCCAAAACAATCAAAGAAAGCGTGGTACTTGCTTAGCCAGTCCATTCCAAGAACAATATCAAAAGATGGCATAGGAAGGACTAAGAGTTGGGCGTTCATCTCTCTGCCACGTATCACTATAGGACCTGATCTACAAACTCGTCTAACTGGTACAACTCCTCCTCCGGTAAGAATTCTAACACAACTAGATAAAGGTGTAGAAGCAATGTTGTGTTTGGCAATAAAGCTAGATGATATAAATGAGTGGGTGGTGTCACGCCTCAGTTCCAAAAATACGTAGGACTAGGACACGTAAGCATGCCAACTGCATGGATATGGCAACTCCAATATATAGAAACAAAACCCATACGTACGCTGTAATATGAATATCAAATCCACAAATGGTATAAACATATGTCACAAGTAATAGGGTATAATCTAAATCTCATCCACGAAAATCAAATATAAATAAATAACCAGTATCTATGAAACTAGATCTCAATATAAGTATCTAAGGATGATAGTTGGGTGGAAATAAATCCACTACCAACTCGAATATAAGAGAAATTACAATATAAGTACAACACAACAAACACCATATAAGAATACCAGCTAAAAATCACGGGCTCGAAGAGAAGACATCCTCGAAACATATGTAACCATCCGAATCTGAGCTCCTGCGAAAACTCAAGAATAGATACACCTGGAAGGGCCAGGTCCTCAGAGGGACATAACAAGATACATAAAAGCATGCCAATAAATTACTGAAATAAATATCCAATGGTCGCCTAACCGTCTAAGTGAATGCAGTTAAGAACAACTTTCCCCACAAGTGAGCTATCTGGCTGAAAACTGGGATTGGCATGACTCTCTCGGAGAATCAGGAGCCTCAAAGGCACGTCATCTTTTGAACGGCGGAGGCCCGCCAAGTAGTATAGGGGTCATCACCACCCGTATCTCCGGCGGAGAATCCGGGCGCACAGGAGAAAAGTGCAAAGGAGCTCAAATGTGGTACTTATTGTTCTCCCCACCCCATGCTCTAAGCATGTCACATCCATGACACAATTTAGTTCATAGCCTATTCTTAGTACCCTAGCCCAATCCTGCAACCAAACAAGGACAAGGATGGGACCACCGTACTACAATAAGTTATGTCCATAAACCTCTAATAACTGCTAAGTCTACTAGCATGCAAAGTTTCTAACAGCAGTTATTCCTAACGCACGGCCCACACGTACAGGAGGCCAAACCCTGCACGCCAGTCCATGATCTATATGAGACTCACAACTCGTGTAACAACTGTGTCACGGCCAATGAACCTAATGATGCTACATGATAATGGGGTAGTCTCATAAACAAGGTCAATACAAATACATAAATAAAAATATACCGCGACGACACCATCGCGCGCATTTTACATAACAGTTAAAATATATGAACTAAAGATAGAAAATAAAGATGCATGCAACATATGGAATATGAATAACAGTTCAATGGCAAAGTATACTTGCCTAGCAAGAAGCTGCAAAATGTAACGTCCAGATGTCCAATACACAGGACCAGAAGCTATGGCCTCAGAACAAATATCTCCGGATGCTGAAATAAATATCACCAACGTTTCCAGAATAAGCAAAATAGCTAGAAAGTACTTCCCTTTCGTCCAATTTGGACACAGTGGCAAAACGGTAATTTCGGGTAAAAGTGGAGTCCACGTGTGGCCCACTTTGCACCAAAAAGTGTGCCAAGGGTAACAGTCTCTAAATGGGACAAATTATAGGTCAAACAAACTCTAGATGTCAATACAAACCCAACGGTATGTCCAAATGTGGATTCCGATGGGCCGAACACAATTTCGCCCAAAAAGTCAACTGTGGGGCTCGCCAATTGGCGACTTAGTCAACCATCTCAGAATTGCGTAAAAATTAGGTCACGGGACCAGCGCGTTATCACGAGTCCAGTGGCGTAAGTTTCGTCGTAATCTGACGAGCGTGCACAAAATGCGTGCGACTTTCGTAAAAGTTGCGACACGGGGTTTGTCCGCGGATACGGGTTGATTTCGGCGCGCACACGCGTCCGAATCAGTTTCCACAAACTCTAACATGTCCAGTTACGCTGCACGCACTGTTCGGTACACTTGGTACACGGTGGGGCGGTCCCGTTTGGCGGGGCCGTTTCACAACTTTTGGAAATCTGGGAAAAGTGGGTTCGCGGGATTTTCTAACAAATTTAATTCTGTCTACAGCAGTTAATAATCTATGGTTATTTAACAAAAATTAAACTAGGTCAAGTGGTCTACGCATACCAAAAAGAATCATCGAATTTGGATCTCTGTGGTGGGAGATACGAACTCGGAAGCATGGGTGGTCACCGCAGTTTTCTGCGATCCCAGAATTTGGTCTATTTCTGCCAACTTTGGCACTATTTTCGCCTATGGTTACACGTTGTTCGAGATCTACTAGCACACAGATATGGAAGAGGGTTAAGGGGTGAGCATACCGGTGAAGACGGGGTGGCATTTGGTTGAGCGAGGTGACGGGAAATAACTCTGGAACACAGGTACCTCGCTGTGGGAATCTGTAGTACACGGGATCGCGGTCGTCAGAATTTGTTTGGACGGCCTGGCGGGGTTCTCCAGCTGAGGTGGTGGCGCTCTCTAGATCTAGATGGGAAGAGGAAGGGTTTGGATGATTAGGTTTAGGGTTTTAGATGAATAAATATATATATATATATATATATAAGTGGGGAGAGACGGTTGGTTTGTATTAGACGCGGGGGCTAGGGGGGGTGCGGTCTTGCTTAGGCGCGGGTTCCTTGCTGGCTCACATGGCTTGTTACTACAAGCAGCAAAGCCAGCGGATGGTTGGCTGCTTTAGTTTGGTTGCTAGGAGTTGTTGGAATTGGTTAGGTAGTGGGAAAGGGGTTAAGTATAGTTATTAATAATAGTTATTAGTTTATTTTCTTTTCTTTTTCTTTTTCTTTTTATATTTTTTTCTTTAAAATATATATGTATATATATATTTATATATACGTATATACTCATAGGAAAAATCTAGAATTATACTAATACATAACATTAAGCTAGCACCTGCTCAAGGGGTCTCCTACATGAAATAAATTCCGAAAAATTCCTAATGGCCCCATAAATCCTATAAGTGCACCAACACCTAAAATAAAAATTATTAAAAATCTATTTCTCCTAATTAGCCACTAATTACTACCATTTAATTAATAATTAATAATTAAAAAAATATATATACGATTTCTAGGAATAGGGGTTTTACAGGTGGCTCCCGTATCAAATAATGTCACAGCAGAAAAAGTAAAAGCAAGAGTAATACCTGCTATGACATCCACCTCATGATCCATGTCATCTACCTCCAATGCAAAAGCTCGCTCGTTCCTCTGCGGCTGTCCATGTCCGGTCCTCATATACTGATCCTCCTGGGTCGGTAGCGGTGGTCCTCTCTGAAATCCTCCTGCTGCCGGGGGTCGAGGTGCTCCCGGTTCAATCATCTGCTGGGCTGACTTCGGTGCTGGAAGCGCTAGCCTCTGAACTGGTGGTGGGCGTGTCGATGCCTGCATTGGGCAGTCTCTCGCCATGTGCTGTCCGGAGCCACATCTCATACACTGACCCAAGCGAGTCCGACAATCTCTCGATATATGTCCGTATTTCCCACAATAATTGCAGTAGGGCTTCTCCGAATTTCGGTATGGTGCTGCTCGATGTTGTTGATGCTGCTGTGCCAAGGGACGTCTGATAGGTCCTCCATGTTGTGTCCTTGCCGGTCCCTGCTGTATCCTTGTTGATCCTTGTTGTGTCCTCAGTTGACCTCCCTTTCCTCTGCTAATGGTTTCTTGCAATCTGGCTTCTGTCAGTAGTTCAGCATAAGTGACTCAGGACTGCGAGCTTGTATAATATTGTATCTCCTGGGTCAGTCCTCGATGGAACCTCTTAGCCTTAGCCAAGTCATCTGGTATCAAAGCAGCGCCATATTTGCTGAGTCGACTAAACTCGGCATCATACTCGTCCATTGTTCGGTTCCCCTGCTCCAAGTGAAGAAACTGATCGTACAATGTATCTCTGACGGTGTCCGAAAAGTACTTCCTCTCGAAGCACTCAAAGAACTGCTCCCAAGTCTGGTATGTACCCAACTGGCACTCTATTGATTCCCACCAGTGATGAGCATTACCATCTAGAAGCGTCCGTACACCCGTCATCCATAGGTCCGTAGGTAACTGCGATGCCTCCAGTAGCTTCTGCGTGTCAGTGATCCAGTTGGTAGTCTCCTCCGGGCTCTCAGTGCCCTTGTACGGCCTCGGACCCATCTGAATAAAGTCCTTTACTGAACGAACCCTAGCTCGAGGTACTAGAGCTAGTGCTTGGGCTGGTACAGTAGCCTGTGCAGCCATCCTCTGAAGTGCTGCCAAAAATTCTTGCCTCTGCTCGGCTGCCTGCTGCCTCTGTTCCTGCATCATCATCTGAAAGAATTGGAACAATTGCGCTTGGCCATCTTGCGATACTGGGAAAGCTGGAAGGTTCCCAATAGGTGAAGTGGGAAGATCAGATGGAATTGGAGTGTGAGTCTGTCCATCTGGTCCCAGAAGCCTAGGAATCGTTGGGGTCCCTCCTTGAGTCTGACCATTGACTCCAGAAGTTGTGTCGCCATCGGCGGCAGTACATCCATTTTGTATATCCATCTCTCTGCAGGTGATGTACGAAATGATTAGAAAAAGTACAGAAATCAAACAGGATGCAAGTATTAAATAGGAAGGATGAGTTTCAGTCAAATATAGATAAGATCCTTATACTCTATTCCTATATGCAGGCTTGTTCGGTACAGTGACGTAACCGAGACAATATATTCTCGACCTGCATGGGCCACCACCAAAAACATATCACGCCCAGTCCCAAAATACGTAGGACTAGGAATACGTGACACGCCAGCCGTATGTATACGAACTCCAATATATGGAAACCATATACACACGTACGCTAGACATGAATATCCAATCCACAGTGGTAATATACCGTCACAATAAGTCACACGCAAATCTATATCTCATCCACAGCACAAATAATAGATAAATGGAAATCAATAACTGAATATCAAATCAGCAGTTTCAAATAAGAAATCTCAAAGTGTGATAGTCGGGTGGAAACAAATCCACTGAAAATCGACTATAACCAAAACTACTAAGAGAGAAAAGAATAAACTCTAATATCAGAATAATGTCTCGAAAAGAATAGCTACTAGAATCTCTAAACAGCTGCAATGGATCACATATAATCCGAAGGTAAGATCTCCTCAGACTGATAGGTAGCGTCAGGTCCAGGTCCATACTCCTGCGGGTACTCCTACTCATCTATATCTGGAAAGGTACCAGGTCCTTAGAGTGACGTAACAAGATACATATAAATATGCCAATAGAGTACTAAAATGTAAACATCCAATGGGGTCGCCTAACCGTCTAAGTGAATGCAGTTTGAGAACAACTTTCCACCAAGTGGGCTATCTGGCTAAAATGGGATTGGCATGGTTCTCTTGGAAATCCAGGGGCCTACAAAGGCACATCGTCCTTTGAACGGCGGAGGCCCGTCTGATAATATAGAATATATGGTGGTCATCAAGACCGCGCATCTCCGGCGGAGCGTACGGGTTACAAGGAAAAAAGTGCAAATGATCCCAAATGCCTTACTTGTTGTTCTCTCCACCCAATGCTCTAAGAATGTCATTTCCATGACACGATAAACCTCTAATAACTGCCAGGTCTACTAGCATGCAAAGTTTCTATCGGCAGTTATCCCTATCCGTCGCACGACCTATACGTACCAGTGGCCAGCCGAGTACGCAAGTCCGTGTCCTAGATGTGACTCACACTCGTGTAAGAATAGTGTCATGGCCAATGAAACATAAATGCCTCATGAAGATGGGGTAGTCTCATACAGTAGGTCCAATGCATATACATAAATAAAAACATAGTACGACGACACCGTCGTTGCACCCAAGTTTCCTTGGACGCGCAATTTATATAGCAGTTAAAATAAATGAACTAAAATAAGCAGAAATAAACATGCATGTCTCATATGGAATGTAAATACAGTACAATGGCAAGGTATACTTGACTGGCAAGAAATCTGTAAAGTGTACGCGCCGCCCAATGTCAAGGACACGAGATTTGGAACTAATGGCCTCCGAACGAATGTCTCCGGATGCGGAAATAGACATCACCAACATTTCTGGAATGAGCAAAATAGCTAAAAAGTACTTCCCTTTCGTCCAATTTGGACACAAGGGCAAAAACGGTAATTTTGGATAAAAGTGGGGTCCACGTGTGGCCCACTTTGCACCAAAAAGCGTGCCAAGGGTAACAGTCTCTAAATGGGATAAATTATAGGTCAAACAACTCTAAATGTCAATACGAACCCAACGGTATGTCCAAATATGGATTTCGATGGGCCGAACGTAATTTTGCCCAAAAAGTCAACCGTGGGGCCCGCCAATTGGCGATGTGGTCAACTATCTCAGGATTGCGTGAAAATTGGGTCATAGGACCAGCGCGTTACCATGAGTCCATTGGCGCAAGTTTCGTCACAATCTGACGAGCGTACAGAAAATGCGCGCAACTTTCACAAAAGTTGCGACACGGGGTGTGTCCTCGGATACGGGCTGATTCCGGCGCGCACACACGTCCGAATCAATTTCCGCAAATTTTTACGTGTCCGGTTACGCTGTGCGCACCATTCTGTATACTTGGTACACGACAGGGTGGTCCCGTTTGGCGGGGCGCGCTCCGTTTCACAACTTTTAGAAATCTGGAAAAGTGTGTTCGTGGGATTTTCCAACAAATTTAATTATGTCTACAGCAGTTAATAATTTAGGGTTATTTAACAAAAATTAAACTAGGTCAAGTGGTCTACGCATACCAAAAAGAATCATCGAATTCGGATCTCTGTGGTGGGAGATACGAACTCAGAAACATAGGTGATCACCGTAGTTTTCTGCGATCCCAGAATTTGGTCTATTTCTGCCAACTTTGGCGCTATTTTCGCCTATGGTTACACGTTGTTCGAGGTCTACTATCATACAGATATGGAAGAGGGTTAAGAGGTGAGCATACCGGTGAAGACGGGGTGGCGTTTGGTTGAGCGAGGTGACGAAAAATAACTCCGGAACACAGGTACCTCACTGCAGAAATCTGCAGTGCGCGGGGTCGTGGTCGTCGGGATTGGTTTATACGGCTTGGCGAGGTTCTCCGGCTGCGGTGGCGGCGCTCTCTAGGTCTAGATGGGAAGAAAAAGGGTTTGGATGATTATGAGGTTAGGGTTTTATTGAAATAGAATAATATATATATATATATATAAAAAAGGGAGAGAGAGGAGGCGGGTTCGGTTTGCATACGCGGGTGGCTAAGGAGGGGTCTGTGGGTTGCTTGCTAAGTTGGCTCACAAAAGGGGGCTGTTGTGCTTTTGCAAGGGGTTTTTGCATGGGAATTATTCTAGCGGATATTGGCTGTTGGTAGGCGGGTTGGTAGTAGTAATGGTTAAGTTAGTAATTGGTTTGTGTTTTTTTTTTTTTTTTCTTTTTTTTTTCTTTTATATATTTTCCTTTAAAATATATATAAATATATATATATATATATATATTTATATATACGTATATACTTATAGAAAAAATCTAGAATTATACTAATATATACCATTAGGCTAGCAACTGCTCAAGGGGTCTCCTGCATGAAATAAATTTCAAAAAATTCCTAATGGTCCCATAAATCCTCTAAGTGCACCAACACCTAAAATAAAAATTATTAAAAATATATTTCTCCTAATTAGCCACTAATTACTACAATTAAATTAATAATTAATAATTAAAAGGGTATATACGATTTCTAGGAATAGGGGTTTTATACTCACAACACCGATTCTATGGGCAATTTACTGAGAGATTTTAGGCGAGGTATTTTGATACGGTGGTGCTTTACGAGCTTCAACTGAGGTTTAACAACCTCAGGCAGGAGAGTAGGACCATTGACGGTTACGCAGTGGAGTTTGAGAGACTTAGTAAGTTTGCTCCTACTTTGGTAGTGACTGAGTTGGAGAGAGCAAGAAGGTTCCAGCAGAGACTCCATTTAGAGATTATCTTTGCAGTGGAGAAGCATGAGTTTCAGACCTTTGATGTGGTAATGCGGGGAGCTAGGAGGTATAAGTACACATCGCAGAGGATTACATATCGAGTTGGGAGTCACAAGAAGCCCAACATTTCAGGAGGATCGGTAACCCAGTCATCAGCACCAGCTCCAGCAGTTCAAGCCCTGACGATTGGAACCTCGAGGAGGATAGTATCATCTCAGCAGTCTTCTCAGATGTTCCCTCACCAGAGGCAGTCTTCTTCTTCTTCTTCTTCTTCTTCTTCTTCTTCTTCTTCCCGTAGTTGTTTCCATTGCGAGAAACCTGGGCATATTGTATCAGAGTGCCATAAGGCACGGGGATTGTGCTTGGTATGTGGGGCATCAGACCACATGGTTAGAGCATATCCTAGGAGGAACTAGAATAGATCATTATCGGCCCAGCCAGCAGTTCGGCCAGTAGCACTGCAGTACAGGGCACCAACACCAGTACAACAACAGCAGGTTCAAAGGCCTTTGCCTCCACAGGCTCAGGCATTCCAGCAGAGGCCATAGCAGTATGCGCAGGCCCAGGCATAGACGAGACCAAGAGGTCAGCAGCAGAGGGGACCAGCACCCATAGGGTTGGGTCAAGATATTTTAGAGGATCTGCAGGAGATGAGTATTGAGGTAGTATTACATGGTTATATCGATTTTATGGTGAGTCTATAGTTTCAGTCTTCTATAGTTAAGAGGATCTAAGCAGAGCAGAGCAGACTGGTGATGTCAGACTTCAGAAGCTCAGAGCAGAGTGTGAGTTAGGACACAGACCAGAGTTGAGTATTCATGAGGATAGGACTCTCAGGTTTGGGATTCGACTTTGTATGCCGAGAGGAGATATCCATAATGAGATTATGTCAGAGGCCCATAGTTCTCAGTACTCAGTACATCCAGGAGGGACGAAGATGTATCAAAATATTCGTCAGCACTTCTGGTAAAATAGTATGAAGAGCGAGATTACTCAGTTTGTTTCTCAGTTTTTAGTCTGTTAGCAAGTCAAGACTGAGCATCAGAGACCGAACGGACTACTTCAGTCTTTACCTATTTCGGAGTGGAAGTGAGACCATATGGACTTTGTGACCCGTCTTCCTAGACCCTCGTCTGACAGAGATGATATATGGGTTATAGTGGATTGACTCACGAAGGTTACTCGCTTTCTTCCTTTCAGAGTGGGCCAGTCTATAGAGCAGTTAGCTGAGATGTATATGAGATTGATAGTCATATTGCATGGTATACCAGTTAGTATAGTCTTTAATATAGATTTACGGTTCATGTCTCATTTCTGTCAGAGCCTACAGAAGAGTCTGGGTACTAGGTTGAATTTCAGTTCAGCCTACCATCCACAGACAGATAGACAGTCGAAGCGTACTATTTAGACCTTGGAGGATATGCTTCGAGCTTGTATACTTGACTTCGGTGGATCTTGGGAGGATCACTTGCATTTAGTTGAGTTCTCCTATAATAATAGCTTCCAAGCGAGCATTCAGATGGCACCCTTCAAGGCTTTGTATGTTAGGAGATGCAGATCACCGTTAGCTTGGGATGACATTGGCGAGAGGCAGATGCTTGGTCCAGAGATGGATTCTTAGTCAATTGGAGTGATCAGACAGATTATAGAGCATCTCAGAGTGGCTCAGGATCGCCAGCGTCATTGGGCAGATCGGCACCTTCGTCATCTTGAGTTCTCTGTCAGCGACCATGTATTTTTGAGGATTTTGTCTACCCGTGGAGTTATCAGACTTGGAGTACGGGAAAGCTTAGTCCCAGATATATAGGTTCGTTCAATATTCTCGAACGAGTTGGAGACGTATCTTATTATCTAGCTCTTCCACCATCTCTTCATGAGATACATGACGTCTTTCACGTATCTCAGTTGCACCGGTATATTCCTGACCCGAGCCATATCCTAGATCATTTTCAGTTTGTCATTGGTACCGACCTATCATATGAGGAGAGGCCCGTGTCTATTTTTGACCAAAGGGAGAAGGTTCTCAAGAACCGATTATCAGATTAGTTTGTGTTGCTTGGGTGCATCACTCACTAGACGAGTCGATGTGGGAGCGGGAGGATGATATGGGTACTTGTTATCCATTTCTCTTTGACTTGGGAGGTATACTTATTCGTATACACGTGTCCTATCTTAGCTTATGCATGTGATTGATTGATAGCTTATCTGTTATGTCTGTTATTGTTTCTTTCTGATTTCTTGTTCTTGCCTAGGAAATTTTATGATCACATGAGTTTCCTGCTTATTTTCTGTTTTGAGCTGGCTTTCTTGGATTTTCTTGTTAGTGATTTTTGGATCCTTATGAAAATTTTGAGGACAAAATTTTGTTAAGGAGGGAAGATTTGTGAGACTCGTCTCACAATATTCATATTTTATGCGAATATGTATTTTGTTCTAGTGATTGCATTTTATTGGATCTCAAGGAAGCTCAGAAATTCTCAAAATTAAAACTTTACTACTTGACCGGTATATCAATGGTATACTACAGTATACCAAAGTATACTACCCGACAGATATTTGTTTCACTTTTCGAGATATTTTTGAGATAATTTTGAGATATGTCTATATAAATAGTACTTAATTCATTTCATTTCTTTCTTTCTCTTTCTCTTTCCCATTCTCTTTCTCTTTCTCTCTCCTCTCTTCTTCATTTCTCTCTCAAGCTTATAAGTATGGTCTTGAGACCTGGAGTGTGGTTTCTGAACCCTTCGTGGTGGTGGACTAGAAGGTTTAGGCTGGGAGCTCGTGTTAGGCAAGTACTTATTGCCAATTTTGTGAACTTCTTTTACTTTCTATCATTTTAGTTTCCTGGATCTTTGGTTATTGCTATTTAACTTAGACTTGCTTTACTATTATTATTCATATTGTGATTTCTATCCTAGTGACCGTTTCAGTTTTGATTTCTGGTAGAATCTTGTCCCATCACTTTTTGATAACTCGGTAACGGAAATGGTACCGGAGTTGTGACCATGAGATTTAGTCCATATGGTGATATGAGACTTACCCTAGACTTGAATTCTTCTTAGACTTGGTCTGGTAATTTTGGGGTTTAATTTGGGTCTCAAAAATTAGACTTGACTTAACCATATTTATTCTTAAAAACTGGCATATTGATGGTACACTATAGTATACCGACGGTATACCGATTTAGACCGACTTAATTTCTAGAATTTTTCTGTAAGCCCTATAGGCATATCGACGGTGTACTAAAATATACCGATGGTATACTGATCCTGCCGACATTGGTTGACCGACTTCAGGATATTTGTCTTAGACGGCATACCGACGACATACTGGGATGGGCCGACGGTATACCGATTTGTGGAACTTTATTTTCCAGTAACTTTTTGCCTACTTAGAACGACATAGCGATAGTATACTAAAGTATATCGATGGTAAACCAATTTATTGGAATCCATAACTTGTTGTATTTTTCCTACCTCTGGACCGGTATATCGACGGTGTACTGGACTGTACCGACGGTATACCGATCGGGCACTTTCTTTAGAAATTCTTGGTTTTTGTGATTTTTGTTTTGATACTTCTGGCTTTTGCTTGGACATGCAATGAGCTGACCAGATTTGGACATGAACTTACATTGCTTCAATGACTTAACTTGACTTGGCTTTCTCGATTTCATCCGGCTTTGTTCGGCTACACGTGATGACATGATTGAATAAATTTGACTTGGCATGACTTTACATGGCTTCATCCGATATGGCTTGACTTGGTATTACTTGGTTTCATCTGGTTGGATATGGATTCATACGGTTGTACATGGCTTTACTTGGTTTAACATGGCTTTACCTGGCTTTACCTGGATTGATATGGCATCACTTGGCTTTACCTGGTTTTACTTGGTTTCACGTGGCTTGGTTGTTGCCGTGGTTTACATGAGCTCGTATGTGCAAGGTATATTAAACCTGTTTATATTATTATTAGAACTTATTTTGTTGTATCATGTCTAGGATGGATTATGTTGAATGCCATACCCGGATTCATATAAGAAACTGCTAGGGGTTAATAACTAGATATTCACTAAGTACATGGCTAGGGATTTTCCTAGATTGCATGCAGTCCCGGTTATTCATACAGTTATCTTGTGGAGTATCTAGTAGTTTATATTATGGAGTATCTTGAGGAGTATCCAGTGTTAGTTTATGCGTATGGATATCCCGGACGGACTATAGGGGCATGCAATCAGAAGGAACTCTAGCATCGCATTGCATTGCATTATAATTATTAGTAATTAGGATTATGACAAACCTAGTTAGTTAAAGTATCAAGCCTTACTTAAATCATTTTTCGTGATTTATGGATAATGGTTAGGCTAGGCTTTACATAATCACACTTTTATTTTTTGTACTTGTTACTCTATTGATTATCAGTTCATGATATGTCTCATTACAGTTTTATAGTATTTACATTCAGTCTTTAGTTTTCAGTATTTGTATTGCTTGTGTTGTTGGTTTAAGTTCCTAGATTAGCTTCATTTGTGGTACTTACTATTTGGGGGTCTGACCCCCACTGGTTTTGCATGGCCAGTGTAACACCCCGTTCCGTTCTAGCGGACTGCCGACTCAAACGGCAAAAGTGCAACTGTCCCGACCCGCTTTGCCTCAAAGGAGAAGCAAAGGATATCCAGACTTGTCCCTACAGGAATTCGGCTTAGGCTTTCAGAGGCTCGCTTGACTTATCGCTCTACCGAGGCGAATCATCGCTAAGGTGGGTGGCTATGGTGAACTTGTCTTTGCTTAGCCAGCACACATAAAATATGGAATATATATGCTAGTCGCTAGGTGAATCACCCCCTGCATGCTAATGAATCCAACGCACCTAGCTAAGGGAATAATCCCAACTTGTATTGCCTGCTAGGACCTGGAATTGAAATACTGCTTAATTCAGACCCTATACATGCTAAGTCCCCTAACGATCTAACTCTCGGCTTACCTTCGGGTCCGAGCAACGTGCCTGCTTACGTTCCTTAGAAACGCATGCTTGTCTGCTTGTTTGTTGCCTTGCCTTCATCCAAACCCCGGGAGACTACTACGTAGTCGTTCCGTGCCTGAATAAACCTGCAAGTATCCGGGACCGCTAGGTCACCAAGGCAATCTCCGCCCTAGGAGAATTGCATCAAGGCAAAAGACATTCACTGAACGAAATAAATCTTGTAATACTGCTTGTCTTGTACTCACGTAGCCTTCGGGCGAATGATTGTTCACGTAGCCTCCGGGCGGATATTCACGTAGCCTCCGGGCGGATCACGTAGCCTTCGGGCGAATGATTGTTCACATAGCCTCCGGGCGGATATTCACGTAGCCTCCGGGCGGATCACGTAGCCTTCGGGCGAATGAATGCTATTGTTTGGATCACGGACAACTTGTGCACAAGGTATAGTTCCTGCGGGCGGCTGCTGGGGCACTGGCACCGTCCGGCTCCGGACGGAACTCACGGCTAGTCTCACGTACTTGGATAGGATGGTATGCGGCGCCTCACGTTCTTGCACGTAGCAAACCATCTTCGTCACAGACTAGAGTCCATTATGGCTATCGAGTCAGTGATCATCATGTATATTTGAACCTGTTGCATGCTTGCTTGTAAATGAAAGATAAACAAATCATCCTTGCTTAGCGGCTATCCGCGTGCGAGATACTGTATCGCATAAACCAAATTAACTGAATACCTGAACGATCATGTTAAAACGACCCTCGTGTTTGCATATGCTATGCCCCTGAATGTTTATACTTGCCCATGCTCGAATTAACAATGTTTGCCTTGGACAGGGAAGGTGAAATGGTAAGTTGGTAAGTCTCGCCATGTTTCCTCAAACATCGCACGGCGCACTGCACGACACGTTAGGCTATTCAAAATTTGCATAAAACTGATCCTAAGGCAACTAGAAAGACAACGTAATAGTTGGTGCACGGAACCTGTATTACGTGTTTGGATTTGTCGAGCGGGCGAGTAGCTTCCCCACCAGTGCATTCAATGTACTGATAATCCACCAGTTTGTGTGCAGGGTGCGGGAGAACTTCGTTCGGTGCGGATGCCTCCAACGTGCGTGCTAAGGCGTGGACATCACTCCGAAGCAACGGTGCGTCCGGAACAGAAGCACATATACAAGACATAATGTTTCGAACTCGCCTGCGTGAACATCGCCTGTAACACATGTTTATATTAACAAAGAGTTGCTTTGCTTCAAACTTGTGTTTCAATGCTTCCGCTATATTGTCAACTCAGTGAACCTGTTACCGATCGCCTATGCGTTCATGACTCCGCTGCACTCGGACAATCTGTGCGACTCTGTGGCTTAGAACTCTTACCGCCAGCCAACGAACCACGGCCTTGCACGGGCATGGATCACGCTCGTGCGGCATCACGCCCGGATGGGTCTAAGCGATCGTCCCGCGGGAGCGCTGGCGAGGGTGATTCCCGCCTAGCGGGGACGGCCGATTAGCCTGCAGGAGATCGGGGCATGACATAGTGGTATCAGAGCCTGGCTTTTACGCCTTTGGACCTAGATTCGATATCTCTGTTTCGAAAGCTCGTTCGTGGGTTATGTGCACGCTCTCTCTCAATGCCTCGATGGGATATTCCAACAATAAGTCTAATACTTTCAAAATGCGTTTTGATTGATATGCTTGCTTGTATGTTGTTGTGCTGCGAGTGGCCTTTGTGCCAACCTGTGCGAACCCTTGAGAGTATCGCTAGTAGCTTGTCCGATTTCACTAACTCTAAGTTTGGTTGAATGCATCTATTCGAGGGACGCCTTGAACTAGTGCACCATCCAAGACTTAAGAAAAGGTGAAACTCGAGTGCTAAGACTTCGCTATCACTAAGATGGTTGCCGTTCTCACGCTAGAAATGCATTTCGAAAGTGCGCACGATCCAGTCTAAGCGATATGTTGATTTCGATGCTTGTGCAAGTGAATATCCAAATGAACAAGTACAACGACTTGTGTAGGTTTGCCTTAGCCTTGTATCGTTAAATCAAAATTGATTGAAACGTACTGCTTGTCCTTAGTAAGTCTCGAGGACGAGACTTTTTCTAAGTTGGGTAGGATGTAACACCCCATTCCGTTCTAGCAGACTGCCGACTCAAACGGCAAAAGTGCAACTGTCCCGACCCGCTTTGCCTCAAAGGAGAAGCAAAGGATATCCAGACTTGTCCCTACAGGAATTCGGCTTAGGCTTTCAGAGGCTCGCTTGACGTATCGCTCTACAGAGGCGAATCATCGCTAAGGTGGGTGGCTACGGTGAACTTGTCTTTGCTTAGCCAGCACACATAAAATGTGGAATATACATGCTAGTCGCTAGGTGAATCACCCCCTGCATGCTAATGAATCCAACGCACCTTCCTAAGGGAATAATCCCAACTTGTATTGCCTGCTAGGACCTGGAATTGAAATACTGCTTAATTCAGACCCTATACATGCTAAGTCCCCTAACGATCTAACTCTCGGCTTACCTTCGGGTCCGAGCAACGTGCCTGCTTACGTTCCTTAGAAACGCATGCTTGTCTGCTTGTTTGTTGCCTTTCCTTCATCCAAACCCCGGGAGACTACTACGTAGTCGTTCCGTGCCTGAATAAACCTGCAAGTATCCGGGACCGCTAGGTCACCAAGGCAATCTCCGCCCTAGGAGAATTGCATCAAGGCAAAAGACATTCATTGAACGAAATAAATCTTGTAATACTGCTTGTCTTGTACTCACGTAGCCTTCGGGCGAATGATTGTTCACGTAGCCTCCGGGCGGATATTCACGTAGCCTCCGGGCGGATCACGTAGCCTTCGGGCGAATGATTGTTCACGTAGCCTCTGGGCGGATATTCACGTAGCCTCCGGGCGGATCACGTAGCCTTCGGGGGAATGAATGCTATTGTTTGGATCACGGACAACTTGTGCACAAGGTATAGTTCGTGCGGGCGGCTGCTGGGGCACTGGCACCGTCCGGCTCCAGACGGAACTCACGGCTAGTCTCACGTACTTGGACAGGATGGTATGCGGCACCTCACGTTCTTGCACGTAGCAAACCATCTTCGTCACAGACTAGAGTCCATTATGGATATCGAGTCAGTGATCATCATGTATATTTGAACCTGTTGCATACTTGCTTATAAATGAAAGATAAACAAATCATCCTTGCTTAGCAGCTATCCGCGTGCGAGATACTGTATCGCATGAACCAAATTAACTGAACACCTGAACGATCATGTTAAAACGACCCTCGTGTTTGCATATGTTATGCCCCTGAATGTTTATACTTGCCCATGCTCGAATTAACAATGTTTGCCTTGGACAGGGAAGGTGAAATGGTAAGTTGGTAAGTCTCGCCGTGTTTCCTCAAACATCGCACGGCGCACTGCCCGACACGTTATGCTATTCAAAATTTGCATAAAACTGATCCTAAGGCAACTAGAAAGACAACGTAATAGTTGGTGCACGGAACCTGTATTACGTGTTTGGATTTGTCGAGCGGGCGAGTAGCTTCCCCACCAGTGCATTCAATGTACTGATAATCCACCAGTTTGTGTGCAGGGTGCGGGAGAACCTCGTTCGGTGCGGATGCCTCCAACGTGCGTGCTAAGGCGTGGACATCACTCCGAAGCAACGGTGCGTCCGGAACAGAAGCACATATACAAGACATAATGTTGTGAACTCGCCTGCGTGAACATCGCCTGTAACACATGTTTATATTAACAAAGAGTTGCTTTGCTTCAAACTTGTGTTTCAATGCTTCCGCTATATTGTCAACTCAGTGAACCTGTTACCGATCGCCTATGCGTTCATGACTCCGCTGCACTCGGACAATCTGTGCGACTCTGTGGCTTAGAACTCTTACCGCCAGCCAACGAACCACGGCCTTGCACGGGCGTGGATCACGCTCGTGCGGCATCACGCCCGGATGGGTCTAAGCGATCGTCCTGCGGGAGCGCTGGCGAGGGTGATTCCCGCCTAGCGGGGACGGCCGATTAGCCTGCGGAAGATCGGGGCGTGACAGCCAGATCCAGTAGAATAACCGGAGGATCTTTCGTACTTTTCTGAGGATGGTGGCCACTAGGAGCACCAGACCGCTTGAGTAGATTTTTTTACTTTTCCACTCTGGTGTACATTCTACTTTTGGTGGTATTTAGCCACCGAGCATGTGTTTAGCTCATATTTTGGTTTGATCAGTTAGCCTATGGGCATTAGCATGATTGACATATCCTAAGGTTGATCATGTATGACTCAGATTATGGCTAGTTTATTCATTTTGTGTTCACTAGCATCCTGATCATCTGTATATTATAGTTTGGGACGTTTTACTATTATATTTTAGCTGATCTTATATCTTTTTATTATTTCTGTTGTTCTTATGATTGAGACACTAGGGTTCGTTGGACCTAAGATTGAGTGATGGTTTATAGTAGTGACCCCTCATGTCTTACAGTTTCACCATTTATGCAGAGTACCGGAGTGCTCTAAGTAAACGTAGCTGGCCTTGTCAGCCCCGCCCATTAGTAATCTAGTTCTAGGGCATGACAACTACCCAAGAGGTAAAATTCAAAACTATGGGGCCTATCTACATTATACTTAGTCCTAGTCAATCCTATAGATCAATCGTAATTATGAATGAGGACTTATCTCCTAAAATATTATCACTTAGTTGCAGGCTCGTAGTAGTATGACTAACTTAAGTAATTATAGAAGCATGAAAAATCATGCAGGCTGCATAAAAGTCAAGCCCCCCATCAAAAATGAAACCACGCTATAGAGAATAACTATGCGGCCTAAACAACCAAGTCGCAGAGAAGCCACATGTGGCCTGATCAAACCAAAGATCTAGAAGCCATATAGTATACTCGATGTGGCCTAAACAACCACAGAGCAGGGAGATCGCATAAAGCCCCCTGACACAACATTCGATGACTGTGAGACTTTGATACATCACTGGTCACACTGAGACGCTTCAAGATTCGTAAAGACAATGGCTCAGGAAAAGACAAAAGGTTACATCAACTCATTGATAGCCTCGGCAGACGTGCCATGCCATGTGCCCATTCATACACGACTATATGCCTATGCGGCCTCGTCATTATGCGGCCAGAGTGTCCATCCGACCAAGGCCAGATGAGAGCTTGAATGCGGCTATATACCACGCGACCTCGTCATCATGTGGCCAGAGTGTCCATCCAACCAAGGCCATATGAGAGCTTGCATGCGGCTATATACCTATACGGCCCCGCCATTATGCGGCCAGAGTATCCATCCGACAAAGGCCAAACGAGAGCACGTATGCGGCCATGATGATATGCGGCCAAGATGTTATGCGGCTCTCGACTTGTAGGATCCTTTTTTTACAACCGAAGATGACTTCTCGCACAATCAGTGCTGACTACGTGTCCAGCTGACCAAGTCACGCACGCAACAATCCCGAGTTATCTTTAATAACATATTATGACCAAGACCACGTGGCAGCCAGTCCGTGGCATACGATTGCAGTTACAACCATATTCTATTGAAGAAGCCCCCATGTGGCCACCAAATAGAGGCATACGCGGCAATTATAGCCTATCAGCCTGACGGCTATAAATAGTAGGTTAGCACACCCATAGAAAGCGAAAAATGGGTAAAGGAGAGAGAACAGAAAAGTGCTTCCTTGCTCTCGTATTAGACCATCAATAGAGTAAAAGAGTCACTGTAGCACTCGATCTCCACCGTCATACCCCAGAATCAAAAATTATACTTAGATTGTCTTTCTAGGACCTCTTTCTACTTTCTTTAGTTTGTTGTTAAAAAATTCCCGATTTAATGGCGAATAAGGTGGCGACTCTGTTGAGGACATCCTTCTCCTCTGATGAGAATGTGGTGATGAAGTCTGATGTGGCCAAGCTGGGTTCAACTCAGAGAATGCTGGTAGTATGCTTCGACCAACAAGCATTCAAAAAGATGCTCTCTGAGGGCGACGCTTCTCCAAGGCTGGCAAAGCCTAAGAAGCCCCACAGGATGTGGGTTACAAAGGCCAATGTTCCTCACCCAACTGCGGAGAATGCGCTCCCCTTCACTCTCTCTACCGCAGGGACCATATATTATGCGTCCAATGCTTATGCGGCAGCCTAAGCAGCCCCTTCCAACACGAAGGGTGCTCAGCACCTGAAGACCCGCAAGACATAGGTTGCAAAGTCCGATGTGCCTCACCCAACTGTGGAGCATGCTCGCCCTGTCTCTCCCTCTCTCGACTGCAGGGACCATACATCATGCATCCAACTTTTATGCGACAATATACTCGGACAAGGAATACGCTCAACGCCCAAATTCTGGCAAAGGAAAACACTACGATGCCAGAAGTTTGGGTGTTGAGGCATGTTCCATGATGCCAAAGCAGAAGTCGTATAAGTCGGTAGCTGCAGGCAAAAGTCCATATGCGGCACTGATCGTTGGTCGCAAAAAATATCCACATGCGGCCAGGACAGCCACAAAAGTTTCGTCTTCGACCGAATTTCACACAATTATGACTCCATACGTCTTGCTAAAAAAGGTAAAGATGTGAACATGGACTCTTCCTACTACGCACCAACACGTGCTAGGACGAAGAAGTCTAGGGCAATACGAGCTCGCCAAGCTCAAGCAATTTCTCATCCATCTTACCGTCAATAGGAATCATTGACAGTTGTACGTGCCTTGGACAAAAATCTATACAAGACCGACCCACGTATCCAGCCCACAGCGGCATGTAGACTGGGTCAATCACAAAAGACTTTCGCTGACGACTTGAAAAAAGTCCTTGTATGAAACCCAGGTCAGGGAGCAAAAATAACACCTACACACCCATGTACTCATAACAAGGGTATAAAGGTAAATCAACCCTCGCGTGATTTATGCAGCGTGATCAATCACAAGCGCAAAGCGAGAAAAGCAACCACGGCATGTGAAATAGCCCCTTCGGGGCATCACTATGCCAGTGTCATGACCCGCACCCGATGTAGGGATGCAAGTCGGAAACAATGTCCAGCTTACGTCGTAGAATCGGTGGTAGAACGCTGTCTGGATAATCTATCTAGCAATATAAAGAACCACCAACAATAACAATATACTCAATCACAGATCTAAGATGGAAACGAGCACGAAAGATAAAGAATAGAAATAGTCACATACAACTCATGAGTCTAAAATAATACATCAATGAGTCTGAAAAAATGTTATCAAATAGCTGGAGACAAATCCAGTACAAGAAATACTAAGAAGGTACAAGTCTGGGGTCATCTGTCTCAGTCGGGATAAGTCCCTCCTGAGCCAGGGTCTCTAACTCTAAGCCCATATTGTCCTGGGGTCCATAATGTGTAGGGTACCACTCCTCAATGTCATCTGGGAAAAATATATCTAGTCAGGACAAGAGCAGAGTATATCTCTAACAGGAATTCTAATCAATGATAAAAACTATATAACAGTAAATAGATATGAATATATAAGATGCACAATAGATACGAGAGATATACAATAAGAAAATTCTGGAATGAATACAATAATAAACAATATGACAATGAACAAGAATACTAATGACTAAGTGTGTGAGTACTAGCTTTAATATGCGATCAACTTGGGAACATGATAAAATAAATATGGCCTGACTAATCATACGTGCGGTGTATGATTAACACTATTCAATGAACAATACTTGATACAATTAGGGTATGATCACATATCTACACTAAGGTACTCCCCCCCCTCGACTGGTATAATAGATCCAATCATGGTACGTTATGGCACCAGATTCCCCAAGAAGATAGTTAGTCTTCCCGAGAATCAGTGTCTGTACATGTATAAGATAATCAATGAAAGAAGGCTTGCACAAGATACACCATATACCATGGAATAACATCTCATAACGAGATCCGGATATACCAATCCGTGTAACCATCATGTCAAGAAGACATGGATATCTACACTAGATACAATAAACATAGAGGATATCATAAATAAGAAACTATCAGAGAATGTACTCGCCTGAAGTCCAATAAATAGTCTCACCGATGTCTGACACGGTGCCTCGAAGACCTAGATATGGAATATAATATCAATACAAGGTTCCGGAAAGAAAATAAGTTAAACTAGTCAACTTCTAGGGCAACAAGTCAATTCTAAGTCAAAAGTCAAACTCGATCAACTCTAAGTCAATTTTGGTCAACTATAGTCAAACTATGGTCAACTATGGTCAAACTACCTATTTCTAGGTTGCATAAGTCTAATACAAGAATATTGGGTTCAAATACTAAAGTCTATATCATAAAAACTATATCTTAGCATACTAGGATACCGTATCTCTGGATACGTAAATCAATAGGTAAATCATTACATATAAATATCAATAATTATTAATTATAAAAATCCTAATTACAAATATTAAATAGATGCCTTGGTTTTGAACCAACTTGGTATCACAACGCTAAACCATAAACTTGCTACCCACACCCAATATCTTGGGTACCCCCAAATACCTTGATACATACCTTGGTATCTCAAGGTAATATCCAATACCTTACTTATGCTAACTACCCATTAAAATAATATATGCTACAACTAATTATTATACATATAGTATACTAAAATATAATTAACAATTAGGAAAGTATCCACATATATATTTAATACCATATATATATATATATATATATATATATATATATATATATATAGACTATAGCTATATATATAATGATAACCGCAGAAGCGTCGCTAAAGGGTTGCTGCCGCCTTCGTGATTTCTGTTGCTGCTGGCGGGAACTGCTGCTACGGTGATGGATGCCTGTTGTTGTCGCCAAAGCACCCGTTGTTGTGTCGTTGTTGCTGTTGCAGCCGTCGATACTGCTACTGCTGTTACTATTGCTGCTGCGGCTGCAGCTATAAACTGTCGCTATTGCCCCTTATTTTCCTCTTATATATATATATATAACATAATATATATATATAATATATAACACCTAATATAAATAGATACTAATATATATATAACTACAATATATATAACTATGACTATATAAAATACATACATACACCTCTACAACATATATATGTACATAATAACTATTATGACATAACATACATATATATATAGTAACATATATACGTACAAGTATATATATAAACACATACACAATATAAATACATATAACATATAAGTATATATATATATATATATATATATATATATATATATATACACCACATTATACATATATACATATTTATAATTACACCTTACCAAGACCAAGAACACAAGAAAAATAGATCTAAAATTAAATTGCACAAACACATGGAGAGTATCACACCGTATCCCACTAGATCTAGGATACGCTTGCGACACGAGTTCACCACATATCCAAACGTATCCCGAAGGACACGAGCAAGTCTAAAATATTATTTATAAAAAATATGAAGAGTCAAACACAAATCTATGTGTCCGTGTCAAAATGTGACATGCTCAAAGTCCCGTGTCAGAGGAAAAACCCACAAATCAACACATATCACCAAATTGTTGGGATACGACCTACACGTACCCAATTGTAGACACGACACTAGCCCCAAACACACAAGCACATGTCAAATTGATCTATAGGACCAATTGACATACACAACAAATGTCAATCTCAGAATTCCCCCAAAATTGACACAAAAAGTATCATAACTTTCTCAATATGTCTCTTATGAACACAAAACCAATTCTATGGGTAGCCTATGCATATGGGTTGATTTCTCATGGTTAAATTTCAGATTTAGAACCTAAATTAAGGGGAAAAACTGAATTGTACCTATTGAGAGATTGATTCCCAATACAACCTCCAAATATGATAAAATTGGCCTCCAACTTGTAGATCCTTGGTCCTCTTTCTAGATCCTTGTGTCCTCCTTCTAGATCCTTGCTCTACTAGTCTCCAATGATGATTTGGGAAGGAATTGAGATGAAATTTGGTAGGGAAAAGAAGTGGTAATGAAGGAATTTGGTTAAAAAAAAATTCTAGATCTAGTTTTCAAATGAAAAGGGGAGAGAGAAATAAATTTCCCCTCTTTAATAGGCCGGCCCCCTTTCCCCTTCCTCAAGCTACTATGTAATGTCTATTATACCTCTTGGGGCCTCTCATGAAGAAATAATTAAGGAGGGAAGCTTCTAGTCAAATAGTTTAATTTATTTTAATCATCCTCCTAATCAATGGGCTTTCTAAATGGGCTCAAATCTATAAATTAATACATGTTGGTCCATGAGACTAAACTAAACTAGTTAGGTCCACTAACACAAGTCCAAAATAAATAACTAACATCTAACAATAATTAAATAATACAACAAATAATTATTTATCATGCACAATATTTAATTAAATATAAAATTACTAAAGTACTCTTTCCTAAAAAATGTGGTAGTGACAAGTCTACCCTCCTTAAAATAATTTCGTTCTCGAAATTCAAAGACAAAAACTACCCCCAAAAAATAACATAACATAACAAAAGAGCATAACTAAAGAACAGAACTAACTATGAAAGAACATACCTCAAGGCACAAACAAATATAGATAACGCTCTCGTATTTTATCCTCTCTCTCCCAGGTAGACTCCCCCGGAGAGTGATGCCTCCATGCGACGTGCACCAAAGGAATAGTCTAGTTCCTCAGCACCTTCTCTCTCTGATCCAGAATCTCAACTGCTGCTCTGGATAGCTAAGAGTAGGGCCCACTCCCTCCAATATAGGTGGCAAGTCCAGTCTATAAGCAACTGCACCGACCCTCTCTAGAATAGTGAAAGGTTCGATGAATCGCAGACTAAGCTTTCTACCTCCACCGAAGCGAATCATGACTCGTGTCGGAGAAATCCTCAAAAATACCAAACCATCCACCTAGAACAAAATACCACCTTAAGAACTTAATCTATAACAAACAACCAATAACAAGCACAAAACAAAATCTAAACTATACCTCGAACTCCAAAGGTCTCCGGTGGCTATCGGCCCAATGCCGCTATCAGTCCTGCGCCACACGAAGTCTGTCTCTGATCAACTGAACCTTCTCCGTTGCATCTACATCCATCTTTGGCCCAAGCAAAAATTTCTCTCCAATATCATCCCATGACAAGGGAGTACGACACCTCTGACCGTACAGCGCTTCAAAAGGTGACATCTCTATACTAGCCTGGTAGCTGTTGTTGTAAGCAAACTCTATCAAATGGAGATGGTCCTCCCAAGAACCCCCGAAATTTAGTACACAAGTGCGCAACATATCCTCGAGAGTCTGAATAGTCCTCTCTGACTGCCCATCTGTCTGGGAAGATATGCAGTACTGAACTTGAGCTGAGTGCCCAAACTCTCCTACAAACTCCTCCAAAAATATGAAGTGAAACGACTATCCCGATCCGAGACTATGCTGACAGTAACTCCATGTATCCTAACGATCTGCCTCACATACATCTCGACCAGCTTCTCGGTAGAGAAATCCACCTTGAAAGGCAAAAAGTGGGCCGACTTAGTCAACCCATCAATGATGACCCAAATTGCGTCTTTCCCTCCTGGAGATCATAGAAGTCCGGACACAAAATCTATAGTAATGTGCTTTCACTTCCACTCTGGAATGGGTAATGGCTGAAGTAAACCTCCTGGCCTCTGCCTCTCGGCTTTCACCTGCTGGCACACTAAGCATCTGGATTCAAACTGTGCCACTTCCCTCTTCATGCCATACCACTACACACTCTCTCGCATATCCTGATACATCTTGTTGGCACCTGAATACATGAAATACTGAGAGCGATGCGCTTCCTGCAATACCTTCTCAAACAGCTCCCAACTCGGCACACACAATCTAACTCCATGCCTCAATGATCCATCCTCAACAATGGTGAAATCATCCTCCAATCCTGCTCTCACCTGAGCTCTGATGCTCCTCAGAGATACATCCTCATACTGTTCTGCCTTGATCCTATCTATCAAATATGAATGTATCTGCAATCCCCACATCTGTATAGCACAACCAGGAACTATCACCTCAATGCCCAAGCTCTCCAAGTCCTCCAATAAATATCGATCCTGCGTCAAGAACATAGCTACCGGATACCTACTCAAAGCATCGGCAACTACATTAGCTTTCCCAAGATGTACTGTAAAGATATATCAAAATCCTTCATCAGTTCCAACCACCGACGCTGTCTTATGTTCAACTCCTTCTGCGTGAAAACGTACTTCAAGCTCTTGTGGTCTGTGAAGATCTCCACACGCTCTCCGTACAAATAATATTTCCACAACTTCAGGGCGAAGATGACTGCTGCCAACTCCAAATCATGGGTAAAATAGTTCTTCTCATGATGACGTAATTGCCTGGATGCATAGACAATCACTTTTCCATTCTGCTGAAGAACACATCCCAAACCTTTCTCCGATGCATCACTATAAATAGTGAAACCTCCAGACCCTGATGGCAACGTCAAAATATAAGCAGACGTCAACCTCTTCTTAAACTCCTCAAAAGCAACCTGGCAATCCTCCGTCCAAACCAACTCTATATCCTTCCTGGTGAGTTTGGTCATCGTCTCGGCAATCCTCAAAATATCCTGCACAAACTTTCTGTAGTAGCCTGCCAATCCCAAGAAACTCCTGATTTCTGCTACCGAACTTGGGGTCTTTTAAAATTCCACTGCTATGATCTTCTTCGGATCCACTGAAATACCATCACCAGTCACAACTTGCCCCAAGAACTCTATCTTGTCCAAGAAAAACTTACACTTGGACAACTTTCCATACAGCTTCTCCTTCCTCAGCACATCCAACACAATCCTTAAATGCTCCTCGTGCTCCTCCGGTGTCTTCGAGTATATGAGTATATCGTCGATGAACACCACCACGAACTTGTCAAGGTACTGATGGAACACCTTGTTCATCAAGTTCATAAATACCGTCGGTGCATTAGTCAAACCAAACGGCATCACCATAAACTCATACTGACCATACAAAGTTCTAAAAGCAGTCTTCGGTATGTCCACCGGCTTCACCTTCACCTGATGGTAGCCTGATCTCAAATATATCTTAGATAATACCTTGGTACCACTCAACTGATCGAACAGATCATCAATCCGTGACAAAGGGTACTTATTCTTGATAGTGAGATTATTCAATGCCCTGTAATCAATGCACATGCGCACCGATCCATCCTTCTTCGGTACAAACAATATCGGAGCTCCCCAGGGTGAAAAACTCGATCTGATAAACCCCTTATCATGCAATTCGTCCACCTGCTTCTTTAGCTCGATCAGTTCGCTGTTGTTTACTCTATAGACATGTTGCAAAATTGGTTCTGCACCTGGCACCAAGTTTATAGATAATTCAACATCTCGATCTGGCGGCAATCCTGGCAATTCCTCAGGAAACATATCCAAGAACTCTACTATCAATGGATACGGTAACTCCTTGTCTTCCACCATAGCTCCACAAATAATGCCTTCTCCCTGATCCGTAGCTCCTCTAGCAAACTCGAACTCTGGCTCTCCTGGCGGACTAAATAAAACTCTACCTCCTCTATAATCTATGCTAGCATGGTGCCTACTCAACCAATCCATCCCGAGTATAATATCGTAACTCGGAAGTGACATTACAAGTAGACACGCACTCAACTCTGGCATCCTAGAGTAACTCTTCGATCTTTGCAAATATCATTAACCAGGATAATGCCTCCCCCGGTCATGATCTTGCAAGTCCTAAGCAAATACTCAGCTACAAAACCATGCTTCAGAGCAAAAAAAATAGATACAAAACTATGGGAAATACCACTATCAAACAAAGCTAAAGCTAGAATGGAATCAATATGGCACATGATATAAGACACTCAAGGAAGGGACAGTTTAAGAGATCAAGTATCAATATCAAAGGAGAATAGTTGAATCAATAGAATTTTTTCTAGATGTGATTGAGTATTCTCAGCCTATAGCCTATATCCTTTATCCTGACACAGGCTCGTAATAGTACTCAATTCAGAGCACCACAATGAATCACACTAATTACGACCTCGAATAGACCTGCATGGGCCACCACTAAAAATGTGTCACGACCTGCACCCGATGTAGGGATGCAAGTCGAAAATAACGCCCAGCCTACGCCGCAGAATCGGTAGTAGAACGTTGTCTGGATAATCTATCTAGGAATATAAAGAACCACCAACAATAACAATATACTCAATCACAGATCTAAGATGGAAACGAGCACGAAAGATAAAGAATAGAAATAGTCACATATAACTCATGAGTCTAAAATAATACATCAATGAGTCTGAAAGAATGCTATCAAACAGCTGGAGATAAATCCAGTACAAGAAATACTAAGAAGGTACAAGTCCCGGGTTATCTGTCTTAGTCGGGACAAGTCCCTCCTGAGCTAGGGTCTCTGACTCTAAGTCCACAACATCCTGGTGTCCATAATGTGTAGGGTACCACTCCTCAGTGTCATCTGGGAAAAATATATCCAGTCAGGAAAGGAGCAGAGTACATCTCTAACAGCAGTTCTAATCAATGATAAAAACTATGTAACAGTAAATAGATGTGAATATACAAGATGCACAATAGATACGAAAGATATATAATAAGGAAATTTCGGAATGAATACAATAATGAACAATATGACAATGAACAAGAATAATAATGACTAAGTGTGTGAGTACTAGCTTTAATATGCAATCGGCTTGGGAATATTATATAATAAATATGGCCGGGCTAATCATACGTGCGGTGTATGATTAATACTATTCAATGAACAATACTTGATACAATGAGGGTATGATCACATATCTACACTAAGGCACTCCCCACCCTCGACTGGTATAATAGATCCAACCATGGTACGCAATGGCACGAGATTCTCCAAGAAGATAGCCAGTCTTCTTGAGAATCAGTGTCTGTACATGTACAAGATAATCAATGAAACAAGGCTTTCACAAGATACACCATATACCAAGGAATAATATCTCATGACGAGATTTGGATAAACGAATCCGTGTAACCATCGTGTCAAGATGACATGGATATCTACACTAGATACAATGAACATAGATGATATCATAAATGATAAACTATCAGAGAATATACTCGCCTGAAGTCCAATGAATAGTCTCACAGGTGTTTGATACGGTGCCTCGAAGACCTAGATATGGAATATAATATCAATACAAGGTTCCAAAAAGAAAATATGTTAAACTAGTCAACTTCTAGGTCAACAAGTCAATTCTAAGGCAAAAGTCAAACTCGGTCAACTCTAAGTCAATTTTGGTCAACTATTGTCAAACTTTGGTCAACTATGGTCAAATTATGGTCAACTACATATTTTTAGGTTGCATAAGTCTAATACAAGGATATTGGGTTCAAATACTAAAGTCTAAGTCATAAAAACTATATCTAAGGATACTAGGATACCGTATCTCTGGATACGTAAATCAATAGGTAAACTATTACATATAAATATCAATAATTATTAATTATAAAAATCCTAATTACAAACACTAAATAGATGCCTTGGTTTTGAACTAACTTGGTATCACAACGCTAAACCATAAACTTGCTACCCACACCCAATACCTTAGATATCCCCAAATACCTTGATACTTACCTTGGTATCTCAAGGTAATATCCAATACCTTACTTATGCTAACTACCTATTAAAATAATATATGCTACAACTAATTATTATACATATAGTATACTAAAATATAATTAACAATTAGGAAAGTATCCACATATATATATATATATATATATATATATATATATATATATATATATATATATATATATATATATATATATATATATATATATATATATAAATATATAAATAGACTATAGTTATATATATAATGATAACCGCAGAAGCGTCGCTGAAGGGCTGCTGACGTCGTCGCTATTTCTGCTGCTGCTGGCGGGAACTGCTGCTACAGCGACGGATGTCTGTTGCTGTCGCCAAAGCACCCGCTGCTGTATCGTTGTTGCTGTTGCAGCCGTCGCTACTACTGTTGCTGTTGACATTGTTGCTGCGGCTGCGGCTATAAACTATCGCTATTGCCCCATGTTTCCCTCTTATATATATATATATATATATATATATATATATATATATATATATATATATATATATATATATATATATATATAAAATACATACATACACCTCTACAACATATATATGTACATAATAACTATTATGACATAACATACGTATATATATAGTAACATATATACGTACAAGTATATATATAAACACATACACAATATAAATACATATAACATATAAGTATATATATATATATATATATATATATATATATATATATATATATATATATATATATATATATATATATATATATATATATATATATATATACTACAATATATAATTGATCTTACATATGTAGAATAATAACTACATAAATATATATATATATAATAGATACATAGATCTATGACACAATAATACATAAATATAAACACACCACAATATACATATATACAAATTTATAATTACACCTTACCAAGACCAAGAATACAAGAGAAATAGATCTAAAATTAAATTGCACAAACACATGAAGAGTATCACACCGTATCCCACTAGATCTAGGATACGCTTGCGACACGAGTCTACCACACATCCAAACATACCCCGAAGGACACGAGCAAGTCTAAAATATTATTTATGAATAATATGAAGAGTCAAACACAAATTTACGTGTCCGTGTCAAAATATGACATGCTCAAATTCCCGTGTCGGAGAAAAAACCCCAAATCAACACATATCACCAAATTATTGGGATACGACCTACACGTACCCAATTGTGGACACAACACTAGCCCCAAACACACAAGCACATGTCAAATTGATATATAGGACCAATTTACACACACAATAAATGTCAATCTTGGAATTCCCCCAGAATTGACACAAAAAGTACCATAACTTTCTCAATAGGCCTCCTATGAACACAAAACCAAATCCTATGGGTAGCCTATGCATATGGGTTGATTTCTCATGGTTAAATCTCAGATTTAGAACCTAAATTAAGGGGAAAAACTAAATTATAACTTATTAGGAGATAAATTTCCAATACAACATCCAAATATGATGAAATTGGCCTCCAACTTGTAGATCCTTGCTCCTCTTTGTAGATTCTTGCTTCCTTCTTCAAAATCCTTGCTCCACTAGTCTCTAATGGTGATTTTGAAAAGAATTGGGATAAAATTTGGTAGGGAAAATAAGTGAGAATGAAGAAATTTTGTTGAGGAAAATTCTAGATCTAGTTTTCAAATAAAAAGAGGAGAGAGAAACAAATTCCCCCCTCTTTAATAGGCCGGCCCCCTTTCCCCTTCCTCAAGCTACTATGTAATATCTATTATACCCCTTGGGGCCTCTCATAAAAAATAATTAAGGAGGGAAGCTTCTAGTCTAATGGTTTAATTAATTTTAATCATCCTCCAAATCAATGGACTTTCTAAATGGGCTCAAATCGAACAATTAATACATGTTGGCCCATGAGACTAAACTATACTAGTTAGGTCCACTAACACAAGTCCAAAATAAATAACTAACATCTAACAATAATTAAATAATACAACAAATAATTATTTATCATGCACAATATTTAATTAAATATGAAATTACTAAAATACCCTTTCCTAGAAAATATGGTAGTGACAGCCAGTATTACTATCAATTGATACTGTAATCAGATAGCAGTACCTGCAAACAAGTGGTCAACATTCCAGTGACTGCAACCAAGGTCGTCTAGCCGGAAGCAATCCGGAGAGTAGGAGGAGTCGTCCTTCGCCTCATGTTATTCGGCTTCGAAGGCCCCCTTTGCGAAGGGAGGTCGAAAGTCCAGCACCTCTAGTCTGTCACACTCGAATAGAGTATTGAAGAGGCGGGTCCAAGGAGGATAAGAAGAAGGACCTATAGAAGGTAATTTTTTAGGCATCCTCTCAAAGAAGAAGCTGCCAGCAAATGGAGGGTAGCTCTTTCTCTGGATCCCAGATGACTGCAAAAGCTGACAGTCGCAATCCCACATAACTCAACGATAATCCAGCATTCTGAGACTACTGTGATTCCCAGGGAACGGGTTCTGAGATCCCTGGAGGTAGCTACCCTCATAAAGAGTAAGCAGCCTCCTAAGCTGGAGGTAGTGTTCCATTAGAGTCTGAACGAGACACAGCACTACCAACTTTTCCTGACGACTATTTGCTATAAGAGTCTAAGGCAAAAAGTGCTACTTCTACCATCCCGTCCATCTTACCTCATGTGAGAACATCATACATGGCAGGGGACGAGCATGAAGGCCCCAGTGATCGGCAGTGCCTCGAAGCCCTCGAGGCCATGATGCAGACCATGGACAAGTCAATATAATCCTTGACCCAAGCAGTTCTAGATAGCATGGCAAGTGTAGACTCTAAACCACCAAGGGCCTCAGGTCAAGCAAACTAGGATCCTGGGACCAATGGATATTCGAATGCAACCGCGCCTCCAGCTGGTGTCCGTCATGCTCTACCAGGGTCGTCTGATCCCTCTGCATCAGATGAAGCCCGAGAAGCAATTCGGAATGTACGAGAACTCAGAGCTCGTTTGGACTCGATGGGCAATTGGGACACACTCCGCGAGATTGGAATACGACAACCGTATCCCCCCGAGTGGAGAGATGTGTCGTATCCGTCAAAGTAAAAGCCCTTCAATCTGAACCCATTTGATAGGAAGATATCTTCCCGTCAATACATAAGTTAATTTGAGACTGCAACAGGGCACCTACCTCACAGTGACACTCTCCTCACTAAACTCTTTATGGGGGCATTATTCGGAGTAGCCTTCGACTGGTTCTGCAGTCTGCAAGACAACTGCATTTTGTCGTTCGATGATCTAAAAGGTCTTTTTCTCGCCCGATTCAATGACGGAAGAAGTGACATGACAATGTCCTCCCTAATGGACATTATATAGAAAAAGAAGAAGCATGTACGCACATACATCAAACGATACAGGAAAGTAGCACTGAAGTTGCCTCCTGGCAATCCTGAGTCTACACTAATGGACATGTGCTGCAGAAATCTACTTCCAACAGTTAACCTCTGGATAGGTGACAGTCAATTCAAGGACTAGACAACGTTCATCATAAACGCTGTTGGCGCTGAGAAGAAGGTGAAGGATGCCTGACTCTTGGTAATATAGATCTCTGTCACTGATGATAGGGAGAAACGTCCTTATAACATCAATAATAAAAACAACAGCAACAACAATAGCCATGATGGCAAAGAAAAGCAGGCCCTTGTCGCTAACTTGACCAAGAAACCTGAGCAGAAGCCGACAGAAGCTCCAAAACCGAAGGAAATCTATTCCTTCGAAGACGATGAAGTCATGGTAATCTTTGACGTGTTAATGCAGGGAAACAAACTTTGGCTCCCCGATGTCAAACGCCCTGTTGAGGCAGCCGAGGTGAATAATCCAAAGTACTTCCACTACCATATTTATGTCCATCATGCGACGTGGGACTACTACATTCTTAAGTGGTACATCCAGCGTCTGCTCCTCACCAAGGCCCTCACCTTGGACATCGATGATAAGACGGTTGTCGCAAACATGGTATCGCTCCAGTTGGGTAACTTTCCGACGACATAAGCCCAAGACAGAGTAATCCTAATTTCCCGTTCAATAATGGAGGTTGTCAATCTCTCGCCAACTCATGACCAAACAGCTGGGCTGATACCCCTCACCATACCACAAGGGGAGGTCATATGGGTCTACCATGATCTCACTTCGGACTTGATGCAGCAAGCAGCACCTTTCGTCGTCAAGGCCAAAGGACGAAAGTTCAAGTCTTGCTGCATGGTTTCCCATACCGCCGAGGAAGCCATAACAGGGGTAACTATATCAGGCCTTACCTACAAGCGGAACTATGGGACCCCCGACGATAGTGCATTTCCAATTACTGCACCAGTCTTGTCTGATCCGAGTCTATCTCAATCCCTGGTGTCGGACAGGTCAAACAGAAGGAAACCAGCTTTGACAAACTGCTATGCAAATATACTGCTAAGGGACAGGAGAAGCCCTACAACTTTGACATCTTGGCACAGCTTGCCAATACTCCAGCAAAGTTCTCTTTATTCGAGCTTCTCTGACTCTCCAAAGATACTCTGGAAGCCCTGAGTAAGTCATTGTAGAATGTCGACACCTACCTGGTGTAGGTTAAGCCACCAGCTGAGGAGCCTGTCTTATGCTCCCACTGCAATAATATGATGGAGGTGATATCAAACATCATATTTTTGCAACATGATATATTGCTAAAGAATAATTGGCACGTTCGTCCTATGTATTACACAGGGTACATTAGTACCATCAAAGTAGACCGGATGCACATTGACCCCGGTTCGTCAATCAGTATCATCCCACAAAGTCTGCTTCAGACCTTGGGTAACCCTATAGACCGGCTCGCTACAACCAATACTACCATCAGCGGCTTCAACGTAGGGAGGAACTATCCTCTGGACAAGATTCTCTTAAAATATTAGATCGATGACTTAAAAACAGAGGTCACCTACTTCGTCATAGACGTAGATAAATCTTACAATGTCTTGGGGGAACGTCCATGGATACATCAGTACATGATCGTACCGTCAACTCTACACCAGTATTTAAAGTACGTAGATAATCACAACGTCGTCAAGACAAAATTTGCCGACGTCGATCCATCAAAGGAGTCGAGGCCTACTACTCTGACTCTATCCTCTACAAGCAAGTCCACCAAGATGAAGGTGGCAATGATGCCGACGATGAGGCAGATACTAGGACAAATCGGACGAGCCCTTGAGAGTCCTTCTCAAAGCATGCACTCCCGACACAGCTCCTCCCCTCAAGGTTAAACTGCCCAGGAAAGCACTTGAGCCTCTGGTCGTTCACCTCCGTAGACCGAATCGATAACTGTAGGAAGGGCCGATACCTACTACGACTTTTCGAACCACTGGTGGTAAAGCTGAGCAGGAAACCTCCAAAACCATCGCTCGCACTATGGATAGAGCTCGGGAAAGATGAACTGGAGGAGTATGTAGCATCTCGTGCTAACGTCCCTTCTCTCGACGATGTAATTCTGGAAGACGAGATACCTTATTTCATCAATAAAGGGCTCTATTTAAACTACTCAAAAGTTACACATCATAATGCACTATATTTCCTGGAGCACTGTCTGGGTCTCCACCAGCATACAAAGGTGACCACCACCTATGCAGTCAACCGGATTATCGTCAGCCAGAACTCCTACTTCATAGTTCCATTAAGAAAGAGGGAAGAAAAACTCATCATCTTCGACAGAGTAGAAAGTGCCCAATCCTTTATCCCAGAGGAACTGGAGCCAGAGCTTGATACCGGAAATATACTATTTTATCGGTACAGTTCTCCCACAATCTCCGAAGTCTCGAATGAAGAAGATGAGTTACACTCTCACTCTTTAGAATCTTTCTCCTGGGACTCTGACATCAGTATCGAAGAGATTCTAAAGCAAACATTGTCTGCTAATATGGTGTCAACTGACCCTGAGAAAGACGGCGAGGATCCACCGAAACACTTTGAAACAGAACCGTAGGCCCAACGCCTAGACGCACAATGGAAGATGCGGTTCGAACAACGAGAACCTCCTACTGAGGACGAAGTCGTACAAGTAAATCTGGGCAACGAATCCTCCCTTAAACCTATATTCATCAGCAAGAGTCTGACTAATGAGGATCGGGAATCCCTGCTACAACTTATCAGAGAATACATCGATGTCTTTTCTTGGAGTTACAAAGACAAGACGGGACTGGACCCCCAAATTACGGTTCACAAACTCAATATTTAGCTGAACGCTAAGTCGATCAAGCAACAGCAACGGCAATTCCGACCGAATATCATGAACGCCATCGAAGCTGAAGTCAACAAATTGATAGTTAGTGGCTTCCTCTGAGAAAAAAAAAATCCATATTGGGTAGCCAATATCGTGCCTGTCGTCAAAAAGAACGAGAAGATCCAAATCTGTATCGACTTCCATGATCTAAATACGACATGCCCTAAGGACGAGTTCCCCCTTCCGATCATAGATATAATGATCGACAACACATGTGGCTCCGAGCGTATGTCCTTCATGGACAGATTCTCAAGACAATCAAATCAAGATTCCCCTTAAGATGAGAAGAATACATCATTACGAATATCGATAGGGTGTACTGCTACACAGTCATGCCCTTTGGTCTGTAGAATACAGGTGCTACATACCAACGAACGATGAGCACCATCTTCTATGAACATCTACCAAAGACGGTCGAGTGTTATGTTGATGATATCGCCGTCAAGAGTCGCTCCAAAGATGATCACCTCCAGGACTTTAAGACTGTGTTCGACCTCATGCGTGCATACCAGCTCAAGATGAATCCTACCAAATCTTTCCTAGGACTCTCCACGGCAAATTCCTAGGTTTCTTCATAACTTTGAAGGGTATCCACGTGGTCCCTGATAAGACTAAAGCAATCCTTGAAATGCGCCCACCGAAGAACCTCAGAGAACTTCGTGGCCTTCAAGCAAGACTGGCCTATATCAGGAGGTTTATATCGAACCTCTCTGGGCATTATCAGCCGTTCACTCAGCTCATGAAGAAGGGAGTCTTCTTTGTCTAGAACGAAGAATGCCAGCGCACCTTCGACGACATCAAAGAATACCTCATGAGCCCTCTAGTATTGGTAGTCCCAATTATAGGAAAGCCCTTTCTACTATATGTACGAGCAATAGAGCACTCTCTTTGCGTACTACTAGCCAGAAGGGTGATGCAGGTCACGAGCAAGCCATCTACTACCTCAGCAGGATGATGGTCGGTGTGGAGCAGATATATAATCATGTCGAGAAGGAGTGCCTTGCTCTAGTATTTGCTATCTGGAAAACTTGGAATTACGTGACAGGATAAATAGTCCATGTGATCTCACGGGACAACCCCCTCAGGGTCCTAATGACCAAACTCGGGGCACTCAACTCCCGCCTGGCTACATGGGTAATACTGTTGTCACCATATGACATGGTATTTGTTCCGCAAAAAACTGTCAAGGGTCTAGAATTAGCTGACTTCCTAGATGCCCATCCGATGCCAGAAACTTCAAAACTCTACGAGGAGATCCCCGACAAAGTCATAAACTCCAACACCGTGATGAGCGCAGAAGCCGTTTGGCGAATGTTCTTCGATAGTGCTTCGAGAGCAGGGCCCAAAGGCGATATCGTCACTTGAGTCAGGATAGTGTTAATCTCCCCTTACGATCTGGTCATCAACCGCACCAACTCTCTCACAGAGACGTGCACCAACAATATGGCATAGTATAACGCCCTCGTTATTGGACTACAGCTCTCTATGAAAGTAGGAGTCAACTACCTAGAGGCCTACGACGACTCTAAGCTGATCGTTAGTCAGGTCCGGGATGAGTACAAAGTCTAGCATCAGGATTTGATTCCCTACCACCAAGCGGTGCTCGGTATAATCTCCACCTTTGGGGGGGGGTCTTCATATAGCACGTTCCTCGACTACAAAATATTGAGGCTGATGCCCTTGCCGATCTTGCTGCCTACTTGGCCGTCCCAGCCAACACTACCAGTCGATCACCGTGGTCAGCGAAGAGATAGTCTGCCCAAAAAAATAACCTCTGCATGTGTCTAAGCTATGCCGTAGAGACAGAAACTGGCATCCAGGACTGGAGGCTCCCTTTTATCGACTACGCAGTCTAAGTAATCCTCTCTGATGACCCAAAGAAAGCTACTTCAATCAGAAGACATTCCCTCCGATTCTACTACGATACGACTACCAAAATGTGTATCGTTGCTCGTATGATGGACTTCTGCTATGGTGCCTATCGGATACAGAAGCCAAACAGGTACTTCGGAAAGCCCATAACGGTGTCTGTGGTGCCCACCAACCTGGTCCTAAGCTACAGGATCATCTCAGGAATTTGGGCTATTACTAACCAACTATGGTAGCAGATGTCGTCAACTATGCCAAAAAGTGTAGGATGTGTCAGATCCACGCTGACTTCATCCACCAACCCTCAAAGTTCCTACACCCGACCGTTGCATCTTGGCCGTTCGAAGCCTGGGGGATGGACATTATTGGTACAATTTGTCCTCCTTCGTCGAAGGGACATCGGTTCATCTTGGCCATCACCGACTACTTTTACAAGTGGGCAGAAGATGTTCCGCTTGCTGAAGTAAAGACATCAAACATGATCAGCTTTGTCAAGCATCACGTCATATATCATTTTGGCTTGCCACGGAGGATCACCCACGATAATAGTCCATAGTTTACAAGCTATACTTTCTAACAGTTCTGTGACAAGAACCGAATTCAGAATGTAGCATCAATGGCCTACAATCCAGCAGCAAATGGTCTGGCTGAGGTGTTTATGAAAACCATTATCAAGCTCCTCAAAAAGTTTGTGTCATCTAGCAAGCTCGACTATAATGAGAAGTGGGTGAATGTCTCTGGGCCTACCACACAACGGTCTGGACGCCAACTGGTAGAACACTATTCTTCTTGGTCTACGGGAGCGTAGTTGTCCTCCGCTCGAGGTCCAAATTCTCTCGTGCTGAGTGGCTCTCTCCAACCAGCAAATATCGACAACAACTACCGCCGACGGCTACAAGAATTGGAAGCACTTGACCAGAAACATCTCTTAGCTCAACAGTGCATTTAGTTGTACCAAGCGCGCCTCTCAAGAGCCTTCAACAAACGGGTTAAGAAAAGGACCTACCAAGTGGGTGACCTCGCCCTGATAGTAAGGAGACAGATGGTTATGACCCACAAGACGGCTGACAAGTTCCAACCCAAATGGGAAGGTCCGTTCATTGTAGAGTTTGTATTCTCCAACGAATCCTACTAACTGGCAAAACCCAATGACGACTTGCTCATGATGCCCATCAACGACAAGTTCCCCAAAAAGTACTATGTCTAAGCTAGACTTGTACTCCCCTTATCCCAACAGGACAACAAATATGCACAGGGTTCCCTTTTTTTTTGTTCATCCCCAGCGAGTGCCTATGCACGACATTCCTCAATAAGCTATTATCGATATTCATGAGTCATGGATACGCAACGGATAATAGATCATCAAAAGATCCCCAGGAAAGAAATTCCCAGGTCCACCTACATACTCCCGCAGGGACCACACAAAATCCAGTCTCGTTAGATGTTAGCCATGTTCATATTACCTCTGAGCTATCAGCCTAAAAATCTCCCAAGTGGAGTAGCTCTCAGGTCAATCTATATTCCCGGATAGACCACACTCAGCCAATTACTCCTCAGAGAGTTCTCGGATATTGGTTCACGTCCATACTACCTCTAAACTACTGTCCTAACATTTCTTCCCGACCGTGTTTGCCATGTCCATATTACCTCTGAGCAAACCTCCCGGGTTTTGCTATCGATTATCACGTCCATATTACCTCTGATATCGGTTGTCATCTCAACTTATCTTCCGTACTTAACACTATATACACCAGCGGTGTTAAGTCTACAAAACCTGCCACGTCCATATCACCTCTGGCAGGGCATATCTCCCGTACTACTTGCACTCCAGTACGCAAGAAGTAATAGGTCCACCTAAGTCCCCCAGTGGGACATCCTAAACAGACTGCGATAATGTACTACCTCCATATTACCTCTAGTACGATATCCAAAGTCCACAACATATAATGTGACAAATACAAAATAGAAATTCTAAAAAAGGAGAGACTTTATTGAGTAATATTCAAGATCATGAGTACATATGATAGAAATACATTACATTCAAGGGTTTTTCATTAGTATTCACGATCATTACTTACATATAATGGAAACCTATTTTAAGGGCTTCTATGAAGTCTCGTTGATACGAACCTTTTTCATTAGAGGCGCCCCTCCGTGCTATCGTTGCTACTGACACAAGTCGAGCCCGCAACAGAACTCATTGCTTTCTAGTGCATCCCTCCATAGTGCAAACCTCGGTATATGAAAAAGAATCCATACTGACGGATAGTAAGGGAGGAGCAGGAGCAGGCGATCTACAATCATGCGGGAAGACCAAAGACAGGAATGACAATTAATCCAAATTCTGTCATCGACACCGCAATCTTCTGGCCTGTAGCAAGCCTCATAAAGGAGAGAAATGCAGCTAGCACGTTGCATGAACAAGGACAGCTCTGCATATGACGTAGGATGCTCATCCTCGTCTACTGGATCAGTTCTTGGCGAACTATCGTTGTCTCATAGATCAGTTCTTGACGAGGAACCACTGCATAAAGTTGGTCTTCACCCTAAACAACGGGTGTTATGATATCCTTTCATGCATATATATATATATATATATATATATATATATACTTTGATTGATTAAATCTAAAATTCGAGTTTAGATTAGGTTTAGGAGATTTCATTGGAAGATTGAGTTAGGATTTCAAAGATTTGAAGGAAATATTTGGATTTAAGGATTTGAGTTTATTGGATTTCTCTTTGTTTACAACAGGGAATCGGTTTCAGGAATCAATTTTCTTCCAAGGAATAGTGATCGATTTTTTAACTCATTTACTTTCTTATTCAATTTTTATTTTTAATATCTTTTATATTCTTTTTACTTTTATTTATTTCTATTTATTTTCTCTCTCTCTCACACACATACACACACACACACACACACACACATATATATATATATATATATATATATATATATATATCACACAAAAAACTTAATCATGAATTAAGAACATAGCTTGTTTAATTATGTAATATATTTAACATAAGAGAAACATTAATCAAATAAGTATATATATCACACAGTTGTAGAGATATATCTTTCTTTTACAATTTTCTTTAAATATCTTTCTTTCAAAATTTAATTTTACAATTTTCTTTATATAATTATTTTTAATATTTTTAAATTTTTTACCTTTTGTATTGAGTTATTTTTTTCAGTTAAAAAAAGTATGTAGATATAGGTACATATTACTTATGTATGTAAGTGCATATATATACCCAAATATATGTACTTTCATACTTTTATATAGCTACTAAATTATATATATTTATCTAGTTATATTCCTGACTTAAATACCCATTTTAATACATATGTATCTACATGTTTATTTCTTTTTAATAAAAAAACTCAATAATACTAATTTTTTAATTTAAGAAAATATGAGGATTATGTCATGTGCAAGAAGCAGGCCATGTTATTGTTCCGAGTGAAATAGTGACTCATTCCCAAAAGGTTTTTTTTTTTTGACATGATTCAAGTAACATTTCTTTCCACCAGACACCATATTATCGTAGAGAGGCAATATAACTACCTTTAGCTACTTTTATATAAATAGATGGCTCTTTGTAATTTCTGAGGACATCATACGTAGCAGAGAAATATATACATTCCAACAATCCAATCACAGCAAGCTTTTGCTCACTTTGTATTCTTATACTTCTCAGTTCCCAATATTGTTAGATCTTTAACGAAGCATAGGAATCGTATGCTGATCTGACCTCTATCATCAGATCTCTCCAAAATCTCAACTTGGCTCAAAATTTTATTTTTCTACACTTAGTAAATCAAATTTGAGTTGTAACAAGTTACAAGTTTACCCGAAAAGATAGTTGTTACGCATTTTCTTTTCTGTCAAAAATAACGATGTTTGTATATGGGATAATTTTGTGTCAATCACAGTTGCAGATGTATGTTGACTTGTCTAAGATAGAGGCAAAATTCATTCCGATGATGGAGGCGAACAAGGAGTTATCATGGATAAATAAGTTCATGTAGGAGATGGGGCTAAAGCAAATGTAGTATATTTTACTTTGTGATAGCTAAAGTACTATTCATCTTAGGAAAATCTGATATTTCATAGTCGATCCAAGCATATTGTAACTCAGTATCATTAAATATGAGATGTGCTTGAGGCGAAGAATAAAACACTTGCGAAGGTTCATAAAAACAATAGTGGAGTGGATATGCTCATAAAGATTATACCAAGAAAAAAATTCAAGTATTGTAGGAAGATCGTCGAAATAACAAGCTCCTCTACCTAGTTGGGAAGGAGGAGAATTTGTTAGTATTAAGTGGAGTTATACACTATGTGGAGAACCCCAGAGTTCGACGAGCGTCATCCATGTCAAAAAATTAGGAAAAGTGGTAGGCGACGAAGGTGGTGTCATTTGAATGCGTGTTAGACTCTTGATAGAGCATTATTAGAGCTAGCTCATTTTCTTATTTTTGGTAATTTCTATTTCTTATTTTAATCTATTTTTATTGAGATTTGAAGTATTGTGGTGATGGGATCAGATCGGTGAAGGAGTTTGTAAAGGGGTCTATGTACTTTATTTATTCTACTAGTGGAGACTTTTTCGGGTTTGACTCTTATCATCCAGTAATTTTTTCCATCATAATTTTCTAGGAAAAATGATTGTGTTTGCATTGTACTCGTTATTTGATCTTTTTTATTTTGGAATCGTGTCTGGACTGTGCCTATTTTTTCTGTCCTCAAACTTTTCTTCCGATTTCAAGAACGATATTTTTACGTTCGTTTCCAAAAAGTAACCTCAGGGCCAATCCTATTGTTTATAGGGCCTAGGGAAAAATTAAGAAATTGGTCCTTTTTTCTCGCATAAATTAATTTTTTAACATTTTTACAAGCAAAACTATTAATTAAGATATCATAATCAAGATTTTCTAGCATGTTATTTTCAATAGATATTGCAATAAAATATTTATTCTAACTTGTGCCATAGTTAATCTTAAATAAGATTTTATTAGTTTTAGTTTTGAAAAACAATTCTGTAAAAGCAACTCTAGCAGGTATAGACAATAAAATTATATATGCAATCCAAACATTGGGATAATATTTGCATTATTTTAGAAAACTAACTACTTCAATGGGATTAATTATTTCTTCTGATAAATCATTTTGTAAATATTTCAATTCTACAAATAAATTATTTTCACCAAGATCAGGAACTTTATTATGTTTTAGAACACATTCAAGATTATGATAATATATTTTTTAAAAGCATTATCATCTTACCAGATCAACTTCCACAAGTCAAACAAAAATCTAAAATTATTTTTATATAATTAAAGTCATTCAAACCTAATTTTAAATAAAGAAATAGCATAATTTGTTATTTTTTACGAATAATCAATTCTAAGAGATTCTACGGGTGATCGTACAGTGTTGTATTTCCCATTTCCTTCCTCTATCAAAGGCAATGTAGGACGTCTGCATATTTCTTCCAAGTCCAACCTGGCCTTAGGATTGTCTTTCGTCTTCCCCTTTTCGTCCATCACAGTAGTAATTATGTTGTCAAACACATTATTCTCGATATGCATGACATCAAGGTTATGTCTGATAAGATTAGTGCTCCAATATGGCAGATCCCAGAATATGCCCCTCTTCGTCCAGTTATGAGGGCGAACAAATCCATCACACTTGTACACCTTAGTAGGCTCTTCGATAGCACTTGGTAAATCTTTAACCTCTTCCCATATCTTGTCTCCATGCCACCTTGGAGGTGGAATTGCCTTCTCCACAACACCGGCACAAAAGCATTCCTATTCGTCCAAAACGGATGATCCGACAGGAGAAATTGTCTATGACAATCGAAGAAGCACGATTTTTCTCCGTGTTTCAAGCGAAAAGCCTTAGTGCAGTCCATGAAATATGGAAATGAGAGACGACCATGAGTGCTCCATCCAGATAACATGCCATAAGCCAAAAAGTCATTGATGGTCCACATAAGTGTTGCCCTCATCTAAAAATTATGCTTTTTGGAAATATTGTAGGTATTGGCACCTACTTTCCACAACTGATTCAAATCATCTATCAATGGCTGCAAGTACACATCGATGTTCCTCTTCAAATTATTCGGACCTGGGATGATAACAGTTAAGAACATATAAGGAGTCTTCATATACATCCAAGGCGGTAGGTTGTATAGAGTAACGATCATAGGCCAACATAAATACTGGAGCTCGAAAGTTTGAATAGGGTAAAACAGTCGAAGGAGAGCCCCAATCTTAAATTACGCAGATCCGAAGAAAAACTGGGATACTCACGATCGAACTGCTTCCATACTTCTCCATCTGATGGGTGATCCAACACTTCTTCAATCTGTTCTCGCATATGCCAACTCATGTTTTTGATAGTCTCCTTTACCATAAAAAACCTCTGCAAACTGGACATCAAAGGAAAGTAGTGCAACGAATGGTTCCACTTCCTTGCACCGACAGGCCTTCATGTTCTAGTTGTCTTATAGCGATCAACACCACAAAATCTGTACACATCTTTATCCTTATCATCTTTGTAGTACAGCATGCACCCGTTGTGCCATGTATCAATTTTCTCGTATCCCATCCAGAGCGATCTCACCATCCTCTTAGACCGGTAGAAGTCTTTAGGTAACTTATCATCCGTCGGCAAGATCTCTATAATCAACTCCATCAGTCGGTTGTAGCATTCTTGCAACATGTTAAAATCAAAATTGATGCTCAATAGTCTTGTAACCACCTCCAACGGTGAATGATCCTCACAATCAGGATATAATGGAGTCCTTATATTCTCCAGTAACTCCATGAACTTTGCAGCATCATCATTCGGTGCTTCCTCAGCTGCATCATGATTGTCCAGATCAAAACTAAGCCCCGCAGCATCCAAAAAACTATGTTCACCCACCTGTCATTGTAATTAGCGTAGTCGTGGACATCCATATACGGCTCCACATAAGGTTCCGGCTCCGATGCTAAAGGCACAAGTTTTTTCGTGTGAGGTCAACTGATAATAATTCGGCGTAAAACCCCTCGAGTATAAATGATATGTCACATCCACTTCTGTATGATATTTCAAGTTGTAATATCTCACACACGGACACTTAATTTTGGTGCCCTCCATGTACTGAGGGAACGTCTTAGTGAACTACAGGAATAACTGTACAACCTCTATGAATTCATCTCGCACACTGCACATGTCATTAGGATGACGATTGTACATCCATGAAAATGTCGTATGTAGTAATTCATATCCATTTTTAGATACTTCTGTAAGATAGATACACTTTGTTCAAATATATATTGTTCAAATAGATGCAAATATGGATACATATGCATGTTCATCAAAGATGGACATGAATAAAGAAGGATATGGGTGTCGTCACGTGTCTCTTGCAGGTAGTAATACTTTCTAACACTAACCACTACTAATGTTAGGGTTAGAAATGGATGCCTTCATGACTAATTAGATTCTACTCATGTTAGGGTTAGAAATTTTATTATTGAGTGGAATAAAATTTTTACCAATCACCCCACTATATATATCCTACTCTTTCTCTCTCCTCTCATTCATTTCATTTTTCTCTACTCATTCCCCATTTCATCTTCTTCACCTCCTCATGAACACCAAACCATAATTTTTCCCCTTTCCTCCATCAGAGCTTCACCAAATTTCTTCCATGGAGAGCTAGAGCATGGGAGCACCTAGGAGAACCAAGGAAGAGCACTAGCAAGGAGGTTTAGAGCTACTTCTTCTTCCATTCTTCATCAAATTCGTGGAGAGTCATTGGAATCCAACTCCCAATAGGTTAATTTCTTTATTTCTCCTAATTTTATGGATATGAATACCTATTGGACCCATAGGAACCCCCACATGGTTAGAAATGACCTTCAAATGATAGACCCAAGTATTAGAGGGCTTAAATTTATTAGATCTAGGCTTTTGTGGGCTTGGATGATGTTCTCTAAGTTTTATTTGGTGAAACTATGAATTTTGACCACCAAGTGTTTGTAGAATGACCTCATAGGATTTTTAGGCTATTTAGTGTTAAGTCCTACTTATTGTATTGTAATTAGCTATACTAGTTATATATGTGTCATAATTTATATATTATTGAGTATCCCATGTAATGGGGGGTTTTGTTCATGTGGGAAGGGTATTATGAGAGGAGTTGTGGTATGAGTGAATTACGTGTTGTTGAGTGTTGGTATTGATGTGGTTGTTTGGTTAGTATTATGTGTGTGTGTGTGTGTGTGTGTGTTGGTGTTGTTGCCAAGAGTGGAGTTGTGAGGAGTGTTCAGTATATTATACTGAAATTGAGTGTCTTTGCACAGCAGTTGACGGGGGGTTCTGTCCAAGTAGCGTTGCATTGGGAAATTGGTGTGCTGCAGTGGGGTGTCCAGCCTTGTGAGGGGTCTGATGGCAGTTGGTGTTCAGGTGGGGATTGGTTTGGGTAAGTATTGCAGACTTGGGGCTTTAGGTGAAGGTGGTATGGGAAGCATTAAGTCCATGTTCATGAGAGGTTTGAACTTGGAGGGAAAGTATTAGGTGTTAACAAAGAGAGGGGGAAGCATTGCAGGTGATGAATTTTGCTAGGTGATATTAGTAAGAGTGTGGGTGTGTTACATATTAGATAAGGGTTATGGGTATTAGTAACGGAGTATATGTCGGGTATCAGGTTTTGGGGTGTCCAGTTTAGAGTACATGTGAGTGAGTGGTAAGGGATAGCAAATGTGCTTGGTACCAGTGAATATCAGTAAAGTGTGGTATATTAGCTTGTGATAGTATATTAATGAAAAATGGGTTAGATACTTGAGTGTCAGTTGGTATAGGTTTATATATCAGTGTTGGGTTTATTGAGTGATATAGATGCATGTCAAGTTAGGTTGAGGTGTCTAGAGTGTTGTGGTATTATAAGTGTAAGTGTATTAATTTAGTGTCTGTAAGTATCGCTTGAGTATCAACCCTTGTGTGATACTCTAGGGTATCATAGAGAGCGTACTTGGTATCCTAGTTAATGTCTAGTATATATGAGTATATGAGATATTTTGACACTACGTACATGATGTAGATATAACTATATTATTGATATAAGTTATAATTGAGATAACTATATAGGTATAAGTATTAAGATAACGAGTTAAATATCTTAGTGAGGTATTGGATAATTGGGTTAAGATATTTTATATAGGGTATATATAATACCTAGTATATAATATTACCTAGGAGGCTCTAAAGAGGTCGAGCGCATCCGGCGCACCGTGGACCATGTATAGCCTAGCCCACCGTCGGCCAGACCCGAACACCCCCCTCCCCGGCCTAGACTGGTTCATCAAGCTTGACGTCCTGGACCGCGAGTCCACGGCCCGACCACCCTATACATGTGTGTGTCATGTCAGTGTCAGTGTCGTGTAAGTGTGTGTGTGTGTGTGTGTGTGTGTGAGTTGTGTCGTGTGTGTGTGTGTGTGTGTGTGTGTGTGTGTGTGTGTGTGTGTGTGTGAGAGAGAGAGAGAGAGAGAGAGGGTTAGGGTTTACCTAGAGGTATCCGGAGCTGTGAAGAGGAGGAGAAGGAGGAGAAGCCCGAGGTCATCGGAGGGGGGGGCCGAGAAAGGGGAGCAGTCGCGCTAGGGGAGGAGCCATGCCGGAGGGGGCGCTCGGGGGGGGGGGGGAGCGGATGGGAGGGCCTCCGCGGGACACTCGTGGGGGAGCCGGTGGGGGGGAAGCCGATAGGGGGGTTCAAAATTTTTGGTGAGAATGGGGGGGAATCGATCGAACCGGCCAACCCTATGTTAAATAATTTAGCGACGCCTCAATAAAAAGTCGCTAAACGTCGTAGAAAAATAAAAATATAGTGACGAAAGAAATATCGTAAAACATCGCTATAAATTAAAATTTTAGCTACGTTCAACGACCTTTGTCGGCGTATATTTTAATAATAGAAAATGTCATCGCTGCATGTCGCAAAAATGTCGCTATTAATAAAAATTTAGCGACATTCAGCAACCCGTACCGGTGTATAATTTTAATTGTCGCTAAACATCGCAACTAGCGTCGTTTAGAGACACTTTTTATTAGAGTCGCTAATATTACAAAAATTAGCGACTTCAATAACTTGCGTCCCTAAAAAATGTTGCTAATAGCGTAGATTTTGATAGTGAGCTGGCCTCACCATTGGCATATTCATCAAAATGTCTTTTCCTACGAGTTTTACATTTTTCACGAAAGATGGGATCGATTTCTATTTCTATTGTAATCATTTTAGCTGAAATCATAACAGATTCAAAATCATTTTATCTATTCTTTTGAATGTGTAATAAATGATTTTTAGTTCAATTATAGCAATATTAATATGCATGTCAACATATTGCATTTCTTCACTAACTATGTTAACCGCATGTATAATATTATACCAAATAATCATACTATTAAAAATTCAAAATCTCCAAGCTCATTCACTAAACCATCAGCTTCACTACTTACCTTAGACTCTTCATTAATACTTACTAAATCAAGTGAAGCTTCTCGTATTTGTGGAGCTTGAAATCTAATTACCTTTACACTTTCAATATGAGCTTTCCAGCGTGTTTGTGACAAAGATTTGAGAGTTAAACCAGACACTTTATCTTTTAAAATCTTCCACCGTTTTGTAGATGATTAGAATAGTGTACATATACGTTGTATAATTCCATAGGAAGTATGTGCTCTAGCATTACAATTTGCAATATCAGAAATAGCTAGATTGAGACTAAGATCAAGGGTTTTTAACAAACTTTGGAATTCATTGAAAAGACCAAGTCCTAATGTATCAACTTTTAATAATTCTACAAAATACTCTTTATTTTTATTGGACTATTTGAAACATCCAGAAATCGTAATATTGAAATCATTTGCTCTTGGTGAGTAGTATCTGGAGTACAATCAAGTAAAACAGAATAATATTTTATATCTTTAATTTTTTTTTCCAGATGCTATCAGAGTTATCAATTCATTTCGGATTTATGACCGAGATATTGATGCTGAAATTCTTGATGTTGGATGCGTCAAATATTTTATTGCATTACAGGATCAAAGTCTACAAAAATTTGAATTAAGGACAAAAAGTTTCTAATGTTTTCTTGTTCAATCTTCTCTTTAGTTCCACGAAATACCTACGGCAGCAATTATTCTTATTAATAATTTTTTTCTAATGTTCTTTTTCTTTGCTAATCATTCTTGTATATGTCTATCAATTGTTTCATTTTTTTTTTTGCAATCTTATTTGCAAATCAATCCATGTGTCCATGCTACTCATGTATTTCTTAATTTTTCATGAGTTTGAAGTCCTTCACTAAGGTGCTTCCAATCTGTAAATCCATCATTTATTAATTTACTATCCCTATTATTGTGTTTCGACTTAAACAACTTACAACAAAAATAAAATACTTTATCTAATTCTTTTGAATATACTAACCATATTCTTCTTCTTTCTCTACATTGGGTTAAAGTCAAAAATAATGTGATGAAGAAAAATGCCTAGAAAAATTATCATGAGAAAATTTGAGATTATCAACTCTTAAAGGACCATTTTCTACTAATAAATCTCTCAATTTTATATCAAGATCATCCTAAATTGTTGGATAAAAAATATTCAAAGGCATGAGACCATTTGGTTCATCATTATCAATAGAAATATAGACATTCTCAACTTCAACTTCAACTTCATTTTGATATAATTTTTCCTTGTAATTAGGTTAATTTTGATCTAAGTGTTCTTCGATATTTTTTTTGGTTCATTAACTAGATTTTTATTTAAATTTTTAACTAAATTTATAGGTCTAGTAACAACAAACTTATCCATAATTCTTTTTTGAGATTGAACTAATTCATCTATTCATCTTTTCCTTTTTAATTTCTCATATCGTGCAGATAGAGATAGAGATTTTCTAGGTGGCATTTTGTCTCATAAAACTACTAATAATTGACCTTAATACAAAATTAAGAACAAAATCATTTGATTTGAATGAATAAACTTAGAAGTTGCAATGAATTAGTTGGCTAGCCTTTATTGCTAAGTTGTCTAATTGCAAATGATAAGCGAAAACACCAAGGAGAACAACAGCTGCAACACAATTGAGAATTAAAAACCACTTGTTTGATATAAAAGAAAATTAACACAAACATATTTTAAAAAACCAAAAAAAAAGGAGAATATTTACCATACCATTCTTTGATTAATAATGTGGTCCATGTGGAATTAATACCCGACAACCAAATCACCAATCAGAGTATACATGGTGAAACTTTCATTACCAATACTAATCATCTTTAAAATATAATCCAAAAAAGGGTTTGCAAATTGACAAGACTGACACGAACTAGAATCAAATTCACACACCAAGTAAAACATCATAGAAAATTGTAAAAGCCAAGCCATCAAATATGCTAAGGTCCACCGATTGAAGCCTTAAGCCTAATAATAATAACAATAATAATAGCAAAAAACATCAATCAACTATTGTTATCATCAATTTTGTTACTATGAAAACAAAACCGACTCACAAAAACCAAACTCAACATGAAACTGTAAAACACTAGCAATTTTTTTCCACGAAATAGACTCACGGTGAAACTATGAAAGAGAGAAGATTAAGAGGCCGGTAATTTCTTCGAGTATGATGTCGTCCTTGCAGCTATATGAGTACGTAGAGAGAGAGATAGAGAGACCATTGTTGTTTTATTTTTATTTTCTATGTAAAAAGAAAATATATGATAATGCCGGTGATTTCTCCGAGAGAGGAGACGAAGAGACGCTTATGTTATTAATTTCTTCCATATCAGGATTTACGAAGAGGAAGGGTTTTTTTTTTTTTTTTTTCCCAGATCTAGATTGAGATTGAGATAGGAAGATTGAGAGGAGGGAAGAGACGTTAGAGAGAGCGAGAGAGAAGTAAGGGAAATAAATTTAATTCAGATAGATGTACAGATTGAAACAGTGCAAATTAATGTTATGTCCGGTTGTGAAAGAAAGTTGGGTAAATATGCATCACATGCCAGCTGACAGCCCTCTCTCATTTCCCACTGCATGAGGACGAGGGCTGCAACAATCCATCAACCAAAGAAAGACTCTCACACTCATCTAACACCCTCAAGGTCGTGGCACTGTTAGCTGAGCCCTCCCATTTGCTTATGCTATAAGAATGGAAGGTACCCCCCTCCCCTCCAAAGAACACGAGATGGAAAAAGAAGAAGAAGAAGAATACCGCCACCTTCCCTGGAAGGCCTCTTGCTCAAATGAGTGTTCCATTAAGAAGGCAAGACAGTGCTTGCATCTCTTGGGCTTTTCTGATGCGACACTCATCTGCGCAAGAAGTCTTGCATGGAAGGATCAAGGCACGTCTAAATGGGAAGAAAATAAAATGAAGCCTAGTAGTAGTAGTAGTAGCAGCAGCCTTCACCTTCTCGAAGCCTTGTGTGTGTCCGGTATGTGTCCGACACGTACATGAAATTAGTTAATTTTTTTCTTTTTCTTTTTTTACCAATTCCACATACGCTTGAAGACACGGCTAAATGGAAGAAATACGAAGCCTTGTAGCCATCTCCTTCATTATATATAGATAAGCATCACAGGATTTCTTTGAACGTACGTTCAAAGAATTATAGTCCGACATCTCGTAGAATCTCGAGTATTTATTTTAATATTATAATTTTTCTTTTATTGACTTGCGTACATGGAGTGGGTAATCCATGCTGTTCAGACAATGGAGTGTTTCTTAGAGGGAAAGGATCAATACGCCAGAGAAACAATCTTGTTTTTTTTGTCGCGCATCACTCGTTTCTTCGAGATTTCTCTCAGAAGCTAAAATCCGACTCGGACTCAGGATCAGATTCGAGCGAAGGAGTTTCGCAGCAGCCACAAAATTCTACGGAACTACCGTTTGTTCGATCTATTCGTCTTGTTCGAGTTTTACAAGAAAGGTGATTCAATACATTGAGCTTGATGGTTTCTTAGAACAGATCGTCAAAAGGGATGGATCTTACTTTGAGCAACGGCGATCGTTATCACTCCGGTAAAGACTTCTTTCGTTTTCTTCTTCTAGTTTATGTTTTTGTTCTATCTCGATATAGCAACTGCAATCGCAAAGAAATTTGAACATCTTTCTATTTTCAGCATTTTATTGTCGCAAGATTTCTGCATTGTCAGTTTATAAACTCGATTTTTTTCCGTACAAGATGTGATCAGGTCAAAGATTATTATCTGATTGCATAAGATCAGGGTTGCAGCTGTCACTAGTAATCTTCGATTTCTTTGCACGTTAACATCGATGATGATGCGTCGACTCGATGGAGACGCTCAGGGCTTGGAGACGTTTGACATTAATTCTTCATCGATATTTCAGAAAGCTATATATGCGCGTACTCCTGTACTAATAACTGGGAAAACAAGACTAGTATTTTAGTGTAGCAGTATGGAATGAAGATGCGAGGTTGAAGATCTGGTTATGTGGTCCAGAAGCTAATGGTTTGGTTTGCATTTAAAATTTTGGACATTCTTTTGTACACTTGTAGCACACAAATGTTCTGCTCGTCCACTTTAAGCTTTCGAGAATGCCTTCGTATAAGACCACCAGTGCGACACACATGAGAAGCACTGTTGTAACTAACGCCCACGTTTGCCGAATGAATAAATCAATAAAAGCTTTAATTTCCACCCTTTACACATTTCCTACAGCATATTTAGCAGTCTCACTGATATGTAGGCCAGCATCATGGTGTTAATTGGGTCGCTGATCGGGTCTGACTGGGTTCGGTTCGAGTCACTGATATGTACGTCCAGTCAAAAAATATATGGATCTAATCCGAACTAATGACACGATCAGGAACGGATCGAACCGAACCGGTCTGGGTCCAGGCCGGTCCGCAGTTGGGCTAGGCAGGCACGTGAGCTTTTTTTTTATTCTAAATTATATATATATATATATATATATATATATATATATATATATATATATATATATAATAAGTTAATAAATTTAAATATAAGATATAAAATTTTAGATTATATACATATGTGAATATATAAGTCATTTGTTAAGATTTTTTTTTGTATGTTTTATATATTTTTTTGTTAAGATTTTTATATATAAGTTATAATTAATAAATAGATGATAGAATTTGATTTAATTAATAAGATAATAGAATAAAGATTAGATTTAATTACTGAGATCATTTCCATAACCAAAAACATTAAATGTAAACAATCTTTATCATATTATAAATAAACAAACATTTAATTGAGATAGAATTTTATTATCGACTCGTATTAATATTACTAATACATAATAATATCATAAATAAGTTAATTTTTTTAATATATATTATTTCTTTTATATAAGAATGCAACATATATTTATGGTTCAGCTTTTCAACATCTCTTCAAAATTTATTTGTAATACCGCGAATAAAGTTTGTGGAGAGACTGAAAGCTTAAATGCAAACATATAGATTGCATGACTTATCTAACAATAATAAAATATATTAAAAATGATACATTTTTAGAAAAAATACATGATAACTAGATATCCATATACATTTTCAAATGCCTACATAGCTTTTTTGTACCACAATTATGGTCCCATTTGAGTCGTTTCCTACAATCCAAGCATTCAACAAGAACTCTATTTGAGTCTTCTTTCCGTTTATCGCTCATTGTAAACTCCACTAAAATGATGTCAAATTTTCGATTCAAGCTCTTGTTGCGGTGCGGATTGAGGTTGTTGTGCGGTTGAGCTTGCTTATCTTGCGGTTGCTATGGTGGTTGATCATTTTTCATGATATTGCCTCTTCATTCTATATTACTTCAAAATTTTGTAAGAGGAGAGGAAAAAAAAATTGGTGTGGTTAACTTTCATGAAATATGACTTATTTATAGATTTTTTGGATGCATAATGACCCACAATGTCCCTAAAATATAGTTGTTACACGGGAATTTTGATCATTTTTAACAAAATGACAAAAATACCCCTAAAACGTACAAAAAAAATCATGAAATAGGGGTATTTTAGTCATAATAACCCCCTCCCACCGATTACATTGAAAAAAAAAAAATCCGGGTCAGACCGAGCCTGAACCGGGTCGGTCTGACCGGATTTTTTCTGATTTAATCGGATCCGAACCACAGCAAAATCGGACCGGGCCAGGCCGGGTTTACGGGTCGAATATATCGACCCAGTCCGAACTCGCGGAAGGGGTGGGCCGAGCCAGTCCGAATCGTTGATCGATTTTGGACCTGTCCAGACCGACATTGACCGGGTTTAGCCCGGACCGGATTTCAGGCCACGGCCCATTATACACCTTGAGGCCAGCATATGAATTTGTTCGTTGGAAATGCTAATCAATTAATAAATAAACTGTCCATTTGGACCGTTTGTAATATAGGCCTACGTGTGACGTTTACTATTCAAACCTTTTGTTAGTATAGAATTTCGATTTACTAACAAAAGTTAATTTTTGTTTCACGTATAGGTATATTTCAACAGCAAATTGTATTTTCTTGGTATTACTATGTTTTGCAACAAACGACTATTTTTATTGGCATAGTTGACTGGTAGAAGGAAGAAAATAAGAAAAGAAAAAAAGGTAAAATTTTATTAAGTTGACTAAATTAAAAATTTTGATATAACATTTTTTTATAAACTTAAATTACAAAAATAGTAAATCAGCGACGGAAGCTAATTTGTCGCTATATAGCGACACAGTAACGACTTTCCAGCAAAGAATTTTTTGTTATAAAAAACAAAATAAAATCCTGTGACAGCCCTGATGATGGGACATCCGAGTTTTACTTGTGACGTCTTAACGACGGAATATTTTTGTTGCTACGAAATGTTTAACTCGCTGACAGAGAGCGACTTTTCTCATTTTTTCAAACCAACCAAAAAATTCGCCCCCTCCCCGACCGCCTCTCCTCTGAGAGCCCCCTCGTCCTCCTGGTCCACCTGTGGGATCGTGCCCTCCCCCGACCGCCAACAGACATGTCCTCCTCCGAGCACCCTCGTCCTCTCGATCCCCCGCAGCCTCCACATCCTCTCGAGCCCCATCCTCATATCAGGTTTGATTATTTTAACCCTAATATTAATTTTTTTTAAATTCTTAAATTTGTTTTATCATAATTAATGTTATATATACATTTGGTTGTTAATAGGAAAATTTCAAATGTATATGCTTTGTCCATTTCTGATAGGAAATTGGGATATGGGTTTTGATGTATGAGAGAGAGAAGTATATATAATTAAGGTTGTAAAATTGCATTGATTGAATCAGTAGCTACTAGGCGGACCTTTGGATATGATCAAGGGACAAGGAGAGTAGAAGCAGACACGGGATCAAGGAAAGAAGTATTTTTTTACCTAGAGAAAATGTCAACTAAGAGTACACCCACTTCTATGTTGGCCATGCTAAGAATTGGTTTGTAAAGAAAAGCACGCTAAAAATATTAATAGGTTTGTTGAGAATATTGCTTTGTGTTTTGGTTTTGACAAGTGTAGCCTAGATAGCAACAAATTGCCTAATCTAGCATTTCATAATGAATGTAACAAATTTACATACCCACTGTATAATATACCTTGTTTTAGCTGCGACCGGACAAATGAACAAAATCTTTGGAGTTGAACTTGGTAAATGAAGACTAAAGGGCGGAATTGTTAATAGTACCATGCGATATTAGTTTTGGGACTAAATAAACGAACCATGTACAATCACAGGGACTAGCCATGTTTCTAGCATACTTTAGTCTCGCCTTACTAGCAACCATTCAAAATTTGTAATTGAACTTGTAATTGTCTATATATAGTAGTTAGCCACTACTTTTTATACGGTGAAGAATCATTTACGGTTAAAAAAATAATGAGTCGATATTTAGTTGACCGTTCGTGGATATACAATCGGCGATATGAGAGCATGATTGGTTTGACGGATGACAAGACGGACGTTGAGGATTTTCTCAAATATACCAGTAGCCAACATTATTTCATCGATGGGAGGTTCACCAAGTCCCCTTATATCAAATGTCATAATAGACCATTTAAAGAGATGCATCTCTATAAGAAAGATTTCGTACCGAACTACAAGGAGTTGACAGCTCAAGAAGAACCTTTGTTTTCGCAATATCAGTCATCCTTTAATACGGAGGTAGGAGTGTCCACTTTCGGAGAACACTTCGAATATCGGCAACGAAACCTGGCACGGGAGTTGGTATTGTTGCGGCCGGTCCTAGTATTGATCCAGAGGATCTGAATCTTGATGTGAAGGAGTTCTATGATATGTTCAATGGTATCGATACTCAGTTATACCCGGGTTGTGATTCTCATTCTGTCCTATCGGTGGTGATGCGGCTGTTGAATCTCAAGTCTGATTTTAACTTGTCGCAAGAATGCTATGACTGAATAATTCAGTTTGTCAGAGTTGTTGCCAAAAGGATCAAAGACTTGCCTAAAACCTTCTAAAAGTCGAAGATGATGATATAAAAACTCGGATTAGGCTACGAAAAGATAGATTATTGTCGAAATGGTTTTATGTTGTACTACAAGAAGAAAAATGATTACGACAGATGTATTTTCTGTCACGAGGATCAGTACAAGCCAATTCAGGGCAAAGGAATATCAACTGTCTGAGCAAGGTTGCGTCCCTACAAGTACATGCAGTTTTTTTCGATCACAAAGAGGATATAGAGGATTCAAATGTCCGCAAATACAGTACAACACATGACATGGGATAGCAAAGAATGGAAGATGGATGAAGGAGAATTATCTTATCCTTCCGATGGAGAGGTATGGAAGCATTTTAAACGATGTTATCATGAATTTGCTCCGGAGCCTAGGAATGTTTAGTTTGCTTTATGTTCTGATGGATTCACTCCTTTCGGACAGTCAAGATCTCAGTACTCTTGTTGGCCGATGATTTTGACCCCTTACAATCTACTACCGTAGATGTGCATGAAGACTCCTTAATGTTCTTGACAATTATCATACACGGTCCAAAAAATCCAAAAAAGAACATTGATATCTACTTATTAACCATTTGTGGATGAGTTAAAACATTTGTAGCAATTCGACGTTTAGACATATGATATATCGAACGAGTAGAACTTTCAGAAGTAAAATTTTTATTTACATTAATTTTATGTAAAAAATTTAAGTCTTCCGTCTTCAGTTTTGTAAACCCCCTAAAATATTATTTTACTTTATTATTATTATTATTATTATTATTATTATTTATTTGGATTAATTATAATATATGCTATGTATGTACATATTTATTGTTTACAAATACTTTGTGTATTTAATTTTCTATAATAACTAATATAGAAGTTTATATATATATATATATATATATATATATATATATATATATATATATATATATATATATATATATATATATTCTCATGTATAGGTTTTATTAGAATCTATTTTGATTTTTATCAAAATTATTTTATTTTTCTATTTAGTAATATAGATTATGGATAAAATATTTAGCTTTCAAAATAAAAAAAATAAATAGTTATTGTTCCTGTATATTGGAACCTAACCCTTTTTTCTATGTGTTTTAAATTTCAAAAACATTTCTATTAGGTTTCCATTTATTCACCCATAAATTTTCCTTAAACCTATTCAACATCTCCTATTTTTTCCAAATTTAAAACTTCCTTTTTGTTTCCAATTCATTCAAAATCATAGAAACTTATACTATATTCTTCAAAATATTTTCTCACTCAAAATGTCAGTAAACCCGACATCACCCCCGTACGTTGCCCCTTGACGCACCGCAAGACTGCCGACCGACTGTAGAAGCATGAAAAATACGCTGGAGGACTCTACGCAGCATGGTGATGCAGGGCAGCATAAACAGGGGACCTCAGAGCCCTCGAGCGTGCAACGGAGCTTCTCCACTAAGCACAGCGTACTAAGCTCGAAGGACCACCCACGTAAGTACAGTACGTCCAGACCGCTTCAGCGTAGACAGGGTGCTTCATCGCCTCTATGGCGTAAAACTCCTCAGCTTTCAATGCACCATTAAAGCGTACAAGGAACGCTTCGTATTCTCCGAAATGAACCTGTCAAATCACGCAGTGAACCTGACGTCTGACTTCTGACAAAGAGTACTGCATGGCTACCCAGACGACGGCTGGAATAATGACAGACCCTTCGGGACACGCCTCTGCATTTAATGAACAGAATGATGGCGGATCCCCGCATTTAATGCAGGGGATTTGATTAAATGTCACCGAACCGTCGTTTAGTGACATCCCCTTTGCGTAAACTGCCTTTACGCATACAAGGAGATACGCTGCCTTGTTTTACACAGGCAGACGTGAGCCGCTTACGCTCCACGGAAGACAAACAGACTGCCACGTCAAAAGCTTCTCTTCAAGGCTCGAGGCACGTCTCTACACCCAATGCTCAGAACGGTGGCAGGCCTTCAGAACACGCCTCTGCATTTAATGAACAGAATGATGGCGGATCCCCGCATTTAATGCAGGGGATTTGATTAAATGTCACCGAACCGTCGTTTAGTGACATCCCCTTTGCGTAAACTGCCTTTACGCATACAAGGAGATACGCTGCCTTGTTTTACACAGGCAGACATGAGCCGCTTACGCTCCACGGAAGACAAACAGACTGCCACGTCAAAAGCTGCTCTTCAAGGCTCGAGGCACGTCTCTGCACCCAATGCTCAGAACGGTGACAGGCCTTCAGAACACGCCTCTGCAATTAATGCACAGGATGATGGCGGATCTCTGCATTTAATGCGAGGGATTTGATTATATCTCCAAGAGCCGTAATTCCGGCTGAGAGATCCACATTATCACTCTGGCACGTTACGCAGCGGCTTCTACGCCCATCCAGTTCCTATGCCCGCTCGGCTTCTACGCCTCTTCAGCTTCTATGCTCACTCGGCTTCTATGCCCATTCGGCCTTCTGTGCCTACCCGGCTTCTATGCCATAAGGTTTCTACGCCTACTCGGCTTCTATGCCTACTTGGCTTATACGCCAAGGTGACAGATATTGGCTTCTACGCCCACCTCTTCTACACGAGGGATACCTACCTACGTGGCTTCTACGCCGTGATCTTCGCAGCAGTTATACGCGTTTTGTCCCTTAGTTGGACCCGCGTCACACGTACATCCAAAAGATCATCTATACGCAGGCATTGGTTATTTTAACCGTTGTGTAAAAGGGTGTTGTACTTCCTACTACTCGGTTTCTACACCGATTGAGTGGTCACTGTCACCAAAACTCTATAAATAGTGTCACGCCCCAGTCCCAAATACGTAGGACTAGGAACACGTAAGCATGCCAGCCGCATGGATATGGCAACTCCAATATATGGAAACCATAACCCATACGTACGCTGTAATATGAAGATAAACTCACATGTGGTATATATAATGTCACAAGTCACAGATATGCTAATCTCATCCACACAACAAGTCATAGAAAAGAAATACTAAACTAGAATAAGGAGTCTGAAATATCTAAAATAATAGTCGGGTGGAGACAAATCCACTACCAAAGACTATATCCAAAACTAAAATGAGAGAGGAGTATAAAAGCTCCAATATAAAATAATGTGAAGACAGAAGTGCATCAGCTAAAAGAATCCATCGCCAGATAATCAACGATGCTCAGAAGGTAAGATCTCCTCGACAGAAAATAATGCGTCAGGTCCAGGCCCGTACTCCTGCAAATACTCAAGAGCAGATACACCTGGCAGCGGACCAGGTCCTCAGAGGGACGTAACAAGATACAGAAAATATGAGCCAACTTGAATACAGTAAACATGCATATAATTTGAAAATAAATAAGTACGCTGTACAAGACAATCTATATGAATGCAAGTGAGGACAACTTTTCGACGTATGGGCAAGGGTAGTCTACTCGATCTAAGCCTCACAACTCACACACCCGTCTAGAACATCAGAAATCGACATACCTCTGGGGTAGCGACCAGCGCGACTCTACAGAAATCGACATACCTCTGGGGTAGCGACCAGCGCGACACACACCCGTAGTGCGAACTATATACTACGGTTTACCAGAGTGGTTAAAAGCCCATACGCCTAATGATTGTCCTCTATGATACTAAGTGCCATGTGTGTGTCAACATATCTAATATATAGTAATGACTGAAAGGAAAACTACACATGCAAGAACTATACAGAAATGAAATAAATAAACAGAAATATAAATAGCATGCAAAGTACTGTAAACAATTTGGCAAGGTATCTTGCCTGGCAAGAAGCTGCAAAATGTAGTGTCCCAATGTCAACACCAAGAGTCAGAAGCTACGGCCTCAGAATGAACGTCTCCGGATGCTGAAATAAACATCACCAACGTTCCCAGAATGAGCAAAATAGCTAAAAAGCACATCCCTTTCGTCCAATTTGGACACAGGGACAAAACGGTAATTTCGGGAAAAAGTGGGGTCCACATGTGGCCCACTTTGCACCGAAAAGCGTGCAAAGGGTAACAGTCTCTAAATGGGACAAACTATAGGTCAAACAACTCTAAATGTCAATACGAACTCAACGGTATATCCAAATTTGGATTCCGATGAGCCGAACAAAATTTGGTCCAAAAAGTCAACTGTGGGCCCGCCAATTGGCGATCTGGTCAACCGTCTCAGAAATGCGTGAAAATTGGGTCACAAGACCAGCGCGTTACCACGAGTCCAGTGGCGCAAGTTTCGTCGCATTCTGACATGCGTGCACAAAATACGCGCGAGTTCCACAAAAGTGGCGACACGAAATGTGTCCGCGGATACGGCCTGATTTCGGCGCGCACACGCGTCTGAATCAGTCCCCATGAATTTTCACGTGTCCCGTTATGCTGCGTGCACCATTCGGTACACTTGGCACACGGCGGGGCGGTCCCGTTTGGCGGGGCGCGCTCCGATCTCCAACTTTTGGAAAACCGGAAAAAGTGGGTGCGCGCAGTTTTGTGACGAATATATTTCTGTCCATAGCAACTAATAGCATAGGGTTATTTAACAAAAAATAAACTAGGTCATGTAATCTACAGGTATCAAAAAGAATCACCGAATTCGGATCTCTGTGGTGGGAGATACGAACTCGGCAATATGGGTGGTCATTCTGGAATTCTGCGATTCCAGAATTGGGTCTGTCCGTCCACTTTGGACGCTGTTTTTCACCTAGGGGCACACGTTTTCCGAAGTTGACTATAAAACAAATATTGGAGAGGGTTGAGGGAAGATCATACCTATGAAAACGGAACAGCGTTTGGATGAGCGAGTCAACGGAAAAACACGCCGGAGCGAAGGTGCCTCGAGTGGGAGACGGCAGTTCGCGATGTCGGCGTCGACGGGATGATTGGATGGCTTGGGGAGGCTTCTCTGTCTGTGGTGACGGCTCTAGATGGGAAGAGGAAGTCTGGAGTTTCTAGGTTAGGGTTTTTGGGATATAACTATATATATATATTATATATATTATAGGGAAAGAGAGAGGGATGGATTTTGGTCCGCGGGGTGAAGGGTCGGTTTGCATTTGCTAAAGTGGAAGGGGGCGGGTCCTGTTTGGGAGCAGGAAATTATTAAAGGGGGCGGCCAAGCAAAAGTTGCTGTTGGCGGATGCAAAAGTGCAAGTTGCTAAGGAATTAGTTGTTAGCATTTGCTAGGTCTTAAGTAAGTAGTTATATTATTATTACTATTGTTATTATATTATTAGTTAGTGTTATTATTATTATACTTATTTAATTCTTTTGCTTTTTCTTTCTTTCTTTAAATATATATATACATATATATATTTGTATATATACATATATATATATATATATTCACACATAAGAAAATTTATAGATTAGGGTATTGCACATCGTTAGGCTAGCAACAGCTCAAGGGGTCTCCTACATGGAATAAATTCCAAAAAATTCCTGATGGTCCCATAAGTCCTCTAAGTGCCCGAATACCTAAAATAAAAAATTATTAAAAATATATTTCTCCTATTTAGCCCTAATTACCATAATTAAATTATTAATTAATAAAAATAATAAATACAATTTTTTAAAATAGGGGTTTTACAAATAAAGACCTCTATTGACAGGGGTCCAGGGTGGACAAAAAAAGGTCGGTCGGAGAAATTCAGGAAAGATCGAACCAAGGTCGAAAAACTGAAACAAAAGAGGTCGAAAGACCCAGGAGAGAAGTCGAAGGGTCCTTGAGAGAGAGAAGAGTCCAGAGCTCAGGTGAGGAGTAGCGATCAACGACTTTGGCATCGTGCATACGCTCTCCTCAGCAACCTCCGAAGCTGTTCCATGTCTTTTACGACACTTCTTCACCATCATGTGGTCCAAGGGTTAAAGTGATCGACTGCAGATCAGACACCTATAGCAATATTTATCCAGATTTAAAAATTGTACTCCCACATCCTAGTATAGGATTAAATTGTATAAGCTTGTTTGTAAACCAAAGAAACGGGTTTCGTATAAACCCTCGTCTTATATACACACTCTTTCGTTTATCACCATAAACAAGATGGAGACTCTGCTGGGGACATCTTTCTCTTCTGACGAGGAAGCGATTGCTCAACACGATGCGGTATCCGTGGGATCCGTGAAGAAGACACTGGTCGTCCAGTTCGACCAGTCTGCCTATGAAGACATGCTTCGGACAGGGGGTATCTCTCACTCTCTCTCTGTTCAAGACAACAGGAAGCTACGCAAGGTCTGGATGCCGAAGACATCCACTGTCATTCCTGTCGACTCTCCGACTTCTCCGACCAATGAGGTTGTAGCATTGCTCCCTCCGCGCCCTGCGTATGAAATTCAGTCTCCCGTCTCTGGCGGAATAGACAAAACTTCGGGTAAGGCCTTAGTGTCAACCCAGAAGTATCATCCGCGCCCTGCGCGTAAAATTCAGTCTCCCGTCTTCGGCGGAATAGACAAAACTTCTGGTAAGGCCTTAGTGCCAACCCAGAGGTATCACCCGCGCCCTGCGCGTGAAATTCAGTCTCCCGTCTTCGGCGGAATAGACAAAACTTCTGGTAAGGCCTTAGTGCCAACCCAGAAGTATCACTCGCGCCCTGCGCGTGAAATTCAGTCTCCCGTCCTCGGTGGAATAGACGAAACTTCTGACAGTGCCTTAGCGCCAAAATAGAAGAACCAAACACGCTCCGCGTGTAAAAATACATCTGCCCTCTGCGGAGAAGCGAATGATCCCTGCAAACTACGCAAGGGAAAGCAAGCGGCGGACTCCTCAACATCTCGGCCCTTACGCCAGTAAGGGGAAAATCTCCCCGGTCTCCGGACTACGCGAGGAACTGATGGCCGACTGAGGGCCTCCTCGGCTCTCCGCCAGCCGGAGCATAACGCCAAATTACGTCGGAAGAACTCCTCCAGGTAAAGCAGACTCGGTTTGCGGAAGAACAAGCTCCTCGGGGATTATCCGCCAACCAGATGGCCAACCTGTTGTATACGGGTGGCACAGGGAAAACTGGGGTTCCCAACATCCGCATGGCCACTGCGGTAAATAGAAGGAACACGCAGTCTTCTTCTTCTGTAAATCCTCCTGACCTGCGTACATATCTAATCCAGAAACGCAAGGATAGGGGATCTTCCAGCATGTCTATTACGCCTCCTAGCGAGCACCATTGTAATAGTCATAGGATTGTAGTTAATTGTTACTGTTCTGAAGCAAGACGGTCGGTCTTCGACCGGTTAAACTACTCTCCGTCTTCCCAAAGAGAAGACCCCACGCATGCATCGGTGAACATGGCTTCACACATACCTAGGGGACGATCAAGCTCAAGACGGTATTCCTCTAGAACTCCAAGCCAAAGGAGATTCACTGAAGCTGGGGTATTCCAAAACACCCGTTCGAAGTCACAACAGCCGGCTTCGTACTCTTCTGATTCCGATGCTGGGGGTCGCCAATCCCCCGAGTCAGATGCTGAAAGTATAGAGTCAACTTCTACAGCGACCTATACTAATCCTTCAATGACACCCCGGGAGATGGGAGTTTATGCCATTGGAGATGAACACGAGGAAGCTTCACCGTCAGGGAGAGCGGAACAACGCATCACTATACTGGAGACGTCTCTGAAACAAATGCAATCCATGATGGAGAACATGCACCAGATGATGCTGACCCAACACGCAGCTGCTATGGCTCAAACAACGGTCCTTCCAACTCAAATACGTGTGGGGGTGGACATACCACCATCCAACACAATCCAAGAACCTGCTCTAGACCAAGAGTCAGCAGTTCCTCCGCTTCCTCACTCGGAAAATGTATTACCTCCTGTTGGAGTCGCAATACAACCAATTTCGCACCACTCCGAGGTATCGCTACCAGCTGAAAACCCGATGCAAGCAGTACGGGAGCTGAAAGCCCAGTTTGATGCCTTGAAGCACAAAGATCAGCTCAAGAAACTGGGAATCAACCAGCCTTACCCAGCTACCTGGGAAGAAGTCCCTTTCCCTCCGAGATACAAACCACAGACCATGGCTTTGTTCGAAGGAAAAATGTCACCAAGTCAGTACATGAACTACTTCAGTATGATGACGGTGCTATTACAAGGGAATGACGCCCTCCTCACTCGGGTGTTCAAAGGCTGTCTCTCGGGAGTAGCTTACCAGTGGTACCGTAGCCTGGCGGACAACTGCATCTCGTCCTTCGAAGACTTCAAGGCTTTATTCTTCACACGATTCTACGAGGGAGGAATGGACATGTCTATGTCCTCTCTCATCGAAGTAAAGCAGAAGGAGAAAGAGGGCGTTTGTACCTTCATCGAACGTTTTCGTCAGGCCACTTTACAGATGCCTCTCGGAGTTCCAGACTCGGCGTTGGTGGACATTTGCAGGAAGAACATTCTTCCCGTTATCTCGGTGTTCAGAGGACCATATCAGTTCCATGATTGACCCTCATTCATCGTCTCAGCGGTATCCGTCGAAGACAACAGTTGGAAGGCACGTGACAATGGCATCATGATCTCTGCCTCCGACAGAGGCAAGAGGTCATCTCCCAACAACGACCATCCCCGTGGTTCCAAAGGGAAGGAAGCCCTGACAATCAATACGTCCAGGCAAAAGACTGCGGCTACCTCACAGACGAGACCAGGGACTACCAGGCCCGTTGAAGTATACTCTTTTGACGACGACGATATCCCGAGCATATTCGAGTATCTCGTCAAGAGCGGCAAGATCACCCTTCCGGAGAAGAGGCGGCCCCAAGAAGTCGGCAGTACTAACAACCCTAAGTACTGCATCTTCCACAGATACGTACACCACCCAACAAAGGCGTGTTACATACTGAAAAGGAAGATCCAGGAGCTGATTGACACTAAGGCCATCTCTCTGCACAATAGCGAGAAGACGGTCACGGCCAACATGATCTCTCTGCAATTTGGCAATCTGCCTCCCCAAGAAGTCCCGGATGGTGTTACACCTATTTCCCGGACAACGATGAACATCGTCAATCTCCCTCCAGCTAGGGGTCAGAATCATGACCTGGTACCCCTAACCACCCGGCGAGGCGAGATTATGTGGGTTCATCCCGATTTGGTCTCAGAGCTCGAGAAAGAGACTAAAGCCACTAGGGCTAAGTCTAGAAAGAGCTCCAAATGCAAACCATGCCACATGGTTGCGACTTCTTCGACGTCAGACGAAGACGAGGTACTGGCTGCAACCCGCTCAGGGAAAGCTTACCTCAAGGACTACGGAGCTAGTCAGGAAGATGCACCGGCAGATATTTCAGCTGCCAAACCTTCGGAATCAGAACCCGCCATACCAGAGGCCGGTCCTTCGAGACCAATTTCGGCGGACAAGGGGAAACAGAAAGAAGTACGCTTCGACAAACCTTTGAAAAATATTCAAAACAAAGGTTTAGAGAAGCCCTACAACTTCGACATCCTGGCCCAATTGGCCAATACACCAGCCAGGTTGTCCATCTTCGAGCTACTCAGGCTATCCCAAGACACTCGTCTAGCCCTGAGCGAAGCACTGATGTAGGCGGAAGCATGCTTGACCCAGCTCAAGTCCCCTGACGAAGAACCAGTGGCGTGCCCTCAATGCCACAGTGTGATGGAGGTGGTCCCGAACATCACTCTCACTCAAGATGACATGATGTTAAAACATAACAGGCATGACAGACCCCTCTATTACACCGGATATATCGGTTCCATGGAGGTCGACCGGATTCACATCGATCTGGGGTCATCAATCAGCATCATCCCTCATAGTTTGCTCAGACCACTGAGGACCCCCACCAGCGAGTTGGCTTACACCACCACCACAATCGTGGGCTTCAACGCTCGGAGAAGCAAGCCATTGGGAAAAATTCGTCTGAGGATCCAGATCGGGGACCTCAGATCGGTGGCTACATGCTATGTCATCGATTCAGAGGTATCCTACAACATTCTGCTGGGTAGACCTTGGATCCACGACCACAACATCGTTCCTTCGACTCTACATCAATGCTTCAAATATGTAGACGCTCAAGGAGCGGTACAGACGGAGGTTGCTGACTTGAACCCATTCAAAGGAGTAGAATCTTACTATTCCGATGCCGTGTTGTACTCTCAGGACTGTACGGAAGAAGTGTCAGGCGAGGCAGAAAAGGAATCCCACCGGGAGCCTGAAGAACCCTCTATCGAACAACCCCTGTCAATCAAAGTAAGAGGGCGAACTACTCGCCCAAAAGCCATAGAGCCTATGGCTATCCACCTGAACAAAACCAGGTCGGGAAAAGGAGGGTATCCTCTGGTGATCACTTTGAACCAGAAGCCTCCACCCTTGGTCATCAATCTTTGGCGCGACAGGCAGCCGACTGATGTAAAGGCAACCAGGAATGCGGTTTCCGATGATAATAAAGGACCCATTTTCCAGTATGTCAACGCTCAGATTCCAAATCAGGAATCTTCTCCCCATGACGATATAGAGCCTATAGCACAGAAATTCTTGGCAGCTGTAGATTCCTATCATCCGTACATATGGGAAGTAGCGTCATCATCCAATGTTGTCATGACATATGGACCACACGAGGATTCTATCTTCATTGTTCCTCCTGCCCGCAGCGATCAGCATCCAATAGTCTTCGGCCGCATACGCAACGAACCGACTATACAAGAAGATTCCTTCGACAACGATGCTGGTAAAATGCAAGTTCACAGGTACAGCCCGTAAGCTTTGAAGATCATGCAAAGCATGGGCTACGACTTGAAGCTGAAACCAGGTCTCAACCACAGGAAAGGCAGACGAATACCGCTGCACGGCGATCCCCGCTATCAACAAACTCGTTTCGGGTTAGGGTATGCCACCTCCCTTGCAACTTCCGAGTCGAACGAGGATATCTTTTCCTCCTTTCAAGATGGCTCGTCACCCTCCGACTCGTCTGAGGATCTCGAACGAACATTATCAGTGAACATGGTAGTAGCGGGTTCCTTCGAAGCAGATGAACAGGAATCTGAGCCATTTGAGAATGACTCCTGGGCTCAACAAATGGATACACAATGGGAGTTCCGCTTCGAGCAGAGAGAACCTCCCACTGAAGACGAAGTTATCCAGGTCAATGTTGGGGATGAACTTTCGCCAAAACCGATATTTATCAGTAACAATCTTTCCCCAGCTGAAAGGGAAGAAGTTATTCAACTGATAAAAGAATACATCGACGTCTTTGCATGGAATTATGAGGATATGCCAGGACTTGATCCAAAGGTGGCTACCCATAAACTCAACATATTGCCCGATTCAAAGCCTGTGAAGCAACACCAACGCCGGTTCTGCCCGGATATGATTGACGCCATTGAAGATGAAATCAAGAAGTTGATAGCCTGCGGTTTCATCCGGGAGGAACAACATCCCGACTGGGTCGCTAATGTTGTCCCGGTCATGAAGAAGAATGGAAAAGTGCGCGTCTGCATCGATTATCGAGATCTGAATGCAGCATGTCCCAAAGACGAGTTTCCTCTTCCCATCACAGACGTCATGATTGACAATACATGCGGTTTCGAACGTATGTCCTTCATGGACGGATTCTCAGGATACAATCAGATCAAGATGCATCCTAAAGGCGAGAAACGCCTTCAAACTCAACAGAGCATCGCCTTCTACCAGGCACGCATCTCCAGAGCTTTCAATCGAAAAGTAAAGGAAAGAGTGTTCAAAGTTGGCGAGCTAGTCTTAGCTGTAAGAAGGCCAATGATTCTTACTCACAGGAGCAAAGGCAAATTCTAGCCCAAATGGAAGGCCCTTATGTGATCGAGACAACATTCTTAAACGGCGCTTACAGGTTAGCCCAGCCTAATGGAGACCTGCTAATGGCTCCTATCAACGGCAAATTCCTAAAAAGGTACTATGCTTAACCTTCTCTGCTCAAAGGGAATATGGCGAAAACCTTATTCTGACAAAACTACTTCCAAAACGAAACTAGTTGGGTCGTATTCTATCATGTTCATATTACCTCTGAATAGATATGTTCGACTAATTTGGAAATACAAGACCTATCACGTCCATATTACCTCTGATAGTATTTTGTATACAAACTTTAGTCAAAGCATATTCTATCATGTCCATATAACCTCTGAATAGATATGACCTACTAAAACATATTCTATCATGTTCATATAACCTCTGAATAGATATGTCCTACTAAAGTTTACCGAGAGTATATCACGTCCATACTACCTCTGATATAACTTTCACCCAAACCTGTCATTTACATTCCGAAATGATGGGTCTACAAAGTCAGATGAAAAGCCTCTTTATTATTCCCGAAAGAGAGCAAAATTACATTTGCAAAGCAAAAAGCAAAAGTACATCATGAAGGAGGAGTGGCCAAATCGCGAATCTGCTGCACCAGTGCAGCCATCTTCTCATTCCTGGAATCCAAGACATCAGCGCGGGCCCGCTCCAGCCGTGCCTCGTCATTAATCAGGAGGGACAGCTCGGCTCTAGCCCGAAGGAAACCAGCACGGGCGACATCATTTCTTGCCAAGTTCTGTTGTGCTATGACCAGTCGGCCATTCACCACATCGAGACCTTTCGACGACTGAGAAGCCCACTCCTGTGCCTGAGCAAGCTTTGTCTCCAGTTTGTGGACCCTCGCTACATTCCCGTCATGCTCGGCCTGGCACTTCGTCTGAAGGGCAATAGTCTCCTCCAAGACGGCTTTTCCTTCATCCATCTCCCGCTGATTTGTCCGGATGATTTCGTTCAAGCTTTCCATCTTTTCTGAAAGATGCGCAGTCAAGGAGTCGTGTCTAGCCTGGACCAGGGCTTCAATGTTGCCAACCGAAGCTGTAAAAGGTCCCTCTCTAAAAGGCGAGGAACCCCCAACCAAAGAATCATCCCCAACACGGGGAGAAGCAAGCTCACTTCCAGGAGCCTCGACACCAGGGATCCGGAGAGGACGAGTGACCGTCTTCTTCTTCCTCTTACGAGGGAAAATCTCCTTCGGAGCAGGAGCCCTTCGCTTCTCGGAGATTACCAAAGCCCCTGCAGGCGGAGGTATTTCACCCCTCGGTACCAATACAAGAGGCTCATCCGGGGTAACAGACTCTTCACCCTCATCAGAAGAAACCGAGGGGACTTCGACTCTTCCCCCAGGCTTAGAAGAGGGCACCCTAAAACTTCCATGCATGTTAAAATCGTGATGGAAAGTGTTGGTTGCCACATAGAACTTGGCATACGTATGGAGGATGCGCAATTCCGTGGAGAGTGTGATGACGGGCACAGTAAAAACTGCCCTAGTGCAGCCCATGATAAAATATCGCCATCCCCTCGCTCCATCGATGAGTCCACCTCTGGACCTGAAGCTGGTGACGGCGTTGCCCACGTGCAGCTGATCATACCCAAACTGCCTGGCAAACCGACTAGGCAGGTAGGGTTCGAAGAAGCAATGGTCCTCACTCCTGTACAACAGGTGGGAAGGTCTAATACAGACCAACCAATTGAAGGCCTCAGGAGAAAGAATGGTCTTCTCCCCACCTAAGTCCTCAAGCCTAATCCCCGATTGATTGCGATGAACGGAGGGAACAATGCAAAGGAGCTTCTAGCTATGGCCGCAATTCAGCACCCACCGGCAGTCTAGAACTGTGAGCACGTTCCAGGAGAATTTCCTGTAGTTCAGCAAGAAACTACCCCCCAAGCTACTGCCGGAACCTGGAGACATCACCCGGGGGTTGTGGGAAATTAACCATCCCATCAGATACAGGTATGGTAATTCCACCCGGGGAAAGCTTTCACGTCGAGCTTCATCGGCAAGCAGCGCCTCAGTCATCGCCCTCAGGCCAGCTTGTATGTGGCACACCATGGCAGGGAGCAAGCCCAGTCTCGCCCCAAACACCAGACGCACTGCAGGCCACAAGGTGTTGCGGTGAATACGATCCGCGGATGTGATCCCGGGTACCACCAGTCGGCGCAGCCATATAGAGAGGAAGCCAGCCAGTTGAGCTTCCTTGGACAGAGGCCTGCGGTAATGCCTCAGATAACTGTAGGCCTTAGTGCCTGCAGGATATCTTCCTACCCCTTCGTCGAGAATCTGATCTGGAGCCCCAGCGTCCTCCATAAGATCGTCGACTACCTGAGCAGTGAGCATGATCAGAGGATTCACAGGCTGATCCTTGCCTTCCAAAACTTTCTCCGGCTGATCAGTCCTGGCCCGGTGGAAAAAGAGGTAGGACGTCCATTTACTGGTGTGAGCCAAATCTGAAGGCTCACCATAGAAGGCGGTGCAAGCAAGGTAGTGGCACATCAGCTCTTGGTACACTTCCACTACCCGAGGGTCTGAATCCCCCAGCTCCCGGTTCGTGGGAACGTACTCTTCATACGGAGTATCCCCCATCGGCAGTCTTGAGATCTCTGCCATCTCATGCAGGGCCAATCCCAACTCCCCCAGTGGAGTGGCTAAAGTCCCGGTGAACGAAATATATCGCTCCATCAGTGCCAGAAACAGGTTAGGGTTAGGAGGTAACCCAACACTGGTGGCACTCACAGCCGCAAACAGGCCGATGTTCTTCAACTCGACCTGAAAATGCTCCAGGGCCCAATCAACTAAACGAGCCCACCGAAGATTTGTTGGGGTCATCCACCCGTTGTACCGAGGATTCACCTTGGGATATATTCCTCCGTGCCCCATGAAATCATTGCAGAAGGTCGACAATTGCACCGGCTGGAGCACCAGGCTGTCTTCGCTCGGGACACTGCCCGGGTACAGTCCCCTGAACGACGTTACAGAACCAGAAGGGCGGCTAACAAATAGGCCAGATCCTTTCTGATAGAAGATCTTCCCCGGCCTACCGTGAAGATCGGGAGTCAGCGTCCACGACATCCTCCTGGGATGGGTAGCATGGAAGAATGCCGAGATGGGATAATCTCTCGGCATCTTGGGCAGATTCAGGACCAAGCCCCCGGCAGGGAAAACCCAGAGTTCTTTCTTGGGCTTCGTCTGGGACTGCTTGTCGATCATGTCCCCAAAGAGAAAAGCTGGCTTTATATACTGTTCCCCGTCTACGTACGTCAGGGGCTCTCCGTTAATCATGCTCAGCAGGGTCCGCTCGCTCTGACCCGATATCAAAAATTCCCTTCCTTCAGGATACTGGGGCCCGGAGATAGGAAATATCACATGGGACAGATCCTCCAGATAGTTGGAGTGCAGCATCCCCGCAGCAGAACCCATCACCTCGGCTAGCGGAGACTCATGCAAGTTAACTGCAAGGGTGCAAGAAAAACACGTCAGTTTCTATAACTGGACATTACAAACTTGCTTCATATGCTAAGCGCCAACAGTCTGTGCTTTACACCAAGACTATAAAAACCTGATCATTTACGCTGGGATCCATTTTCAAGAGCGTAAAAATCAGGTTGGCAGTATGCAGTCTGTGCTCTACGTCAGACTGACAAAATTCGAGCTTACGCCAGGATTTTCATCCACGAGCGTACGACTCAAATTTTGTAGTAAACACCAAGTTCTCGACGGTCAAAGCTTTTACGCTCAACTACGAAAATCTGGAGTTTTTACGCTGACACATTAGAAATATGGGCGTAAAAAGATAAAACGTCTCCGTGCATCTTCCTCAAAGAGGCTATCAGCACAGGAGACGACCTAGCGCGGTCACGTTCAACGTGTGCGAAGGATTTTTTAAATCGTTCTCTTCGTCCCAAAAAAACTCTACCTTTCAGGCCAGGAGCACTGCTCGTCGCCGGGACGCTTCGCTCAGAAGGACGCTCGCCTTGCCCGACAGAAGTTGCTCTTGCTTGAGCAGAAGAACGGGAAGAAGAATCAACCTTCTTTCCCTTGGAGGAGGAGGTTTGCTTCGAGGCCATTACTGGAAACTTGGAAGAAACGAAGAAGAACTCGAACAGACGAAGGCTTTCTCTCGCAGAAGACGGATGAAAAGTTTTTCTCTCAAAAACTTGGGATATATATAGAGTTCGGATGGACTCCTCGAAATCCGAACCAAATCTCCTAACTAATATTCGATTATGATTGGGGACTACGTCAGCCTATTATTCTCGAAAGACGGACAGTCAGCGAATTCGAAAAGTTTTCGCGCGAAGCAGATTCGTGGTTCCTACGCTAAAGAGCTTTCTACGCTCATAGCTACAGATCTACGGTTTTACGCTCACAGGCTATAAGTCTATATGGTTTTACGCCCGGATGCCTTTATGCTCGGTAAGCTTTTATGCTCGAGGGGCTACAAACCTACGACTTCACGCTCAGCAGCTACAAATCTATGGTCTCACGCTCGGTGGCGTTTAGTTTACGCTCAGAAGCAACAAGATCCACGACTTCACGCTCGGAAGATTCCCTTTTCACAGCTACAGATCTACAGTTCTACGCTAAGGAGCTTTCTACGCAGGACAGCTACAAATCTACGGTTTTACGTTCGCAGGCTATAAGTCTATGGTTTTACGCCCGGATGCCTTTGTGCTCGGTAAGCTTTTATGCTCGAGAGGCTACAAACCTATGACTTCACGCTGAGGAACTACAAGTCTACGATTTCACGCTCGGTGGCATTTAACTTACGCTCACGAGGCTACGAACTTACGATCTTACGCTATGACTCTCCGCTCATCTGAAAGATACGCAGGCCAGAGTGCGCGTACATCCAAACGGTTCTCAAAGCGGTCAATGGCAGGAGTTCACACAGAAGATACTCTCTCTTGACCAGAAGATATCCCAAGTACCCGAAGTATGCAGAGTTCAACATTGAAAATTACTCTTCTTCATGGGTCGATTCGAAGTTCATCCAGACTCCAGTCTGAATATTCCATCTACAGTTCAAGATGGCAACTCAGTTCGACAGCCATCTCTCACCCTGTTCCAAGGAATTTTCGAGAAGTCATTCTTGAAGATGATGTCTGAACAAGAATTCTGTTTATCAGAAGCCACGCTTCAGAATTCTACGCGGCTCCCCCATTCCTAACAGCAGAACGATTCGAAGACTCGACTTAAATGCTAATGCAGCTTTATGCGCATCCCTAGATATGCGTAAAAGACAGAGCAGGACCTAATTCTCTTTCTAAACGGAGTCAGCGTAAAGAATCAGACGTGTCGAAGCTACACTTATTCAGACTTCACAGCAACATATGGAAAATGATCATACGCACAGAAGAAGACGATTTTATTAAAATTAAAATCATGATTACATGTGAGGGAAATCCTGTCTACAAGGGGTTTTTCTTCATTTTTTGTGGTTACATATGAGGGAAATCCCTTCTACAAAGGATTTCCTCATCGTCATCGGAAGGCCACCCCAGGATCTGTTCTGCCAGGTTCTCGCATCGGTGCAGGTCTTCCTCTTCTTCCAGGGCAGTTCATCGACTTCCACAGTTATAAACAAGAAAATCAATGGCGGGAGGATAAAAAATGGGCATAGACCCATCCTCCAACAGAAGAAAAGCAGAAACTGGATCTGCTTTCCTGCGTCCCACGCCATGACGGATTGAGTTGGCATATTTCACCCAACTCAATCCTGGACAGAGCTAGTCTATCTGCTCTCGTCCCCGGAGATAACGGGAGAAGACACCGCTTACAAGCTGTGTGGTCAAACTTGACCCTTCCTCTCTCTCCGGAAGAACCGCCATACAAAGTTGCTGATTATCCTGAGCAAGGGAGGCTATGATATCCTTCCATGATCCATCATTGCAGATGACACTTGCTCGAAGACGCCGTCTTTTTCGGCTCCTTACATGCTGGAAGAACGTGATCTTCTTCTTCCTCAGATCAGCCCGACAAACTCCGGTGATCATCTCTGCATGGTAAGGGAACTGTGGGAAGAACAGGTTAACTCCTCAGCCTTTTTATAGGCGAAAGAGATCACACCGATCCCCAATAACTCCGCCATAAAAGTCAGCCTTGAAAGAACGTGTCAGACTTGACCGTTTCAGGCTCCATTCAGGAAACGTTTCGAGTTACGAGGAACGGTTCATGCTTCATTCAAAGCGTTTCAAATTACGAGGAATTGAAAGCTTTGAAGGGGGTCTTGTAGAAGCATGAAAAATACGCTGGAGGACTCTACGCAGCATGGTGATGCAGGGCAGCGTAAACAGGGGACCTCAGAGCCCTCGAGCGTGCAACGGAGCTTCTCCACTAAGCATAGCATACTAAGCTCGAAGGACCACCCGCGTAAGTGCAGTACGTCCAGACCACTTCAGCGTAGACAGGGTGCTTCATCGCCTCTATGGCATAAAACTCCTCCGCTTTCAATGCAGCATTAAAGCGTACGAGGAACGCTTCGTATTCTCCGAAATGAACCTGTCAAATCATGCAGTGAACCTGACGTCTGACTTCTGACAAAGAGTACTGCATGGCTACCCAGACGACGACTGGAATAATGACAGACCCTTCGGGACACGCCTCTGCATTTAATGAACAGAATGATGGCGGATCCCCGCATTTAATGCAGGGGATTTGATTAAATGTTACCGAACCGTCGTTTAGTGACATCCCCTTTGCGTAAACTGCCTTTACGCATACAAGGAGATACGCTGCCTTGTTTTACACAGGCAGACGTGAGCCGCTTACGCTCCACGGAAGACAAACAGACTGCCACGTCAAAAGCTGCTCTTCAAGGCTCGAGGCACGTCTCTGCACCCAATGCTCAGAACGGTGGCAGGCCTTCAGAATACGCCTCTGCAATTAATGCACAGGATGATGGCGGATCTCTGCATTTAATGCGAGGGATTTGATTATATCTCCAAGAGCCGTAATTCCGGCTGAGACATCCACATCATCACTCTGGCACGTTACGCAGCGGCTTCTACGCCCATCCAGTTCCTTTGCCCGCTCGGCTTCTACGCCTCTTCAGCTTCTATGCTCACTCGGCTTCTATGCCCATTCGGCCTTCTGTGCCTACCCGGCTTCTATGCCATCAGGTTTCTACGCCTACTCGGCTTCTATGCCTACTTGGCTTCTACGCCAAGGTGACAGACATTGGCTTCTACGCCCACCTCTTATACACGAGGGATACCTACCTACGTGGCTTCTACGCCGTGATCTTTGCAGCAGTTATACGCGTTTTGTCCCTTAGTTGGACCCACGTCACACGCTCATCCAAAAGATCATCTATACGCAGGCATTGGTTATTTTAACCGTTGTGTAAAAGGGTATTGTACTTCCCACAACTCGATTTTTACACCGATTGAGTGGTCACTGTCACCAAAACTCTATAAATAGAGACCTCTATTGACAGGGGTCCAGGGTGGACAAAAAAAGGTCGGTCGGAGAAATTCAGGAAAGATCGAACCAAGGTCGAAAAACTGAAACAAAAGAGGTCGAAAGACCCAGGAGAGAAGTCGAAGGGTCCTTGAGAGAGAGAAGAGTCCAGAGCTCAAGCGGGGAGTAGCGATCAACTACTTTGGCATCGTGCATAGGCTCTCCTCAGCAACCTCCGAAGCTGTTCCACGTCTTCTACGACACTTCTTCACCATCGTGTGGTCCAAGGGCTAAAGTGATCGACTGCAGATCAGACACCTATAGCAATATTTACCCAGATTTAAAAATTGTACTCCCACATCCTAGTATAGGATTAAATTGTACAAGCTTGTTTGTAAACCAAAGAAACGGATTTCGTATAAACCCTCGTCTTATATACACACTCTTTCGTTTATCACCATAAACACCGACCACCTCCCCAAGCCCGTCGGCCACATGCGTCCCCGCCGGCCAGGACTGCACGGCCTTGCGCTGCCCCGCCTCCTTTGGTCTCATAAGCAATTACGACAGCGGTTACACATGACCGCGCACTACCCCGCATCCCCCATGAGTGAAGACAGCGCAGGCACTCCCCCGTTGTGCGTGATTCCCTCACGTGAGCCTTCGCACATTCCGGTGGACCCAGACCCGCACGTCGGCCACCGTCCACCGGAAGAAGAGCCTGGGGATCCATAGAAAACATTGGACTTATGGGTGGTCAATTCTAGCTATTTCTTATATTTTAGAAATATTGGTGATGTCATTTTCAGCATTCGGAGGCATTCGTGCAGATTTTACCATTTCAGAAGTTATTGATTTGTCGGGCTCACTACCTGGACCTCGTTATACCATCATTCAGGATCCAGACAAGTATACCTTGCCACTATTGTTATATTTTATTAAATACTACAAATGTATTTATATTTTTTCTGGTTTAACAATATTGTGCGTCCAAGGATAAGTTGGGTGAAAGTCGGTATTGGCCGATTACGAGTGACTTAGCATTATAGGTTCAAACCCATTATTTAGAGATGCCAAATCTCTCGTATGAGCTGACACATTTATGATACAGAGAGAGTTTCATGTGTGGTCGCAAAGTCTTGTACTGCTGATCACTAATACAATCTAGATGCGTGATGGCAGCATATAGATAATATGATCTTGACTCAGAGTAGGAGCTGGATATGTCGTGGTACACAACAGAGACAACAACATTGGGTGGGGAGGACACTTACATGGCGGATGTGCTACGTACACACTTTCCTTGTAACCCGTCGTCTCCATCAGAGTAATAGGTATGATGACCTTGGATTTATCATTATGAGAGAGTTGGCCTCTGGTGTCGACGATACTATGCTAGATTTAGGCCTCTATTTCTTACAAGAATTTATGTTGATCCTATTTGGACTACAGATCATGCGTCGAACGTTGTTCTCATTACATTTGCACTTAACTAGTTTACCCCCTTAATTTATTGCAGTATTTTGTATCATTAGTGGAATGTTGTTTTCTGTATCTTGTTATGTCCCTCTGAGGAACTGGTTTCCATCCAGATTTACGGTGTTGATTGTCGTAGAGTTCTCATGGAGCTGCTAATGAGTATCGTCTCGGTATACAGTTATCCTTGAGTATCGTCTTGGTATGCAGGTACTGGGAGTAAGTACTTATATCATAACTTTCGTATCTATATATACTTATTATTATTGACTTATTCTGTTGTTTAGCCTAGTTTTGTAAGCTTTACTTTTATTCTCAAACCTGTTCGGATATGTGTATTACAGGACGGCCGACTGTATTACATATTAGTTATTCATGATATATTTGTACTTTATGTGGATTATTTGAGATATAGTTTTACATGTAATATTAGACATGATACCCCAGTATAGACAACATATACGTATTCAAGTTGGACTGAAGTCCACTTGATATATAGTAGGCAATTGCCACATACTCTAGTCCTACGAATTTTGGGAATGGGGTATGACATAGTTTTTGTGGTGGCCCATGTAGGTCGAGATCATATCGTTTCGATTATGTTACTGTACCGAACGAGCTTGTGATACATTTCGATCTCGATATGGGCATTATGAATTCTTAATTCTGCCATTAAGATTGACTAATGCACCAGCAATATTTATGGATTTGAACCTAGATCAATTTATAGTGGTGTTCATAGACGACATTCTCATCCACTCCAGCAGTGAAGAAGAGCATGAAGAACATCTTCAGAATGTGTTGCAAGTTCTAAGGGAGCATCAGTTATATGCTAAACTAAGTAAGTGTGAGTTTTGGTTAGATTATGTGTCATTCTTGGGGCACATCATCTCAGGAGCAAAAATATCAATGGACCCCAAGAAGGTTGAAGCAGTAGAAATTGGCCAGTCCTGAAGACAGTAGCAGATGTACAAAGTTTATTGGGATTAGCGGGATATTACCAGAGGTTCGTGGCAGATTTTGCACAAATTTTAGCACCAATGACTCGTATGACCCGCAAAGATGTGAAGTTTGTTTGGGGGGAAGAGTGCGAAGCAGCATTCGAGAAGTTGAAGGAGAAGTTGATATCAGCACCGATCCTTACACTTCCAGTAGGATCAGGAGGATTCATAGTTTATTGTGACGCATCTGAGAAAGGACTTGGGTGTGTATTAATGCAACACAGAAGAGTGATAGATTAACGATCTCGATAACTTCGAGATCATGAGAAAAAGTATCCAACACATGATTTGGAATTTGCAGCAGTAGTGTTTGCTCTCAAGTTATGGAGACATTACCTATATGGTGATCGGGAGGAGATATTCACAGATCACAAGAGTTTGAAGTACATATTCACTCAGAAGGACTTAAACATAAGGTAGAAGAGGTGGCTAAAATTGTTTGGTGATTATGTTATATCACTTCAGTATCATCCAGATAAGGTAAATATGGTGGCAGATGCTCTCAGTAGGAGGGGCAGTGCGTTCATCTTAACAACTCAGAGTCACATTCTAGAAGACCTTTAAGAGATGGGCATCAAGGTGGTATTACCTCACGATACGGGAGTGTTAGAAAGTCTTCAGATATAGTCAACTTTGGTGGAGAGGATCAAGTCAGCTCAGACAAAAGATTCCCAGATTAAGAAGCTTATGACAGAATGTGAGTCAGGTCTTAGGAAGAAATTAAGGATTCACGAAGACAAAAAACTCATATTTGAAAACCGTCTTTGTGTGCCAGGTGGAAATATCAGACAAGAAGTGATGACCGAGGCACATAGTTCCCAATATTCTATTCATCTGGGAGGTACGAAGATGTACTATGATATCAAGAAGCATTTCTGGTGGAACAAAATAAAAAGAGAGGTAGCTCAGTTTGTTTCATGATGTCTCATGTGTCAAGTGAAGGAAGAGCAGCAAAGACCAGCAGAATTGTCAGAACCACTGCCTATTCCAGAGTGAAAGTGGGAACATATTACGATAGACTTTGTGACCGGTTTACCTAGATCCTCTACTGGACGTGATGCAATTTGGGTGATGGTAGATCGACTCACAAAGTGGCATAATTTCTTTTCTTTCAAGTGGGACAGTCCACAGAGCTGTTAGCAGATATGTATATAAGCAAATAGTGAGACAACATGGAGTTCCAGCAAGTATAGTGTCAGATCGTGATACTCGCTTTACATCTCATTTCTGGAAAAGTTTGCAAAAATGCTTGGGCACCAAGTTGAGATTCAGTACCGCGTATCACCCCCAGACATATGGGCAATCAGAAAGGATGATCCAGACATTGGAAGATATATTGTGGGCATGTACCTTGGACTTTAGGGGGGGCCTTGGGAAGATTATCTTCACTTATTGAAATTCTCATACAACAACAGTTATCAGGCCAACATACAGATGGCTCCTTTCGAGGCATTATACGAAAGGAAGTGCAGATCACCCTTGGCATGGAATGATATTCGTGAACGAAAGATGTTGGGGCCTGAAATGATAACTCAAATGATTGAAGTGGTTAAGCAAATTAGGGATCGACTTTGGGTTGCGCAAGATCGTCATCGTAATTGAGCAGATAAGCTTCGTAGGCTGTTAGAGTTTTTTGTCGGCGACCACGTATTTTTGCGAATTTTTTCCACCCAAGGATTCATTAGATTCGAGGTTTACGGAAAGCTTAGTCCGCAATATATGGGACCGAACGATATTCTCGAGAGGGTAGGGGATGTTGCTTATCGTCTTGCCCTTCCGCCTTCGCTTCGTGAAGTGCATGATGTATTTCATGTGTCTCAGTTGCATAGGTATGTCCCAGATCTGAGTTATGTCCTCGATCACTCTGAGTTAGTCGTTAGTACCGACTTAATTTACGAGGAACAACCCGTGTCTATTTTGGATCAGAGAGAGAAGATACTCAAGAAGCGGACTATCCGTCTTGTTCGTATTTTTTGGGGTCATCACTCTTTGGAGGAGTCGACGTGGGAGCGCGAGGACGATATTCGGTCTCGGTACCCACACATATTTGACTCATAAGGTATATTTCTTTCGTATGCCTTCACATCTTTTATTCCATGATCGGCAAGCACTCATGTGAGATGATATTGCTTTGCTTCATTATCTATGTTGATTGAAAATGCTTATATGTATGTGTAGATTTCTTGTAGTTAGTTGTTGCTTGTCTTGATATCTCTAGCTAGCCCTGAGCTTGAATTTCGATGAAGGAATTTTTCTAAGGTGGGTAGAGATGTCACTCCACATTCCTGATATATATATTTGGAATGTATTCTTGCTTGCTGACATGATTGTTAGGTTTGGTTGGAGGCCAGACTATTTTCTGGTAGAGTTGGTTCTTGGTTTATTTTTGAGATCAGGGCTTGATCATGACTTGAACCATTGGTCAAGTGAACCCCAAACCCTCCCTATATAAACTAAACCACACGCTCTCTCTTCTCATTATTTTCTTTTCATTCTCTCTCTTAGGTTTTCTCTCTCCCTCCATAGGCAAGTACACCTTGCACGAAAATGGAGAAACCTTTTATTTTTATGAGTCCATTATATTTTCTTTATGATTATCCATATGTTTAGAACTTTTTATTTTCGATTTTGGTGGATGGATTAGTGTAGATCTAATTTTTAGTTTAGAGCTTTTTATGTGTGTTCTTGAGTTTTCTTGGGTTTTAATCTCTGAAAACTTATTATTTTTAAAAACTTGTTGTTCTATGTTGATGAACATTTGATTTTGAGTAGTTTGGAACTTTACTTTATTGTATTTGGAGAGTTCGTTTGAGGTTTTCATGGAAGGAACAAAACTTGGATTTTTGGAACTTCCATGGCCGAAACATGTTATTCTGGAACAAAGGAGCTCCATGCAGCACGCTTAGCATACGGCCTGGACTTCTCGCTCCAAATTCAGCATGCGGCCATCTTATTGGATGCATGACTAAAATATGCACATGCGTCCCTTGGAAAAATTCATGAAACTTGAATGGATGGAATTTCGCTTAGTCCAAAATATTTCTATGCGGCCAAGTGTGTATGTGGCCAAGAGGAGCATGCGGCCTCGAGCTATGCATTTTCTCTTTATTGAAACACATGACTTAGAACCGCCTTGGCTCATCTTTTCATAATTTTTGTCTTCTTCTGTCACACTTTATTGCATGTCACATCAGTCACATTCATCATTTTATGTCACTTTTCTGACTTGCATTTATTACCTGTCATATTGTACTTGTCCCGGAGAGTGGAATTGTCGTGACTGCATGTAGCCTTGATATTCATGCGGCCTTAGCATCCATGCGGTCTTGACTTCATGTGGCACCATGGCTATGCGCTTACTGCTTCATGCACACGTTGAACACTTGCTTGGTTATAATGTTCTCGTTTGATTGAATGATTGTGATGCTATGTGTTAAACTTAGAAAGGACTTGTATGACCCAAATATGACCCTGTGCTAAATTGACTAAGTACCTGACATGATCCCTGTAGATGTGGTCTTATATGTACTTGCTAATTTTCCTTGATCACCTTATTATACGTTGGATAGAACAAGGGACGTAGTTCAACTCGGGGGAAAGTATGCAATTCTGGTCCTTGTTTGGTTTATAGATTATGGATATGATCTCGAGGAGTTCTCGTACTACTCTTATTATCATCTATCGATATAATAAAGTGATAATTAATATGACTAGTGCTTAATTATTCTGTCCTGAATGACTTGTTAGTAAAGAAATTGTCCATGATCTTGATACTAGAACTTGTTCCTGTCCTGACTATTGTATCTGTGCTGATACACTTGATTGCACCGAGAGTGCTACTTTATATATATATATATATATATATATATATATATATATATATATATATATATATATATATATATATATATATATATATAGTGATACATCGTGCCACATACTCCTGCTACGTGATATATGTAATTATTTTCATGCACGAATCTGGTAGTTGGACAGTGACTTTAGTCGTGGCTAGATAATATTGATTATTGTATCACACTTTGGTAAATCCATATTTAGCTTGAAGTAACAATATGGATTCGTATCAAGAGTGCCCGTACTTAAAGTACAACATCTAAGAAGAATGTTCATGTGATAACGACATGAGATTCTATTAACCTAGGGTTAACTACGTAACTTAACTTGTAGAGCATTGGGAGGGAACGATATCCCGAGATCGTGCATGTTGAGCCCCCTAAATTAGCTGGGAGAAAAGGCTGGCCACCATGAATACTGTATATCATCTGCATTAATGGAGTGTAATATCTGATCTAATTATAAGACCGAGCCAGTATCTTTCCTATCGAAAGCCTGGAACCATTACTAATCGTTAATTAGCTCAGTGCCCTTGCTAGGGACTGGTGCATCTTATACATATATTCTTGCTCATATATCATTGATTCAACCAGCCTTGCTTGATTATGGCACAATCTAAGGATACTTATGTATTACATTTATGGGATAACCCAGAGATCACATATCAAGCTGTAATACATGATTGGCCGTTTAAATTTCTTGTAATACATGCCTAGCCAGGAAAGTGGGCTTTTATTGCATGATGATTCAACCCATGTCCTTGTTTGGTTGTTGGATTGCGTTATTATTTTACAATAATCCATGGACTGAAGCTAGATTATTTCCCATATGTAATATCTCTGATTGTGTATTATGCCTTCTGTTAAGTGGAATTAGGGACATAGACTGTTGTAGCATAATGGTGCAACTCATGTCCTTGTTTGGTTATTGGGTTGTGCTATTGTGATATGATAGGCTGTGGACTAAAACTATGATGCAGAGTTATTTCAGCTTGACCATAATCAAGGAATGTATTCTATCTTGATATGATAAGGCACTTTCTGTTCTTGTTTGGTGAAGAGGTGTCATGTCATGTCATGGATAGGTCATATAACATTGATTGTTGGCTCACGCATCTCATGTTATAGAACTGGTTTTATTTCTTTATTTCATGCTTCCTTTGTCGTACTTGCTATTTGGGGTCTGACCCCACTGGTTTTGCATGGCCAGGTTTAGAGCCATCACCTGAGGATCAAGCTTACTTCCCTCTTATTGATGGCACGCACTCGAAGGATGGCTGCCGAGGGACGAGGGGGTTCATTTATTTACTGCTCGTCTTTTATGAACTATATTCTTTTGGGCGTTTAGCTAACCGACACCTGTTAGCCGTCAAATCTAGATACTAGTTCCCTACATGACTGTAATATATATATATATATATATATATATATATATATATATATATATATATATATATTAGATTGTAGCTGACTCACTGTCATGTATACTTTTGATCTTGTATTTGGCTTATCATTTTGTCTTGCTAGATCTCTCAGAACATTCTGATACGGCATTTGGGATGCCTTACTGCTTATTCTAAAATATTCTATGTTATTGCTACTTATTTGAATGATTGAGATATAGACGTTCTTGACCCTAGGAGACCTGATTGTAGTATGCACCCCCATGTCTCTAGACAACCTTAACACATTGTAGGTTGCTTCGGTATTCTGCAAGGTATGGTTGGCTGAGTCATTCCTACGCTCTCTAGTATTCTGGATCTGGGGCATAAAATCCTACGACAGGATTTAAATTTTAGCATCTCAATCCACAACTATTGTTAAAATTTCTTTGAATTTCAATATCACCCTCGAACCTTGTATTTGTATTCGATCGATCGTACCTTCCTTGAACTCCTTATTATTGTTTTACGTACGTATTTTCCTATTTTGGAAGGACGATCACACGTGCTTGATGATTTACTTAAGACGAAATTCTTTGTCAAGGCTAAGGACATATGATTGTCAGAATATTTTTGAAGTAAGTTAGGATAAACCTTTCTCCTAGATAGAGGACCTAAAGAAAATTGATAGTTTAAAAGCTTTGTATAAATAACGGACCTTAGCAGCAAGCGCCTAGAAGTAATTAACCCTTGCCTTTGCTTTAGTTAGTTATGTGTAAGAAGTATTGTAGGATCTACTAGGCTTAGCTAAAAACTACACCAGATTTCCTGACCTTATGACAACTCATAATTGGGTATTAGGGTTAGTGATAGCTCTCATTGTGACATAAATTTTTTTATAAAGGACTTGAGTAATGGAACATGAAATTTTATATTTCAATAAGGTAATTAGATTGGATTAATGTTTTCAGAGGTAGTGGTATTTGTAACTATATATGATATTTGAAAAAAAAAACTTGAAAGAAAAGTGGAGCGACTCTAAATATCATAGGAAAGAGGAATGCTAATGGATAAAAGAAAAATCGAGGAATATAAATAAAAAAAAATACGTTGTGGTCTGAATATATGACACTAATTATAATCAATAATTATGATGATGATGTCTTTTGATGATATAAGAGAATTACTAGAAGTGAGCGACCTAACTAGAGCGATGACTATAACATCAACTAATACTCATGAAGGAATCATGAGATTAGAATTAAGGAATTAAGAAATTGAAGATACAAACTATAAGATGAATAGAGGAAATAAAAATTGGAATAGAAAAACTTTTATGAATTTATAATGGTTACTAGTAGAATAGGTATCATCTTGATGTGTAACTAAAGATGTTGAGGAATGAGATTATTTAATCTAATGTCTCAAGTATAAAGAAAGATAGATATAAATGATCATACAAGAATGGTATGTTTTGATAGAAGAGACAAGATAGATAATAGTACGAAGGAATATGTGATAGAACGGATGAGTTGTATTAGAAGTAGATAGTCATTCAAATCGAAGGTTAGACTAGTATTGGAATAACCAATCAAAACCATGATTTGAAGGTTGTCCAATAATAAATATTATGTCAGGAGTATTAGATCTAAGTTACCTGCTTAAATTAGTCTCGACCCTTACCTAAAAAGTTAGGTATAAGAAGAGTTAGACGTACTTGTAAGAATTGTAATGCTTGATATAGCTAGAAATGATAGATTATTAATTGTAATGTAAGAAGTTTTGAGGTATAACTTATAGGGACATAATATAGAGCTTTAACATTAATTGTGATATTTCTATCTTATGTGGGTAGTCATAAATAAGAGTTGGAGATTAGAGTTAGAGATCTTACCTTAAGACTAGTACCCATAGTTATGATAAACCCTTGACCTATACCGGTTAACAAGGGGATCCCAAAGGGATTGCAACTTGAATAGTTATAAAGAGGGAAGAACTATAAGAGCAATACTATGATAAAGTGAATAATTGAAGAAGGGCAAGGATGGAATCGTGAGGACTTTTTGGATTAAAAAATTGAGAAAAATCGTACAGTAAATTGAGATAAAGATTACGATAAGGATTATCTATGATTACGCAAAGAGGGTTACAAAGAACGCATGACGTAAGTAAGTTGTGTAGATGTAAAATCAACCTTAAAGTTCGAGGCTCAGGAAAGAATAAGAATGTTAGCTCTAGAAAATAGATGATACCATTTTTATGATGAATGATAGAATGTTAGGAATATATATCTTGCACAAGTTATGATAATACAATAACAACTGGTAGCACCATAGATTATTTTGTGACTCATGATTACAATTTTGTTAGAAGACAAGAACCAAACAAGTAGTGAAATGGCATGAGATGGGAAGAGAAATATTTTTTTTTAGATTGGAATATGAGAATAAAATAGAAGTTGGATAAATTTTTTTTGGAAATGAAGTTGCATTATAAATGAAGAAATGGACAAGAAATTAAATGTCAGGCTTAATTTTCAAAGATCTATAATAGTTAAAGTCCATGGTAGAATACATTCTCAATATTTTAAACTTCATGATGTTGGAAGCGACACTTGAAGAAAATTATGTCACAAAAGCGAGTGAATTTGTTGGAGAGAAATATAGGAATAGTAAAGTGATATAAGATAGATTATAGCCTTGAGTTTTGGTAGTCACATTTGTTTTTGAATCAGAGGTTATCCTAGGAAACCAGAATAGATAGGCTATACACTAGTATGAGTAGGAGTGCAACTTCTTCAATCTGTTTGGTCATCTGTGATCCAAGATATCTTTAGTAACCCAAAATTGCAATTCGCCATCGACGGTACCACTATTTGTTCATATTATAATTTCTTGTCTTATTTCGCAATCGCAACCTCGTGATTTGAAGTGACCAATCATTCTAATTATGTAATTGAGTAGACTCTTTATTCCTTTCCTAGTCATGCTATATTTTGAAAACCAACCCTTCGGTTGGAACCACCTCTTGTTGTATGTTCATATTACTGTAGGTTACTAGTTCTTCCTATTAATTTTTTTTTGACCTATTCACTATGACTTAATTCTCCATATGCCTAGTTAAATCGTACCTTACCTTCGAATACAATTCTATAGGAATACTTCTTGAACTTACTATAATTCTCCTTTATCTTGTTTTGGAAGATCTTCTTTTTCGTGATTTCCTCGATCTTGCTTCTTCGTCATCCAATGCCATGCGATGATCGAAACCCTCTATACCACCTCGTCCCAATTATATCTGACTAAGTTATTACTACTATCTTGTTGAAGACATGACCTATATAAGACCAATGTTGATTTGGTAATAATATTTCTTACAAAGTTTTGACCCAATAACACCATGGTAGCCCTAGGTTTCTTTAGAGAGTCCTTGGTTACGGTCAATAGGCCAATATTCTTGTATATATTTTTTCTTGAAATTATACCTTTCCATAAACCTTGTAAATAGGATCATGACTTGAGTTTTTACTGCCGACTTAATTTCTATAAGTTTGGTAGTATCTTGAACTAAGTGTACCCAATCTCTTAGAGTGTGACGTCAACTAGGATCCCATTAGTAACCGTGTCTCCCATCCTTTTAAGAAATCTGATACGACAAGTCGTATTTAACTTTCTTTTGCAATGAAATCTCTTATTCTCTTTTGCCATGCTTATTTTAAATTTCGAGAGCAAAATTCTTATAAGTTGGGTAGAATATAAACCCCCATAAATTATTATTTTATGTTATTATTATTATTATTATTATTATTATTATTATTATTATTATTATTATTATTATTATTATTATTTGTTTGGATTAAATATAATATATGCTAGGTATGTACATATTTATTGTATGCAAATACTTTGGGTATTTAATTTTCTATAAAAGCTAATATAGAAGTTTATATGTACGTAAATAAATATATATTTTTCATATATACATTCTCATGTATAGGTTTTATTAGAATCTATTTTTGATTTTTATTAGAAATATTTTATTTCTATTTATAATATAGATTATGGATAAAATATTTATCTTTTCAAATAAATAAATAAATAGTTACTTTTCCCGTATGTTGGAACCCGACCCTTTTTTTCTCTGTGTTTTAAATTTCAAAAACTTTCCTATTATTTTTCTATTTATCCACCCATAATTTTTCTTAAACAATTCAATATCTCCTATTTATTCCAAATTAAAATTTTCCTTTTTGTTTCCAATTCATTCAAAATCATAGAAACCAATACCCTATTCTTCAAAATATTTTCTCTCTCAAAATGTCAGTAAAACCGATATCACCCCCCTGCATTGCCCCTTGCCTCAACGCATGACTGACGGCCGATCACCTCCCCACGCCCATCGGCTAAACGCATCCCCGCCGGCCAGAACCGCGCGTCCTTGCGCTGCCCCACCTCCTCTGACCGCACGAGCAACAACGACAACAGCTACACGCGACCGTGTGACACCCGCCTCCCTCGTGCGCACAGACAACGTAGGAAACCCCCCTCTGTGCGTGGCTCCCCCATGTGAGCCTCCGTGCGTCCCTGTGGACCCAGATCCACACGGCCACCGTCCCCCGTGAGCAAAGCCTGGGGATCCATAGAAAACAATAGGTTTTCATGAATTTCGTCATGTTATTTCTCCTCAATCCTTTGAGCAATCCAAAAATTTATTTCAAAGGTGCGAACTCCTTAAACTCTTGTTCATATCCGTATAATTCCATGATCTAATCCGAACTATATATAGGTTAAATCATTAGTCAAAGTAGGGCTCATAAAATACTTTTCAAAACTTGAAAATTTGTGATACGGGGTTGGCTCACCATAATGGACCATTCCAACTTGAATCGATTACACCAAAAGGAACGTACATTTTTTCTCGACATGTGGGCTTTGGGGGAATTCAAATTGGTTGCGTGTGCGCGACTCGTATCCGTCAAAAATTATTATATCGTAATTTTTTTAAAAATTATCAATTATTTTTTGCACGCTTGTCATTTTGAAATAAAGCTTGCTCCATCGGACTTGCAGCATTACGCTGGTCCTGTGACCCAAGTTTGGTTCAATTCTGAGAACGTTGACCAGAATACCGTTTTGTAGGCACTACGGTCCGACTTAACATGTTATCTTCTGACCGGCTTATCGAAATCCAATTCTGGATATTCTGATGAGTTTGTATCATTGTTCTGGTCTCGTTAGATATTAAGTTTGCTAAATTTGTAGACTTTAATCCTCACACATTTTTCGGTAAAAAGGGGGCGACATGTGGACCTCTTTTTGCCCTGAAACTATTATTTTTTTCCCTATGTCTAAATTCATTTTATGGATAGTTAATCCTAACTATTTAACATATTTTGGAAACGTTGGTGATGTCATTTTCAGCATCCAGAGGTGTTCATACAAATTCTTCCATTTTGGGACTTTTTGATCTATCGGGCTCGCTACCTAGATGTCATAACATCATCTAGGATCTAGGCAAGTATACCTTGCCACTCTTGTTATATTTTCTTAAATATTACAAATACATTTATATTATTTCTGGTTTAACGATATTGTGCATCCAATGATAACTTGGGTGCAAATCAGTATTGGCCGATTACCCGTAACTTAGCTTTAGAGGTTGTGTTTGATAATAAACGAAAGAAATGAAAATAGGTTTATACGAAACCCTTTCTTTGGTTTACAAACAAGAAGTACAATTAATCCTATACGAGGATGTTAAGTACAAAATTTAATCTGGGTAAATATTGCTATATGAGTCTGATCTGCGGTCGATCACTTTGTCCCTTGGACCACACGATGATGAAGAAGTGCTGTAGAAGAAGTGGAAGCTTCAAAGATTGCAAAAAAGGAGTGGATGCTCGATGCCAAAATCGTTGATCACTACTCTCTTTCTGTGTTTCTCTCTTTAATTTTTCCGACCTCTGCCTCTCTAAAATCCGACCGACCCTTCGAGATTCGACCTTTTCTCCTCTTCGACCTATGTCAATAGAGGTTTCTATTTATAGGCGTAGATACTGAACAGCGGAGAGAACCGCATCTTTTATGCGGCGGTTATCATAGCTGCTACCCACGTATAAATGATCTTCTGAATAAGCGTGTGACACGTGTCCCATTAAGAGATAATGCGTATAACTGCTGCAAAGATCACGACATGCAAGCCACGTAGGTAGCTGTCCCTCGCGTAGAGATGATTGGCGTAGAAGCCAAATAACTGTCTCGTTGGCGTAAAAACCAAATAGCTGTTCTGATGGCGTAAAAGCCAAGTAGGCGTAGAAGCCCAGTAGGCATAGAAGCCCAAAAGCTGTCATGTTGGCGTAGAAACCAAATAGGCGTAGAAGCCCAATGCTGCACAAATAGGTAACCGGCGTAGAGATAGCCAGTTATCCTCCTTTGACTGAAGTCTTGAGCGTATTCTGGACCAGATAGCCTGTTCACATACCTTTGCAAATATAGCCTGAGTTGGCGTATTTCGAGGAGATAGCTTACGGCGTACTCCTATAGTTGAAAATAGCCAGGTCGGCGTATTTCGAGGAGATAGCATACGACGTGCTCCTATAGGTGAAAATAGCCTGATGGCGTAATGTGCAGGGATGGTGATGCGGACGTATTAGCCCTAATTATAGCTCACCCAGTCATTGAAAATAGAACAAAATCTCGTGTATTAAATGCAGAGATCTGCCCCCATCTCGCACATTAATTGCAGAGACGTGCCTCGAGTTCTGTACGAAGAGCAGCTTTTGATGTGGCGGTCAGCTTTATCCCATCTTGAGCCTAAAAGCTCACGTCTGCCTGTGTAAAACTAGGAAGCGTATTCCCTTGAATGCGTAAAAGAAATTTGTATCAAGGAAATGTCACTAAACGACGGTCTGGGTCTCTGTGCCGAATCATCATTACAGTCGTCGTCTGGATAGTCGTGCAGTACTCTTTGTCAGGAGTCAGGTTCACTGCATGATCTGACAGGTTCATTCGAGGAATACGAAGCGTTCCTCGTATACTTCCATGCTGCATTAAAAGTGGATGGATTTTGCACCAAAGTGGTCATATAACAACCTTTTTACGCTGAAACAGTCTGAAATACTGCATTACGCGGGTTGTTCTGGAGCTATATTTTATGCTGAACAGCGTTGAAGCTCTGCTGTACGCCAATAGCTCTGAAGTCATGATTTACGCTGCCCAGTGCTGGAGCTCTGTTGTACGCGGCTTCCTGCATGTTGAGGGATTTATGCATATAACTGCTTAGCGTATTTTTCATGCTTCTACAAGACCCCCTTCAAAGTTTTCAAATTCCTCGTAATTTGAAACACTTTGAATGAAGCATGAAACGGTCAACTTTGACTCGTTCCACGAGACTGATTTCTCGGCAAGTATTTAAAAATTTGTTGGGATTTGATGTGATCTCCTCTGCCTATATAAAGGCGATTGAGTTAACCTGTTTTTCCCACACTTCCTTCACCACACAGAAATGGTTGCCGAGTTCCGTCATGCTGACTTGAGGGAGAAGAAGAAGATCATGTTCTTTCCGTTCATAAGGAGTCGTAAAAAGAGGCGTCTTCGAGCAAATGTCCTCTGCAACGATGGATCATTGAAGGATATCATAGCTTCCTTTGCTCGGGATAATCAGCAATTTAAAAAAAAACAAAAGTCTTCTTTTTACGCATCTGATGATTTGCCATATTTTGCTGTGAGGAAGTCTGAATATGTGCATCTTCAGCACGTCTGAAATAACTTTACACCGACTTTGATAATAAGTATCTGATCTCGTCCTGTCTTTTACGCATAACTGAAGATGCGTAGAAAGAAGCTTCTTTAGCACTTAAGTGGAAATATCCCAACTGTCATGCTGTTTTGAACGAGGAGTTGCGTAGAATTTTGAACTGTCACTTCTCTGAAACGAAGAATTCTTGTTCAGACTATCCTCTTCAAGAATTATTTTCCAAAAATCCCTTGAAAAAGGGCGAGAAATGGCCGTCAAACAGGCCATACAAGAACTCGTGTAGAAGACTGGACTTCTGTTGAACTTTCAATCGACCCAAGAAGAAGAGCCATCTTCAATGTTGAACTCTGTGTGTTTTGGGTACTTGGAATATTTTGTAGCCAAGAAGGAGCATTTCTGCGTAAACCCTTGCAATTGGCTATCTGTAGCTGTTGAGCGTAGAATCATAGATTTGGTGCCTCCGAGCGTAAAAAGCTTCCGAGCGTGAAATCATAGATTTGTAACCTCTGGGCGTAAAGTCGTAGGTTTTAGCCTCTCGAGCATAAAAGCTACCGAGCATAAAAGCATCTGGGCATAAAACCATAGACTTATAGTCTCTGGGTGTGAAATCATAGATTTGTAGCCTCTGAGCGTAAAAACTTCTGAGCTTGAAATCATAGATTTGTAGCTTCTGAACGTAAAGTCGTAGGTTTGTAGCCTCTCGAGCATAAAAGCTACCGAGCATAAAAGCATCCGGGCGTAAAACCATAGACTTATAGTCTCTGAGCGTAAAACCGTAGATTTGTGGTCTCTTGAGCGTAAAGACTCATGAGCTTGAAATCATAGATTTGTAGCTTCTGAACGTAAAGTCGTAGGTTTATAGCCTCTCGAGCGTAAAAGCTACTGAGCATAAAAGCATCCGGACGTAAAACCATAGACTTATAGTCTCTGAGCGTAAAATCGTAGATTTGTGGTCTCTTGAGCGTAAAAACTCCTGAACGTAAAATCATAGATCTGCTCTACGTGTAGAATCTAGATCACTGACTGTCCGTCTTCTTTTTTCAAATGATAGGCTGACGTGGCATCCAATCATAACCGAATATTAAATATCGGATTTGGTTAGGAATTCGAAGAGTTATTCGAACTCTATAAATACCCCAAGGCCTTCAGAGAAGAAACTCTTCATCTGTCTTTTGCAAAAACTTTCGTCTCTTCGAGAACTCTTCTTCGTCTCTTCCTTTGAGAACTCTGAGTTTTAGCAATGGCACCGAAACATGCTTCCACCACTAAGGGAAAGAAAGCTGTGTCTTCTTCTCGCTCCTCTGCTCAAGCACGAGCAACTCCCATAGGGCTGAGCGAACCTCACTCTGAGCGAAGTGTCCCACCAACAAGCTGTGCACCAGGCGTCATAGGTAAAGCTTTTGGGAAGAGAAAACAAAGAAAACCCTTCGCACACGTTGTACGTGAACGCTCTAGGTCATCTTCTATGCTGAGAGCCTCTTCGAGGAAGATGATGCACAGAGATGTTTTATCTTTTACGCCCACATTCCCAATATGTCAGCGTAAAAACTCTATATTTTCACAGTCTGGCGTAAAAGCTTTGACTGTAGAGATTTGGCGTATACGATAAACTTTGAGTGTTACACTCTGGATGACAATTCCGGCGTAACAACTCAAATTTTGACAGTCTGGCGTGAAAACACAGACTGTTAGATTTTTTGTGTATACTGCCAACCTTGAATTTTATGCCTCGGAAATAGGTTCCAGCGTAATAGCTCAATTTTTTGCAGTCTTGGCGTAAAAGCACAGACTGTTGATCTTTGGCGTAAGCTGCAAGACTGTAATGTCTAGTATAGAAACTGACTTTTTCTTCTTGTATTTTGTAGTGGACTTGCAGATCCCTCTGTTGGCTGAGCTGATGGGTTCTGCCGCTGGGATGCTGAACTCCAATTATCTGGAGGATTTGTCCCATGTGACATTCCCTATTTCTGGAGACAACTATCCTGAAGGAAGGAGAGTCCTGATCTCGTCCCAGGGGGAACGAATGCTGTTAAGTATGATCAGCGGGGAGCCCCTGACGTATATAGATGGGGATAAATACATAAAACCAGCTTTCCTATTCGGGGATATGATTGACAAACTATCCCAAACGAAGCCCAAGAAGGAAAACTGGATTTTTACTGCTGAGGGCATGGTCATGTACCTGCCAAGGATGCCTAGAAATTACCCTATCTCGGCATTCTTCCATGCCACTCATCCCAGGAAGATATCGTGGACCCTGACTCCTGATCTTCACGGCCAGCCGGGGAAGATATTTTATCAGAAAGGATCAGACTGAGGGTTGTTTGTGAGCCGTCCTTCAGGTCCTGTTATGCCTTTCAGGGGATTATTTCCGGGTAGCGTCCTGAGTGAAGACACTGCACTACTCCAGGCGGTCCAAATATTGACTTTTTGTAATGACTTCATGGGGCGGGGAGGAGTATACCCTAAGGTTAATCCTCGGACCAGCGGATGGGTTACACCCGAAAATCTTCGATGGGCTCGTTTAACTGCCTGGGCCCTGAAGCATTTTCAGACGGAGCTGGAGAGCATTGGTCTGTTCGCGACCATGAGTTCTACTCCGCTAGGGAGAGGTATATCTCGCTCACTGGGACTTTTGCCACTCCGCTAGGGGAGTTGGGATTGGCCCTTCACGAGATGGCAGAGATTTCAAGACTGTCAATGGGGGATACTCCTTATGAAGAGTATGTTCCCACAAACAAGGAGCTGAGGGATACAAACCCTCGGATAGTGGCAGTGTACCAGGAGCTAATGAGCCATTATCTAGCGTGCACCACCTTCTACAATGAGCCCTCTGATTTGGCTCATACCAACAAATGGGCATCATACCTCTTCTTTCATCAGGCCAGAGCTGCTAAGCCAGACAAGGTTGTGGATAGCAGAGACAAGCCCTTGAATCATCTGAGCGTGCTTAATGCTCAAATAGTCGATGATCTTATGGAAGACGCTGGGGCTTCAGATCAAGTTCTTGATGAGGAGATCGAGGGTTATCCTGCAGGCACTAAAGCCTACAGTTATATGAGGCATTGCCACAAGCCTCTGTCAAGGGAAGCTTAACTGGCTGGCTTCCTCTATATATGCCTACGCCGATTGGTAGTACCTGGCATCGCATCTGCTGATCGTCTTCATCGCAACATCTTATGGCCTGCAGTGCGTTTGGTATTTGGAGCAGGACTGGGCCTGCTCCCTGCCATGGTTTGCCGGATACAAGATGGCCTGAGGGCCATTACTAATGGGCTTCTCGCTGATGAGACACGGCGTAAAAAATTTCCCAGGGTAGAGTTACCATTCCTATATCTGATGGGATGGTTAATTCTTCATAACCCCAGGGTGATGTCTCCTGGCTCTGCCAGTAGTTCGGGAAATAATTTCTTGTTGAATTACAAGAATTCCACTTGGAATGTGACGACCGTCGTCGACTGTCGGCGAGCATTAAATTTTGCTCATAGCTGGAAGCTCTTCTGTATCATCCCCACTGTACATATTAATCAACAGGGGACGAAACTTCAGGATTCAGGTCACGGGAAGACCGTTCTTTCTCCCGAAGCTTTCTATTGGTTGGTCTGCATTAGACCTTCCCATTTACTGTACAGGAGTGAAGACCACTGCTTCTTGGAGTCTTATCTGCCCAGTCGGTTTGCTAGGCAGTTTAGGTATGACCAGTTGCATGTGGAAAATGCTATCACCAGCTTCAAGTCCAGAGGTGGACTTATTGATGGAGCCAGAGGGTGGCGGTACTTCATAATGGGTTGTACTGGAGCAACCTTTACTGTGCCCACAACTTGTCTCTCCATGGAGTTGCGCATCCTCCATTCGTACGCCTAATTTTATGTGGCCATCAATACCTTCCATCGCGATTTTGATATGCGTGGAAGTTTTAGGATGCCATCTCATAAGTCCGCTGGGAGAGTGGAGATTCCATCAGTCTCCTCTGACGAAGGTGAAGATCCTGTCGGTCCAGATGAATTTTTGTTGACAGTACCGAGAGGCCTAATACCTCCACCTGCAGAGCCTCTAGTTATCCCCCGTAAGTGAAGAGCTCCTACTCCGAAAGAGCGTTCCTCTCGCAAGAAAAAGAAGACTGTCAGTGGTCCTGAAAGGACTTCCAGCCATAAGGCTCCTAGGAGTGAGCTTGTTGCTTCCCCGTCCGGGGATGATTCTTTGATTAGAGGGCCTTTTAGAGAGGACACCTCCACAGTTCCGGTTAGCAGTGCTGGAGATTCTTTTCCCGTGGTCGCTGCTGCTACTACTGCTTCAGGTAGTGCCGCGAGATCACCTACGAGGCCGAGCAAAATAAGGATATCCTTATCCAAACCAGTAATGGGAGCAACCCCTACTTCGTTTGTAAGTATTCCCAGTGAGATTCCACCCGATGAACCTCGATTGGATCTGGATGAAGACTTGGATGACTACCTTCAGACTTCATTTGGTGCACCCTCCTCTCCAGGTATGACAGCTTGCTTAGCATCATTAAGAAATGATTTAGCTGTACTGGCTGCTGACGCGACATATATACCATCGGCCATGGGTAAATGTTGTCCTTATGCTTCTTTTTAGGAAAATTAACATCAAATTGATATTAATTTTCTCTTGTCTTCTTTTCAGGGGAAGACCTCTCAGGGGAGGATGGAATTGATGCAACTTTTGATTTTGTTGCTGATATTGCCGATAAAACGGCGGCGGTCGACGTCGATGAAGCAGGTTTTGAAGCTATTGATCTTCCATCCGCGACATTTTCGGGTGTAGCCTTGCCCAATACAGTCCCGATATCTTCAGAGGAAAATGAGCCTATCATTACGACTGCACCTCCTTCATTGAGCACACCAGTAACTTCAACCGTTGTTGGTGCTCATTCTTTTGTAGCGTCGTCTGTTGAAGCGACGACTGTGGCAACATCCTCTGCAGTCATTCCTGGAGGGGATTTTACCGAAATCGCAGTCACTCCCAGCGTCCATTCGAGTCTCGCCACGCTAGTTGAGCAGTTTTCTAGCGTTTTCTACGCCACTTTGAAAACGCTGATATCGATGGTGCTGGAGAAAAATCTAGGCTTCGAGGCTCTGAAGACGTCCTCAACTTCAGTATAGCGCAGATTAGATATTTCAACGATAATGACAGAGCTGATGCGCTAGAGTAAATAGTTAATGGTTTGGAGCAACCCATTAACGATTATTTACAACTATCTCGAGGCAGCATCGACGGTCTCGTTCAAGCTAAGTATGACTCCTTAACTGCAGAGCTGGCTGGCAAATGGAGTCTCTGAACAAATCCGTCCAGGAACAGCAGTAGGAGATGAATCAAGAGTGTGTCGTATTGGAGTATGTCATTCCCCAGCCGGCTAAGTGTAAGGCCGAATATAAGGAAGAAGCAGCGAGGGTCCGCAAATTGGAAGATGAGCTCGCTCAATCAAAGGAGAAGGCTCTCGCTTTATCGGCAGCTCGAGATGTGTTGAAGGACCGAATGAAAGTGGCTCAGCAGAACCTGGCACATACAGGTGTTATCCACGCTGATTTTGTTCGTTTTTAGTCCGAACTATCTGCCTTGAACAATGAGGAGGCAAGGTTGGAGCAGGCTCGCGCTGACGTCTTGAACTCCAAGAATGAGAGGATGGCCGCTTTGGCACAACAGATTCGTGATTTGGCTGCTCCTCCCAAATGATGTACTTTTTGCTTTCATATGTAACTTGCTCTTTCTGGAGATAATAAAAAGACTTTATCTGACTTTGGTGGACCCATCATTTTCGAATATAAATGATAGGTTAGGGTGAAAGTAATATTAGAGGTATCATTAACATGACATTCTTTCGGTAAGGTTTAGCTGAAATATAAATCTATTCAGATTTAACATGAACCTGATAGAATATAATCCAACTAAATTTGTATACTAAACACTATCAGAGGTAATATGAACATGATAGACTTACAAATTAGTTAAGGATATCTATTCGGAGGTCACATGAACCTGATAGAATATGATCCAACTAACCTTTGTATGTAGTGTCGTCAGAATGAGATCATCACCATACTCCATTTAAACAAGGAAGATTAAGCATAGTACTTCTTCAGCAATTTACCGTTGATAGGAGCCATTGCCAAATTTCCATTAGGCTTGGCTAATCTGTAAGCGCCATTTGCAATCATATAAGGGCCCTCCATTTCTTTATGATTGTTTGCGCGAATTTTGGTTTGTTGAGGACATCCCACTGGGGGATCTTTGGTGGACCTATTATTTGTTGCGCACGTTGTAGTGCAAATAATAAGTTCGAAACAAGTCCCTAACTAGTAAAGACATTATGTCGGGGAAATTTTTGTGGACCCACTACTTTTTGCGCACGTTAGTGCAAGTAATAGGTTTGAGATAAGTCTTGACGGATGCTTGTAAAATATGACTCTATGGGGATGAACAGAGACTGATCCTTTCTTTGCTGGGGAAATTGAGGATAGTTCAGAGGTAATATGGACATGAACCATTAGCCAAAAACTCAGAAAGTTTTCTCAGAGGTAATATGAACATGCCAAACTTTTGAGTAGAGCCTCCACTGAGAATGGAGATATATATCTGCTCAGAGGTAATATGAACATAGCAGTTTTTGTGGACTCAACACCACTGGCGTACTTAGAGTTAAGTATGGGTGTTAAGTTGAAATGGCAACCGATATCAGAGGTAATATGGACATGATAATCGATAGCCAAAACTCAGAAAAGTTTGTTCAGAGGTAATATGAACATGACAAACTTTGCTGGGGAAAATAACATTTGGATAACAGTTCAGAGGTAATATGAACGTGAACCAAGTCCAAAAAATTTACTGGCGAGTGATTTACTTAATGGGGATAGACCTGAAGGTTGCTCCGCTGGGGAGATGCAAATTGCCACATTGAAGTGAGATCAATTTGCAGTGGCCGTCATCTTGTTTATAAAGGCAAAGTGATGACTTTGGCGTCGATTAACTCCTGGATTTTCTTTTTCAATATGTAGCATGCCCTTGTGGGGTGATGAACGTACCGATGAAAGAGATAATATTCTGGATCATTGACCTTGCCAGTCCTTTCAGGGTATCTGATGTTGGGCAGCCGAAGCTTGTTTTCTTTCAACAATATATTGAAGATTTCAATGATGTCATCTTCATTGAAGGAGAAAGTCCCCTTTGGCCTTCGGGTTCCCGATGCCTGAGTTTTACGATCTTCAGGAAAGAGGGTCATAGTTGCATCATCTTCGGACACAGAGGGAACTCTACCCCCAGCTTTGGATGCTGCTCTGTTTCGTTGAGGGAGTCTACCCCCAGACAGGTCGTTGTGTTTGTCCACCGAAGTTGGTCTAGAAGGATTTGCCTCTTTAATTACAGGATCAGAATCTGTATGTTTAGAGTTTGCAAAAGATGCAGTATACCCCAACCCAAAACGATTTCGTTGACAGTAGGGGCCACCATGCAACGACATTCGCCTGTCTTCCCCATAGTTAAGGCCTTGCTTCAACTTCAGATCGTAACCCATGCTTTTTATAATCTTTAAAGCCTGGGGGCTATACCTGTGGATCTGCATTTTGCCAGCATCAAACTCGTAAGAATTTTCTTGTATAATCGGTCTATTCCGCATTCGACCGAAGATTATTTGATGCTGATCGTTGCAAGTAGGTGGAACGATAAAGAATAATTCTTCATATGGCCCATCTATCGTGACGACATTAGATGTTGGTATTACTTCCCACATAATCTCCCCATGCTCGGTAGTTAGAGGCATTGAATCTCGGTTTTGACCCCTGCCATTACGTTTCTGGATCAAGAAATCGCACAAATCAGGGGAATTAACAGAAGAAGAAGAAGAAGGCTTATTCTTCCCTTTTACATTAGTCGGAACGTGGATATTGGGAACCCCAATCCTCTCTCCACCGTAGGTATACAGCAGTTCAGCCATGTGAGTAGCACATGACCCATGAGGAGCGTATCTATCCACAAACTGAGTCTTTTTTACGCCGAGCGGCTTGTCCTGGCGTAATTTGGGATTTTGCTCAGGTTGACGTAAATATAAGAAGTCCTCAAACTGCCATCAGCGTTCCGCATAATTTGAAGAGCCGACAGATTCTTTTCTTGATGGCGTAAAAGCCGAGAGGTCGGGAAATCCGCCAATTGTTTTCCCTTGCGGAGATTACAGGGACCATCTGCCTTCTTACGAGCAGGAGAGGTATTTTTACGCGCAGAGCGCTTTTGAAATTTCTGACTTGGTGCTAAGGCAATGTCAGAAACTACGTCTGCCCCACCAGAGACGGGAGACGAGTTTTTACGCGTAGAGCGCGTTGTATACTTCTAGATTGGCGTTGAGGCATTGCCAGAAGTTTTGTATGTTCCGCCAGCGACGGGAGACGAGTTTTTACGCGCAAAGCGCGGAGTGGACTTCTGGATTGGCGCTAAGGCATTGCCAGAAGCTTTGTCTGCCACGTCACAGACGGGAGACGGGTTTTTACGCACGGAGCGTATAGGTTGGGATGCCACAACCTTGTTGGTCGGAGAGAGAGAGAGCCTGCAGGAAGAGTAGAGGATGTCCGGGGCATCCATACTTTACGCAACTTCCTGCTGTCCTGCACAGATGGGGGATGAGAGCTACCCCATGCGTGAAGCATGTCTTCATAAGAAGACTGGTCAAACTGGACGACCAGAGTCTTCTTCAATGATCCTACGGATACAGCATCGTGTTGAACAATAGTCTTCTCGTCAGATGAGAAAGTTGTCCCCAGCAGAGTCGCCATCTTGTGTTTGATAATAAACGAAAGAAATGAAAATAGGTTTATACGAAACCCTTTCTTTGGTTTACAAACAAGAAGTACAATTAATCCTATACGAGGATGTTAAGTACAAAATTTAATCTGGGTAAATATTGCTATAGGAGTCTGATCTGCGGTCGATCACTTTGTCCCTTGGACCACACGATGATGAAGAAGTGTTGTAGAAGAAGTGGAAGCTTCAAAGATTGCAAAAAAGGAGTGGATGCTCGATGCCAAAATCGTTGATCACTACTCTCTGTCTGTGCTTCTCTCTCTTCAATTTTTTCGACCTCTGCCTCTCTAAAATCCGACCGACCCTTCGAGATTCGACCTTTTCTCCTCTTCGACCTCTGTCAATAAAGGTTTTTATTTATAGGCGTAGATACTAAACAGCGGAGAGAACCGCACCTTTTACGCGACGATTATCATAACTGCTACCCACGTATAAATGATCTTCTGAATAAGCGTGTGACGCGTGTCCCATTAAGAGATAATGCGTATAACTGCTGCGAAGATCACGACATGCAAGCCACGTAGGTAGCTGTCCCTCGCGTAGAGATGATTGGCGTAGAAGCCAAATAACTGTCTCGTTGGCGTAAAAACCAAATAGATGTTCTGATGGCGTAAAAGCCAAGTAGGCGTAGAAGCCCAGTAGGCATAGAAGCCCAAAAGCTGTCATGTTGGCGTAGAAGCCAAATAGGCGTAGAAGCCCAATGCTGCACAGATAGGTAACCGGCGTAGAGATAGCCAGTTATCCTCCTTTGACTGAGGTCTTGAGCGTATTCTGGACCAGATAGCCTGTTCACATAACTTTGCAAATATAGCCTGAGTTGGCGTATTTCGAGGAGATAGCTTACGGCGTACTCCTATAGTTGAAAATAGCCAGGTCGGCGTATTTCGAGGAGATAGCATACGGCGTACTCCTATAGCTGAAAATAGCCTGATGGCGTAATGTGCAGGGATGGTGATGCGAACGTATTAGCCCTAATTATAGCTCACCCAGTCATTGAAAATAGAACAAAATTTCGTGTATTAAATGCAGAGATCTGCCCCCATCTCGCGCATTAATTGCAGAGACGTGCCTCGAGTTCTGTACGAAGAGCAGCTTTTGATGTGGCGGTCAGCTTTGTCTCATCCTGAGCGTAAAAGCTCACGTCTTCCTGTGTAAAACTAGGCAACGTATTCCCTTGAATGTGTAAAAGAAATTTGTATCAAGGAAATGTCACTAAACGACGGTCTGGGTCTCTGTGCCGAATCATCATTACAGTCGTCGTTTGGATAGTCGTGCAGTACTCTTTGTCAGGAGTCAAGTTCACTGCATGATCTGACAGGTTCATTCGAGGAATACGAAGCGTTCCTCGTACACTTCCATGCTGCATTAAAAGTGGATGAATTTTGCACCAAAGTGGCGATATAACAACCTTTTTACGCTGAAACAGTCTGAAATACTGCATTACGCGGGTTGTTCTGGAGCTATATTTTATGCTGAACAGCGTTGAAGCTCTGCTGTACGCCAATAGCTCTGAAGTCATGATTTACGCTGCCCAGTGCTGGAGCTCTGCTGTACGCGGCTTCCTGCATGTTGAGGGATTTACGCGTATAACTGCTTAGCGTATTTTTTATGCTTCTACAGAGGTCAAACCCGTTATTTGAGAGATGCCAAATCTCTCATATGCTCTGACACATTTAAGACACGGAGAGAGTTTAATGTGTGGACGCAGTATCTTGTACCAACTGATCACTGATACAATCGAGATGCGTGACGGCATCAGATAGATACTGTATATGATCTTTGCTCAGAGTAGGAGCTGGACATGTCGTAGTGCACGACAGTGACAACATCATTGGGTGGGGAGGACACTTACTAGACGCATGGGCTACGTACACACTTTCCTTGTAACCCATTATCTCTACTGGAGTACTGGATATGATGACCTTGGATTTATCATTATGAGAGAGTGGGCCTTCGGTGTCCATGACACTTTGCTAGATTTTGGCCTTTATTTTTCCCAGGAAATTATGCCGATCCTATTTGACCTACATCTCATGCGTCAAACGTTGTTCCCATTGTGTAAACCCTCTGACCCAAAATCTAGGTTTAGAGTTTATTTAGAATTATTCTAGATTAATAATTGGAGTTATTATTCACCTTTTTTATTTTGATTCAATTGTTGCACCTTACCGTTGTTTAAATATTTGGAGCACTACACTAGCTTATGCCTTCCAACAAAATTTAACCCCTTGACCTAGACAAGCCAATCTCCAATCCTAACCTTTGTGTCACTCATAAATACTCTCCCTTGTACTTTATTTTAATTGCACAACAATCGTTAATCATTACCTAATTTTAAACCCAAACTTTATACCTATGTCTGTTCCAATCGAAATTGGAGACACAACATCGACCTGTTTCTTACAACCCAATATATGATGATAATCTCTTCTGAGTCTACTGCGTCCGTGACACTTGGGTCACTCCTAATCGAGACCCCCATGCACTTATAATTTATTAAAAAACATCTAGGACACGATTTATATTTATTTTGGAGCAACTGACTCAACCTAACCCAAAACGAGAACACCAACCCAAATCCACACTCACACCCTCATGGCTCATACAAAACACCACACACAAATTCCTCTACTACAACACACTAAACATGGCTTCTACCCTCATCCAATCCAAAATCCCCTTTTTGTGCAAATCCTAAACTACTAGGGACCTATGTGTAAAACAATGGCTAGGTGTCCACCTCCTATTGGAGCAAAACCAAATGAAGAAAGCCTTGGTCATGTCTTGACCGGTCACCCACAGCCTCCCCTCTTCATTTGCATGGTACTATGCAACTATACCTACTTTCAATCCCAACCCTCATTCAAACCCCCATCCATCACCACCACTCATTCCTTCATGACAACACCCCACACAAACTCCTAGGAATACCCTAGCTGGACCTAATCCCCAAGCAACCTCTCTCTCTCCTCCATTACTACACACTCCCTCTCTCCCTCAAAACTGATCACTCCTTCCCTCTTCTAACCGAAACCATCACCACCACCATCACCTTCCCTCCTCTACCACCACGACAAAAACCACCTCCATCTCCTCCCTCTATTGCAACTCCACCCGACCTCCCCCTCTTCCCTTCAACCCACCACCACCCCTACTGCTAACAACTATCGACCGACACCACCCCTATAGCTAACAGCTGTCGACCGACACCATCACCACCACCACCTCTATTTTCCACCTTAAACACCCCCACGGCCCCCTCTTCCTCCTGTTCTCCTCCTCCTTCCCTTGCTTGAGACCGCGCCACCACTACCACCATCACCAAGCTACCACCACCTTCATCATTAACTACAACCACCAACATCATCCCCCCATAACTACTCCCGTTGCTGCTACTATTTTCGCGACTGTTGCTACTTGTTGCGGCTGTTGCGACCAATGCCGAGCTCCCTCCGGCGACCTTCGACAACTGGCGACCTCCCCCTTGGGCACCCCGACGACCGGTGACTCTGCCGCAGCGTCCCCGACCTCCACCACTGCCAGGGCCAGCCCTAGCCCAAGCCCAACAAGCCAGTGGGCTTGGGCAACCCACCTTTGAAGGTGCAACTTTTCATATGGAAACCGGTCAAAAAAAATTTGCATTTTTGAAACCGATCCTAAATCCATGTGGGCGGCTGCTAATGAAGTTGGTATTGATCCAACTTTTAGAGATGATAGGTTTGAAGTACTTCAACAAAATTTTGGATAAAATTAATCGAGTTAGCAAAGTGCTTCAACAAGAAGAGATAAATTTGGAGGATGCAAATACAAAAATAAAGGAGCTCATCATATTCTTTCAAATGTTTAGAGATGATGGGTTTGAAGACTTGATGAAAGAAGCTAAAGAACTTCCTAATGAAGTTGGTATTGATCCAACTTCTCCAAAAATTAGAGTTGATCATAGAAACAAGTATTTCGATGAGGATATGGAGGCGAGTGCCGAAGGAAGCTAAACACCGGAGGATAATTTTACAATCACCTACTTTATCCATATTATAGATCAAGCTTTTACGTCACTCAAGGATCAATTTGAACAATTTGAACTTTATGAAGACATCTTTGGGTTCTTGTTTAATGCAAAATTGAGAAATGTTAGTGATAAAAACTTGATGGAGCATTGCACTAAACTAGAAAGTTTTTTGGAACACGACCAACATTGTGATACAAATAGAAAAGAGTTATTTGGAGACCTTAGAGAATTGAAAGCAATATTGCCCAAAGAAGTAACAAAATTAATTGACATCCTTGACTTCATAAGATCTTATTGGGAAGATGGTGGTTTTCGGAATGCTTAGGTTGCTTATCGAATTTTGTTGACTATACCGGTCACGGTTGCTACAACAAAAATGAGCTTTTCTAAGTTGAAGTTGATAAAAAATTACCTTCGTACCACCATGTCACAAAAAAGATTAAATGGATTAGCTATGATCTCAATTGAAAATGAGCTACTAGAGAAGCTTAAGTATGATCACTTAATTGAAGAATTTGCTTCACAAAATGCAAGTAGAAGCATTTTTCTTTGAACCGGATTGTACTAATTTATAAAGTATTATGACCGGAGTTACTTTGTGGTTTTCATTTTTGTAATCAAGATTTTATGATATAGTCCAAGCTAAAAGTCTAATGTGATCTTGATTTTACTTGTGATGTTGCACTGAACTTTCTCAATGGAGTTACTGTCAATTTTATCAGTCTCAATGGAGACTGGAGTTATACTTTGCTGGTTTGTTTCAGTCTAAAATGTTGAGTTACGCAACTTTTTTGCTCAAGAATACACTCGTACTGGACAACTGCTATCATTTACTCAGAGTATCACATAAGAATGAATATCCGATGTAGCTTATCAACTTTTCTGCAAAATATGATGTGCAAATATTCTCACTTGAATTGCATCTCGATGTCATTAGGTAAAAGTTTCCTTTATGTTTCATGCACTACTTAGTGGCATATCTATATGCCTTGTATACCCTTCTAACAAGTATCAGGTGTATTCTATATGACATATTTCACTTTTTTTACCAGATATGCCTGCGGGGTTGCCAAAGTATGTTTCTATCACGTGTCAATTTAAAAGACATTGAAACTGCTTGATTCCAAGAAGGTGATGAAGTATCATTGGTGTCCTTGAAAGCTAAGGGCTTAATCAACTCTTCTGGCAGAGAAAGAAAACTATCCTTAAAGGTACGTTGATTTGCTTTGACCTGCTTTAGAATAAGTGCATCAAGTCATTTACTTGATCAAGTATTTGAGAAGACATATTACATTGAGCTTGAACTTCCTACTAGTGGATTAATGATAACTGCATCTTACTATGTGCATGTCTTTTTACTCTTGTTGACTTTATAGTTATTATTTAGGTAAACTTTGCTGACTTTGTTGCTGGACTTTGGAACTTGATGCATCTAGCTTCATCTTACATTTTGTTCCTCCTTTTATACAATTTATCCTCCTATTTAGTTTTATTTCATATTTCAAAGCTGCAATTGCATGTCCAAAAACAGTAGTATGCTTTAAGGTACCACCATGGTTTTGTTGCCATTTTTTTGTTTCTTCATACATATAGATCTGGTTCATAACTTGTTTCTTCAAGGATGAGGATACAAATATTTTCAGTTAGGCACTTATGTAGGCCTCTATGTTACACGAATATGGAGATGGGATGAGGGTACGAATAAGACAACGGATATGGACACCATTTATTCATTCCCGTTCTGTTTCCTAATGCCAATTTTTCTATAAGTACAAGTATCTTATGAGTTTAAACCTTCTAATAGAATTATGGCATATTCATGTTTCAGCTTGAACTATTTTTTATACTATTACAAGTATCTTATGAGTTTAAACCTTTGAAGAGGTTGCCTTTCTGAAGTTGCATGTGTGAGTCATTGTGCTTTAGAACCATCATTGCATAGATTCAGGGCTGTATAGAATTCCTATGCTAGGGCAACCTCCGTCTACTAGGGTCAAGGGGCAACCAAATTTGGTTTTGGATTGGGCAACCCATCCCTCGAGGCCGACCCTGAACACTGCTACCACTACTCTGACTATTTGTAAACACCCTAATTTTCAGAGTAAATTTTAATATAATTTTTCCCGGATTTTCGGTGTTTTCTGGAGGAAGAAACAAGGTGATAAGGAGTTAAGTAATTTTAAATACAGTTTAATGGTGTTAAAATATTCTGGAAATAATAATTTATGGTGAATCTTGGAAAACCGGACGCATGGCATTTTTCGGTGAATTTATTGGACTCCGGAGCAACGATTTAAGGTCTAAAAGCTATTGGGTTGATTGAACCGAACCAAACCAACCCGACCCGAAACCCGCATGGGAACCCTAGCAGCCGCCGGATTGCACTGTAGCAGCCTATAAAAGGCTGTCTCGACATCCGTGCCAAGCCCTCTGGAAACCCTCGCCGCCGCGCCGTCATCTCCTTCGATCAGCCCCTTCTTCTCCGCCGCGAACCCAGCAGCCAGGTCGACGACAACCCCATCTCCTCAGCCTAACTCCCCGTGCCGCTATCGCCGGACCACCGGACGTCTCCCCCTCGGTCGACGCTTCCCCCTCGACCCTTCGACGCCTCCCTCCTTCATCCCACAGCCCCGCGGCGGACAACACCGCTCCTCCCCAGCGCACCCCATCACCCCTCGACCCGCTCCACCCGAGTCTACCTCAGAACCGACGACAGGCCCGTTTCCCCCTCGACCCTTCGACCCACGCCAGGCCGTCGCTCGAGAACCGGCCGCCGCTTGTAACAAGAACTATTATTACTAGCATTATCAAAAGAAATTAGAAAAAAACTATTGTGAATATCATATTCACGTAAAACTTGCATTATAGCTCCACCGACTATAGATCCAGAATGTGAAAATTCGAACGATCTTTAGACAAATAATTCATTTTTTTCAAAAATATTTTGCATCTAAATAATGTGTCTTGATACAAACAAATGGATAATTGTTTTTACTAGTCCATAAATCAAAAGATAAAGAAAATTTATTAAAATTTACAAAACTTTTATTCAAAGCTCTTTTTTTCCATAATAAAAGTTTTACTAACTTTTCTATTACAAAAATTAGATTATTGCTTTTGAAATACAACGAATCCTACAAGAAGTTCTAAGTACAAGCAAAAAAAAAATCTGGAAAGAGTAGCGGTGGAATTTTGATCTGCGCACGATTGCTTTGTTCTGTTGACTACCCAATGCTATGATGGTAAAACTTGCCAAGTCTCTGGCTCACGGACACAGGAGAGTAGAGTTTGGAAGCAAGTAGCCTCAAGATCCAAGCTTTCAATGTCTTAGGAAGTACATGTCCCAAGGTATTTATAGACATTCACACTGTAATAGGTATATGCACAGCACATAGGCAAAACTTAATATTTTTAGCCATATGTGTCGACGCATAGGCAAATGCATTGATTTTGCCAATAAAATGGTTCTGCACATCTGCGTATATCACGGATTGCACGTCACTTGACCTCCGTTATGAGGAATAATAAATTCTCTTTAATGACGAGGACTGTCATTTCAAACTTTGAATCACATGCCGTAATCTATGCAATAAATATATAAAATCTTCTTGAATTCTCAACCGTTCACTAACAGCTGAGAAGAGAGAAATATGCGACATACGCGAACTGTCTCATGTGTCCAATTCAAACGAGTGGCTGCATATAATGCCACATGGCTCTGTCCCATTGTAAAGTAATAAAGTGTAATGATGACGCTGACGCAAGCACTACTATCGCATTGATCTCCATGTAACTGTTGTATGTCACGAATCATGAGTTGTCTGGAAGACTAACAGTTTGCACGTATTTCAATGCATTTTGCTCAGAGTTTATAGAAAGTTGCATTGAATCCTCTGATCCTGCATATAATATTATGAGACAGTTGGTCTTTGGTGTCCAAGATACTATGCTAGATTTAGGCCTCTATTTCTCCCATGAAATTATGTCGATCCTATTTGGCCTACATCTCATGCGTCGAACGTTGTTCTCATTTCATTTGCACTTAGTATGTTCACCCCCTTTATTTATTGCACTATTTTGTATCATTAGTGGAATATTATTTTATGTATCTTGTTATGTCCCTCTGAGGACCTGGTACCCTTCCAGATTTGTAGTATTGATTTTCATGGAGTCCTTATGGAGCTGGTGATAAGTATCGTCTCGGTATACAGTTATCGTTGAGTATCATCTTGGTATGCAGGTATTGAGACTTACTTGTATCATATCTTCCGTAGCTACATATACTTATTCTTATTGACTCGTTCTGTTGTTTAGCCTAGTTATGCAAGCTTTACTTTTATTGTCAAGCTTGTTCGGACATGTGTATTACAGGGCGGCCGACTGTATTAGATATTGTTCATTCTTGATATATTTGTACTTTAAGTGGATTGAGATATAGTTTTACATGCAATATTCAACATAATACCCTAGTATAGACAACATATATGTATTCTAGTTGGGCTAGAGTCCACTTGATATGTAGATAGTCATTGTCAAGTACTCTAGTCCAACGAATTTTGGGACTAGGGCGTGACAAGTCTTCTGTCCAGTTAATTTTTCAGCTCCTCCTCCTCCCATAGGGTCGTCCACAGTATAAGACTGAAAGTTCAGTTCATTATTAATGTTGGCACCTTCATCTCTTATGTGTTGAGTCCTTTTTTCAAACGAATCAAATCTTAAATGCGAACACAAACTTCCAAAATATCTGCCAGCATACTGCACCTCTTCTAGCTATCGTAGACACCGGGACGATTAAAAGATTATGTTCTAAAGAAGAAAGCATAGGATAAATTTTTTAGCATCTTTTCCACAATTCTAAAATTGAAAAATATGATCCAAAATCATCCTCATCTTGATCATAATAAATTAAATACAACAAAAATTCTTGAGTTGGTATGGACGGTTTTATTCTTCCTTTGTAGTATACTCTTAGCATGACATAACTTAAATATTAAACCAGAGCTACTACTACCTGAGTAGTTGTACCGGATCGGCTCGATACAACTTTTTCTTTAAATAAAGTTATTAGAGTATCTAAATGTTCTCTCATTTCTAATTTTAAGCTATCTGCCTAAATGTTTATATTGACATGTTAATAGTACAACAATATAAATATATCATCTAATTGGATTTTAAGATCAAAAATTGCAACCAAACAATACAAAAGAGGTATTTTATGCCAATATTTTTAAAAAATTAGTTCAACTTAGAAAGAACATAATGAAAACCAGGAGCATTTCTATATTTTGCAAATAAATGAGATGTGTGAATAATTTCAGTTGAAACTAAAGAAGAAGTTGGATAATAAACTCCAGATAAAATATATGTAAAATTATAAAAAAAATTAAAAATCCATAAATTGAAGTAGCAGCTACCCAATCATTTTCATTTCTTTGGAAATCAAAACTTGGATTAACATTACTATAGTGTGTAATAATATCTCTAAATTTAATCCAATATTTTGACGTCAAATAAGTAGAATTCTATTTATGTGACGCATCATTAACAAATCTCATAAATGTCAAATCATATTGTCTACATAACGTTTTAAACTCTTGGGCCTATTTGTAGAAGTGTTCAAAATAGTTAGAGATGATCTAATATTTTCTAAATTTGCTTAAAATAATTGAAGACATTCTTGTACAATAAAATTAACAATATGACAAGTAGTACAATAAAATTAACAATATGACAAGCATATCTTATATGAAAAACTCATCCTTCAAGTCCAGGAAAAAATTGAGATTTTAAAATACTAATAAAAGAAGTGTTATTACTAGCATTATCAAAAGAAATTAAAAATAAAACTATTGTGAATATCATATTCACGTAAAACTTGCATTATAGATCCACCGACTACATAGCCAGAATGTGAAAATTCGAACGATCTTAGACAAATAATTCATTTTTTTCAAAAATATTTTGCATATAAATAATGTGTCTTGATACAAATAAATGGATAATTGTTTTTACTAGTCCATACATCAAAAGATAAAAAAAAATACTAAAATTTACAAAACTTTCTTTCAAAGCTATTGTTTTCATAACAAAAGTTTTACTAACTTTTCTATTGCAAAATTTTGATTATTGCTTTTCAAATACAAAGAATCCTACAAGAAGTTCTAAGGACAAGCAAAAAAGAAATATGGGGAGAGTAGCGATGGAATTTCGATCTGCGCACGATTGCTTTGTTCTATTGACTAACCGATGATATGATAGAAAAACTTGCCAAGTCTCTAGCTCACGGACACAGGAGAGTAGAGTTTGGAAGCAAGTAGTCTTAAGATCCAACCTTTCAATGTCTTAGGAAGCACATGTCCCAAGGTATTTATAGACATTCATACTGTAATAGGTATATGCACAGCACATAGACAAAACTTAATATTTTTGGCCATATGTGTCGGTGCGGCGCATAGGCAAATGCATTAATTTTGCCAATAAAATGGTTCTGAACATCTGCATATATCAGGGATTGCACGTCACGTAGCCTCCGTTATGAGGAATAATAAATTCTCTTTAATGACGAGGACTGTCATTTCAAACTTTGAAACACATGTCGTAATCTATGCAATAAATGCATAAAATCTTCTTGAATTCTCAGCCATTCACTGACGTTTGAGAAGAGAGAAATATGCGACATACGCGGACTATCTCATGTGCCCAATTCAAACGAGTGGCTGCATTTAATGCCACATGGCTCTGCCCCATTGTAAAGTAATAAAGTGTAATGATGACGCTGATGCAAGCACTATTATCGCCTTGATCTCCGTGTAACTGTTGCATGTCACGAATCATGAGCTGTCAGGAAGACTTACAGTTTGCACGTCTTTTAATGCATTTTTTTCAGAGTTTATAGAAAGTTGCATTGAATCCTCTGATCCTGCATATAATATCAGAAGAGTGGCGCATAGCTTCCTGCATATGGGGTTGATCAACTACTTTCACATAGAGTTTTTTCTACTATGCACATGGCTTCCTACGTATAAGTTTAGCCATCTGTTATACGCATAACTTGGAGACTCTTCCTCCTTTCATATGGACATGAATTTTTTTTCATGCTTCTACAAGACCCTCTTCAAAGTTTTCGAATTTACATAAGTTTGAAATACTTTGAATAAAGAAGCATGGAATAGCTCTCTTCTATGTATACAAAAACCTTCAAGACTAATTTTTTTTATCGCTTTAACCATTGTTGGTCTCAGGTGGAGGCGGAACCACATAGGGCTAGCAAGGGTGGGCTCTAGTCCATTCCAAATTTTTTTCGTTTTCTTTCATATATTTTTATTTTTATTTTTTCATATGAGTCAGTTCACATTTAGTCCATCTTAGTCCACTCCAATCCAACCTAGCTTGAATTTTTTTGTTATGCCCTTGTTCTTTGGAATCCATCAAGATTTTAGTAGCTTATTTCATTTAAGCAACATAAAGTACATTTGTAAGCTCAAAACTTTAACAGTTGATTTATGACTTTGAGAATTGTCCTCCATAGAAAGGACATTTACCAAGACATTTACCAAGTCATGACTTTTGTAAACTTAAATGTCACAGGCCAGCTTGGTCTGACTGAGCTAGAGCTGTGTTCAGTAGGGGAAGAAAAAGAGCAGGTGGGAGTTGGAAGCTCAGATTCTAAAGTAGCAGTTGTAGCAATTGAAAGATGAAGCAGATAGTTGGATTTGGTGATGACTCCCTGTACTAATTGAATACTAAATTTAGGGACTAATAATTCTGCAGAGAGAATTGAGCTCTAATAGAGACAGCCCGAAGAAGTATGAAAATAAACAAACATTTTTTTCTATAATGTATCCACCAGTTCCTCGATAACGAATCAGTGTTTCCAAAAGCAAAAAAATCATTGACACCTGCTCACATCACACCCTCTCTTTAAAAGGAGGCTTGCATGCCTTTCCTCCAATCAATCAGGAAAACAAGACATAGCACAATGTCTTCTTCTAAGCTAATCACTCTATGGAAGGGTCTCTTCATTATCTTCTCCTACTATGCTTCCTATTGCTTGGCTCACCCCATAGAGCATTGGCCTGTCGGTGGTTCGACTCGGTTTTATGACTTCAAGGTATCGCCTTCTTGTACACTTTGGTCACTAGCTGTACTGCATGGACACAAACCAAACGACAGCCTTGTGACACGGACACAGTACTATTTTTGTCATCCTAGTATATTTTGGAGAGTTATGTGTCATGTTCTATGCATGTATAAGGTTTGCAGTATAAAGGAATCGGTATCGGACCATTGCTATGAGTATCGGGATCAGTGATATCGATAGTACCAGCGGTTTCGGATCAGAGTATCAGATTTTTTATATCGGAAAGCAAACAATTATTAATAAATTATTAATATTTTAGAAAGTATATTTTGTATATTTAGACATATTTTTAATTATTTTCAGTGTTGTTTCTTAGCAGTTTTGAAATTTAATGAAATAGTAGTCATGCTTATCAATTGGTTTACATGTTATAGATAAGTTTTTATATTTTTTTTACATGTTTGTACAACCTTACTATGCTTTTACATCATTGCTGATTGGTTTTTTTCGTTCAATTTTCTTTGCCGAATTGATCGAAAAAGAGATCCCAAATGTCGGATATCGGTCGGTATCGGATCAGAACATGCCAAACGGTATCGGATCGGTATCGGTTGATACTGCAAACTATTAATCAACAAGCACACTGACACTGATCTTTTGTGGTGCCTAGTGCTTGCTAGTCCTTGATCTATGAAAACCAAACACCATTATAGTTAATCAAGAACATCTCGCGGATCTGACAAACAATTTCTTGTGTGTACAGGTACAAACCACAGGGATAACGAAGTTGTGCAAGAGCAAGCAAATCGTCACAATCAATGGCAAGTTCCCAGGACCCGTGGTTACTGCAAATGAGGATGACCGCATCATCGTCAAGGTCACCAACGAGACCCCCCACAACGCCACTATCCACTGGTAAGATTGGAGCGAAAAGTTTACTAAACCGCGGAAACGAAATACTAACAATCGAGTCTGAATACATACATACATATTGTACAGGCATGGAGTTATGCAGAGATTAACGTGCTGGGCAGACGGACCGGTGTACGTTACGCAATGCCCGATCAGGCCTGGCGAGACGTACACGTACGAGTTCACGATGGTCGGCCAGAAGGGCACCTTCTTCTGGCACGCCCACGTCTCCTGGCTCCGAGCAACAGTCCACGGTGCCCTCGTCGTGTACCCTAAGAAAGGGGTCCCCTACCCTTTCCCCCATCCCTACGAGGAGCACATTCTTGTTCTTGGTATGTATATATAGCTAGCGTTGGACTAATTTAGCCTCTAACTAAACAATTTGAGTGCATACTACTTAATGTTTGTTTGGGGCCATAAATTAATTAGGTGAGTATTTCTTCCGCGACGCGGTGAAGCTCGAGCGAGCAGTCCTTGCTAGCGGTGGAGGCGCTCCGCGAGCCGATGCTTATATTATCAATGCTCACCCAGGGCCTCGCTACAACTGTTCTGCCACCGGTAAGACTAAAGTTTTGTTTCATATAGACTACTCTCTTTCAATCCGTTAGCTTTAGAGGTTTGTATATTCTGAAATGATTTAGTTACAGTTACCTAACCACTAAGGTTCCCAATCTAACAACACATCATCATGCAATAGTTAACCTGCCCCAACTAATTAGTACCTACAAAATTACTGATCACTTTGTACGAAATCCACAGATGTCGAAACGGTCGACGTGGTCCCAGGGAAGACCTACCTGCTCCGACTAATCAACGCCGGCCTCAACAACGAGGTCTTCTTCTCCATAGCCAACCACAAGCTCACCGTCGTTGAGTCCGACGCCGAGTACACGAAGCCCTTCACGCCCGAACGCCTCATGATCGCCCCGGGTCAGACCATCAACGTCCTCGTCAAGGCGGACCAGCCCATCGGCAAATACGAGATGGCGGTCGGCCCCTACATGTCCGCTCAAAACGTCCCGTTCCAGAACATCTCGGCAGTAGCCCACTTCCAGTACTCCGGCGCCAGCCTCACCTCCCTGTCCCAGCCGGCCCAGCTCCCGGCGTTCAACGACAACCTCGCGGTCAAGTCCCACATGGATGGGCTGAGGAGCCTCAACGCCACCTATCTCCCTCTCGAAATCGACTCAAATCTCTTCTTCACGATCGGACTCAATGAAAACCAGTGCAACCGCAAGAACCCAAACAAAACCTGTCAGGCTCCAAACAAGGGCATCTTCGCCGCTGCCATGAACAACATCAGCTTCGTCAGGCCCTCGCTTTCGCTACTGCAAGCCTACTACTACGACATTAATGGCCACTACACGCCCAACTTCCCCAAGAAGCCCTTGAAGATCTACGACTTCGTGAACGGAGCACCGAACAACGCACCCCTCGACACATCGGCAATGAAAGGGACCAAGGTCACGGTCCTGGAGTACGGCACTAAGGTGCAGCTCGTCATGCAGGACACCGGCACGATCACCACCGAGAACCACCCGATGCATTTGCACGGCTATAGCTTCTACGTGGTTGGGTATGGCACGGGGAACTACAACCCGCTCAACGCAAAGCTCAACCTCGTCGACCCTCCTTATATGAACACATTCGGAGTTCCGGTGGGTGGATGGGCGGTCATAAGGTTCGTCGCAAACAATCCAGGTACGTGGTTCTTGTACAACTGTTATCACTATAAATTTTACACTTGTCACCAAAAACCAAATTTCTTCTAGTGAAATGAACCATTAGTTTTATGTAGTCTTTACTAAGTATAACAATATCAATACAAACTATACAAGTTCTAACAATGTTGGGTACATAATGATGCGATGCAGGCGTGTGGTTCTTGCATTGCCATCTTGATATCCATCTAAGTTGGGGATTCTCTATGGCTTTCATTGTGAAGAATGGGGTAGGACCGCTGGAGACTCTTCCTCATCCTCCTGCTGACTTGCCCAAGTGCTGATGATGAGGAATAAATGTTCACTTCATCTCCAGTTGTTAATTTGGAGCATTTCTACATTTGTGCTACTGTTTATTATTTTGGATTGGGGTTTCTGGTCGGGAATGTCGCCTATAGTGGTTGGTTGAGAGTGTTTCATTCTTGTAAGCGATTTGAAGTTGTTACGTTATTTGCAAATGTAAAGCATGTAATTTGAAAAATAAACCTTAGATTATCCAAATCCTCTCTCACAAACACTTTGTTCTCTATAACAATACTCTATCCAAATCCAAACTCTCTCACACACACACACTCAATGATCTCTATTAAAATAACTTGCATTACTTGATATACTGAATTAGAAGATATACATAATAGTTGTTGTTAGTCCCGAGGTCACAAAGATGAATGTAATGAACAAGATTCAGAGATTCACGCAAAACTATTATTATTTGCTCTCTGTCGTGAGATCACGGTAGAACATTTGATTGTTGTTTAGGTTCAGAGATTCACGCAATACTATTACAGTTTGCTCTCTAAAATCTGACTCCAACGAAATTTTTTTGTAGTTCAGATTAGAAACTGACGATAAACATGCAAAATAGAAGGATATTAAATCAAATCAGTTCTTCTCTTAATTTGCAATCACAGTTTCTACAATGGAATAGAACTGTTACAAGTCAAAGAAGAAGGACAAGAAGACAAAACAGGAAAAAGCTTGATGGGATGATGAAGATCACCGTTTCTCAATACCAGATTCCTCCTCTTTCAAACGAACTGCTCCTAGGAAACAGCAAGTTCATGTGATGAACTTCTGGAACGCTCATTTTTACCTCTGTAAACAACTAGAACAGACTCATGGACGAAGGTATCGGCCACAACTCTCTTTCTCTTCTATCATTTTTTTTATATATCACATAATGAGCCAAGAAGAGAATGTTTATAGGAGAGGGTGGAAACTCTAACCCTAAACCTAGCAGCCGTCCATTATGGTAAGATAACCATCAATAAAAACAGAATTCCACAAAATCAAGATAAGTTTAAATTGATTAATACCATAACCATCCAAATCTCGCAATCTGCACGCGATCTGCACAACCCGCACATACGCTCATAAGCACATACGCGCATAGCCATGCATGCGCACATAAGTGCATAATCGCACAGTCGCGCATACATACACGCACCATGCATGCTGCGCACCCGCTGCAACCACACAACAATTGTGCATGCAACCGCGCATAAAACTCGCACCTAAAATAAGCGCACAAGAGCAATAATGCACACAAGTGCCATCTCACGTTCGATGTGTTCGTGCGAAGTGCAAAGTACATCATGAAAATACCACTTTGCACCTTTCGTTCGAGTTCGAGTCCCTAAGCCCCTACAGGACTTAGTTCCTACGAAAATTTTCCATAGAAAACATCATGGATTGGCAAATAAAAAATATTTCTTTCAGGAATTTAAACTTAGCCCCTCAATAAAAATATCCCAATGGCACCCACATGGGTCACCACATCCCATGTGCATACCTTAATACCAAGCATAGCTATACACTGAGATACTCACTTGGAGTATTTTCCAATGTAGGACTATCTTTTTAGTGTTTCTACGAAAAAAACTCCAACAATCCCCCACATATCTCAATATATGGGCTTAGCGTTCTCAATAGTGACAGTAGGGGTGCAACTCGGACGGGTTGGGTCGGGTTTGAGCTCAACCCGAGTCCAACCCGATGAATCATAAGCCTAACCCGAGTCCGACCCGACCTCGGGTTCAAGATATGTAGCCCAAGACCAAGTCTAGAGGATCGGGTTGGGTTCGTGTTAGGTTGGGTCCATTAGGTTTATCGGTCTCTAATATAAAATTTGAAATAATTATAAAGAAGATTAATATTAAACACATAATGAAATAGCAATCAAGCCTCAATCATTACAAAATACAAACTGAAATGAGATTTATGATAAGGAGTTGAAGAGTTTGGGTGAAAAAATTTAGGATTTAAATTTTTTATTTAAAGTATGAAACACTATATATATATATATATATATATATATATGGTTTCGGGTTCTTTGGGTAACCCGACACATGAACCATAGCCGAATCCTATTTTTGATCGGGTTCAAATATTTTTACCCGAACCCGAGCCCACACCCGAGTATCTTCAACCCTATCCCAACCCATTAACGATTTTACCCGATAGGGCTCAGGTTTAGCCCGCCCGAGTTGCACCCCTAAGTGACTGCACATTATGCATTAGGGTAGATGTCTCTTACGACTTGAATTTTTTCGCATAGGTCATACAACAGTAAAATATTTCAATTGACTGGGTCTTGAATTCAGTATCATAGTTGTTATCCTTCCTACTCACATAATGACATAAATTGTGTATCTGGTCAAACATTAAAGGTCATATGCCGACCTGGTCTCGGTGTATGCATCTTGGTTGTCTACAAGTTTACTCTTAAAAGACGGCCTACATATCTGTTCATACATTTAGATGGGTTCTTTCCAAAGAGTTAAACATTTTCCAACATAAAGTCTTGCATTTTCTTGCGGTGCTACGCCGCTACGACATGGCCTAAATTTAAGTCTACAATCTCCTGGTGGTGTCACCTAAATATAGCATGTCTTGCCCAGTCACCAAAATACCCAGGACCGATACGTAACCTAGCCAGCTAATACGGACTAGAGTAGGTTCCTAATTTAATGGACCCGCCTAGACGTACTACACTGTGGATGTGGACTTAAGTCCATAAGTGATCCACACATATCAGATAGATATCTAAATCTCATCCATAACATAAATATAAGAAATATTTGAAATAGTGCTAAAATATAACATGGGGAGTCTGAATCCATAAAACAACTTAAATAAGTTGTGTGGGAAAAACCCACTAATACAATGCTAGAATAAAAGTACTGAAATAGAAGGAAAGACTGGAAAGCGATAAGATAACTAGACTCAATGAAGTGTTGACACCGCCGAGAAGTCGGTAGCTGATCTAGAGCTGATCGGGTTCAAACGACCCAACTCCAACGATAGGGGCAAGCATCTGGTTCAAGGATTAAGTGATCGTCTGCAGATCAAATCTCTACAGCTATACTTTCCCAGAATCAACTGTACTTAGATTCATATTTAGGATCTTTTGTACTTTTCTTTATTTTCAATAGTTTGTAACACCAAAAGTTTCGTATAAACTTTTCTTCGCAAACAATTTATTCATATAAAACTATTAAGAACATCCTTACCAACTCTATCTTATTATAAGGAAAATATGTTTCGAAAACGAGTTATAACCAAATGAATATTTAAGACTTATAAATTAAAGCCCCAACATAATTTAAAGTTAAAACTAGTTATGTGATTAAAGCCCACCATTATCTATATATATGTTAGCGTATATTTAAAAATATTCTAAAGCCCCAAATAGTATATTTTATAAGCCAATTTAATTATGAGTTAAAATTAAATTACAAGAGCCCATAAATATAAAAGAAAACTTCCTCATAAAATCTGGCCCAAAATATGTAATCTACTATTAATAGATAATGATCCCAAAACAAATAAACCTACTTATTTATTATATACGCTTTGAGTCCAACCCAAATATTTAAAGCTCAGCCCATATAATATTATGCTTGAAGCCCAAATTATATATGACCTAATATTAATAGATAATACCCAAAACCAATAATCTATTTATTTATTTAATGGGCTTTAAGCCCAAGATGAATTAGCCACAGCCTAAAACCAAAATATTTACTAAAAGAGCCTGATTTTCTCTCAAAGTCAGTCCATAAGACTATTTATCATACGAGCCCATGGTTTCTTCAATCAATCGAATATTGATTAATACGTTATTGATCGAACACTATTTGATAACGGTTCTTCTGCTCAAAAATGAAATGTTTCAAATGTTCATGAAAATTCTTGTTTCCATTGGAACGTTTGTATCTATATGCGCCAGGATCCTGATTCATAAATTTCTCGGTTCGAAAAATAAGAGGAGCAAATCAATTCATTAATCAAGACCCATCAAGGAACCTAACAAAAACATTGTTTAAGCCCAAAAGTTAAGTTATAAGAAGGAAAAAAAAAGACTTTGGTAAAGGCACTACAAAAAAGACTCAGGACAACCCAAATTTTTATCATTAATAATTACAAGTTTGTCATTCCAAAAAATTACTCATCGAGTTGTCCACTACAAAAAAATATGTTGATTTTTTAGGACTGTCAAAATTTTGACAGTCCTTCCAATTGGTAGGACTGTCAAAAATTTTAACAGTCCGAAGGGGAGGGCTACGCGAGGTGACACGAGGGCGGGACTGCGTGGAGGCCGGAAGGTGGGAGACGAGACGGAGGAGCGGAAGGAGGAGGAGGCGGAGGCACGCGCGCAGGGGCGGCCGCGAGGCTTAGGCACAAGCGCTCGCCTTCGCTGTTGCTGTTGCTGCCGCTTCTGTGTCTGTTGCCGCCGCCGTCGCCGTCGGCGGCGCGAAAGCGTAGTCGCAGCCCCCCGCGAGCGCATGCCTCCGCCGCGCGCAGCCCCCCGCACGCTGCTTGTTCTTCTTCATCGCCTTCGTGACGGAGCCGACGGAAAGGTGTTTGAGGTGCGGCTCGGCGGCGGCGACCCGGTCGATGGCGAGGTCAACGACGCGGAGAGGCGAAAAACCGCGCGAGAGGAGGGAGGAGGAGAGGCCGGAGGGGGGTGGGGGTGGGGGGAGGAGCAGGAGGAGGGAAATGAAGAGGGTGGACAGGCCTAGTAAAATTTGTACTAGTCTAAGTAAAAATTATTTCTAATTGGACTAGCATCAATATTGGATAGACTAGCATCAATATTGGACTAACCCTGAGTCATTTTTGTAGTGCCTTTACCGAAGCCCAAAAAAACCCAAAATTAAGCCCAACCATTGGGTTTCTTCTCAACTGAAGAAAGGGAGAGGAGAGAGAGAATAGAAGTTTACCAGAGGGTGGGTGGTGCTCGATCGGGAGGCTGAATCGGAGGTGGGCGGCAAACTGTTGGCTCTGGCGAGCGAGGGTCTTGAGTAGGCATCGGGCTCGAGTCCGTTGGCGGCTCGGATCGGTGGGTTGAGCAAGCGGAGGGAGCCGGGCACGAAATGGGATGGCGTCGGCGGTCGAATCCTAGGGTACGGCGTGCCGCTGGACGCGCACCTGGCCAGAACCAGTTTGGGGCGTCGAGGATGTCGGTTGATGTTCCGAGCAGGCGACCGAGTTACGAGAACTGAGCGGTGGAGCTCGAGACGGTTCCACGCCGGATGCTGAGCACTGTTCCGTGGCGGAGCTCGGGCTCTGGAAGAGCTCGACCATGGCGTCGAACGGCGGAGAAGGGCGGCCATGGTGGAGCGCCTGGAGCTGTGGGGACCTCCGGATCCGGGTCGACGGAGGCGAGGTCTGGGCTAGGTTAGACTAGGGTTATGGTTTGCTTTATGTGGTTTGATTTTTCGGAATGGTGTCCGTGTCGGACACTGGAAATGGGTCATAGATTTGGTGATTGTGTCCGAGTGTCGAACACGAAAATGTATATACTGTGGATGTATTTGATGGACACGGAATAAAGGATACGACACCCAGTGTCGGACCCGAGACCGGACACGACTGACATGGTGGATGGACACGGACACGAGGACACGAAATGAATATGTGGGGTGGCGATGGCAGTTGGTGAAAGGTTGTGGAATTGGTTGGTGTTGGCTGTGGCTTTTGGAAATTATTTGGGAATTGGTTTTCAGAAAACAAAAAAAAATTCTCTCCTTTAATAAAGGGATAAGTTTTCTTACTATAATAAATTTTAAAAAGGAATGAACGAAGATAAAAAGAATATTTCTGGAAATTTCTAAAAGTTTTATTTAGCTAGCTAACTAATTAATAATTAATTTAGAAAACATCCATATATTATGCTTATTGGACTTTTAATTATACTAAAAAATCAATCAGGCTTTTGTGCTCTACTCAAGGAGGAGGAAGAAATAAATGGACTTGAGAAATAATAATTAAACTTGAGAATTTAGTAGACTTTTAGCCTTGATCTATTTGACCATGATTTTTGCTAAGAGAAATTATTTGAGAATCATGCATAATAATAATAATAATAATAATATTATTATTATTATTATTAATATTATTATTTTAGAATAAAATAGGCCATTATGGTTTTGATGAATGAAAAAAGGAAGAAGAATAACTATAAGTATACTGGATTATTTACATAAAAGATGAACCAAGAGTTTTGGACTTTAGTAATCAACAAATTCCTGCTTAGATATTAGACGAAAAATTATATAGGAACTAGAAATAAATAAAGATATTTAACCAGAAGTAAACTTATTCAATATTATATTAATCATTTTCAAATAAACTAATTTCTTCTTATTAGAATTATATTCTTCAAAAAATCATTTCCTTGTTTATAACATCTTTCCCATTTATTAGAAATTTATTTTTAATTATCAAATCGTACCTCTTTTTTTATGAATGAATTATTTAAGCTAAAAAAATAAAATAAAATAATCAGAAAAAAAATTTAGATTTAGATGTTTCGGATTCAGGAGTTACAAATCTACCTACCTTAGAAAAATTTTGTCATCGAAATTTAAGAAAGACTAGGATAGCCAGATTTGGTTGGTCATGTGAAATGATGGTAAAATAAATCGTTGAAAATTTCTCAATAAGAAAATATTGATCGAGAAGGAAGAAAACAGGAAGAAGGAAAAATATATGTGGCTTGAGATAGGAATACCATGATTAGAATCATGGTTCTGCCTTGGGATCCTCTAGAAAAGTTCTCAAAACTAAAGGTAGGGACAGAGGAAAAGACGGATAAACAAAATATTGTAAGTTACCTTTTCAAGATAAACAAATCAAGGAAGTTCTGCAAACAAGGAAGGGTATAACTATGACAAAAAAAAAGATAATTAGAAGAAAATGTAATTAACCTTAGATAGTTTAAAGGAAAGGAATATTAGAAATAAATCTTCAGTAAGGATATGTTTTTAATATGATTAAATAAGTTGACAATGTCATAGGCAAAATAGGAGTATCCAATTTGATAAGATTTGAAGGAAAGAATAGATACATAAACCAAGATTTGATATTGATGACGGATATCAGCACGTCCTAAATACTTGCATAGCCTCGATCTCTAAACGATCCTACTATAAGAAAGCAATGCTTCCATACCATCTATTGATTATAACTTCTCGTTCTTTTTTTTTTTTTTAGTTTTCTCGGCCTTATGATCCATTATCTAACTAAGTCATCTATAAAAGTTTCAAATTTTCAATCTTTGTTTTTAACTATATCTATGATCTTTGAGTCAAAATTTATATGCATAATTCAAATTTAAACCTCTTCAACTTAACATCTAATTATACTTCAATTGTTTTCTTCAAATCTAAAATGTGATTGTTTGATCGAATTCTTATTTTCTCTATTAAATATTAAATGTTGCTAAATTTTTACCCTGGAATATTTATAACCAATCAACCTTATTCCTCCATTTGAACCGTTATCTATATTTTTCTTTGTTATTTATGAAAATTTGAGAACTCCAAAATTTATAATATTGATTCCAATTATTATCTCCAAATTACATTTTTTTACCCAAAGCCAAAAATCATCACCAGCTCATAGTCATTCATTGTTTTACTTCACCAATACTTAGTATTATTGTTTAACTTTATATGGTCATCGCATAACTTGATGACCTCCAATTCATATATTTAAATCTTCTTTTTCAGTGCCTTAATCTCATTTCCTTAATCATCGTTCAATTACTTCCATCAATACAGGATTGTAGAAGCATGAAAAATACGCCGGATGACTATACACAACCTATTGGTGCGGGGCAGCGTAAAGAGATGACCCAGAGCCATCAAGCAGGCAAGGCAAGAGCTTCTCAGGACCATCCGCGTAAGTGCAGCATGTCCAGGCCGCCTCAAGCGTAAAGCAAAGGGCCTCGTCGCCCCTATGACGTAAAAACACATCCGCTTTCAAAGCGTACGAGGAACGCTTCGTGTTCTCCGAGACGAACCTGTCAGACCCTGCAATGAACCTGACGTCTGAACTTCTGACAAAGGGATACGGCTCGGCTACCCAGACGACGGCTATAATGATGGCACGGCACTACGACCCAGGCTGTCAGTCACCGCCATCTCCCTTACGTGAACTGTTTCCTTTACATACACAAGGGGATATGCTGCCTTGTTTTACACGGGCAGACGTGAGCTGTTTTCGCTCCACAGCGGATAAACCGCCTGCCACGTCAAAAGCTGCACTTTGCGCAGGGCTCGAGGCACGTCTCTGCGATTGGCGCACAAGGCGGTAACGGTCTTCTCGAGGCACGTCTCTGCGACGAACGCACAGAAGAGCTGCAGACCTTCAAAAACACGCCTCCGCATTTAATGCACAGAATGATGGCGGATCTCTGCATTTAATGCAGGGGATTTGATAAAGAGTCACCAAACCGTCGTTTAGTGACATCCCTTTTGCATAAACTGCTTTTACGCATACAAAGGGATACACTGCCTTGTTCTATACAGGCGGACGAGAACCATCTACGCCCCGCGAAAGACAAACAGACTGCCACGTCAAAAGCTGTTCTCCACACATGGCTCGAGGCACGTCCCTGAACGGTGGCAGGCCTTCAGAACACGCCTTCGCAATTAATGCACAGGATGGTGGCATATCTCTGCATTTAATGCGAGGGATTTGATAATATCTTCAAGAGCCGTGATTCCGGCTAAAGGACGTCCACGTCAGCACTCAGCACATTACGCAGTGGCGTCTATGCCCGTTCAGCTTCTGTGCCCAGATGGCTTCTACGCCTCCTCAGCTTCTATGCTCTCTCGGCTTCCACGCCTCCCCAAGCACATTACGCAGTGGCACCTATGCCCGTTCAGCTTCTGTGCCCAGATGGCTTCTATGCCTCCTCAGCTTCTATGCTCACCCGACTTTTATGCCGTCGGGCTTCTATGCTCACCCGGCTTCTATGCCTACTTGGCTTCTATGCCACGGTGACAGACATCGACTTTTATGCCCACATCTTCTACATGGGGGATACCTACCTACGTGGCTTTTACGCCGTGATCTTCGTAGCAATTGTACGCGTTGTGTCCCTTAGTTGGACCCGCGTCACACGCTCATTCAAAAGATCATCCATACGCAGGCATTGGTTACTTTAACCGTCGTGTAAAAGGGTGCTGTGTTGTCCACTCCTCGGTTTTTATACCAACTGAGTGGTCACTGTCACTAAAACTCTATAAATAGAGACCTCTATCAACAGAGGAACAGGTCAAAAAATTGGAAGATCGAACAATTGAAGACTCGGAGAAGAGGTCGAACAATTGAAGATCGAGCAAGGAGAGAGGAGATCGAGAGAGAGAGAGAGAGGAACCCGGAGCTCAGGCAAAGGATAGGGATCGGCGACCTGGGCATCGTGCATCCACCCTTTTCTGCAACCTCCGAGGCTGCTTCCTGTCTTCTACGGCACTTCTTCACCATCGTGTGGTCCAAGGGCTAAAGTGATCGACTGCAGATCAGACACCTATAGCAATTTATACCCAGATTAAATAAATTGTACTCCCACATCCTCGTATAGGATTACATTGTACAAGTTTGTTTGTAAACAAAAGAATACGGGTCCTGTATAAACCCCGTCTTGAATACATCTTTCATTCTTTTCATTTTCTACCATAAACAAGATGGCGACTCTGCTGGGGACATCTTTCTCTTCTGATGAGAAAGTAATTGCTCAACACGACGCGGTATCTATAGGAACCGCGAAGAAGACACTGGTCATCCAGTTCGACCAGTCTGCCTACGAAGACATGCTTCGAACCGGGGGTAGCTCTCACCCTCTCTCCGTCCAAGACAACAGGAAGCTACGCAAGGTCTGGATGCCCAAGACATCCTCTACCATTCCTGTGGACTCTCCGATCACTCCGATCTCTCCGACCAATGAGGTTGTAGCATCGCTCCCTCCGTGCCCCGCACGTAAAATTCAGTCTCCCGCTACGCGCGGTACAGACAAAACTTCGGGCAAAGCCTCAGCGCTAACCCAGAAGTACCCACTGCGCTCTACGCGTAGAAACCAGTCTCCCGCTACGCGCGGTACAGACAAAACTTCGGGCAAAGCCTCAGCGCTGACCCAGGAGTATCCACTGTGCTTTACGCGCAGAAACCAGTCTCCCGCTACGCGCGGTACAGACAAAACTTCTGATGATGCCTTAGCGCCAAATCAGAAGTACAGGTCACGCTCCACGCACAAGACGACATCTGACCTGTACGGGGAACCAGATGAGCGCTATGATCTCTGCGAGGGAAAACAAGCGGCAGAATACGCAACTTCTCGGCCCTTACGCCAGCAAGGGAACAATCTGCATACCCTCCGGATCACGCAAGAAGCCGATGGCCGACTGAGGACCTCTTCAGCTTCACGCCAGCCTGAGCAAATCTCCAAGATACGCCAGGCGAAGTCCCCCGGCGTAGTGCAAGCTCAATTTGCGGAAAGACAACCTCCCCGGGGGTTATCCGCCACCCAGACGGCCAACCTGTTGTACACTGGTGGCACAGCAAGAGCCATGGTGCCCAACCTCCGCATGACCACTGATGGGAGCAGAAGAAACAAACAATCATCTTCTTCTGCAACTCCTCCTGACCTGCGCAAATATCTAATCCAGAAGCGCAAAGAGAGGGAACCTTCCAATATGTCTATTACGCCTCCTGGCGAGCACTGTTGCAATAGCCATAGAGTTGTGATTAACTGTTGCTGCTCTAAAACAAGACGACCGGTTTTTGACCGGTTAAGCTACTCTCTGTCTTTTCAGGAAAAGGAGCCCGCGCATACATCTGTGAACATGGCTTCACACATGCCTAGACGAGGTTCGAACTTAAGACGTCATCCCTCCAGGCCTCCGAGCCGAAGGAGGTTCAATGAGCTCCTCAGGAACGCTGAAGCCGGGGTGTTCCAAAACACTCGTGCAAGGTCACGACAACCAGCTTCGTCCTCTTCTGATTCCGACGCCGAGGACCGCCAAGCCCCCGAATCAGATGCTGAAAGTATAGAGTCGACTTCTACAGCGACCTATACTAATCCTTCAATGACACCCAGGGAGATGGGAGTTTACGCCGTTGAAGATGAACGCGAGGAGGCTTCACCATCAGGAAACGCGGAGCAACGCATCACTACGCTGGAGACATCTCTGAAACAAATGCAATCCATGATGGAAAACATGCACCAGATGATGCTAACCCAGCACGCAACTGCCATGGCTCAAGCATCGGTCCCGCCAACTCAGATACGTGTGGGGGTGGACTTGCCACCATCTAATCCAAGCCAAGGACCTGCTCTAGATCAAGAGTCGGCGGTTCCTCCGCTTTCGGAGAATATATTGCCTCCCGTTGGAGTCACAATACAACCAACTCCGCACCACTCCGTAGTCCCGCTCTCAATAGAAAATCCGATGCAGGCAGTACGGGAGTTGAGAGCCCAGTTTGACGCCTTGAAGCACAAAGATCAGCTCAAGAAACTGGGAATCAACCAGCCTTACCCAGCTATCTGGGAAGAGGTCCCTTTCCCTCCGAGGTACAAACCTCAGACCATGGCCCTATTCGAAGGGAAAACGTCGCCAAGTCAATACATGAACTATTTTAGTATGATGACGGTGTTGCTGCAAGGGAACGACGCCCTCCTCACTCGGGTGTTCAAAGGTTGTCTCTCAGGAGTAGCCTATCAGTGGTACCGTAGCTTGGCGGACAACTGCATCACTTCCTTCGAGGACTTCAAAGCTTTATTCTTCACGCGATTCTACGAGGGAGGAATGGACATGTCCATGTCCTCTCTCATCGAAGTCAAGCAAAGAGAAAAAGAAGACGTTCGCACCTTCATTGAGCGTTTTCGTCGGGCCACCTTACAGATGCCTCCAGGAGTTCCAGACTCTGCATTGGTAGACATTTGCAGGAAAAACCTCCTTCCCGTGGTCTCGGTGTTCACAGGACCATATCAGTTCCGTGATTGGCCCTCGTTCATCCTCTCGGCCGTAACCGCTGAAGACAACAGTCGCAAGGCGCGCGACAATGGCATCATGATCTCCGCCTCTGACAGAGGCAAGAAGTCATCTCCCAGCAGCGACCATCCTCGTGGTCCAAAAGGGAAAGAAGCTCTGACGGTCAATACGTCCAGACAAAAGATTGCGGCAACCACGCAGACGAGACCAGGGACGTCCAGGCCCGTAGAAGTCTACTCCTTTGACGACGAGGATATCCCAAGTATATTCGAGTGTCTCGTCAAAAGTGGCAAGATCACCCTTCCGGAGTTGAAGCGGCCCCAAGAAGTCGGCAGTACTAACGACCCCAAATACTGCATCTTCCACAGATATGTGCACCACCCGACAAAGGCGTGTTACATACTGAAAAGGAAGATCCAGGGTTTGATCGATGCCAAAGCCATAACTCTGCACAACACTGAGAAGACGGTCACAGCCAACATGGTCTCTCTACAGTTTGGCAATCTGCCTCCCCAGGAGGTCCCGAATGGTGTTGCGCCTATCTCTCGGACCACGATGAACATCGTCAATCTCCCTCCAGCTAGGGGTCAAAATCACGACCTGGTACCCCTAACCACCCGGCAGGACGAGATCATGTGGGTTCATCCGGATTTGGTGTCAGAGCTCGAGAAGGAGTCTAATGCTACTAGAGCTGCGTCTAGAAAGAACTCCAAATGCAAACCATGTCATATGGTTGCGACTTCTTCACCGTCAGACGAGGACGAGGTACTAGCCGCAACCCGTTCAGGGAGAGCTTACCTCAATGACTACGAAGCAAATCAGGAAGGTGCACCGGCGGATACTTCAGCCACCAAACCTTCGGGACCCGAGTCCGTCATGCCAGAGACCGATCCTGCAAGGCCGACTCCAACGGACAAGGGGAAGCAGAAAGAAGTTCGCTTTGATAAACCTGTGAGAAACATCCCTAACAAGGGTTTAGAGAAGCCATACAACTTCGACATCCTGGCCCAACTGGCTAATACACCAGCCAGGCTGTCCATCTTCGAGCTACTCAGGCTCTCCCAGGACACTCGTCTAGCCCTGAGTGAAGCACTAATGCAGGCGGAGGCATGCTTGACCCAGCTCAAGTCCCCCGACGAAGAACTAGTGGCGTGTCCCCAGTGCCACAGTGTGATGGAGGTGGTGCCGAATATCACTTTCACTCAAGACGACATGCTATTGAAACATAACAGGCATGACAGGCCCCTCTATTACACCGGGTACGTCGGTTCCATGGAGGTCGACCGGATTCACATAGATCCGGGATCATCAATCATCATAATCCCCCATAGTCTGCTCAGGTCGCTGAGGATTCCTACTAGCGAATTAGCTTTCACCACCACCACAATCGTGGGTTTCAACGCTGGAAAGAGCAAGCCTTTGGGAAAAATTCGTCTGAGGATCCAAATTGGCAACCTCAGATCGGTAGCCACATGTTATGTCATCGATTCAGAGGTATCCTACAACATTTTGCTGGGAAGACCGTGGATCCACGACCACAATATTGTTCCTTCAACTCTACATCAATGCCTTAAGTATGTAGACGCACAAGGAACAGTACGAACGGAGGTTGCTGACTTAAACCCGTTTAAAGGAGTAGAATCCTACTATTCCGATGCCGTGTTGTACTCTCAAGACCACACAAAAGAGGTGTCAGGCGAGGCAGAGAAGGAATCCCACCGGGAGCCGGAAGAACCCTCTGTCGCACTACCACTGTCAATCAGGGTAAAGGGACGAACCACTCGTCCAAAAGCCATGGAACCTATGGCTATCCACCTTAACAAGTCCGGTTCAGGAAAAGGGGGTGATCCTCTCGTGATCACTTCGAACCAGAAGCTTCCTCCCTTGGTCATCAACCTCCGGCGCCACGAGCAGCCGACTGATGTAAATGCAACCAGGAACCGAGCCCCAGATGATAATAAACATCCTCTTTTTCAGTATATCAACGCTCTGATTCCGAACCAGGAATCCTCTCCCCATGGCGATATAAAAACATTAGCACAGAACTTCTTGACAGCTATGGATTCCTATCACCCGTACATATGGGAGGTAGCATCATCGTCCAACGTCGTCACAACGTATGGACCGCAAGAGGACTCTATCTTCCTTGTCCCGCCTACCTGTGGCAATCAGCATACAATAGTCTTCGACCGCGTGCGCAATCAACCGACTGTCCAGGAGGATCCTCTCGATGACGATACTGGGAAAATGCAGGTCCACCAATACAGCCCACAGGCATTGAGGATCATGCAAAACATGGGCTACGACTTGGAGCGGAAGCCAGGCCTCAACTACGGGAAGGGCAGACGAACGCCACTGTTCGGCAATCCCCGCTATCAACAGACCCGTTTCGGGTTAGGGTATGCCGCCTCCTCCAAATCAAGCGAGAATGTCCTTTCCTCCTATCAGGACGGCTCGTCACCCTCCGACTCACCTAACGCTCTCGAACGAACATTATCAGTAAATATGGTAGTGACAGATCCCTGCGAAGCAAATGAGCCAGAGTCTGAGCCATTCGAAAAAGACTCTTGGGCTCAACAGATGGATACACAATGGGAGTTCCGCTTCGAGCAGAGAGAACCTCCCACTGAAGATGAAGTTATCCAGATCGACGTTGGGGATGAACTCTCACCGAGGCCGATATTTATCAGTAACAATCTTTCCCCAGCCGAAAGAGAAGAAGTTATTCAACTGATAAGAGAATACATCGACGTCTTCGCATGGAATTATGAGGATATGCCAGGACTTGATCCAGAGATGGCTACCCACAAACTCAACATATCGCCCGATTCAAAGCCTGTAAAGCAACACCAGCGCCGGTTCCGCCCGGATATGATGGACGCCATTGAAGCCGAAGTCAAAAAATTGGTAGCCTGCGGTTTCATCCGGGAGGAACAACATCCCGACTGGGTCGCCAACGTTGTCCCAGTCATGAAGAAAAATGGGAAAATACGCATCTGCATCGATTACCGGGATCTGAATGCGGCCTGCCCCAATGATGAGTTCCCTCTTCCCATCACAGACATCATGATCGACAACACCTGCGGTTTTGAACGCATGTCTTTCATGGACGGATTCTCAGGGTACAATCAGATCAAGATGCATCCTGGAGACGAGAAGCATACCGCCTTTCGAACACCACTAGGGGTATATTGCTATTCAGTAATGCCCTTCGGATTAAAGAACGCCGGGGCAACATACCAACGAGCTATGAGTAACATATTCCATGAGCATTTACGCAAAACGGTGGAATGCTACGTAGATGACATAGCTGTCAAAAGTCGCCTCAAAGATGATCACATTCGAGACTTGAGGTCGGTGTTCGAGTTGATGCGCCAACATCAACTCAAGATGAATCCTACGAAGTCCTTTCTGGGTGTATCTAGCGGCAAATTCCTGGGATTTGTCATTACCGCCAAAGGCATCCAAGTGGACCCTGAGAAAGTCCAAGCCATCGTAGAAATGCGATCGCCTCGCAATCTGAGGGAACTTAGGGGATTTCAAGGTCGTCTGGCTTACATCCGGAGATTCATATCCAACCTCTCCGGAAGATGTCAGCCTTTTTCTCGCCTCATGAAGAAAGGTGTATCCTTCGTATGGGACGAAGCCTGTCAACAAGCGTTTAACGATATCAAATGCTACCTCACTCATCCGCCAGTTCTGGTGCCTCCCGTCGTAGGAAGACCATTCTTCCTATACGTTCGAGCAATGGACCATTCCCTGGGAGCTCTTCTTGCGCAGAAGAACGATGTAGGGCATGAACAGGCTATCTACTATCTAAGTAGAATGATGGTCGGGGCCGAACACCGGTACAACCCAGTGGAGAAAGAATGCTTGGCTCTGATGTTCGCTGTCCAGAAGACGCGGCACTATGTCACCGGCCAGACTATCCATATCATCTCCAGGATCAACCCTCTTCGAGTACTAATGAGCAAGCCAAGTTCTCTTAATTCCCGACTCGCAACTTGGGCGATGCTGTTAACACCATATAACATGGTGTACGTCCCTCAGAAGTCCATCAAAGGCCAAGCATTGGCCGACTTCCTAGCTGCTCATCCAATCCCGGAGACCTCCAAGTTGTACGAGGACATCCCTGACGAAGTTGCAGAATGTAATTCCGCGACAGAGAGTGAGGCATGGCAACTATTCTTTGATGGTGCCTCCAGAACTGGTCCTAGGGGAAGTGTGGTCTCAGGAGTAGGAATCGTCCTGGTTACTCCCGACAAACTCGTCATCTACCGGGCATACTCTCTCAACGAGCCTTGCTCCAACAACGTGGCAGAGTATAACGCTCTGTTAATCGGGCTCCAAGTCACTAAAGAGCTGGGGGTCGAATCCCTGGAAGCTTTCGGTGATTCTCTGCTTATCGTCAATCAAGTCAGAGGAATATATGAAGTCTGGAATCCAGACCTCATCCCCTATCACCAAGCAACGGTCGAGATAGCCGTGACATTCAAAGGGTTCTTCCTGGAGCATGTACCTCGATCCCAGAATCTTGAAGCTGATGCCCTAGCCAGTCTAGCCGCAGATCTGGCTACTCCTATAAGAAGGCAGGATTCGGTAATCCTTCTTAACAGAGATTTATTCTGTGTGAAAAACAACTCTCACATAGAACACAGCTACGCTGCATACGCCGATCCTCCCAGACGAGATTGGAAGAGTCCTTTCATAGATTTCGTGGCATACGGAATCTTGCCGGAAGACCCTAAAGAAGCAGTATCCGTCAAGAGGCGATCCTTACGCTTCTACTTCGATGCATCTTCACAATGCCTATATCGCCGGACCTATGACGGACTGCTATTGAGATGCCTCTCTGACGACGAGGCACAGCTGATCATCCGTGAAGCTCACGACGGCATATGCGGGGCGTATCAACCCGGCCCTAAGCTACAGGATCGTATCAGGAGAATGGGCTACTACTGGCCCACTATGATCACAGACGCGATCAGCTATGCAAAACAATGCAAGGCCTGTCAGGTCCATGCAGACTTCATACATCAACCGTCTGAATATCTATATCCTACGGTTGTATCCTGGCCTTTCGAAGCATGGGGTATGGATGTCATTGGTCCTATTCACCCGTCTTCTTCCAGGGGTCACCAGTTCATACTGGCCATCACGGATTACTTCTCCAAGTGGGCAGAGGCGATCCCTCTCGCGGAGGTAAAGGCATCTAATGTGATCAGCTTCATCAAGCATCACGTCATCTATCGCTTCGGGATACCTCGGAGGATAATTCACGACAATGGGCCTCAGTTCATCAATCAAGCGTTTCATCGATTTTGCGATAAAAATTGGATACATAATATTGCCTCTACGGCATATTATCCAGCTGCTAATGGTTTGGCGGAAGCTTTCAACAAAACCATTATCAAACTCTTGAAGAAGTTCGTCTCTTCAAACAAGAGAGATTGGAATGAGAAGCTGGGCGAATGCCTCTGGGCATATCGCACAACGGTACGAACACCGACAGGTTGTACTCCATTCTCACTGGTCTACGGGAGCGAAGCAGTTCTCCCCATTGAAGTCCAGATCCCGTCACTCAGAATAGCCGTGGCTAACGAGCTGACTCAAGAGAAGAACGACCTTTTAAGACTTCAGGAGCTAGAAGGATTAGACGAGAAATGCCTCCAAGCTCAGCAGCGCATCGCGCTCTACCAAGCACGTATTTCCAGAGCTTTCAATCATAAAGTAAAGGAAAGAGTGTTCAAAGTCGGCAAGCTAGTTCTAGCCGTAAGAAGGCCGATGATTCTTACCCACAGGAGTAAAGGCAAATTCCAGCCCAAATGGGAAGGTCCTTATATGGTCGAGACAACGTTCTCAAATGGCGCTTACAGGTTAGCCCAGCCTAATGGAGACCTGTTAATGGCTCCTATCAATGGAAAATTCCTAAAAAGGTACTATGCTTAATCTCCTCTGCTCGGGTAGAATATAGCGGAAACCTCAATTCTGACAAAACTACTTCCAAAACAAACCTTAGTCAAAGCATATTCTATCATGTCCGTATGACCTCTGAATGAATGTGTCCTACTAAAGTTTCTTGAGAGCCTATCATGTCCATATCACCTCTGATAGTATCTTACCTACAAACCTTAGTCAAAGCATATTCTATCATGTCCGTATGACCTCTGAATAAATGTGTCCTGCTAAAGTTTCTTGAGAGCCTATCATGTCCATATCACCTCTGATAGTATCTTACCTACAAACCTTAGTCAAAGCATATTCTATCATGTCCGTATGACCTCTGAATAAATATGTCCTGCTAGAGTTTCTTGAGAGTTTATCACGTCCATACTACCTCTGATATCACTCTCGCCCAAACCTGTCATTTATATTCCGAAATGATGGGTCCACAAAGTCAGAAAAGAGTTCGCTTTATTCCCAAGAAAGAGCAGAATTACACTGGGAAGCAAGAAGAAGGAAGGGTACATCATGGTGGGGGAGCGGTCAGATCGTGAATCTGCTACGCCAGTACAGCTATCCTCTCATCCCTGCAGGCCAAGGCATCAGCGCGGGCCTGCTCCAGCCGTGCTTCATTGTCTCCCCTGAGGGACAATTCGGCCCTCGCCCGACGAACACCCGTGCGGGCAGCTTCTGTACGATCCAGATCCCGTCGTGCTGCGCTCAGTCGACCAGTCGCTACATCCAGACCTGCCAACGACTGGGAAGCCCACTCCTCCGCCTGAGCGAGCTTTTCTCTCAACTTGCGAGCCCTCGCCACGTTTCCTTCATGCTCGGATTGGCACTTCATTTGAAGGGCAAGGGCCTCCTCCACGACGGTCTTTCTTTCGTCCATCTCCAGCTGACGTGTTTGAACGAGTTTATCCAAGCTCTCCATCTGTTTGGCAAACCGCGCAGTCATGAAGTCATATCTGGACCGGACCTCAGCTTCAATACCGCCCCGAGTTAGCCGCAGATATTCGTTAATGGGTTGCTCCAAACCATTAACCATCGCCTCCAGGGCATCAGCTATCCCGGTGCCGTCAAAATCCCGGATCGCCTCTATCGAAATCCGAGAGGACTTCTTCAGGCGCTCGAGATCCAGATTCCCCTTCAGCACCATCGGTATCAGCGCTTTCAAAGTAGCATAGAAGACGCTGGTATATTGCTCAGTCAACGCAGCTAGATCCGATTGGGCGCCAGGAGTGGCCGCAGCATTGGCAAGTCCCCCTCCAGGAACGATTGCGGACGAAGTGGTCACAACCGTCGCCTCGACAGGTGGTGCGACCAAAAGAGGCACGTCGACCGAAGTGGTCACAACGGCAGGCTCTCCCTCTTCTTGGGATATCAAAGCCTCTTCAACAGGCAAACCGGCCCCCGAAGATATTTCCTCCTCAAGGTCAAACGCCTCCGTATCATCGCCAGGAGCCGGAGCAGAGCCAGAAGGCGCTTCAAAGCTGTATTCCCCGTGGACGCCATCCCCTGGAAAGAGGACAAGGGAGTTGATATCAATATGATGGTACTCTTTCTAAAAAGAAGACCTAAAGATGATATTTACCCGTGGCCAGCGGTATATACGACGCATCTGCAGCCAAGGTAGCTAAATCACGCCTTAACGACGTAATGCGAACTGTCATACCTGGAGAAGGGGGTGGGCCAACCGACATCGCCAGGAGCTCTACCAAGCCTCCACCAAGACGCCGTCGAGGTTCGTCAGCTGGAACCTCGCCAGGCATACTCACGGACGCGGCAGGGGTTTCATCCGTTGCTGGTCTAAGGGAAGATTCTCCCATCTGCCTCGGCCACACCGGCAATCTCGTACCACTACCAGAGGCAGTAGCGGCGACGACATCCTCAAGACGAAGTGTCCCGGCACCGCCGGCCAAAATTGAGGGTCCCTCCCTAGAAGGCGAGGAACCTCCAATCAAGGAAACATCCTCGACAAGCGAAATAGCAGATTCCTCTCTAGGAGCCTCGATGCCAGGAATTCGAAGAGAACGATTGGCCGTCCTCTTCCTCTTGCGAGGAGAAACCTCCTTGGGAGCAGCGGCCCTTCGCTTCCCAGAGACCACCAAGGCCCCCGCAGGCAGAGGCACTTCACACCTCGGCACCGACACCAACGGCTCATCAGGAGTAGCGAACTCCTTACCCTCGTCAGGAGAAACCGAAGGGACTTCGACTCTTCCCCCAGGCGTGGAAGACGGCACCCTAAAACTCCCACGCATGTCAAAATCACGGTGGAAGGTGTTAACCGCCACGTAGAACTGGGCATACGAATGTAAGATGCGCAGCTCCGTGGAGGGTGTGACGACCGGCACGGTAAAGATTGCTCCAGTACATCCCATGACGAAATATCGCCATCCTCTGGCTCCATCGATGAGTCCGCCCCTGGACCTGAAGCTGGTGACGGCATTGCCCACGTGCAACTGGTCGTACCCAAATTGCCTTGCAAACCGACTAGGCAAGTAAGGCTCGAAGAAGCAATGATCTTCACTTCTATACAACAAGTGGGAAGGCCTGATACAGATCAACCACTTGAAAGCCTCCGAAGAAAGATTGGTCTTCTCTCCGCCTGAATCCTCCAGCCTAATCCCCGATTGATTACGATGTACAAAGGGGACAATACAAAGGAGCTTCCAGCCGTGACTGAGGCCCAGTGTCAGCCTAGAGTCTAAAACTGTGTTCACATTCCAGGAAGAATCCTTGTAATTCAGCAGGAAGCTACCCCCCGGGCTACTACCGTAGCCAGGGGACATCACCCGAGGGTTGTGGAGAATTAACCATCCCATTAAATACAGGTATGGTAATTCCACCCTGGGAAAGCTTTCACGCCGAGTCTCATCGGCGAGCAGCCCGTCAGTCATGGCTCTCAGGCCAGCCTGTATACGGCACACCATAGCAGGGAGCAAGCCTAGTCTTGCCCCAAACACCAGACGTACCGCGGGCCACAGGATGTTCCGGTGAATGCGGTCCGCAGATGCAGTGCCGGGCACCACTACTCGACGCAGCCATATGGAGAGTAAACCGGCCAGCTGGGCTTCCTTAGACAGAGGCCTGCGACAACGCCTCAAGTAGCTATAAGCCTTAGTGCCTTCGGGATACTTTCCTACCTCGTCGTCAAGAATCTGGTCCGGAGCCTTGGCGTCATCCATAAGAGCCTCGACGACCTGGGCACTAAGCACTCCCAAACAGTTCACGGGCTCATCCTTGCCACCGAAAACTTTCTCCGGCTTGGCGGCCCTGGCCCGGTGGAAGAAGAGGTAGGACGTCCACTTGGTGGTATGGGCCAAATCAGAAGGCTCGTCATAAAAAGCAGTGCACGCAAAGTAGTGGCACATCAGCTCCTGATACACCTCTGCTACCCGAGGGTCCGAATCCTCCAACTCCCGATTGGTGGGGACATACTCCTCATAGGGGGTATCCCCCATCGGCAGCCTCGAGATCACTGCCATCTCATGGAGGGCCAATCCCAACTCCCCCAGCGGAGTGGCGAAAGTCCCGGTGAGCGAAATGTATCGCTCCATCAGTGCCAAGTACAGGTTAGGGTTAGGAGGCAACCCAACACTGGTCGCGCTCACAGCGGCATACAGCCCAATGCACTCCAGCTCTCTCTGACAGTGCTTCAAGGCCCAGTCAACTAGGCAAGCCCATCGACGGTTTGTTGGAGTGATCCACCCGTTGCATCGAGGATTCTCCTTGGGATATACTCTCCCTCGCCCCATAAAGTCATTGCAGAAAGTCGGCAACTGGACCGGCTGGATCACTAGACTGTCCTCGCTCGGGGCACTGCCCGGGCACAGTCCCCTGAACGACGTCACGAGGCCGGAAGGACGGCTGATGAACGACCCCTGGTCAGCTCCTTTCAGATGAAAGATCTTCCCCGGTTTGCCGTGAAGATCGGGCGTCAGGATCCACGAAATCCTCCTAGGGTGTGTCGCATGGAAGAAGGCCGAGATGGGATAATCCCTCGGCATCGTCGGCAGGTACAAAACCAGGTTCCCGGCAAGAAATACCCAAGGTTCTCTCTTAGGCTTCGTCTGGGACCGTTTATCAATCATGTCCCCAAAGAGAAAAGCTGGCTTTATGTACTGCTCCCCGTCTATATACATCAGGGGCTCCCCGTTAATCATATTCAGCAGCGTCCGCTCGCCCTGGGCCGATATCAAAATCTCTCTTCCCTCAGGATACTGGGGTCCGGAGATAGGAAATGCCACGTGGGACAGATCCTCCAAATAGTTCGAGTGCAGCATCCCAGCAGTGGAACCCATCACCTCGGACAGTGGAGACTCACCCAAATTAACTGCAAAAGCGCGAGAAAAACATTCATTACAAATCTTGCAGCATGAGGACTAAGAAACGACAGTTTGAGCTTTGCGCCAAGACTGAACAAATTTGGCCATTTTACGCCAGAAGTATCATCCTAAGGCGTAATGGGCGGCATACGACCCATGCTTTACGCCGGGCTGACAAAATTCTAGTTACTACACCAGAGGTTCCGTCCACAGGCGTAAAACTAAAATTTTATATAGCATACACCACGTTTTCGGCAGCCGGAGCTGTTACGCCCAGAACTGGGAAAACGATGGAGCCCTTACGCTGGCACATTAGAAATGTGGGCGTAAAAGATGAAAACGTCTCCGTGCATCATCTTCCTCAAAGAGGCTGTCAGCATAGAAGACGACCTAGCGCGGTCACGTTCAACGTGTGCGAAGGATTTTTCGTCATTCTTTGTCATCCCGAAGGCTCTACCTCTAAGACCGGGAGCGCTGCTCGTCGGCGGGATACTTTGCTCAGAATGAAGTTCGCCTTGCCCGACCGAAGACTCCCTCGCCGGGGCGGAAGAATGGGAAGAAGAACCTACACTCTTTCCCTTAGCGGAGGGGGTTTTCTTCGACGCCATTTCTGAAAACTCTGAGTGCTCGGAGAAGCAACGGAGAAAAACTCGAACAGACGAAGACTCTCTTTCGCAGAAGACGGATGAAAAGTTTTCTCTCAAAAGCTCGGGATATATATAGGGTTCGGATCGACTCCTCGAATCCTCGGACGGATTCCTCGAAACCCTAACCAAATCTCGTAAATTAATATTTGGTTATGATTGGGTACTACGGCAACCCACTACTCTCGAAAGACGGACAGTTAGCAAATTCGAAGAGTTTTTCGTGCAAAGCAGATTCGCGGTTCTACGCTAAAGAGCTTTCTACGCTCGACGGCTACAGATCTACGGTTTTATGCTCACAAGCTATAAGTCTATGGTTTTATGCCCGGATGCCTTTTGTGCTCAGTAGCTTTTATGCTCGAGAGGCTACAAACCTACGACTTCACGCTTAGCAGATACTAACCTATGGTCCCACGCTCGGTGGTGTTTAGTTTATGCTCGGAGGCAACAAGATCCACGACCTCACGCTCGGAAGACTTCTTTTTCACAGGCTGCAAATCTACAGTTCTACGCTAAAGAGCTTTCTACGCTCGACGGCTACAGATCTACAGTTTTACGCTCACAAGCTATAAGTCTATAGTTTTATGCCCGGATGCCTTTTGTGCTCAGTAGCTTTTATGCTCGAGAGGCTACAAACCTACGACTTTACGCTTAGCAGATACAAACCTACGATCTCACGCTCGGTGGCTTTCTACGCTCGGTAGGCTACGAACTTAGGATTTTCAGCTCATCTACACTAACGGATCTCTGACTTTCCGCATATCCGAACAGTGCTCAAAGCGGTCAATTGCAGGAGTTCACACAGAAGATACTCCCTCTTGACCTCAAAAATATCCCAAGTACCCGAAGCATGCAAGAGTTCAACATTGAAAATCACTCTTCTTCGTGGGTCGACTCGAAGTTCATCCAGAAACCCAGTCTGAATATTTCATCTACAGTTCAAGACGACGGCTCAGTTTTATAGCCATTTCTCGCCCTGTTCCAAGGGACTTTCGGGAAATCAATCTTGAAGATGATGTCTGGGACAAAGAACTCTACGCGGTTCCTACATTCCTAAAAAAGCTGCGCATCACTAGTTATGCGTAAAGGACAGGACGGGACCTAACACTCTTTTTATCAGAGTCGGTGTACAGAATCAGACGTGTCGAAGCTGCACATATTCAGACTTCACAACAACATATGGCAAAGACGATCATATGCAGAGAAGAAAGACGACTTTATTAAAGTTAAAATCACAATTACATATGAGGGAAATCCTGTCTACAAGGGGTTTTCTTCATTTTCGTGATTACACATGAGGGAAATCCCCTCTACAAAGGTCTTCCTCCTCTTCCATGGCAGTTCATCGACCACTACGGCCATGAACAAGAAGATCCTCCATACGCCATGGCCGATCCAGTTGAGGCTTCTTCAACCCAACTCGATCGACGACGACGGATTACGGTTTGTCTAATCTCGTCCGCGGGGGTCTCAGGAGAAAATATACAACTTGCAGGCTGTGTGGTCTAATGCGACCCTTCCCTTCTCCTGGGCGACATGCCACATAAAGTTGCTGATTATCCCGAGCAAGAGAGGCTAAGATATCCTTCCAAAGATTCATCGTTGCAGATGACACTTGCTCGAAGACGTCGTATTTTTTGGCTCCTTACATGCTGGAAGAACATGGTCTTCTTCTTCCTCAGGTCGACCCGACGAACTCCGGCGATCATCTCAGCATGGTGAAAGGAAATGTGGAAAGAAACTGGTTAACTCCTCAGCCCTTTTATAGGCAAACAAGGTCACACCTACCCCCAATAAATCCACCATCAAGACCGGACTGAAAGAACGTGTCAAACTTGACCATTTTGTGCTCCATTCAGAAGGCGTTTCGAGTTACGAGGGACGGTTCATGCTTCATTCAAAGCATTTCAAATTCCGAGGAATTTAAAAGCTTTGAAGGGGGTCTTGTAGAAGCATGAAAAATACGCCGGATGACTATACGCAACCTATTGGTGCGGGGCAGCGTAAAGAGATGACCTCAGAGCCATCAAGCAGGCAAGGCAAGAGCTTCTCAGGACCATCCGCGTAAGTGCAGCATGTCCAGGCCGCCTCAAGTGTAAAGCAAAGGGCCTCGTCGCCCCTATGACGTAAAAACACATCCGCTTTCAAAGCGTACGAGGAACGCTTCGTGTTCTCCGAGACGAACCTGTCAGACCCTGCAATGAACCTGACGTCTGAACTTCTGACAAAGGGATACGGCTCGGCTACCCAGACGACGGCTATAATGATGGCACGGCACTACGACCCAGGCTGTCAGTCACCGCCATCTCCCTTACGTGAACTGTTTCCTTTACATACACAAGGGGATATGCTGCCTTATTTTACACGGGCAGACGTGAGCTGTTTTCGCTCCACAGCGGACAAACTGCCTGCCACGTCAAAAACTGCACTTTGGGCAGGGCTCGAGGCACGTCTCTGCGATTGGCGCACAAGGCGGTAACGGTCTTCTCGAGGCACGTCTCTGCGACGAACGCACAGAAGAGCTGCAGACCTTCAAAAACACGCCTCCGTATTTAATGCACAGAATGATGGCGGATCTCTGCATTTAATGTAGGGGATTTGATAAAGAGTCACCAAACCGTCGTTTAGTGACATCCCCTTTGCATAAACTGCTTTTACGCATACAAAGGGATACACTGCCTTGTTCTATACAGGCGGACGAGAACCATCTACGCCCCGCGGAAGACAAACAGACTGCCACATCAAAACCTGTTCTCCACACATGGCTCGAGGCACGTCCTTGAACGGTGGCAGGCCTTCAGAACACGCCTTCGCAATTAATGCACAGGATGGTAGCAGATCTCTGCATTTAATGCGAGGGATTTGATAATATCTTCAAGAGCCGTGATTCCGGCTAAAGGACGTCCACGTCAGCACTCAGCACATTACGCAGTGGCGTCTATGCCCGTTCAGCTTCTGTGCCCAGATGGCTTCTACGCCTCCTCAGCTTCTATGCTCTCTCGGCTTCCATGCCTCCCCAAGCACATTACGCAGTGGCACCTATGCCCGTTCAGCTTCTGTGCCTAGATGGCTTCTACGCCTCCTCAGCTTCTATGCTCACCCGGCTTTTATGCCGTCGGGCTTCTATGCTCACCCGGCTTCTATGCCTACTTGGCTTCTATGCCACGGTGACAGACATCGGCTTTTACGCCCACCTCTTCTACACGGGGGATACCTACCTACGTGGCTTTTACGCCGTGATCTTCGTAGAAATTGTACGCGTTGTGTCCCTTAGTTGGACCCGCGTCACACGCTCATTCAAAAGATCATCCATACGCAGGCATTGGTTACTTTAACCGTCGTGTAAAAGGGTGCTGTGTTGTCCACTCCTCGGTTTTTACACCTACTGAGTGGTCACTGTCACTAAAACTCTATAAATAGAGACCTCTATCAACAGAGGAATAGGTCGAAAAATTGGAAGATCGAACAATTGAAGACTCGGAGAAGAGGTCGAACAATTGAAGATCGAGCAAGGAGAGAGGAGATCGAGAGAGAGAGAGAGAGAGAGGAACCCGGAGCTCAGGCAAAGGATAGGGATCGGCGACCTGGGCATCGTGCATCCACCCTTTTCTGCAACCTCCGAGGCTGCTTCCTGTCTTCTACGGCACTTCTTCACCATCGTGTGGTCCAAAGGCTAAAGTGATCGACTGCAGATCAGACACCTATAGCAATTTATATCCAGATTAAATAAATTGTACTCCCACATCCTCGTATAGGATTACATTGTACAAGTTTGTTTGTAAACAAAAGAATACGGGTCCTGTATAAACCCCGTCTTGAATACATCTTTCATTCTTTTCGTTTTCTACCACAAACAAGGATTTTATAACCTAAAAATATCAATCAACATTTAATTTACTTTAAAGCTTCTAGAGTTAATCATTAATGTCTAATTCATCAATTATCATTGAATACTCCCATAGCCCCAAAAAAATTTAATTTCTCAAATTTTTAAGTGTACGATCCCACCACTATTTCCTCTAGGTCGTTCTTTGGGTCCCACATGTTCCTTTATTATATGAAGATAATTCCTTATATATAACTGTCGCGCCCTAGTCCTAAAATACATGGGATCAGACACGTGGCAATGACCATCTGGTACGACTCCGAAGGAATTTTTCAATTTAATGAACTCGTCGAAGTGTACTTACACTGTCCTGATACAATATCCAAAATCCATAATAACATACATCCACAACTCTATCTATATAATACTGTAATCTAGAGAACATAAAATATTCGCGGAAGAGTAATGACGGCATCAATAACAATACCTGAAATCCCAAGAATATTCCCAATAATCCTATGTCAGTACTCAACAATAATCTGAAAAGGAACCAGGTCCTCAGAGTGACGTAACAAGATACATAATAACATGTCATAATGATGAACTGTAAATATCATGCAAGGACTGAAACTGATAATCATAATCATGTAAGACACTAACTGATGCCTAAGAAACCACTGGAACCAACTATGTGAAATTCACTTGAGGACCAAGTTCGACGTATGGGCGGGATAGGCTAAATAGGATGTGGCATAGCTCAAGGCTAGAGGCCATATATGTGCTGACATATATCAACAAACGACATAGCTTGCGGCTAGTGACCACCGTTTGATATATCGACAATATATATATATAAATAACATCTGCAACATTCAGCGAACGTTAGTGGATATCTGTATGTATATATCATCAGATCATCAATCACGTAGTTCCTCCGGAGACTACGGTTTACCAATTTGGCTAGCACATACGCCTACTAACTCTCCTCTCCAACCCGACGATACCGTTCGTATCGAATCCATGATATGTCCAGCCAGACACTGACAAGCAACAAGGTCCAACTAGTGTAACATGATCTGTGTATCCAGTCTAATATTCAACAACATGTAATATCATGTAACGAGACAGAAAAGCAGGGACATGAATCAACAACTACAGTATCTCATGCAACAGGTAATGAAACTGAGTTCAACAGATAAATACAGTAAATCAAATTAGGCAAGGTATACTTGCCTTGGGTTAGTCCAATCCAAGATAAGACTGTTGTACTATAAACAACCTAAATTTTTTAATTATAATTTTTTGCAGAATAAGTATTCATGATAGTATATGCGTATGTACAGTCTTTATGTCTTTAAAAAATTAATGTATATAGAAAAGCACTTCGAATTGTTGATTCATCGCCGGTATATATATATAAATATTATCGTTAAGTAAGATAATTAGAATAACTAGTAAAGATTAGAAATAAGAATTTAAATAACAAATAAATAAATAATAAGAATGTCATTGACATAGCTACAAATAAATTGATAAAAGAAGAAGAAGAAGAAGAGAATAATTTAAGAACATGACTATACGTTTTATTTATTTATATATATATATATATATATATATATATATATATATATATATATATATATATATATATATGAATACTAGAAGATGATAATGCTCAAAGGGACTACAAAGTTAATAAATATTCAAAACAATGTATATATTTAACCTTATCCTGAATCCTAAGAATTCGACGTGCTGAATAGAGATAAGTCTTTTTGTAAACTAAAACTTTCTCATATTCATTATTATCAATACGCCGACGAACCCAAGTCTCCTCCATATAACCTGTTCGCTGGCCGTTCTCTACTCTCACCAACATCGACACGCGCCGAGCAGGAGACCTCCCTGGCACCGATGCAATTGTCTTACCGAACCTTGAATCCGTGTTTGCCCGCTACACCTGATCTGTTTACTTACTCCCTCCTCAATACACTTTTTACTCCCGGCACGACACAACCTCCATGTTCCTGCCGTGGCAACCGAACTCAGTGCTGAGCCAAAATGGTGCGAGCGTTCCCTCATCCCGACGCCAAGCAGCACATGCGCCAACCTTGCCTCGCGCCGTGCAAACCGCGACCCTAGTGCCAACGTCCCTCGGATTTCTTTCATCACAAATCCTTCCTCGTCATAGAGGAATGATACATCAGCGGCTTGCATATGGTTTCCATGCGCCAGCAGCTTGTATATGGTTTCCATGCATATTGGAATACTTGAGAAACAACGGCTTGTATATGGTAAAACTTCATATTAAATCCAATCTTAATCTTTAATCAAATTACAAAATCTATCTTATCTTTACAAGTTACATCAACTATGTTATATTAATTATGATTATTAAATAACTTATATGTACATTATGGCCACTAGGACTATTCACGTGTAACAATGGAAGAAAATGCTTCTCACATTATAACAAATTTAAACCCTCCAAAATTCTTTAATTACAAATCAACCACAAGACACATAAATAAACACATGCAACACCACAAGTAAGTTGGATCCATGATTTTAGTAGATTCAAGGTGGGAATGAAATAAAAAGTATGACAAATTTGACATAGGTTCCTAAAAGATTAAATAATTTGCAACAAGTCCTTATATTTTTTTTATATGTTATAGGAAGTTAGGTTATTTTAATATATAATATAATTTTATATTAGAATTTTTTGTAAGTACTATTAGTTTTAATTATAATATTATATAAGTAAAGTTGCACTAAGATTTACAATTGAAAATATAGACTATGTAGTAAACTACTACTTAATAGTAAATGGGTAAAAAAATTACCTTAATCTTAAGAAATAAGTATAAATTAAATAAATAAATAAATAAATAATTATTTAGATTAAAATATAAATTAATTTACTAGGCTTTCTGTCACTACCATATTTTCTAAGAAAGGATATTTTGGTCATTTCATAATTAATTAAATATTGTGCATGTGAATAATTATTTATTGTATTATTTAATTATTGTTAGATGTTAGTTTATTATTTTGGACTTGTGTTAGTGGACCTAACTAGTTTAGTTTAGACTCATGGACCAACATGTATTAATTGTTAGAATTGAGCCCAACTAGAAGCCCATTGATTAGGAGGATGATTAGTTTAATTAAACCATTAGACTAGAACCTTTCTTCCTTAATTATTTCTTCATGAGAGGCCCCAAGGGCTATAATGGATATTACATAGTAGCTTGAGGAAGGGGCAAGGGGGCCGGCCTACATAAAGAGGGGGGAAAAGTTTCTCTCTCCTCTTTTTATTTCAAATCTAAATCTAGAATTTCCCTCAACCAAATTCCCTCATTTTTAGATCATTTTTCTACCAAATTTTATCCCAATTCCTTCCCAAATCATCATTGGAGACTAGTGGATCAAGGATCTAGAAGGAGGAAGCAAGGATCTATAAAGAGGAGCAAGGATCTACAAGTTGGAGGTCAATTTTATCATATTTGGAGGTTGTATTAGGAATCCATCTCCCAATAGGTACAATTTAGTTTTTTTTTCCTTTAATTAAGTTCTAAATCTGAGATTTAACCATGAAAAATTAACCCATATGCATAGGATACCCATAGTAATTGGAATTGAGTTCATAGGAGGCATATTGAGAAAGTTATGGTGCTTTTTATGTCAATTTTGGGGGAACTCCGAGATTGACACTTGTTGTATTTGTCAATTGGTCATATAGATCAATTTGGCATGTGTTTGTATGTTTGTGGTTAGTGTCGTATCCACAATTGAGTATGTATAGGTCGTATACCAACAAATTGGTGATACGTGTTGATTTGGGGACTTTTCCTCCGACACGGGACTTTGAGTATGTCATATTTTGACACAGACACGTAGATATATGTTTGACTCTTCGTATTGTTCATAAGTAATATATTAGACTTGCTCGTGTCCTTCGGGGTATGTTTGGTTGTGTGGTAGACTCGTGTCACAAGCGTATCATAGATTTAGTGTGATACGGGTGTGATGCACTCTACGTGTTTGTTGCATTTCAATTCTAGATCCAATTTCCTTGTTCTTAGTTATTGGTAATATATGTATTCATATGTAGTAGTATAATTATTACGTTTATGTATATATATATCTATATTTATGTATGTATATATGTATATAGATATATAAATACTATTGAATATATATATCTATGTATCTACTTGTGTTGATTATATATATATATATATATATATATATATATATATATATTGGTGTGTATGTTCTCATATGTATATATTGATAAGTATATATATATGAGATACTATATCTATATAGGCATATGTTTATGTGAAGCTATTTATATATATATATGTATGGGATACTATATCTAGTAGTAGTGCATAAGTATACGTACATATCTATATGTGTATAGTTATATTTATATATTGGTACAGATGAGAGAGGGTATGCATATATATATAGTTGATATATATATATATATATATATATATATATATATATATATATATATATATATATTGTTGTATATACGTATGTGTATGTGTGTGCAAGGGAGGGGTTGAGGCTCGGCTTGCAGAAGCTTATAGAAGCAGCAACAGTTACCAATAGCAGCAGTAGGAGCTTTTCGCAGCAGCAGCAGCAACTTATAAGAGCAGCTGCAGTAGCAGCAGTAGCTTGCGACAACAGCAGCAGCAGCTTCTCGCAGCAGCATCAATTTACATCAGCGGGCAGGAGAGTTTTTGTATGTTCAGCTAGGTAGCTACTAGTTAGCTAGTTTTAATGTTTAGCAATTAGTAGTTAGCTAATAGCTATATATATATATATATATATATATATATATATATATATATATATATATATATATTGTTAGAATAGTTGGTGTATGTAGTATATGTATCCATGTATTTATATATATTAGATGATAAAATAGTTTAGCTATAAGTTAACATATGGGTTAGTGTTTGGGTAACTAATATATACTACATATCACATTTATCTTGAGATACCAAGGTAAGTGTCAAGGTATTTGAGGATACTCAAGGTAATGAGGTTGGGTACCAAGATGAGTGTTTAGTGGTGCGATACCGAGTTGGTTCAAAGCCAAGGTATCCATATAGTATCTGGTAGTTAGGATTAATATACATATTATTGATTGAATATGCATATGTAATATTTTATATCTCTTGTTTGCGTATCCTGAGATACGATATCTTAGTATCCTAGATTTAGCTTGTATGATCTAGTTTCATAGTTTATGAACCCAACATCATAGAGATAGACTCATGTAACATAGAAATAGGTAGTTTGACCAAGTTTGATCAGTTTGACTTAGAGTTGACCTAGTTTGACTATTTTGACTTAGAAATGACTATTTGACCTAAAAGTTGACTAGTTTAACTTATTTTTATCCGAAACCTTATATTGATGCTGTATTCTCTATCTAGGTCTTCGAGGCACCGTACCAGACATCTGTGAGACTATTTACCGGACTTCAGGCGAGTATATTCTCTGATAGTTTCTCATTTATGATATCCTCTATGTTCATTGTATCTAGTGTAGATATCCATAATTTCTTTACACGATGGTTATACTGATTGGTATATCCGGATCTCGTCATGAGATATTATTCCTTGGTATATGGTGTATCTTGTGCAAGCCTTGTTTCATTGTTTATATTATACATGTACAAACATTGATTCTCGGGGAGAGTCGCTATCTTCCTAGAGAATCCCGTGCCATAGCGTACCATGGTTGGATCCCCTATACCAGTCGGGGGTGGAGAGTATTTTAGTGTAGATATGTGATCATACCCTTCTTGTGCATGTCATATTTTCCTATGAGTGTTGGTCATACACCACACGTATGACTAATCGGGCCTTTATTCCTATGCAAGTTTTCTTGTACAAGTTTCTAAGCCGATCACATGTTAAAGCTAGTACTCACACACTTAGTCATTAGTATTCTTGTTCATTGTCATATTGTTCATTCTCATATTTATTTATAGTATTTCTTTTATTGAATATCTCTTGTATCTATTATTGCATCTTGTATATTCACATCTATTTACTGTTACATAGTTTATATCATTGATTAGAACTGCTGTTAGAGATGTACTCTGCTCATTACCTGACTGAATATATTTTTTCCAAATGATACTAAGGAGTGGTACCCTACACATTACGGGTCTCAGGATGTTATGGGCTTAGAGTCAGAGACCCTGGCTCAGGAGGGACTCATCCCGACTGAGACAGATGACCCGGTATTTATAGCTTCTTAGTATTCTCTTGTACTGGATTTGTCTCCAGCTTATTGTTTAGTATTTCTTCAGACTCATTGATATTATTATTTTGACTCATGAGTTGTATTGTGACTATTCTATTCTTTATCATATTCATGTTGTTCTCCATCTTAGATCTGTGATTGAGTATATTGATATTGTTAGTGGCTCATTATATTGTTAGATAGATTATCCAAACAGCATTCTACCACCGATTCTGCGGCGTAGGCTGGACGTTGTTCCCGACTTGTACCCTTACACTGGGTGCATGTCGTGATATATTTTTAGTGGTGGCCCATGCAGGTCTTTGAGGTCACAACTAGTACGATTCGTAGTGGTGGTCTGAATTGAATGCTATTACGAGCCTATTTTAGGATATAGGATATAAGCTATAGGCCGAGAATACTCAATCACATCTAGGAAAAATTCTTTTGATTCATTCAACTATTCTTTCTTGATATTGATAATTGATCTTTAAACTGTCCTTCCTTTGAGTGTCTTACATTATGTGCCATATTGATTCTTTCTTTCGCTTTATCTCAGGATGCCGCCTAAGACTAGATTGCAGTAGAGGAGAGCAGCTTCTAAGAGGTCTGCGACATCCCGAGGGCCTACACCAGTCACTTCTTCTATGATTGGAGTGTCAACTTCTTTCAGAGGTCCACCTCATACTCAGAGGACTGTGCTAGCTGTATCTGAGGGACTTTCACCTCCACCTCCCATGCCAGCAGATGCGACACAGATGTTCACACTATTTCACGAGATATTGGAGGCGTAGAGGGCTCAGTCTGAGGCACATCAGAGACAGACCGATGTCTTGCGGTAGGATATCGAGAGTGCTCCTCAGCTTGCTCGTGCCATAGTAGAGAGAGAAGTTTTGGTCCAGCAGCAGGTTGCTCCTCAGGTTGCTCAACTTCGGCCAGGCAACATTCAGGACTTCAAGAAGCTGGAGCCTAGGGTCTTTAAGGGGACGGAGGACATCGTCTATGCTGATGATTGGCTCGAGCAAATTGAAAATCTTATGAGGGTGTCCCGTCTTTCTGAGGATCTGAAGGTTGCGACGGTGGGACTTCAACTGTTCCCGCACTTGGTTCGGGAATGAGCTAATTCTTGTTGACGCAGGACAATCTTGGGAGGTGTTCAAGGACCTCTTCAAGAAGAAGTTCTTTGCTCGGGCAGACAGGCTAGACTTGGGGAGGCAGTTTGAGAGCCTCATTCAGGGGAGCATGTCTGTGGAGGAATACACTGCGGAGTTCGGCAGGCTGAGCCGATTTGCTGAGTATTTGGTGAGAGAGCTGGAGGTTTGGGCTATTCATTTTCGCGAGGGTCTAAACTGGGAAGTGAAGATCCTTATTCCGTCTTACATACTCGAAGATACTTGTGGAGGGACGCAAGGTTGAGCGGGAGTTGGGTTTGAAGCCCAAGAGAGATCGTGATTCTTTTCTGGGGACCAACGATAGTACAGTATCTGCCAAACGTCCTCATTTTTTGTCCAGGCCTTTTCAGCAGTCGCAGCAGCACCAGACTCCAGCTAGGGTGCTATTTCACCAGGCACCACAGCAGCAGAGATAGTCATAGCAAGCTTCCTGCCACTTCTGTAAGAAGCTCAACCACATCTGGGAAGTTTACAGGAAGAGGTTGAGAGTTTGTATTGTGGTACTGAAGGGCATCAGATGAGAGAGTATCCTCGTCGTGCAGTTCAGGGATCAGCTTCAGCTCCGAGGACAAAGGCGAGACCAACTATAGTACATTCGAGGGGACCGCTTCTGACCCAGCAGCAGCGTTATGTCCAGCATCAACATCAGGGAGGTGCACATCAGGGACGAGCGTTTGTTATGACATTTGAGGAGGACGAGCCCACCAGAGATATCATCACAAGTTTTGTTTTTCTTGATTCTATTCTAGCTTTAGCTTTATTTGATAGTGGTGCTTCCCATAGTTTTGTATCTGTTTCTTTTACTCTAAGGCATGGTTTGGTAGCTGAGTCTTTGCTTAGGACTTGCAAGATAATGACCGGGGGAGGCATTATCCTGGTTAATAATATTTGCAAGGATCGAAGAGTTACTCTGGGAGGCCGGGAGCTGAGTTCGTGTCTACTTGTAATGCCACTTCCGAGTTACGATATTGTCACGCCCCAGTCCCAAAATACGTAGGACTAGGACACGTAAGCATGCCAGCCGCATGTATATGTCAACTCCAATATATAGAAACCATAACATATGCGTACACTGTATTATGAATATCAAATTCATAAGTGGTAAATATGTCACAAGTCACAGGGTATAGATAAATCTCATCCACAAAAATCATAAATAAATAAATAACCAATAACTATGTAACTAAATCTCAATGTGAAGTATCAAAAGATGATAGTCGGGTGGAAATAAATCCACTACCAACTAGAATATAAAAGCAACCACAATATAAGAACATAAACTAACAATCAATGCGACTCGAAAAGAAGGCCTCCTCGAAATATAAGTGGCAATTTCGGATCTGCTCTCCTATAAATACTCATGAACATCTACACCTGGAAAGAGACCAGGTCCTCAGAGGGACGTAACAAGATAGATAGAAGTATGCCAATTTGAATACAGTAAACATGCATAATAGGTAAAAAATATGTAAGTACGCTGTACAAGACAATCTATATGAATGCATAATGAGGACAACTTTTTGACGTATGGGCATGGGTAGGCTACTCGATCTAAATCTCATAACTCACGCACACGACAGGGACATCAGAAATTGATATACCGCGAGGGTAGCGACCAACGCGACTCCAGAAATTGACATACCGAGAGGGTAGCGACCAGCGCGACACACTACCGTAGTGCGTGCTAGATACTACAGTTTACCAGAGTGGTTATAGCCCATACGCCTACTGATTGTCCTCCCCTCCCATGATACTATGTGTCAAGTGTGTGTCAACATATATATAGTATATAATTATGACTGAAAGAAAAACACACATGCAATGAACATATAAAAATATAATAAGCATGTAAAGTACTGTAAGCAATTTGGCTAGGTATCTTGCCTGGTAAAGAAGCTGCAAAGTGTAACGTCCAGGAGTCAAGCACACAGGATCAGAAACTACGGCCTCAGACTCCGGATGCTGAAATAAACATCACCAACATTCCCAGAATAAGCGAGATAGCTAGAAAATATTACCCTTTCGTCCAATTTGGACACATGAGAAAAAAGGTAATTTTGGGTCAAAGTAGAGTCCACATGTGGTCCACTTTGCACCGAAAAGCGTGTCAGGAGTAAAGGTCTCTAAAAGGGACAAATTATAGGTCAAACCAATTCTAAACGTCAATACGAACTCAATAGTACGTCCAATTTTGGATTCCGGTGAGCCGAACATAATTCGCCCAAAAGATCAACCGTGGAGCCCACAAATAGGCGACTTGGTCAACTATCTCAGAATCACGTAACTTGGGTCACAGGACCAGCGTGATACCATGAATCCAATGGCACAAGTTTCATCGCGTTCTGACGAGCGTACAATAAATGGTGCGGTATTTTGCCAAAGTCGTGATACGGGGACTTTTTGCGGATATGGGCTGATTCCGATGCGCACACACGTCCGAATCAGTTTTCGCAAAAGCTCACACGTCTGGACATACCATACGCACCTTTCGGTGTAATTGGTACGCGACGGGGCGGTCTCGTTTGGCGGGGCGCGCTCCGTATCACAATTTTTAATATTTTAAAAGTCAAGTTTTTTGGTCGATTTGGAGGTTGAATAATTTTACACATAGAATGAATTAATAAAAACTAAAAGAACAAAAAAATTCTTGGTTATATGGTGAAGAAAAACCCTTTTATTAGTTTTCAAAAATAATAAACAGGTTGATGGCAAATTGGGTGTGAACATGGGATTTTGGATTCAAAATTCTGAACTGTTTTGGTCAGTTTTTCGGTCATTTTTTGGTCAATTTTTCGATCGATCCGGGACACAAAAACTCGTCCCGCTTGAATGAAAATCCTAGAGGGTTAGGTTGTGGCCGTACACGAATAAACCACACGCAAAAAGGACGAGAGATGAGGGAGTTGTGTCACCTTGAAGTAGGAGGCGGTATTCTGTGCACTACGCGCGGCACGGATCCGCGGACGGCGCGGTGGCTGCGGCAGCGGCGGCGGGGTCAGTCGCCGGCGGTCGCCGAAGGGTTAGGATTAGGGTTAGGGTTTGAGTGACTACACATATATATAGAGAGAGAGGGATCGAGAGAGAGAAAGGAAGGGTCTGCTACGGGGAGGGGGGGGGGGTTCTCGGTGCTGTGGCTAGAATAGGTTTAGTTACTATTAGGTTATTATATATATATATATATATATATATATATATATATATATATTATTTTATTTTCTTCTTTTCTTTTTTTTCATTTCATTTCTTTATACTATCATCATTATTATTATTATTATTATTATTATTATTATTATTATTATTATTATTATTATTATTATTATTATTATTATTATAACTATTACTTATTATTATTACTCTCATTATTATTATCATAATTATTTAATAACTATATATTATTTACGTATATATTTGAGGTATATATAAAAAATACGTTTGTACCCAAATTAAATTCTAAAAAAATCTATTACTCTTTCACAGAGATTCCTAAAATAAAATAGTAGTTTTTTACAATAATTCTAAATAATTAATTATCTAGGTAATTAAATCAATAATATATATTTTCTAATCAACTACAAAATAATATAGATAAATTCAATAATTAATTAATTAAATATAATATAAAAATCTGGGGTTTTACATTATACCCAACTTACAAAAATTTCGTCCTCGAAATTGACACTATCCATATTCCTAATGAATCACTATATCTATTACACTTCATTGCTATCTAGCAGTGCTTCCTAAAAGTCATGGTCAGTTACCTTAATACTTCTCATTTATTGTCCATACCCTATTCTATTTTCCTCTAACTCGTCTATACTATCCAACTTACAAGAATTCTACTAGTAGTCAAAGTCTTTTGAAGCTATTGTCTAGATTGTAAGGCAAATTTATTCATTGGGTCGAGAATCTTGGGATACCTGTCTGGAATCTCATAACTATGATTTTTTTTCCGTAACCGTCAAGTATCATAGTCTAGTACTGCCATGCCACCTGACCAGTATATCTGCAAATACTTTGACTACTCTACTATAATGGTCTAGCTGCAGCTGTCGCTACTTCGCCAGCGATTTGTCATAGTTGTCAGTTCGTAACAAGTGCCTTCAACTCTTTCCTAAGCTTAGTCTAAGTTTTTGGGCAACAGTTAAGGTCTTGACTAACTTATAAAACTATTATAAGTATAAACTAATTCAATAATCCAACTAATTTCTATTAGACTAAGGGATGCTATACATGGTTTTTAAAATAATAAGAGGATACAGATATTGCTATAGTGCATATACATAAGGGTTATGATTATGTACTCATCTTTTAGTTATTAATCATTTACTAAACCATTTATGTTTTTAGCTAACAAAATAAGGGTGAGGTTGAAGTAATTCAAACAACTCATAATGGCACGAAAGGATACGACTAGGATATGAAGAGTTAAGCACGAGATAATGAATGGATATAGAAGAGAAGATGAGCCACCCAAGGGGGCGAGATGGTGATAGGAGAAGAATATTACTACTGCTACTCGCGTCATCCATTAGCATCGCGTGTATGCCATCTGGGTAAAATATTAATATATCCTCATAACTGCAAAACCACCATATATATAATTCTACGTCTACTATGCACCTAAGATCCCGTGTCATAAAGGGGGTCATGAGTATGAAATGGAAAATATAACTAAGGTCGTACCTATATCTACGACTTCCTGTGCCTGCGCTCTCTTGTTTGTCATCCTGAGTGCTTGGCCTATGGGGTATATCTAGTACTATCCGTGTATCAACTTATACTAAGCATGAACGTTCATCTTTCCGAAATAAGGGAAAACAAAAAACAACAATAAAGAATTCAAGGAGGAGGTGATAGAATACAAGTACGGGATTCAAAGGGATTAGAGAATTTAAAAGGGAGTTGCCAAGGCAGTTGTGGATTAAAATCTTATTTTGGTAAATTCTTATTCGCATGTTCACATCAGAACAGTTATGTACCTGACATGATATGCTCTGACCAGTCTAGAGGGCAAGTATATTCTTCTAACAAGTTGAGTCAACTATATCTCAATTCACGTAAAGTAGTGATACGAAGAGCGAACCAAGCACACTAAGGTTGATCAGACCAAAATGCACTAATTCTGATTTAGATAATGTATTAGTGTGGGCCCCCAATAATACATATATCATGAACAAGCTCGATAAAAGAATAAGCTTGCAAAACTATGCTATAATAGCAACATAAGTTGAGGTAGTACAGAAAATATAAGTACGCTAGATTATGATGGAGGAATGTACATAATAATTTAAGTTCACCAAGAAGATCGGATGTTGTGCCTCTACAGTTGCCATACTAATTTTTTGTCAAGGTCTCTAGTCGACCAAATAGGTGTATGGGCCTCTAAGTTCTACAGTCTGGATAAATACTGTCTTTTTATGTAAGTCTATAGTTGGTGTCATTCAATTATGCTTCATTAATGAGTCAAAAGGACTATGTGATACTAGGTTATGAGGCATACTACCAAACTTACAAAAATTTAACTAATAGTGTTATTGAATACTAGAGTGTATATACCTAGTACAAGTCATCGTCTTAACCCCTATCAAGCATGAAAGAAAGATAAGATTGACGTTGAGAAGGGATCAAGCAAGATGCAATGCAAGCAGTCAAATAAGAATGCGAAATAAAATCAAGGACAGTGATTAAATAAGTGGATGAGATCCTATACTCTAATCCTATATGCAGGCTTGCTCGGTATAGTAACGTAACCGAGACAATATGCGCTCGACCTGCATGGGCCACCACAAAAATATGTCACACCCCAGTCCCAAAATACGTAGGACTAGGATACGTAAGCATGCCAGCCACATGTATATGGCAACTCCAATATATGGAAACCATAACACATGCATACGCTGTATTATGAATATCAAATTTATAAATGGTAAATATGTCACAAGTCACAGGGTATAGATAAATCTCATCCACAGAAATCATAAATAAATAAATAACCAATAACTATGTAACTAAATCTCAATGTAAAGTATCAAAAGATGATAGTCGGGTGGAAATAAATCCACTACCAACTAGAATATAAAAGCAACCACAATATAAGAACATCAACTAACAATCAATGTGACTCAAAGAGAAGGCCTCCTCAAAATATAAGTGGCAAGTCCGGATCTGCTCTCCTGCGAATACTCATGAACATCTACACCTGGAAAGGGACCATGTCCTCAGAGGGACGTAACAAGATAGATAGAAGTATGCCAATTTGAATACAGTAAACATGCATAATAGGTAGAAAATATGTAAGTACGATGAACAAGATAATCTATATGAATGCATAATGAGGACAACTTTTTGACGTATGGGCATGGGTAGGCTACTCGATCTAAATCTCACAACTCACACACACGGCAGCGACATCAGAAATTGACATACCACGAGGGTAGCGACCAACGCGACTCCAAAAATTGATATACCATGAGGGTAGCGACCAGTGCGACACACTATCGTAGTGCGTGCTAGATACTACGGTTTACCAGAGTGGTTATAGCCTATATGCCTACTGATTGTCCTCCCCTCCTATGATACTATGTATCATGTGTGTGTCAACATATATATAGTATATAATTATGACTGAAAGAAAAACACATATGCAATAAATATATAAAAATATAATAAGCATGCAAAGTACTGTAAGCAATTTGGCAAGGTATCTTGCTTGGTAAAGAAGCTGCAAAGTGAAACATCCAGGAGTCAAGCACACAGAATCAAAAATACGGCCTCAGAATGAACGTCTCTGGATGCTGAAATAAACATCACCAACATTCCCAGAATAAGCAAGATAGCTAGAAAACACTACCCTTTCGTCCAATTTGGACACAGGAGCAAAACGATAATTTTGGGTCAAAGTAGGGTCCACGTGTGGTCCACTTTGTACCGAAAAGCGTGTCAGGGGTAAAGGTCTCTAAAAGGGACAAATTATAGGTCAGACTAATTCTAAACGTCAATACGAACCCAACGGTACGTCCAATTTTGGATTCCGATGAGCCGAACACAAATTCGCCCAAAAAGTAAACCGTGAGGCCCGCAAATAGGCAGCTTGGTCAACTATCTCAGAATTGCGTGAAACTTGGGTCACAGGACCAGCGTGATACCAAAAATCCAATGGCATAAGTTTTGTCGCATTCTAACTAGCGTACAATAAATGGTGCAATATTTTGCCAAAGTCGCGATACGGGGACTTTTTGCGGATACGAGCTGATTTCGACACGCACACGCGTCCGAATCATTTTCCGCAAAAGCCCACACGTCTGGACATACCATACGCTCTTTTCGGTGCAATTGGTACACGATGGGGCAGTCCCGTTTGGCAGAGCGTGCTCCGTATCACAATTTTCAATATTTTAAAAGTCAAGTTTTTTTGTCGATTTGGAGGTTGAATAATTTTACATATAGAACGAATTAACAAAAACTAAAAGAACAAAAAATTCTTGGTTATATCGAGAAGAAAAACCCTTTTATTAGTTTTCAAAAATAATAAATAGGTTGATGGCAAATTGGGTGTGAACATGGGGTTTTGAATTCGAAATTCTGAATTATTTTGGTTAGTATTTCGGTCATTTTTCGGTCTATTTTTCGATCGATTCTGGACACAAAAAATTGTCCCGTTTGAATGTAAATCCTAGAGGGTTAGGTTGTGGACGTACACGAATAAAACTTACGCAAAAAGGATGAGAGATGAGGGAGTTGTGTCACCTTGAAGTAGGGCTGTTGGAGGCGGTATTTTGTGCACTACACGCAGCGCGGATCGGCGGACGGCGATGGCGGCTGCAGCGACGGGATCAGTCGGCGGCGGTCGCCAGAGGGGTAGGATTAGGGTTTGAGTGATTACACATATATATATAGAGAGAGGGATAGAGAGAGAGAAAGGAAGGGTCTGCTGTGGGGGGGGGGGGGTCTGGGTGCTGTGGGTAGAATAGGTTTAGTTACTATTAGGTTATTATATATATATATATATATATATATATATATTTCTTTTTTTTTCTTTTTTTTCATTTCTTTATACTATCATCATCATTATTATTATTATTATTATTATTATTATAAATATTACTTATTATTATTACTCTCATTATTATTATCATAATCATTTAATAACTATATATTATTTACGTATATATTTGAGGTATATATAAAAATACGTTTGTACCCAAATTAAGTTCTAAAAAAAATCTATTACTCTTCCACAAAGATTCCTAAAATAAAATAGTAGTTTTATACAATAATTCTAAATGATTAATTATCTAGGTAATTAAATCAATAATATATATTTTCTAATCAACTACAAAATAATATAGATAAATTTAATAATTAATTAATTAAATATAATATAAAAATATGGGGTTTTACAAATTTTGTACTCGAGATGGATTGGTTGAGGAGACACCGTGCTAGTATAGATTATAGAGGAGGTAGAGTTTTGTTTGGTCTGCCAGGAGAGCCCGAGTTCGATTTTGCTAGAGGAGCTACAGAGCAAGGAGAAGGCATTATTTATGGAGCTATGGTGGAAGATAATGAGTTGCCTCATCCGTTGGTAGCAGAGTTCTTGGATGTATTTCCTAAGGAATTGCCAGAATTACCGCCAGATCGAGATGTTGAATTCTCTATAGACTAGGTGCCAGGTGCAGAACCAATTTCACAATATGTCTATAGAGTAAACAACAACGAGATGGTCGAGATAAAGAAGCAGGTGGACGAATTACAGGATAAGGGATTTATTAGATCGAGTTCTTCACCGTGGGGAGCCCCGGTATTGTTTATACCGAAGAAGGATGGATCAGTGCGCATGTGCATTGATTATAAGGCATTGAATAATCTCACTATCAAGAATAAGTACCCTTTGCCATGGATTGATGACTTGTTCGATCAGTTGAGTGGTGCCAAAGTATTTTCTAAGATAGACTTGAGATCAGGCTACCACCAAGTGAAAGTAAAGCCGGTGGACATACCGAAGATTGCTTTTAGAACTCGGTATGGTTAGTATGAGTTTATGGTGATGCCGTTTGGGTTGACTAATGATCCTGCAGTATTTATGAACTTGATAAACAAGGTGTTCCATCAGTACCTTGACAAGTTCGTGGTGGTGTTCAAAAATGACATACTCATATACTCGAAGACACCGGAGGAGCACGAGGAGCATTTGCGGATTGTGTTGGAGGTGCCGAGGAAGGAGAAGCTGTATGGAAAGCTGTCCAAGTGTGAGTTATTCCTAGACAAGGTGGAGTTCTTGGGGCATGTTATGACTGGTGATGGTATTTCAGTGGATCGAAAGAAGATCGCAGCAGTGGAGTCTTGGAAGACCCCGAGTTCAGTAGCAGAGATCAGGAGTTTCTTGGGATTGGCAGGCTACTACAGGAAGTTTGTGCAAGATTTTTCGAGGATTGCCGAGCCGATGACCAAACTCACCAGGAAGGATGTAGAGTTTGTTTGGACGGAGGATTGCCAGGTTGCTTTTGAGGAATTAAAGAAGAGGTTGACGTTGTCTGCTCCTATTTTGACGTCGCCATCAGGGTCTAGAGATTTCACTATTTATAGTGATGCATCAGGAAGATGTTTGGATTGTGTTCTTCAGCAGAATGGGAAAGTGATTGCCTATGCATCAAGGCAATTGCGTCCTCATAAGAAGAACTATCCTACCCATAATTTGGAGTTGGCAGCAGTCATCTTTGCCTTGAAGTTATAAAAATACTATTTTTATAGAGAGCGTGTGGAGATCTTCACAGACCACAAGAGCTTGAAGTACATTTTTACGCAGAAGGAGTTGAACATGAGGCAGCGTCGGTAGCTGAAACTGATGAAGTATTTTGACATATCTTTGCAGTAACATCCTGGGAAAGCCAATGTAGTTACCGATGACTTAAGAAGGTATCTAGTAGCTATGTTCTTGACGCATGATCGATATTTATTGGAGGACTTGAGAGCTTGGGCATTGAGGTGATAGTTCATGGTTTGGCTATACAGATATGGGGATTATAAATACACTCAGATTTGATGGACAGGATCAAAGTAGCCCAGTATGAGGATGTATCTCTAAGGAGCATCAGAGCTCAGGTGAGAGCAGTATTGGAGGATAATTTCACCATTTCTGAGGATGGTTCTTTGCGGCATAGAGTTAGATTATGTATGCCTAGTGGGGAGCTGCATGAGAAGGTATTGCAGGAAGTGCATCGCTCTCAGTATTCCATACATCAAGGTACCAACAAGATATATCAGGATATGCGAGAGAGTGTGTGGTGGTATAGCATGAAGTGGGAAGTAGCACAGTTTGTATCTAGATGCTTAGTGTGTCAGCAGGTGAAACCCGAGAGGCAGAGGCCAGAAGGTTTGCTTCAGCCATTACCCATTCCAGAGTGGAAGTGGGAGCACATTAATATAGATTTTGTGTCCGGACTTCCACGATCTCCGGGAGGGAAAGACGCAATTTGGGTCATCGTTGATAGGTTGACCAAGTCGGCCCACTTTTTTCCTTTCAAGGTGGATTTGTCTACGGAGAAGCTGGCAGAGATGTATGTGATGCAGATCGTCAGGATACATAGAGTTCCCGTCAGCATAGTCTCGGATCGGGATAGTCATTTCATTTCTCATTTCTGGAGGAGTTTGCAGGCGAGTTTGGGTACTCAGCTCAAGTTCAGTACTGTATATCATCCCCAGATAGATGGGCAGTCAGAGAGGACTATTCAGACTCTCGAGGATATGTTACACACTTGTGTATTAGATTTTGGGGGTTCTTGGGAGGACCATCTCTATTTGGTAGAGTTTGCTTACAACAACAGCTACCAGGCTAGTATAGAGATATCACCATTTGAGGCTCTGTACGGTCGGAGATGTCGTACTCCCTTATCATGGGACGATGTTGGAGAAAGAGTTTTGCTTGGGCCAGAGATGGTTGTAGATGCAGCGGAGAAGGTTCAGTTGATCAGAGACAGACTTCGAGTGGCGCAGAACAGACAGCGGCATTGGGCCGATAGCCACCGAAGACCTTTGGAGTTTGAGGTATAGTTTTAGATTTTTGTTTTGTGCTTGTTATTAGTTATTTATTATAGATTAAATTCTTAAGGTTGTGTTTTGTTCTAGGTGGGTGGTTTGGTGTTATTGAGGATTTCTCTGACACGAGGCACGATTCGTTTAGGTGGAGGCGGGAAGCTTAGTCCACGATTTATCGGACCTTTCACTATTCTAGAGAGGGTCGGTGCAGTTGCTTATAGACTAGACTTGTCACCTGCATTAGAGGGAGTGTATAACGTGTTTCACGTATCGCAGTTGGGACGGTACGTGGCAGATCCTAGTTACTTGTTGGATTACTCGGAGATAGAGGTGGGCCCTACTCTTAGCTATCCAGAGCAGCCAGTTGAGATTCTGGATTAAAGAGAGAATGTGCTGAGGAACCAGACTATCCCTTTGGTATGCATCGCATGGAGGCATCACTCTCCGGGGGAGTCTACCTGGGAGAGAGAGGATGAAATACGAGGGCGTTATCCATATTTGTTTGTGCCTTGAGGTATGTTCTAATATGTTCTTTCCTAGTTATGTTCTATTCTTTTGATATGTTCTGTTATTTTCTGGGGGTAGTTTTGTCTTTGAATTTTGAGGATAAAATTATTTTAAGGAGGGTAGACTTGTCACTACCATATTTTCTAGGAAATAATATTTTGGTAATTTTATAATTAATTAAATATTGTGCATGTGAAAAATTATTTATTTTATTATTTTATTATTGTTAGATGTTAGTTTATTATTTTAGACTTGTGTTAGTGGACCTAACTAGTTAGTTTAGACTCATGGACCAACATATATTAATTGTTAGAATTGAGCCAAACTAGAAGCCCATTGATTAGGAGGATGATTAGTTTAATTAAACCATTAGACTAGAACATTCCCTCCTTTATTATTTCTTCATGAGAGGCCCCAAGGAGTATAATGGATATTATATAGTAGCTTAAGGAAGGGGCAAGGGGGCCGGCCTACATAAAGAGGGAAGAAAAGTTTCTCTCTCCTTTTTTTATTTCAAATCTAGATCTAAAAATTTTCTCAACCAAATTTCTCATTCCCACATCATTTCCCTACGAAATTTTATCATAATTCCTTCCTAAATCACGAGATTAGTGGAGCAAGAATCTAGAAGGAGGAAGTAAGGATCTACAAAGAGGAGCAGGGATCTACAAGTTGGAGGTCAATTTTATCACATTTGGAGGTTGTACTAGGAATCCATCTCCCAATAGGTACAATTCAGTTATTTTCTTTAATTAAGTTCTAAATCTGAGATTTAATCATGAGAAATCAACCCATATACATAGGCGACCCATAGGAATTAGAATTGAGTTCATAGGAGGCCTATTGAAAAAGTTATGGTATTTTTTGTGTCAGTTTGGGGGAACTCCGAGATTGACACTTATTGTATTTGTTAATTGGTCATATAGATCAACTTGGCATGTGTTTGTATATTTATGACTAGTGTCATATCCATAATTGGGTACATGTAGGTCGTATACCAACAAATTGGTGATACGTGTTGATTTGGGGAGTTTTCCTCCGACACGGGGCTTTGAGTATATCATATTTTGATACGGATACATAGATATATGTTTGACTCTACGTATTGTTCATAAATAATATATTAGACTTGCTCATGTCCTTCGGGGTATGTTTGGTTGTGTGGTGGACTCGTGTCACAAGTGTATCATAGATCTAGTGTGATACGGGTGTGATGCACTCTACGTGTTTGTTGCATTTCAATTCTAGATCTAATTTCCTTGTTCTTAGTTGTTGGTAATATATGTATTCGTATGTAGTAGTATAAGTATTATGTTTATGTATATAGATATCTATATATATGTATGTATATATGTATATAGATATATAAATACTATTGAATATATATCTATGTATCTACTTGTGTTGATTACATGTTATATATATATATATATATATATATATATATATATATATATATATATATATATATATATATATATATATATATATATATATATTGGTGTGTATGTTCTCATATGTTATCTATATGTATATATCGATAAGTATATATATATGAGATACTGTATCTATATAGGCATATGTGTATGTGAGGCTATGTATATATATATGTATGGGATACTATATCTAGTAGTAGTGCATAAGTATACGTACATATCTATATGTGTATAGTTATATTTATATATTGGTACAAATGAGAGAGGGTATGCATATATATATGGTTGATATATATATATATTGGTGTATATATGTATGTGTATTATTGTGTGTGTGTGTGTGTGTGTGTGCAAGGGAGGGGTTGAGGCTCGGCTTGCAGAAGATTATAGAAGCAGCAACAGTTACCAGTAGCAGCAGTAGGAGCTTTCTGCAGCAGCAGCAACAACAGCTTTCCGCAGTAACAACAACAGCTTTCTGCAGCAACAGCAGCAGCTTATAAGAGCAGCTGCAGTAGCAGCAGCAGCTTACGACAGTAGCAACAACAACTTCTTGCAGCAGCAGCAACAACTTCTCGCAGCAGCAACAACATTTTACATCAACGGGCAGCAGAGTTTTTGTATGTTCAGCTAGGTAGCTACTTGTTAGCTAGTTTTAATGTTTAGCAATTAGTAGTTAGCTAGTAGCTAGATATATGTATATATATATATATTGTTAGAATAGTTGGTGTATATAGTATATGTATCCATGTATTGATATATATTAGATGATAAAATAGTTTAGCTATAAGTTAGCATATGGGTTAGTGTTTGGGTAACTAATATATACTAGATATCACATTTACCTTGAGATACCATGGTAAGTGTCAAGGTATTTGAGGATACTCAAGGTAATGGGGTTGGGTACCAAGATGAGTATTTAGTGGTGCGATACTGAGTTGGTTCAAAGCCAAGGTATCAACATAGCATTTGGTAGTTAGGATTAGTATACATATTATTGATTGAATATGCATATGTAATATTTCATATCTCTTGTTTGCGTATCCTGAGATACGGTATCTTAGTATCCTAGATTTAGCTTGTATGACCTAGTTTTATAGTTTATGAACCCAACAACATAGAAATGGACTCATGTAACCTAGAAATAGGTAGTTTGACCAAGTTTGACTTAGAGTTGACCTAGTTTGACTATTTGACTTAGAAATGGCTCTTTGACCTAAAAGTTGACTAGTTTAACTTATTTTTATTCCGAAACTTTGTATTGATGCTGTATTCCCTATCTAGGTCTTCGAGGCACTATAACAGACATCTGTGAGACTATTCTCCGGACTTCAGGTGAGTACATTCTCTGATAGTTTCTTATTTATGATATCTAGTGTAGATATCCATGATTTCTTGACACGATGGTTACACGGATTGGTATATCTGGACCTCGTCATGAGATGTTATTTCTTGGTATATGGTGTATCTTGTACAAGCCTTGTTTTATTGTTTATCTTGTACATGTACAGACATTGATTCTCGGGGAGAGTCGCTATCTTCCTGGAGAATCCCGTGCCATAGCGTATCATGGTTGGATCCCCTATACCAGTCGGGGGTGGAAAGTATCTTAGTGTGGATATGTGATCATATCCTTCTTGTGCATGTCTTATTTTTCAGTGAGTGTTGGTCATACACCACACGTATGACTAACCAGGCCTTTATTCCTGTACAAGTTTTCTTGTGCAAGTTCCCAAGCCAATCACATGTTAAAGCTAATACTCATACACTTAGTCATTAGTATTCTTGTTCATTGTCATATTATTCATTCTTGTATTTATTTACAATATTTTATTTATTGTATATCTTTTGTATCTATTGTTTTATCTTGTATATTCACATCTATTTACTGTTACATAGTTTATATCATTGATTAGAACTGCTGTTAGAGATGTACTCTGCTCCTTTCCTGACTGGATATATTTTTTCTAGATGACACTGAGGAGTGGTACCCTACACATTATGGGCCTCAAGATGTTTTGGGCTTAGAGTCAGACACCCTGGCTCAGGAGGGACTCATCCCGACTGAGACAAATGACCCGAAACTTATAGCTTCTTAGTATTCTTTTGTACTGGATTTGTCTCCAGCTTATTGTTTAGTATTTGTAAAACCCCTATTTCTAAAAACCGTATTTATTATTATTTTATTATTAATTAATAATTTAAGTGTAGTAATTAGTGGCTAATGAGGAGAAATAGATTTTTAATAATTTTTATTTTAGGTGTTCGGGCACTTAGAGGATTTATGGGACCATTAGGAAATTTTTTCGGAATTTATTTCATGTAGGAGACCCCTTGAGCAGTTGCTAGCTTAACGGTGTGCATTAATATAATCTATAAATTTTCTTATGAGTATATATATATATATATATATATATATATATATATATATATACATATATATATATATATATATATATATATATATATATACAAATATATAATTATGCATATATATATTTTACAAAGAAAAAGGAAAAAAAAGAAAAGAAAAGAAAAGAAATTAATAATATAATAATAAATACTAATACTTAAAACACTTAAAGCAACTTGCCAACCTAGCAAACATTTGCTTTTGCTTTCCTATTCCACATTAGCAAAACTAGCAATGCAACTTAGCAAAATTCCTTTCCATCCTAAGCAGACTTAGACCCGGCTGTGAGCACAGCGCCCCCCCCTTTGCACGCGAAAACTCCAAACCAATCCCTTTCTCTTTCCTATCCTATATATATATATATATATATATATATATATATATATATATATGTTATTTCATAAAACCCTAACCTAAAATCTCTAGACCCTCCTCTTCTCATCTAGAGCCGCCACCGCAGCCAGAGAACCCCGTCAGGCCGTCCAAACCAATTCCGACGACCCCGACCTCGCGTACTGCAGATTCCAACACGAGGTACCTTCGTTCCGGAGTTGTTTCCCGTCTACTCGCTCAACCAAACGCCGTTCTGTCTTCACCGGTATGCTCATCCCTTAACCCTCTTCCATATTTGTATAATAGCAGACCTCGAATAACGTGTACCCATAGGCGAAAATAGCGCCCAAGTTGGCGCGAGTAGACCAAATTCTGGGATCGCAGAAAACTGCGGTGACCACCCATGTTGCCGAGTTCGTATCTCCCACCACAGAGATCCAAATTCGGTGATTCTTTTTGATATATGTAGAACACTTGACCTAGTTTATTTTCTGTTAAATAACCCTAGATTATTAGCTGTTGTGGACAGAATTAAATTCGTCACAAAACCCCGCGAACCCACTTTTTCCAGATTTCTAAAAGTTGGAAAACGGAGCACGCCCCGCCAAACGGGACCGCCCCGCCGTGTACCAAGTGTACCGAACGGTGCACGCAGCGTAATCGGACACATCAAAATTTGTAGGAACTGATTCGGACGCGTGTACGTGCCGAAATCAGGCCGTATCCGCGGACACACCCCGTGTCGTAACTTTTGTGGAACTCACGCGTATTTTGTGCACGCTTGTCAGATTGCGACGAAACTTGCGCCACTGGACTCATGGTAACGCGTTGGTCCTGTGACCCAATTTTCACGCAATTCTGAGAAGGTTGACCAAATCGCCAATTGGCGGGCCCCACAGTTGACTTTTGGACAAAATTGTGTTCGGTCCATCGGAATCTACATTTGGACATACCGTTGGGTTCGTATTGACATCTAGAGTTTGTTTGACCTATAATTTGTTCCATTTAGAGACTGTTACCCTTGGCACGCTTTTCGGTGCAAAGTGGGCCACAGGTGGAGCCCACTTTTACCCGAAATTACTGTTTTGCCCCTGTGTCCAAATTAGACGAAAGGGAAGTGCTTTTTAGCTATTTTGCTTATTCTGGAAACGTTGGTAATGTTTATTTCAGCATCCGGAGATATTTGTTCTGCGGCCATTGCTTCTGATCCTGTGTATTGGACTTCGGGACGTTACACTTTACAGCTTTCTTGCCTGGCAAGATACCTTGCCAAATTGTTTACAGTATTTTGCATGCTTAGTATATTTTTGTATATTTATTGCATTTCTATTTATTTATTGCATGTGTAGTTTCTTTCAGTCATTACTATATATTAGATATGTTGACACACACTTGACACTTAGTATCATAGAGGATAATCGGTAGGCGTATGGGCTTTTAACCACTCTGGTAAACCGTAGTAACTAGCACGCACTATGGTGGTCATGTTCGATGGTCGCTACCCCAGAGGTATGTCGATTGATGGAGTCCGAGGGTCGCTACCCCAGAGGTATATCGGCTGATGATGTCCACTGACGAGCGCATGAGGTGTGAGGATTAGATCGAGTAGCCTACCCTTGCCCATACGTCGAAAAGTTGTCCTCATTTGCATTCATATAGATTGTCTTATACATCGTACTTATCTATTTTCAAACAATATGCATGTTTACTGTATTCAAATTGGCTTGCTTCTATGTATCTTGTTACGTCCCTCTGAGGACCTGGTCCCTTTCCAGGTGTATCTGTTCTTGAGTATTTGTAGGAGTGCAGATTTGGATGGTTACATATGTTTCGTGGATGTCTTCTCTTCGAGCCCCGTGGTTGTTAGCTGGTATTCTTATATTGTGTTTATTGTGTTGTACTTTTCCATTCGTGTTGGTAGTGGATTTGTTTCCATCATCCTTAGATACTTATATTGAGATCTAGTTTCATAGATATTGGTTATTTATTTATATTTGATTTTCGTGGATGAGATTTAGATTATACCCTGTGACTTGTGATAAATTTTATACCACTCATGGATTATATATTCATATTACAGCGTACGAGTGGATTTGGTTTCCATATATTGGAGTTGCCATATCCATATGGCTGGCATGCTTACGTGTCCTAGTCCTACGTATTTTAGGACTGGGACGTGACATGTTTTTGTGGTGGCCCATGCAGGTCGAGAGCATATTGTCTCGGTTACGTTACTATACCGAACAAGCCTGCACCTAGGAATAGAGTATAGGATCTCATCCACAATTGACTATGATTTGCTTTCCTTCCAATCCATCCTACCTGAATAATTGCATCCTGCTTGATTCCTGTACTTCCCTAATAAGTTCCTTGAGTATAGCCCCCTTCTAGAATATAGAAGACCCTGTTGTTAGATGATAAGTAGGGTAACCTTCCTATTAAGAGTATAACTAGAGTATTGACACACCACTAAGTTTAGAATATCTAATGAACCCTAGAATTTCTTATCTATAGATTGGTTTACCATTACCCCTTGATGTATTATGAAGACTTGAGAGTAGTATAGACACTACTAGAGTTAGTTAGAAGCTTTACCATATTTTTTGACCCTAGTATTGAGGAACCAATAGAAACCAAAAATTGAATATTAGGACTGAACCTAACCTTCATAATTAGATAGTATTGGAGAACTATAAATTTAGATTCTTGTCTTGATATTACCAGAACAGTACCTTAGGAAGCCAAGAGGAATGAATGTAACATTTCCCTTGATCATACCTCAAACACAGAGATTAGCATAGCATCTTCCCTTAGGAAACCATGACATTGTCTAGAGTCTTTCCATTTTAGTTTTATGACTTGTTCCTCTGCGACCTTAGTGTTCGCTAATTGTGCGACGACTAAATTTTGTTCCTCTATTCTTCATCTTTCAACTCGTGCCATCTGACACTTCTGATTATAGACCAAGTGATTTATTATATGTTAGGATATATATATAGCTTGCTAGGATTTGGGTTGTTACTCTTAAATTTTGAAATTGTGTGCTTAGTAATTAGAACTTGACAGTTTAAGTTATTATTATAGATTACGACCTAATGTTACCCCTTAGCTTTAAGTCGAGTAACATGTACCCCCACTTCGATACGAGTTAGATGCCTTTCCCCTTAACGGCCAGTAACTCTTCTATCCTTACTATTGACACTTGTTCTATAAAAACTATGACTAAGACGTAAGACGACCATGACCTATGTAATATAAGAAGATACCCAAATAAGTACCAAGATCCCTTCCCGTAGACCTTAATAGGAGTTTCTACGGTATCCTTAAGGCAATTACAATATTAGTTTATTGTTATAAGTTGGGTAGTATACCCACAACCTAGTATCACACAGTCTTTTGCCCTATTATTGAAGTGTAGCTGAATGAAATTAACTGTGTGCTAACATAAGAAGATAATGTTTCATCAGACTGTAGAACTTAGAGGCTATACCCCTACTTTGTCGACTATCGACTTAGACAAGGAATTAGTATGACAACTGTAGAGATTATGGAGTCTTATCTTTTGTGAACTTGAATTGTTATGTACCTTCTTTCATCATAATCCAGCGTATTTATGTTGCTGTACTACCTTGACTTATGCTACTATTATAGCCTAGTTTTTGCAAGCTTATTCTTTTATCGAGCTTGCTCATGGCATATGTATTATTGGGTGCACACAATGATACAATTGCCTAATCAGAATCGGTGTATTAAGGTCTAGCTAACCTTAGTGCGCTTGGTTCGCTCTTCGCATGACTACTTTTTGTGGATTGAGATATATGGTAGTAGACGGATATACTTGCCCCTAGACATGTCTGACACATCGTATCGGTTACATAACTGTACTGATACGAGCATGTAAATAGGAAGTTACCAAAAATAGGATTTCAATCCACAACTGTCCTGACAACTCTCTTTTCGAATTCCTTAAATCTCTTTGAACCTCGTACTTGTATTCTATCACCTTCACCTTGAGTTCTTTATTATTGCTCTCCGTCTTCCCTTATTTCGGAAAGATGAAACCTCGTGCTGGTATAAGTTGATACTGATAGTACTAGATATACCCCATAAGGCTAATTACATGACTTAGTGACCCTCTTTTATAATTGATTAAGGGCATATCATAGGTGATCTGTTTGGTGTTAAAACTTTGAGAATTGAATAATATGATTAAATAATTTGAGAAATAGTTTTCCTAGATGTATAGCCTTAGGTGATAGATGGATGAATTTTAAGTTCGGTAGATTGTGAACCCCTACCCAAAATTAGACCTACTTGGCTTAGATAGTGAGACTAAGGCTAGATTGAATCTAGTTAGAAATAGAACACGATATTATTTTATTTAATTTTGCAATAATTATATCACTTAGCGCCCCTTATCGTGCTCCGATAATTGGAGCACTACACTAGCTATTGCCTTCCTACAAATTCTACACCCTTATCCTAGACGTGCCCATCATCCAATTCTCATCTTTGTGCAATTTTCCAATTGTTGGGCGCTTTTATGCAAAAGAGCAGTTAGGTGTCCATACAATTGGACATGACACATGAAGAAACCTATTTTTCGCTCATGTGGATTTTTCCATGATTTTTGGGATGTGCAATGCGCAACATCGCCCACCCCTTTAAACTTAGCCTTGCATTTTAAACAATGCAAATCTTATACCACCCTTAACTTTCTACCACGGCTTAGTTTTAATTTCGAGGACGAAATTTTTATAAGTTGGGTAGAATGTAAAACCCCTATTTCTAAAAACCGTATTTATTATTATTTTATTATTAATTAATAATTTAAGTGTAGTAATTAGTGACTAATGAGGAGAAATAGTTTTTTAATAATTTTTATTTTAGGTGTTCGGACACTTAGAGGATTTATGGGACCATTAGAAAAAAAATTCGGAATTTATTTCATGTAGGAGACCCCTTGAGCAGTTGCTAGCTTAACGGTGTGCATTAATATAATCTATAAATTTTCTTATGAGTATATATATATATATATATATATATATATATATATATATATATATATATATATATATATATATATATATATATATATATATACAAATATATATATATATGCATATATATATTTTATAAAGAAAAAGGAAAAAAAAGAAAAGAAAAGAAAAGAAATTAATAATATAATAATAAATACTAATACTTAAAACACTTAAAGCAACTTGCCAACCTAGCAAACGTTTGCTTTTGCTTTCCTATTCCACATTAGCAAAACTAGCAATGCAACTTAGCAAAATTCCTTCCCATCCTAAGCAGACTTAGACCCGGCTGTGAGCACAGCGCCCCCCCCTTTGCACGCGAAAACTCCAAACCAATCCCTTTCTCTTTCCTATCCTATATATATATATATATATATATATATATGTTATTTCATAAAACCCTGACCTAAAATCTCCAAACCCTCCTCTTCTCATCTAGAGCCGCCACCGCAGCCAGAGAACCCCGTCAGGCCGTCCAAACCAATTCCGACGACCCCGACCTCGCGCACTGCAGATTCCCACACGAGGTACCTTCGTTCCGGAGTTGTTTCCCGTCGACTCGCTCAACCAAACGCCGTTCCGTATTCACCGGTATGCTCACCCCTTAACCCTCTTCTATATTTGTATAATAGCAGACCTCGAACAACGTGTACCCATAGGCGAAAATAGCGCCTAAGTTGGCGCGAGCAGACCGAATTCTGGGATCGCAGAAAACTACGGTGACCACCCATGTTGCCGAGTTCGTATCTCCCACCACAGAGATCCAAATTCGGTGATTCTTTTTGATATGTGTAGAACACTTGACCTAGTTTATTTTTTGTTAAATAACCCTAGATTATTAGCTGTTGTGGACAGAATTAAATTCGTCACAAAACCCCGCGAACCCACTTTTTCCAGATTTCCAAAAGTTGGAAAACGGAGCGCGTCCCGCCAAACGGGACCGCCCTGCCGTGTACCAAGTGTACCGAATGGTGCATGCAGCGTAACCGGACACGTAAAAATTTATGGGAACTAATTCGGACGCGTGTATGCGCCGGAATCAGGCCGTATCCGCGGACACACCCCGTGTCGCAACTTTTGTGGAACTCGCGCGTATTTTGTGCACGCTTGTCAGATTGTGACGAAACTTGCGCCACTGGACTCGTGGTAACGCGCTGGTCCTGTGACCCAATTTTCACGCAATTCTGAGACGGTTGACCAAATCGCCAATTGGCGGGCCCCACAGTTGACTTTTGGACAAAATTGTGTTCGGCCCATCGGAATCTACATTTGGACATACCGTTGGGTTCATATTGACATCTAGATTTTGTTTGACCTATAATTTGCCCCATTTAGAGACTGTTATCCTTGGCACGCCTTTCGGTACAAAGTGGGCCACAGGTAGACCCCACTTTTATCCGAAATTACCGTTTTGCTCCTGTGTCCAAATTGGACGAAAGGGAAGTACTTTTTAGCTATTTTGCTTATTCTGGAAATATTGGTAATGTTTATTTCAGCATCCGGAGACATTTGTTCTGCGGCCATAGCTTCTGATCCTGTGTGTTGGACTTCGGGACGTTACACTTTACAGCTTTCTTGCCAGGCAAGATACCTTGCCAAATTGTTTACAGTATTTTGCATGCTTAGTATATTTCTGTATATTTATTGCATTTCTATTTATTTATTGCATGTGTAGTTTCTTTCAGTCATTACTATATATTAGATATGTTGACACACACTTGACACTTAGTATCATAGAGGACAATCGGTAGGCGTATGGGCTTTTAACCACTCTGGTAAACCGTAGTAACTAGCACGCACTATGGTGGTCGTGTCCGATGGTCGCTACCCCAGAGGTATTTTGATTGATGGAGTCCGAGGGTCGCTACCCCAAAGGTATGTCGGTTGATGATGTCCACTGACGAGCGCATGAGGTGTGAGGATTAGATCGAGTAGCCTACCTGTAAACCCCTTGAATTTCCAAATTATTAAATCTTGGATTTTTCCCAATTTTCTGGAATTTTCTGTAATTAAAATCAAGGTTTTTAATTAATAAATGATTTTTAATTGTTAATAAATAATATTAAAATATCATGAAAATAATATTTTTGGGTGTAAAATGGAAAATTGGACTTAGGGTAATTTTTCTGGATTTTATTGGGCCTCAGACCTATTTTTAAATGCCTAAAAACTATTTTAATTAATTAATTAATTAATTAAATGATTTTATTATATTAATTATTATTATTATATTTTTTTTTATTAATTTTTAGCCCGCGGCCCAAACTCGCTTCGGCCCAGCCCGGCCCATTTGGCCTACCGGGTCGGGTTCGGGTCGGTCAGACCCGCTAACGACCCGCCCGGATCCGCACGACCCTTTCTCCCTCACCCCGCGATTTCCGGCGGCGGCTCCGGCCACGTCGCCGGAGCCCGCGCCTGACCCGCCAGCACCCCGCGCCACGACGCCGACCTCGACGCCGCCTCTCCCGGCCAGCCTCCTCCTCGGCTCGCCTATTTAAACGCCTCCCCTTCCCTCTTCTTCCCCAGTCGACCCCCACCGGAAACCCTAGCCCGAGCTCACCGCGCCGCCCGCCTGAGCCCGCAGCCCCGGCCAGTCTCCAGCGCCTCGCCGAGACGCCGCCGCAGATTCCCTCGCCGCACCACCGCACCAGCAGCCTCCGGCCTCCCCTCACCTTTCTCCTCCTCCTCTCACTCGATCCGGCCAGCCTCGCCGTGCCTCCGGTCGGCTCCGCCCGTTCCCGGCGACGCCGCCCCGAGCCGCCCCAGCTCCTCCCCAGCAGCGCCGCCTCAGCCTCCGGCCGGCCGCGCCGCATCCTCGCCGGATTCCGCCTGAACCCTAACCCTAATCCCAATTCTTCGTGTCGTATCGGACACGACACGGACACGGTTTTCCCCGATTCTCGGGTCTTGTTCAGGTACTCATATCTTTTTTCTCGTTGCCCCGTTTTCAATTCTTTAAATTGCGTTGTGAAGCCTGTATAACCCTCTCGGTGTCCGGACAAACTGTTCGGGGCATCGCGTCCTGTGGTGATCGCACACCGCGATCCAAAAACAGGAAAAACCAGACCCCGTTTTGACCCGAAACTGCCGTTTTTGCCCTTGTCTCCAAATTGGACCCAAGGACAGGCGTTTCCAGCCATTTGATATCTTCTGAGCGTGATGGTAATGTCTATTTCAGCTTTTGGACTCATCTCTGGAAACTTCCCCTAGAACAATTAATCGGATCCAAACAACAGGCAAGTACCTACACTTCAAGTTTATTCTTTATATTGTGATAATTAATTCCTTGCTCTACTAGTACCATTGGATGTTTACACGTAGTGTTAGAAATCTGGATTTCATGTCTTGATTACTGGATTTTCATGTCTTGCTTTTCGTGTCGGGTGGGAGAATACTAGGAGGCATGTAGTTTACCTTTCCCTCTAAATCGTTAATAGCTGTTGGTACACGACTGTCCATCAGCCGGATCTCGATTATACCGGTGATAGCCGTCTATGACGGCCTGATTAGCCTTATAAACCCCTACATGCCAACTATGTATTCTAAATAACACAAGTTCACACACATAGTTTCTTGCCTTGTTGCAGTTCCTGTTGTCTGGATGTAGTTTTATTTTCCCGTCACATTATTCCTGCTTTACTCATATCCCTGTTTATAGCATTTAATTCTTAGTTATTATTGCTTCTTTTATGCTAAATCTCAACATGTTACTTAGTCAGTTTCTTTTCTAACTGTCATAAATATTTAGTTTAAATCTTGTTGTGCATTGTGTACTTTGCTCCTTTCCTGACTGGATCCGTTGATATTAGGCGATGATGAGAACCTTGCCCCTACCTATTATGGTCCCTATGAGGGTACAGATGATACCTATGAGGAGCCAGATCCTACCCAGGAGACCCCTGCTGCAGAGTAGCTAGCAGTAGCTATCTTTTATTTCTGTTTCTTATCTTATTAATCGGGTTTGTCCCCGATTTCATTCTGAATTTCTGTACTAAACATTTGAATCTGTTGTCACATTTATTTCAGTTGCAATCTTAAGTTTCCATTCTCATTATTATCTTGCTTATGTTAATTATGAATGAGCTAGTTTAGTTAAGTGTGGATTTGACCTAGACAGCGTACTACCGCCGATTCTGCGGCGTAGGCTGGACGTGCCCACGTACTCGTGCCCGAATTTCCGGGTGCGGGTCGTGATACTACCCTTGCCCATACGTCGAAAAGTTGTCCTCATTTGCATTCATATAGATTGTCTTGTACATCGTACTTATCTATTTTCAAACAATATGCATGTTTACTGTATTCAAATTGGCTTGCTTCTATGTATCTTGTTACGTCCCTCTGGGGACCTGGTCCCTTTCCAGGTGTATCTGTTCTTGAGTATTTGCAGGAGCGCAGATTTGGATTATTACATATGTTTCGTGGATGTCTTCTCTTCGAGCCCCGTGGTTGTTAGCTGGTATTCTTATATTGTGTTTATTGTGTTGTACTTTTCCATTCGTGTTGGTAGTGGATTTGTTTCCATCCAGCCATCATCCTTAGATACTTATATTGAGATCTAGTTTCATAGATATTGGTTATTTATTTATATTTGATTTTCGTGGATGAGATTTAGATTATACCCTGTGACTTGTGATACATTTTATACCACTCGTGGATTATATATTCATATTACAGCTTACGAGTGGATTTGGTTTCCATATATTGGAGTTGCCATATCCATACGGCTGATATGGTTACGTGTCCTAGTCCTACGTATTTTGGGACTGGGATGTGACAGTATTTCTTCAGACTCATTGATGTTATTATTTTGACTCATGAGTTGTATTGTGACTATTCTATTCTTTATCATATTCGTGCTATTCTTTATCTTAGATTTGTGATTGAGTATATTGATATTGTTAGTGGCTCATTATATTGTTAGATAGATTATTCAAACAGCGTTCTACTGTCAATTCTGCGGTGTAGGTTGGGCGTTGTTTCCGACTTGTACCCTTACACCGGGTGCAGGTTGTGACACTTTCTTTGGAATTATCTAGGGTATTGGCCAAGATCGTTGTACTCGCAAGCTCAGCACATCATTGGGCAATAAGATGCAAGTATACATTGACACTACTATAGTTTATTTACATCTACATCTGCATATTTTATTTTTGTCATTTTTATTTATTTATGTATATTATTAAACTACGCATCTAAGAAAACTTGCGTGCAACGACGGAGTGCGTCGTCATTTTGTCTCTTACTTTATTTATGCACATTGACCTAGATATACGTGACCACCCCATAATTGTGAGGTATCTTTATATCTCATTTGGCCATGACACATGAGTTACACGAGTTATGAGTTTCATGTAGGATACAGACTTGCGTATTCGGCTGGCCACCGGTACATATGGGAAGTACGACGGTTAGAAAATAACTATCGATAAAAATGCATGCTAAAAGACTTGGCAATTATTAGTAGTCGAGGAAAATAGGCTATCGTGGTATGGTGGCCCAATCATTGTCCTTGTTTAGTTATAGGGTTGGGCTATTGTGCTGCGATTGGCTATGAACCAAATTTACGATGCCGATACTTGTACTTCTTCTCGGCGTAGTAGCTGGATTGTGTTGTGGATGTGACATGAATAGGAGCATGGGGTAGGGAGGATAACTGTTAGCGTAGGAGCTCTCATTGTTTATTTATTTTTCCTTTAGATTATCTATGAGCGACTCGATAGAGTGCTACGTGTGTCGAGCATTTATTTACTTTCTTCTAGATTGGCTGCTAGTGACTCGGTGGAGCACTATGTGTGTCGAGCACCTGTACGAGTCGAGAGCTCCTTATTAGGAATATTGTCCTCACAAGTGCATTTCACATAAAACTGTTAGGAGACCTTATGGATGTTTATTCTCGGTATATTATGGCATTCTTTTATGTATTTTGTTATGTCCCTTTGAGGACCTGGTCCGTTTTCAGGTGTAGACGATCTTGACTATCTGTAGGAGTACAGGCCAGGACCTGACACATCATTTTCTGTCGATGAGAACTTATCTTACGAGCATCCATGATTATCTTTTAATTGATGGACTTATTAGTTGCAAATCTCTTTATTTAGCATTTTATTTTATATTAGAGTTTTATCCTACTCTCTTATTTTAATTTTGATATAGTCGTTTGGTAGTGGATTTGTCTCCACCCGACTTATTTATGTCCTAGATATTTTATGCTTGATCATTTTGATATATTGACTTAGTTTATTTATTGACTTGTGCTGTGGATGAGATCTAGTTTCCTGTGACCTATTTAATAATATATATATCACTTGTGAATTATTATTCATAATTATAATCTATGTATGTGTTATAGTTTACATATATTAGAGTTTCCATACTGTAAACCCCCTCGACCAAATTTAGGTTTACTTAGTTTAGATAGAGAGATTAGGGTTAATCTTGAACCAATTAGAATTATTACACAGTGTTTGATATATTTGTGCAATATTTATCACTTAGTGCACCCAACCGTTGCTTCGATAGTTGGAGCGATACAATAGCAATTACCTGCAAATAAATTTCATACACATTTACTAGACATGCCAGACTACCATTCTGACACTTGGGTAACTCATAAATACTCTATCTTGTGCTTCGTTTTAGTCTCACAATATTCGTTGCAATCGTCTAATTTTAAATCCCAATAAATTCAACCTTGCATAATTGTTCGTTCCAATCAAAATTTAAGACACAGACCCAACCCACTTTCATACAACTCAAATTATGACATTAATCTATTCTGAGTCTGCTACGCCCATGACACTTGTGTCCCACCCAATTTTAACCCCATGTATTTCCAATTGATTAAAGAACACCTTGTGCATTAGTTTCTAATTAAATTATTGTGAAGACAAACCTTACCCAAAGCTAGACCCAACCTAGCCCATACACACCCTACACTCCTTCATGACAATATGTTCCTCGCCCCAAGAAACCCTAGCTGGCCCAATTCCCTAGAAGGACCCCCTTTTTCTCTCCATATATATATATATATATATATGTTTCTCTCTCCCCTAACCTAATAAAACCCTAGCCGAATCCTATTCTTCTCCCCCTTCAACCCGATCACCCGCCTCCTCCGACCTCGATTACCTCATCTTCCTGCCCCTCCCCGTCGACGTCCAACCACCGCCTCCCAACCGCTTGCACCTGACAACCACCTCCCTCTCCACATCAACCATCATCACCATCATCAACGCCATCACCCACCTGACTCCCCTTCTTCCGACTTCCAACCACCACCTCCACTACCTGACTATCGCCAAACACCGCCACTAGCCCACCGTCTCCACCACCCCAGCACCCCCGACAACCATCACCCGCACTACCGCCAACTATCACTCGCACCACCATAATCAATATAACCATTACCAACCCACACCATTCCCCGACTCTACCTTAACCCGAACCCGATCACCCCCAGCCCGCCTGACCACCACCTGCCAGCACCGCCAACAACCAACACCAGCCTGACCGCCGCCTTCCCTACGACCAGATCCAATCGTCGCTACGGCTGCTACTGTAACTGCTGCCGAGGTTGCTGCTGCCGCTGCTGCTTCCCCGTGCACCGTCGGAGCTCCGCCCCATGCCAGAGAGCAGGTCGACGACGAGCACAGACCCCCCCTCGGCCACGACTAGGTATTGCATGTTTATTTCAATTAAAATTTTATGTATCATAGTGTCAACGTATCGTCGAACGGACACGAGTAACGGTAAAACCCTAATTGAAATATGTGTGTGTGTGTTTATTTAGATTAGTAATTAATGATTAGTAATTACTCAAATAATAAATGACTTGTTAATAAGAACTTTGTGATTTACCTAAAAACCTAGACATTGACCAAGTGCACCTTAACATGATAATTAGGACAGGTATTTCTGTACAAAACGTAATTAGTTTCGTAACAGGACTTTGGTAAATTACTGCCTTGAGGTACACGGTAACTTATGACAGGACACGTATACGTCTTTGCTGCGTGCACACGCGACTCTGTTAGTTGACTAGCGTGACCCCTTGTGTCAGTGCCTAAGAGCAGCGTAGTATTTCTGCGCGTATAACTTTAGTGACTGATGATCGAATTATTATATTATATTATATTATATGTATAGGGTCGCTGGACCAGTCAGGAGAGACTTCAGGAGCAGGTTATTAGCACTCATAGCTTGAGGACCCATGCAAGATATCTTGCCATATTTACTGTTTAATTTAAATTATACAAATATTATATGATATCTTGTTGCTTTATTTCATATAACTGTGCGCATCCGAGATTGACTCCGGTGCAGTCGATGAATGCGTCGATGATTAGTGTACCTGATCTAGTCATTAACCCACCATTGTGAGGATATTCTGATATCTTCCTAGACCCCGACACTTATACACGAATCACGGTGACAAACTTATGTTGGGATGCAGGTTCACGTACCCGACTAGCTATCGGTGCATGTGACATGCATCACGGTTTAGTACGTAATCAGGGTTATATAATTAGTAGAGACTTGGCATATAGATACATGGTATGCACATCGTGTATTCGACTTGTATATCTACATTGGGCGGGAATGACAACTAATAGGCGTATATGATACATATATTGGAATCCATAGTATCCAGAGGAGCCACGGATCCAATAACTTCCTTTATACAGATACCTCATTCTTCGGAGCGATACAGACGTATATATTTGCAGATACCTTATTCTTCGGAATGATGGACGTTATATGTACAAATACCATGCTCTTTGGAGTATTGAACGTTATACCTACACCTATCCATACGTACAAAGGTTGTCCTCATATTATATTCACATAGATGGTTAGTATACCCCTTTATCTTATTCAGTATTTATATATGGCATGCATTTTTGTATCTTGTTACGTCCCTCTGAGGACCTGGTTCCCTTCTAGATTTGGACGAGGCATATTATCCTATAGTGTACGGACCCGGACATAAGACGAGGTATGCATCCGAGGAGGAGCTATTGGTGCTACCGACAGAGTTTCCTTGATCATTGGTAGGCCTTCCGCCTAGGATTGGAGCAACATATCTAGTCAACCGATGCCCTAATCATTACTCTTTTATCTGTCTTTCAATACTTTTATTTTGTCATAGTAGTGGATTTGTTCCCATCAGACATTTTGGATTGTACTATGATATTTCAGACTGGCATTTATTTTCTAGTATTTATTTCTGTACTTCTTGTTTATATTGTGGATGAGATTAGATTACCTGTTTTGATGTAGTATTGGACTTGTTAGTATTTTAGGACAATGGAGTACGCTTCGTAGGATCCATTAAATTGGGTAATCCCTCGGAGACGTATTAGCTGGCTATTGCCATGTGGCCTGGTCCCGTGTATTTTGGGACTGGGGCGTGACATAGTTTTAGTAGTGGCCCATGCAGGTCATGATTATCTCCCGTGGTATGGTAACATGCCCAGCGATCCTGCAATAGGATAAAACTTACTGAGTTTTATCCACTTTGATTACGCCTTTGAACCTCCTTCGTATTATTTCTAAATATCTGCATCCTGTTTGCTTGATTCCGTACTCTTTTAATGAAGTTATATCTCTTGCAGCAAGATGAACTTGTGCAGTGGACGAGGAACATACCGTGTCGTGGGGCCAGCCGACACCACCCAGAGAGAGGAGATATTCCAGGGACCACCTGGAGAGCAACCACCACCACCACAGGCCCCGGTGATTCTACAGGCCCTGCTGATACATTGGCACGAGACTTCTCAGGGCGATCCTACGCAGCAAGACGAGGGACAGACTTCACAGACGATCCCCACACAATATTTTGAGGGCCAGACTTCGAGGGCTACGCCTATGCCACAAATCGAGAGGCCGACATCTGAAGAGACACCTACCGTACAGCCAGAGGTTCTACTGCCACCACCTCCACCCTTCCCACCACAGATGCCACAATCAGATCGACAGTCACAGATGTTTCAGTTCTTCCAGACTATGATACAGGTGCAGTGGCATCAGACCGAGATGTTGAGACAGAGCTTGATGGCAGTTCTAGAGAAGACACCTGCCCCAGCACCCGTACCAGCACCTACACCAGTTCAGACAGTTGGTACTGTACGAGGGTTACTCCAGATGGGTCCGGATACTTTTTTAGGCAACAAGACTGTAGAGGAGATCTCCGATTGGTTCGCCAACACGAAGATGCTACTAGAGGCTTTTCAGCTACATCCAGACCTTTGGATGACCGCAGTGAGGGCCCAACTGAAAGGCAACGTCCATCACTGGTAGGATTCCATAGAGCACAGCGTAGGCAAGACACATATGTGGGAGTAGTTCTTAGAGTACTTCAATGCGAAGTATTTCTCGACTACAGTCAGAAATGCCCTGTACTTCCAGTTCTTGCATCTAGAACAAGAAAATATGACCGTAGACGCATACGACGTAGAGTTTAGCCGACTTAGCAGATTTGGTGCCACCTTGATACCCAACGATCTAGAGAAGGCCCAAAGATTACATCACAGCCTTACTTTCGAGCTGTAGAGGTACACCACCACCCAGGCAAGGATTTCTTATGAGGAGGTTTTGTTAGAGGCGAGGATCCAGGAAGCCATTGGCAGAGAAGCAAGACGTTCCAGCACGACCTTACCAGCCAGAGCCCAGCTCACAGCAAGTGGACCGATCCATCGTTCAGGAGCACAGACACAGCAGAGAGCGGTGCCATACCAGCACAAGGAGCTTCCGACTTGTCACAATTGTGGCAAGAAGGGATACGTTATCAGAGATTGCCGGAAGAAGCTTGGATTATGCATGATATGTGGAGCGAGTCAGCACCTTGCCCGAGATTGCCCACAACACAGAGATGTAGCACCACAGACAGGACAGAGGCCAGCAGCACCAGCCCCAAGGATACTACCCCCGCCAGGAGGTCAACGTCCACCAACACCCGGAGGATTTCAGAGAAGACCACCCTTGACCCCACATGAGGCATAGTTTGATCGAGCCAGACAGCCGGCCGGAGGTCAGAGGCATGGACAGGCCTTTGCACTAGTAGCGACTGAGGAAGAAATAGAAGGAGAAGCTATCACAGGTACCATTTTAGTTGCATCATTACCTACGACTACATTATTTGATTATGGTGCTACACTATCTTTCATATCTAGTAGTTTCATAGCTATGCATAGAGTAGCTACTTCCCCCTTCCCTAAGAGTTGGAAGATTCTTATCGGAGGAGGCATCATACCGGTTACCAGCACTATTAGAACGTGCTCAGTAGTCGTGTGTGGTCGAGAGATGAGAGCGCAATTTTTTGTATTCTCGATGCCAAACTTTGACGTTGTGTTAGGCATGGACTGGTTGTGCTAGTATATTGCCGTACTGGATTGTCGGAGAGGTAGCATCATTTTTAGACCGCCAGATCAACCGGAGTTCGAGTATATGCGAGGGACCGTCGAGCAAGGAGTATGACAGAAAGCTGGAGCTTATATGGCTATGGAGACGGTACCCCCACCGATAGTTGCAGAGTTCGAGGATATTTTTCCGAAGGAGTTGCCAGGCTTACTGCCGGATAGAGACATGGAGTTCACTATTGAGTTAGTACCCGGAGCAGTACCGATATCTTTAAATGTGTACCGATTGGCGAAGAAGGAACTAGATGAGCTAAAGCTACAGTTAGAGGAGTTGCAGATCAAGGGATTTGTCTGTCCTAGTGCATCATCCTGGGGAGCACCAGTGTTGTTTGTACCAAAGAAGGATGGAACAGTCCGTATGTGCATTAATTACAGAGCCCTTAATGCTTTGACTATCAAGAACATGTACCCCCTGCCGCGAATTGATGATTTGTTCGACCAGCTGACAGGAGCAGTAGTATTCACGAAGATCGACTTGAGATCAGGTTATCATCAGGTAAAGGTACGAAGAGAAGACATCTCAAAGATAACATTCAGGACTCGTTATGGTCACTACGAGTTCTTAGTGTAGCCTTTCGGATTGACAAATGTACCCGCAATATTTATGAACTTGATGAGCAGAGTCTTCTACCAATACCTAGACCAGTTCATGGTAGTCTTCATCAACGACATTTTGGTGTATTCAAAGAGCCACAAGGAGCACGAAGAGCACTTGAGACTAGCGTTAGAGACGCTGAGGCGTGAGAGGCTTTATTCAAAGCTGAGCAAGTATGAGTTTCTCTTAGATCTTGTCACTTTTCTCAGACATGTTATCTTAGGAGATGGTATTTTAGTAGATCCAGCGAAGATTTCGTCAGTAGGGACGTGGCCGACCCCTACCAACGTCTCAGAGGTGAGGAGTTTCCTAGGACTTGCCGAATATTACCGGAGGTTCGTAGAGAACTTTGCAAGGATCATAGAGCCGATGACCCGCTTGACCCACAAAGAGCAGGAGTTCACCTGGACAGAGGAGTGTCAGACGGCGTTTAATGAGCTGAAGAAGCGTTTGACTACGACACCTATCTTGACTATACCTTTTGGACCCGGAGGATTCGTGATCTACAGCGATGCATCCGGGAAAGGATTAGGATGCGTCTTGATGCAGCATAGAAAGGTTGTGGCCTATGCCTCTAGACAGCTGAGGACCCATGAGAAGAACTATCCAACTCACGACATGGAGCTTGCCGTAATAATCTTTGCCTTGAAGCTTTGGCGGCACTACCTATACGGAGAACGAGTGGAGATATTCACATATCACAAAAGCCTAAAGTACGTCCATACTTAGAAGGACCTGAACCAGAGACAAAGATGTTTGCTCGAGGTGATGACAGACTTTGAGATTGAGCTGTAGTACCATCCCGGAAAGGCTAACGTAGTAGCCGACGCATTAAGAAGAAGACCCATGGCATTTTTTTTGACTACTCAGCAACATCTGTTGAGAGATCTAGAGCAGATGGGTATAAAGGTTATTATGCCCGGAACAGACGGCCAGTTGTCGAGTTTCCAGTTGCAATCGACATTGGTTGAGAGGATCAAGGCTGCCTTACCAACAGAAGCTAGATTTCAGAGGCTTCGACAGAGGACAGAGGGCGGGATACAGACATGATTGCGCATACATGAGGACGGGACTTTGAGATGTGGAGATCATCTCTATGTTTCGAATGGAGAACTTTGTTAGGAGCTGATGTTAGAGGCGCACAATTTAACTTACTCTATTCATCCAGGAGGTATGAAGATGTACAAAGACTTGAGGCAGTACTATTGGTGGCATGGAATGAAGAGGGAGATAGCCCGCTTTGTGGCAAAGTGCATCAGCAGGTCAAGGCTGAGCATCAGAGGTCAGCATGTTTACTTCAGCCGCTTCCAATATATGAGTGGAAATATGAGCACATCACTATGGACTTTGTTACGGGCTTTCCGAGGAGTCCAAGTGGTCGCAATGTAGTATAGGTAATCGTAGATACACTCACCAAGTCCGCTCACTTTTTACCTTTCAGAGTTGGGAAGTCTACGGAAGTCTTAGCAGATATGTATATGAGGGAGATCATGCGACTGCATGGAGTGCCAATCAGTATAGTATCGGATAGGGATATGAGGCTCATATCTTACTGTTGGTGGAGTATGCAAGAGAGTCTCGGTACCCGCCTGAAGTTCAGCACATCGTATCACCCGCAAACAGATGGCCAGTCCGAGCGCACCATTCAGACGCTGGAAGATATGTTAAGGGTGTGCATGCTTGATTTCAAAGGATCATGGGAGGACCATTTATATTTGGTCGAATTTTTCTATAACAATAGCTATTAAGCGAGCATTCAGATGGCTCCCTATGAAGCATTGTATGGCAGAAAGTGTCGTTCCCCAGTATGTTGGAGCGATATAGGCGAGAGACAGATTCTTGGACCAGAGTTGGTTGTTCATACAGTGGAGAAGGTAAAGAATATCCAAGGGCACCTACGAGCAGCACAGGACAGACAAAAGCATTGGGCAAATGCACATCGACGACCCCTAGAGTTCCAGGTTGGAGATCATGTATTTCTGAAGATCTCACCTACCCGAGGAACCATCAGGTTTGGAGGCAGAGGAAAGCTGAGTCCAAGGCACATCGAACCATTCGATGTGTTAGAACGCATCAGAGAGGTTGCTTACAGATTAGCCTTACCACAGACTTTAGAAGGAGTTTATGACATCTTTCATGTATCTCAGCTAAGGAGGTACATGCCAGATCCGAGTCATGTGCTTGACCATTCAGAGATCACAGTCGGGCCGAGTTTATCATATCAAGAGGAGCCTGTAGAGATTCTGGACAGAAGCGAGAAGGTATTGCGAGGTCAGACTATCGCTCTAGTTTGTGTCGCATAGAGGCATCATGCACAAGACGAGTTGACTTAGGAAAAGAGGATGAGATTCGACAGCATTTTCCCTACCTCTTCGAAGGCCTAGGTATATAGTAGCATTTAATTTCAGTCAATAGTTTTTACCATATGTATGTTTTAATTTCAAGGACGAAATGCTCTAAGGAGGATAGATTGTAAACCCTCTCGACCAAATTTAGGTTTACTTAGTTTAGATAGAGAGATTAGGGTTAATCTTGAACCAATTAGAATTATTATACAGTGTTTGATATATTTGTGCAATATTTATCACTTAGTGCACCCCACCGTTACTTTGATAGTTGGAGCGCTACACTAGCAATTACCTGTAAACAAATTTCATACATATTTCTTAGACATGCCAGACTACCATTCTGACACTTGGGTAACTCATAAATACTCTATCTTGCAATAATCATTGCAATCGTCTAGTTTTAAATTCCAATAAATCTAACCTTGCATAATTGTTCGTTCCAATCGAAATTTAAGACACAGACCCAACCCACTTTCATACAACTCAAATTATGGCATTAATCTATTCTGAGTCTGCTACGCCCATGACACTTGTGTCCCACCCAATTTTAACCACTTGTATTTCCAATTAATTAAAGAACACATTGTGCATTAGTTTCTAATTAAATTATTGTGAAGACCAACCTCACCCAAAGCTAGACCCAACCTAGCCCATACACACCCTACACTCCTTCATGACAACATGTTCCATGCCCCAAGAAACCCTAGCTGGCCCAATTCCCTAGGAGGACCCCATTTTTCTCTCCCTATATATATGTATATGTTTCTCTCTCCCCTAACCTAATAAAACACTAGCCGAACCCTATTATCCTCCCCCTTCAACCCGATTACCTGCCTCCTCCGACGTCGATCACCTCCTCCGCCTGCCCCTTCTCGTCGACGTCCAACCACAGTCTCCCAACCGCCTGTACTTGACAGCCACCTCCCTCTCCACATCAACCATCATCACCATCATCAACGCCATCACCCACCCGACTCCCCTTCTCCCGACTTCCAACCACCACCTCCATCGCCTGACTACCGCCAACCACCACCACTAGCCTCACCATCTCCACCACCCTAGCACCATCGGCAACCATCACCTGTACCACCACCAACCATCACTCGCACCAGCATCATCAACATCACCATCACCAACCCGCACCATTCCCCGACTCTACCTCAACCCGACCCCGATCACCCCAAGCCCGCCTGACCACCACCTGCCAGCACCGCCAACAACCACCACCAGCCTGACCTTCGCCTTCCCCATGACCAGATCCAATCGCCGCTGTGGCTGCTGCTGCAACTGCTGCTGAGGTTGCTGCTGCCGCTGCTACTTCCCCGTACACCGCCGGAGCTCCACCCTATACCGGAGAGTAGGTCATCGATGAGCACAGACCCCCCCTCGGCCATGACTAGGTATTGCATGTTTATTTCAATTAAAATTTTATGTATCATAGTGTCAACGTGTCGTCGAACGGACACGAGTAACGGTAAAACCCTAATTGAAATATATGTGTATGTGTATGTGTTTATTTAGATTAGTAATTAATGATTAGTAATTACTCAAATAATAAATAACTTGTTAATAAGAACTTTGTGATTTACCTAAAAACCTAGACATTGACCAAGTGCACCTTAACATGATAATTACGACATGTATTTCTGTACAAAACGTAATTAGTTCGTAACATGACTTTGGTAAATTGCTGCCTTGAGGTGTACGGTAACTGAGGACAGGACACATGTACGTCCTAGCTGCGTGCACACGCGACTCTGTTAGTTGACTAGCGTGACCCCTTGCGTCAGTGCCTAAGAGCAGCGTAGTATTTCTATACGTATTACTTTAGTGACTTATGACCGAATTTCTATATTATATTATATGTATAGGGTCGCTAGACCAGTCAGGAGAGACTTCAGGAGCAGGTTATTGGCACTCGCAGCTTGAGGACCCAGGCAAGATACCTTGCCATATTTACTGTTTAATTTAAATTATGCAAATATTGTATGATATATTGTTGCTTTATTTCATATAACTATGCACGTCCGAGATTGACTCGGGTGCAGTCGACGAATGCGTCGATGAGTAGTGTACCTGACCTAGTCACTAGCAGACTCACCAACTATTGTGAGGATATTCTGATATCTTCCTAGACCCTGACACTTATACATGCATCACGGTGACAAACTCATGTTGGGATGCGGGTTCGCATACCCGACTAGCTATCGGTGCGTATGACATGCATCACGGTTTAGTACGTAATCAGGGTTATATAATTAGTAGAGACTTGGCATATAGATACGTGGTATGCACGTCGTGTATTTGACCTATTAATCTGCATTGGGCGGGGAGGACAACTAGTAGGCTTATTGGATACACACATTAGAATTCGTAGTATCGGGAGGAGCTACAAATCCAATGACTTCCTTTATACAGATACCACATTCTTTGGAGGGATACTGACATATATATTTGCAGTTACCTCATTTTTCGGAATAATAGACGTTACATGTACAGATACCACGCTCTTCGAAGTGTTGGACGTTATGCCTACACCTACCCATACATACCAAGGTTGTTCTCATATTGCATTCACATAGATGGTTAGTATACCCCTTTATCTTATTCAGTATTTATTTATGATATTGATTTTTATATCTTGTTACGTCCCTCTGAGGACCTGGTTCCCTTCCAGATTTGGATGAGGCATATTATCCTACAGTGTACGGACCCGGACATGAGACAAGGTACACATCCGAGGAGGAGCTAGAGGTGCTACCGTCAGAGTTTCCTTGATCATTGGTAGGCCTTCCGCCTAGGATTGGAGCATCCCTATCTAGTCAGCCGATGCCCTAGTCATTACTCTTTTTATCTGTCTTTCAGTACTTTTATTTCGTCATAGTAGTCGATTTGTTCCCACTAGACATTTTGGATTATACTATGATATTTTAGACTGGCATTTATTTTCCAGTATTTATTTTCGTACTTCATGTTTATATTGTGGATGAGATTAGATTAGCTGTTTTGATGTAGTATTAGACTTGTTAGTATTTTAGGACAGCAGAGTATGCTTCATAGGATCCATTAAATTGGGTAATCCCTCGAAGACGTATTAGCTGGCTATTGCCACGTGGCCTGGTCCCGTATATTTTGGAACTGGGGCGTGACATGGTTTTAGTTGTGGCCCATACAGGTCATAATTATCGCTCGTGGTATGGTAACATGTCCAGCGATCCTACAATAGGATAAAAATTACTGAGTCTCATCCACTTTTATTATGCCTTTGAACCTCCTTCATATTATTTCTAAATATCTGTATCCTGTTTGCTTAATTTCGTACTCTTTTAATGAAGTTCTATCTCTTGCAGCAAGGTGAACTTGCGCAGTAGACGAGGAGCACACGATACCGTGGTACCAGCCGACACCACCCAGAGAGAGGAGATATCCCAGGGACCACCTGGAGAGCAACCACCACCACAGGCCCCGGTGATTCTACAGGCCCTGCTGATACATTGGCGCGAGACTTCTCAGGGCGATCCTACGCAGCAGCATGAGGGACAGACTTCACAGACGATCCCTATCCAGCATTTTGAGGGCCAAACTTTGAGGGCTACGCCGATGCTGCAAACTGAGAGGCCGACATCTGAAGAGACACCTACCGTGCAGCCAGAGGTTCCACTGCCACCACCTCCACCCTTCCTACCACAGATGCCACAATCAGATGGACAGTCACAGATGTTTCAGTTCTTCCAGACTATGATACAGGCGCAGTAGCATTAGACTGATACGTTGAGACATAGCTTGATGGCAGTTCTAGAGAGGACACCTGCCCCAGCACCCGTACCAGCACCTATACCAGTTCAGACAATTGGTACTATTCGAGGATTCCTCCAGATGGGCCCGGATACTTTTTTGGGCAACGAGACTGTAGAGGAGATCTTCGATTGGGTCGCCAATACGAAGATGCTACTATAGGCTTCTCAGCTACATCCAGACCTTTGGATGACTGCAGTGAGGGCCCAACTGAAAGGCAATGCCCATCACTGGTGGGATTCCATAGAGCGCAGCGTAGGCAAGACACAGACGTGGGAGTAGTTCTTAGAGTACTTCAATGCGAACTATTTCTCGGCTACAGTCAGAAATGTCCTGTACTACCAGTTCCTGCATCTAGAACAAGAGAATATGACCATAGACGCATACGACGTGCAGTTTAGCCGACTTAGCAGATTTGGTGCCGCCTTGATACCCAACGATCTAGAGAAGGCCCAAAGATTCCATCACAGCCTTACTTTCGAGCTACAGAGGTACGCCACCACCCAGGCGAGGATTTCTTATGAGGAGGTTTTGTTAGAGGCGAGGATCCAGGAAGCCATTGGCAGAGGAGCAAGACGTTCTAGCATGACCATACCAGCCAGAGCCCATCCCGGAGCAAGAGGACCGATTCGTCGTCCAGGAGCACAGACACAGCAGAGGGTGGTGCCATACCAGCACAAGGAGCTTTTGAGTTATCACCATTATGGCAAGAAGGGACACATTATCAGAGATTGCCGGAAGAAGCTTGGATTGTGCATGATATATGGAGCAAGTCAGCACCTTGCCAGAGATTGCCCACAGAACAGAGATGCTGCACCACAGACAGGACAGAGGCCAGCAGCACCAGCCCCGAGGATACTACCCCTGCTAGGAGGTCAACATCTACCAGCACCCAGAGGATTTCAGAGGGGACCACCCTTGGCCCTACAGAAGGCACAGTTTGATCGAGCCAGACAGCAAGCCGGAGGTAAGAGGCACGGACAGGCCTTTGCACTAGTAGCGACTGAGGAAGAAACAGAAGGGGAAGCTATCACAGGTGCCATTTTAGTTGCATTATTACCTGCGACTGTATTATTTGATTCTGGTGCTACACTATCTTTCATATCTAGTAGTTTCATAGCTATGCATAGAGTAGCTACTTCCCCCTTACCTAAGAGTTGGAAAATTCTTACCGGAGGAGACATCGTACCGGTTACCAGCACTATTAGAACGTGCTCAATAGTCATGTGTGGTCGAGAGATGAGAGAACAATTTTTAGTATTTCCGATGCCAAACTTTGACGTTGTGTTAGGCATGGACTGGTTGAGCCAGTATAATACCGTGATTAGAAATAGGCCAAATATAATCTTAATCCACCACTACCTTGACAGCTCTTTTTTGAATTCTCTTATCTCATTTAAACTCGTATTTGTATTCGATCACATCTTCTTTAAACTCCTTATTATTGTTTTATGTCTTTCTCTATTTGAAAAATACGAACAATCAGTACTTGATGGAAGTTGGACATATGGATAATACTAGATCTATACCCATAATGACATAGAATTTTAAGAGTATAGATAGATGTAGAATCATATGTAATATAGTGGTTTAACAACTATATGTAGAGATTGATATTTTAGCTTGATGGCATACCCACAAAACTAGTAGATGATACGAGTAGCAGTGATAGTATCCTCCTTCCTATTAATACCTCATCCCCTTGGGTTACTCATCTCCTCTATCATATTCTTCGTATCCTCGATCGCATGTTCAAGTTCTTCTTGTAATGAAATATACTTGTGTCATATCACGTTATTTGAAGCAGACCAGACTGACTGTCACGATCCACACCCGTATGATCGAGGCACGAGTATGTGGGTATGTCCAGCCTACGCCGCATCATCGATGGTAGAACGCTATCTAGGTTATCCTTTTCTATCTACCTATCATACTAGTATAACAAGTACTACCATGTACTCAATCACAATAATCTAGAAGAAGAATGAACATAAAAGATAATCAATAACATTCTACAAGCAAAGAACTTGGCAGGATATGGGAAGAAACACTAACCAAAACTCTACAAAAATTACCTCAAGTCTACAGGGTAATAGCAGTCCAGTCTAAGGTACCATTCTGAGATCCCGGAATAGAAAGCACAACCATCACTAAAAAATATTATCCAATCCAGAAAGAAGCAAAGTACACCTCTAACAACAGTTCTAATAAAGGATAAAGACTATGTAACAATAAATAAAGAGCATATACAAGATGAATAGAGCAAGAATAATAAACATATAAGATGTGGAATGCTGTAAATAAATATAAGAGAAATGAGCATCATATACAAGAGTCAAGAAATACCACTAGCTAAGTGAGTGAGTACTAGCTTCAATATGTGATCGGCTTGGGAACTTGCACAAGGATTATGGCCTAGTTAATCATACGTGCCGTGTATGATTAACACTTACAAGGAACAAGAGATGCATAAGGAGGGTATGATCACATATCTACACTAACACTCCCCGCCTCCGACTGGTATAATGGATCCAAACATGACATGTTACGACACATAATTATATGAGAAGGGAGCCCTCATTCTCATGAATCGGTGTCTATACATGTACAAGAATCACAAGGATGCACAAGATTCACAAGGCTTGCACAAGATATACAAGGCTTGCACAAGATATACAAGGAATAACATCTCATGACGGGATCCGGAAAATACCAATCCGTGTAACCACGTGTCAAAAAATTAAGGATATCTACACTAGTTACAAGAAACATAGAAAATATCATAAACGAAAAACTGTCAGAGAATGTACTCGCCTGGTATCTAGTATAGAATGTCAAACGGTATCCGTGTCAGTGCCTCAAGGACCTAAATATAAAAAATCAAGTTAAAACAGTATTGTGGAAGTAAAAATATGCCATACTAGCATGATACTAGGTCTCTAAATCATTTCTAGGTCCATACTAGGTTAACTTGGTCAATACTATGCTACCCTAGGTTTTTTGAGTCACACTATGTCAATCTAGGCTATACTAGCTATATTAGGATACTAAGTATTAAAACTAGTATCAAAACTATATTTATCACAAGATACACATGTACTATATATAGACTAGTTATCTTAGTTAGTACTATCTCTATATGATTATCTTGGCTTTGAGCTATATTGGTATCATACCTGGCTACCCTCTCAGTATCTAATATCAAATACCCCAATGATACTCATACCCTTATTACCTTGGTGTATCTCTAGGTAATTCAAGAACTTAATATATAATTAACAACATACCAACTCATTACCATCCAATCCTTATAGAACTAACTGTTAACATAACTTATAACTATTAACTTAACAACTTAACATTCTGACTCATTAACTAGCCACCTAACTCACTAACTAAGTGCTAACCTAACTCATCTCATAACAGACTGTATACTCTTAATTTACTAACCATATCACCAACCACCCACAACTGCTACCTTACATTCCCTATTAACTAATTACCATATAAAACATCTACCAACTAACGATGAATAACCAACTATATAACACTAACTAACTCTAATGAAATCCTTTGGTTCTATTAGTTTACATATAAAGAAACTAACAGTTATGCACATCCACAACTCATAACATACTACTATAACTTAACTGACAGTTATATACTAACCCTCCAGTTATACATTCAGTATATAACTAATATCAAATATCTACCAACCAACTAACTATAGATTATTATCTACTAAAATATATACTATAGAATAACTAAATACTAAGTAACTAAATACTAAAGACAACTACATATGATCATTACTTATCAAACTAACCATCTAATATTCACTAACCTCTAACACTAACAACATACTACTAACAAGTATATAATAACTTACACTAACTATCATACAACTTTTAAACTACTACTAAGAAGAACAGATATTAACACACTCCTAATAGTTAACAATCACTAACTAACATAACTAAACTAATCATATAAATACACTTAATACTAAGACAACAACTAACTAATTAATATATATCAATCTAACTCCCATCCAACACTAATACAACTAAATGACTCTAACATACTTATTAAACTAACTAAAACCATTAGCTCACCCTACATCAGACCTGTCCTCTTCTCCCCACTGCCGCTAATTGTTGTCAACCTCCCACAACAGTGGTGCCCGACCCTAGTGTAACGCCCGCCACCGCACGGTGCGTTACGTTGAGTCGGATTGAATGAAACAAATGCTGGTTACATTTGATTTGTTGGATTTTGGGAAGAAGTATTGATTGAGTTGTTTTATGTGCAGATGGCTAGCGGGTTCGATGGAAATCAGGTGTTCGTTCAGAGCAATACTGAGATAGCTGGGTTGGAATGATAATGCCATCTTCCTTAGTCCGATCGGTCGGATGATTTGTAGAGCACGGCCTGCTCCCACGGTCATACCAGTTGAGTAGATCGCGCTTGCATCGGACCACGGGTTCAAGGGATTGGCCGTATCGGCAGGACATGATGCTTAACGGGATCGAACATAGGTGAGTGGGCTCTTTCCCTTCTCCTCTACTCCTTCATGCCTAATAATATGGAAAACACGTAAAGGCTTGAACACTTGGACTGGAACATTGGGAATCACTACACTGAGGTGTCACGCCCCGGTCCCGCAGGGCCGTTCGTCCTCGCTCTGGTCCCTACGGAGCCGACCGTCCTCGCTCGGGCGTGATGCCGTGCAAGCCTAAAGTGCGCTTGCACAAGGCCAAAGCTTTGAACAAGGGCAAGTAAGCTATTCGATACTGAAGCAGCGGCACATATTGCAGAAAAGTAAAGAACACAATGGCACATGATAAACAATCTCTTTTTTTATTGATAATCGAAAGTGTTACAAGCGGCGCATGGCCGAGGTTACATAACGCTCAAGCACTCTTCTCTCGATTACAATGATACCGTTCCATACATTATGTCCCTCTATCTGAAAGCAGCTCAAAGCAGGCACAAACTCGATGCAGCTCTAGGCATCGACTCCAGATTTTCGGTTCCTTGGGATGAGGCACGGCTATCGCTTCCCGAACGAACGAGCACCTGAGAACAAGCAAACTGTTGGTGGGTCAGCACTTTATGCAAGTACTGGTGAGATAAAACAACTGAACAGAAGCTACACCCCCTGAAACCCACACTAATTAGACTTGTGGCAAAACATTGCATTTCTAGTGATCTTGCTAGTTTTACCTAAGTTCGTTTCATGCAGTTCTAGCAGAGTCATATTACATCTTTTGAAACATAACTTTGAAACAGTTTTGCATACTCGATACTCAAGCATCCAAGCAACGCCCCAATCTCCCGCAAGCTCAATTGTCCCCGCTGAACGTGAATCACCACGTTGCAGCTCTCCCGCAGGACAATCGTTCTCATCGGGACGTGCGCAACATGCATTGTGTATCAAAATATAACTCTTTTGGGGCAAAGCTTATTTAGCAGACTGAGCATATCGAATTGAGGCAAACATATCAAGCACACAAGTTTAACTATCAATCAGAGGTCGGTCCCCGAGAAACTCAGGATCGGTAGCGGTAAACCAGCTAACCAATGACTCCTTTATCTGATGCTATTAGCAGCTGTGACTCATGGCTGCACATTACTGCCGAAGCAGCCGTAACCAAGGTTCAGCTCTGCACTAATAGCCATTGTCCGACCGATGCAAATGCATGCAACACTATCAGATAAACTCTACGATGCAGACAAAATGAACATGCGTGCGTACGCATAAACTTATATTTCTTACCCCATAGCCGAACGGTTATCCCTGCAGCAGACACACAAGTTAGCCACAATATATTCATATGCGTAAACTTATGAATCCATCTTCTGGTGTCACAAATGATAGGTATGCAAGAAGGTAAACCTAGCATGCGCCCTATCTATATGACGGTCCTGAGAAACTCATTGATGGACAACAACACCCCCCTAGATCCTTTCGGAACGGAACATCAGGGTGCTCTACACAATCCCTTCCGGACCGACCGATTCCCAGTGCCCCAGGAATCGACCGAGAGACTATTACCTTGTGCACAAGTTGTCCGAGACCAATGCAACAAACACATTCACATTCACATGCACTTAACAATCTAATAGCCACACCCCCCTGGAACCCGAAGGCACGGAACATCAGGGCGGACTATTAGACTATACTCTTCTTCTTATACAAGCAAACACATCTTTTCACATATCTAATAGCACACCCCCCTGGAACCCGAAGGCACGGAACATCAGGGTGCACTATTAGTCTATGCATATACGAATCAAAGGCAGCAGTTCGATATAGCAAAACAGACAAGCAAAACATATTTTTGATAAGCACGATTGATTCTTATTTAACATGCAAAAACTATCTCTTTCTTTCTTAGCATATTCAAGGAACACATTTCAGGCGATTCGTTTACTTATCTTCTTAGCATGGCAAGAGTTCGTTTGAGCTGTGTTGGTGTAACTAAGCATGCAACATTCTATCTCTCTTTAGCATGGCAATGGTTCTATCTCATTTCTGACAAGCAATACACATTCTCTAGTTAGGCAGCAGGTTCGTTTCAATGACAAGCTATGTGCATTCTCTTATTAGCATGCTGAGTCGGTTCTATCATTTCTTCTTATGAAAACATTCTTCTTAAGCAAACAAGCATTCAAAAACTGAGATTCATTATTAAGTCGTGCAAGAATCAGAGAATGCAGTTCTGCCCACTCACTTTGATTAATCGGTCGGGAACTCTCCAAGAAGACTTCCGTTCGAGCAAGCAAGGCGATCTCACTTGTACGTAGCGCCGACACGGAGCGGGACGCTACAAGGCGTGCATAGAGTGTACGCCGTGGCTTGGATAAGATTGTGGCTAGATATGATTTATGCATTGGATAGTTGGAGCTAGAGTTGGTTGGATTATCATTTGGGGCAGTTGGTTGAATGATTGAGATTATGCTTGGATAGTTGGAATGATACAGTGAGATATTGGAAACCTTGGGATTTAGGCGAGCGAGCGTGCATCCGTGCACGAGTATCATTTGGTCGCTTTGTCTTGCAAAGCGAGCAGTTGTGGTTCGAAACCGAACAACTGCATCGGTGAGGGCATTGTGCCACTGTTGGGGCATTGTGCCATGGGATTGCTTTGAGCATGGGTGTTGCACCATTTGGAATACATTGCTGAGAAGCGGCATTGTGAATATGGGATAACTTGTGAATTGTGCCTTGGGAAATATGTTGGAAGAATGGTTATGGATGTTTTGGTTGGATATTTGGTTATGGATGTTTTGGTTGGATTATTGGTGGAATGAGTCTAGGATCGCTTGGTGGGGCGAGAATGTTCGATCCTCTCGTCATACCTACTTTCTGCATGTCACGGACAACCTGTGTAGACAGGGTTTGACATTTCCTCGAAACGGCTTCCCGGGGCACTGGGACCGTATCGATCCGGAGGGAAATATTGATTCGTGCTAGTCACGATGCATTGCGGGACCTCCAGCAGGGCTTGCTACCCGGGCTGATAGGGCGCGCCGCTAATGCTTGGAATATGTCCTTTATGGCTTGGCCAGTGACTTCATATAGACTAGTGTTGGCTTGCTTTTCTTTTGTTGGTTTGGCTTTCGTGTAGGCACGGCCACCTTGCCTCGGCAAGAGTGTGCACTTTGGGATTGGATTGTAAGTATTTTGGTTGAGGATGGATATTGAGGCTTGGTTGACGGTTCGATATGTTATCGTGTTGCTTGGACTTGAGCAAGACGGTTGCATGCTAGTTTTCTTCGGTTGGGTTATTTTGCTTGTCGATTGGCTTGAGTTGAATGCTTGCATGCTTAATCTGCTTTACAGCTTTCCTTAACATGTCATCCCTATGCCATAAAATGAATCTAGGATTCAACTAGAAAGATCACCATTTAACTGTTGCATTCACTATTTTACTTAGTGTCGGCTTAGGCGAGTGGGTTACCCCGCTCACCAGTACGGTTGTCTACTGACCCACGTTTGTGGGCATTATTTCAGGTACGCAGGTGTAGTGGCGCTGCTTGGATATACGAGACATGATGTATGAACTGTAAGTACCTTTGTGGGCTAGAGAAAAGAGCAAGAGTATTTCATCGCCTTCGAGGCATTGCCTTTGTGGCATTGCCTTCGATGAGGCATTTCATTTGGACCCTATCGTGAGCTTCGCTGCGTATTACTCTGATGTGTGCTTGGTACACAATACTTGACTTCCGCTGCAACTTGGTTGTTTCGATGATAACATTTGGTGTTTGACAACATCGCCTTGTACGAGCGCAACTCCAGGCTCGTACGGCATCACGTCCCGATGAGAACGATTGTCCTGCGGGAGAGCTGCAACGTGGTGATTCACGTTCAGCGGGGACTATTGGGCTTGCGGGAGATTGGGACATGACAAATTGGTATCAGAGCGCCTGGTTCATTTTCTCGGACTTGGTCCTTCGTTTCATCACAAACTCTAAATAGCTTCCGCGTGTCGTTTAGCTCTTGACTCTACTCAGTGCCGCATTGGATGTTTCATGCAATAAGTCTATATATTGCTGGTTGTGGCTGCATGTTGTTCTTGGTTGTGTTGCTTTGGTTGGTTTTCGTTAGATCGTTTAGCCTCGTTAGGCGTTGTTGCATTCGTGCAGCAAGTTGGGTGGCGTTGTTGCATTTGTGCAACAAGTTGAGAGGTGTGTTGTTGCTTGGGTTGGCTTGGCTTGTCGTTCGGGAGTTTTTGTTTGCATCTGTGGATCAGTTGGTTGGCTGACGAGATTGGTTATGCAGCATGTTGTGAGTAGAAACATTGGATTGAGAATGGATCGTTGCACGAGTTGCTCGTGTAGCGAATGTGTTGGATAGAAGTTTGAACTTTGGCTGGGTATATCACATAGCGCATCGGCTGAGCAAGTTTGAGTTTGACTTGGGAGTATCAGGATAATGTTGCACGAGTTGCTCGTACAACAAATGTGAAAAACAGTTGGGTATTGGATTGGACTACTTGGAAGAGAGCTCGATGCACAGGTTGCTCGTGTTGCGAAAGTATCAGACGGTTTGAGAATAGCTGGAAGCATTGAGAATGGAACATAGCACGAGTCGCATCGCAAGATTTATGGGAATAGTTGGATAATTCAAGCATTGCCTGAGTTTTGTGTCAAACTCGAGTTGGGAAAGGCATGATCACGCATGAGGGATGGTTCGAACGGATTTTGGATAAGTGCGAAGAAATCGTAATGCGAGTAGCGACTTGATTCGGAGTGGTATATGGGATACCACATATTGAGCAAGGCATTGAAAATATTTTTGGTTGGACATCAATGGGAATTGCCTTAACGGATTCGGATAACGAGAATATAAGTTGGTTGTTGCACATCGGTTGAGTTGGGAAGAATAAAAATGGAGCAAGTGAATATTGAGTTGAGCAATCGAGAACGGACTTTTGCAAATGGAAATGGAAGTATCATTGAACTTGAGAGATGGAATAGATCGGAATGAAACATATGAGAATGAGTGTTTGGAAATTTGAAGGATTGAGGCAGACGAGTATTGGAAAAAATTGAGATTGTTCGGATGGAAAGTTGAGTATCAGATCGCCTGCATGATTTGGAAGTTCGATAGAGCATTCATTGATGCAAGGAGAGTTAAGCATGTGGAACGAACAGTTGGGATACGCTTGAACGAGCGATGGATGAATCGAATGATAGCGAGCACGGACTACGATTTTGGGCAACACATTTGAGCTGATGGTTGAGTAATGAAATACGATCTTGGTTTGGAGGGGCAATGCGATGATTTCACACGGACTTGAAAGATTTTGGATATTGCTGCTTGAGAAGTCGACTCAGGTTTAGCGGAAGTGAAATTTTGAGCAAATGGTGCAATGATGGTAGACGGATTCTACGGAAGATGTGAACGGATTGTGGCAACAACTGAAGGCAAAGATTTTGGCGGACAGACTTTTGAAGATAGCTAAATGTGGGAGCAACAATTGAGCAAATCACTGTGCTGCTCGAGTAAGTTGGACTTGCATTATGAAACACTGCAAACAGGTAAGTATTTGGGAGCAAGTCTTTGGTTTCGGGAATCAATGCAAGTGGTGGTGCGAGAAGTCGAACATGGCAGTTCAAAAAAATTTGATGGATTCAGGGCAGAACGACGGATTGATGGAAGACGGTTTCAACGAGCGCAGTTCTCGAACTGTGGCTTGGATAGATAGAAGGACTCTAGGTGGTTAAGCGACATTAGTTGGCAGATCATCAAAGGTAGTGCATGAAGTGCTCGGATTCGGAAGTTCGCTCTGATGGAATGGTTGGATTATTGTTCGGATTTGCAGATGAGATATAGCATGGTTCATAGTAACTGTCCATCGTGATGATTATAATTATCGAGCGTAGCTTCGGGACAGCTGACCCTAGCGACTTGCTCGCCCGATCAGAGATGAATATTGTAGACCCATAGAACGACCCTTGAGGCGGCGCATTTGGGGAATGCGTCGAGGGCAGATGTGAGTAGTGTGTGTTGGAGATTTGGCATGATTGACTGAGTGTTGGATTTGAGAGACCCTTGGGATAGCCTTCAGCTGAAGAAGCAGCCGGAAGACCGAAGCGATGGTGGGATTGGCCTAAGTCAACTGATGAGATTCAGAGTCACAGATTTTTGAAGATGGCATCGCCTCTGACTCATCGTGCCCTGGAAGGGAATAGCATTTATATGAATGGACGATTGTGGCGGCTCGTTCAGATCAAATTCTTGCGAATACTGGAAGGGACAGATTTGCCTCAGATTTACAAGATGTATCGGAACTTAGTCTGGGAAGCATGCTCGTTCGGAAGGCAAAGGTGATATCCTATGCTTCGAGGCAGTATAAGCAGCACAAAGAACTATTCCATGCGCAACCTAGGAATTGTGGCGAGTGTGTCCATGTTGAAATCATGGCGACACTATCCCTTTGGCGTGGCGGCGAGATCTTCGTGGATCACACGAACCTCAATATAGATGTTCACCCAGCGAGGTATTGAGATGGCAGGAAGAGGTGTTGGTTGAGTTGATCAAAGAGCATAGTTGATATTTGGGTAAGTCTCCTAGTTGGGGGTAGTATCAGTTGAGATGATCGTTCGGTGCATGAGATATATTTGGAGATGTTGCTAGTGCAGATTCAGAAATAGTTGGATGGATTGAGTTGGAACACGAACTGATTGAGTCGGTGGAAAAGCATCATATTTGAGAAAAGTGCTCAAGCGAATATGTTGGAATGGAAATCATGATTGGTCCAATTGGGAGTAAAGCAAATGGATGCCTCGGACATAAAGATACCCTTGTAACTTGTCCAAATTCGCTATTGCAAAGCTCGGCTGAAATGCATGTATTTTAGGGACGCCTTAAATATGTGTACGATCCAAAACTAAGCGATACGAAGAATTCGTATTGAGCTGCTAGGAGGATGTGGGAATATAAATTTGTACGAGCGTTCAGCAGAGCGAGATACTGAGTCATGTTCAGGATAATATGGGTTGCATAGAGCGAAGTTATAAATTTGGATTGGATCAGAAACATGTGATAGGAATGAGTACCAGCACGGTTCGTGGACGAACCTTTTTCTAAGTGGTATATTATGTAACGCCCGCCACCGCACGGTGCGTTACGCTGAGTCGGATTGAATGAAACAAATGCTGGTTACATTTGATTTGTTGGATTTTGGGAAGAAGTATTGATTGAGTTGTTTTATGTGCAGATGGCTAGCGGGTTCGATGGAAATCAGGTGTTCGTTCAGAGCAATACTGAGATAGCTGGGTTGGAATGATAATGCCATCTTCCTTAGTCCGATCGGTCGGATGATTTGTAGAGCACGGCCTGCTCGCACGGTCATACCAGTTGAGTAGATCGCGCTTGCATCGGACCACGGGTTCAAGGGATTGGCCGTATCGGCAGGACATGATGCTTAACGGGATCGAACATAGGTGAGTGGGCTCTTTTCCTTCTCCTCTACTCCTTCATGCCTAATAATATGGAAAACACGTAAAGGCTTGAACACTTGGACTGGAACATTGGGAATCACTACACTGAGGCGTGCATAGAGTGTACGCCGTGGCTTGGATAACATTGTGGCTAGATATGATTTATGCGTTGGATAGTTGGAGCTAGAGTTGGTTGGATTATCATTTGGGGCAGTTGGTTGAATGATTGAGATTATGCTTGGATAGTTGGAATGATACAGTGAGATATTGGAAACCTTGGGATTTGGTCGAGCGAGCGTGCATCCGTGCACGAGTATCATTTGGTCGCTTTGTCTTGCAAAGCGAGCAGTTGTGGTTCGAAATCGAACAACTGCATCGGTGAGGGCATTGTGCCACTGTTGGGGCATTATGCCATGGGATTGCTTTGAGCATGGGTGTTGCACCATTTGGAATACATTGCTGAGAAGCGGCATTGTGAATATGGGATAACTTGTGAATTGTGCCTTGGGCAATATGTTGGAAGAATGGTTATGGATGTTTTGGTTGGATATTTGGTTATGGATGTTTTGGTTGGATTATTGGTGGAATGAGTCTAGGATCGCTTGGTGGGGCGAGAATGTTCGATCCTCTCGTCATACCTACTTTCTGCATGTCACGGACAACCTGTGTACACAGGGTTTGACATTTCCTCGAAACGGCTTCCCGGGGCACTGGGACCGTATCGATCCGGAGGGAAATATTGATTCGTGCTAGTCACGATGCATTGTGGGACCTCCAGCGGGGCTTGCTACCCGGGCTGATAGGGCGCGCCGCTAATGCTTGGAATATGTCCTTTATAGCTTGGCCAGTGACTTCATATAGACTAGTGTTGGCTTGCTTTTCTTTTGTTGGTTTGGCTTTCGTGTAGGCGCGGCCACCTTGCCTCGGCAAGAGTGTGCACTTTGGGATTGGATTGTAAGTATTTTGGTTGAGGATGGATATTGAGGCTTGGTTGACGGTTCGATATGTTATCGTGTTGCTTGGACTTGAGCAAGACGGTTGCATGCTAGTTTCCTTCGGTTGGGTTATTTTGCTTGTCGATTGGCTTGAGTTGAATGCTTGCATGCTTAATCTGCTTTACAGCTTTCCTTAACATGTCATCCCTATGCCATAAAATGAATCTAGGATTCAACTAGAAAGATCACCATTTAACTGTTGCATTCACTATTTTACTTAGTGTCGGCTTAGGCGAGTGGGTTACCCTGCTCACCAGTACGGTTGTGTACTGACCCACATTTGTGGGCATTATTTCAGGTACGCAGGTGTAGTGGCGCTGCTTGGATATACGAGACATGATGTATGAACTGTAAGTACCTTTGTGGGCTAGAGAAAAGAGCAAGAGTATTTCATCGCCTTCGAGGCATTGCCTTTGTGGCATTGCCTTCGATGAGGCATTTTATTTGGACCCTATCGTGAGCTTCGCTGCGTATTACTCTGATGTGTGCTTGGTGCACAATACTTGACTTCCGCTGCAACTTGGTTGTTTCAATGATAACATTTGGTGTTTGACAACATCGCCTTGTACGAGCGCAACTCCAGGCTCGTACGACATCACGTCCCGATGAGAACGATTGTCCTGCGGGAGAGCTGCAAAGTGGTGATTCACGTTCAGCGGGGACTATTGGGCTTGCGGGAGATTGGGACGTGACAAGCAGTGCACAATATGTTGTGCAACACAGACTTCACACTCCCATCAGTCCAAACATACACTTATATGCACAAGCTCTTGGTCATTATCATAATCCTCATCTTAAAATAGTCCACACATCTACCTATATACATATATATATACATATCAACATCCCCCTCTTTATGTATGATACACACCAATACATCTAATACTTGTCAACCCTAAATCATAGCACACAACTTAATCTATTGTGTATATAAGTGTGCACAGTCCCTAAAACCTGGGCACAACCTACTTTTGTGCACATACCCGACTGTTCCTCCCTTCTCTGCTTGCTGTACAGTCACCCCTAATCACAGACACATACACACACTCACTGTGATCTATGATCAGTCACAATGAGCTCCCCCTAACACTTGCTAACACTGTCACACCCCCATAACTAAAACTTGGACACCTGCACCCACATAGCAATGTGCACAACTCACATTGTACACAGTTAATCTCTCTACACTCTAACACATACAACTAACATAACACTAACACACTTAAATTCATGTGCACTTGTACTTCACAGTTAACACAAATTCTCTCCTTACTCTAGCCTTTACAGCATATAACACACACACACACACTAAAGCTTTGTGCAAAAACTGATATCAAATTCCTTCATATTAACACCCACACTACTACATAGGTCCTAACACCCCATCATACTAGCCTGGAATACCATTATCTACTTATTGTTGTCACTTGTTTCCCCTTCACTATTGATCAATGCACAGAACCCCCATATGCACTAAGCCTACACACTTCTATGCCTAATTGTTCTATCACTTGGACACACACTTACATGAATATAATACCACACCCACACACACTAGTCTAGTTAATTCACCAAACTCTTGGTGTCCATCCTTGTGTTACTCATGATATCATCATTAACCACCCTACTACTATCATGGTACACCTACATATCATCATGAATACATCTAAAACATCAATTATAATATCATTGAAGCTAGAAATAATCATTCTAATACAAAATAGAGAATTTGGCATGTTGGCTCACAAAATATAAGAAACACCAAAACTACACCACCGTATTATGGCGTATCATGATACAGGCTACTCGTATCTAATTGTAGACATGTATCTAGTCACACACAACCATTCTAAGTGTAATTAGACCTAATTGACCAAATGATAATCACTTTGTGCACCAATCTCGGATTTCTCCTAAAATTGACACAAAATACATGGTAACTTTCACAATATGGGTCCCTAGTAGTCCATTCTTCTTCCTATAGGTAGTCATAGTCTATAGGTGGGTTCTTAATGATTAAACTGCATATTTAGATTCTAATTAGAAGGGAAAAACTGAATTGTACCTATTGGGAGATGGATTTCTAATTTCTGGGGAGGAGGAGGAGAGCTGTGCCGAGGGGCGGCTGGCTACGGCGAGGGGAGAGGGAGGAGGGCGGAGCCGGGGACGAGGTCGACGGCGCTGGAGGCTGGCCGGGTCTCAGGCGAGGTGGCGGAGCGGAGGGAATGGCCGGAGCCGAGGGGATTCTCGGGTTTATATAGGCTGAAGGGGGGGGGGGCGGTGAGCCCGAAAGTCCGAATGGGGTAAAACCGTCAGAGCAGAGCCCCAATCTGACATTACGCGCTTCCTCGGCAAAATATGGATACTCTCGATCAAAGTGCTTCCATGCTTCTCCATCGGATGGATGATCCAATACTCCTTCGATCTGTTTTCGCCTGTGCCAACTCATGTTTTCTGCAGTCTCCTTAACCATAAACAACCGCTGCAACCGCGGCGTCAAAGGCAAGTAGTGCATCGAATCGGTAGGCTTCCTTGCACCGACAGACTTTCCTCTAACAGTGGCCTTGTAGCGATCAGCACCACAGAATCTGCACGCATCTTCATCCTTGTCGTCTTTGTAGTACAACATGCACCCGTTGCGACATGCATCGATTTTCTCGTATCCCATCCAAAGCGATCTCACCATCCTCTTAGATCGATAGAAGTCTTTAGGCAACTTTGCACCCTCGGGCAAGATCTCTATAATCAAATCGAGCAGTCGATTATAGCATTCTTGCGACATGTTAAAATCGGACTTGATGCTCAATAATCTTGTAATCACCTCCAACGGTGAATGATCCTCACAACCAGGATATAGTGGAGTCCTTGCATTCTCAAGCAACTCCATAAACTTTGCAGCATCGGCATTCGGTGCCTCCTCAGCTGCATCATAATTGTCCGGATTGAAACTATGTCCCGCCGCATCATAATTGTCAGGATTGAAACTAGGCCCCGCCGCATCATAAACCATGTTCACCAACCCGTCGTCATAAGCATCGTGGTCTTGGACATCCATATACGGCTCCACATAGGGCTCCGACTCTGATGCTAGAGATACAAGTTCTCCGTGCGCGGTCCACTGATAGTAATTCGGCGTAAAGCCCTTCGAGTATAAATGATATGTAACTTCCACTTCAAGATGATATTTCCTGTTGTGACATCTCACACACGGACACTTAATTTTGGTACCGTCCATGTATTGAGGGAACGCCTTTGCGAACTGCAGGAACTGCTGTACACCCTCAATGAATTCATCCCGCACACCGCACATGTCATCAGGATGACGGTTGTACATCCACGAACGATGACGCAGATAGTAATTCATATCCATTTCTAGAAACTTCTGCAAAATTGACAGTATGTATCATATAAATCATTACATGCAAAATTAACCGTACTATAAAAATCATAACTGATATAATACATATTTTCATTTATCAAAACTGCAGCTGCCCCCAACCTCATAGTACTATGAACTGCACTATAAGTGTGCAGTCAACACTACAAATAGTGTGTCATACTATAGAACTGCAGCTGCCCCCAACCACACTCCTAGGTCAGTGTCCGTTATGGGAAAAGCAGTCATGGCATTGCACTAAGGCACCTGGTGCTTGAACAATTTTTGCATCAAAAGTTTCCCAAGTACACGGGCTATTGCTCTATGAAATGGATAACCCCATGCATTGTGGTTAAAGAACCATATAAGCATTCCTATATCTAGATGGCTGATCATATGGGGTTAAAGAAATAATTAACTTGCTAGCACCCATGCCAGTTTATTGGTCACTAAAATAAATACAACATGACACTCCATAATTCCTCCATATCACTTAGTTTTATATGACATCCCTAAAGAACCACACCCAACGTATATTGACACACATCTCTATCTCCCTATAAGTCACATTCACAGCATACTAGTATGGGTTTATCACAACTTTTATCTATATGCAAGCCATTGTACACATCATTTCCCTCCAAAAAAAATTATTTCTCATTCCTTCTTCCAATTTTCTATGAACCTTATTATCTCTAGTGAAATCAGGAAAACCTATTCTTCAAATGTTTATGTAAAGATAACCAGCCTACCAACAACATATACAGTCATGGTCACAACACCGTGAAGTTTATATTTCTCATGTCTAAAACCTCCATTACTAACATGTTATAAAGATCCTAAACAATTGATTCATCTACGTAACCCATATATAATTCTTGCTAGGTCCAAGCAAGTTTCACTTGCATAACCCAGATTTCCATATCTGCCAAAAATATAAATATTTCACCATAAGCCATATGAGAATATATGTATTATTTATTGGTCTAGCCCTACTCTATTCCTATGCACACACATCAAAAACACACACACACACACAAATATCTACAACATGTACCTACTTATTCCATCAAAATCTCCTATATTTAACTTCACAGGCTATTTACTCATGGTTGGAAAGTTATAGCCTATACTCCACGTTTTCTACCTGATCATGATCCCCATATTCCCAAATTCATTTATTGTTTGTGTGAGTTATAATATGCTTCCCATACATTTCGAACTATGCTCCATTCATTATGCTTCCTACTTAATAATTTACATGTTCACATAGCCTTCAATACTCAATCCTCATCATATATTCGACTTCATATGTGAATACTGCCTCCACATAATAACTTTCGACGCATAAATAAATTTTCTTATTCACTGAACCACAACCACCCAAAAAGTACTCATGTATACCTAAAACTTGCCAACAAGAGAACAAGTATGGAGAAGAATGGTGGAGACTTACCAGAGAGGAGAAGGAAGCATAATGAATGGAGCATAGTTCGTGTCAACAAACCTAACCCTAACCCTAACCCCATGTCAACAAACCTAACCCTAACCCTAACCCTAGGTCCTGATCAGTGTCTGTGTCAGTGTGTGTGCGTGCCGTGTCTGTGTCAGTGTCAGTGTCTGTGTGTGTGTCGTGTTTGTGTCAATGTCAGTCCTGTGAGAGAGAGAGAGAGAGAGAGAGAGAGAGAGAGTAGGGTTTACCGGAGTAGTCGCGGTGGAGAGCGGGTCGACGGAGCGCGGGGGGGGGGGAGCAAAAGTTTTTTCTTTTCGAAATTTTAGCAGATGGGGAAAAATGAAACCGATCCCTAATTAACCAAATTTTAGCGACGTTTAGCGACGTCAAATAAAAATGTCGCTAATTTTAATTTTAGCGACGTCCATGCGTCGTCGTTTCACGTTGCTAAATATTTTCAATATTAATGTCGCTATATACGTCGCTAAACGTCGCTAAATTAGACATATTAGCGACGTTTAGCGACCTAAACTGAACATATAGCGACTTATCTTTTAAAATCTTAATAAAAGTCGCTAAACGTCGCTAAATGTCGCCATTTAGCGACGTCTAGCGACGTTTTAATAAGGAGTCGCTAATTTATATATTATTAGCGACGTTTCTTTTGACGTCGCTAAAATACGTCGCTAAGACCGCTTTTTCTAGTAGTGAACCCCCTCGAGCCAGCCCTCGCCGTCGGCTCCGCCTGAGCCGTCCCCGGCGCGTCACCGACCACCAGCCGCATCCCCAGCAGCCCGGTGAACCCTCCCCGGCCCTCTCCGGCGCGCCTCCGGCCTGCCGCCGCCGTCTACGGCCATCGCCTGAACCCTAGCCCTAATCCCCAATTTCCTCGTGTCGTGTCGGACACGATTTTGCCCCAGTTTTCGACCCCCGTTCAGGTGCGTGTATCTTCTTGCTCGTAGCTCCGTTTTCAATTCCGTCAATTGCGTTGCGAAGCCTGTATGACCCTCTCGGTGCCCGGACAAACCGCTCGGGGCATCGCGTCCTGTGGTGATCGCACACCGCGATCCAAAAACAGGAAAAACCAGACCCTGTTTCACCCCGGAACTGAGTACGCCCCGCCAAACGGGACGACTTGGTCGCGTGCGGTCTTCACAGATACGTGCGCGTCGTCGATACGGACGTGTGAGATTTCGCGGAAGCTGATTCGGGTGTGCGTGCACACCGGAATCAACGCGTATCCACGGATATCGTCCCGTATCCGACTTTTCTGTAATTTGCCCTAACTTCTTGTACACTCGTCGGATCGAGACGAAACTTGCACCATCGGACTCGTAGCGATACGCTGGTCCTGTGGGTCAAGTTTGGTTCGATTCTGAGAACGTTGACGAAATCGCGTGTCGTGGGCCCCACAGGTCCCGCTCGACGGGCGATTTCGTGATCGGCTCATCGGAATTCAATTCTGGAAGTTCCGTTGGGTTCGTATTAGCGTTCCTGACCTGTTGACACTAAGTTTGGTGAATTTGGAGACCGTTGACCCGGACACGTTTTTCGGTGCAACATGCGGACCCCGTTTTGACCCGAAATTGCCGTTTGTGCCCTTGTCTCCAAATTGGACTCAAGGACAGGCGTTTCTAGCTATTTGATATCTTCTGAGCACGATGGTAATGTTTATTTCAGCATCCAGACTCATCTCTGGAAATTTCCCCGAGATACAACTGTATTTGGATCCAAACAACAGGCAAGTACCTGCACTTCAAGTTAACCTTTATATTGTGATAATTAATTTCCTGCCCTACTAGTATCCTTGACGATTACATGTAGTGTTAAAATTCTGGAATGTCATGTCTTGAATACGGGATTTCATGTCTTGCTTTCCGTGTCGGGTAGGGGAATACTAGGAGGCATGTAGTTTACCCTTCCCTAGGTCCTGTTTAATAGCTGTTGGTACACGACTGTCCATCAGCCGGATCTCGATTGTTCCTGTTTAATAGCCGTCTATGACGGCCGGATTAGCCTTATAAACCCCTACATGCCAACTATGTATTCTAAAACAAACACAAGTTCACACACATAGATTCTTGTCGTGTTGCAGTTCCTGTTATCTTGTTGTAGTTCCATTTTCCTGTCTCATTATATTTCCTGTTTACTCATATTCCTGATTTACAGCATTTAACCCTTAGTTATTGTTACTTCTTATTATGCATATTCTGATCATGATACTTAGTCAGTCTTTTCACTACTTGTCATAAATATTTAGTTTAAATCTTGTTGTGCATTGTGTACTTTACTCCTTTCCTGACTGGATCCGTTGTTTAGGCGATGATGAGAACTTTGCCCCCACCCATATGGCGTAGCAGGTGATACATCTGAGGAGCCTGTTCCTACTCAGGAGACTACTTTTGAGGAGTAGTAGCCAGTTAGCTAGTATTTCCTTTCAGCACAGCAATCGGGTTTGTCCCCGATTTATCTTCTGGATTCTGTATTAAACCATGGATTTGTATATCACATTTTGTTTATGAAATCTTATCATTTCTATTTCCCTGTCATTTTCCTTGTCTATTTACTTTACTGTGGATGAGATAGATTATAAATTACCTGTGATAATGACCTAGACAGCGTACTACCGCCGACACTGCGGCGTAGGCTGGACGTACCCACGTACTCGTGCCCGAATATCCGGGTGCGGGTCGTGACATTGTCTGTGACTTATTTGATAATATATATACATACCACTTGTGAATTATTATTCATAAATATAACGTACCTGTGTGTTATGGTTTTCATATATTGGAGTTTGTATATACATACGGCTGACATACTCGCGTATACCTGGTCCTACGTATTTGAGACTGGGACGTGACATATTTTTATGGTGGCCTATGCAGGTCGAGAGATTATTTCTTCGGTTATGTTAGCCTGCAAATATGATTAGAGTATAGGATCTCATCCACTTACTTGATCACCTTCTTTGATTCTATTTTTGAATTCTCATTTGATTACTTGATTGCCATCTAGCTTGATCCTTTCCTAACATATATATTATTTTTCGTGCTTGAGGGAGATTAAAAAGATGACTAATATTAGGTAAATATGCCCCGTAGGTCAATTATATTATTAGTTGAATTCTTGTAAGTTGGGTAGCATACCTCACAACTTAGCATCCCATAGTCCTTTTGACCCATTAATGAAGTATAATTGAATGACACTAATTATATACTAGTGTAAGGAGATAGGGTTATCTAGATTGTAGAGTTTTAGAGGAACAAACCCCAATTAGCCAACCAAACATTTAGACAAGAAGTTAGTATGGAAACTGTAGAGGCACAAACACCGGACGAGTCTTAGATTCTTGATAAACTTGAACTATTTGTACTTTTATTCATCATAATCCTACGTACTTGTATTTTTGGACTACCTTGACTTTGCTGCTATTATAGCCTACTTTTACAAGCTTATTATTTTATTTAGCTTGTTCATGACACATGTATTATTGGGGACGTCCACTAATACATTATTTAATTAGAATCGGTGTATTATGGTCTGATCAACCTTAGTACACTTGGTTCTCTCTTTATATGACTATTTTACGTGGGTTGAGATATAGTTGACTTAGCTTATTATATGAATATACTTGCCCTCAAGGCATGTCCAAACATATCATATCAGTTACGAAACTATATTGACGCAAGCCTGTGATTAAAAATAGACCAAATAGAATCTTAATCCACCGCTACCTTTTGAATTCTTCAATCTCCTTTAAACTCGTATTTGTATTCGATCACATCTTCTTTGAACTCCTTATTATTATTTTTTGTCTTTCCTTATTCGAAAATACGAACACTCAGTGCTTGATGGAAGTTGGACATATGGATTGTACTAGATTTATACCCATTATGACATAGAATTTTAGGAGTATAGATAGATATAAAATCATATATAATATAGTGGTTTAGCAGCTATAAGGAGAGATTAATATTTTAGTGATGTCATACCCACAAAACTAGTAGATGACACGAGTAGCAATTATATTATCCTCCTTCCTATCAATACCTCGTCCCCTTTGGTTACTCATCTCCTCTATCGTATTCTTTGTATCCTCGATCGTATGTTCAAGTTCTTCTTGTAATGAAATATACTCATGTCATATCACGTTATTTGAAGCAGACCATACTGACCCTTAGAATTTATTGCATAATTTATATTTTCTCATTCCCAAGTTTGAGGTACGATAATTCTTACTTGACTCTTCTCAGCCATATTTCCTTCTCTTATTCTAAAACCATGCCTTATTTTTAATTTTAAGGGCAAAATTCCTGTAAGTTTGGTAGAATGTAAACACCCAAATTTTTTTATTATAATTTTTTGCAGAATAAATATTCATGATAGTATATACGTATGTATAATCTTTATTTCTTTTAAAAAATAATGTATATATATATATATATATATATATATATATATATATATATATATATATATATATATATATATAATGTATAGATATATAAATATTATCGTTAGGTAAGATAATTAGAATAACCAGTAAAAATTAGAAATAAGAATTTAAATAACAAATAAATAAATAATAAGAATGTCAATGACATAGCTGTAAATAAATTGATAAAGAAGAAGAAGAAGAAGAAGAAGAAGAAGATAGAATAATTTAAGAAGATGATTATACGTTATAAATAGATATATATGGATACTAAAAGATGATAATGCTCAAAGGGAGTACAAAGTTAATAAATATTCCAAACAACGTATATATTTAACCTTATCCTGAAGCCTAAGAATTCGACATGCTGTATAGAGATAATTCTTTTTGTAAACTAAAACTTCCTCATATTCATTATTATTAATATGCCGACCAACCCAAGACTCCTCCATACAACCCACTCGCTGGCCGTGCTCTACTCTCACCAACACCAACACGCGCCGAGCAAGAGACCTCCCTGGCACCGACGCAATTGTCTTACCGAGCCTCGACACAACCTCCATGTTCCTACCGTGCCAACCGAACTCAGAGCCGAGCCAATATGGTGCGAGCGTTCCCTCATCCCGACATGCGCCAACCTCGCCTCGCTCCGTGCAAACCGCAACCCCAGTGCCAACGTCCCTCGGATTTCTTTCATCAGAAATCCTTCCTCGACATAGAAGAATATGCATGGTTTCCATGCATATTGGAATACTTTAGCAACAACAGCTTGTATATAGGTAAAACTTTATATTAAATCCAATCTTAATCTTTAATACAATTCCAAAATCTATCGTATCTTTAGAAGTTACATCAACTATGTTATATTAATTATGATTATTAAATAACTTATATGTACATTATGGCCATCAGGACTATTTACGTGTAACAATGGAAGAAAATGCTTCTCATATTATAACAAATTTAACCCCTCCACAATTCTTTAATTACAAATCAACCACAAGACAAATAAATAAACACATGCAACACCACAAGTAAGGTGGGTCCCTGACTTTAGTAGATTCAACTTGGGAATGAAATAAAAAGTATGACAAATTTGACATAGGTCCCTAAAAGATTAAATAATTTGGAACAAGTCCTTATATTTTTTTATATGTTATAAGAAGTTATATTATTTGAATATATAATATAATTTTATATTAGAATATTTTGTAAGTAATATTAGTTTTAATTATAATATTTTATAAGTAAAGTTGCACTAAAATTTGCTATTGAAAATATAGACTATGTAGTAAACTACTACTTAATAGTAAATGGGTAAAATTTTCAACTTAACCTTCAAGAAATAAGTATAACTTATATAAATAAATAATCAATTAACTAGTTAGATTATAATATAAATTAATGTACTAGGCTTTCTTTGGAATTATCTAGGGTATTAGACAAGATCGTTGTATCTACAAGCTCAACACATCACCGGGCAACAACAGGCAAGTATATATTGTCACTACAACTGTTTATTTACATTCACATATGCATATTTTATTTCTGTCATTTATTTTCTTATTTATATATATTATTAAATTGTGCGTCTACGAAAACTTGCGTGCAACGACGGATTGCGTCATCTTTTTGTCTCTTACTTTATTTATGCACTTTGACCTAGATATACGTGACCACCACATGATTGTGAGGTATCTTTATATCTCCTTTGGACATGACATATGAGTTATACGAGTTGTGAGTTTAATGTAGGAAACAAACTTGCATTTTTTTGCTGGCTACCGGTACGTACGGGACGTGCGACGGTTAGGAAATAATTGTCGATAGAAATACATACTAGAAGACTTGACAGTTATTAGTAGTCCAGGAACATGAGCTATTGTGGTATGGTGGTCCAATCCTTGTCCTTGTTTGGTTATAGGGTTGGGCTATTGTGCTGCGTTGGGCTATGAACCAAAGTTATGACGCCGATACTTGCACTTCTTCTCGGCGTAGTAGCTGAATTATGTTGTGGATGTAATACGAATAGGAGCATGGGGTGGGGAGGACATGCAGCTGTTAGCGTAGGGTCTCTCATTGTTTATTTACTTTTCCTCTAGATTGGCTACGAGTGACTCGATAGAGTGATACATGTGTCGAGCATTTATTTACTTTCCTCTAGATTGGCCGCTAGTGACTCAGTAGAGCACTAGAGCACGTGTCAAGCACATGTATGAGTCGAGAGCTCCTCATTAGGAATGTTGTCCTTAAAAGTGTATTTCACATAGAACGGTAATGAGACCTTATGGATGTTTATTCTCAGTATATGGTGGCATATTTTATGTATCTTGTTACGTCCCTTTGAGGACCTGGTCTTCATATATTAGAGTTATCATATACATACGACTAGCATGCTTGTATATACCTGGTCCTACGTATTTGGGACTAGGGCGTGACAGGTACCAAATGTTGTATCCAAGCCTAGGTTCGTGCTAGTGTCGCTATGTTACACAAATAATCTACCAACCCAAAGAAACAACCAAGCATCATCACATAGTATATACGTCCTTATATAGAGGTAGAGTACTTATCGGGACTATTTAAAAAAGTACTTAATTCCATATATTCACTTAAAAGAAAAGAAAAATCCTATAAGGTTAAGGTATGGTAGTAGTTCATAAAATCTTATATAAAAAGGAATTTTATTAGGGTTTAAGAAAATAATTTTTTTTATATATTTATTTCAAGAAACTTACTAGTAGTACTAAATATTCTTATATACTCCAACTCATAATTCTATTTGTGAAAAGAAAGATTATATATATACATACGAAAACTTATTATGATTATTATCATTCTATACTTCCAAGTAATAAAATATAGATATTTTAAACTTACATAATATATATTTATACTTGAAAACATCTATAACTAATATATATTTAGCTTACATTCTTGATAATGTATTAATATTTCATAGTAAAATTTTAGAAAAAAATATTTATGTATATATACCCTTCATAATTTAGTTATATACACAATTATCTTATATGAACATACTTACTAGAACTCTTATACATACATGTTCATATATATAACTTTTATAAAGTATCCATATCTATAAAAAAATTCATATAAGTAGTACATATGTAATTAAGCTTATAGATATATGATTTGTATTTAAGATAGTCATATATAAAGCATTCTTATGAAATGCTCATAAATACTTGTATAACTAATAACATATAAATATGAAAACATTTAATGACTGTTGTAACACATAAATCTTAGCAAGGATTTAACATATAACCAATCAATTTATAACATATCCTTTTTTGTAAAGTTAATTAGCATATATTTATATAAAACAAGTATATATATATATATATATATATATATATATATATATATATATATTGTTACATAGAAACTGATATACATATAAGTATATATACACTATACTATATAGAACAAGTGTAAATAACCCTTAAATTTATACAAATATCTATATCTAGATATAATATATAGATAACATGCATTTGTTATGCTTATAACACCTAATTAAATATGTAACAGTTGAGAAAAGGAAGAGGGGGCAAGAAGGGTTACACTTGGGTTATCTAACCCTAATGGCTGCTAATGTGCTCTTCCTCACTTGTGTAATGACCCGTTCCGCTCAAGCGGAGAGCCGATTCAAACAGCGCAAGTGCGATGACCCGACCTGCTTTGCTCAGTGAGAAGACTCGCTTGAGGCAAAGGAATTCAAACTTGGCCCTTCAGGAGTTCAGACTTAGACTTTCAAAGGCGCACTCGGAGTATCGTTCGACCGATGCGATTCATCGCTAAGATGGGTGGCTACGATAAACCTGTCTTTGCTTAACCTGCACACATAAAACATGAATGATACATACTAGATCGCTAGGCCATAACCCCTTGAATGTTAATAAAAGAAATCATCACACCTAGCTAAGGAGGTAATCTCATCTTTTACTGCTTGCATAGAATATTGAAATAAAACTTGTATAAATGTTGGTTCCTCGCACTATTCCTTAGATCCGTGCTAGCGTAAAGGCTTATGTTCTAAAGTAGACTATACCGCACATTTTCTTATGCTTATATTTTATATGCTTGTCTGCTTTACATGCCAACTAGCACTCGCTTGTCTCATTCCAACGCTTGTCACATAATTTCTTGCTACGATCAAGTAACAAGATCCGTGTCTTGCATTCATCTAGTTTGTCGGAAGACTATCAAATAGTCGTTCTGTGCAAGTATGAACCTGAAAGTATTCGGTACCGTTAGGTCGCTAAGGTAGTTACCAAGCGAGGAGACTGTATCATGTCAAGTTAAGCAACACTCGTCCTGTACTAAATTTGACGGCTCGAGGAGTCGATAAGTTGTGAGAAAAATTCAGACTTGAACTTGTACCTAATAAGTTCCTAATTTAAATATGTACCTGAGAAGAGACTTAAGACTTGCATGGTCATGGATAACTCGTGCACGAGGTATTTGCTTGGATGCCTCGGACGATCACCGGGGCACCAGGATTGTACCGGCCTAGAAGAAATTATTGGTGTATTGCGTGCCACCTACGGTCCCAATATGCTACCCCTTTTCTGGAGCAGCGCAATATACGATATTCGTGCCCTAGTAGAGCATACTAACTTGGCCTAGTCGTCTACCCTTCTGATAGTCATTTGTGAGTGAACGGGATAGTGTAGAATGCTTTATGTTCCTTGCTTCTTGTATTGCACCCAATTTTTGTCCCGGGAGGGAGATGGCATCTAGAGATTCTTGTACCTAACGCATCTAACCACCCAGAGACTATAACTATGTGTCCTTTATGGCTATTCTTGTGACCCATGTTCATATAGATTAAGTCATCATGCTTAGTAGCAATCCTCATGCGAGTTATTGTATTGAATCAGTACTTTGAACACCTGAGAAATCTATTGCAACCCATCTGAGTAATCCATGTAACTCGTGCACCCGAATCAGAAACCCGCTCGTGACACTTGTGTTTGCTTATGCGAGTCCTTGGATTTTATTATATATATTGATATTCGTGCTTGGTTTAACTTAATTTTATCTTTAGATAGGAAAGGACGAAGGGTAAGTTGGTAAGTACCGCTGTGTTTCTCTTATATCGTATGAAGCACGTCCATACGAGTTAGGCTTGAACATTATGCCATAAAACTGATCCTAATGTAAGACTAGAAAGTCAACTTAATAGATGGTGCACGGAACCTATATAACGTGTTTGGATTTGTCGAGCGGGCGAGAAGCCTCCCTACCAGTGCATTCATATACTGATAACCCACCAGATTGCTTGCAGGGTATGGAAGAACCTCATTCGATGCTGAAGCCCCTCGTGCGTGCTAAGCAGTGGAGTTTGCTTTAGAGCCTTGGAGTGTTGCATTCGGAGCGGAAGCACATATACAAAATATAATGTTGGAACATCGCCTATGTATCATTTTATATTATAAGCCACTTGGCATGCTTTTATTGTTTCGAGAGAGAGAGAGCTTGAGCAACTTGTAATCTCGGCCTAGCGTCGCTTGTAATATTTCTTGATTATAAATAAAAGCTTATTGTATATTTATACTTGTGTTATTCAATGCTTCTGCTATGACGACTCTGTGATCTTATATCTATCACATGTTCGGATTCTTTTTCTGCTGCATTCGGACGATCTGTGCGACTCTGTAGCTTAGCTATTTTATCGCCTGTTTAAACCCTGGCCTTACGCGGGCGCAGCTTGTGCTCGTGCGGCATCACATCCTGATGGAAACGGTCGTCCTGCGGGAGTACTGGCGCAGTGATTCATGCCTAGCAGGGATGGCCGATCTTACGGGAGATCAGGGCGTGACATATTGGTATCAGAGCACTACTTTACGCCCTTGGACTTCGTATTAATTATTTTAGTTTTTAAAAGCTCGTTTGTGGGTTATCTACGTACGCTCTCTCTCAATGTCCCAACGGAATATTCTATATAATGAGTCTAAATATTTTTGAAAGTGCATGTGAATGATATTATTTCTTGAACATGATAGTTATGAGACGACCCTTGTGCCAACCTGTGTTAGACTTTATGGGAATAGATACGTGCTAGAATTGACAATTTATGTGCGAACCCGAATACCTATACGTGATTACCAAGCGGATTAGTATACGAGATAGAATATCATTCAGACGGTTAGCTATGCACACAGCCTTTCAGCTAAGTTGTGTTCAGTATCGCGCACCAAGACCCTTTGGTGCGAGCAAGGTTGTGAGTGAGATTAGAATATCATTCAGATAAGGATAAGTCAGAATTAGAATGGAAATTGGTAGAAACATTATCAGTTTATCGCTAAGGCAAATATAGAGGTTCGTGCTTGAGTTTTGAGGAATAGTTTGGACGATATTTTGTGTCGACAGATAGAAATCAAAATATGGTTTACTGGATGACTATCAATAGAGTATATATGAGATTAATATTTGTCGAGGCGATGCGTAGGTATCTCGTTGGAGTTCTAAGAAATAAGTTGAATATGCGAGTGAGCGATATAAACACGATTGGGGATTATATGAATACGATTGGGAATTTAATTGGGTGACTCGATTCCTAAGTAGTGTATGTGATATCTCAGGAATAAATAATCGATTTAAGAATGTGTTGTACTAGTAATAAGGCTTATATCGAATAAGGATTCAAGGTAATGGAATTAATATCTTGGTCGAGAAAACTTGGTGGATCATATGTGCGATTTTGAATTGAATCAAACAGATTGAAACTTGAGTAGGATATCGCTCGATAGAAGTTAGCTTGAGAATGTATATTATGGTTTTGAAATAATAGACTTGATATAGTATCGATAGTTAGAAGATATCACAGATTGATACAAGTAAAAGAATTTTGTGGTTTGAAGATTGAGATAGAAGATAACGGGATTGAACTTGAGTTGAACAAATAATCTCGAATCTAGTTCAAAAGATTATACTCGATATTAGGCCCGGATGGGAATGATTATCCCGTGGGAGTGCTGGCATGGTGATTTCACGTCTAGCGGGGATGATCGAACTCGCAGGAACATGTCCGATGATTATTCAGACAAACTCGATGAGATAAAACAAAATAAAGGTGGATAGACTTTGGCTTGAGAATTTAAACTTAGTTGTTTGAGGAATGCTATGGGTAGACTATAGATTAATCGAACGATAAATTAAGATCACAACATGAACGGTTAGATGAACATGACTTGTTGGATTAATATATAATATGGATGAAACAAAGTGTAACAATAATATGTCTTGATCATTTCGATGATAAATATAATGCTGACGTTCTTGTCTCATGCGAGTGCCACTCCATGCGCGCATATACGTTATGTCCGAATTAGGACGATTATCCTACGGGAGCGTTGGCATGGTGATCTAACGTCCAACGAGGATGAATCGAACGTACGGGTGACCGGGGCATGAAAATTGAAGGATTATCTTGACTTGTGGTTCGACATGATAAGATGGGTTTGAGAATACAAGTAAATCAGATGTATTTCGAGGATGAGTTAGTCTAGAACATGAAGTAAGACATGCTTGATGGTTTCGTGAACGAAATACGTGAATCATGTTGGTCGACTTAGAGTTATATTTGAGATCAAAGATTTAGATAGTTAGATTCTATCAAACGTAATATAGGAGACAGACTATGTAAATCGCTAGGCTTGACGTCCAACATAGATATATCATGGATTCGGCTGAACGAACGTATCATAGGAATGACTTTATTAAAACAAACTCGGACCCTGTACAAACAAACACGTTTGTCATGCCCCAGTACCAGAATACGGAGATGGATATGGCCAGCTCCCCCATACAAGATATAGAAAATCGTACGGCGTTCACGGCTGTAACTAGACAAGGGAGTGCATACTACAATCAAGTCACTTAGGGTCATATAGAACATCTATTATCTCAATTAGTCAAATAAGAACAGTAAACATATAACATATATGACAAGGAAATAAGGCGTCCTAAATGTCCTGGCACAACATTCAAGAAATCAGCTGTACAAAAATGAGAAGAATGTCAGAGTAATAAGAGTACATGACCCTGATCAACTGCAGTCTGAGTAATTAATACAGGGAACTAAATAACCAGATTCACGGCTGACAAAGGACCGGTGGCTAAATGCCCAAAATGAGTAAAATATGAAATAACGAGCAGGGAAGAAGAGACCCACTCGTTTATCTCAGTGGCCATCCGCCTGGTATGTGCCATTATTCAGGAAAAAGTATGCTTGATTCTCGGGTGCTGGCTCTAAACCTGGCCATGCAAAACCAGTGGGGTTAGACCCCAAATAGCAAGTACTATAAAGGAAGCACGAATGCAGAAATAAAACCAGGTTATGAAATAGATACATATATATATATATATATATATATATATATATATATATATATATATATATATATATATATATATATATATATATATAGTTCTGTCTCGTAGTTTCGGTTCATAGCCTATCGTGACATAATAATCTAACTCTACAACCAAACAAGGACAAGGGTTAAACCATCAGACCATGATAATCCATGTCCCTAGACTATTTTACAGTAGATACAATATACAAACATGCTTATTTACATAATCGGCCAATCATATATATGGATTACTAGATGGGTTATCCCAGAGATATTATGCATAAAGGAATCCTCAGATCGAACCAGGTAATAGCAGGGTTAGCCGAGCCATAAATCTTCGTATAGCACATAGTAGTATGCACTGGTCCCTCATACGGCCATCGTGCTAAGATCGTATAGAACACATAGTATCATATAATAGTCGGATATTGCCATCCACTAATGAGAATTTAAACAATATCCATGGGGACTAGTCTGCACATCCTAATTCAGATGACTGTAGGTGGCTAGTTAGGCACGATCTCAAGATTCCATTCCCTCCCAATGCTCTACAAGTTTAGTTGCCTAGTTAACCCTAATGTTAACTAGAATCTCATGGCGTGGTCACATGGTATTTCCCTTATATGTTGTACCATAGTATGACCATGCTAGATACAAATCCACTTTGTCATTTGATAGTTCAATTTGGATTCACTCCAGCGTGATACAGCAATCAACAGATCCTAGCCACGCTTGGTCATTGACTAACCCTTATGTCCATGCTGGAGATTGAGTCATATCACATGTCACGTAGTGCATAGGTACACCACAATGTAAACATGTAATATAATCGCGTAGGAACACTTAGCACGTAGGAACACATAACACGGAGTAAGTATATCAGCACAGATACAAGTGGTCGGTTCATGATGCATAGATCGGTCTAATACTTTTGTGGTCATCAAAGTCACACATACAACTCATAAAATCAAAGGGAATATTCAACCAAAACTAATCCAATAAAACGTGTACAAGGGGTCGTATGCGCGCAGAAGGATTAAGACTGCATGAGAAGTCAGGCCGCATAACAATCCTGGCCGCATGGAATCATGCCGCATGGAGTCAGGGCTAAGGTCTACTTCTCGAGATAAGTGATGAAGTGACAAAAAATAAATAAAGTGTCAGTGATATAACATAAAGTATGATGTGACATAAAGTATGTCAGGAAGTAAAGACAAAATCATAGAAAGATGTGCCATGGTTTCAGAGTCATGCGTCCAAGGATGGTGGCTGCATACTCTGCTTGTCGTATAAGTGTCGGTATCGCATGGAGTATTTGGACTTAGCAAAATTCTTATTCGTTCAGCGAGTGAATACAAGTGTTCAAGGATACTTGTGTGATGACAGTCATGCATCCAACAAGATGGACTCATGCTAGTCTATATATCGCAAGAGCTCTGGCCGCATAATCCTATCGGGCTGCATAACACTCTCTACCGTATAGCTCGATGGCCGCATGAAGACTTTGTCATCTCCAACAGCAGGTTCGGCCATAGCAAAAAAGCTCCAAAATCTAAATTTTATTTTATTCATAAAAACTATACTTTAACTCCGAATTGAGTGAATCAAAAGCTAAAACGTTCGAAATAAAGTGCTACATCCTTCCTAAAAACTAATTTTTGAAAATACTATGTTTTAGTAGATCAAAATCACCAAAAACTCAAGGAACCCCTGAAATTGTAAGTTAGAAAAGTATATCTAAGCAAATCTATCAATCAAAACTAAGAACTCCAAGTATTAAAAGCGGTTAGAATCATCATAAGCACAGAATAGACTAATAAAATACAAGAAACAAAATTTAAAAGGTTTCTCCATATAGTGCAAGGTATACTTGCCTAGAAATAAAAGAAAGAGAGAAAATAAAGAATAAGGGAAGAGAGAGAAACAAGTTAGCTTATATAGCTAGGGTTTGAGGTTTAGACCATGTGTTCAAATTTATGAATAAACCAACCCATAAATAAACCATGAGCCATGCTAAACCAAAGAATGGGTCTAGTCTCCATGAATGCAACCTAATGATCATGTGAGCAAGAAATACTCTAAGTAGGAAGAAATACAAGCAAGAAATAAGTATATATATCCCAAAATACATATTTCAAGAACGGGAAGTGACATCTTTACCCACCTTAAAAAAATTCGTCCTCGAAATTCAAACCCAAGACTAACAAGAGAAATCAGAACAAGCATTATACTAACTATAAGATCATGCAATCAAATTCAAGCATATGAAGAAACCGTGTCACATAGCATGGATAAACGAATTACGAGATTCGAGATACGAAGGTATAAGAATAAATATACCTTCCGAGTCGAATAGGTACGGATACCAAGATCGGATATCATTCTTATGCTCCTACGTCGACTCTTCCAAAGGGTGATGACCCCAAACAACTCGGACAAGATGAATAGTCCGATTCTTGAGCACCTTCTTCCTTTGATCCAAAATGGATACAGAATGCTCCTCATAAGATAAGTCGGTACCAACGACTAGCTCAGAATGGTCAAGGATATAAATCAGATCTGGGATATACCTACGCAACTAAGATACATGAAATACATCGTGTACCTTACGTAGTGAAGGCGGAAGGGCAAGACGATAAGCAATATCGCCTACCCGCTCAAGAATATCGAACGGACCGACGTATCGTGGACTAAGCTTTCTGCGAATTCCGATTCTAATAACTCCATGGGTTGGAGAAATCAGCAAGAATACGTGGTCGACGACACAAAACTCTAATGGTCTACGATATTGACCGGCCTAATGCCGATGCCTATCTTGTACAACCCAAAGTCGCTCTTTGATTTTCTTGACAACTTCTACTGTCTATGTGATCATTTTAGGGCTTAACATCTTTCGCTTGCCAATGTTATCCCATGCCAATGGTGATCTATACTTTCTCTCATACAATGCTTCGAAAGGTGCCATCTGGATGCTGGCCTGATAACTGTTGTTGTATAAGAACTCGAAGAGATATAGGTGATCTTCCTAAGATCCATCAAAGTCCAAAGTACAAGGTCACAATATGTCCTCCAATGTCTGGATGGTTCTATCTGATTGCCCGTCTATCTGAGGGTGGTAAGTGGTACTAAATCTTAACTTAGTGCCCAAACTCTGATGCAAACTCTTTCAAAAATTTGAAGTAAACCGAGTGTCTTAATCTGATACGATACTCACCGGGATACCATATTTTTTTACTATCTGTCGCATGTAGATCTCCGCTAACTGCTCTATGGATTACCCCACCCGGAAGGAAAGAAAGTGAGCTACTTTTGTGAGATGATCTACTATTATCCAAACTGCATCACGACTAGTCAGGGGTCTAGGTAAACCAGTCACAAAGTCCATCGTGATTTGTTCCCATTTCTACTCCGGAATAGGAACCGGCTGCAATAATCCTACTGGTCTCTGCTGGTCGGCCTTCACTTGCTGACATACCAAATACCGAGAAATAAATTGTACCATCTCCCTCTTCATCTTATTCCACCAAAAATATTATTTGATATCTTGATACATCTTGGTACCTCTTGGATGAATTGAATACTGGAAACTGTACGCCTCGGTCACTACTTCTTGCCGGATATCTTCACTTGGTACACAGAGATGGTTTATGAACCTAAGAGTTCCATCTTCATGAATAGTCAACTCTTTCCTGAGACCAGATTTATATTCCGCCCGAAGCTTCTGAACCTTTAGATCCTTTGCCTGAGCTGCCTTAATCCTCTCTATAATGGTAGATTGCACCTATAAACTAGCCAATACTCTTACGTCTTGTGCAAGTACCATCTCAATCCCTAATTTTCGAAGATCTTCTAAGATATGTCATTGTGATGTCAACATAAATGTACTACTTCTCATGCTAAGAGCATCCGCTACCATATTTGCCTTGTCTGGATGGTACTGAAGTTCCACATCATAGTCCTTTATCAATTCTAGCCACCTCCTCTGCCTCATATTCAAGTCTTTCTGGGTGAATACATATTTTAAGCTCTTATGATCTGAAATATTTCTACCCGATCACCATACAAGTAATACCTCCATAGCTTAAGTACAAATACTACCACCGCCAACTCTAAATCATAATTCGAATAATTTTTTTGTGATCTTGAAGCTATCATGATACATAAGCTATTAGTCTTATGTGTTGCATCAATACACACCCAAGTCATTTGCCTAACGTATCACAATACACTGTAAACACTCCAAAACCTACTGGAAGTGTGAGAATCGGAGCTGAAATCAATCTCTTCTTCAATTCTTTAAATGATGTATGGTACTATGATGACCAGTCAAACTTAGCCTCCTTGCACGTTAATCGAGTCAGTGGTGCTAAAATTCTTGCAAAGTCTGCTACAAACCTTCTATAGTATCCTTCCAATCCCAGGAAACTACGCACTTCAATTACTGTCTTAGGAACTGGCCAACTCTCTACGGCCTTAACCTTCTTTGGATCTACTGCAACTCCTGATCCAGAGATGATGTAACCTAAGAATGACACGTGATCCAACCAAAACTCATACTTGCTGAGCTTTGCGTATAACTGGTGTTCTCTTATAATCTTTAAGACCTTTCAAAGATGTCCCTCATGTTCCTCTTCTCTACTAGAATAAACAAGAATGTCGTCTATGAAAACCACCATAAACTGGTCTAGGTATGGCATAAAAATGCGGTTCATCAAATCCATAAATATCGCTGGAGCATTAGTTAGTCCGAATAACATAACTAAGAATTCGTAATGCCCATATCGTGACCTAAATGCTGTCTTGGGTATGTCTTTCTCCCGAACTCTTATTTGATGATACCCTGATCGAAGATCAATCTTGGAGAAAACCTTGGCTTTACTCAGCTGATCAAACAAATTATCGATCATTGATATTAGATACTTGTTCTTCACTGTTACAGCGTTCAACTATCTGTAGTCGATACATAACTATAATGACCCATCCTTCTTCTTCTTCACTAAAACCACTGGCGCTCCCCAAGGTGATCCACTGGCTCGAATAAACTCTTTCGAATTCAGTTCCTCTATTTGTTGGTACAATATATCTAGCTCTGATGGTGTTATTTGGTAAACTTTACAAGATATTGGTCCTGTCCTAGGGATTAATTCTATATAAAACTCAACGTCTCTAACTCGGGGTAACCCTGGTGGTTCTTCCGAGAAGATGTCTAAGAACTCCTTAACTATCTAAGGGAGTTGTTCTTCTACTAACACTGTTGCTGCGATCCTCTCTTCATGTTGGTCTTCCACAGATATGTCGAAGGTGAAACCTTTCGTGCCCGAGATACTAAATAATACCTTACCCTTATGGCAATCTATCGTAGCATGACTGTCTCTCAGCCAGTCCATGCCTAAAGATAATATCAAAGTTATCCATAGGGAACTCGATCAACCATGCTGGTAGTGAACGCCCGTACACTAGAATCAGACACGTTATACATATTCTAATAACTCCTATGAGCCTATTACCAGTGAGTATATTCAACCTCTCTGGCAATGCCTCGAACTCCAATCCAATAAGTGTCACAAATCATGCAGATACAAATGAATGAGATATGCCTGAACCAAACAATGTTATAGCAGGAAAGGATGCGACAAAAATGTTACCTGCCACCACATCGTCCGATGCAAAAGCCTCATCCAAAGATAAGGTGAATGCCTTCCCTTCGCCCAGCTGTGCTCCTCGCTGCTGTCTCCCTTGGTGACTCTGTTGGGGCCTCTGCTGGCCCTCCTGCTAGTTCTGTTGCTGCTGGTATATCTTAGTTTGCATCAGTAACAAACACTGAGCTAATGGCCTTACTTCTATTGCTTGCCCTCTCTGCTGTGCTGCCCCTGGTGATGGTAGTACTGGTAACTGTTGAACTGGCCCTCTTGGCCCCTGATCATCGAGCAATTAGCAATCTGAAGATCTGGAGTGCTATACTTCATACATAACCCATTGGATATCCTAGATACATCTTTAGTATGGCCTCCCATGCCACAATAAGTGTAACCCATCGGTGCTCCTTGGCCCTGTTGCCGTTGTTGTTGTTGTCTTGGCTGTTGCCGAGCTGGTACTATCACCGTCGAAACTGCCGCCCTTCTCGGTGCTGAATCATGGATGCGAATGCCAGGTAATGGTGCTGATGTCTGAGGTACTCCTCTATCTCCTCATCCACTCTGAGGATGAGACCTCTTTTGGCCTCATGTCCTTGCCGATATCCTTTGTATGGTAAGCTCGTGCCTCCAAGCTGCTATCAGTACCTCTTTATAAGTCTGGTAGTAGTGCCCCTCTACCAGTTGTAAAATCTCTAGATGAAGTCCTTTCTAGAACCTCATTGCTCTATCTGACTCCGTAGCCACCATAGTTGGAGCAAATCTAGTCAGCCTACAAATCTCGGCTGCATATCCATCTACTGTTCTACCGGCCTACTTGAGACCGATAAATCTCTGTTGGAGCTCATACTGTGCTATGAATCTAAAATATTTATCCCTAAATTGAGCCCTAAAACTATCCAAAGAGATGGGATGCCTCAAGCCAACCTCTACTGACGCCCACCAGTCACGGGCAAGGTCTTGAAGCTGCAATCGAACTTGATCAAGTTATTCATCAGCCGGAACCCTTGCTGCTGACATAATAACCTTAATATCCGGTAACCAGGAATCTGTTATGACGGTGTCCTCCGTGCCATCAAAGTACCTTGGGTTAAGTCGACAAAATTAAACTGATGCCCCCAAATCAGTCTTTCCTCCTCTTTTCAGGGGCTGGTTGCTCGATATGTCCCACTTCTGGTTCCACTGTGCCAGCTTGTTCAATTTTTGGTTCTATTCGAATTTAACTCTGAACATGTGCTACCTCCCATTTTTGCCCAGGGGAACCCTGTCCTGCCATGCCTGCTGCTCTAGCAACTGAAGAAGCCCTAAAGAAAAGTATAAAAACCATCAAGAACATGACGGGAAGGATCAAGTAGGCAAGCAGTTTAACAGTTTAAGCGGTGGTATCGAGGAAGATGAAGCAAGATATCAAGGGGGATAAATTTTGATTGAGACTCCTATGACCATAATAACCCACAAGTCTGAAAATACAGACATGCATGGGCCACTACTAAAATTTGTCACATTCCAGTACCGGAATACGGAGACAGACATGGCCAGCTCCCCCGTACAAGGTATAGAATATTATTTAAGGTATATAATATCGTACCAGAATACTGAGAGTTCAATTTGTCACTTGATAGTTCAATTTGGGTTCACCCCAGCGAGATGCAGCAATTAACAGATCCTAGTCACGCTTGGTCATTGACTAACCCTTATGTCCATGCTGAAGATTGAGTCATATCACATGTCACATAGCGTATAGGTACACCGCAGTGTAAACATATAATATAATCGCGTAGGAACACTTAGCCCGTAGGAACACATAACACGGAGTAAGTATATCAGCACGGATACAAGTGGTCAGTTCATGACACATAGATCAGTCTAATACTTTTGTGGTCATCAAAGTCATACATACAACTCATAAAGTCAAAGGAAACATTCAACCAAAACTAGTCCAATAAAACGTGTGTAAGGGGCCGTATGCGCGCAGAAGGATCAAGGCCGCATGAGAAGTCAGGCCGCATAATAATCCTGGCTGCATGGAGTCATGCCGCATGGAGTCATGCCGCATGGAGTCAGGGCTAAGGTCTACTTCTCGGGTTAAGTGATGAAGCGACAAAAAATAAATAAAGTGTCAGTGATGTGACATAAAGTGTGTCAGGAAGAAAAGATAAAACCATAGAAAGATATGTCACGGTTTCAGAGTCATGCATCCAAGGATGGTGGCCGCATACTCTGCTTGCCGCATAAGTATTGTTATCGTATGGAGTATTTGAACATAGCAAAATTCTCATTTATTCAGTGAGTGAATACAAGTGTTCAAGGACACTTATGTGATGACAGTCATGCGTCCAACAAGATGGACTCATGCTGGTCTATATGCGGCAAGAGCTCTGGCCGCATAATTCTCTCGGGCCGCATAGCTCGCTGGCCGCATGAAGACTTCGTCTTCTCCAATAGCAGGTTCGACCATGGCAAACAAGCTCCAAAATTTGAAAAAAATTTATTCATAAAAACTATATTTTAACTCCGAATTGAGTGAACTAAAAGCCAAAACGTTCAAAATAAAGTGCTAAATCCTTCCTAAAAACTATTTTTCAAAAATACTATTTTTTTAGTAGATCAAAACCACCAAAAACTTAAGAAACCCATGAAATCCTAAGTTAGAAAAATAGATCTAAGCAAATATATCCATCAAAACTGAGAACTCCAAGTATTAAAAGCAATCAGAATTATCATAAGCATAGAATAGACTAATAAAATTCAAAGAAAGAATAAGAAAAAATCAAAAGGTTTCTCCATGTAGTGCAAGGTGTACTTGCCTAGAAATGAAAGAAAGAGGAGAAATGAAGAATGAGGGGAGAGAGAGAAACAAGTTAGCTTATATAGCTAGGGTTTGAGGTTTAGACCTTGGGTTCAAATTCATGAATAAACCAACCCACAAATAAACTATGAACCAAGCTAAACCAAAGAATGTGTCTAGTCTCCATAAATATAACCTAATGATCATGTGAGTAAGAAATACTCTAAGCAGGAATAAATACAAGCAAGAAATAAATATATCGAAAATACGTATTTTGGAAACGGGGAGTGACGATGTTGATGTGAGTAGGATAATCTGTGCTCGATGTTTAGAAATCTGAGTGAAACAAGCTTGGGTAGATTACCCCGTACGAACGAATAATGGTTTGACCTTAGGAATTGGGGCAAGTATCGTACGACAAATTTGTACGATAAAAATCATGAACATGAACTTATACCTATGACCTTGTGAGATGACCTAGTAATTAGGCAGACGACCCTATACCGAGTGAAAGACTTTGTGTGACCGACTTTAGAGTATAGATTGGGCAAGCCATAAAACTGGAGAAACAAGACTTAGAGTTAGGTTTAAAATGATAAGTGTGTACTATGTTTGACACGAACAGAATGGACGATAGGACATGAACGCTAGTCAGTAGATCGGATAGATCGTGCTTGATGGTAATACAATTCTTAGTTTGAGTGGGATTAGAAATAACTTAGATTTTAATTGACCCCGTTGGTGGTATCATCATGATTCGTAAGATGAGAAAACTTAGACTTTTCCAAGTAACTCGTCCGATTCCACTATGGCTAAGCTTGGTTGAAATATATATAATTCGGGGATGCTTGGAATATGTGTACGATCCAAACTCAGTGATGTGCTGAACTCGAATATTGTTACAAGAGAATGTGTTAGATACTCTTGGACGAGTATAACAATTTGGATAAGTTTTCCTCAGCCTTAGATCATCATTCATGATGGATTATAATGTACCCCACGTTAAGAGATATATTTTTTGCGCTAAGGCATAATAGAGACCGAGTTAGATCTTGGATTGAATGATAGAGTCATTCAATGATACAGAACCAGCGCACATACAATACGGGATGAAAAAAATGAGTAGGAAGTTGTGCTCGAACGGGTCTAGTGATACGAAGTAATATGCTCGAGTTAGATTCGATAGTGTGTGATAGAACGTGTTCTGCTTAGGCAATCTCGATGATAAGACTTATTTTGAGTGGTGTATAATATAACGACCCGATCCGCTCAAGTGGAGAGCCGATTCAAACGGCACAAGTACGATGATCCGACCCACTTTGCTCAGTAAAAAGACTCATTCGAGGCAAAGGAATTCAGACTTGGCCCTTCAGAAGTTTAGACTTAGACTTTCAAAGGCGCGCTCGGAGTATCGCTCGACCGATATGATTTATCTCTAAGGTGGGTAGCTATAATAAACCTGTCTTTGCTTAACCTGTACACATAAAACATTAATGATACATGCTATATTGCTAGGTGATAACCTTTTGCATTCTAATAAAAAAAGCAACACACCTAACTAAGGGAGTAATCCCATCTTTTACTGCTTGCAAAGAATTTGGAAATAAAACTTGTATAAATGTTAGTTTCTCGCACTATCCCTTAGACCCGTGCTAGCGTAAAGGTTTATGTTCTAAAGTAGACTATACCGCACATTTTCTTATGGTTATGTTTTATACAATGCAATGCTTGCCTGCTTTATATGCTAACTAGCACTCGCTCATCTCGTTCCAACTCTTGTCACATAATTTAATGCCATGATCAAGTAACACAATCCGTGTCTTGCATTCATCTAGTTTACCGGAAGACTATCAAATAGTCATTCCATGCAATTATGAACCTGAAAATATTCAGGACCATTAGGTCGCCAAAGGCAGTTTTTGAACGAGGAGACTGCATCATGTCAAGTTAAGCAAAAATTTTCCTGTACTGAATCTGATGACTCGAGGAGTCGATAAGTTGTGAGCAAGATTCATACTTGAACTTGTACCTGATAAGATCCTGATTTGAATATGTACCTGACAAGACACTTAGGACTAGAGACTTGCATGTCCACGGATAACTCATGCACGAGATATTTGCTTGAATTCCTCGGACGATCACCGGGGCACCCAGATCATACCGGCCTAGAAGGAATTATTAGTGTATTATGTGCCAACTACGGTCCCAGTATGCTATCCCCTTTTTAGAGTAGGAAAATACACGGTATTCAAAGCTTGGTAGAGCATACTACCTTCGACTAACCGTCTACCCTTCTGATAGTCGTTTGTGAGTGGGCAGGATAGCGTGGAATATCTTATGCCTTGTTTCTTGAGTTTCACCCTTTCTATCCCGGGTGGGAGATGGCATGTAGAGATTCTTGTACCTCACGCATCTAACCGCCCAAAGACTATAACTATGTATCATTTATTAGTATTCCAGTGATCCATGTTCATATAGATTAAGTCATCTCGCTTAACGACAATCTGTATGTGAGTCATTCCATCGAATCAGTAATTTGAACACCTGAGCAATCTATTGCAACCCATCTGAGTAATCTATATAACTCGCGCACCCGAATCAGAAATCTGCTCGTGATACTTGTGTTTTCTTATGCGAGTCCTTGGATTTTATTATATATATTCGTGCTTGGTTTAACTTGGTTTTATCTGTAGACAGGGAAGGACGAAGGGTAAGTTGGTAAGTATCACTGTATTTCTCTTATATCTCACCATGCACTACCATACGAGTTATGCTTGAATATTATGCCATAAAACTGATCCTAAGGCAAGATTAAAAAGATAACTTAATAGATGGTGCACAGAACCTATATAACATGTTTGGATTTATCGAGCGAATGAGAAGCCTCCCCACCAGTGCATTCATATATTAATAACCTAACAAATTGCTTACAGGGTATGGGAGAACCTCGTTCGGTGCAGAAATCCCTCATGCGGGCTATGGCATAGAGTTCGCTCTAGAGCCTTAGAGTGTTGTATCCAGAGCGAAATCATATATACAAGACATTATATTGGAACATCGCCTATGTATCATTCCATGTTGTAAGCCACTTGACACGCTTTTATTGTTTTGAGAGAGAGAGAGAGTTTGAGCGACTTGTAATCTCGGCCTAGCGCCGCCTGTAATATTTCTTGATTATCAATAAAAGCTTGTTTTATATTCACACTTATGTTATTCAATGCTTCCACTATGACGACTCTGTAAACTTGTTATCAATCACATGTTCAATTTCTTTTTTTGCTGCATTCGGATGATCTGTGCGGCTCTGTGGCTTAGCTATTTTATCGCCTATTCGAACCCTGGCCTTGGGCGGGTGTAACTTGTGCTCGTGCGGTATCACGTCCTGATGGGAATGGCTGTCCTGTGGGAGTCCTGACACGGTAATTTGCGTCTAGCGGGGACGGACGATCCTGCGGGAGATCGGGACATGACAACTTGCATGTGAGCTACTGTCGTTATGATTCCATCATCTGGCTGTGACTGAGGCTGGTGCCAGAGGGAGTGGCGGACGAAACGGGTTTCGACTTCAGCGCGCCGGTGATGAGCAGCAGGTCTTGGGAGGCTCTCGACATGGTGGTTTCCTCAGTGGTTCCTCGGGTCACTTTCATGACCCATACTCGGATGATCGAAGCATGAGTACGTGGGTACGTCCAGCTTACATCACAATATCGACGGTAGTATGCTATCTAGACTACAAGATCAATATAAGTCCAACTAATAAACAATAAGTACTCAATCAAAACAAGCTAAAGAAACATACAAATAAGGAAGATAAATCCAAATATACGACAAAAGATTATCCAAGCCACAAATTTAGGAATCCAAATATTTACACAAGCCAAGTAAGTTCCGAAAGAAATCCTTTATCAAATACTAGAGCTATAAAGCTAACTATCTAGATAGTCTTGGGCTTGGTCTCTCCCACAAGTACTCTCGGATCATCTTGAGCAATGGGATCAATCTCAGCTACATCAGCCTTCTGAGGCCATAGTAAATAGGGCAACAATCTTCCAAGCAATCTCCTAAAAATATTATCCAGTCAGGATGTGTAAACCCTCATTCCCAAAAATTCATATATTAGTGTTAGGAAATTTTTGTTACTGGCCTTAATGTTGTGTATGAGTGCATGTTTGTTTAGCTAAGGTAATATAGTTAATTATGACTTTATTATATAAAAATATTTATAATATATATATATATATATATATATATATATATATATATATATATATATATATATACTTGGTATTGGATACTCTTAAACAAATAATTATGTGACCATTGTTTGGGTTAGATTAAGTGCATGACAACTAGTTCAACACAACCTAGTGTAGTTGGTCTAGTTTGGTTCGATTAGGCTAGAAAACCCAACTCCATTGATCCCAACTTGGGCCCAATGTGTTATAGGATTAACCATCTAACATTAGGTGACTTTGGAGCCATTTGGTGCATCCAAACCCTTGTACACAATATCTAGGAGGGGGGAACTATAGCTCACGGTTGGGGGTTGTGCACATCACCTTGTAGGTTATAAAAAACCACCTCACTACTCTTACAAGTCTGCTAAAACTTAGCCTCCACCTCCTCCTCTCATTCACCTACAACCATATACTTCTTTTCATTCATTTCCTTCTCATTTTCCCTCTCCATTCCCCTATTGTACAGCTGAAACTTTCAGCAAGAGCTATGCTGAATTCTACTGGAAGTTGAAGGAAAAACGTGGTTGTACCTTACCCAAAATTGGGTAAAACCCCTTAAAAACCTTCTTCCATTTCATCTAAAACCTCTTCCCCATACTTTCTTACATATTCTTCAACTTTTTTTGGTGTTTTTTTACCCTTAGTTGTTGTCAAACCCAAGTAGTGTGCTGCTAATTTCTGTGGAAAAATATTGCTGTACAACTAGTTGAAAAGAGGTATGTACCCTTAATTCTTTCAATTTGTGTCCTAAACTTTAAGGACTAATTAGCCACTTCATTGACCTAAGTAGAAACCATAATTAAGATGTGAAAAACTATGTTTAAATAAGATAAATACAGTCACAAACACGAGATTTCAGATTTGAAACATGTTATTTTTGTGCACAAATGTGTATGTTAAGCCTTCATTTTGGGTTTGAATTTCATATAAATATATACCAAATTTTTTCATGGTAAATACCCTTAATTTTATACTAGAAATCCTCCCCAAATCATGTTTTATCATGCCCAAATTTATGTATTTCTGTCTCAAATTTTAGCACATAGTTGTGCTAGAACTTGTCAAATTTTGTTGTTAGAACGAGTTTTACCATATGAATATTTTTATATTCTGTTGTAGGCTTATGAATTACATTTTGTGACTTGATAATATATAGTTTAATTTATTGGTAAACTATAGGAATTATACATATAGGTGGTGGTAGATGTTGTATTGACAAGTTGAACATGTTGACAATCATAAGTTGCAAGTAGTCCAACCTTGACAAGTTATAAGAATAAATATAGTTAACCTTACTAATTGTGAGATATTTTTATGTGTTAGAATAGTTTATGAATAGTAAAATATGATTTTATAGGTTAGTTGTTTAGTTGGTAACTTGAGATTGAACCCTAGTAAGTGTTACAAATAGGTTGCCACTTGTATAAAAGATTTTGATATGATTACTAAGTCACAATGTTTGTGACTAATCCTAGTAGAAAGAACACCAAGTATCACATATTGAGTAGAAAATAAGAAATCCTGAAAACCTAGGGTTATATATAAATATTTAGGTTAACGAGTTGTTAGGAGATTGGAAGGATAGCCTACATATTATGACGCTTATCTTGACCTAGTTAGAATTATTTACTGAACCAATTTTCTTTATTTTATGACAAATCTTATTTTCATAACCAACATTATATGTAGATAGATAGTATTCTTTAGCATGCATAGCAAACTATAGAATAAAGACTAATTTAATACTATTATAAAATATATGCTCTCGGGACAGTTCGATCTTGGATACGGGATTGGAATTGCTGTATTCTTATTTTAGAGATCCAGGCAAGTATACTTTGCCTTGTTTACTATTTCAACTTAATTAATATTTTTCTTATCTTTCTGTTATGAATATAAAATAATTATGCGCATCTGAGAATTCCTTTGGTGCAGTCGATAAAGGCGTCGATACTTAGTCTTGTGTATTGACCTAGTCTCCAGTGGACATACCTGAAGTTGTGGAGTTATTATTATATCTCCCAATACATTGACATGTACCATGTCACGACACAGAGAGGGGGAGTTTATGTTAGGATACGAGCTTACGCACCCGACTAGCTATCGGTGCAAGTAACACGTGTGATGGTATATCGCGTAGTTGAATAAATCTAGTTTATTTTTGACTTTGCATTATACTTACGAGATGTCCATGTCGTAGTCACAACTTGTACATTGGTATTGGATGGGAAAGACAATTTGTAGGCATATGGGACAGACAACTATCTACCATAGTCTTCAGAGAAAACTACGGGGTTATGATCCTGATTACATAGTTCATAGTTACCAGGTTATAGGCTCATAGTTGCCCGGTTATGGAGATATATGTTAGTCAGTATATCAGACGATGGTCTCTAGCTCTAAGCTATGTCGATTGTTGATATATGGTAGTATATATATATATATATATATATATATATATATATATATATATATATATATATATATATATATATATATATATATGGCCTTTAGTCTTGGACTATGCAAGATTCCCTATTTTACCTACCCATATGCACAAAAGTTGTCTTCAAAGTGCATTCACATAGTTGGTTAGTTACCCTTATATTTACACAGTATTTATTTATGACATATACTTTTTGTATCTTGTTATATCCCTCTGAGGACCTGGTTTTCTGCCAGGATAACTGAGTTGGTCACAGGGAACTTTTGCTAGATGGTTAATGAGTACTCATTTCATTACAGGTATTATTCTTCAGTACTATATATGATTCATTCTGTTATTTGTATCTTCTTAGTATTTATAGACTTATGTTATTTTCTTCGACTATATTCGAAAAGTATGATTATTAGGCTGCAGATTGGTAGTCATATTTACCTTTCTTTTTATTCTTGCCATGTGGATTGAGATGTCGTTAGCTGTTGGATCATAGAAATATATAGCCTTATCACTTGACCTTGGACAACACAAGTACGCTTCGACAGGTCCATTAAATTAGAAAATCCTTCAGAGTCTTACCAGCTAGCCATTGTCACGTTGCCTAGTCCCATGTATTTTGGGACTGGGTCATGACATAGTTTTTGTGGTGGCCAATGCAGGTCAGAATATATTATTTCAGTTATGTTACTATACCGAACGAGCATGTGATAGGATTAAATAGGATCTCAATCCACAACTGCTTGATAAATTCTTTGAACTCTATTATTGCAATTTGACTTCGTATATGCATTCAGTCTCTTCCTTCAATGACATCTCATATTATTGCTTCTTGTTTCTTCCTATTTAAGAGAGACAAACTTCATGCTTTGGAGAAGTTAGAAAATTGGCCAACTAGTATGACTTAGGTGATTTGCATAATTATGTGCTTATTATGATTTTTTTGGTAGATAAAAAAAGTTATTATGGATGCTATAAATATACAGTGGTATTGATATTTTAGGAAAGATAGCTACTATGATTATGAATTTTTTTTGGAAGCATAGAATCTAGTATATATTTAATTTGAGGGAGTAATGTGATCGAAGGTGGGTAGATGTCACTAATATATAGTTTAATTCTTTAGTGGTAAATAAATTATTCAGAGTATTAAAGGAGTTTATTAGATATAGTTGAGAAAAAATAATACTATAATAAATTTGTTGGTCGATGATTACTTGAAATATCATATGAATAATGTGACCAGAGGCTTGATTGACAAACAATGCTTAGTTAAATCTTTAGTAAAATATATTATGAATTTTAAAGTTTTCAGGATCTTGTACGAGAGGTATATGATAAGGTTTATGAGATTGGTAAGATTAATGATTTAGGAATATTATTTTATATGAATAATGTGACCAGAGGCTTGATTGACAGACAATGCTTAGTTAAATCTTTAGTAAAATATATTATGAATTTTAAAGTTTTCAGGATCTTGTACGAGAGGTATATAATAAGGTTTATGATATTGGTAAGATTAATAATTTAGGAATATAGCTTTAAAAGATACCAACCTTACCATTGCATACAGGTAGATGAATCTTTGGCATTTTCAGACTTGAATAAGTGAATTAAGTGAAAAAAGGTTCTAGTTTATAGGAATTTGACTGTGAAGATTTGACTATAAATTGAGGATTGGACTTGAGGTCCCATTTAACTAAATATTTACGATTATGTGGAAGGCAATATACTTGAATTTGAGCATTGAAGGCTATATAGGTGTTTTTGAGGTTAATATTAAGAGATTTAAATTATATTGGTTTGATAAATTACTTAATTTTGATAGATCGCAGTATCTTATAATATCATCTCGCACGGAGGATATAAAATTGTGACATCGTGCTTAAGTTATGAATGAACTTTGGAATAAGATAGTAGCATAATTGAAAGGACTTTTACTAGAGGGATAGATCTTTAAGTAATCAAAATGATGATATCTTGCAAAAGAGGAAGATATGCAATGGTAGATAATAATGCAATAGAACATTTGAAAGAGTTGATGAGTTTAAATTTGATCGAGTCAGATAATTCTCAAATAGGTTAGACTAGTTTTTAAACGATCAATCAAACCATAATTTAAGGTTTGTCTATTATTATAGAAGCATGGAAAATATGGATCCATACGTCCAACAACTATGCGTCCCATAATCAGCTCAAGAGAAATCGGGCTGCAGAGTAACCATGCGGCCCAGAAAGATAACATTCATGCGTCCCAGGTTGTCAAAAGAAACATTGGCCGCATACGGATCTGACATGGAATCCTGACAACAAGATCGTATCTGACACAAAATCCTGACAAAAAAGCGTTTTACATGCCTCAGAAAACTTGAGCACACTAAAAATGACAAAATCTTCCGTCAGCCTAATGATGTCTCTTGACAAGTGTACAGCATCACGTGAACGATGCCATGCATCTCTGGCCACATGCATCCCAGACTACATGCGCCCAGTCCGTATCTGGCCACATGCAACCCAGATTCCATGAATGTGGTAGTGCTCACTGAGACAAAATCTTTATATTATAAATTGAAGAGATTAACTCCAACTAAGTGCGGGCCACGTGTCAAGCTGACCAAGTCATGCACACAAAAGATGAGAATCGCCCAGACCTTCAGCAACAACAAATCATAACAAACGTGTACGTGGCAGCTCGCCCTAGACTCGCTCTCACGGTTGGATCTGGTTCCTGTTAGGGATGTCCACGTGGTGGCTCCCAACATCCATGCACTTATGGTATATGCGCGTGCATGGTCATATAACATGACGACTATAAATATCAGGATGGTATACCCACACAGGGGTAGGACACAGGGGCAGACACACATGCAAGAGAGAGAAGAAGCATTTTCCTTTCCTAGTCAGATCGTTAATGGAGAAATGGAGCCACTGCAGTGCTCGATCTCCATCGTCCCACTCCCCAGAATCATAAAACTTGTACTTAGATTGTCTGTTTAGGATTTCTTTATACTTGTTTTCATGAATTAAATAAAAAAATTTGTTCAAACTTGTTTAATGAGGAAAAAGATGGCGACTCTGCTGGGGACTAGCTTTTCCACTGATGAAAAATTGTTGACGCAATCTGACTCAACGAACCTGGGGTCTACCTATTGAATGTTGGTTGTACGTTTCGACTAACAAGCCTTCAAGGAAATGCTTTCGGAAGATAGTGCGAGCCCTTCACAAAGGTTAGCAAAGCCTAAGAAAACCCGAAGGACATAGGTTGCCAAGGCTGTTGTGCCTCACCAAAATGTACAGCATGTGCTCCCTGCCTCTCTTCCTGCTGCTGAAGAGGCATGCCATGTGTCCACACATGCGACCCCTGCTCAAGCCGCAGCCATGGGTGGGGAGAAGTGTACTCCACACCTGAGATCTGGCAAAGGAAAGCACTATGATGCCAGAAGTACAGGGGTTGATGCACTGTCCATACGCCTACTTCGAAGAATGCAGAAGAAGAAGAAGAAGAAGAAGAAGAAGAAGAAGAAGAAGAAGAAAAAGCATACGACACTGAGCTCCATGTGGCCTACTGGAAAGATAGCTACATGTGCCCTAGATGGCAACAAAGATTTTGTCTTCAACAGAATCTCATGTAGCGATGACCCCATGTGGCCTATTGGAAATGGAGAAAATTCTAACTTGGATTCTTTATACTATACGCCAGTGCATGCTAAGTCAAGAAAGTCCAGGGCAGTGTAAGCTCGCAAAGCTAAAGCAACTGCTCAGTTTACGGACCGTCAGCATGCGCCGCTAACTGTTATGCAGGCTTATGATAGAAAATTATACAAGATCGACCCATGCACCCAGCCCGCAGTAGCATATGGATAGGGTCAGTCTTCAAAGTCTTTCACTTATGACTTGGGGAGAGTTCATGTATGAACCCCAGGTCCGTGAGCAAAAACTCCACCTACACACCCATGTGCTCGGCTCACCCGAGCTCATATAGAGGACATAAAGGTAAAATACCTGTCACGCCCCAGTCCCAAAATATCTGGAACCAGGCCACGTGGCATTGGCCAGCTGACACGTCTTCGAGGATATCCCAATTTAATGGATCCTGACGAAGCGTGCTACGCTGTCCTAAATCTAACAAGTCTAATATCATAAACAGGCAATGACTAATCTCATCCACAGATAACAAGTAAATACTGAAATGAAAGACTGGAATATAAGAAACATAGTCGACTGACATAGTACAACTGAAATATGTCTGGTGGGGACAAACCCACTGAAATACAGAAATGGAAATACAGTGCAGGAAGAAGTAAGATAACTAGACTAGAGTATCAACTAGCTAGATATGAAAACTCTAGTCCAATGTAGCTGCGTACCCAGATCACGGGAACTCCCCTGGAAATGCCTCATAGTCCTCAATCAGGAATCCTGTCTCTACTCCTGCTCCGTAGATGGTAGGGTACAAGTGCTCGTCCGGATCTGGAAGAGAACCAGGTCCTCAGAGGGACGTAACAAGTATACGGAAACGCATGCCATAAAGTGAATACTGTGTAAACTCAAGGGTAATCTAACCAGCTATGTGAATGCACTTTGAAGACAACCCTGGTACGTATGGGTAGGTGAAAGGTATAAAGCATAGCGTCGAGCCAGAGGCTAAGTACCTGGCATTAGCTGTAAACTGAACGCCAGGAATATATGCTGACTACATCGCCGATCATGATAGCGCACAGCTAGTAACCTCTGCCAGATGTATCGACAAGCATATATGCCCATAATCGGGTAACACTGGCCCATAATCGGGTAACACTGGCCCACAATCGGGTAACCCTGAGGCTCACGGCCCCACAGTTTACTCTTAAACTACGGCAACCAATTGTCTGTCCCATACGCCTACTAATTGTCTTCCCCGCCCAAATGTCAATGTACAAGTCGCAAATGCGACGTGGACACCTCCTACTATGATGCAAGTCGCTACATAAATAAACAACTAAGCTAAACGCCGTCACACGTGCTGCTCATGCTGATGGCCAGTCGATCATGAAGCACGCGTCCCTACATGAACTCACTCTGTGACGTGTTACGATACGTGTCAAGGCCTGGGAAGTCATATTGATAACTCCTCGACTTTAGGTGGGTCCACTAGACACTAAGTCAGACACAAGTCCTAACGTCAACGCCTTCGTTGACTGCACCCGAGTCTTCTCGGACGCGCACAGTTAAATATTGAAACAGTAAAATATGCAACTAGTCAACATCTGAATTTAGACAGCATCAACAAGGCAAGGTATACTTGCCTGGAACTCTGGTGTGCACAAGCAATGCTCCGGATCCAGCAGTCAAGGCAGCACCGTCTCGGATGCCTACGAACAGATAACAATAATTATAAATCACTAATTTACACTATGTTTAATTATCTATGTTAACATTGAGCAGGCATACATACACAACACCTATGCATGTATCTACATTAAATAATATATAGTATAGTATATATTATACTTAAATACAGATATATATATAAAAGACATTATTATATATAGCTAAAATATAATTAGTATATATAGTACATATTTGAAACATATACTATATATAGCATTTATATACTTGATAATATTTACATAATTAAAATACATAATACCATATATATTAATTTACATATATTTATATAAGCATTTATATATATACGTTCATATATACAACAGGTATATACATATATTTATATGTACAAGAATAGAAAGTATATTCATATATAACTAATATTTATTATATTAATACACAAAGTATATATATATTCATATATATATATTCATATATTAATTTAATACTCTAATATACTAAATATCAAAGTATATATATATATATATATATATATATATATATATATATATATATATATATATATATATATATATATATATATATATATATATTTATATATACATATACATATAGGGGAATAATACGTATAATGTCTTTAATATACCTATATAATATACCAACAATTAATATACTATATATAATATACTTTTTACAGAATATATATATTTATACAGAATATATATTAAATATATATAATATTCTAAATACACTACGTATATATATACATACAAAAATATATAATACATACATATATAATTACATGCATATTTAATATGAAAATATATATTACATAGTATTATTTTCTATATTTAATCACAGAAATTTTATATTGAATTTGGTTTTATCTACTGTACAATATACATACATACGTACATATACTCATATATACATATATATTTATATATGTATATACATACATACGTACATACATACATACATAAATACATACTTACATTCATACATATTAATATGAAATACATTAAAAGATTATGTAAATATATAAAAATTTTACAGGGATATTTTGAATATATATACTGTTAAATAATTAATATACAGTATATATTAGAATACGTATTCAAAATACGTAAATATACGTCATTCATGCATATTTAAACTTGTAGCTGAAATTTCATGTACAAATTGTAATAAATTTATATAAAATATTATACCTAGTTGTTCGTCGGATCGAGGGGGACGAGCGGGTCAGTCGTCGCCGGCGGGAGTGGCCGGGCGGCGCTCCGGCGAGGCTCAGGGACGTCGCGGGCAACAGCAGCCGGACCGGGACAGTCGATGCTGCGGCCTCGATTACTCTCCGGTGAGTCGACGACTTTGGCCAAAACTTTATGGGGTGGTGGAGGACAGGCTGGGGGAGATGTCAGCCAAGTTTGGCGGTCGGAGGTGGAGGCTAGTGGCGGTGGTCGAGCACAGGGTGGTCGGCTCGAGGGTTCGGGCTGGGAAGGTCCCGACTGGTGCGGGCTGTCGTGCGGGCTGCTCCGGCGACGTGGGGGCCGGAGCTCCTGGTGGAAGGTGGGGTGGGGACTGGCGACGGTGGTCGTGGGGTATGGCGGTGGTTGGTGGCCTCTGGTGGTGGTGGTCGAGCTCGGGGAAGGGGGGTGCAGTATCGGCCTGGTTGGGTTAGTTAGGGTTTTTGATTCATTTAATGTGTAAATAGCAACTATATGTAGGAGAGAGAGTGAGGGGGGGCTGCCTAGGGATTAGGGCCGGCTGGGTGCATTTTTTTGGGGAGTGGGGATGCTCATCATGATGGGTGGAGGGCTAGGAATAGGCTAATTTGAATGTAGGGCCAAGATGGGTTCCCAAAAAGGGGGTGCAAGTACATATAAAATGGGGGGAAAAACCAATGCCTACGGTTTGTCATTTTATGCTTTTCTCCATGATGGTTTGGGCCAATGAGAGGGGGACACCACATTGAAATTTTGCAATTTAGCCCCCGAATAAATTGGTATTTGCACAATAACTAGGATTGGGGATTTAATGCAAACAAACACCATGTTTGGTGTTCCTCATTGGTCGATGACGGTGTTTGGTGTTTTGTATGAGGATTGTGGGTGTGGATGTGGGCTTGGGTTGGAGTTGGGTCCAATTTAATTTGAGGTGGGGTAGCCACATTAATTAATTCGTAATTAATGTAACGATGTTTCTAATTTAATTTAATTAAAAACCGGGAGTCTAAATTTGGTCGGGCAAGGGTCATTTGTGTAGTAGGCTCAGTGTACATTATCATCGTGGTCTGGGTTGGTCAAAACTGGCTGAGGTTGGGTCTCAAATTGGAACGGACAACGAACGTAATTACGCAAATTTAATAATTCGCGCGCGGACATTTGTAACGACTTTTGTGCGTCTAAAATCTGGCACAAAAATCGGTATCCGGGGTTTGTTCTTGGTTCACTATGATGGGTTTACAGGTCTAGGTCAAATATGTGGAATTCGTTTTAGGGCAACAGCTAAGGTAGTATCCTAAAACAACCAATCATTGCACAAGTATCATAATGCTATATATTAAATCATAAGTAATTCTAATTAACCCTAATTATGTTAATTAAATAAATTAAAATAAAAATTTTTGGTCTAGGGGGTTTACAATCTACCCAACTTATAAGAATTTCGTCCTCGAAATTAAAATAACACACAATAAGCTATAATCAAGTAATGCTACTGACATACCTAGGGTTTGTGGGGCTGGTGTTTGTACCATCTGTCGGGTTCTATCTCTATACTGGGTACACTCCTGAGCTTGATGTTGGGTTGATCCGCACCTCAGGCACAGTCCTAGTCTTTTTCTGCAATCTTTATGGACATGTCCCTGCTTTCTGCAAAAGTGACACGTCAACAGCTCCCTCTGCTAATATGGCACAACCTTCTGTTGTGGTTGCACTACGGGATGGCGAATCGGTCCTCCTGCTCCGGGCTGAGCTCTAGCTGGTACGTTCGCGCTGGAACGTCTCGCTCCTCCTTCTCCTATAGCCTCCTGGATCCTCGCCTCCGATAGGACCTCTTCATAAGAGATCCTCGCCTGGGTAGTGGTGTACCTCTGCAGCTCTTGAGAGAGGCCATGGTGGAATCTCCTGGCCTTCTCCAGGTCGTTGGGGATCAGGGCTGCACCGAATCGGCTGAGTCTGCTGAACTCTCCGTCGTAGGCGTCCACAGTCAGGTTCCCTTGCTCTAGGTGCAGGAACTGAGAGTACAGGGCGTTCCTCACTGTAGCTGGGAAGTACTTCGTGTTGAAGTATTCTAGAAACTCCTCCCAAGTCTGCTGTCGGCCAATACTGCGCTCCATAGAGTCCCACCAGTGATGGGCGTTGCCTGTGAGTTGGGCCCTCACCGCGGTCATCCAGAGATCGGGGTGTAGCTGCGAACCCTCTAGCAGCATCTCGGTATTGGAGACCCAGTCTGAGATCTCCTCAGCCGTCTCCTTGCCCGAGAAGGTTCTTGGTTCCATCTGGCGGAAGCCTTTTACGGTGCCTGTTCGCTGGACAGGTGCAGGTGCTGGTGCTGGTGCTGGTGCTTGGGCAGGTGCCCTCTCCAGTACTGCCATCAGGCCCTGTCTCAGGGTCTCCGTCTGTTGCATCTGGGCCTGCATCATCATTTGGAAGAACTGCATCATCTGGGTCTGTTCCCCCGCTGGTGGCATCTGGGGTGGAAACGGTGGAGGTGGTGGTAGCGGTACCTCCGGCTGTCTCCTCGGTGTCTCCTCGGGTGTCGGCCTCTCGTACTGCGGCATCGGTGTCGCCCTCGAGGTCTGCCCCTCGAAGTACTGCCTCGGAATCGTCTGTGATGCCTGGCCCTCTGGCTGCTGCGTCTCCTCGTCGGGAGAGACCTGATGCCAGTGCATCATCGGGGCCTGAGGGATCACCTCTGCCTCTGGCTGAGGCTGCTGTCTGGGTGGTCCCTGAGTCGTATCCTCCCTCGGTGCTGCAGGTGGCACTATGGTACCAAGTATCTCACGTCGGCTCCGAAGGTTCATCTCGCTGTAAGAGATAGAACGATATTAAAAGAGTACGGAATAACAAGCAAGATGCAGATATTTAATTAAATCAAATGCGAAGGAGGTTCAAAGGCGGAAAGTGGATGAGATCTATTAACTTCTATCCTATTGCAGGCTCGCTGGGCATGATACCATACCACAAGCGATTAACATGACCTGCATGGGCCACCACTAAAACCATGTCACGCCCCAGTCCCAAAATATCTGGAACCAGGCCACGTGGCATTGGCCAGCTGACACGTCTTCGAGGATATCCCAATTTAATGGATCCTGACGAAGCGTGCTACGCTGTCCTAAATCTAACAAGTCTAATATCATAAACAGGCAATGACTAATCTCATCCACAGATAACAAGTAAATACTGAAATGAAAGACTGGAATATAAGAAACATAGTCGACTGACATAGTACAACTGAAATATGTCTGGTGGGGACAAACCCACTGAAATACAGAAATGGAAATACAGTGCAGGAAGAAGTAAGATAACTAGACTAGAGTATCAACTAGCTAGATATGAAAACTCTAGTCCAATGTAGCTGCGTACCCAGATCACGGGAACTCCCCTGGAAATGCCTCATAGTCCTCAATCAGGAATCCTGTCTCTACTCCTGCTCCGTAGATGGTAGGGTACAAGTGCTCGTCCGGATCTGGAAGAGAACCAGGTCCTCAGAGGGACGTAACAAGTATACAAAAACGCATGCCATAAAGTGAATACTGTGTAAACTCAAGGGTAATCTAACCAGCTATGTGAATGCACTTTGAAGACAACCCTGGTACGTATGGGTAGGTGAAAGGTATAAAGCATAGCGTCGAGCCAGAGGCTAAGTACCTGGCATTAGCTGTAAACTGAACGCCAGGAATATATGCTGACTACATCGCCGATCATGATAGCGCGCAGCTAGTAACCTCTGCCAGATGTATCGACAAGCATATATGCCCATAATCGGGTAACACTGGCCCATAATCGGGTAACACTGGCCCACAATCGGGTAACCCTGAGGCTCACGGCCCCACAGTTTACTCTTAAACTACGGCAACCAATTGTCTGTCCCATACGCCTACTAATTGTCTTCCCCGCCCAAATGTCAATGTACAAGTCGCAAATGCGACGTGGACACCTCCTACTATGATGCAAGTCGCTACATAAATAAACAACTAAGCTAAACGCCGTCACACGTGCTGCTCATGCTGATGGCCAGTCGATCATGAAGCACGCGTCCCTACATGAACTCACTCTGTGACGTGTTACGATACGTGTCAAGGCCTGGGAAGTCATATTGATAACTCCTCGACTTTAGGTGGGTCCACTAGACACTAAGTCAGACACAAGTCCTAACGTCAACGCCTTCGTTGACTGCACCCGAGTCTTCTCGGACGCGCACAGTTAAATATTGAAACAGTAAAATATGCAACTAGTCAACATCTGAATTTAGACAGCATCAACAAGGCAAGGTATACTTGCCTGGAACTCTGGTGTGCACAAGCAATGCTCCGGATCCAGCAGTCAAGGCAGCACCGTCTCGGATGCCTACGAACAGATAACAATAATTATAAATCACTAATTTACACTATGTTTAATTATCTATGTTAACATTGAGCAGGCATACATACACAACACCTATGCATGTATCTACATTAAATAATATATAGTATAGTATATATTATACTTAAATACAGATATATATATAAAAGACATTATTATATATAGCTAAAATATAATTAGTATATATAGTACATATTTGAAACATATACTATATATAGCATTTATATACTTGATAATATTTACATAATTAAAATACATAATACCATATATATTAATTTACATATATTTATATAAGCATTTATATATATACGTTCATATATACAACAGGTATATACATATATTTATATGTACAAGAATAGAAAGTATATTCATATATAACTAATATTTATTATATTAATACACAAAGTATATATATATTCATATATATATTCATATATTAATTTAATACTCTAATATACTAAATATCAAAGTATATATATATATATATATATATATATATATATATTTATATATACATATACATATAGGGGAATAATACGTATAATGTCTTTAATATACCTATATAATATACCAACAATTAATATACTATATATAATATACTTTTTACAGAATATATATATTTATACAGAATATATATTAAATATATATAATATTCTAAATACACTACGTATATATATACATACAAAAATATATAATACATACATATATAATTACATGCATATTTAATATCAAAATATATATTACATAGTATTATTTTCTATATTTAATCACAGAAATTTTATATTGAATTTGGTTTTATCTACTGTACAATATACATACATACGTACATATACTCATATATACATATATATTTATATATGTATATACATACATACGTACATACATACATACATAAATACATACTTACATTCATACATATTAATATGAAATACATTAAAAGATTATGTAAATATATAAAAATTTTACAGGGATATTTTGAATATATATACTGTTAAATAATTAATATACAGTATATATTAGAATACGTATTCAAAATACGTAAATATACGTCATTCATGCATATTTAAACTTGTAGCTGAAATTTCATGTACAAATTGTAATAAATTTACATAAAATATTATACCTAGTTGTTCGTCGGATCGAGGGGGACGAGCGGGTCAGTCGTCGCCGGCGGGGGTGGCCGGGCGGCGCTCCGGCGAGGCTCAGGGACGTCGCGGGCAACAGCAGCCGGACCGGGACAGTCGATGCTGCGGCCTCGATTACTCTCCGGTGAGTCGACGACTTCGGCCGAAACTTTGTGGGGTGGTGGAGGACAGGCTGGGGGAGATGTCAGCCAAGTTTGGCGGTCGGAGGTGGAGGCTAGTGGCGGTGGTCGAGCACGGGGTGGTCGGCTCGAGGGTTCGGGCTGGGAAGGTCCCGACTGGTGCAGGCTGTCGTGCGGGCTGCTCCGGCGACGTGGGGGCCGGAGCTCCTGGTGGAAGGTGGGGTGGGGACTGGCGACGGTGGTCATGGGGTATGGCGGTGGTTGGTGGCCTCTGGTGGTGGTGGTCGAGCTCGGGGAGGGGGGGTGCAGTATCGGCCTGGTTGGGTTAGTTAGGGTTTTTGATTCATTTAATGTGTAAATAGCAACTATATGTAGGAGAGAGAGTGAGGGGGGGCTGCCTAGGGATTAGGACCGGCTGGGTGCATTTTTTTGGGGAGTGGGGATGCTCATCATGATGGGTGGAGGACTAGGAATAGGCTAATTTGAATGTAGGGCCAAGATGGGTTCCCAAAAAGGGGGTGCAAGTACATATAAAATGGGGGGAAAAACCAATGCCTACGGTTTGTCATTTTATGCTTTTCTCCATGATGGTTTGGGCCAATGAGAGGGGGACACCACATTGAAATTTTGCAATTTAGCCCCCGAATAAATTGGTATTTGCACAATAACTAGGATTGGGGATTTAATGCAAACAAACACCATGTTTGGTGTTCCTCATTGGTCGATGACGGTGTTTGGTGTTTTGTATGAGGATTGTGGGTGTGGATGTGGGCTTGGGTTGGAGTTGGGTCCAATTTAATTTGAGGTGGGGTAGCCACATTAATTAATTCGTAATTAATGTAACGATGTTTCTAATTTAATTTAATTAAAAACCAGGAGTCTAAATTTGGTCGGGCAAGGGTCATTTGTGTAGTAGGCTCAGTGTACATTATCATCGTGGTCTGGGTTGGTCAAAACTGGCTGAGGTTGGGTCTCAAATTGGAACGGACAACGAACGTAATTACGCAAATTTAATAATTCGCGCGCGGACGTTTGTAACGACTTTTGTGCGTCTAAAATCTGGCACAAAAATCGGTATCCGGGGTTTGTTCTTGGTTCACTATGATGGGTTTACAGGTCTAGGTCAAATATGTGGAATTCGTTTTAGGGCAACAGCTAAGGTAGTATCCTAAAACAACCAATCATTGCACAAGTATCATAATGCTATATATTAAATCATAAGTAATTCTAATTAACCCTAATTATGTTAATTAAATAAATTAAAATAAAAATTTTTGGTCTAGGGGGTTTACAATACCCCTTGTCCGACTTGTGCAACATGATCAATTATAAGCGTAAAGCAAGGGATACAGCAACGGAATATGAGATAGCCCCTCCTGGGCATCAATGTGACAACATTATAATCAACAGATATTGTAACAAAGTGGAAGTACCTGCAACCAAGCGGGCGGTATTCCACCGACTGCAACCCTAGGCACCCACCCGGCAATGTCTCGGAGAACCGGTGCAAGTACCAGAAGAGGATTTTTCCTTCGCCGTATATTGTGCCACTTGAAGGTCTCCCTCTACAAAGAGGGGCCAGAAGACAAGCACCTCCAACCCTTCCCTCTCTACCAGTGTGTCAAGGAAGCGAGCCCAAAGAGGACAAGCGACCCTCCCCACAGAAGGAGTTTTTTCCTGGGCACCCTCTCGAAGGAAACACTATCAACAGTTAAGGGTAGTACTTCCTAAAAACCCCAAACAACTCCACAATCTAAGGGTAACAATCCTCTAGAACTATAAAATAATTCATCATTTTGCGAAGACATCGATTATCAAGGAACGGACGTCGAGATCCCTTGTGGTAGTCCCCCTCGTCTAAATGAAGTACCTTTTGATGCCGGGGGTAGTATTCTCTCCGAGTCCGAAGAGGATTCTGTATTGATGACTTAGAATCTATTTGAGACAATAATCTGAGACGAAAAGCAAAAGATCTACCATCTCGTCTGTCTCTCCCCGTGTCAAGACAGTATACATGGTTGGGGAGGATACTGAGGGCACTAGTGATCGACAATGCCTTGACACCTTTTAGGCAATAATGCACAGCATGAGTGCCCAATATAGGCCTTGACCCAGACAATGCTAGATATTAAGGCAAGCATGGTCTCACAACCACCAAGGAACTGTGCACAAGCAATCTAGGACCTTGGGACCAATGGGGAGTCTAACGCAACCGCTCCCCCCTCCGATGACAATAACACCCTGCCAAGATCATCTGCTCCTGTGGCGATCGATGAGGCTCGAGAGGCAATACGAGAAGTACGAGAATTTCCAGCCCGCCTCAACTCGATGAACAACCGGGACACACAGGGTGAGCTCAAGGTACGACAAACATATCCCTTTTGAGTAGAAAAATGTAGTTTATCCCCCCAAGTACAAGCCTTTCTCCATGATCCCATTTGACGGGAAGTTATCTCATCGTCAATATCTGAGCTATTTTTACACAATCACGGGGCACCTACCTCGCGATGATGCTTTCCTTACCAAGATCTTAGTCGGGGCATTGGCCGAGGTAGCTTTCGAATGGTTCTACAGCCTCCCCGATAATTGTATCTCTTCCTTTGAGAACCTCAGAAGTCTCTTCCTGGGCCGATTCTACGACGGAGGAATGGACATGAACATATCCTCCCTTATGGACATTGTCCAACGAGAGAAGGATCATGTGCATCAATACATAGAACGGTTCAGGCAAGCCGCACTAAAATTGCCCCCCGGCAATCCTGAGTCTACATTGATGATGTATGCCAGAAAAATCTTCTTCCAATATTGAAGCTTTGGACGGGTGCCACCCAATTTAAAGATTGGACGACGTTCATCATAAATGATGTCGTCGCTAAAAGCAAAATAAAGGATGCCTAGCGGTTGGGAATACACATCTCCATCACAAATGATAAGGGGAAGTGTCCGTCCAACAATCACAATAGCAACAATGGTAATAATGGCCGAGACGGCAAAGGAAAGCATGCCCTTACCATCAATGTGGCCAAAAAGCTCCCCACGTTGGAACAGAAGCCAGCAGAAGCTCCCAGACCGAAAGAGACTTACTCTTTCGGCGACGATGATGTCATGCCAATTTTTGATGTGCTAGTTAAGGGCAACAAGCTTCGACTTCCAGATATCAAACACCCAGACTTGGCCAAAAAAGTCGACAACCCAAAGTACTACCACTACTATCGGTATGTCCACCAGCCAACACAAGACTACTATGTGTTAAAATGATACATCCAGCGTCTGCTCGATTCCAAAGCCCTCAACTTGGACTTTAAAGACAAAATAGTCGCTGCCAATGTGGTATCCCTCCAGTTTGGTGACTTTTCGGTAACCGAGGCCCAAGACGGTATCTTCTCGATCCCGAGGGAAACTATGGAGGTTGTTAACCTCCCTATAGCTCGCCACCAAGCAGCCGGACTGGTACCTCTTAGCATACCGTAGGGCAAGGTCATGTGGGTTCACCCAGATCTTGTTCAGGACTTGATGCGGCAGATGACACCTTCTGCTAACAATCCTAAGGGAAGAAAGTCCAAAGCTTGCCAAATAGTTTCTTCCCCCACTGAGAAAGCGGTGGCAGGCACAAGAAGGTCGGGTCTCGCCTACCAGCGTGACTAGGATATTCTCGAAGGTAGTGTTCCTCCGGTCTTTGTACCCAATGCACCCGCCGCATCCGATCCGGGTCTATCCCAGTCTCATGCAGTAGACAAACATAAGCATAAGGAACCACGCTTTGATAAACCGCTGCGAAAGGATGCAACTCAAGGGCTGCAGAAGCCCTATAACTTTGATATATTGGCACATCTCGTCAATACTCTGGCAAGTTATCACTCTTTGAACTCCTCCAACTTTCTAAATATACCTGTGAAGCTCTGAGCGAGGCATTGTATAATGCTGATTCTTATTTATCCTAGGTGAAGCCACTAGCTGAGGACCCCGTTGCGTGCCCCCACTGCCGCAATGCGATAGAGGCATTACCAAATATCACCTTTACACAACTGAATATGTTTTTAAAAAATAACAAGCACAATTGCCCTTTTTATTACACGGGCTATATCGAAGCCATCAAGGTGGATCGAATGCACATTAATCCTAGATCATCCATTAGCATTATCCTACAGAGTCTACTCCAGACGCTGGAAATTCCCATGTATAGACTGGAAGCAACCAACAATACCATTAGTTAATTCAATGCTGGAAGAAGTTATCCTCTGGGAAAGATACGCCTGAAATGTCAGATTGGTGACTTACGAACAGAGGTTACATGTTACGTCAAAGACGTAGATATATCCTACAATGTCTTGCTGGGAAGACTATGGATACATGATTATCCCTTCAACTCTGCACTAGTGCCAAAAATATGTTAACCATGATGGTATCGTTAAGACTGAGTTCGCTGATGTTGATCCCTTTAAAGGGGTCGATGCCTATTACTCTGACTCGATCTTGTACAAACAAAGCCAATAAGATGAAAGAGGGAACGAATCCAACAACAAAGTAGTTGCTGGCATAACATCAGATGATCCTTTGACAGTCCACCTCAAGGGACGTGCTCGTAACACAGCCCCTCCCTTGGTGGTAAAGCTTCAGAGAAAGGCACCAGAACCTCTGATCGTACGACTGCGAAGACCTAGCCAATCACAAAAGAAGGACCCGACCCCAACTCCTGCCCACGAACCCCTGGTTTTTATCCGGTGGAGGCCTCCTAAGCTGTCACTCATATTGGAAGCAAGTTCTGAGAAAGACGAGTTGGGGGAATACATAGCTGCTCACGCTGATACTCCCTCTCTTGATGATATAATTTTGGTAGACAAATTACTTTAATATTGCACATGTAAGTACATTGTACTCTTTAGAACACGGTATAGGGTTACAACTACATATGCAAGTGACCACCACCTATGCCGTAAATTGGATACATCCAAGTCAAAATTCCTACTTTATAGTTCCGGCTACGAGGAGGGGTGAAAAACCCATAATCTTCGGAAGGGTCGAGCGCGCTCGAGATCTTTCCACAGAAGTGGTTGAACCTGACGACGGTAAAATACAGATATACCGCTACAGTCTGCAAGCCAAGCACATCATCCTGAACATAGGCTATGACTTGAAAAAGAGATAAATGTTTGAATTACGAAAAAATTCGGCGTCTGCCTTTGCACCTCTTTGCCCCTACGGGAAAATTCGAGGCCTACTACCAGCGAACTCGTCATGGCCTGGGGTATGTCTCACTGCCAACAACTTCTGAAGGATCAGAAGAAGAAGATGAATTGCATTCTCATTCATCTGAATCCTCAGCATGGGACTCCGATATAAGCATAGGAGATATATTCAAACAATCGTTGACTAGCTATATGGTGTTCGTTCACTCAGAGGAAGATGACGAACAAGCACTTGAACTCTTGAAAGTAGGGCCATGGACCCAATGTCTTGACTCATAATGGGAGTTGTATCTTAAAAAATAAGAGCCTCCCACGGAAGGTGAAGTCATACAAGTAGACCTAGGCAATAAATCCTACCCTAAGCCTATCTTCATCAACAAAAGTCTGTCTAACGAAAATCGCAAATCTCTGATTCAATTTGTAAGGGAATATATCAATTTTTTTGCTTGGAGCTATAAAGATATGTCAGGACTGGACCCCCAAAATATAGTATATTAACTCAACACCTTCCGAAATGCTAAGCCAGTAAAACAACAACAACAACACTTTCGTTCGGACGTCATGAACACTATCAAAGATGAAATTAACAAATTAATAGCTAGTGGCTTCATCTGGGAGGAGCAGCATCTATATTGGGTAGCCAATATCGTGTCGGTCATAAAGAAGAACGACAAGATCCGAATCTTCATAAACTTTCATGATCTAAATGCAGCATGCCGAAAGGAAGAGTTTTCTCTTCTGATCACAAACATTATGATTGAAAACACATGCAACTTTGAGCGTATGTCTTTCATGGATGGTTTCTCAGGCTATAACTAAATCAAGATATTTCCAAAAAATGAGAAGCATACGTCATTACGAACACCGATAGGGTTATATTGCTACACAGTTATACCCTTTGATCTGAAGAATGCAGGTGCAATATACCAGCGAGGTATGAGCACCATCTTTCGTAAACATCTGCGTAAGATAGTCGAGTGTTATGTTGATGACATCGCCATTAAAAGTCACTTCCGAGACGACCATCTCCACGATCTGAAGATAGACTTCAATTTGATGTGTGCGCACCAGCTTAAGATGAACCCAATTAAATATTTCCTGGGAGTCTCCAGCGACAAGTTTTTAGGCTTCATCATAACATCCAAGGGCATCCACAAAGACCCTAACAAGACCAAAGCAATCATTGAAATACACCCATTGAAGAACTTCAGAGAACTTTGCGGCCTTCAAAGGAGATTGGCATACATCAGAAGATTTATAGCAAATCTCTCTGGTGCTGCTAACCATTTACTCAACTTATGAAGAAGGGAGTATCCTTTATCTGAATGGAGGAATATCAATAAGCCTTTGACGACATCAAGAAGTACCTCTCAAATTCCCAGTGTTGGTAGCTCTAATCATAGGAAGACCCTTCTTGCTTTATGTACGTGCGCTGGACCACTCTTTTGGTACTTTATTAGCCCAGAAGAGTGACACAGGCCACGAGCAGGCTATCAATTATCTTAGCTGAATGATGGTCGGCATGGAGCATAGGTATAACCCCATTGAGAAGGAGTGCCTCGCTATGGTCATTTATATTTAGAAGGCTCGACATTACGTGGCCGAGCAAATGGTTCATGTAGTCTCACGACTTAATCCTCTTCGAGTCCTCATGACTAAGCCTGGGGCACTGAATTCTCGTCTGGCTATATGGGCAATATTGTTATCTCCATTTAACATGGTATTTGTCCCGTAGAAGGTAGTTAAAGGTCAGACATTGGCCAATTTTATGACAGCTCATCCAGTGCAAGAAACCTCAAAACTTTATGAAAAAATCCTAGACGAAGTACTGGACTCCAATATCATATCAGCAGAAGATGTTTAGCGAATGTTCTTCGATGGCGCTTCGAGAACGGGACCCAAGGATGATATCGTTGCAGGTGTTGGAATAGTGCTAATCTCTTCCGACAATCTGGTTATCCATCGTGCTTACTCACTCACGGAGCCTTGTTCCAATAGCATAGAAGAGTATAACGCACTCGTCATTGGGATCCAACTTGCCAAACAAGTAGGAGTGGACTACTTGGAGGCCTACGGTGACTCCAAGCGGATAGTCAGTCAGGTCCAGAGAGAATAAGAAGTCCAGCATGAGAACTTGATTCCCTACCATCATGTTGCATTCAGTTTAAGGCCGACGCCTTGGATGGTCATGCAGCCTCACTGGCGGTTCCCATAGGAACGCATATATTAATCATGGTTCCTGGTCCAGAATTGGTCTGCCCAAAAAATAATCTCAGTACGTGTCTGAGATATTCGGTGGAGATAGCCATCAACACCCAAGACTGGAGCATCCTTTTTATAGACTTCGTACTCTATATGTCATGCCCCAGTCCCAAAATACGTAGGACTAGGAATACGTAAACATGCCAGCCGTATATTTATGTCAACTCTAATATATGGAAACCATAACACATACGCACGCTGTATTAAAAATAATAATTCACAAGTGGTATATAATGGCACAAATCACATGCAATACTAATTTCATCCACAAAACCAATAGAAATAAATAACAAAATATGACAATGAACCAAGTATGAAATTGTCGAGAAGACAAATGGTTGGGTGGAGACAAATCCACTATCAAACTAGAATATAAAAGAAAATATAATAAGTACATCATCTAATGATCAGAGAGACTCAAAGAAAAGACCTCCTCGAAAGAGAATGTAGTAGCAAGTTCTGAGTCGTGCTCCTTTAAATAGTCATGATATACTATACCTAGAAAGGAACCAGGTCCTCAGAGGGACGTAACAAGATATATATAAATATGCCAAAAGTACAGTAAATAAACATACAAGAGAGACAAGAAAATAATTACAAGAAACGGTAAAACTATGACAATACAACGTCTAAGAGGGTGGTATGCCATGAGAATAATGGTATCAATTGTGGCTATAGGTAAATTGGGTAATAGGAACCGCAGTCCGGTGAGGCACTAACATTCATATCACTAGTCTCTATCGCAGCCCGGTGAGGCACTAACGACCGAGGGGTCAAGTGAATAAATCTCTATCGCAACCTGGTGAGGCGCTAACGAGTCAAAATTTATTCATAATAGCCAATGCCTAATAACGATATTCTCGTCTAGGGAACTAAGGAATCAAGTTAAATCGGTCAAGGCAAGGTCATGGACTAATGACAAGTCAAGTTTAATATGGAACCACAAGATTATGCCAAGTCGTATGCACAGGGTGGAGCATATATCAAAAAGTGATGAGAAAGTAGAGACGAGCAGTATATATGGAAGGCAAATAATATATGTGCACATAAAATAAGAAAAATAAGACTAGAGCAGCATATGGCAAATCAAATATGAAAAAGAGCATCAGGAAACTATATACGAAAATAAAATAATAAATGAAAAGGAAACATGCAAGTAATGTACAAGAGTTGGCAAGATATGTTGCCTGCTCCCAAAAAGCAGTAAGTCGCAACTCAAGACGTCGTCCGATCTATCCGTCACATAAATTAAACAAGTTAGATCTATAAAAGTGGTAGAATATATTTTCTAGTCTAATCTATTATAATTATGAATAAAATAACCTAAAATACTAATTTAATTTAATTATATTCTAATTTTAAGGCTAATTCTAGATTTTGGTTTAAGAAAATTAATTTTACGAATTCAGGATCTGTGAGACGCAAATCGAGGCATTCAGTTGACCAAAAAGTTAAACAACATAAAACAAAGATTTGTGTGTAAAATTATGTCGATTTTAGCGCTACATAATTCTAAAATTGACGGTTTCATCAAATCTCAAACCGGTAAAGAATTATCGCCCATATGGCGCACAAATTATAGTTTCTTATGATTTTTTAGTTACTTCTAGGTTGCATAATTTTTTAGAAAATTAAACTAGAATATTTAATTCTAATAAAAATATATGTTATATTTTGTCATTTTATCTTTCTGAACCTTTAAACGGATCGCAATTCCGAGTTCGGGATCTCCCAAAATCTCAAAAACACCAAAATATGTCAGATTTTGGACAACCGGCAATCCACAAATTTTATAGAAATTTAGGTTCAGAATTTATGAAAATAAATTATGTATTTAGAAACTATACCTCAATACGGTTCTAATGCAAGAAACGGGGATACATTTGGAGTTCGGAACTAAGAGATATGGCTAGGCGAAGTTGAAAAACCCTAGAAAGCAATCTCCCTCAAGCCTCTCTCTCTCTCTCTCTCTCTCTCTCTCCCCCTAATATTAATTTAGCGGAATAATAACCTATGGTTTAATAAGCTCTTGATAAAGGCACTGCAAAGATGACTCGGGCTGCCCCAAATTTTTTTCTAAATTTTTTACTTAAAATTTTACTCAAGGCTAGCCAAAAAAAATATTTATGACGGTCAAAATTTTGACAGTCCTTCCAATATGTTGGACTGTCAAAATTTTGACAGTACTGTCAAATTTTTTACAGTACTGTCAAAATTTTGACAGTCCTAAATAAAATTTTGGGCTAGCCTTGAGTAGAATTTTAAGTGAAAAAATTAGAAAAAAAATTGCGCCAGCCTGAGTGTATTTTGTAGTACCTTTATCATTAGCATTTTAATACCCTATTTATATCCAAAGGCTGGCGGCTGGAGCCTGCAGGTGCTGATTGTGCGCTGACTAAGGTACTGACTAAGCTACTGACTAAGCTGCTGACTGGGTAATATAATTTTTAATTCCAGAAATGATTTATTAATCAGTTTTTAACTTAAATAACTCCAAATAAATATGTAAAAATATCAAAAAAATTCAGAAAAAATCTAAAAATCTAAAATATCATTAAAATCCTAAAAAAAAATAATACTTGGGGCCATTTTATGGTCATATGCTTCTACAGTACATTTCAAAAGTCGTAGAAAATTAGTTATTAGTCTATTTTAAAACCAAATAAGTCCAAATAAATTCCAGAAAATTTTAAATAAATTACCTAAAATATATTTGATCATTTTAACCCTAAAATAAATGTTTGGTAGAACAACATGCACATATAGTCTCACAGTAAATCATGGAATCCCTAAAAATTATGTTTCCTAGATTTTAATTACCCAAAATTTCTAGAAAAAAATCAAGAAATTCTAAAATAGTCTGAAAATAATTCTAAATAAGTATTTATATAATTAATTAAATCAAAGAAGTTATTTTCTAATTAACCAACAAAATAGCCAAAAAAATCTAATAACTTAATAAAAATACAAAAATTAGGGGGTTTACACTATGAGATTCTCTCCGAAGACCCGAAGAAAGCCACTTCTACCAGACGACGTTCCCTCCAGTTCTACTACGATACGGCTACCAAAATATTGTATTATTGTTCATATTATAGGCTTCTGTTACGATGCTTATTGAATGTAGAAGCCAAGCAGGCTGTTCGTGAAGCCCACGACGACGTTTGCGGTGCTCACCAAACATGTCCTAAGCTACAGGATCGCCTCCGACGTATGGGCTATTATTGGCAGACAATGATAGAAGATATCTTCGATTATGCTAAAAAATGCAAGATGTATCAGATCCATACATACTTCATCTACCAGCCCTAAGAATTCCAACACCTATAATTGTTGGTTTCAAAATTTATATTTATTATTATTTATTTAGAAATACAATTTTTAAGAGAAAATAGCTTTTCTAGAAAATTATATTATTTTAATAATATTATTTTTTATGTTCCCAAATTTTATAATATAATATTATTATTTATTTTATAAAAATTTAAATATTTTTATTTGAAGTATTTGTTTTGTATCTTGTCATTCATGGATTAGGAATTAATTAGTGTGAAGGATTTGGTTTAATTAGAACCCTAATCAATTAGGACAAAAATAATTATCGAATTACCAAAATACCCTTTTCTTAGCAAGCATGGACGGCTACCTTTGGGGGTGTGGGTTACTTTGGTTTGATTGGTTATTACTTTAAATATCTAGTTAAGATAATAATGGATGATATTTTATATATATAAGTATTTGGTTATATATATATATATATATATATATATATATATATATATATATATATATATATATATATATATATATATACCTAAGTTACTCTTTTCTTCTACATAAGTTTTTAACCTCTCTACTTCACCCCTTAATCCTACAACCATCTCTACCTTCTCCCAAACCATCTTTCCATCCCTCCATAATTTCTAAACACTATAGAATCAAGGCAAATCCTCACTTCCTTTACACAGATCTCATTTTAATGTATTTTTCTATATTTTTCTTGGTTATTCTATTAATTCAAGTAAAATATTTATTTTAGATAAATTTTGAGATTAATATATGTGGTTTAGAACACATTTCTAAGAGTTTTTCGTTAAGGTGACACACTCGTAGGAGACTTGGACATGAGAAAGAACTAGGTTCATACATGTTGAATTTGTTCCTACGACGTAATATTTTCTGAGTCAGTTTTCTTCTACTAAACCCTATCAAAATTTAATTTTAAAAAAAAAGTAAATCGAAGATAATTCGATAAGATTTCCAATGGTATATGATACGATAGGGTTTGAATTCATATGAAAGGAATTTTGGGTCGTGCAATAGAGGTATAGAATCCTGGAATCAAAATCTTGAACCTATGTACACATTTTTGTGCAGGACAGATTTGACCTATTAAACTTCTTCAAAACCAGGATATTTTTTAACAAAAATCAAAGAGAATTTGATAAGAATTCTAACCGTATATGATACGATGTCATTCAGGTATATTTAATAGGAGTTATTAGCCATGCACCATCGACGTACAATTTTGGAAATAATACCTGGGATATTTTACATATTATTTCGTAGACTAGTTTTGACCTATTAAAAGTTGTCAAAATCCGATTATTGATAAACATAAATTGATGAGTATTCGATTTAATTTCCAACGGTATAATTTGATAGTATTTGGATTCATATAATTGGAGTTATGCTCTGTACAAGTAGGGTATACATGCTAATTTTTTTATAAAATTTGATTTTGCGCTTATATGCATTTACTATCTATCCTATTAACTTCGTGTGTCCGGTGTAGAGTTTTTTCGCCGAAGGGGCTTTGACCTATGTTAATTCTATGGAGAGTTGCTCTGGGTCAGATATATTACTGTGTTTTGAGCTCAAAATACAAAGAAAACTCTGTCTGAAAGTCTAAGGATTTCGGAAGATAGCCTAATTTCGAAGCTTAAACGTCATGGTATCGTAGCGAACCCTACAGAATAACGATAATTATAGGAATATCTTGAGGTTAACTTTCTAAGTTCGGATTCATATGGACATGAACTTATAAATGAGTAAGCGATCTGATTTTCAAATATAGTTTTCTTGGTTCTGGAATACCTTGTTAACTGTATTCTCGTATTACATGAGATTAACATGTATAAAGAATTTATTTGGTGTTATTCCAATAGTTTGAATCATTCCTGCAAGTAATACTTGTATTTAAGAAATACAAATCATGATGTATACTTGAGCCAGAAAACAAAGTTTTTACTATTATAATGAACTTAGGATTGATTGTGATTGTAGAATAGAGCATTGGATAGGGAAGAATAATTTGTATCACATCATATGAAATCTGGCAATATAATTAAACAAACTAATCAGTACTTGTAGCTCCTTCATAAGGCCTTGCGTTGAGAGTGGGTGAATGCTTAGATCATATACTTACCTATTCTCGTGTTATCTATAAATGTTTACCCTAATTTGATAAAAAGTTAAATTTGGTATTAAATGATGTTATGATTTATTGCTCCCAAAGAGGAGTGACCGGGTTACTAAGCACCATGCCTACCTTCCACCATCTGATCCCTGTTAACTTGATTGTTGCCTATATATTGCTCATGACACTGCGATTGTGAGATCCAAACATGTTCTCTAAACTTTGCATCATCATATAGTAAAATTTATCTTGTGACTGTGTTAGTGACTTTAGGACTTAAGAAACGATTTTGGATACAATTATTTCACCAGTTAAAGATTAATTTTGAACTTAGTTCAAAGTTATATTTAATTTTTGTACTTAGAGTTTTTTTGGGTTAGATTTTTATTGCACTTGATATTTAGTATCACATTATTTTATTTATTTCACCTTCCTTGAATCGAGGACTTGCATGTCTTTAATGACTACTTTTTGTTCACTAGATGAAGGCCGGGATGAAGACGAGATTCTTCCCTTATATAATGTGGATGAATCTGAAGAGTAAGGGATACCACGAATAGAATAATTTTATTTTGTGTTCTTGTATAATTATATGTGTATTAATCTTATGGGAGATAGTTATGTGGTTGTATATTTTAGTGAGTAGCTTGTATACTTTTTTTTGAAGACAGAAATCAAACTTGTGAGTTATAAATATAAAATATTGATATTATGAGTATACTTAGTTCTTACTTTTTAATGGTTTAACTTTACCCTATACTTTATCCTAGAACTTACAAGCAATAATCGTGGTTACGAATATAGGTTTATTCGTAAAGCACGTAGCTTGGGATATTGGTTATGTACTCTAACTCACCGTTTATTGGGAGCGGGATGTGACATGTCGTTTAGTGGTGGTCCATGCAGGTCTGTGTTATAGATATATAACAGTCTACATCTAGGTAGTAGATCTATTAATTATATCTATAAGAACCTAAGAATGATTTGTAGAAAAAGTCTAACAAGAACCTTACGATACAAGTATTGGGTATTATAAGGTTAAGAAAATTAATTTTAGTATTCTTGTTTTATATTTCTATAAAATGTGTTTTTATTCTAAGAAGACATGATTCTTAAGTTAATTATTATTAACTGTATATAGCTGTATTTAAGATTTAATTGAGGTTACTGATATAAAGTTTTCTTGGTTGTAGATCATGTATCGGTTTATGTCTCATGCTTATCTGGGTTATAGAAGATAGATTTATCATAGATATTATAATATTGTGAGGAGAAGATGGGGATTAGAACATGGCCAAAATATACCAGTGTACAGTGTCTGTTTTGAAGATGAATATCGAGTGAGCCCGAATAGTTACATGCTCCCATACCACATAATTATTAATGCTCAACACTCAGCAAAAATGGATAATTTTAATGGTACACTACTAGAATGAAGGGAGCTTCACCCTGAAGTATCTATCTTCAAGATCAGGCTTATACTTATCTAGAGGATGAAGATATCAAAGGAGAATAGGAGATGGTTATGTAAATAAATCTACTATGTGTGTAGTGTGTATGTATATAAGATTAGTTTGGGTGTAAGATAGATATAAGGTCATCTTTTTGTCTACTGGAGTTCATTTTAGTATAATAGCATATCTAAATAGTGGTTGGGTATCTTTGTAGCACTGTATAATATACTATTTTTGTAAATAAAGTATGCAATTTCCTTATTTATTTTGTTCTACTTTTATATAATTGTTCTTTTAATTATTAATTATTATTAATAATGGTATTATAACTACTTGGATTAGTTTATTAAAAACTCTACATTCCTTGTCTCTATTTAGAAAATGGGAGATTCTGAATTCCAGTCCCCTCTTAACAACCAAGCTGAGACAAGTGTCGTTGATATGCTCCAAATTTTTTAACAACTCTTATAATTGAATAATCAACATGATAATGCTGCACAAGCTACCTCAGCAGCTGTACTTGAACAACTTAGGGCACCTCCCTAATAGAAAACTGGAACCATTGATGACTTTAGAAAACTAAATCCAAAGTCATTTTATGGAACTGAAAGTCCATTGGAAGCTAGGCAATGGTTGAGGACTACTGAAGGATTGCTTAATGGAGCAACGATTGCACTAGAAGATATGGTAGCAATAATTAGAATCATATTAGAAGATGTAACAAAAAATATGTGGAGTACAGAGCACCCAGAGGAGTCTGATACAATAGTAACATGGGAAGGGTTTAAAAATAAATTTGAAGAAAGATTTTTTCCAGAATCAGCTCAAATGGAGTTAGAAAGGAGATTTATTCAACTAAAATAGGATAAATATACTGTGGATGAATATGCTGCAGAATTTACCAGACTAAGTAAATTTTCTCCTTACCTGGTAGCTACAGAAAAAGATAAAGTATCTAGGTTCAAAGAAGGGTTAGAAAGTAAACTTAAGGGCAAAGTTGTACCTTATAAATGCCAAACATTTCTGAGATAACTGAAGCTGTTCGAGATCAAGAAATGATACAAAAGATAGGCAAGTAACAAATGTTGGAGGTCAGAAGAGAAACTTTGAACCAGGATCTTCTTCAAAGAACCAATGGCAAGGTCAGCCCAAGCGACTACAGATGACAACATCAAAGGGTGTGCCCATATGCAATTTCTATAGAAAATTAGGCCATTTGAAGAATCAATGTAGAAAATATAATGGATGGTGTTTAAGATGTGAACCAGCAGATCATCAAATTACTCAGTATCCCCATATGTCTATGACTAGGCTATGGCACCATATCAATAATTTATACCAAGGCCTATAAATGCAGGGTTTAACCCAAGGCAAGTAGTTCTGGAGAATGTAGTGAGGCCGATGTTAAATGCACCAAGGCCAATACAACAGACAACACCAGTGATGTAGACTATGGTATCTGCAGAAAGTTAATATAGGCCTCCTTTACCACCCCAAATAAAATATTTCCAACATGCACAAAGAACACAACAAACTTATACTGGCAAGAAGAAGCATGGTCATGCCTTCTTGAAGGATACTAATGATGAGGAATTATTTGGAGAAGTTATGACAGGTACAATATTAGTTTCATCTTATCCAACAACAGTATTATTTGATTCATGCGCTACACATTCCTTTATATCTGCTGTATTTATATGTTTGCATGAGATTGAAACTAAACTATTACCTAAAAAATTAAGAATTTTAATAAAAATTGATTGGTGGAAGTCAATCATATATGTAAAGCCTGTCCAATTAGAATTGGAGGTGAATTATTTCGAGTAAGACTTTTGGTTTTTCCAATGATCAATTATGATATAGTCTTTGGAATGGATTGGTTGACATTAGTAGTAGATATTATAGATTATGGTCAAGGAAGAGTTATATTTCAACTTTCAGGAAGAGAAATACATAAATTTATTCGAGATCATAAGGAAGATCAAATAGAGAGGATTGAAGAACTTAGGCTGCCAATTCGAGGAGTATTCCAAAATATTGAAGAAGAGCAATTTTCGAGGATAGTATATGAATTTATGATGTATTTCCTGATGAATTACCGAGATTACCACCAGACACAATAATAGAGTTTACTATAGATCTGGTTCCTGGATCAGTACCACTAGCAAAGAAAATATATCCTATGAATAAGGAAGAATTAGCAGAGTTGAATAAACAAATAAATAACTGTTGACTAAAATATTTATTCAACCAAGTATTTCACCTTGGGGAGCAGCAGTCTTGTTTGTAAAGAAGAAAGATGACACATTACGACTGGTCATTGATTATAGAGCATTGAATGAGGTGATTATCAAGAATAAATTTCTATTACCAAGAATTGATGAGTTATTTGATTAACTTAGAGGAGCACAAGTGTTTTCAAAAATTGATATGAGTTTGGGTTATCATCAAGTAAAAGTAAAGAAAGAAAATGAATCAAAAACTGCTTTTTGCACCCGGTATGGACATTATGAATTCTTAGTTATGACATTTGGATTAACTAATGCTCATGCAATCTTTATGGATCTTATGAATCGTATATTCTACCAATACTTGGATAAATTTTTCATAGTATTCATCGATGATATTTTAATATATTCCAAGAATGAGGAAGAACATAAAGAACATCTACGGATAGTACTTCAAACTTTGAGACAAGAAAAATTATACGAAAAGCTTAGCAAATGTAAATTTTGGCTAGACCGTATATCTTTTCTTGGACATATCATCAATGGCGAAGAAATTTTAGTTGATCCAATGAAAGTAGAAGCAGTAAAACCAAAATCTGTAGTAGAAATTTGAAGTTTTCTGGGGTTAGCAGGATATTATAGAAGTTTTGTAAAAAAAAATTCTAGGATTTCTGAACCTATAACTCATTTGATACGGAAGGATGAGAAATTTATCTGGACAGACAAATGCTATGCAACATTTGAAGAATTGAAAGAAAGACTTATTACATCACCTGTTCTAGCATTACCAAGCGGATCTGGGGGTTATAGAATTTATAGCGATGCTTCTGGTAAAGGCCTGGGTTGTGTACTAATGTAACATGGAAGAGTTATAGCATATGCCTCTCGTTAATCGAAGCAGCATGAAAGAAATTATCCAACACATGATCTAGAGCTTGTAGCAGTATTGTTTGTACTTAAATTATGGAGGCACTACCTATATGGTGAAAGCGTTAAAGTTTATACTGACCACAAAAGTTTGAAATATATATTCACTCAGAAAGAGTTGAATATGATACATAGAAGGTGGTTAGAGCTACTTAAGGACTTTGATATGGAATTGGAATATCATACTGGCAAAGCAAATAAAGTAGTAGATGCATTAAGTAGAAGACCAATAGCATTCTTTATGAACACAACAAAAGAAATCCTTGATGATTTAAGAAAATGGAAATTAAAATTATATATCCAAGGGCAGAAGGATCACGGGATAACTTGCAAGTTCTGTCATCTTTAGTAGAGAGAATCAAAGCAACTCAACAAGAAGATGTTAAATTACAAGAATTATGGAAGAATACTGAAATAAGGCTTCAGACTGGGATAAGTAAATGCCCAGATGGAACATTGATGTTTGAATACAGATTTTGTGTACCAAAAGGAGATATAAGAACAGAAGTTATGTTAGAGGTACATAACTCTCAATATTCTATTTATCTAGGGAGTACGAAAATGTATAAAGAGATAAAATAAAAAATTTGGTGGCATAAAATGAAAAGACAAATTGCAAGATTTGTATCAAAATGCCTAGTGTGTCAGCAAGTAAAGACAGAGCACCAGAGGACAACAGGACTTCTTCAGCCATTACCAATACCAGAATGGAAATGAGGTTATATTACTATGGACTTCGTATCAAAACTTCTAAGGACTCAGAAGGCTAACAATACTATTTGGGTTATTATGGATAGACTTACAAAATTCGCTCGATTTCTACAATTTCGAGTAGGTCAATCAACTAAAATATTAGCTGATATGTATATGAGACAAATTGTTAGTCATCATGGAGTACCTGCAAGCATAGTTTCAGATAGAGATTCTCGATTTACTTTAAAATTTTGGGGTATCTTACAAGAAATTTTGGACACCCGTTTAAAATTTAGCTCAGCATATCACCCTCAAACAGATGGCCAATCAGAAAGAACTATTCAAACTCTTGAAGATATGTTGAGAGCATGTACTCTTAATTTTGGAGGATCATGGGATGATCATCTTCATCTAATTTAATTCTCCTATAATAATAGTTATTATGCCAGTATTAAAATGGCACCATTTGAAGCTTTGTATGGAAGGAAGTATCGATCTCCTATATGTTGGAGTGACGTAGATGAACGTCAACTATTGGGTCCATAAATGGTGGTACAAACTGTAGACAAGATTAAAACTATAAGGAGTCATCTTCAAGCAGCTCAAGACAAGCAAAAGATGTAGGCAGATAAACATAGAAGATCTTTAGAATTTTAACCTGGCGATCATTATTCTTAAAAATTTTACCATCTCGAGGAATAATCAGATTTGGAATTAGAGAAAAATTAAGCCTAAGGTACATTGGACCATTTGATATAATTGAAAGAATTGGAGAGGTATCATACAGATTTGCCTTTCCCTCCAACAGTAGAAGAAATTTATGATGTATTTCATATCTCACAACTTCGAAGATATGTACCAGATCCAAATCATATACTGGACCATTCGGAGATAACGGTGGCCCGACACTCCGAATAGAACTACAACCAATAATAATCCTGGATAGAAGATAAATGATACTCAAGAACAAAAGAATATCTCTGGTATGAGTGACATGGAATAAAGATTCTCCAAGTGAATCTACCCGGGAATGGGAAGTGGATATGCTAAACCAATATCCCTATATATTTGGCACTCAAGGTTTGTTTTAAAGTTTAAGTACTTGTGATATACTTCTCTTAGCATAATTTGAATTCTTAGGACATAATTTTTCTAAGGAGGGTAGAGTATAATAGTTGCTTTCAAAATTTATTTTTATTATTATTTATTTAGAAATACAAGTTTTAGGAGAAAATATATTTTCGAGAAAAAAAATATTATTTTAATAATATAATTTTTCGGGTTCCCAAATTTTTTAATATTATATTATTATTTATTTTACAAAAATTTAAAATATTTTTATTTGAAGTATTAGTTTTGTAGCTTGTCATTCATGGATTAGAAATTAATTATTGTGAAGGATTTGGTTTAATTAGAACTCTAATAAATTAGGACAAAAATAATTACCGAATTACCAAAATACCCTTTTCTTATTTAATTCCTTAGCTTCCTAAGGAAGCTACTACCCTAGCAAGCATGGCCGGCCACCTTTGGGGGTGTGCGTTACCTTGGTTTGATTGGTTATTACTTAAAATATCTAGGAAAGATAAGAATGGATGATGGTTTATATATATAAGTATTTGGTTATTTATATACCTAAGTTACTTTTTACTTCTACATAGGTTTTTAACCTCTCTACTTCACCCCTTCTTCCTACAACAATCTCCTACCTCCTCCCAAACCATCATTCCATCCCTCAATAATTTTTAAACCCTATAAAATCAAGGCAAGTCATCAATTTCTCTATACAAATCTTAATTTTATGTATTTTTATATATTGTTCTTGGTTATTCTATTAATTCAAGTAAAGAGTTTATTTTAGATAAATTTTGAGATTAATATATTTGTTTTAGAACATGTTTCTAAGAGTTTTTCATTAAGGTGACACACCCATAGGAGGCTTGGACATGAGATAGAACTAGGTTCATACGTGCTGAATTCGTTCGTACGGTGCAGTATTTTTTCGAGTCAGTTTTCATCTACTAAAACCTATCAAAATTTAATTTTGTTTAAATGAAAATCGAAGATGATTTGATAATATTTCCAACGGTATATAATAAGATAGGGTTTGAATTCATACGATAGTAATTTTGGGTCATGCAACAGAGGTATAGAATCCTGGAATCGAAATCTGGAACCTATATACATATTTTTGTGCAGGCCAGATTTGACCTATTAACCTTCTTTAAAACCAGGATATGTCTAAACAAAAATCGAACAGGATTCGATAAGCTTTTCAACCGTATATGATACGATAGCATTCGGGTGTATTTGGTTAGAGTTATTGTCCATGCACCATAGACGTATAATTCTGGAAATAAAATCTGGGATATTTTACACCTTATTTCGTAGACCAGTTTTGACCTATTAAATGTTATCAAAATTCGATTATGTCGAAATAGAAACTCAAGAGGATTCAATAAGATTTCTAATTTTATAATTTGATGGTATTTGGATTCTTAAAATAGGAGTTATGCTATGTACAAAGTAGGATATACATGCTAATTTTTTTATGAAATTTGATTTTGTGCTTTTATGCATTTACTATCTATCCTATTAACTGCGTGTGTCCGGTGTAGAGTTGTTCCATAGAAGGAGATTTTACCCATGTTAATTCTATAAAGAGTTTCTTCGGGTCAGATATATTACTGTGTTTGGAGCTCGAAATACAAACGAGACTCTGTCAGAAAGTTAAGGATTTCGGAAGATAGCCTAATTTCGAAGCTTAAACGTCGTGGTATCGTTCCAAACCCTACAGATTAACGATAATTTTAGGAATACCTAGAGGTCAAATGTCAAAGTTCGGATTCATAGAGACATGGACTTGTAAATGCGTAAGCGATCTGATTTTTAAATAGTATTTTCTTCGTTCTGGAATACCCTGTTAACTGTATTCTCGTATTATATGAGATTAACATGTATAGAGAATTTATTTGGTATTATTCCAATAGTTGGAAGAATTCCTGTAAGTGATATTGGTATTCTAAAAATATAAATCAAGATGTATACTTGAGCCGAGAAACACAAATTTAACTATTAGAATGAACTTAGGATTGATTGTGATTGTAGAATAGAGCATTGGGCGGGGGAGAACATTTTGGATCACTGCATATGAAATCTGGGCAATATAATTAAACAAAACTGATCAGTACTTGTAGCTTCTTCTGTCATACCCCAGTCCCAAAATACGTAGGACTAGGAACACGTAAGCATGCCAGCCGTATGTATATGGCAACTCCAATATATGGATACCATAATACACACGTACGCTTTAATATGAATATAAACTCACATGTGGTATCTATATTATCACAAGTCACAGATATGCTAGTCTCATCCACACAACAAGCCATAGAAAAGAAATACTAAACTAGAATAAGGGGTCTTAAATATCCAAAATAATAGTCGGGTGGAGACAAATCCACTACCAAAGACTATATCCAAAACTAAAATGAGAGAGGAGTATAAAATCTCTAATATAAAATAATGATGAGGACAGAAGTATAACGGCGAAGAAGATCCACCATTAGAGATGATCAACGATGCTCAGAAGGTAAGACCTCCTCGGCAGAAAGTAACGTGTCAGGTCCAGGTTCGTACTCCTGCGGATACTCCTGGTCGTCTATACCTGGCAAGGGACCAGGTCCTCAGAGGGACATAACAAGATACATAGAAGCAAGCCAATTTGAATACAGTGAACATGCATAATGTTTGAAAATATGTAATTATGTTGTACAAGACAATCTATATGAATGCAAATGAGAACAACTTTTTGACGTATGGGCAAGAGTAGGCTACTCGATCTAAATCTCACAACTCACACACACGTCAGTGGACATCAGAAATCGACATACCGCGGGGGTAGCGACCAGCGAGACTCCAGAAATTGATATACCGCAGGGGTAGCGACCAGCACAACACACGCCCGTAGTGTGAACTATATACTACGGTTTACCAGAGTGGTTAAAAGCCCATACGCCTAATGATTATTCTCTCATGATACTAGGTGTCAAGTTTGTGCCAACATATCTAATATATATAGTAATGACTGAACAAACTACACATGTAATGAATATAACTGAACGAAACTACACAGGCAATGAATAAATAGAAATATAAATAGCATTAAAGGTACTGTAAATAATTTGGCAAGGTATCTTGCTTGGCAAGAAAGCTGCAAAATGTAACGTTCAAATATCACGTACGCAGGAGTAGAAGCTGCGGCCTCAGAATAAATGTCTCTGAATGCTGAAATAGACATCACCAATGTTTCTAGAATAAGCGAGATAGCTAGAAATTATTACCCTTTCGTCCAATTTGGATACAGGGGCAAAACAGTAATTTTGAGTCAAAGCGGGGTCCACATGTGGCCCACTTTGCACCAAAAAGTGTGTCAGGGGTAAAGGTCTCTAAATGAAATAAATTATAGGTCAAACAAACTCTAAATGTCAGCACGAACTCAACGGTACTTCCAATTTTGTATTCCGGTGAGCCGAACACAAATTCGCCAAAAAGTCAACTGTAGGGCCCGCCAATTGGCAACTTGGTCAACTGTCTCAGAATTGCGTGAAAATTGGGTCACAGGACCAGCGCGTTACCACAAGTACAATGGCGCAAATTTTGTTGTAATCTGACGAGCGTACACAAAATGCGTACAGCTTTCGCAAAAATTATGACACGGGATTTGTCCGCGGATACGGGCTAATTTTGATGCGCACACGCGTCCAAATCAGTTTCTGCGAGCTCTCATGTATCCGGGTACACTGCGCGCACCTTTTGGTATACTTGGTACACGGCGGGGCGGTCCCGTTTGGCGGGGCGCGCTCGATTTCATAATTTTTGGAAATCTAGAAAAAGTAGATTTTTAGAGTTTTCCAACTAATTTAATTCTACATACAGCTGTTAATAATTTAATATAATTAACAGAAATTAAACTAGGTCAAGTTATCTCCGCATAACAAAAAGAAAAATCGAATTCGGATCTCTATGGTGGGAGATACGAGTCCGGGAACATAGGTGGTCACCAAAGTTTTCTGCGATACCCAAAAGTGGTCTTTTTTTGTCAACTTGGACGATATTTTTGCCTAGGGTTACGTGCTGTTGAAGGTCAACTATCATACAGATATTGAAGAGGGTTAAGTGGTGAATGTACCGGTGAAGACGGGATCGAGTTTGGTTCAGCGAGGTGACAGAAAATAGCGCTGAAACACAGGTAAGTTGCTGTCCAAACTGTCACGCGCGGTTGTGCGCGTTGTCGCGGTCGTCGGGATCCGGTTCTGGGTGGCTGAGGCTGGGTTCTCCGGCGGTGGTCTTTGGTCGAAGGCGGCTAGGTCAGATAGGAAGAGAGGAGAATGCGTTAGGGTTAGGGTTTTGTGGTTACGGTGATATATATATATATATAAAGGGAAGAAGGAAGAGAGATGCGCGGGTCTGCGGGTATAACGCACAGGGGGGGGGAGTTGAAGCTGCTGCTGCTTCATATTCTATTTGGTTTGTATATTAATTAAGGGTTCGGGTATGAAGTTGGGGTAGCGGGTAGGTTAGTATTAGGGTAGGGTTTTGGGTCGTTGTAGGATCCAACAAGGGATTTAATTCTATTTTTTCCTTTTTCTTTTCCTTTCCAATTCTTTTTCTTTCTTTTTCCTTTAATATATATATATATATATATATATATACATAGAAAAAAAAATCTAGAATTTGTATTAATGCATACCATTAAGCTAGCAACTGCCCAAAGGGCCTCCTACATGAAATAAATTCGGAAAAATTTCTAATGGCCCCATAAATCCCCTAAGTGCACGAACACCTAAAATAAAAATTAAAAAAAAATCTATTTCTCCTAGTTAGCACATAATTACTACAACTAAATTAATAATTAACTAAAAAGGGTAAATACGGTTTTCTAGGATTTGGGGTTTTACATTCTACCCAACTTATAAAAATTTCGTCATCGAAATTGACACTAACTGATATTCATAATAATTACTATAGCTATTACACTACATTGGTATCTAGCAGGACTTCCTAAATGTCGTGGACTGCCATTCTAACACTTCCTCATCTATTGTCCATACACTATTCTATCATCCTCTAACTCGTCTACACTACCCAACTTACAAGAATTCTACTAGTAGTCACATTCTTTGAAGCTATTGTCTAGGTTGTAAGGTAAATATATTTATTGGGTCGAGAATCTTGGGATACCTGTTTGGAATCTCATAACTATAACTTTTCCTCGTAACCGTCAAGTATCGTAGTCTAATACTGCCACGCCACCTGGCCAGTATGGATGCAAGTAATTCGACTACTCTACCAAAATTGTCTGGCTGCAACTGTCGCTACCTCGCCAGCGATTTATCATAGTCATCAGTTCGTAACAAGTGCCTTCAACTCTTTCCTAGACATAGTCTAAGTTTTAGGGTAACACTTAAGGTCTTGACTAACTATTAGGGGTATAACCTACTTCAAACAATCTAACAAATTTCTATTATGCTAAATGACGCTACTTAAGGGTTAAACTAATAAAGAATACAGATATTGCTATAGTGCATATACATAAGGGTTATTATTAAGAACTCATCCTTAGTTATCAAGTATTACTAACATATTTGTTTTAACTAACAAAATAGGGGCGAGGTTGATATAAATCAAACAATTAATAATGGCACGAAAGATACGACGATGATAGGAAGAGTTAAGCACGAGATAAGGAATGGATATATAGAAGAGAAGATGAGTCACCCAAGAGGGCGAAATAAGGATAGGGAAAGAATACTACTACTGCTACTCACGTTATCCATTAGCATCGCGTGTATGCCATCTGGGTAGAATATACATACATCCTCATAATTGCTAAACTACCATATATACAATTCTATATCTATCTGTAAATCTAAGATCTTGTGTCACATTGGGGTTATGAGTATGCAAAGACAATTATAACTAAAAGGTCGTACTTGTATCTACGGCTTCATGTGTCTACTCTCCCATATTTGTCATAATGAGTGCTTGGCCTTGTCCTTCTTTGTTCAACTGGGGTATAGTCCCCTCCATTTGTGCAGACTGTGGAAGCAGTGGTGGGTCCCTTTGGTCTTCTATACTTGAGGGTGTATGTGGTATTCCTGATTCTAATAACATAGACCTCTGGTTCTGCTGAGGACATCTTCGGGTTTGATGGTGATTTGATCCACATATCATGCACAGCCCCAATCGGCGATGACAGTCTCTATGAATATGACCTATCTTACCACAAAAGTGACAAGTACGGGGGTCCTTGGTTGGATATGGTGCGACACTATCTGGTTGCTGGCGTGTCAAAGGGTGTCGAATGGGTCCTCCTTGCTGTATCCTCACTGGTCCTTGATGACTTCTCTGCTGATTTCCATTTCCCCTGCTGATGGCCTCCTGAATCCTGGCCTCTGTTAATAACTCGGCATAAGAGATCCGGGACTGGGAGCTAGTGTAGTGCTGGAGCTCTTGAGTCAACCCACGGTGAAATCTCTTAGCCTTATCTAAGTCATTAGGTATTATGACAGTGCCATACTTACTGAGACGGCTAAACTCTGCGTCATACTCATCAACCGTCTTGTTCCCTTGCTCTAGATGGAGGAACTGATCATACAATACGTCCCTTACAGTATCCGGAAAGTACTTCCTCTCAAAGCACTCCAAGAATTGTTCCCAAGTCTGACGCGTACCCAACTGGCGCTCCATTGATTCCCACCAGTGATGCGCGTTGCCTTCTAACTGAGTCCTTACGCCTATCATCCATAGGTCAGTAGGTAGTTGTGATGCCTCTAACAACTTCTTAGTGTTTACAATCCAGTTCGTGGTTTCCTCTAGACTCTCATTGCCCTTATATGGCTTAGGGCCCATCTGTACAAAGTCCTTGACTGAACCAACCCGAGCTTGTGATACTGAAACTAGTGCCTAGGTTGGTACAGGGGCTAGTGCGGCCATTCTCTCAAGTGCTGCCAGAAATTCTAGCCTCTGCTCTGCTACTTGATGCCTCTGCTGTGCAGCCTGCACGGATATCTGCTGACTCTGTTCCTGCATTACCATCTGAAAGAATTGGAACAGCTCCGTCTAGATATCGTGTGGTGCTAGTGGAGCTGAAAAATTCCCATTATGTATCGCGAAAGGGGTTAATGGAATTGGATTACTAGTCAGTCCATCTGGTCCCAGAAGAAGAGGAGTCGTTGAGGCCTCTCCTGGTGATTGGTCGTCGTCCCCTGGAGACGTGTTGTCCCCGGTGGTGGCATGCCCGTTATGCAAATTCATCTTTCTGCAAGAGATGGAAGGAGGATTAGGAAGAGTATATGAATCAAGCTGGATGCAAGCACTTAAGTAGGACATGTTGGAAGGAAGGTAAGTTATAGTCAAGTGTGGATGAGATCTAAAATTCTAATCCTAGGTGCAGGCCCGCTCGGTACAGTTACATAATCGAAACGGCTATCTCGGCCTACATGGACCACCATAAAATATGTCATGCCCCAGTCCCAAAATATGTAGGACTAGAAACACGTAAGTATGCCAGCCGTATGTATATGGCAACTCCAATATATGGATACCATAATACACACGTACGCTGTAATATGAATATAAACTCACATGTGGTATATATATTATCACAAGTCACAGATATGCTAGTCTCATCCACACAACAAGCCATAGAAAAGAAATACTAAACTAGAATAAGGGGTCTAAAATATCCATAATAATAGTCGGGTGGAGACAAATCCACTACCAAAAACTATATCCAAAACTAAAATAAGAGAGGAGTATAAAATCTCCAATATAAAATAATGATGAGGACAGAAGTATAACGGCGAAGAAGATCCATCATTAGAGATGATCAACGATGCTCAGAAGGTAAGACCTCCTCGGCAGAAAGTAAAGTGTCATGTCCAGGTCCGTACTCCTACGGATACTCCTGGTCATCTATACCTGGCAAGGGACCAGGTCCTCAGAGGGACATAACAAGATACATAGAAGCAAGCCAATTTGAATACAGTAAACATGCATAATGTTTGAAAATATATAATTATGCTGTACAAGATAATCTATATGAATGCAAATGAGGACAACTTTTCGACGTATGGGCAAGGGTAGGCTACTCGATCTAAATCTCATAACTCACACACACGTCAGTGGACATCAGAAATTGACATACCACGAGGGTAGCGACCAGCGAAACTCCAGAAATTGACATACCACGGGGGTAGCGACCAGCACGACAAACGCCCGTAGTGCAAACTATATACTACGGTTTACCAGAGTGGTTAAAAGCCCATACGCCTAATGATTGTCCTCTCATGATACTAGGTGTCAAGTGTGTGTTAACATATCTAATATATATAGTAATGACTGGACGAACTACACATGCAATGAATATAACTGAACAAAACTATACAGGCAATGAATAAACAGAAATATAAATAGCATGCAAGGTACTATAAATAATTTGGCAAGGTATCTTGCCTGGCAAGAAAGCTGCAAAATATAACATCCAGATGTCACGCGCGTAGGAGTAGAAGCTGTGGCCTCGGAATAAATGTCTCCAAATGCTGAAATAGACATCACCAACATTTTCAGAATAAGCGAGATAGCTAGAAATGACTACCCTTTCGTCCAATTTGGACATAGGGGCAAAACGGTAATTTTGAGTCAAAGCAGGGTCCATATGTGGCCCACTTTGCACCAAAAAGCGTGCCAGGGGTAAAGGTCTCTAAATAGGATAAATTATAGGTCAAAAAAACTCTAAATATTAGTACGAACTCAATGGTACTTCCAATTTTGGATTCCGGTGAGCCGAACACAAATTCGCCCAAAAAGTTAACCGTGGGGCCCGTCAATTGGCGACTTGGTCAACTGTCTTAGAATTGGGTGAAATTTGGGTCATAGGACCAGCGCATTACCACGAGTCTAGTGGCATAAGTTTTGTCACAATCTGACAAGCATGCACCAAATGCGCACAGCTTTCATAAAAGTTGTGACACAGGATTTGTCCGCGGATACGGGCTGATTTCGCCGCGCACACGCGTCCAAATCAGTTTTCGTGAGCTCTCATATGTTCGGGTACGCTGTGCGTACCTTTTGGTACACTTAGTACACGGCAGGGCGGTCCCATTTGGAGGGGCGGTCCCGTTTGGCGGGGCGTGCTCCGTTTCATAATTTTTGGAAATCTGGAAAAAGTAGATTTTCGGAGTTTTCCAACTAATTTAATTCTACATACAGCAGTTAATAATTTAATGTAATTAACAAAAATTAAACTAGGTCAAGTGATCTCCGTATACCAAAAAGAAAAATTAAATTTGGATCTCTGTGGTGGGAGATACGAGTCCAGGAACATAGGTGGTCACCACAGTTTTCTACGATACCCAAAAGTGGTCTTTTTCTGTCAACTTGGACGCTATTTTCGCCTAAGGTTACATGTTGTTCGAGGCAACTATCATATATATATTTAAGAGGGTTAAGTGGTGAACATACCGGTGAAGACGGGATCGAGTTTGGTTCAGCAAGGTGACAGAAAACAACGCTGGAACACAGGTAAGTTGCTGTCCAAACTGTCACGTGCGGTTGCGCGCGTTGTCATGGTCGTCAGGATCCGATTCTGGGTGGCTGAGGATGGGTTCTTCGGACGTGGTCTTTGGTCAAGGGCGGCTAGGTCAGATGGGAAGAGAGGAGAATGCGTTAGGGTTAGGGTTAGGGTTTTATGGTTGCGGTGATATATATATATAAAGGGAAGAAGGGAGAGAGATGCGCGGGTCTGCGGGTATAACGCGCGGGGGGAGAAGTTGAAGCTGTTGCTGCTTCATATTCTATTTGGTTTGTATATTACTTAAGGGGCCGGGTGTGAAGTTGGAGTAGCGGGTAGGTTAGTATTAGGGTAGGGTTTTGGGTAGTTGTAGGATCCAATAAGGGATTTAATTCTATTTCTTTTTCCTTTTTCTTTTCCTTTTCCAATTCTTTTTCTTTCTTTTTCCTTTAATATATATATATATATATATATATATATATATATATATATATATATATATATATATATATATATATATATATATATATATATACATACATATATACACATAGAAAAAAATCTAGAATTTGTATTAATGCGTACCGTTTGATAATAAACGAAAAAAATGAAACTAGGTTTGTATGAAACCCTTTCTTTGGTTTACAAACAAGAAAATGAAGTACAATTAATCCTATACGAGGATGTTAAGTACAAAAATTTAATTCTGGGTAAATATTGCTATAGGAGTCTGATCTGCGGTCGATCACTTTGTCCCTTGGACCACACGATGACGAAGAAGTGCTGTAGAAGAAGGAGAAGCTTCAAAAATCGTAAGAGAGATTGGATGCTCGATGCCAAAGTCGTCAATCACTACTTTCTGTTTGTACTCTAGACTCTTCTCTCTCAAAAAAAAATATCCGATCTCCCCCCCCCCCCCCGCTCCTCAAAATTCTCGATTTTTTGGCCTCTAACCTCCGTGGCCGGAGCTCTCTATTTATAGGGTTTAGGCACAATCGGCGTAGAAATTGAACAGTGGAGAGTGGGGCGCTCTTTACGCGGCATTTATGATAACTGCTATCCACGTCTGAATAATCTCTCGACTCTACGTGTGACGTGTGTCCCATTATGAGGTAACGCGTATAACTGCTACGAAGATCACGGCATGGAGGTCACGTGGGTTACTGCCCCTCGCGTAGAGATGATTGGCGTAGAAGCCGAATAGTTGTCAAGTTGGCATAGAAGCCAAAATAGGCATAGAAGCCCAGTAGGCATAGAGGCCCAACAGCTGACATATAGGCGTAGAAGCCAAGTAGCTGTTATACTAGCGTAGAAGCCAAATAGGCGTAGAAGCCTGATGCTGCACGGATAGGTAGCCAGCGTAAAGATAGCCGATAATCCTTCCTTGACTGAGATCTTGAGCATATTCTGGACCAAATAGCATTATCACGCACCTTTGCTAATATAGCCTAAGTTGGCGTATTTCGAGGAGATAGCATACGGCGTACTCCTATAGCTAAAAATATCCTGATGGCATAATGTGCAGGGATGGTGATGTGGACGTATTAGCCCTAATTATAGCTCACCCAGTCATTGGAAATAGAACAAAATCTCGTGCATTAAATGCAGAGATCTGCCCTCATCTCGTGCATTAACTGCAGAGATGTGCCTCGGGTTCTGTACGAAGAGCAGCTTTTGACGTGGCGGTCAGCTCTGTCTCATCCTGAGCGTAAAAGCTCATGTCTGCCTGTGTAAAATAGGTAGCGTATTACTTGAATGTGTAAACAACGTCTTATATCAAGGCTTTGTCACTAAATGACAGTCTGGGGCTCTGTGTAGAATTATCATTACAGCCGTCGTCTGGATAGTCGTGCAGTACTTTTTGTCAGGAGTCAGGTTTATTGTACCATCTAACAGGTTCATTCGAGGAATACGAAGAGTTCCTCATATAACTTCCCTCTGCATTAAAAGCAGATGGATTTTACGCCGTAGTGGCGATGTAGCAACCTTTTTACGCTGAAGCAGTCTGGAAATACTGCATTACGCGGGTTGTTCTGGAGCTATATTTTACGCTGAACAGTGTTGAAGCTCTGCTGTACGCCAATGGCTCTGAAGTCATATTTTACACTGCACATCACTGAAACTCTGCTTTACGCAGGCTTCATGCATATTGCGTATAATTCTGTAGCGTATTTTTCATGCTTCTACAAGACCCCCTTCAAAGTTTTCAAATTCCTCATAATTTGAAACCCTTTGAACGAAGCATGAAACGGTCAAATTTGACTCATTCCGCGAGGCTGATTTCTTGGCAAATATTTTGGAATTTTTTCGGATTTGATGTGATCTCATCTGCCTATATAAAGGCTAATGAGTTAACCTATTCTTCCCACACTTCCTTTACCACAGAAGAGATGGTTGCCGATGTTCGTCTTGCTGATTTGAGGAAGAAGAAGATCATATTCTTCCAGCATGTAAGGAGCCGTAAAAAGAGGCATCTTCGAGCAAATATCCTCTGCAACGATGGATCATGGAAGGATATCATAGCTTTCTTTGCTCGGGATGATCAGCATTTTTATATGGCGATTCGTCCAAGAGAGAGGAAGGGTCTCATTCGACCACACAGCTTGCAAGCTATATTTTCTTCCATCATGGCGGTGGACGAGGGTAGGCACTTTGGCCCCGTCTTCCAGTATTAAGTTGGGTCTGAATCCCCAACACAATCTGCCATGACGTATGGAGGGTGGGCTTGAATAATTTAGACAAGCCCAGTTCTGTATCCTCCCGCCATTCACCATTTTCTTGTTCATCGGCTGCAAAAGCCGATAAAGTACTGTAGAAGAAGACAAAGATCTCCACCAATATGATGACCTGACATAACAGATTCTTGGTGTGATCTTGGAGGAAAATGAGAAGCCCTTTGTAGAAAAAGGATTTCCATCATATGTAATCATGAAGATGAAAAATCCTTTGTAAACTGGATTTCCATCATATGTAATCATGATTAATAAAATTGTCTTCTTTTTTACGCATCTGATGATTTGCCATATTTGCTGCAATAAAGTCTGAATATGTGCAGCTTCAGCACATCTGAATAACTTTACGCCGACTCTGATAAAAAGAGTATCTGACTTCGTCCCCTCTTTTACGCGTTACTGAAGACGCGTAGAAAAAAGCTTCTTAGCACTTAAGTTGAATATCCAAATTGTCATGCTGTTTTGAATAAAGAGTCGCATAGAATTTCTGAACTGTTACTTCTCTGATATGGAGAATTCTTGTTCAGGCCGTCATCTTCAAGAATGTTTTCCCGAAAATCCCTTGCAATAGGGCAAGAAATGGCCGTCAAACAGGCCATATTTGAACTCGTATAAAAGACTGGACTTAGGATGAACTTCCAATCGACCCAATAAGGAGAGTCATCTTCAAATGTTGAACTCTGTATGTTTTGGGCACTTAAGATATTTTATAACCAGGAAGGAGCATTTTCTGCGTAGATCCTTATAATTGACCTTCTTGAAAATTGTTCAGATAACCGCGTACTCTGGACTGCGTATTTTAAGATATGCGGAAAGTCATAGATCCGTAGCATCTGTATCTTCTGAGCATAGAATCGTAGATCTGTAGCCTCTGAGCGTAAAAAGCTTCTGAGCGTGAAATCATAGATTTGTAGCCTCTGAGCGTAAAATCGTAGGTTTATAGCCTCTCGAGCATAAAAGCTACTGAGCATAAAAGCATCCGTACGTAAAACCATAGATTTATAACTTCTGAGCGTAAAATCATAAATCTTTTAGCTTCTGAGCGTAAAAAGCTTCTGAGCATGAAATCATAGATTTGTAGCCTCTGAGCATAAAATCGTAGGTTATAGCCTCTCGAGCGTAAAAGCTACTGAGCATAAAAGCATCCGGGCGTAAAACCATAGATTTATAGCTTCTGAGCGTAAAATCGTAAATCTTTAGCTTCTGAGCGTAAAAACTTCTGACCGTAAGATCGTATACTTGTAGCTACTGAGCGTAAAGCATGGATCTGTTTATGACTGTCCGTCTTCTAATGATATGCTGACGTGGTCCCCAATCATAACCGCATATTAAATATCGGATTTGGTTAGGGATTCGAAGAGTTTACCTGAACTCTATAAATACCCCAAGATTTTCAGAGAAGAAACTCTTCATCTGTCTTTTGCAAAAAAAAGCCTTCGTCTCTTCGAGAACTCATCTTCGTCTCTTTTCTGAGTACTCTGAGTTTTAGCAATGGCACAGAAACACGCTTCCACCGCTAAGGGAAAGAAAGCTGACTCCTCTTCTCGCTCCTCTACTCAAGCACGAGCAACTCCCATTGGGCTGAGCGAACCTCGCTCTGAACGAAGTGTTCCACCATCAAGCTGTGCACCAGGCGTCATAGGTAAAATTTTTGGGAAGAGAAAAACAAAAAAAAAACTTTCGCACACGTTGTACGTGAACGCGCAAGGTCATCTTCTGTGCTGAGAGCCTCTTCGAGGAAGATGATGCACAGAGATGTTTTATCATTACGCCTACATTCCTAATGTGTCCGCGTAAAAACTCCATATTTTCGCAAGCTGGCGTAAAAGCTCAGACTGTCAAAATTTGGCGTATATGACAAAACCTTACATTTTACGTACTGGATGTAAATTCCAGCATAAAACTAATTTTTTAACAGTCTGGCGTAAAAGTACGGACTGTCAGGTTTTGGCGTAGAAACTGTAACCCTTGCGTTCTTATGCACTGGATGTAAATTCTAGCGTAAGACTTAAGTTTTTGCAGTGTGGCATAAAAACACACATTTTAGTCTTTGGTATATGCTGCAAGAGTGTAGCATCTAGTGTAGAACTGACTCATTTTTCTTGCATTTTGTAGTAGACTTGCAAATCCCTCATTTGGCTGACGTGATGGGTTCTGCTGCTGGGATGCTGAACTCCAATTATCTGGAGGACTTGTCCCTTGTGACATTCCCTATTTCTGGCACCCAATATCCTGAAGGAAGGGGAATTCTGATATCGTCTCAAGGCGAATGAATGTTGTTGAGTATGCTTAGTGGGGAGCCCCTGACGTATATAGATGGGACCGAATATAGGAAGCCAGCTTTCCTCTTCGGGGATATGATTGATAAACAATCCCAGACGAAGCCCAAGAAGGAAAATTGGGTGTTTACTGCTGAGGGCATGGTCATGTTCCTGCCAAGGATGCCCAGAGATTACCCTATCTTGGCATTCTTCCATGCCACGCATCCCAGGAAGATGTCATGGACCCTGACCCCTGATCTTCACGGCCAGCCGGGGAAGATATTTTTTCAGAAAGGATCAGGCCAAGGATTATTTGTGAGCCGTCCTTCAGGCCCTGTTATGCCTTTCAGGGTATTACTGCCAGGCAGCATCCCGAGTGAAGACACTTCACTGCTCCAGCCGGTTTAAATATCGACTTTTTGCAATGACTTTATGGGACATGGAGGAGTATACCCCAAGGTTAATCTTCGGACCAGCGGGTGGCTTAGCCTTGGGAACCTTCGATGGACCCGTTTAACTGCCTGGGCCCTGAAGCACTTTCAGACGGAGATGGAGAGCATTGGTCTATTCGCGGCTGTGAGTGCTACCAGTGTTGGGCTGCCTCTTAACCCCAACCAGTTTTTGGCTTTGATGGAGCGGTATATCTCGCTCACGGGGACTTTCGCCACTCTGCTAGGGGAGTTGGGATTGGCCCTTCATGAGATGGCAGAGATTTCAAGGCTGCCGATGGGGGATACTCCTTATGAAGAGTATGTTCCCACCAACATGGAGCTGAGGGATACAAACCCTCGGGCAGTAGCAGTGTACCAGGAGCTGAAGAGCCATTATCTTGTGTGCACCACTTTCTACCAGGAGCCGTCTGATTTGGCTCATACCAACAAATGGGCATCTTATCTCTTCTTTCATCAGGCCAGAGATGCTAATCCAGACAAGGTTGTGGATAGCAGAGATAAGCCCTTGAACCTTTTGAGCATGCTTAATGCCCAAACGGTCGATGATCTTATTGAAGACTCTGGGGCTTCAGATCACGTTCTCGATGAGGAGATAGAAGGTTATCCTATAGGCACTAAAGCCTATAGTTATATGAGGCATTGTCGTAAGCCTCTATCAAGGGAAGCTCAACTGGCTGGCTTCCTCTCTGTATGGTTACGCCGATTGGTAGTACCTGGCATCGCGTCTCAGGATCGCATTCATCGCAACACCTTATGGCCTGTAGTGCGTTTGGTGTTTGGAGCAAGACTGGGCCTGCTCCTGCCATGGTATGCCGGATACAAGCTAGCCTGAGGGCCATTACTGATGGACTGCTTGCGGATGAAACACGGCGTGAAGGATTTCCTAGAGTGGAGTTACCATTCCTATATCTGATGGGATGGTTAATCCTTCATAACCCCAAGGTAATGTCCCCCGGCTCTGCCAGTAGTTCGGGAAATAATTTCTTGTTGAATTACAAGAATTCCTCTTGGAACGTGGCGACCGTCACAGATTGCCGGCGGGCGTTAAACGTTGCCCACAGCTGGAAGATCTTCTGTATCGTCCCCTCTATACATATCAATCAATAGGGGACGAAACTTCAGGATTCAGGTCACGGGAGGACTATTCTTTCTCCCAAAGCCTTCTACTGGTTGGTCTGCATTAGACCTTCTCATCTGTTGTACAGGAGTGAGGATCACTGCTATCTAGAGCCGTATCTGCCTAGCCGATTCTCCAGGCAATTTGGGTACGATAAGTTGCATGTGGGGAATGCTATCACTAGATTCAAGTTCAGAGGAGGACTTATCGACGGAGCGAGAGGATGGCGGTACTTCATGATGGGTTGTACTGGAGCAACCTTTACTGTGCCTGCGACTTCTTTCTCCATGGAGTTGCGCATCCTCCATTCGTACGCCCAATTTTATGCATCCATTAATACCTTCCATCATGATTTTGATATGCGTGGAAGTTTTAGGATGCCCTCTCATAAGTCCACTGGAAGAGAGGAGGTCCCATCAGTCTTCTCTGACGAAGGTGAAGACCCTGTCGGTCCAGACAAATTTTTGTTGACAATACCGAGAGGCCTAATAGCTCCGCCTGCAGAGCCTCTTGTTATCCCCAGTAAGCGAAGGGCTCCTACTCTGAAAAAGCCTTCCCCTCACAAGAAAAAGAAGACTGTCAGTGGTCCTACAAGGACTTCCAGCCATGAGGCTCCTAGGAGTGAGCTTGTTGTTTCCCAGGTCGGGGATGATTCTTTGATTAGAGGTCCCTCGCCTTTTAGAGAGGGAACCTCCACAGTTCCGGATGACAGTGCCAAAGATTCTTTGCTTGAGACTGCTGTCGCTACTACCGCTACTGGTAGTGCAGTGAGGTCACCTTCGAGGCCGAGCATATTATGGATATCTTTATCCAGACCAATAATGGGTCCAGCCCCTTCTTCTTCTGTAAGTATTTCCAGCGAGATTCCCCCTGATGAACCTCGATTGGATCTTGGTGAAGATTGGGAAGACTACCCTTAGACGTCGTTTGGTGCGCCCTCTTCTCCAGGTATAACAGCTCGTTTAGCATCATTAAGAAATGATTTAGCTGTACTGGCTGTGGACGCGACATATATACCATCAGCCATGGGTAAATATTATCTTTACGCCTCTTTTGGAAAAATTAACATCAGGTTTTTATTAACTTTCCTTTGTCTTCTTTTCAGGGGAAGACATCATTGGGGAGGGTGGAGTTGACACCACTTCTGACTTTGTTGCGAACCCTGCTAATGAACCGGCGGTGTCCGACGTAGAGGGAGCCAGCTTTGATGTTGCCGATATTTCATTCGCAACATTATCGGATGTTGTTCCACCAGTACCAGTGCAAATAATATCGGAGGAGGATGAGCCTATCGTCTCGACTGTGCCTCCTTCTTCAAGTATGCCAGCAACTTCAACTGTTGTTGGCGTCTCCTCTTTTGTTGCGCCATCTATTGAAGCGACAATTGTGGCAACATCCTCTGCAGTCATTCCTGGAGGGGGATTCACCGATATCGCAGCCACTCCCAGCGTCCATTCGAATCTCGCCATGCTAGTTGAGCAGTTTTCTAGCATTTTCTATATCACTTTGAAAACGCTGATATCGATGGTGCTGGAGAAGAATCTAGGCTTCGAGGCTCTGAAGATGTCCTCCAACCTCAATATAGCGCAGATTAGATATTTCAATGATAATAACAGAGCTGATGCGCTAGAGCAAATAGTTAATGGTTTGGAACAACCCATTAACGAGTATTTGAAACTATCTCGGGGCAGCATCGACGATCTAGTTCAAGCTAAGTATGACTCCTTAACTGCAGAGCTTGCTGGGCAAATGGAAACTCTGAACAAATCCATCCAGGAACAGCAGCAGGAGATGGATAAAGAGCGGGCTATCTTGGTGGATTATATTCCTCAGCTAACTAAGTACCAAGCCGAATATGAGGGAGATGCGGCGAGGGTTCGAGATTTGGAAGCTGAACTCTCTCAGGCCAGGGAGAGGCTTATTAAGACATCAGCGGTTCGTGATGTATTTAAGGGCCAAGTGGAGATAGCTCAGCAGAACTTGACGCGTGCTGGTGTCATCCATGCCAATTTTGTTGACGCTCGGACCGAGCTGTCTCGCTTGAGCGATGACGAGGCACGACTGGAACAGGCCCGCTGTACTATTTTGAACTCCAGGAATGAGAGGATGGCCGCTTTGGCGCAACAGATTCGTGATTTGACTGCTCCTCCCCAATGATGTACTTTTTGCTTTTATATGTAACTTGCTCTTTCTGGAGATAATAGAGGGACTTTATCTGACTTTTGTGGACCCATCATTTTTGAATATAAATGATATGCTAGAGTGAAAATGATATCAGAGGTAATATGGACATGATATACTTTCGGTAAGCTTCAGCTGGACATATCTATTCAGAGGTTATATGGACATGGTAGAATATGATCAAACTAAATTTGTATACAAAACACTATCAGAGGTAATATGGACGTGATAGGTTTTGAAGTTCCAAATTAGTTATACAAATCTATTCAGAGGTCATAAGAACATGATAGAATATGCTCCAACTAAAATTTGTACGTAGTGTTGTCAGAATGAGATCTTCACCGTACTCCGTTAAAGCAAGGGAGATTAAGCATAGTACTTCTTCAGGAATTTGCCGTTGATAGGAGCCATTAACAAGTCTCCATTAGGCTTGGCTAATCTGTAAGTGCCATTTGAAAATGTCATTTCAATCACATAAGGGCCCTCCCATTTGGGCTAGAATTTACCCTTACTCTTGTGAGTAATGATCATTGGCCTTTTCACAGCTAAAAATAGCTCGCCAACTTTGAACACTCTTTCTTTCACTTTTCGATTAAAAGCTTTGGAAATGCGTGCTTGGTAGAACGCAATGCGTTGTTGAGCTTGAAGGCGTTTCTTGTCTAATCCTTATAGCTCTTGAAGCCTTAATAGGTCATTCTTTTCCTGAGTCAACTCATTATCCACTGCTATTCTGAGTGATGGGATTTGGATTTCAAGGGGGAGAACTGTTTCACACCCGTAGACTAATGAGAATGGGGTACAACCTGTCGGTGTTCGTACTGTTGTGCGGTATGCCCAGAGACATTCTCCCAGTTTCTCATTCCAATCTCTCTTATTCGAAGAAACGAACTTCTTCAAGAGTTTAATGATGGTTTTGTTGAAGGCTTCCGCCAAACCATTAGCGGCAGGATTATATGTCGTAGAGGCCATATTTTGTATCCGATTTTTATCGCAAAATCGGTGAAACACTTGGCTGATAACTTGAGGCCCGTTGTCATGGATTCTCCTTCGGGGTATCCCAAAGCGATAAATGACATGATGCTTGATAAAGCTGATCACATTAGATGTCTTTACCTCAACAAGAGGGATCGTCTCTGCCCATTTGGAGAAATAATCGGTGATAGCCAATATGAACCGATGTCCCCTAGAAGGCGACGGATGAATCGGACCAATGATGTCCATACCCCATGCTTCAAAGGGCCATGATGCAATAGTAGGATGTAAATACTCAGAAGACTGATGTATAAAATCCATATGAACCTGACAAGCTTTGCATTGTCTTACATATTTTACGGCATCTGCAATCATGGTAGGCCAGTAATAACCCATTCTCCTGATACGATCCTGTAACTTAGGACCTGGTTGATGTGCTCCACATACCCCGTTATGAGCTTCTCGGATAAACCGTTTTGTATCATTGTCAGAGAGACATCGTAACAATAGTCCATCATAAGTTCGACGATATAGACTTTATGAAGAAGCATCAAAATAGAAGCGTAGTGATCGTCTTTTAACCGATACTGCTTCTTTGGGATCTTCTAGTAAGATTCCGTATGCTGCGAAGTCTATAAAGGGACTTCTCCAGTCTCTCTTAGGAGGGACCGTATTTATGGCGTAGCTGCGTTCCATGTGAAAATTATTTTTCACACAAAACAAATCTCTGTTAAGAAGGATCACCGAGTTTTGCCTTCTTATAGGAATAGCCAGATCTGCAGCTAAACTCGCCAGAGCGTCAGCTTCTATATTTTGAGATCGAGGCACATGTTCTAAGAAGAATCCTTTAAAAGACGTGGCTATCTCAATCATTGCTTGGTGATAAGGAATGAGGTCTGGATTACGGACTTCATATACTCCTCTGACCTGATTTACGATCAACTGGGAATCACCAAAAGCTTCCAGATATTCGACCTCCAATCCTTTAGCGACTTGAAGTCCGATTAGTAGAGCATTATACTCTGCCACATTATTAGAGCAGGGCTCACTGAGAGAATATGCTCGGTAGATGACGAGTTTATCAAGAGTTACCAGAACAATTCCTACTCCTGAAACCATGTTCCCCTTGGGACCAGTCCGAGAGGCACCATCGAAGAATAGCTGCCATATATCATCTTACATTGCAGAGTTACATTCTGCAACTTTGTCGGGAATGTTCTCGTATAGTTTGGAGGTTTCCGGAATTGGATGGGCAGCTAAGAAATCAGCCAAGGCTTGACCTTTCATAGACTTCTGAGGGACGTACACCATATCATACGGTGTTAATAACATCACCCAAGTCGCGAGTCAGGAATTAAGAATACTCAGCTTACTCATCAATACCCGAAGAGGATTGATTCTGGAGATGATATGAATAGTTTGGCCTATGACGTAATGTCGCGTCTTATGAATAGCAAACATTAGGGCCAAGCATTCTTTTTCCACTGGATTGTACCGGTGTTCAGCTTCGATCATCATCCTGCTTAGGTAGTAGATAGCCTGTTCTTGACCTTCATCGTTCTTCTGTGCTAGGAGAGCTCCCAAAGAATGATCCATTGCTCGAACATATAGCAAAAATGGTCTTCCTATGACGGGAGGCACTAGAACTGGAGGATTAGTTAGGTAGCATTTGATATCGTCAAACGCTTGCTGATAGGCTTCGTCCCATAAGAAAGACACACCTTTCTTCATTATGCGAGAAAAAGGCTGACATCTTCCAGAGAGGTTGGATATGAATCTCCTGATATAGTCTAGACGACCTTGAAATCCCCTGAGTTCTCTCAGATTACGGGGAGGTCGCATCTCTAGGATAGCCTTTACTTTATCAGGATCGACTTGAATGCCTTTGGCGGTAATGACAAATCCCAGGAATTTGCTACTGGATACACCGAGAAAGGACTTTGTGGGGTTCATTTTGAGTTGATGTTGGCGTATCAATTCGAACACCGTCTTCAAGTCTTGGATATGAGTACCCTTGAGGCAGCTTTTGACAGCGATGTCATCTACATAACACTTTACTGTTTTGCGTAAATGCTCATGGAATATGTTACTCATGGCTCGCTGATATGTAGCCCCGGCATTCTTCAATCCAAAGGGTATGACTGTGTAGCAATATACCCCCAGTGGCGTGCGGAAGGCAGTATGCTTCTCGTCTTCAGGATGCATCTTAATCTGGTTATATCCTGAGAATCCGTCCATGAAAGACATACATTCAAAACCGTATGTATTGTCGATCATGACGTCTGTGATGGGACGAGGGAACTCATCCTTGGGGCAGGCCGCATTGAGATCTCTGAAGTCGATACAAATGCGAACTTTCCTACTTTTCTTCATGACTGGGACAACATTGGTGACCCAATCAGGATGTTGCTCTTCACGGATAAATCCGCAGGCTACTAATTTCTTGATTTCAGCCTCGATGGCATCCATTATATCCGGGCGAAACCGGCGTTGGTGCTGCTTTACAGGCTTTGAATTGGGCAGTATATTGAGCTTATGAGTAACCACCTTTGGATCAAGACCTGGCATATCCTCATAATTCCACGCAAAGACATCGATATATTCTTTTATCAGCTGGATCATCTCTTCCCTTTCTGTTGGGGAAAGATTGTTACTGATAAATATCGGCTTTGGTGAAATTTCATCCCCAACATCGATTTGGATAACTTTATCTTCAGTGGGTGGTTCTCTTTGCTCGAACCAAAGTTCCCATTGTGTATCTATTTGCTGTGCCCAGGAGTCATTTTCGAACGGTTCAGACTTCTGTTCGTCTGCTTCGAAAGAATCTGTCAATACCGTATTTACTGACAATACTCGTTCGAGATCAGCATGTGAGTCAGAGGATGACAAACCATCTTGAGAAGAGGAAATAGTATCCTCATTTGACTCAGAAGTTGCAAGAGACGTGGTATATCCCAACCCGAAGTGCGTTCGTTGATGGTAGGGATCACCACACAGTGGCATTCGTCTGCCTTTCCCGTAGTTGAGTCCTGGCCCTGAATTCAGGTTGTAACCCATGCTTTGCATGATCTTCAAAGCTTGTGGGCTATATCTGTGGACCTATATTTTACCAGCATTGGCATCGTGAGAATCTTCTTATACAATCGGTCTGCTCCGCATGCGACCAAAGACTATTGGATGCTGATTGCTACGAGTAGGCAGGATAAAGAATCTTCATGCGGCCCGTATGTCATGATGATATTAGATGTTGACGCTACCTTCCACACATACGGATGATAGAAGTCTATGGCTTCCAGAAATTTTTGTGCTATAGGCTCTATATCGTTATGAGGGGAGTATTCCTGATTTGGAAATTGAGCGTCAAAATACTGGAAAAGGGAATCTTTATTATCGTCAGAAACCACGTTCCTGGTTGTATTTACATCAGTTGGCTGCGTACTGCGCCAGAGGTTGATGACCAAAGGTGGAGGCTTCTGGTTCAGAGTGATCACTAGGGGATCCTTTCCTCCTCCTGCTTTGGTTCTGTCTAAGTGGATAGCCATGGGTTCCATGATTTTAGGACGGGTAGTCCGTCCTTTCACCTGGATTGACAGAGGCTGCTCAGCAGATGGTTCTCCTGGCTTCCGGTGGGATTCCTCCTCCGTCTTGCTTGATACCTTCTTCATGTAGCCTTGGGTGTACAACATGGCATCGGAGTAGTAAGACTCAACTCCTTTGAATGGGTTGAGATCAGCAAACTCTGTCTTCACTGTCCCTTAGAAGTCTACATATTTAAAGCATTGATATAGAGTCGAAGGAATAATGTTGTTCTCGTGGATCCATGGTCTGCCTAGTAGAATATTGTAGGACACCTCCGAATCAATGACGTAGCAAGTAGCCACTGATCTAAGGTCACCAATCTGGATCCTCAGACGAATTTTCCCCAGCGGCTTGCTTTTCCGGGAGTTGAAGCCCACAATTGTAGTGGTGGTGTAAGCCAGTTCGCTTGTAGGGATCCTCAATAGTCTTAGCAGACTATGAGGAATGATGCTGATCGATAATCCCGGATCTATGTAAATTCGGTCTACCTCCATGAAACCGATATATCCGGTATAATAGAGAGGCCTGTCATGCTTGTTATGTTTTAACAGCATATCTTCTTGAGTGAAAGTGATGTTAGGAACCACTTCCATTACGCTATGGCATTGGGGACATGCCACATGCTCTTTGTCGGGGGACTTAAGCTGAGTCAAGCATACATCCGCCTGCATTAAAGCTTCACTCGGGGCTTGACGAGTGTCTTTAGAAAGCCTGAGTAGCTCAAATATGGACAGTCTGGCTGGAGTATTAGCCAATTGGGCCAGGTTGTCGAAGTTATAAGGCTTCTCCAAACCTTTGTTTTGAATGTTCTTAAAAGGTTTGTCGAAACGAACTTCTTTCTGCTTGCCCTTGTCCGCCGAAGTCGGTCTAGAAGGACCTGCCTCCAGTATGACAGGTTCAGGTTTTGGAAGTTTGGCAGCTGAAGTATCTACCGTTGCATCTTCCTGATTTCCTCCATAGTCTTTGAGGTAGGCCTTCCCTGAACGGGTTCTGGTAGCCAAAGCCTCTTCATCTGATGTCGGGGATATTGCAAACATATGGCATGGTTTATTCCTGGAGTTCTTTCTGGACTTAGCCTTAGCAGCTTGAGTCTCTTCCTCAATCTCTGACACCAGATCGGGATGAACCCACATAATCTCACCACGCTGGGTAGTTAGGGGTACCAAGTCATGGTTTTGACCCCTGGCCGGAGAGAGATTAACAATGTTCATCATTGTCCAGGAAATAGGTACTACACCATCCGGGACTTCTTGAGGAGGCAGATCGCCAAATTGGAGAGAGATCATGTTGGCAGTGACCGTCTTCTCACTATTGCGCAGAGTGATGGCCTTGGCGTCGATCAGCTCCTGGATCTTCCTCTTTAGTATATAACATGCCTTGGTAGGGTGATGTATATACCTATATAAAATACAGTACTTAGGATTATTGGTAATGCCGACTTCATTGGGCCGCTTTACCTCGGTGAGGGTGAGCTTGCCACTTTTGACTAGACAGTCGAATATGCTCGGAATATCGTCATCGTCAAAAGAGTATTCTTCCTTAGGCCTAGAAGTCCCAGGATTTGTCTGCGTAGTCCCAGGAGTATGTTGTCTGGATGTGTTGATCGCCAGAGCTTCTTTTCCTTTGGAACCAAGAGGATGGTCGCTATTGGAGGATGACCTCTTCCCTCTTTCAGAGGTAGAGATCATAATGCCATTGTCACGCCCCTTTCGACTGTTGTCTTCAGCGGCTACCGCTGAGATGATAGACGAGGGCCAATCATGGAACTAATATGGTCCTGTGAACATCGAGATCAGTGGAAGCAGGTTCTTCCTACAAATGTCCACCAAGGCTGAATTCGGAACTCTGGGAGGCATCTGCAAAGTGGCTTGGCAAAAATGTTCAATGAAAGTACGAATGCTCTCTTTCTCCTTCTGCTTCACTTTGCTGAGTGAGGACATAGACATGTCCATCCCTCCTTCGTAGAATCGAGTGAAGAACAGAGTCTTGAAATCTTCAAATGAAGTAATATAATTGTCCGCAAGGCTACGGTACCATTGATAGGCCACTCCAGACAGACAGCCCTTAAATACTCGAGTGAGCAGAGCGTCGTTTCCTTGTAGTAACACCGTCATCATACTGAAGTAGTTCATGTATTGACTTGGTGACGTCTTTCCCTCAAACAAAACCATAGCCTGTGGTTTGTATTTTGGAGGAAAAGGGATCTCGTCCCAGATGGCCGGGTAAGGCTGGATGATGCCCAACTTTTTGAGTTGATCTTTGTGCTTCAAGGTATCAAATTGGGCTTTCAATTCCCTAACTGCCTGCTGTAGAAGCATGAAAAATATGCTGAGGAGTTCTATGCATAAAATCCTCAACATACAGGAAGTCGCGTACAACAGAGCTCCAACACTGGGTGGCGTAAAACATGACTTCAGAGCCATTGGCGCACAGCAGAGCTTCAACGCTATTCAGCATAAAATATAGCTCCAGAACAACCCGCGTAATGCAGTATTTCAGACTGCTTCAGCATAAAAAGGTTGCTACCTCACCTCTATGGCGTAAAACCTATCTGTTATTAATACAGCATGGAAGTGTACGAGGAACTCTTCGTATTTCTCGAACGAACCTGTCAGACATTACAATGAACCTGACTCCTGACAAAGAGTACTGCACGACTATCAAGGAGATGGCTGTAATGATGATTCTACACAGAGCCCCAGACTGTCATTTAGTGACAAAACCTTGAATTAAGATATCGTTTACGCATTCAAGGAATACGCTGCCTATTTTACACAGGCAGACATGAGCTTTTACGCTCAGGATGAGACAAAGCCAACCGCCACGTCAAAAGCTGCTCTTCATATAGAACTCGAGGCACGTCTCTGCAATTAATGCGCAAGATGGGGGCAGATCTCTGCATTTAATGTATGAGATTTTGTTCTATTTCCAATGACTGGGTGAGCTATAATTGGGGCTAATACGTCCACATCACCATCCCTGCACATTACGCCATCAGGCTATTTTCAGCTATAGGAGTACGCCGTATGCTACCTCCTCGAAATATGCCGACCTGGCTATTTTCAACTATAGGAGTATGCCGTATGCTATCTCCTCGAAATATGCCAACTCAGGCTATATTTGCAAAGGTGAGTGACATGACTATTCGGCCCAAAATACGCTCAAGACCTCAGTCAAAGAAGGATAATTGGCTATCTCTATGCCGGCTACCTATCCATGCAGCATCAGGCTTCTACGCCTACCGGCCTTCTACGCCTACTTGGCTTCTATGCCTACCGAGTTCTACGCCAGTATGACAGCTGTTTGGTTTCTACGCCTATATGACAGCTATTGGGCTTCTACGCCTACCGGGCTTCTACGCCTACTTGGCTTTTACGCCAAACTTGGCTTCTACGCCAATCATCACTACGCAAGGGGCAGTTATCTACGTGGCTTGCATGCCGTAATCTTCGCAGCAGTTATACGCGTTACCTCATAATGGGACACGCGTCACACGCGGATTCAGGAGATCATTTAGACATGGGTAGCAGTTATCATAACCACCGCGTAAAGAACGCCACACTCTCCACTGTTCGGCTTCTACGCCAACTGGACGGTTACGGCAATTGGACTCTATAAATAGAGACCTCTATTGACAGAGGTCGGGAGAGAATTTTTGAGAAGGGTCAAATTTTTGGAGAAGAGAGTCGGAAACATTCAAGGGTCGAAATTTTCATACAAACCCTCTTATCTGTTTTATCTAAAACAAAATGGCGACTCGCCATGCTAATTTTCAAAACCTATCATGTTCATGATACCTCTGATAGTGTTTTGTATACCACGTGAGTTTAATAGCCTGAGTTTGTAAACCAGAAAGAGCTTCGTAGGAACATTTCTCCATTATTTTTGGCAACGAGAGTTCAACCTTCCCTGCAGTCTTTGAAGCTTCTTTTTTGTCTTCTATAGCAATTCTTCATCATCGTGTGGTCCAAGGGACAAAGTGATCGACCACAGATCAAACTCCTATAGCAATATTTACCCAGAATTAAATTTTTGTACTTAACATCCTCGTATAGGATTAATTGTACTTCTTTTTCTTGTTTGCAAACCAAAGAAAGGGTTTCGTACAAACCTAGTTTCATTTCTTTCGTTTATTATCAAACACAAGATGGCGACTTTGCTGGGGACTACTTTCTCATCTGACGAGAAAGCCATTGCTCAATACGATGCTGTATCCGTCGGATCAACGAAGAAGACTATGGTCGTCCAGTTCGATCAATCTGCTGACGAAGACATACTTCACGCAGGGGGTGGCTCTCGTTCCCTCTCTGTCCAAGACAACAGGAAGTTGCATAAAGTATGGATGCCCCGGACATCCTCTACCCTTCCTGCAGGCTCTCTCTCTCCGACCAACGAGGTTGTAGCATCGCTCCCTCCGCGCCTTGCGCGTAAAACTCAGTCTCCCATCTCTGACATGATAGACAAAGCTTCTGGCAATGCCTTAGTGCCAATCCAGAAGTCCACTCTGCGCCTTGCGCGTAAAACTCAGTCTCCCGTCTCTGACATGATAGACAAAGCTTCTGGCAATGCCTTAGTGCCAATCCAGAAGTCCACTCTGCGCCTTGCGCGTAAAACTCAGTCTCCCGTCTCTGGCGTGATAGACAAAGCTTCTGGCAATGCCTTAGTGCCAATCCAGATGTCCACTCTGCGCCTTGCGCATAAAACTCAGTCTCCCATCCGTGACGTGGCAGACAAAGCTTCTGGCAATGCCTTAGTGCCAATCTAGAAGTCCACTCCGCGCCTTGTGCGTAAAACTCAGTCTCCCATCTGTGACGTGGCAGACAGAGCTTCTGACAATGTCTTAGCGCCAATTCAGAAGTCTATAATATGTGGCGCGCGTAAAAATACATCTCCTACCTATAAGGAGGCAGATGATCCCTGCAATCACTTCAAGGGAAAACAAGTGGCGGATTTCCTGACCTCTCGGCTTTTACGCCATCAAAAGAAGAAACTGCCCGCTCTTCAGAATACGCGGAATACTAACGACCAGTTGAGGACTTCCTCAGTTTTACGCCAATCTGTGCAGAGTTCCAGATTACGTCAGGACAAGCCTCTTGGCGTAAGAAAGGCCCAGTTTGTGGATAGATACGCTCCTCATGGATCATGTGCTGCTCATATGGCTGAATTACTATATTCCTATGGCAGGGAAAGGGTTATGGTTCCTAACCTCCACAGGCCTATTAATATAAAAATATAGAGCAAGCCTTCCTCTTTTTCTGTTAATCCTTTTGATTTGCATGATTTCTTGATCCAGAAATGCAATAGCAGGGGTCAAAACCAAGATTCAGTGCCCCTAACTACCAAATATGGGGAAATTATGTGGGATGTAGCGTCAACATCTAATGTTATCATGACAGATGGGCTATATGAAGAATCTGTCTTTACTGTCCCACCGAATCGCAATGATCAGCATCAAATAATCTTTGGTCGAATGCGGAATAGACCAGTTGTAGAAGAAGATTCACACGAGTCTGATGCTGGGAGGATGCAGATCCATAGGTATAGCCCACAGGCTTTAAAAATTATACAAAGCATGGGTTACGATTTAAAGTTGAAGCAAGACCTCAACCATGGAAAAGGCAGACGAACACCGTTGCATGGTGGTCCCTACTGTCAACGAAATCGTTTTGGGTTAGGGTATACTACATCTCTTGCAAACTCTAAACCTACAGATTATGATCCTGTAATTCAAGAGGCAGGTCCTTCTAGACCACCTTTGGTGGACAAACGCAACGACATGTCTGGGGGTAGACTCCCTCAACGAAACAGAGCAGCATCCAAAGCTGGGGGTAGAGTTCCCTCTGTGTCCGAAGATGATGCAACTATGACCATCTTACCTGAAGACTATAAAACTCAGGCATGGAAAGCCAGAAGGCCGAAGGGCACTTTCTCCTTCAATGAAGATGACATCATTAAAATCTTTAATATATTGATAAAGGAAAACAAGCTCCGGCTACCCAACATCAGACATCCTGAAAGGTCTGGCAAGGTCGATGACCCAGAATATTGTCTCTTTCATCGGTACATTCATCACCCCACAAAGGCATGCTATGTACTAAAAAGGAGAATCCAGGAGTTGATCGACGCCAAAGTTATCACTTTGCATCTATAAACAAGATGACAGTCACGGCAAATTGATATCACTCCAACGTAGCAATTTGCCCCCCTCGGGAAGTATGGAGCATGAGTCCCTAAAACCTTTCCCAGAGGAATAACCTTCAGCTCAGTTTTCCATGTCCAAGTGACCTCTGAGCAAAACCTTCTCGATTGTCTGCTATCGATCAGTTCACGTCCATACTACCTCTGAACTGTGTCTCTCCACTTTCTCCGGCAGGGTAAAATCTAGCACCACAAAAATGATCATATTACCTCTGTCCAGTTTTTCTTTGTTCCCCAAAGAGTCATATCTTACCACGTCCACATTACCACTGAGTAAGATATCCTCAGAATTTTTTTTTTACGTCCATATAACCTCTGATTAAAAGTTCTTCTCTTTGACTTTCTACTATCACGGTCGCATAACCCCTGGAAGTACTAGTTATATCAACTTATTATCCGTACTTAAGGTACGCCATGGGTAATAAGTCCACAACCCCGATGTACGAATCAACCCTTGGTTTCATCATCCCCAGCAAGTGTTTATGTGCGGCATTTTCTCCTTCACTTTTTGTAAAAAGCCATCATCCGTGTCCAAGAATCTCGGATACGCAATTGATGATGGATCCTCAAAATTTCCCCAGCGAAGCAATCCTTAGGTCTACTTGCACACTCTCGCAGTGACTTCTCTTGTTAGACGCTAGCCACGTTCATATCACCTCTGAGCTATCGTCCCATCAATCTTCCCAATAGAATGATCCTTCGGTCTATCTTCATAGACCTCATTCTCAAGAAATATTGCCAACATTGGTTCACGTCCATATTACCTCTGAACTGTTGTCCAAACGTTATTTTCCCCAGCTGAGTTTGCTATGTCCAGGTGACCTCTGAGCAAACTTTTTGAGTTTTGGCTATCAATTATCATGTCCATATTACCTCTGATATCGGTTGTCATCTCAACTTAACATCCGTACTTAACTCTAAGTATGCCAGTGGTGTTGAGTCCGGAAAAACTGCCATGTCCATATTACCTCTGAGCAGATATATACCTCCATCCCCAGTGGAGTCTCAACTCAAAAGTTTGTCATGTTCATATTACCTCTGAGCAAACTTTTCGAGTTTTTGGCTATCGATATCATGTCCATATTACCTCTGACATCGGTTGTCATCTCAATTTAATATCCGTACTTAACTCTTAGTGCGCCAGTGGTGTTGAGTCCATAAAAACTGCCACGTCCATATTACCTCTGGCAGGGCTTGTCCTAAACTTATTACTTGCACTCTCGTGCGCAAAGGGTAATAGGTTAAAAAAAAAGAAAAAAAGATCCTCTGTGGGACATATTATCTCTGAACTATTTTTCTTTCCCCAGCAAAGAAAGATTCAGTTCACGTTCATCCCCATAGAGTCATATTTTATAAGCCTCCGTCAGGACTTGTCCCAAACCCATTACTTGCACTAACGTGCACAAAAAGTAATGGGTCCACAAAAAATCCCCCAGCAGGATGTCTTTACTAACCAGGGACTTGTTCCGAACTTATTATTTGCACTCAAAACATGCGCACAAATAATAGGTCCACCAAAGATCCCCCAGTGGGATTTCTTCAACAAACACGGTATTGTACTACGTCCATATTACCTTTAGTACAACATCCAAAGTCCATACAAACAATCATAAAGGAATGGAAGGCCCTTTTTGATTGAAAGAACGTTCTCAAACGACGCTTACAGATGAGCCAAGCCCAACGAAAACTTGATAATGGCTCCTATCAACGGCAAATTCCTGAAGAAGTACTACGCTTAATCTCCCTTGTTTTAACGAAGTATGGTGAAGATCTCATTCTGGCGACACTACATACAAAGGTTAGCTGGATCATATTCTATCAGGTTCATGTGACCTCCGAATAGATATCCTTAACTAATTTGTAAGCCTATCATGTTCATATTACCTCTGATAGTGTTTGTAGAAGCATAAAAAATACGCTGCAGATTTATACGCAATATACATGAAGCCCGCGTAAAGCAGAGTTTTAGTGTTATGCAGCGTAAATCATGACTTCAGAGCCATCGGCGTACAGCAGAGCTTCATCGCTAGTACAGCATAAAATACAGCTCCAGAACAACCAGCGTAATACAGTATTTTAGATTGTTTCAGCATAAAAAGGTTGTTATGTCGCCACGTTGGTACAAAATTCATCTGCTTTTTAATGTAGCATGGAAGTGTACGAGGAACACTTCGTATTCCTCGAATGAACCTGTCAGATCATGCAGTGAACCTGACTCCTGACAAAGAGTACTGCACGACTATCCAGACGGCGACTGTAATGATGAATCGGCACAGAGACCCATACCGTCGTTTAGTGTCATTTCCTTGATACAAATTGCTTTTACGCATTCAAGGGAATACGCTGTCTAGTTTTATACAGGCAGATGTGAGCTTTTACGCTCAGCAGAAGATGAACCGAACCGCCATGTCAAAAGATGCTCTTCGTATAGAGCTAGAGGCACATCTCTGCAGTTAATGCGCATGATGGGGGCAGATCTCTGTATTTAATGCACGAGATTTGGTTCTACTTTCAAGGACTGGGAAAGCCATAATTAGGGCTAATACGTCCACATCATCACCTCTGCATGTTACGCCATAAGGCTATTTTCAGCTATGGGAGCACGCTGTACGCTATCTCCTTGAAATACGCCGACCTGGCTATTTTCAAACTATAGGAGTACGCCGTATGCTATCTCCTCGGAATATACCAACTCAGGCTATATTTGCATTTGTGCGTGATAAGGCTATTTTGTCCAGAATACGCCCAAGACCTCAGTCAGGAAGGATGATTGGCTATCTTTACGCCGATTACCTATCTATGCAGCATCAGGCTTCTACGCCTACTCGGCTTCTACGCCTACTTGGCTTTTACGCTATCAGAACAGCTATTTGGTTTTTACGCCAACGAGACAGTTATTTAGCTTCTACGCCAATCATCTCTACGCCAGGGACAGTTACCTATGTGTCTTGCATGCCGTGATCTTCGCAGCAGTTATACGCATTATCTCTTAATGGGACACGCGTCACACGCTTATTCAGAAGATCATTTATACGTGGGTAGCAGTTATGATAACTGTCGCATAAAAGGTGCGGTTCTCTCCGCTGTTCGGTATCTATGCCTATAAATAGAGACCTCTATTGAGAGGTCAAGGGTCGAATCTCGAAGAATCTAAAGAGAGGTCGGAATCTCTACGAATCTCAAAGGGTCGAAGAATCAAATTTTGATCTTAGAGAGAAAGGTCAAAAAATCGAAGATAGAAAAGCACAGATAGAGAGTAGTGATCGACGATTTTGACATCGAGCATCCACTCCTTCTTGCAACCTTTGAAGCTTCTACTTCTTCTACAACACTTCTTCATCATCGTATTCCTCGAATGAACCTGTCAGATCATGCAGTGATCCTGACTCCTGACAAAGAGTACTGCACGACTATCTAGACGGCGGCTGTAATGATGAATCGGTAGAGAGACCCATACCGTCGTTTAGTGTCATTTTCTTGATACAAATTACTTTTACGCATTCAAGGGAATACGCTGTCTAGTTTTATACAGGCAGATGTGAGCTTTTACGCTCAGTAGAAGATGAACCGAACCGCCACGTCAAAAGCTGCTCTTCGTACATAGCTCGAGGCATGTCTCTGCAGTTAATACGCGTGATGGGGGTAGATCTCTGCATTTAATGCACGAGATTTGGTTCTACTTTCAATGACTGGGAAAGCCATAATTAGGGCTAATACGTCCACATTATCACATCTGCATGTTACGCCATAAGGCTATTTTCAGTTATGGGAGCACGTTGTACACTATCTCCTTGAAATACGCCGACCTGGCTATTTTCAAACTATAGGAGTATGTCGTATGCTATTTCCTCGGAATATGCCAACTCAGGCTATATTTGCATTTGTGCGTGATAAGGCTATTTTGTCCAGAATACGCCCAAGACCTCAGTCAGGAAGGATGATTGGCTATCTTTACGCCGATCACCTATCTATGCAGCATCAGGCTTCTACACCTACTTGGCTTCTACGCCTACTTGGCTTTTACGCCATCAGAACAGCTATTTGGTTTTTACGCCAACGAGACAGTTATTTGGCTTCTACGCCAATCATCTCTACACGAGGGACAGTTACCTATGTGGCTTGTATGCCGTGATCTTCGCAGCAGTTATACGCATTATCTCTTAATGGGACACGCGTCACACGCTTATTCAGAAGATCATTTATACGTAGGTAGCAGTTATGATAACCGCCGCATAAAAGGTGCGGTTCTCTCCGCTGTTCGGTATCTATGCCTATAAATAGAGACCTCTATTGACAGAGGTCAAGGGTCAAATCTCGAAGAATATAAAGAGAGGTCTAAATCTCTACGAATCTCAAAGGGTCGAAGAATCGAATTTTGATCTTAGAGAGAAAGGTCAAAAAATTGAAGAGAGAAAAGCACAGATAGAGAGTAATGATCGACGATTTTGACATCGAGCATCCACTCCTTCTTGCAACCTTTGAAGCTTCTACTTCTTCTACAGCACTTCTTCATCATCGTGTGGTCCAAGGGACAAAGTGATTGACTACAGATCAGACTCCTATACCAATATTTACCCATATTAAATTTTATACTTGATATCCTCGTATAGGCTTAATTGTACTTTTTGTTTGTAAACCTAAGAAAAGGTTTCGTATAAACCTATTTTTATTTCTTTTGTTTATTATCAAACACAAGATGGCGACTCTGCTGGGGATCACTTTCTCATCTGATGAGAAGACTATTGCTCAACACGATGCTGTATCCGTAGGATCATTGAAGAAGACTCTGGTCGTCCAGTTCGACCAATCTGCTTATGAAGACATGCTTCATGCAGGAGGGAGCTCTCATCCTCTCTCTGTCCAAGACAACAGGAAGTAGCATAAAGTATGGATGCCCCGGATATCCTCTACTCTTCCTGCAGGCTCTCTCTCTCCGACCAACAAGGTTGTAGCTTCACAACCTACGCGCTCTATGCGTAAAACTTTGTCTCCCATTTGTGACATGGCAGACGAAACTTCTGGCAAAGCCTCAGTGCTAACCAAGAAGCCCGCTCCGCGTTTGGCGCATAAAACTCAGTCTCCTGTCGCTGGCAGAACAGACAAACTTCTGACAATGCCTCAGCGCTAATCCAGAAGTATACAACGCGCTCTACGCGTAAAAAATTGTCTCCCGTCGCTGGCGGGGCAGACGTAGTTCCTGATAATGCCTTAGCGCCAAGTCAGAAATTTTAAAAGCGCTCTGCACGTAAAAATACCTCTCCCACTCGTAAAAAGGCAGAGGGTCCCTGTAATCTCCGCAAGGGAAAACAATTGGCGGATTTCTCGACCTGTAAGCTTTTACGCCATCAAAAAATAAAATCTGTCTGCTCTTCAGATTACGCGAAATGCCGATGGCAGTTTAAGGATTTTCTCAGTTTTATGCTAACCTGAGCAGAGTTCTAAATTATGCCAGGACAAGCCTCTCGACGTAAAGAAGACTCAGTTTGTGGATAGATACGCTCATCACGGGTCATGTGCTACTCACATGGCTGAACTACTGTACACCTATGGCAGAGAGAGGGTTGGAGTTCCCAATATCCGCGCTCCGACTAATATAAAAAGGCAGAATAAGCTTTCTTCTTCCTATTCTTCGGTTAACCCCCCTGATTTGCATAATTTCTTGATCCAAAAACACAATGGCAGGGTCAAAACCGAGATTCACAGCCCCTAACTACCAAGCATGGGGAGATTAAATGGGATGTAGCGTCAACATCCAATGTCGTCATGACAGATGAGCCATATGAAGAATCAGTCTTTATCGTTCCACCTACTCGCAATGATCAGCATCAAATAATCTTCGGTCGAATACGGAATAGACCGATTATACAAGAAGATTCTCACGAGTCTGATGTTGGCAAAATGCAAATCCACAGGTATAGCCCCCAGGCTTTAAAGATTATACAAAGCATGGGTTATGATCTGAAGTTGAAGCAAGGACTCAACTATGGGAAAGGCAGGCGAATATCATTGCATGGTGGTCCCTACTGTCAAAGAACTCATTTTGGGTTAGGGTATACTACATCTCTTGCAAACTCTAAATATACAGATTCTGATCCTGTAATTCAAGAGGCAGGTCCTTCTAGACCAACTTTGGTGGACAAACGCAATGACATGTATGGGGGTAGACTCCCTCAACGAAACAGAGCAGCATCCAAAGCTGGGGGAAGAGTTCCCTCTATGTCCAAAGATGATGCAACTATGACCATCTTCCCGGAAAACCGTAAAACTCAGTCATCGGGAGCCCGAAGGCCAAAGGGGACTTTCTCCTTCAATGAAGATGACATCGTTGAAATCTTTAATATATTGATGAAGGAAAACAAGCTTCGGCTGCCCAACATCAGGTACCCTGAAAGGGCTGGCAAGGTCGATGATCCAGAATATTATCTCTTTCATCGGTACGTTCATCACCCCACAAGGACATGCTATGTACTGAAAAGAAGAATCCAGGAGTTGATCGACGCCAAAGTCATCACTTTGCATTTATAAACAAGATGACGGTCACTGCAAATTGATCTCACTTCAACGTGGCAATTTTCATCTCCCCAGCGGAGCAACCTTCAGGTCTATCCCCACTAAGTAAATCACTCTCCAGTGAATTTTTCGGACTTGGTTCACGTCCATATTACCTCTGAACTGTTGTCCAAACGTTATTTTCTCCAGCTAAGTTTGTCATGTTCATATTACCTCTGAGCAAACTTTCTGAGTTGCTGGCTATCGATTATCATGTCCATATTACCTCTGATATCGGTTGTCATCTCAACTTAATACCCGTACTTAATTCTAAGTACGCTAGTGGTGTTGAGTCCACAAAAACTGCCATGTTCATATTACCTCTGAGCAAACTTTCTGAGTTGCTGGCTATCGATTATCATGTCCATATTACCTCTGATATCGGTTGTCATCTCAACTTAACACCCGTACTTAATTCTAAGTACGCTAGTGGTGTTGAGTCCACAAAAACTGCTATGTTCATATTACCTCTTAGCAGATATATACCTCCATTCTCAGTGGAGGCTCTACTCAAAAGTTTATCATGTTCATATTACCTCTGAGCAAACTTTCTGAGTTGTTGGATATCGATTATCATGTCCATATTACCTCTGATATTGGTTGTCATCTCAACTTAACACCCATACTTAATTCTAAGTACGCTAATGGTGTTGAGTCCACAAAAAGTTTGTCATGTTCATATTACCTCTAAGCAAACTTTCCAAGTTTTTGGCTAATGGTTCATGTCCATATTACCTCTGAACTATCCTCAGTTTCCCCAGCGAAGAAAGAATCAGTCTCTGTTCATCACCACAAAGTCATATTTTACAAGCATCCATCAAGACTTGTCTCAAACCTATTACTTGCACTAACGTGCGCAAAAAATAGTGGGTCCGCAAAAAAAAAAAAAAAATCCCCAGCAGGATGTCTTTACTAGCCAGGGACTTATTTTCGAACTTATTATTTGCACTCAACGTGCGCAACAAATAATAAGTCCACCAAAGATCCCCTAGTGGGATTCCTTCAACAAATACGGTATTGTACTACGTCCATATTACCTCTAGTACAACATCCGAAATCCACACAAACAATTATAAAGAAATAGAGGGCTCTTTTTGATTGAAACAAACGTTCTCAAACGGCGCTTACAGATGAGCCAAGCCTAACGGAGATCTGATAATGGCTCCTATCAACGGCAAATTCCTGAAGAAGTACTACGCTTAATCTCTCTTGTTTTAATGGAGTATGATGAAGATGTCATTCTGGCGACACTATATACAAAGGTTAACTGGATCACATTCTATCAGGATTCATGTGACCTCCGAATAGATATTCTTAATACTAATTTGTAAACCTATCATGTTCATATTACCTCTTATAGTGTTTAGTATACAAATTTAGTTGGATTATATTCTTTCAGGTTCATGTTAATTCTGAATAGATTTATATTCAGCAAAACCCTAAAGAAAGTATGTCATGTTCATGATACCTCTGATATTACTTTCACCCTAACCTATCATTTATATTCAAAAATGATGGGCACCCCAAAGTCAGATAAAGTCTCTTTATTATCTCCAAAAAGAGCAAGTTACAGATAAAAGCAAAAGGTACATCATTTGGGAGAAGCAGTCAAATCACGGATCTGCTGCGCCAGTGCGGCCATCTTCTCATTCCTGGAACTCAGAACTGTAGCGCGAGTCCGCTCCAACCTTGCCTCCTTATTGTTCAAGGCAGACATTTCAGACCGAACACGTACAAAATCTGCGTGGATGATACCCACATGTGTCAGGTTTTGCTGAGACGCTTCCAGGCGATTCTTCAACACATCTCTAGCTACTAATGAAGCGAGAACCCTTTCCTCTACCTGAGCGAGTTCTTCTTTCAATTTGAGGACCCTCACTGCCTCTTCCTCATATTCGGCCTCGCACTTAGCCAGCTGGGGAATGACATACTCCAATACCGTATGCTCTTCATTTATCTCTTTCTGCTGAGCCTCGATGGGCTTGCTCAGAGTTTCCATCTCCCCAACAAGCCTCGCAGTCAAAAAGTCATATTCAGCCTGAATCAGGTCATCAATGCTACCTTGGGATAGTTGCAAATAATTGTTAATGGGTTGTTCTAAACCATTAACTATTTGCTCTAACGCATCAGCTCTCTCAACATCGTTGAAGTCTCTGATCGGCACTATCGCAAACTGGGAGGACCTCCTCAGAGCCTCGAAGCCTAGATTCTTCTCCAACACCATTGATATCAACGTTTTCAAAGTGCAGTAGAAAATACTAGTATACTGCTCAATTAGCATAGCGAGATCTGAATAGACGCTGGGAGTGGCTGCAATATCGGCGAATCCCCTTCCAGGAACGACTGCAGAGGGTGTCGTCATAGTCGTCGCTTCAGCAGATGGCGCGAAAAAAGTTGAGGCGCCGACAACGGCCAAAGTGGCTGGCATACTCGAAGGAGGCATAGCCGTGATGACAGGCTCATCCTCCTCTGAATATATTGGGACTGTATTGGGCGAGCCTGCACCCAAAAATATTTTCTCTTCAAGGTCGAGCACCTCCGTTTCATCGGTAGGAGCTGCAACAAAGCCAAAGGTTGCGTCGATGCCACCCTCCCCTGAGATGTCTTCCCCTGAAAAGAAGACAAGAGAAAATTAGTATCAATTTGATGTTAATTTTCCTAAAAAGAGGCGTAAGGACAACATTTACCCATGGCTGATGGTATATATGTTGCGTCCGCAGCCAGTACAGCTAAATCATTTCTTAATGATGCTAAGCAAGCTGTCATACCTGGAGAGGAGGGTGCACCAAATAAAGTCTGAGGGTAGTCATCCAAATCTTCACCCAGATCCAATCGAGGTTCATCGGGTGGAATCTCACTGGAAATACTTACAGACAAAGTAGGGGTCATTCCCATCACTGGTCTGGATAAAGATATCCTTATTTTGCTCAGCCTCGTAGGCGATCTTACGGCACTACCTGAAGCAGTAGTAGCAGCAGCAACCACGGGCAAAGAATCTACGGCACTGCTGACCGGAACTGTGGAGGTTTTCTCTCTAAAAGGCGAGGGACCTCTAATCAAAGAATCATCCCCGGCCGAGGAAGCAACAGGCTCACTCCTAGGAGCCTCATGACTGAAAGTCCTTTCAGGACCACTGACAGTCTTCTTTTTCTTGCGAGGGGAACGCTCTTTCGGAGTAGGATCTCTTCGCTTATGGGGGATAACCAGAGGCTCTGCGGGCGGAGGTATTATGCCTCTCGGTACTGTCAACAAAAGCTCATCTGGATTGACAGAGTCTTCACCTTCGTCAGAGGAAACTGATGGAATTTCCTCTCTTCCAGCGGACTTATGAGAGGGCATCCTAAAACTTCCACGCATATCAAAATCGCGATGGAAGGTATTGATAGCCACATAAAATTGTGCGTAGGAATGGAGGATGCGCAACTCCATGGAAAGACAAGTTGCTGGCACAGGAAAACTTGCTCCAGTACAACCCATTATGAAGTACCGCCATCCCCTCGCCCCATCAATCAGTCCACCTCTGGACTTGAAGCTGGTGATAGCATTCCCCACATGCAATTGGTCATACCCAAACTGCCTGGCGAACCGGCTGGGCAGATAAGGCTCCAAGAAGCAGTGGTCTTCACTTCTGTACAATAAATGGGAAGGTCTAATGCAGACCAACCAATAGAAAGCTTCAGGAGAAAGAACGGTCTTCCCTTCACCTGAATCCTGAAGTCTCGTCCCCTGTTGATTAATATGTACAGTGGGGACGACACAGAAGAGCTTCCAGCTGTGAGCAAAATTTAATGCTCGTCGACAATCTGTGACGGTCAGCATGTTCCAAGAGGAATTCTTGTAATTCAGCAAGAAATTATTTCCTGAACTGCTGCCGGAGCCGGGAGACATCACCCTGGGGTTATGAAGAATCAACCATCCCATCAGATATAGGAATGGTAACTCTACCCTAGGAAAGCTTTTACGCCGTGTTTCGTCTGCAAGCAGCCCATCAGTAATGGTCCTCAGGCCAGCTTGTATCCGGTATATCATGGCAAGGAGCAGGCCCAGTCTTGCCCCAAACACCAAATGCACTGCAGGCCATAAGGTATTACGGTGAATGTGATCCGAAGATGCAACACCAGGTACGACCAATCGGCGTAACCATACAGATACGAAGACAGCCAGTTGAGCTTCCCTTGACAGGGGCCTGCGGTAATGTCTCATATAACTGTAGGCTTTAGTGCCTGCAGGGTAATTCCCTATCCCTTCATCGAGAACTTGATCTGAAGCCCCAGCATCTTCAATAAGATCATCGACTATTTGAGCATTAAGCTCGCTCAGAAGGTTCAAAGGCTTGTCCTTGCTATCCACAACTTTGTCTGGCTTAGCATCTCTGGCCTGATGAAAGAAGAGATAGGATGTCCACTTGTTGGTGTGAGCCAAATCAGACGGCTCCTGATAAAAAGTGGTGCAAGCAAGGTAGTGACACATCAGCTTCTGGTACACTGCCACTACCCGAGGGTTTGTATCCCCCAGCTCCTTGTTTGTGGGAACATACTCTTCATAAGGAGTATCCCCCATTGGCAGTCTTGAAATCTCTGCCATCTCGTGAAGGGCCAACCCGAACTCCCCTAGCGGAGTGGCGAAAGTCCCAGTGAGTGAGATATACCGCTCCATCAAAGCCAAAAATAGGTTGGGGTTGAGAGGCAACCCAACACTGGTAGCAGTCACAGCCTCGAACAGACCAATGCTCGCCAGCTCTGTCTGAAAATGCTTCAGGGCCCAAGCAGTTAAACGAGCCCATCGAAGATTTCTGGGGCTAACCCATCCGCTGGTCCGGGGATTAACCTTGGGGTATACTCCTCCATGCCCCATGAAGTCATTGCAAAAATTTGATAATTGGATTGGCTGGAGCAGTAAAGTGTATTCACTCGGGATGCTGCCCGGCAGTAATCCCCGGAAAGGTACGACAGGGCCTGAAGGTCGGCTCACAAATAATCCTTGGCCTGATCCCTTCTGATAAAATATCTTCCCCGGCTGGCCGTGAAGATTAGGGGTCAGGGTCCACAACATCTTCCTGGGATGCGTGGCGTAGAAGAAGGCCGAGATAGGGTAATCTCTCGGCATACTGGGCAGATACATGACCATGCCCCCAGTAGTAAAAACCTAATTTTCCCTCTTGGGCTTCGTCTGGGATTGCTTATCAATCATATCCCCGAATAGGAAAGCCGGTTTTATATATTTGGCCCCATCTAGATACGTCAATGGCTCCCCGTTGATCATGCTCAACATCATTCGTTCTCCCTGAGACGATATCAGAATTACCCTTCCTTCAGGATACTGGGTTCCAGAAATAGGGAATGTCACGTAGGACAAATCCTCCAGGTAATTAGAGTTCAGCATTCCAGCAGTAGAACCCATCACCTCAGCCAACAGAGGTATCTGCAAGTTCACTACAAAATGTAAGAAGAACAAGTCAGTTTCTATACTAGATATTACAATCTTGCAGCTTACGCCAAAGATCAACAGTCTGTTCTTTTATGCCAAGACTGAAAATTTGAGTTTTTACGCTGGAACCTATTTCCAAGGCATAAAATTTAAGGTTGGCAGTATACAGTCTGTGTTTTACGCCAGACTGCCAAAATTTGAGTTGCTACGCCAGAATTTTCATCCAGAGCTTAACACTCAAAGTTTGTAGTATACGCCAAATTTCGACAATCAAATCTTTTACGCCAGACTACGAAAATATGGAGTTTTTACGCTGACACATTAGGAATGTGGGCGTAAATGATAAAACATCTCTGTGCATCATCATCCTCGAAGAGGCTCTCAGCACAGAAGATGACCTAGGCATTCACGTACAACGGTACGAAGGGTTTTCTTTGTTTTCTCATCCTAAAAGCTTTACCTATGACGCCTGGTGCACATTTTGACGGTGGGGCACTTCGTTCAGAGCGAGGTTCACTCAGCCCAATGGGAGTTGCTCGTGCTTGAGCAGAGGAGCGAGAAGAAGACACATCTTTCTTTCCCTTAGAGGTGGAAGGTTGTTTCGGTGCCATTGCTAAAACTCAGTGTCCTCGAGAAAGAGAGGAAGAAGAAAGGTTCTTGGAAAACTAGGGTTTTTTCAAAAGACAGATGAAGAGTTTCTTCTCTCAAAGCCTTGGGGTATTTATAGAGTTCAGATAAACTCTTCGAATCCCTAACCAAATCCGATATTTAATATTCGGTTATGATTGGGGACCAAGTCAACATATCATTAGAAGACGGACAGTCATACTCCACAAACAGATCCATGCTTTACGCTCAGTAGCTACAAGTCTATGATCTTACGCTCAGGAGCTTTTACGCTCAGAAGCTACAAGTCTACGATTTTACGCTAAGAGGCTATAAGTCTACGGTTTTACGCCCGGATGCTTTTATGCTCGGTAGCTTTTACGCTCGAGAGGCTACAAACCTACGACTTCATGCTCAAAGGCTACAAATCTATGATTTCACGCTCAGAAGCCTTTTACGCTCGGAGGCTGCAAATCTATGACTTCACGCTCGGAAGTTTTTTTTTAGAGGCTATAAATCTACGGTTTTATGCCCGAATGCTCTTATGCTCAGCAGCTTTTACGTTCGAGAGGCTACAAACCTATGATTTTATGTTCATCTATACTACGGATCTATGGCTTTCCATATACCTCAAAATACGCAGGCCAGAGTATGAGTATATCTGAATAATTCTCAAGACAACCAATTACAAGGGTCTCCTCAGAAGATGCTCCTTCTTGGCCTCGAAACATCCCAAGTGCCCAAAATATACAAGAGTTCAACGTTGAAGATGACTCTTCTTCCTGGGTCGATTGGAAATTCATTCAAAGTCCAGTCAGAATCCTTTCTCAAAAGTTCAAGTATGGCCTGTTTTGACAGCCATTTCTCGCCCTATTCTTAGGGATTTTCGAGAAATCATTCTTGAAGATAATGGTCTGAACAAGAATTCTTCTTAAAGAAGTGACAGTTCAGAATTCTACGCAACTTCTCGTTCAAAACAGCAGGGCAGCTCGGATATTCGACTTAAATGCTAAAGCAGTTTTCTACGCGTCTTCAGTTATGCGTAAAAGACGGGACGAGATCAGATACTCTTTTTATCAGAGTCGACGTAAAGTTATTCAGACGTGTCGAAGCTACACACTATTCAGACTTCATCATAGCAAAATATGGCAAATCATCAAATGCATAAAAGAAGACAAATCTTATTAATCATGATTACAGATGATGGAAATCCAATTACAAAGGGTTTTTCCTCTTAATGATTACATATGATGGAAATCCTTTTTCTACGAAGGGTTTCTCATTTTCATTTAGGATCACGCCAAGGAACTGTTCTGCCGGGTTCTCGTATTGGTGGAGATCTTTGTCTTCTTCAGCAGTTAGTCGGTTTCCGCGACCGATTAACAAGAAAATAATTAATGGCGGGAGGATACACAACTGGGCTTGTGTAAATTATTCATAAGCCCATCCTCCATACGCCATGACAGATTGAGTTAAGATTCAGACCCAACTCAATATTGGAAGACAGGGCCAGTTTGTCTGCCCTCGTCCACGATCATGATGGGAGAAAATATAGCTTGCAAGCTGTGTGGCCAGATGCTACCCTTCCTCTCTCCCGGACGAATCGCCATATGAAATTGCTCATTATCCCGAGCAAAGGAAGCTATGATATCCTTCCATGATCCATCGTTGCAGAGGACATTTGCTCGAAGATGCCTCTTTTTACGGCTTCTTATGAACGGGAAGAACATGATCTTCTTTTTCTCCTTCAAGTCAGCGTGACGGAACTCGACAACCATCTCTGTGTGGTGAAGGAAATATAGGAAAAATAGGTTAACCCATTCGCCTTTTTATAGGCAGAGGAGAACACACCGAATCCCAACAAACTCCCAAAAATCCGTCGAAAAATTAGCCTCATGGAACGAGTCAAAATTGACCGTTTCATGCTTCATTCAAAGTGTTTCAAATTACGAGGAATTTGAAAACTTTGAAGGGGGTCTTGTAGAAGAGTGAAAAATATGCTGCAGATTTATACACAATATACATGAAGGCCGCGTAAAGTAGAGTTTCAGTGTTATGCAGCGTAAATTAAGACTTCAGAGCCATCGGCGTACAGCAGAGCTTCATCGCTAGTACAGCGTAAAACACAGCTCTAGAATAACACGCATAATACAGTATTTCAGACTGTTTCAGCGTAAAAAGGTTGTTATGTTGCCACTTTGGTACGAAATTCATCTGCTTTTTAATGCAGAATGGAAGTGTACGAGGAACGCTTCGTATTCCTCGAATGAACCTGTCAGATCATGCAGTGAACCTGACTCCTGACAAAGAGTACTGCACGACTATCCAGACAGCGACTGTAATGATGAATCGGCACAGAGACCCATACCGTCGTTTAGTGTCATTTCCTTGATACAAATTGCTTTTACGCATTCAAGAGAATACGAATATGCTGTCTAGTTTTATACAGGCAGATGTGAGCTTTTACGCTCAGCAGAAGATGAACCGAACCGCCACGTCAAAAGCTGCTCTTCATACAGAGCTCGAGGCACGTCTCTGCAGTTAATGCGCATGATGGGGGCAGATCTCTGTATTTAATGCACGAGATTTGGTTCTACTTTTAAGGACTGGAAAAGCCATAATTAGGGCTAATACGTCCACATCATCACCTCTACATGTTACGCCATAAGGCTATTTTCAGCTATGGGAGCACGCTGTATGCTATCTCCTTGAAATACGCCGACCTGGCTATTTTTAAACTATAGGAGTACGCCATATGCTATCTCCTCGGAATATGCCAACTCAGGCTATATTTGCATTTGTGCGTGATAAGGCTATTTTGTCCAGAATACGCCCAAGACCTCAGTCAGGAAGGATGCTTGGATATCTTTACGCCGATCACCTATCTATGCAGCATCAGGCTTCTACGCCTACTTGGCTTCTACTCCTACTTGGCTTCTACGCCTACTTGGCTTTTACGCCATCAGAACAGCTATTTGGTTTTTACGCCAACGAGACAGTTATTTGGCTTCTACGCCAATCATCTCTACGCCAGGGACAGTTACCTATGTGTCTTGCATGCCATGATCTTCGCAGCAGTTATACGCATTATCTCTTAATGGGACACGCATCACACGCTTATTCAGAAGATCATTTATACGTGGGTAGCAGTTATGATAACCGCCGCGTAAAAGGTGCGGTTCTCTCCGCTGTTCGGTATCTATGCCTATAAATAGAGACCTCTATTGACAGAGGTCAAGGGTCGAATATCGAAGAATCTAAAGAGAGGTCGGAATCTCTATGAATCTCAAAGGGTCGAAGAATCGAATTTTGATCTTAGAGAGAAAGGTCAAAAAATTGAAGAGAGAAAAGCACAGATAGAGAGTAGTGATCGACGATTTTGACATCGAGCATCCACTCCTTCTTGTAACCTTTGAAGCTTCTACTTCTTCTACAGCACTTCTTCATCATCGTGTGGTCCAAGGGACAAAGTGATCGACCGCAGATCAGACTCCTATAGCAATATTTACCCAGATTAAATTTTGTACTTGATATCCTCGTATAGGATTAATTGTACTTCTTGTTTGTAAACCTAAGAAAAGGTTTCGTATAAACCTATTTTTATTTCTTTCATTTATTATCAAACAGTGTTTAGTATACAAATTTAGTTGGATTATATTCTATCAGGTTCATGTTAAATCTGAATAGATTTACATTCAGGTAAACCTTACCGAAAGTATGTCATGTTAATGATACCTCTGATATCACTTTCACCCTTGCCTGTCATTTATATTCAAAAATGATGGGTTCACAAAAGTCAGATAAAGTCCCTTTATTATCTCCAAAAAGAGCAAGTTATATATAAAAGAAAAAAGTACATCATTGGGGAAGAGCAGTCAAATCATGAATCTACTGCGCCAAAGCGACCATCCTCTCATTCCTGGAGTTTAAGACATTAGCACGAGCCCGCTCCAACCTTGCCTCCTCATTGTTCAAAGCAGATAGTTCGGACCGAGCCTGAACAAAACCGACACAGGTGACTCCTGCATGTGCCAAGTTCTCCTGAGCTGTATCTAGTCGGTCCTTCACCACATCTAGACCTGCCGATGACTGGAGAGCCCACTTCTTTGCCTGAGTGAGTTTGGCTTCCAGTTTGCGGACCCTCGCTTCATTTCCCTCATGTTCGGCCTTGCACTTTGTTTGAAGAGTAATAACCTCCTCCAAGACGACTTTCCCTGCATCCATCTCTCGCTGTTGTGTCTGGATGGAATTGTTCAGAGACTCCATCTGTTCAGCCAGCTTAGCTATCAAGGAGTCATACTCGTCTTGAATTATCTCATCGACATTGCCTCGAGATAGTTGCAAATACTCGTTAATGGGTTGTTCTAAACCATTAACTATTTGCTCTAGCGCATTAGCCCTTTCAACGTTGCTGAAATATCTAATCTGCGCTATACTGAGGTTGGAGGACATTTTCAGAGCCTCGAAGCCTAGATTCTTCTCCAGCACCATCGATATCAGCATTTTCAAAGTGATATAGAAAATGCTAGTATACTGCTCAACTAGCATGGCAAAATTCGAATGGACGCTGGGAGTAGCTGCGATGTCGGTGAATCCCCCGCCAGGAATGACTGTAGAGGATGTTGCCACAGTCATTGCCTCTACAGATGGCGCTACAAAAGAATGAGCACCAACAATGGTCGAAGTTGCTGGCATGCTCGACAAAGGAGGCACAGTCGAGACAATCGGCTCATCCTCCTCCGACATTATTTGCACTGGTACTGGCGGAACAACATCTGATAATGTTGCATCGGCAGCATCAAAGCTTGCTCCCTCAACATCGGACACCGCCACTTCATATGTTGGGTCCGTAACAACATCAAAGGTTGCGTCGACTCCGTCCTCCCCTGAGATGTCTTCCCCTGAAAAGAAGACAAGAAATTTAATATCAACTTGATGTTAATTTTCCTAAAAGAGGCGTAAAGATGACATTTACCCATGGCCGATGATATATATGTCGCATCCGCAGCCAGGACAGCTAAATCAGTTCTTAATGATGCTAAGCGAGCTGTCATACCTGAGGAAAGGGGTGCACCAACTGACATTGGAGGATAGTCTTCCCAGTCTTCACCAAGATCCATTCGAGGCTCATCGGGTAGAATCTCACTGGAAATACTTATAGACGAAGTAGGGGTTACTCCCATTACTTGTTTGGATAAAGGTATTCTTAAAATACTCGGCCTCGTAGGCGATCTCGTAGTACTACCTGAAGCAGTAGTAGCAGCAGCGACTACGGGCAAAGAATCTCCGGCACTGCCGACCGGAACTATGGAGATTCCCTCTCTAAAAGGCGAAGGACCTCTTATCAAAGAATCATCCCCAACCGGGGAAACGACAGGCTCGCTCCTAGAAGCCTCCCTGGTGGAAGCCCTTTTCGGACCTCTGGCCATCCTCTTCTTACGGAGAGAAGGCTCTCTCAGAGTAGAAGCCTTCCTTTTATGGGGAATAACGAGAGGCTCTACAGGCGGAGCTATTAAGCCTCTCGGTATTGTCGTCAAAAATTCGTCTGCCCCGGTGATATCTTCATTCTCATCCGAGGAAACAGACGGTACATCCACCCTTCCACTTGACCTATGGAAGGGCATTCTAAAACTTCCACGTATATCAAAATTGCGATGGAAGGTGTTGATGGACGTGTATAACTGTGCGTACGAATGAAGCATGCGCAGCTCCATGGAAAGAGAAGTAGCGGGCACGACAAAAGTTGCGCCAGTACAGCCCATGATAAAATACCGCCACCCTCTGGCTCCATCTATAAGTCCACCCCTGGACTTGAAGCTGGTTATGGCATTCCCCACATGCAATTGGTCATACCCAAACTGCCTGGCGAACCGACTGGGCAGATATGGCTCCAAGAAGCAATGATCATCACTCATGTATAGCAAGTGGGAAGGTCTAATACAGACCAACCAGTAGAAGACTTTAGGACAAAAAATCGTTCTCCCAGGACCTTCATCCTTGAGATTCCTCACATGTTGATTTATGTGTACAGGGGGAACGATACAGAAGATCTTCCAGCTGTGGGCTACGTTTAACGCCCGTCGGCAATCTGTGATGGTCGCCACGTTCCGAGAGAAATTCTTGTAATTCAGCAAGAAATTATTTCCTGAACTGCTGGCGGAATCGGAAGACATCACCCGGGCGTTGTGAAGAACCAACCATCCCATCAGATACATGAATGGTAGTTCCACCCTGGGAAAGCTTTCATGCTATGTCTCATCAGCAAGCAGTCCATCAGTAAGGGCCCTCAAACCTGCTTGTATTCTACATACCATAGCAGGAAGCAGGCCCAGTCTTGCTCCGAACACCAAACGCACTATGGGCCATAAGGTGTTGCGATGGATGCGATCTGCTGACGCGATGCCCGGCACTACCCATCGGCATAGCCAGACGCAGAGAAAGCCAGCCAATTGAGCTTCCCTTGATAGAGGCTTCCGACAATGCCTCATATAATTGAAGGCTTTTGTGCCTGCAGGGTAACCCCCTGTCTCTTTCTCAAGAACATAATCCGGGGCCCCTGCATCTTCGATGAGGTCGTCGACCGTGTCAGCATTAAGCATGCTCAGGAGGTTCAAGGGCCTATCTCGGCTATCTACCACCTTGTCCGGCTTAGCATTTCTAGCCTGGTGGAAGAAGAGGTATGTTGCCACTTATTGGTGTGAGCCAAATCAGACGGCTCCTGGTAGAAAGTGGTACAAGCAAGGTAGTGGCACATCAGCTCCTGATATACTGCCACTGTCCGAGGGTTTGTATCCCTCAACTCCCTGTTTGTAGGGACATACTCTTCATAAGGAACGTCCCCCATTGGCAGCTTCGAAACCTCTGCCATCTCGTGAAGGGCCAAGCCCAACTCCCCCAACGGAGTGGCAAAAGTCCCAGTGAGCGAATTGTATCGCTCCATCAAGGCTAAGAACAAGTTAGGGTTGAGAGGCACCCAACACTTGTGGCACTCACGGCTACGAACAAGCCAATTCTTTCCATCTCTATCTGGAAGTGCTTCAGGGCCCAAGCTGTCAAATTGTCCCATCGAAGGTTCCCCGGGCTAAGCCATCCACTGGTCCGAGGATTGACTCTAGGGTACATTCCTCCCTGCCCCATGAAGTCATTGCAGAAGGTCGATATCTGGATAGGCTGGACTAGCGAAGTGTCCTCACTTGGGACACTACCCGGCAGCAATCCCCTAAAGGGCACAACAAGGCCTGTAGGACGGCTCATATAGGATCCCCGGTCGCCTCCCTTATTGTATTAGATCTTCCCCGGTCGGCCATGAAGATCTGGAGTCAGCACCCACACCATCTTCCTATGATATGTGACGTGAAAGAAGGCCGAAATAGGGTAATCCTGGGGCATCTTCGGCAGATACATCACCGTGCCCTTAGCAGTGAACACCCAGTCCTCCTTCTTGGGCTTGGTCTGGGATTGCTTGTCAATAGCATCCCCAAATAAGAAACCTGGTTTCTTATACTCTGTCCCGTCGATGTATGTCAGGGGCTCCCCACTGATCATGTTCAATAGCATGCATTCTCCCTGGGACGAGATCAGGATTCTCCTTCCTTCATGATAGTTGGCTCCAGAAATGGGGAATGTCACATGCGACAAGTCCTCCAAATAATTCGAGTTCATCATCCCGGCAGCAGAGCCCATTACCTCAGCCAAAAGAGGGATCTGCAAGTCCACTACAAAATGCAAGAGAACAAGTCAGTTTCTATACTAGACGTTACACTCTTGCAGTTTATATCAAGGATTATCAGTCTGTGCTTTTTTACGCCAAGACTGCAAAAACTTGAGCTTTTACGTCGGAATCTATTTCCAGAGCGTAAAATTCAAGGTTGGCAGTATACTCCAAAACTTAACAGTCTGAGCTTTTACGCCAGACTGCTAAAATTTGAGTTTGTACGCCGGAATTTTCATCCAGTGCGCAAAACTCAAAGTTTGTAGTATACGCCAAATTTTGACAGTCTGAGCTTTTATACTAGACTGTGAAAATATGGAGTTTTTATGCTGACACATTAGGAATGTGGGCGTAATGATAAAACATCTCTGTGCATCATCTTCCTCGAAGAGGTTCTCAGCACAGAAGATGACCTAGCGCGTTCACGTACAACGTGTGCGAAGGGTTTTTCTCCCACGAAGTCCTTTTACCTATGACGTCCGGAGCACGGCTCGACGGAGGGACGTCGCATTCCGATCGAGGCTCGCTCAGCCTAATGGGAGTTGCTCGTGCTTGAGCAGAGGAGCGATAAGAAGAGGCAACTTTCTTTCCCTCAGCGGTGGAAACTTGTTTCGGTGCCATTGCTAAAACTCAGAGTGCTCAGAGAAGAGACGAAGAAGAGTTCTCGAAGAGACGAAGTTTTTTGCAAAAAGAAAGATGAAGGATTTCTTCTCTGAAGGCCTTGGAGTATTTATAGAGTTCGCATAACTCTTCGAATTCCTAAACCAAATCCAATATTTAATATTCGGTTATGATTGGGTGCCACGCCAGCCTATCATTTGAAAAAAGAAGACGGACAGTCAGTGATCCAGATTCTACGTGCAGAGCAGATCTATGATTTTACGCTCAAGAGCTTTTACGCTCAAGAGGCTACAAATCTACGGTTTTACGCTCAGAGGCTATAAATTTATGGTTTTACGTCCGGATGCTTTTATGCTCAGCAGCTTTTACGCTCGAGAGGCTACAAACCTACGATTTTATGCTCAGAGGCTACAAATCTATAATTTCACGCCCGGATGCTTTTAAGCTCAGCAGCTTTTACGCTCGGAGGCTACAAATCTACGATTCTATGCTCAACAGCTACAGATGGCCAATTGCAAGGATTTATGCAGAAAATGCTCCTTCTTGGCTACAAAATATTCCAAGTGCCCAAAATATACAGAGTTCAACATTGAAGATGACTCTTCTTCTTGGGTCGATTGGAAGTTCATCCTAAGTCTAGTCTTTTACACAAGTTCAAGTATGGCCTGTTTGACGGCCATTTCTTGCCCTTTTTCAAGGGATTTTTGGGAAAATATTCTTGAAGATGACGGCCTGAACAAGAATTCTCCGTATCAGAGAAGTAACAGTTCAGAAATTCTACGCGACTCCTCGTTCAAAACAGCATAACAATTTGGATATTCAACTTAAGTGCTAAGAAGCTTTTTTTTACACGTCTTCAGTTATGCGTAAAAGAGGGGACGAGGTCAGATACTCTTTTTATCAGAGTCGGCGTAAAGTTATTCAGACGTACTAAAACTGCACATATTCAGACTTTATTACAGTAAATAAGTCAGCAAGACGAACATCGGCAACCATCTCTTCGGTGGTGAAGGAAGTGTGGGAAGAATAGGTTAACTCATTAGCCTTTATATAGGCAGACGAGATCGCACCAAATCCCAACAAATTCCTGAATATTTGTCGAGAAATCAGCCTCACGGAATAAGTCAAACTTGACCGTTTCATGCTTCATTCAAAGTGTTTCAAATTACGAGAAATTTGAAAACTTTGAAGTGGGTCTTATAGAAGCATGAAAAATACGCTGAGGAATTCTACGCGTAAAATCCTCAACATGCAGGAAGCCGCGTACAGCAGAGCGCCAGCACTGGGTGGCGTAAAACATGACTTCAGAGCCATTGGCGCACAGTAGAGCTTCAACGCTATTCAGCGTAAAATATAGCTCCAGAACAACCTGCGTAATGCAGTATTTCAGACTGCTTCAGCGTAAAAAGGTTACTACCTCGCCTCTATGGCATAAAACCTATCTGTTATTAATGCAGCATGGAAGTGTACGAGGAACTATTCGTATTCCTTGAACGAACCTGTTAGACAGTACAATGAACCTGACTCCTGACAAAGAGTACTGCACGACTATCAAGGAGACGGCTGTAATGATAATTCTACACAGAGCCCCAGACTGTCGTTTAGTGACAAAACCTTGAATTAAGATATCGTTTATGAATTCAAGAATTATGCTACCTATTTTACACAGGCAGACATGAGATTTTACGCTCAGGATGAGACAAAGCCAACCGCCACGTCAAAAGCTGCTCTTCGTACAGAACTCGAGGCACGTCTCTGTAATTAATACACGAGATGGGGGCAGATCTCTGCATTTAATGCATGAGATTTTGTTCTATTTCCAATGACTGTGTGAGCTATAATTAGGGCTAATACGTCCACATCACCATCCCTGCACATTACGCCATCAGGCTATTTTCAGCTATAGGAGTACGTCGTATGCTACCTTCTCGAAATATGTCGACCTGGATATTTTCAACTATAGGAGTACGCCGTATGCTATCTCCTCCAAATATGCCAACTCAGGCTATGTTTGCAAAGGTGAGTGACAAGACTATTCGGCCCAGAATATGCTCAAGACCTCAGTCAAAGAAGGATAATTGGCTATCTCTACGCCGGCTACCAATCCGTACAACATCAGGCTTCTACGCCTACCGGGCTTCTATGCCTACTTTGCTTCTACGCCTACTGGGCTTCTACGCCAGTATGACAGCTGTTTGGTTTCTACGCCTATATGACAGCTATTGGGCTTCTACGCCTACCGGGCTTATACGCCTACTTGGCTTTTACTCCAAACTTGGCTTCTACGCCAATCATCTCTACGCGAGGGGCAGTTATCTACGTGGCTTGCATGCCGTGATCTTCGCAGTAGTTATATGCGTTACCTCATAATAGGACATGCGTCACACACGTCACACATGGGTAGCAGTTATCATAACCGCCACATAAAGAATACCACACTCTCCACTGTTCGGCTTCTACGCCAACTGGACGGTTACGGCAATTGGACTCTATAAATAGAGACCTCTATTGACAGAGGTCGGGGGAGAATTTTTGAGAAGGGTCGAATTTTTGGAGAAGAGAGTCGAAAACATTCAAGGGTCAAAATTTTCATACAAACCCTCTTATCTGTTTTATCTAAACCAAAATGGCGACTCTTCAGGCAAATTTTCAAAACCTATCATGTTCATGATACCTCTGATAGTGTTTTGTATACCACGTGAGTTTAATAGCCTGAGTTTGTAAACCAGAAAGAGCTTCGTAGGAACATTTCTCCATTATTTTTGGCAATGAGAGTTCAACCTTTCCTGCAGTCTTTGAAGCTTCTTTTTCGTCTTCTACAGCACTTCTTCATTATCGTGTGGTCCAAGGGACAAAGTGATCGATCGCAGATCAGACTTCTATAGCAATATTTACCCAGAATTAAATTTTTGTACTTAACATCCTCGTATAGGATTAATTGTACTTCTTTTTCTTATTTGTAAACCAAAGAAAGGGTTTCGTACAAACCTAGTTTTATTTCTTTCATTTATTATCAAACACCTGCATGGGATCTTCAGCTGGGAAAGGGATCGCAGAGAGGTGAGAGGTCGGTTGTATTGTAACTCCAACATGAGGTAATACATTCTCCGCGTTCAGAGGTGGAGGATTCGTTGACTCTTGATTTGGAGTCGGCTCCTGGCTTGTGCTGGATGATGGGATGTCCACCCCCATACGCAGTTGAGTTGGAGGAACTGATGCTTGAGCTATGGCAGCTGCATGTTGTGTCAGCATCATCTGGTGCATGTTCTCCATCATGGAGTGCATCTCTTTCAGTGATGCTTCCAAAATAGCGATGCATTATTCCGTACTTCCTGATGGGGAAGCTTCTTCATGTTCATATCCGATGGCATAAACTCCCATTTCTCTAGGTGCTACTGAGGGATCAGTATAGACCTCTATAGAGATTGAGTCTATGCTGTCAGTATCACCTTCAGGAAACTGGCGACCCCCAGTGTCGGAATTGAAAGAATATGAAGCCGATTGTCGCGACCTTGAGCGAGTATTTCGAAAAACACCTGCTTCAATGTTCTCGAGGAGTCTGTCGAATCTCCTTTGGCTCAGAGTTTTAGAGGGATGACGTCTTGAACTTGACCTTCCTCTAGGACTGTGCGATGCCATGTTTACCGATGCAAATGTCGGTTCTTCTTCCTATATGGACAAAGAGTAGTTCAACCGGTCGAAAACTGACCATTTTGCCTTAGAACAACAGTAATTAACTATAACTTTATGACTATTACAACAGTGTTCCCTAGGGGGTATAATAGACATATCAGAAGATCCCTTGTCTTTGCATTTCTGGATCAAGAAATCGCACAAATCAGGGGGATTACAAGAAGAAGAAGAAGGCTTATTCTGCCTTTTTACATTAGTCGGAACGCGGATATTGGGAACCCCAATCCTCTCTCTACCGTAGGAATACAGCAGTTCAGCCATGTGAGTAGCACATGATCCATGAGGAGCATATCTATCCACCAACCGGGTTTTCTTTATGCCGAGAGGCTTGTCCTGGCGTAATCTGGAATTCTGCTCAGGTTGGCGTAAAGCTGAGGAAGTTCTCAACTGGCCATCAGCATTCCGCGTAATCTGAAGAGCGGGCAAATTCTTCTTTTGATGGCTTAAAAGCCGAGAGGTTGGGAAATCTGCCACTTGTTTTCCCTTGTGGAGATTGTAGGGACCATCTGCCCCCTTATAGGCGGAAGATGTATTTTTACGCGCAGGGCACGTTTGAAAATTTTGACTTGACGCTGAGGCCTTGCCAGAAATTATGTCAGCCACGTCAGCAACGGGAGACGAGGTTTTACGCGCAGGGCGCGTTTGAAATTTCTGACTTGGCGCTGAGACCTTGCCAGAAATTATGTCAGCCACATCAGCGACGGGAGACGAGTTTTTACGCGCAGGGCGCGTTTGAAATTTCTGACTTGGCGCTGAGGCCTTGTCAGAAATTATGTCAGCCACGTCAATGACGGGAGACGGAGTTTTATGCGCAAGGCGCGGAGTGGACTTCTGGATTGGCGCTAAGGCATTGCCAGAAGCTTTGTCTGCCATGTCACAGACGGGAGACAGAGTTTTACGCACATAGCGCGGAGGGAGCGATGCTACAACCTCGTTGGTCGTAGAGAGAGAGCCTGCAGGAAGGGTAGAGGATGTCCTGGGCATCCATACTTTATGCCACTTCCTGTTGTCTTGGACAGAGAGGGGACGAGAGCTACCCCCTGCGCGAAGCATGTCTTCATAAGCAGATTGGTCGAATTGGACGACCAGAGTCTTCTTCGTTGATCCGACGGATACAGCATCGTGTTGAGCAATGGCTTTCTCATCAGAAGAGAAAGTAGTCCCCAGCGGAGTTGCCATCTTGTGTTTAATAATAAACGAAAGAAATGAAACTAGGTTTGTACGAAACCCTTTCTTTGGTTTACAAACAAGAAAAAGAAGTACAATTAATCCTATACGAGGATGTTAAGTACACAAATTTAATTCTGGGTAAATATTGCTATAGGAGTCTGATCTGCGGTCGATCACTTTGTCCCTTGGACCACACGATGACGAAGAAGTGCTGTAGAAGAAGAAGAAGCTTCAAAAATCGTAAGAGGGATTGGATGCTCGATGCCAAAGTCGTCATTCACTACTCTTTGTCTGTGCTCTAGACTCTTCTCTCTCTCAAAAAAAATATCCGATCTCCACCCCCCCCCCCCCCCCGCTCCTCAAAATTCTCGATTTTTCGGCCTCTGACCTCTGTGGCCGGAGGTCTCTATTTATAGGGTTTAGGCACAGTCGGCGTAGAAACTGAACAGTGGAGAGTGGGGCGCTCTTTACGTGGCGGTTATGATAACTTCTACCCATGTCTGAATGATCTCTCGACTCTGCGTGTGATGCGTGTCCCATTATGAGGTAGCGCGTATAACTGCTGCGAAGATCACGGCATGCAATCCACGTGGGTAACTGCCCCTCGCGTAGAGATGATTGGCGTAGAAGCCAATTAGGCGTTAAAGCCGAATAGTTGTCAAGTTGGCATAGAAGCCAAAATAGGCGTAGAAGCCCAGTAGGTATAGAGGCCCAACAGCTGACATATAGGCATAGAAGCCAAGTAGCTGTCATACTAGCGTAGAAGCTAAATAGGCGTAGAAGCCTGATGCTGCACGGATAGGTAGCCAGCGTAAAGATAGCCGATAATCCTTCATTGACTGAGATCTTGAGCATATTCTGGACCAAATAGAATTATCACGCACCTTTGCCAATATAGCCTAAGTTGGCGTATTTTGAGGAGATAGCATACGGCGTACTCCTATAGCTGAAAATAGCCTGATGGCATAATGTGCAGAGATGGTGATGTGGACGTATTAGCCCTAATTATAGCTCACCCAGTCATTGGAAATAGAACAAAATCTCGTACATTAAATGTAGAGATCTTCCCCCATCTCGTGCATTAACTGCAGAGACGTGCCTCGGGTTCTGTACGAAGAGCGGCTTTTGATGTAGCGGTCAGCTCTGTCTCATCCTGAGCGTAAAAGCTCATGTCTGCCTGTGTAAAATAGGCAGTGTATTACTTGAATGTGTAAATGACGTCTTATATCAAAGCTTTATCACTAAACGACAGTCTGGGGCTCTGTATAGAATCATCATTACAGCCGTCGTCTGGATAGTCGTGTAGTACTCTTTATCAGGAGTCAGGTTCATTGTACCATCTGACAGGTTCATTCGAGTAATACGAAGAGTTCCTCGTATAACTTTCCACTGCATTAAAAGAAGATGGGTTTTACGCTGGAGTGGCGATGTAGCAACCTTTTTACGCTGAAGCAGTCTGGAAATATTGCATTACGCGGGTTGTTCTGGAGCTATATTTTACGCTGAACAGCGTTGAAGCTCTGTTGTACGCCAATGGCTCTGAAGTCATGTTTTACGTTGTACATCACTAAAACTCTGCTTTACACGGGCTTCATGCATATTGCGTATAATTCTGCAGTGTATTTTTCATGCTTCTACACATACCATTAAGCTAGCAACTGCCCAAAGGGCCTCCTACATGAAATAAATTTGAAAAAATTTCTAATGGCCCCATAAATCTCCTAAGTGCACGAACACCTAAAATAAAAATTAAAAAAAATCTATTTCTCCTAATTAGCACATAATTACTATAATTAAATTAATAATTAACTAAAAAGGGTAAATATGGTTTTCTAGGATTAGGGGTTTTACACCTTCGTAAGGTCTTGCGTTGAGAGTGGGTGAATACTTAGATTACTTACCTACCTGTATCTCGTGTTATCTATAAATATTTATCCTAATTCGATAAAAAGTTTAATTTGATATTAAATGATGTTGTAATTTATTTCTCCCGAAGAGGAGTGGCCGAACTACTAAGCATCGTGCCTACCTGCCACCACTTGATCCCTGGTAACAAAATTAATGCCTAGATAGTGCTCGTGACACTATGATTGTGAGATCCAAACATATTCTCTAAACTTTGCATCATCATATAGGAAAAATTGTCTTGTGACTGTTTTAGTGACTTTAGGACTTAAGAAATGGTTTTGGATACAATTATTTCATAAGATTAAGATTACTTTAGAAGTTTGTTCAAAGTTATATTTATTTTTTGTACTTAGAGTTTATTTGGGTTAGCTTTCTATTGCACTTGATCTTCAGTATCACATTATTTCATTTATTTCACCTTCCTTGAATCGAGAACTTGCATGTCTTTAATGACCTAGTTTTTGTTCACTAGATGAAGGCCGGGACGAATACGAGATTCTTGCCTTATATAATATGGACAAATATGAAGAGTAAGGGATGCCGCATGTAGAATAATTTAATTTTGTTTTCTTGTATAATTATATATGTATTAATCTTATGGGAGATAGTTATGTGGTTGAATATTTTAGTGAGTAGCTTGTATACTTTCTTTTGAAGAAAGAACTCAGACTTGTGAGTTGTAAATGCAAAATCTTGATATTATGAGTATACTTAGTTCTTACTTGTTGATGGTTTAGATTTACCTTATACTTTATCCTAGAACTTACAGGAAATAATCATGGTTATGAATATAGGTTTATTCATAAAGCATATAGCTTGGGGGTGTTGGTTACATACTCAACTCACTGTTTATTGGGAGCGGGATATGACAGCACCCAACGGTAGCATCATGGCCGTTTGAAGCATAGGGAATGGACATCATTGGACCAATCACTCCGCCTTCATCTAAGGGGCACCGGTTCATCCTGGTTATTACATACTACTTCTCAAAATTGGCGGAAGCCATTTCACTCGCTGAAGTAAAGACATCAAACATGATCAGTTTCGTCAAACATTATGTCATATATCGCTTTGGATTACCTCGGAGAATTATCTACGACAATGGTCCACAGTTTGCAAGCTACACTTTCTACCTATTTTGCGACAAAAACTGAATCCAGAATGTCACTTCGATCGCCTACAACCCAGCAGCAAATGGGTTGGCGGAGGCGTTCAATAAGACAATCATTAAGCTACTCAAAAAATTCATGTCTTCTAACAAGCACAACTGGAATGAGAAGCTAGGTGAATGTCTCTGGGCCTATTGAACAACGGTCCGGACACTAACCGGCATCATGTCGTTCTCCCTAGTCTACCAGAGTGAGGTCGTCCTCCCTCTAGAGGTCCAAATCCCCTCACTCCGGGTGGCCCTTTCCAATAAGTTGACAGATAACGACAACTACCGTCGACGGCTATAAGAATTAGAAGCACTTGATGAGAAACGTCTATTCGCTCAATAGCGCATTGAGCTGTATCAAGCACGTCTCTCCGGAGCCTTCAATAAATGGATCAAGGAGAGGATATTCTAAGTGGGTGACCTTACCCTCACAATAAGAAGGCCTATGGTTATGACGCACAAGACAGCTAGAAAGATTCAGGCCAAATGGGAAGGCCCTTTCATTGTGGAAATGGTCTACTCCAATAGCGCTTACCGGCTTACGAAACCCACAGAAACTTGCTTATGATGCTTATCAATGGCAAGTTCCTTAAGAAATACTATGTCTAAATTAGAATAGTATTCCTCCTATCCCCAGCAGAATATTCAAAATGCACGGTGTTTGCATTCCCCCTGTTCATCCTCTGTTATATTTATTTTAGCATCCCGAATACGCAACAGATAATGGATCCTCTCAAAGTTTTCCAGTGGGGGAAATCCTCAGGTCTACCAATGCACCTCTGTTGGGACCACCTAACATTACCCCCAGCAAAATTTTGCATATCCATATTACCTCTAAATAAACTCTTCAGTTTTGACTATCGATCGTCACGTCCATCATACCTCTGATATCGACCGTCATCTAAACTTATCATCCGTACTTAACCCCAAGTACGCCAGCAGTGATAAGACCACAGAGCTTATCACGTCCATATCACCTCTGATAGGGTTTCATTTTGAACTTATTATTTGCATCCAAGTGCGCCATGAATAATAAGGTCCACCAAAATCCTCCAATGGGATGTCCTGAATAAACTATGATATTGTTCTATGTCCATATTACCTCTAGTATAGTATCCAAGTTCACATAATTTCAATAAAAAAATGAATCTTTTATTTCTTTTGCATAAAGAAAACGGAAAGCAAACTACATTGAGGGCCTACTAATGTCCCAATTTGAACAAGTAATAAAACACAAGAAAATAACATAAATAAAGGATAGAACTGACAACGCTAAGTGTCGGTACACAACCCTGCTATCTGTCTCTAAAGCTTGGCAATGGTACCATTTAGGCGCAACTTCACCTGTTGTTCGGCTTCTTGAGCAAGAAATGCAGGATCTTCAAAACGAGAGTAAGTCTGGTTATTGTCCTCTAACTTCTTCAACGTGCCCTCTAAGACGGTAGAAGACTTCGCCATGATATCGGATTCTCTATTAATGGCCTTTCGTTCCTGACGAGCCTTATCCAGGTCGCCCTCCAAGATCTTAAGATTAGCCTGGAGCTGCGCGATCTATTCCATAATCTCAGTCATTGTGTAGGATATACAATCTTCCCGAGTCAGACAGGTCGCCCTACAAATACTTAAATCGGTATGTTAGCATTCCAGTTTCTTGAGATCTTCTACTATACCCGTCTTTGTCTTCTTATAGGCAGCCTTTATTTGTTCCATGGAGTTTGAGAGGTATTCACGCTCCTCGGCCACCATCGTAGCTATGTCAACCTGTTATGCTCGTTGCAGCTCATTCAAACGCTGTTCTACTTCAGTCAACTTCTGAAATAATAATTCAGCTATCTGCTTAGAGCCTTAAAAGGTCTTTAAAAGCTTTATCTGACCGAGAGCACCATGCTTAGACCAAGTGAAAGACTTTATTCGCTTTAGCACATTCTGAATCCCTTGCTTTAGTAATATGTAGAAGCTCTGAAGAATGACCTTGGAAGTAGCTTCTACCTCAGCTTTAGTAGAAGGCTTCAACAAAACTGAAACCGGAGGGACTACATACAATGGAGCAACCTGGGCATCATGGGGAAGCTAGGGGATAACACTCGATGATTGAGGTGGCAAAATAGCAGTTGTAAGACGGTGAGTTTCTTTCACAGCAACCAAGTCCTTCCCCGTTGAAAAAAGTGTCTAGACGCCAAGTAAATTGGCAAGCTTGGCCTTCATGGTAGTAGGACCCGGAGTGGACCCCTCATGAAGACTAATACCTCCCACAAATGAGGAAACTCCGGCCTCGTGTCCCCCAACGTTATTTTGAGGAAGTGATGAAGTGGTCGCCACACTCGATGGATCTACGACTATAGTGGCCTCCTCTACAACAGGAGTCCCCACAGAAGAGTGACAAAGAGGCTCAAGATTCCTTTGAACCAAACCTTCATTCCTTTCTTCCCCCGTACCTAATTCTACCACTCCAGGGAGATCGATATCAGAAGAAGGCTCAATGCCTGTTGTAGGGGAAGTTCCTTCAATAGCGGAGGAAGATGGGATTGAACCAGGCCTTGCCCTAGCAAGTCCTTGTTCAATCTCTTTCGCCATATTCACTTCAATGGCCTTATTTAATATGTTTACTAGCAGGGAAGGGTCTGTCGAATCAAATCAATCAGTGATTAACCTCACCCAAATAACAAAAAATTAAAGCCAAAAAACCTCGTCCTTTGAGAAATGGCAAAACAACATACCTGGGGGAGGTAGCAGAGTTTGTGGTTCAATAAGCGCAGACAGGGTTGTGCCCAAGGTGTCAACATCTCCAGCTGAGAAGTCTGACAAAGAAGCGTCCCCTCTCTCACTGAACTCTCACCCCATCTAGATGACATGTTCGCCAATATATGGTTCAGAGGAAGATAATGTTGTCTCCTCATCCCTATAAGAAATCCCCGTCGTAGCAGCCCATGGAGGAAGTGTCCTCACTCTTGCTCCCGGTCAGTGCATAAATTTAGATAAACCAGGGCGAAGAGTGTCATAAAATTAGGACACAGTAATAAAGCTAAGAGGATGTAGGGATACCACCTCAGCATCAAGAATGGGATCCGGTTGGCGAACCACCAATGCAAAGGGGTCCAACCTCATCTTCTTCATCATCTTCTGTCACTACCACATTTCTAGATGAGGATATTTTTTTATTATTAGCATATTTATTATTTAGTGATTAAAATATTTATATATGTGCTACTAAATATTTATTATGTCTTGTGCTATTTATTTATTAGTTAGTGGGCTAGCCTATTTCATTTGGACTTATCATTAGTGGACCCATTAGATTATCATGACACATTAAGCCCAACATTGGGTTAGGCCCATTAGACCTATTCCCGTAATTAATTAAGGAGATTATATTAGTTTCATAAAGAATTAGAAGCTTCCTAATATAGCCCTTTCTAATTAAACCTCATGACCAACTAATAGGGGTAACTTGGACATTGTACATTGCTTGGTAAGGGGGAAAGAGGGGTCCGGCCACTTAGAGGGACTCTCTCTCTCTCTCTCTCTCATTATTTTATTAATACTAGATCCCCAATTGTATTTTTCTCCAAATTGATTCATCTCTCCACCAAATTTATCCTAATTCACTCTCATTCCCTCTTAATTTTATCATCTAAGAAGCATTGGGGCTTAGATTACAAGGAATGCTTGAAGGAGGAGGAATCCATCTTCCATCTTCCAATAGGTAAATTCTTATTTCTCCTATAATTTAGACTCTAATTCATGTGTTTAACTATTAGAAAATCTTTTTTGGCTTAGGGCTACCCATAGGAGAAAGAGCTAGGTCCAATTGACCTTTATTGTGACTTCTATATAGGTTTTAGTGCCCAATTTAGGGGAATTCTGGGATTGACACATCAAGTGTGTGTTATGAGACCAATTAGATCTAATTAGACTTAGATTGATTCTATGGGAATGGATACGTGTCCACAATTGGAGACGAGTAGAGCGTATCGGGGTATTTTGTGATACGGTGTGATACGGAATTTATTTTGGGTGATTTGTGTAATTACTCTTCAATTTTCTTGTAGCAAGTTCCTTTAGTTGTCTAATTATGTAATTGAGGAGTATCATTGGTACTTTCAAGGTATTGGAAGTTTTGAAATCTACTTTGGGGGTGTATCATGGGTATCCTAATGATACACTATAGGTGTTTGGTGAAATGACTATTGGTTTGGTTATTGAGTTCACTCAACCTAAATTGTGTGTATATATATATGTGCATGTGTTAGTATATATATTAGTATGTACTTATATGTATATAAGTTATTATGTTGTTGTGTGTTGGTGTTTAACTGGCAACTAGAAGGGAGTCTGTCATATTAGGAAGAATGAGGGAGGCTCATTCCTGCAGCAACAATGCTGGCATAACATACTTGCTACAGGCTATTGAAGCCAAGTTGGACTGCTAGAGTGTGTGGATTAGAAAGAGTGTTCATATGGTGGTGTAAGGGGTGTGCTGTAATATGTTTACCAAGTATCAAAGTGTGTAATTGACAGTGAGATGATTAATAGTTCAGCAAGGTAAGTATGGGGGATAGGGTTTCAAGTGAGGACCGCAACAATAGACCTACAAATAGTTGGTGTTCAGGTAGAAGAGAGGGAGCTCGAGTTCAATTTGTTAGTTGGGTTGGGTTCCGTTATTTGGGAGTGTGCAGTGTGTGAATATATAAACATATATGTTAAAAATAAGTATGTGTATTTATAAGTGTAGATATATGCAAGGTACTGTGATACTTGTTTAATTTGAGAGACTGGGGGTGTTAATGCTCGGTTGTGAGTGAGTGTGAATGCAGGGAAGTAAAGGGGCAACTGGATATTGCTTGAATGCTTGTGGTATTCAATGAGCCAATGTTGTTTTACATAGCTCTAGGGGAAGTTAGTGTCAATTGCACAATAATTGAATTTCTGTGTTACTCTTACATCAGTAGCTGCAGTGCTATATACACTGCAATGCATTGCAGTAGGCAATGCCTGGATGTAATTAAGAGCAAGTTGGTGATATGGGGGATGCCTGGGTGTATCACTCGAGCACAGGGTAAAGTTGGTACATCCTCATGTGTGAAGTACCTAGAGTATCAGATGTGACAGCAAGGTGGGAAGATCGAGAATCAGTGTGTATGTGGGGTTGTGTTATCAATTGAGTTATTAGTATATGATACCAATATGATATCAGTTAGGTATTAGAATGTTAGTTATCATTTAGTATAGTTAGTGTATGTATGTTAGTGAGTTAAGTTAGATGTCAGTTATTAGTGTATCAGTTAGTTGTTAATTGATATCAGTTGTGTTAGTTAGTGTTAAGTTAAGTATATGTTAATTAACTTAGTGTAGACCTAGAAGCTTGTGTATGACTTAAGTTTGACTAGTTTGACTAAGGTTGACCTAGTTTAGCTAGAGTGGCCTAGAAATAGCGTAGAAAAGCATATTTAATGTATTTTAGCTCATTTATCACTTTATTACACCAAGTGATTCATATATAGGGTTTTGTGACACCAGCTCGGATACCGAGTTATACCAGTTGCTCTGAACCACAGACGAGTATATTCTCTGATAGTTTTCTTATTTGATAGCCTCTATGTTTCATGTATTTAGTATTGAGATATATGATTCCTAACACGATGGTTACAACGATTGGTATACGTAGATCTTAGTCATGAGATATTATTGATGTGATTACTTAGTGATTGTCGTATCGTACTTCGTGATTACTCAGTGATTACCGTGATATCTTAGTGATTATATAGACCATGATCATAGTGCATGATACTATAGACCGTACAGTATGATATACGTATTATAATGTGTTGTATTTTGGATCAATGTACTACTCGAGGATTGGGGAAGTATTAGTGGATATGTGATCATACCTTATAGCCCATGATTTAGTATAGCCCATAATAGATAGCAGATCATGCAACTCATGTGTGATCATGATAGCTTATCTTTTTATATAGCCCGTGTTAGGCCCAAGATGATCACATTATCTTACTAATATTTCAAGAAACATTATTTATATTATTTTCTTTTTTCTAATTTATTATATTGATTTTTCTCACATATTTTTCTTAGTTTATTGCCATTATTTATCATGATGCTTCTTCTCGTGATATTTGCTAGTTCAATTACTTCCATCATTTATTTTTATTGCTATTATTGTTTTATAGTTTTTATCAATTATTGGAACTACTATTGGGTTGTACTTCGCTCCAACCCTGACTGGATATATTTTCCATATGATTCATTAGAGGATTGGTGTCCTATGCACTACGGGCCACAAGATGACGAGCCATATGAGATAGCACCCGTAAAGCCTATTGAGATAGTACCAGCATTCGATGAGACTTAGCTAGTTCTTTTATAATATTGTATATGTTAGTTAAATACTTTTGGAATTGTATTATATTTGAGATCTTGTGTTGTGTTTAGACTTGGACTTGTGATGCATTTGACTCTTTATTTCTTTTATTTTATTCCATATCGTGCTATATCTTCCTCTATTTTATTATTGTGATTGAGTATTGATTACCATTATTAAATTTTTATATTGTCCTCTATTTGGGAGTTAAGATATCTTGACAGGTATATTATATATTATTTGAGATCTTTAGATAATATTATTGACCTAGGCAACGTTCTACCGTCAATGCTGCGGCATATGCTGGATGTACCTACGTACTCGTGTTCCTATATCGGGTGTGGGTCATGACATCTTCTTTTCCCATATCCTGCATAGGAGGCTTTGTAGCAAGTTTTTTCCTATAACCCGGCTCTGCAGCCGCGGTCGGTCCTTGTCTTCTCTTGTTATACGGTGAAGGACTCCTTACCGGGGAATCTATATGCTTCATCGAAGAGTCCACCAGAGGCAAGAGGTCGTCGAAAGTATTCTCTTCCCCCGTCGTTGATTCAGGATCAGCACGTGAGGATGTGGGCTACCCCTTACCTCTCCTCAGGCCTTTCTTGGACCTGCCACCTTGGGACATCAGCTTGGGGCCCACGATGAAACTAGTATCCCGATCAAAGCTGGACGGCACATTTACGGCTATATGAAAGTTAGCTGCTGCATAAACAATCTGTGCAAAAATACAAGCGTCCGACAGTGTGAATCGGAACTGGGTATTGGTTGCAAAATAGTAATCCCAGGCTCGAGCTCTATTAAGAATACTACCATCAAAACTAAGACACGGGCTTGGATTGCTCAGCATGAGTTGGCTGTATCTAAACTGGCGAGCGAACCTACTCGACAAATAGGGCTCCAATAAGACAAGGTTTTAGTTCTAGTACACCAAGCTGTAAGGCCAAAAGGAGAGTAACCAGCAGAAGAGCCTTGGAGATAAGACCTAATGGTCAGGGCCACCATCATATTGAACCCTATTTATCTTATTTTTTGTGAACTTCAGGACTGATACAAAGAAGGAATAATTCGTCATACGGGCAAGTGTGTGTCGGCAGGAGGGAACCTCAATATAAGCCCATGGCATCCAGCTATACCGATAAATAAAAGCGTCTGCATCCATCGTCTTCCCCTCGAGTCAGGGACACATCAGGACGGATAATGCATTAATATCCAGCCCATTAGATAATGGTAGGGCATCTCAACCCGGTTAAAATCTTTGAAAATACCATCATGCGCCAGTACCTTGCTCGTAAAAGCTCGAAGCCCATGATGGATGCTGTAAAACATCGCGGGGAGCAAGGCGAGATGATGACCAAACACCAACTTCATTATAAGAAGGATGAGGTTACTGCTAGCCCTTTCCATTGATTTGGAGTCTTCCGGGACTACACAATTCCGTAGCCATATCATCAAGAACCCAGCTAGTAAAACCTTGTTAGATAATGGCCGAGTATCTTGGTGAAAATAACTGAAGGAGTTGTCAGAGCTCCCAAACCCCTCACCAGTTACAGTCGTTCTTTTAGTGTTGCATGCCAGATCTTTGACTTCCTTCCAAGACTGAGGCTTTTGGATGCTGACCTGACCCGAATCGTCGAGTACAAAGAGGTGGCGGATCCAGAATGTCGTATAGGGTAACGCCCCCTCAAAGCTCTTATCCTTCTTCTAAAAATCTGCTGACAAGTGTTATGGTGATATAGCAATTCCCTATACACTACGAGGAACCCGAGTATTATTCTTTCAGTTCCTCGAATTCTATGTTATTGGGCGTAAAATCCTCGTACAGTTCCTTGCCCCAGGGCAACTGCGAGACATCATACATTTCATGAAGGAAGAGTCTCATCTCTCTGCCAGGAGTAAAGAAGGTTTCGATGCAGCAGTTGTACATCTCAGTTAAGGCCAGGAATAATATCGGGTTCTTCTCCAAGCCATAAAAGGAACCTCGTATGGCATAATAAAGGTTGGCCCTCTTGAGGACCTATTTATACTTCTCTAATACCCACATAATCAAAGCAATCCACGAAGGTGAATGACACACCCAATTGGGCAGGCACATCTTCCCTGTTGGATAGGACCCTTTATCCGCCAACTAGTTCATAAAGGTATTAGCAGAGTAAAAATGGATATTTGGTACCATCTCACTCGTAAAGATACCAGGCTTTAACCCTCGAAGAGAATTAGAAAATGAGTCCTTGGAAATTGCCACTTCCCTCTACAGCTTGGAGCTGGGACGAATACGGCCAACCAGGGCTCCCTTTTGGTCTGGAGTCAGGCCGTCCACCATCTTCCTCGGAAGGGACACCATATTGAAAGTCGATAAGGGCAAATTTTGCCCATAGTAGGTATGTGTATCTTCACCCCGCCAGAAGTGAAGTCCAAGTTCTCCTTAATCTTTACCACCTTGGGGTCAGAGATAGTAAGGGCATCACCAAATAGGAAGATGGGCTTCGAGTAAGAATTACTATTTTTGTCCTCAATCAGCCTAGAGTTCAGTTGGCTAAGCAGGAAAAATAGAGTTTGTCCTCTATGAACTTCAGTCTTGCCTCAGATTGACTTTTATTTATTTGGGCCTGGACATCTGCCACTATCTGGTAAAATAATACCCCAATAAGGCCTGAGCGCCCCCAATAAGCACCTCTCCTGACGGAGCCACAGGTAAAGTCACTGCAAAGTCTGGAATAAGAAGACAGTTAGAACCACCAAGATAGCATGCACACCAAAAGACAACTAGGGCATGTAATTGCATACATACGGCCCAGTCATGTGAGGCACATATGACCACATACATGTGGTCAAGTCATTTCAGGCATATGTCAGGACTTCCATGCTATCGAGTGAGACGCATTAGATTCCATCAATGCGGCCAAATCTAGACTGGTGCATGCGGCCCAAGAAAGACCCGCACATAAAGCAAGCGACAGGATCATGTGGAAAAGTCCGCACACATTCTAATCCATGCAGCAGACTGTGTACAAAGGGTTCGTGCATCCAGATTTCATCTTCCCCAAAATTCTTTACCCATAATGGGCACTTGAACATCCGGGTGGAAAGTCGGGACCTCATCCTTGGCCTTAGACGAAGAGGCAGGGCGCTCTCCCTTGTCGTTAGCCTTCTTGGCCTTACATGAAGAAGAATAAGCTTTAGGTTTCATGGTAGATGGTCAAAGAAGATGATCAAAAGTAGAGAAAGAGTCGAAGATAAAGAGGATAGAGAAACTCAGCAAAACAAAAAGTTCTCTCTTCCCCCAAAACCCCTATTTATAGGCCACTAAAGAGATAATGGCAACTCTTCAATTTCTGCATTCTGCTAACATCTAATAACAGCGGCGAACAGTTGGATTATCGATGCAGCTCTATCCTTTGCAGCCGTTAATTTAGGATCCATGTGAAGAGGCAGGTCAGAATCTTAGGAGATCCACTTAAAAATCTAAGAAAATCAAAAAACATTTAAAGAAGATGATAGCCTGGAAGTGCTTGCCCATGCGGCCTAAGTGTTCCCCATCCATGCTTCTTATTCAAACTATTTCAAACTTATCAGTTTGCAAACCTTGAAGGGGTCTTATAGAAGCATGAAAAATATGGATCCATGCGTCCAACAACCATGCGCCCCATAATCAGCTGAAGAGAAATCAGGCCGCAGAGTAACAATACGGCCTAGAAAGACAACATCCATGCGTCCTAGGCTATCAAAAGAAATATTGGCTGCTTACGGATCTGATATGGCATCCTGACAATGAGATCGCGTCTGACACAAAATCCTGACAAAAAGGTGCTTTACATACCTTGGAAAATATAAGCATACTAAAAATAAAAGAAGCTCTCGTCAGCCTAATGATGACTCTTGACAAGCGTGGAGTGTCACATAAACGACATCATACGTCTCTGGCCATATGAGTCCCAGACTCCATGCGTTCCATGCATCTCTAGCCACACGCATTCCATATTTTATGTGTCCCATGCATCTTTGGCCACTTGCGTCCCAAATTCCATGAATGTAGCAGTGCTCCCTGAGACAAAATCTTTCTGTTACAAACTAAAGAGATTCACTCCAACTAAGTGCGGCCACGTGTCAAGCTGACCAAGTCACGCACATAAAAGAGGAGAACCGCACAGATCTTCAGCAATAAGAAATTGCAATAAACGTCCATGTAGCAACTTAGCCTAGACTCGCTCTCACGGTTGAAAATGCACCATGTTAGGGATGTCCACGTAGCAGCTCCCAATATCCATGCGTCTATGGTATATGTGTACACATGGTCATATAACGCGATAAATATAAATATTAGGGTGGTATACCCACACAGGGGCAGACACACAGGTAAGAGAGAGAATAAGCATTTCCCTTCCCTAGTTAAATCGTCAACAGAGTAAAGGAGCTACTGCAGTGCTCGATCTCCATCGTCTCACTCCCCATAATCAAAAACTTGTACTTAGATTGTCTGTTTATGATTTTTTTGTACTCTTTTTTGTGAATTAAATACAAAAGTTTGTTCAAACTTGTTTAATGGCGAATAATTATAAATATATTATTATAGGTGTATTAGATTAAGGTACCTGCTTAATGTAGCCTTGAACCTTACCTATTAAGTTAGGTATAAGAGTAGTTAGACAACTTGTAAGAATTATATAGCTTTTTATGGGTAGAAGAAGGGTAAATTTTTAGTTGTACTATTAAGAAGAATTGAGGTATAACTTATAGGAGTATAGCATAGAGTTTAAGGATTGAATTTGATTTTTCTAGCTTACGTGAGTAGTCATACATGAGAACTTGGGATTAGAGTTAGATGTCTTACCTTAAGTAGACTAGCACCTATAGTTATAATAAACCTTTGACCAATACAGATTACCTAGGAATCCCAAGTGATAGTAACTAAAGAAGTTATATTTGAAATTAAGGTACACATAATGGTTATATAGAGAAAAGAATGATAGTAGGAGTACTATGTTTAAGGAGAATAATTAAAGAGGGGCAATGATAAAATTGTAGAAAAATTATATTTATAGAAAGATGAAAATTGAGGAGTGTCATAAGATGAATTGAGACGATGATAAAGATTATCTATGATAACGTAATCGGGATTATAGGGAGTGCATGACTTAAACAAGTTGTGCGGCTGTAAATTCAACCTTAAGGATCGAGTCTCAAAGAAAGAATAAGATGGTTAGCTCAAGAAAATAAATAACAAAATATTTAGGATGAAGGATAGTAATGGATATATTATATAATATTATAAAAATATGATAACATTTGGTAGTACCAAAGGTTATTGGGAGACTCATGATTACAGTTATAAGACTTTTAATAAATAAATAAGCAGTGAAATGGCATGAGAGGAGGAAAATAAAAATTTTAACTTGCAATATGAAAATAAAATGGAAGTGTTCTCTAATACAATTTAACTTTAAATTGTTATTTTAATTTTATCACCAAAGTCTATGTATTATGTGTCACGACCCACACCCAGAATGAGGATACGAGTACGCGGGTACATCCAACCTACGTCATAGCATCGACCGTAGAACGTTGTCTAGGTCAACAATACTATCAAAATATCTCACACAATATATATAATATACGTGTCATGATATCTTAACTCCAAATGGATGACAAAATGATAATATAATAATCAATACTCAATCATAATATAAACTAAAAGAAGATAATGGCATGATATGGAATAAAAGAAAGAATCACAGAGTCACAATATAATCCAGCCAAGTATAATAGTCTAAGAAAAACACGGTAGTCTCAAATATAATATATATGCCAAAATATCTAAATTGAGACATATATAATATAATAAGAGAAATATCTAAGTCTCCTCAGTAGCTGACACTAGATCCTCATGCTCTAAGGGAGCAACCTCAGACGGCTCAATATTCTGTGGCCCGTAGTAAGTGGAACACAAATTCTCTAACCAATCATCTAAAAAATATCAGTCATGCTTAGAGCGAAGTACAACCCAATATCAGTTTTAATTAATTGACAAAGACTATGAGACTGTAAATAGTGACAAAATACTAGATGAGCAAATAATAAAGAAACATGGAACAAAGTAGAATAAACAGATAAATATGGAAACACTAAAAAGCAAGAAAAAAGAACATATAAGTATGTAAAGACAGCCAAATATGTGAAAAACTAATAAACCTGTCATGTAAAATATACAACCAGCAAGTATAGAGTAATCCAGAAAAGACTGTATCTAAACTAGTGTTTTGAAATACAAAGTTGACATGTGAACGGCTAGGGGTTAAATCCGGCAAACCACACGTGTCGTATTTGACTGCTATTATTCCAGTCAGACTATGGGATAGAAAGGGAATGTTCACACGTCTCCTAGGTATTTTTTTCGTCCGAATAGTACTCATGGATCCAAGTCTCGACACGAAGAATCTCAATAGTCCAGAAAATATCAATAGTCCCAAAATACATTAGTCCAGTAATTCATTAGTCCAGAAAGTCAATAGGCCTGAAATCACGTATCTCAAGACAATGAATCCATACAATACCAATCCGTGTATCCAAAGTGTCTGGAATCAGATAAATAAATAATATAAAACATTAATCATAGTAAATATCAAATAAAAAAACTATCAGAAAATGTACTCGTATGTGGTCCATAGCAATGAATATCAAACAGTGTCTGTACTGGAGTCCAAGTGACCTATATATGAATTATCAGGTTCATAGATGTTTTGGAAGTATAAACATGATTAATAAATGTCATTCAATATTTCTACTAACTCTAGGTCAATAAGGTCAAACTATGACAAAACCTAATTTTGGTTCCAAAATACCAAGTTGGTTTGTCTATAAAGTCAACTAGCGAATACTAGCTAATACCTTGCTGATACTAGGTTAATAATTGGTTTCTATACCATACTAGTAGGTATCTACCATATATTATCTATATATACTCTTATACCTATATTACCTAGTAATACCTTGGCCTAAAATCCAATACCTTACCAATAACCCAATATCTTATCCCGTATCCTAATATCTTGATCAACACCTTAGTATCTCGCTATTACCTATTGGTACCTTACTAGTTCAATACTAATCTCTAATACCTTACATACTAATATCTATATACTTGGTATTCTAATACCTAGTCACCATGACACACAATACCTTAACACTCATGCTCATATTCAACAGCCTGTGCACACTCTAATGCCCACACAATCTAACACTTACTGATACACCCCCAGGTAAACCCCCTAGAAAGAGAAATCTATCCAATACATGGTATCACACAGGCTTATACCTTATGCACATTGGACAGTGTACAATAACCATTAATGCCTATACTATTGCATACACATGGTTCCCTTCCTAGTGTTGTTCTCTGCTTGCCAAGTACTCACACACACTTATCCCTAAATACTAGTTAATACCAGAATACACCTACACATGTATCATACACAAACACAAGTTCCTATACTAGCACATAAGAGCATTATACTCACTCCTCACTGTAAACATACCTATTTGACATCCCCACGTAACCACCTATAACAAGTGTCTGTACAGTTCAAATCAACACCTAGGCACCTAACTATACTACTTCACTTATATCCAATATATCTCACTTACCCACTCTATTACTCACTGGCACACTCCATACACCCAAACACATTGATACACTCAATAAGTACACAAAGACTCATCTATTCCCTCATATCCTTGTATTAACATATTGATGTTGTTAACTACCCTGGTTTGTACCAACTGCAATACTCTACTCCTCAAGTATACCTGAACTCCCCTACCTACAGAACCTATACAACACCACAGTCTCTCTGCACGGCAAAGTATCAAACCTCACTTAATAGCCTATCTCCCCCTAGTTGCACTGTAGTGTGCACCTACTGCTACACCTATTCTCTGTTTGCACAGGCCAGTGCAGGGCCAAATGCAGTCCTCACTGTACAGCAATATGGTTTTCACCAAGGTGCAATCCTCCTTCCACTTCTCCCTACAGCCCCCCTAACTCGGAACAACAGTTCACAATTATACTATGCTCAAACCTGCCTTCACTCTATAACTCACTATGCAGACACTTGTACTGTACGGACATATACTAAAATCTGTATGCCTCCCAATGTGATACTAGCACATCCTCCCAACACATGAGATACACCATCACACACTCATAATCGAATCTAACATACACACACACACAAACACACTCTATCACTGGATAGGCATCCCTTCACACAAATAAACATATATCACACTATACAACTAAATGGTACAAAGTTAAAACCTATACTACTAATACAGCCTTCAAATCGTACTCAAATTGGCACCCAGACAATACTAACAGTGCATTGGTGATACTCGTAAGATCCTTACCTTCACTCACTATTATTGCTGTCAAAACTTGCTTTGCACACTGTATGTAACTACTACTACGATACTTCCAGTACAACTTCCCTCTCTTCTACCCATACTCACTGGCACACTCTCCACACAAAAGACTGAAAACACTCTAGAACATCACCCTCACTACCCACTGCTTGCTGCCCCCAACTGCAGTAGCCAAGTCTCCCTCTCACCCATCTGCCTAAACTTGCAAGTACTATAATTATAGTCACACACACACACCTGAAACCCCCAACCTAATACACTCCTATCCTGCTGCACAATCCAGACCCCAAACACCTATACTTAATTACTCACCTGAGACCAACTGCCCTCCCCATTGAACCCATAACACCTGTACACCCCGGCTTGTAACAGTATGATATCCAATACCCCCATTCAGTATATGTTCACTGAAATGAAACCACACACCACCAAAATTATTATCCACACTAACACCCCTACATACTCAATACAAATCACTTAACATTCCCATTAATACCAAGTTTCTCCACAAGATACACATACTCCAAACCAAGATACACCAACTCACAACTAAGAAAACCAAGTATCAAACACTTGGTGTGAACCATGACTATCAATTTGTGATACTCAACAAATACCTATGATGCTCCCTCCAATACCATGATATACTACCAAAACACCAAGGAACACTTCATAAATACTATATATAACCTAATTACATATATAAATAATTATTTATATATAATATAGAGAATTGATACTAATGGGCACCAATACTAATAAAATTTCCATCCTCCACCACCGTATCATAATACAACCTACTTGTATCCAATTATGGATAGGTACACACTAATAAATCATGAGCCACACTCTAAAATTACTAAAGAGAGATTCCATCAAATACCTAATAGTCCAAATTTGGAGTTTTCCTAATTGGACCACAAAAGTCAATGTAACTTTCTCCATATGTCTCCAATGAACCTATTTCTTCTTCCTATGGATAGTTCCTAGCCAAGGGAAGGTCTAGGGGTCTATTTCATTATTTAAAACTGAAATGACAAGAGGGATAAGAGTTTTACCTATTGGAAGATGGATTCTCATTGAATTGCTCAATTAGACACAATGGAATGGATGTAAATCTCCTTGTAGCTAGCTCCACAACAAGCTTCCCTCCACAAGCTCCTTATAACAATAACAAGCTCCTTAGAAATGGAACGAGATAAGATTTGGAGTGAGAAAATAAAGGTTTGCTCTCAAATTTGGGGATAAACTAAATAGAATTAAATGGGGGCTAGAATGAACAAGAGAATACTTATATTCCCTCCTAAAGTAGGTCAACCCCCTATGGCTAGGGTTAGGTTTAGGTTTAGGTCTATTGGGTTTGACCAAAAATCTCCTCTCAATCACTCATGAATATGATCTTTTAGTCCTTAGGAAAGAATATTCCATTCTTGAGTCTAAATGGGTTTAATGGACCTAATCTAGTTGTGACTAATAATTAATTAAACCATTGGATCATAGGTCATGTCAAGTCTAGTTGGGTTCATTTAGGCTCACTAACATTCAGTCTAACTAATGGCACACAATTAACCATTAGCTATATTAAATATATAGGTATAAATATAATAATATAATTATTATGAAATGACAAAAATATCTCCCTCCAGGAAAGTGGTAGTTATAATCCTACTCCCCTTAGAAAAATTTTATCCTAGAAATTTAAGATGATCATACCCTCCCCCCCCTCTAGGTCAAACCCCTAGTCCAATCTAAATCATACAAACATGCAAATTAAAGAAGTCACTAGTTATTGTCAACATGCATGGTATTGTTCTCCGTCTATCATATTATTACAGTCTCTGTCAGGGGTATACTATTAATTATACTAACTAATAACACAAAGTAACTATAAGGTACTAAGGAATCAATCAAACCAAATAGATGGAAAAATATTAGAAAAAGGAACATAACTTGCTAACCCATCACCTGCAATGTCGTCCTCTTCGACCGTCATCGTAAATGCCTCGCCCTGTCGGGGTGGCTCCCTCTGTGGGTGTTGAGCAATCTCCGGTGCCACAGGTGGCCTAGTTCTATCTCTTTGATCTTACGCTCCACCAAATGGAGGTGCTGTGAGACAGTCTCGCATCTGATGAGTAGCTGACCCACAAAACAGGTACACCTTTATCATCTTCCTACAGACATCCCAGGAATGACCAGGCTTCTTGTAATAGTTGTATAGAAAATCCGGTTGCATCTACCTTTGAGGCTGTTGCTGAACTGGAGTATGAAATGACACCTGAATCTGCTACTGGATATGTGGTCGTTTAGTTAGACCTGTACTTCTACTAGCTCCTCCTTATATATCTCTCCCCCTCTTGGACTTGAGCTCCAAGTCATCCTCTGTCCTCTGGGCATCTGCCAAAATCTTCTCGAATGTCGCAGTGCGGTGACCCCTAGTGTGCGATTTGATCTCCCTGATCAAACCCTTCCAAAATTTCTTCGCTCTCCCTAGGGGGTTTTGCCCCTCCACGAATCTGTCCAATCTAAAAAATCAGTGGCATAATCGTCCGCCATCATAATCCCCTGGGCGAGATCCTGAAACTGACTCTCTCGGGCACTTAGAGCCAAATCTGGGAATTTTTTTCCTTGAAGAGCTCTTTGAAAGCTCTCTAAGTCAATCCAGGTGCCACAATCCTCGGATCTATATGAAACATGTCAGGGCTATGTCAAACATCTAGCTACCTGCAGCCTCTATCTGTAAACTCTCTAGGATCTGTGCCAACAGCAGAATCCTCTCGATATCCTCTATCCATTCATCTGTGTACAATATCGCCTCTGTGTCCTTAAAGTCCTTGGGCAACATCTACTTGAAATAAATAATAGTGCCCGATCTCGGCTGTTGTGGGATGGGGTGGTACAACCTATGGCTGAACTAGTACAACCCTCTCTGCGGGTGCAAGTGCTAACTAATGAGCATTCTTTATCCCCTGCCTCATCACGTCTGACTGGCTATTCTATGCCTCCGCCTGGGCCCTTTGGACCTCCATCAAATCCTAGAAAAATACAAATATCTTCGCGGCATCGACGGGTGCTGGGGGTGGTAGAATCTCCTCTGAAATGACTTGGCAGTCCTCTAAACTTGAGGAAAAGCACCCCCAAAAGAGACAAAAGCCCCCACCTTAACCGGGGAGGCAACCCTCTGAACTGGAGAAGGTAGAGAAGTAGCTGCTGCTGCTTGCCTCGGAGGTGTGGTGCCCCGTTCCCCCTATTCGGGGAGCGCGGCTAAGAAAGACAAGATGGTATCGTTCGATCGGGATAGATTGAATCAAGAACTCATCCTCGTTATGGATTTGTTTCTTCGGAATCGATTCCCATATTCAGTAGACCGTGCCCCCAGGATCGACTTAGCGTCAGAGTCAGGAGGGACCTCTCCGCTGCATCTTTTGTTGCCTAGTTCTTGCTGTCGCTTATTGCTTTCGTGCCTTGAGTTAGTTTTCAGATTTTCTTGAGATTTCTTGAATGGTTTTGATGGATTTTATTATTTTTGTTCGTTGAACTGCACTTCAATTTCGATAATGGAAAGAGTGAAAGAGGTATTGATCAGCTGTTCGTGGCAATGCAGGTGAACAAGCAGTAGGCAACGCCCGAGCGGACTCCTGAAGCACCTCTTTCCTTCTTCCTTCCACCAAACTTGTAAGTGGATTATATTTGATTCAGTTGGTCCTTCTTCCAGTCTTTACATCTAAAATCTTGTATTCTTGCTTGCCCCGATCAGACAATACCAAGTAATAACTAAAAGATATCAAGATAAAAAGGAATAGACTTGGATTATTTGCTTGTCAATCAACTTGTGAACGGTTACCTATGCATGCTAGTTCATTTAGAATGTTCATCATATGCTTCAATTTTAGTTAGAATGTATACTTCTTCTATAAATTATGCTATGCATATAGAACACACTATGATATGCAATATATTGATCAGAAAGACTATACAAAACCGTTTATGTTATGGAACTAGTATCGTGCTCAAAATTTGCCTTAAACTGCATGAATTGATGGAAAAATATAACGAACGTCGTTGATCACGGACAACTTGTGCACAAGGTTTTGCGGTTTCGCGGATGGTCGCCGGGCGCTGGGACCGATCCGATCCGGACAGAACATATGAAATAATCAGTCTGTTAGAGGAAGGAAATGGCATATGGCGGGGCTCGCCACCTGCGTCATATATCATTTTCTATCCCTTGACTATAACTCGTCCCTTCGTGGCATTATGCCAGTGATCCTTCCATATATTTAAACCTGTTGCAAACTAACTTGTGTCTTTGTGGTAGGAAAGGACATGGTAAGTATTGTGCATGTGGTTCAGACGGGCAGGTAAATGTCACCGAACGGTGGCAAGTATTTCATTGATTTATATATATATTGCTTGCTGTAAAATGAACTAAGGCAAGATAGAAAGACCACAAATAATATGCATGCTTCATATAAACAATGTGTTGATTGGTATAGTTGGGTTAGCTTGCCTTCACCAGTACATTTCGATATACTGACCCTCGTTGAAATAAGTTCCCCGCATTAAGGAGAATCGAGCGAGGAGAAGAAGTCATCCCCCAATCCAGTCCAACAGTAGGCACGTCTTGATCGTGCCACCTTTTGAAGTCTTTGAAGCAAGGAGCTAGCTACTATTCAAACATAATGCAGCTCCGTGGAAATGCCATCATTCCACCAGGAGGTCTTTATATTTTGAAGTTTAGTAAAGGATGTAATGTACATGACTGCTATCTCATTTTGTGTCAACATTTTGTAAGCCCGTGTGGCAACCTTATGACTCAGTTCAAGAGTTTCTAATAGATGTTCATATTATCAATAAAAGAGAACTTTTCCATGTTTCAAATATGTGTTCAATTTATCTGCGTACTCTGAATATGTACCCACTATGCGAAATAAAATACCTTAGCCTTGTGCGGTATGCAACCTAGGCCTGCACGGCGTCACGCCCGGGGGACGACTATCGATTCCACGGAATCGGGGCGTGACAGGAGGTGAAGAAGTAATCGACCTTGCAAAAGTTATGACAGAGCACTGCTATCTGGTCTTCGGCGGCATCCTGAAGACATATCAAAACAAAGGAATCAATATTGCGCAAGATATGATATCATCAAAGAAGGACAACAATATTCAAAGAAACAATATTCAGAATAAATAACGATTATAAAATTAATAGATTAGAAATTTTCTAGTTTTGATTGAGTATTCTCTCTCATCATAGTATCATATATCCTATATCCTATCACAGGCTCACAATAGCCCAACTAAGCCGTTGCACTACCACGATATTATACTAATTGCAAAGTCAGACCTGAATGGGCCACCACAAAAATGTGTCATGACCCGCACCCAGAATGAGGGTACGAGTATGTGGGTACGTCCAGCCTACGTCGTAGCATCGACGGTAGAATGTTGTCTAGGTCAATAATACTATCTAAATATCTCACACAATATATATAATATACATGTCATGATATATCAACTCCTAATGAAGGACAAGATGATAATATGATAATCAATACTCAATCACAATATAAAACTAAAGGAAGATAATGGCACGATATGGAATAGAAGAAAGAATCACAGAGTCACAATATAATCCATCCAAGTCTAATAGTCTAAGCACAACATGGTAGTCTCAAATATAATATACATGCTAACATGTCTAAACAAAGACATATATAATATAATATTAAAAATAGCTAAGTCTCCTTAGTAGTTGGTACTAGATCCTCATGCTCTAAGGGAGCAACCTCAGATGGCTCGCCATCTTGTGGCCCATAGTAAGTGGGACACAAATCCTCTAACCAATCATCTAAAAAAATATTCAGTCAGAATTGGAGCGAAGTACAACCCAATAGTAGTTCCATTTAATTGACAAAGACTATCAAACTATAAATAGTGATAAAATACTAGATGAGTAGATAATAAAAAAATATGGTACAAATTAGAGTAAACAGATAAACATGGAAACACTAAAAAAGAAAGAATAAAGAACATATAAGTATGTAAAGACAGCCAGATATGTGAAAAACTAATAAACTTGTCATGTAAATATGCAACCAGTAGGTATAGAGTAATAAAAAAAGACTGTATCTAAACTAGTATTTTGAAATACCAAGTTGACATGTGAACAACTAGGGGTAAATTTTGGCAAACCACACGTGTCATATGTAGCTGCTATTATTCCAGTCAAACCATGGGATAGAAAGGGTATGTTCACACGTCTCCTAGGTATTTTCACGTCTGACTAGTACTCATGGATCCAGACCCCGATACGAAGAATCTCAATAGTCCAAAAAATATCCATAGGCCTAAAATACATTAGTCCAGTAATTCATTAGTCCAGAAAGTCAACAGGCCTGAAACCATGTATCTCAAGACAATGAATTCATACAATACCAATCTGTGTATCCAACGTATCAGGAATCGGATAAAGGAATACTATAAAACATGAATTATAGTAAATATCAAATAAAGGAAACTATCAGAGAATATCCAAGAAAATATATACGGTCAAACCAAAATTCACATTTGCTAAGCTTTTCATATAATTGTTCTTGTCTCAAAGTTTAAAGTACTATCCGTAGATGTTCTTCATGTTCTTCCTCATTCTTGGAATATATCAAAATATTATCGATGAATACTATGACAAATTTATCCAAGTATTGGTAGAATATACGATCCATATGATCCATAAAGATAGCAGGAGTATTAGTTAATCCAAATGGCATAACTTAGAATTCTTAATGCCCATATCGGGTTCAAAAATTAGTTTTTGATACAACTTCTTTCTTTACTTTTACTTGATGATAACCCGACCTCAGATCAATTTTTGAATACACTTGTGCCCCTACAAGTTGATCAAATAACTCATCAATTCTTGTCTGTTTAGAGGGGGCAGTGGGGAACTTTCAGTTATTCAATGCAGTATGGGTATGCCAGGTCTGAGCACAAATCTGTGCACATGTGTGTTGTGGTTAGGTATTGATGGTAAATGTATATAGGGTCTATAGACTTGGGTATGAGTTGAGGTACACTAGTGAGGTAGAAGCAACACACAGCTTATGTATGTGTATTCGGTATGGGAGTTATTTAGTGTGTTTGAAAGGATTGGTGCAGCACATGAAACAAGTATCGGGGTATAAAGTGTATAGAAGACAATGAATATCAGTTGATATTAGTATAGGGTATGGCAGTACTTATATCAGAACTAGGTGTGCACAAAAGGTGTATGTACAAGAGTAAAGGTGTGAGGGTGAAGTATCCTTGGGTTTTGACTAGGGTATCAGTTAGTGTAATGGTGAAGCGTTATGTGGGAATAAGGATTAGTCCTAATCCAAATTGTAATAGTAGCCTTTAGATGTATTAGAGTTATACCACTGATACATATTTATGTTAGCTTTCAAACGTATCATTAGTCCACATTATGAGTATCAATTCATATCTTTGTGTTAATATGAGTGATACCTGAGGATACTAGTGCTTTAAATGGCTAGTAATGATGTTAATATATGGTGTCAGTATAGATATTAGGTTGTGCCTAGTAGTAGTAATGTCATAAGTATTAGAGTATGATATACTTGGATATCTATTTACAAATATATGTGTCCATATGAGTTATAGGTTAAGGTTTTGGGTTAGTATGGGGTATTAGTGATATGGGTAAGTGTAGTGTTGTTGGAGGTTCGGATGAGATAGTTGGGATACCGTAGTAACATGTGACCTTCACATGGGATACCATAGTACCCAATACCTTGGAGTGGTGTGTGTATATATATATATATATATTAGGTATAACTAAGGTATATGAATATAGATAAGCATATATAGGTAGACAATACCTATATGGGTAATGGGTTAAGGTATTAACTATATATTAAGGTTTTAGTTGAATACTAAGGTATTAGTAAGGGTAAGGTAAGACATCTAGTATGAGGTAACCTAAGATACTAAGGTATTAATAAGATACTTGTGATACTAATTATATGAATATATATATATATATATATATATATATATATATATATATATATATATATATATATATATATATATGTGATACCTAGTGTTTAGAGTCTAGTATGACTACAAATGACCTAGTTTGACCGAGTTGACCTAGAGTTGGCCTAGTATGACTATTTTGACCCAGTTTTGTGTTAATTAAATATATTATTGATTCTAAACCACCAATTTTGACATGTCATTCATATCTAGGTGTGTGTGACACCAGCTTGAACATCGAGTGACATCATTTGCTATGAACATAGGCGAGTAAATTCTCTGATAGTTTTTTTATTTGATAGCTTCTATGTTTCATATATTTAGTATTGATATATTTGATTCCTGATACGTTGGTCACACAGATTGGTATACGTGGATCTTGGTCATGAGATGTTATTATTGTGGTGACTCAGTGATCACCATATCATTTTTCATGATTACTCAGTGATTACCGTAAGATCTTTGTGATTATATAGATCATGATCATAGTGCATGATATTATAGACCGTGCATCGTGATATACATGTTATAACATGTTATAATTTGGATCCGTGTACTAATTAGGGGATAGAGAAGTATTAGTAAATATGTGATCATACCTTATAGCTCGTGACATAGTATAGCCCGTGATAGCTAGTAGATCATGTAACTCACGTGTGGCCACGCAAGCTCACATTTTATATATAGCATGTGTTAAGCCCAAGCCGATCACATATTTTGCTAATATTTAAAGGCATATTTATTATTATTATTTCTTTTATTCCAGTTCATTATATCAGTGTTCCTCACTGTCACGCCCTAGTACCGGAATAAGGAGACGGGCATGGCCATCTCCCAGGTACAAGGTATAGAAGATCATACGACGGTTACGAATGTAACTAGATAAGGGGGTGCATACTACAAGCAAGTCACTTAGGGTCACATAGAACATCTAATGTCTCAATTAGTCAAATAAGAACAGTAAACATAGAACGTATATGACAAGGAAGTAAGGCGTCCCAAATTTTTTGCCACAACATTTAAAAAACTAGCTGTACAAAAATGAGAAGGATGGCATAGTAATAAGAGTACATGACCATGACTGCAGTCTGATTAATTACAATCATCTAGGAACTAGATATCCAGATTCACAGCTAACAAGTGCCCGTAGCTAAACGCCCAAAATGAGTAAAATGTGAAATAACGAGCAGGAAAGAAGAGACCCACTCGTTTCCCTCAGTGGCCCTCCGTCTGGTGCGCGTTATTATTCAGGGGAAACTACGTTTGATCCTCGGGTGCTGGATCTAAACCTGGCCATACAAAACCAGTGGGGTTAGACCCCAAATCGCAAGTACCACAAAGGAAGCACGAATGTAGAAATAAAACCAGGTTATGGAATATATATATATATATATATATATATATATATATATATATATATATATATATATATATATATATATATATATATATATATATATATATATATATATATATAGTCCTGTCTCATAGTTTCGGTTCATAACCTATCGTGACACAACAATCTAATCCTACAACTAAACAAGGACAAGGGTTAAACCATCGCACCATGATAGTCCATGTCCCTAGACTATTTGACAGCAGATACAATCCACAAACACGCTCAGTTATATAATAGGCCAATTACTTGTATGGCTTACTAGATGGAGTCTGGGTTATCCTAGAGATATTATGCATATAGGAATCCTCAGTTCAAACCAGGTACTAGCAGGGTTAGTCGAGCCACAAATTGTCGTATAGCACATAATAGTATTCATCGGTCCCTCGTAAGGCCACCGTGCTAAGATCGCATAGAACACATAGTATCATATACTATTTGGATATTGCCATCCACTAATGAGAATTTAAATAATATTCATGGGGACTAGCCTACACACCCCAATTCAGATGATTGGAGGTGGCTAGTTAGGCATGATCTCGAGATTATATTCCCTCTCAATGCTCTACAAGTTTAGTTTTCTAGTTTACCCTAATGTTAACTAGAATCTCATGGCGTAGTCACATGGTATTCCCCTTATATGACGTACCGTATCACGGCTACGCTAGAGACGAATCTATTTTGTCACTTGATAGTTCAATTTGGATTCACCCCAACGTGATGCAACAATCAACAGATCCTAGCCACGCTTGGTCATTGACTAACCCTTATGTCCATGATAGAGATTGAGTTATATCATATGTCACATAGCGTATAGGTACACCGCAGTACAAACATATAATATAATCGCGTAAGAACACTTAGCACATAGGAACACATAGCAAGTAGTAAGTGTATCAGCACGGATACAAGTGGTCGGGTCATGACGCATAGATGGGTCTAATACTTTTGTGGTCATCAAAGTCACACATACCACTCATAAAGTCCAAAGGAACATTCAACCAAAACTAGTCTAATAAAATGTGTACAAGGGGTCGCATGCGCACAGAAGGATCAAGGCCGCATGAGAAGTCAGGCCGCATGACAATCCTGGCCGCATAGAGTCATGCCGCATAGAGCCAAGTCTAGGTCTACTCCTCATAATAAGTGATGAGGCGACGAAGAAGAATTAAAGTGTCAATGGTGTGACATAAAGTGTGATGTAACATAAAGTTTGTCAGGAAAAAAGATAAAACCATAAAAAGATGTGCCATAGTTTCAGAGTCATGCGTCCAAGGATGGTGGCCGTATACTCTGCTTGTCGCATAAGTGTCAGTGTCGCATGGGTTCGATGTCGCATGGAGTATTTTGGACTTTAGCAAAATTCCCATTCGTTCAGTGACTAAACATAAGAAGTCCTTTTAGAATACATATGTATTAGTCAGTCATGTGTCAAAGAGATGGACGCATGCTGGTATATGACAAAGAGTTCAGGCCGCATAGCAACTTTATGCCGCATAGCCCTCTCTGTCGTATATGGTGCTGGCCGCATGAGATTTTTATCGTTTCAAACGACAGATTAAGCCATGGCAAAATCTCCAAAACTAAAAATTTATTTTCTTTATAAAAGCAACACTTTAACTCCGAATTGAGTGGACCAAAAGCCAAAACGCTAGAAATAAAGTGCTCCATCCATCCCAAAAACTAATTTGTGAGAATACTATGTTTTAATAGATCAAAACCACCAAATACTCAAAGAACCCATGAAATCCTAAGTTATAAAAGTAGATCTACACAAATCTACCCATAAAAACCAAAAACTCCAAGTACTAAAAGTGTTTAGAATCATCATAAGAACATAATAGACTAATAAAATGTAAGGAAAAACAAGAATCAAAAATTAAGAGATTTCTCCATGTGGTGCAAGTTATATTTGCCTAGAAATGAAAGAAAGAGGAGAAATGAAGAATGAGGGAAGAGAGAAATAAGTTAGCTTATATAGGTAGGATTTGAGGTTTAGACCAAGGGTTCAAATTCATGAATAAACTAACTCACAATTAAACCATGAACCATGCTAAACCAAAGAATGGGTCTAGTCTCCATGAATGCAGCCTAATGATCATGCGAGCAAGAAATACTCTAAGCATAATAAATACAAGTAAGAAATAAATATATCCCAAAATACATATTTTGGGATCGGAGAGTGACATCTCTACCCACCTTAGAAAAATTTTGTCCTTGAAATTCAAATCCAAGACTAACTAGAGAAATCAGAACAAGCACTACGCTATCTACAAGATCATGCAATCAAATTCAAGCATATGAAGAAACAGTGTCACATAGCATGGATAAACTAATCACGAGATTCGAGATACCAAGGTATAAGAATGAATATACCTTTCGAGTTGAATATGTGCGGATACAGAGACCGAATATCATCATCGTGCTCCCACGTTGACTCTTCCAACGGGTGATGACCCCAAGCAACTTGAACAAGATGAATAGTCTAATTCTTGAGCTCCTTCTTTCTTTGGTCCAAAATGGATACGGGCTGATCCTCATAAGACAAGTCGGTACCAACGACTAGATCAGAATGGTCGAGGATATGACTCAAATCTGGGATATACCTATGCAACTGAGATACATGAAATACATTATGCACCTCATGTAGCGAAGGCGAAAGGGCAAGATAATAAGCAATATCGCCTACCCGGTCAAGAATATTAAACGGACCAACGTATCGCGGACTAAGCTTCCCAAAAATCTTGAATCTAATGACTCTACGGGTTAGAGAAATCTTCAAGAACACATGGTCGCTGACATAAAACTCTAATGGTCGATGATGTTGATCTACCTAATATTGATGCCTATCTTGCATAACCTAAAGTCGCTCTCTAATTTGCTTGACAACTTCTACTATCTGCGTGATCATTTTAGGGACTAACATCTTTCGCTCGCAAAAATTATCCCATGCCAATGGTGACCTACACTTTCTCCATACAATGCTTCGGAGGGTGCCATCTGGATGCTGACTTGATAACTTTTGTTGTACGAGAACTCGACGAGATATAGGTAATCTTTCCAAGACCCATCAAAGTCCAAAATACAAGCTCGCAACATATCCTCCAATGTTTGGATGGTCCTCTCTGATTGCCCGTCTGTCTGAGAGTGATAAATGGTACAAAATCTCAACATAATGCCCAAACTCTGGTGCAAATTCTTCCAAAATTTTGAAGTGAACCGAGTGTCTCGATCTAATATGATACTCATTGGGATGTCGTGCTGTCTTACTATCTATCGCATGTACATCTCCGTTAACTGTTCTGTGGATTGACCTACTCGGAAGGGAAGAAAGTGAGCTACTTTTGTGAGACGATCTACTATTATCCAAACTACATTACGACTAGTCGGGAATTTAGGTAAACCAGTCAAAAAGTCCATCGTGATATGCTCCCATTTTTACTCCGGAATAGGAAATAGCTGCAATAACTTTGCTAGTCTCTATTGGTCGGCCTTCACATGCTGACATACCAAACACCGAGAAATGAATCATGTTATCTCCCTCTTCATCCTATTGCACCAGAAATATTATTTGATGTCTTGATACATCTTGGTACCTCCTAGATGAATTAAATACTGGAAATTATGCGCCTAAGTCATTACTTCTTGTCGGATATCTCTACTTGTTACACAGAGACAATTTTTGAACCTAAGAGTTTTATCTTCATGAATAGTTAACTCTTTCCTGAGACCAGATTCACATTCCGTCCGAAACTTCTAAACTTTCGGATCCTCTGCCAGAGCTGCCTTAATCCTCTCTATAATGGTATATTGCACATGTAAACGAGCCAATACTCTGACATCTTGTGGAAGTACTATCTCAATTCCTAATTCTCGAAGATCTTCTAAGATATGTCACTGTGATCTTAACATAAATGTACTACCTCTCCTGCTAAGAGCATCTACTACTACGTTTGCCTTGCCTAGATGGTACTAAAGTTCCACATCATAGTTCTTTATCAATTCTAGCCACCTCCTCTGCCTCATATTCAAGTCCTTCTGGGTGAATACATATTTAAAGCTCTTGTGATCTGTAAATATTTCTACCAGATCACCATATAAGTAATGCCTCCATAGCTTAAGTGCAAATACTACCGCAACAAACTCCAAATCGTGAGTCGAATAATTTTTCTCGTGATCTCGAAGCTGCCGTGATGCATAAGCTATCACTCTTCTGTGTTGCATTAATACACACCCAAGTCCTTTGCCTGACGTATCACAATACACTGTAAACCCTCCAAAATCTACTGTAAGCGTGAGAATCAGAGTTGAAATCAATCACTTCTTCAATTCTTCAAATAATGTTTGGCACTCTGATAACCAGTCGAACTTAGCCTTCTTGTACGTAAATTGAGTCAGGGGGACTGAAATTCTTGTAAAATCTACTATGAACCTTATGTAGTATCCCGCCAATCCCAGGAAACTATGCACTTCAGCTACTATCTTAGGAACTGGCCAACTCTCTACGGCCTCAACCTTCTTCGGATCTACTGTAACTCCTGATCTAGAGATGATGTGACCTAAGAATGACATGTGATCCTACCAAAACTCATACTTGCTGAGCTTTGCATATAACTGGTGTTCTCTTAGAATCTATAAGGCCTTCCTAAGATGCCCCTTATATTCCTCTTCGCTACTAGAATAAACAATAATGTTGTCTATGAAAACCACCATGAACTAATCTAGGTATGGCATAAAAATACGGTTAGTCAAATCCATAAATATCGCTAGAGCATTAGTTAGTCCGAATGGCATAACTAAGAATTAGTAATGCCCAAATTGTGACCTAAATGTTGTCTTGGGTATATCTTGCTCCCGAACTCTTACTTGATGATACCATGATCGAAGATCGATCTTGGAGAAAACCTAGGCTTTCCTCAGTTGATCAAACAAATCATCATCCTTGGTAATGGATACTTATTCTTCACTGTTACAGTGTTCAACTATTTGTAGTCGATACATAATCGTGATGACCCATCCTTCTTCTTCACTAGAACCACTGGCGCTCCCCAAGGTGATCCACTGGCTCAAATAAACTTCTTTGATTTCAGTTCCTCTATAATTGGTACAGTATGTATAGCTCTGATGGTGCCATTTCGTAAACTTTATAAGATATTGGCCCTGCCCCAGGGATCAATTCGATACAAAACTTAACATCTCTTACTGGGGGTACCCTGGTGGTTCTTCCAGGAAGATGTCTCATAACTCCTTAACTATCTCAGGGAGTTGTTCTTCTACTAATATTGTTGCTGCGATCCTCTCTTCATGTTAGTCTTCCACAGATCTGTCAAAGGTGAAACCTTCCGTTCCCGGGATACTAAATAATATCTTACCCTTATGACAATATATCGTAGCATGATTGTCTCTTAGCCAGTTCATGCCTAAGATAATGTCAAAGTTACCCATAGGGAACTCGATCAATCGTGTTGGTAGTGAACGCCCGCACACTATGACCAGATACGTTATACATATTCTATTAACTCCTACAAGCCCATTACCAGTGAGTATATTCAACCTCTCTAGTAATGCCTCGAACTCCAGTCCAATATATGTCACGAATCGTGCAGATACAAATACATAAGATACGCCTGAATCAAACAATGTTATAGCAGGAAAGGATGCGACAGAAATGTTACATGCTACCACGTCGTCTGATAATAAAGCCTCATCCAAGGATAAGGTGAATGCCTGCCCTTGGCCCTGTTGTGTTCCTCGTTGTTGTCTCCCTTAGTAATGCTCGTGTGGCCTCTACTGGCCCAGATGCTGGTACATCTCAGCTTATGTCAGTAACAGACACTGAGCTAATAGCCTTACTACTATTGCTGGCCCTCTCAGTTGGACTGTCCCTGGCGCTAGCAGTACTGGTAACTGTTAGACTGGCCCTCCTGGCCTCTACATTATCGGGCAATTAGCAATCCGGTGACATGGACTTCCATACCTCATACACAACTTATTGGTTGTCCTACATACATCTCTAGTATGTCCTCCCTTCTCATAACCCGCACCCGAATATTCGAGTACGAGTACGTGGGTACGTCCAGCCTATGTCGTAGCATCGACGGTTGAACATTGTCTGGGTCATCTCTACTATCTAAACATCTGATACAATATATAGATATGGTACCTGTCAATTATTTCAACTCCAAACAGATGAACAAAATGGTATCTGATAAATATAAACTATACTCAATCACAATAAAAACTACGAAAGATAAAGCACGAGATAGAATAATGAAAGAAAGAATCATGATACATCCACAAGTCCAAAATAATATATACATGCCAAATAATCTCAATAAAATTCTAATACAAGTCTAGCAAAAATCTAAACCTCCTCAGGCTCTGGTACTAAGTCTTCCTTCTCTAAATGAGTATCCTCTAATGGAACGCCGTCCGGCGGCACGTAGCAAGTAGGACACTGGTCTATGAGCCAATCATCTGAAAAATATATATTCAATCATGATTGGAACGAAGTACATACCTCTAAAAGTAGTTTTAAATATATAATCGAGCATATATAACAGATAATAGAAATGGATACACGATAACTAAATAACATAATGAAAATAAACTAAAGTGAATAGGTAATGTACTGGAATGAAGAACAAATAATGGAATAACTGTAATATATTGGAAATAAATGAAATCTAGCTAATGTGACATAGAATACAAGTTTATTATGTGATCGGTTTGGGTTGAACACGAATATAATCGAAGTGTATATGAATACACTGTGGCTTGATCACATAACCAACTCTAATTCCTCCATCCCCAACCAATACTAATGGATCCAATCACTATATGTTATGAACACGAATATGGGCATACTGAACACGAGTATATTTAAAGTCAAACTAGTCAATATTGGTCAACTTTAGTCAAAGCTAGGTCAACCCTATCATTCTAAGTTAAAACTATCTAAACTAGTCTATCTCCCAAGTGTATTAGCTATTTATCTATTAACACTAAGTATTGGTTAATACCAATTATAAATACACTAGTTAAATATACTATGAACTATTGTAGAAGCATGAAAAATATGCCAGATAGCTCTACGCAGCATAGTGATACAGGGCAGCATAAAAGATGACCTCAGAGCCATCAACATGCAACAGAGCCTTTTCCGCTAAGAACAGCGTGAAATATAAGCTCAAGGACCGTCCGCACAAATGCAATATGTCCAGGCTGCTTCAGCGTAGACAGGGTGTTTCATCGCCTCTATGGCGTAAAACTCATCCGCTTTCAATGCAGCATTTAAGCGTACGAGGAACGCTTCGTATTCCCCGAAATGAACCTGTCAAATCACGCAGTGAACCTGACGTCTGACTTCTGACAAAGAGTACCGCACGACTACCCAGACGACGGCTGGAATAATGGCAGACCACTCGGGACGCGCCCCTGCATTTAATGTACAGGATGATGGCGGATCTCTGCATTTAATGCAGGGGATTTGATTAATATCACCGAACCGTCGTTTACTGACGTCTCCTCGGCGTAAACTGCTTTTACGCATACAAGGGGATACGCTGTCTTGTTTTATACAGGCAAATGTGAGCTTCTTACGCTCCGCGGAAGACAAGCAGACAGCCACGTCAAAAGCTGCTCTTTGCACAGGGCTCGAGGCACGTCTCTGCATTTAATGCTCGGAATGATGACATACCTTCAGAGCACGCCTCTGCAATTAATGTACAGGATGATGGCGGATCTCAGCATTTAATGCAGAAGATTTGATTATATTCCCAAGAGCCGTAATTCTGGCTAAAGGATCGCTCAGGCTTCTACGCCTCCTCGGCTTCTATGCCTACTTGGCTTCTACGCCACGGTGACAGACATTGGCTTCTACGCCAACATCTTCTACACAAGGGATACCTACCTACGTGGCTTCTACGTCGTGATCTTCGCAGCAGTTATACGCGTTTGTCCCTTAGTTGGACACGCGTCACACGCTCATACAAAAGATCATCTATACGCGGGCAGTGGTTATTTTAACCATCGTGTAAAAGGGTGCTGTACTTTCCACTACTCGGTTTCTACACCGATTGAGTGGTCACTGTCACCAAAACTCTATAAATAGAGACCTCTATTGACAGAGGTCCAAGGTGGAAAAACTGGAACAAGGTTGAACTTCAGAAAAGATAAAACAAAGGTCAGGAAAAATAGGTCAAAAGACCTAGGAGAGAAGTCGAAGAGTCTTCGAGAGAGAAGAATCCGGAGCTCAGGCAAAGAGTAGCGATCGACGACTTTGGCATCGCCCATCCGCACTCTTTTGCAACCTTCGAAGCTGCTTCCCGTCTTCTACGGTATTTCTTCACCATCGTGTGGTCCAAGGGCTAAAGTGATCGACTGCAGATCAGACACCTATAGCAATATTTACCCAGATTTAAAAATTGTACTCGACGTCCTCGTATAGGATTAATTGTACAAGCTTGTTTGTAAACCAAAGAAACGGGTTTCGTATAAACCTTGTCTTATATACATTCTTCTTTCGTTTATTACCATAAACAAGATGGCGACTCTGCTGGGGATAATCCTTCTCCTCTGACGAGAAGGCGATTGCACAACACGATGCGGTATCCGTGGGATCCGTAAAGAAGACACTGGTCGTCCAATTCGACCAGTCTGCCTACGAAGACATGCTTCGGACAGGGGGTAGCTTTCACTCTCTCTCTGTACAAGACAACAAGAAGCTACGCAAGGTCTGGATGCCCAAGACATCCACTACCATTCCTGTCGACTCTCCGATTTCTTCGACCAATGAGGTTGTAGCATTGCTCCCTCCGCGCCCTGTGCGTGAAATTCAGTCTCCCGTCTCTGGCAGAATAGACAAAACTTCTGGAAAGGCCTTAGTGCCAACACAGAAGTATCACCCGCGCCCTGTGCGTAAAATTCAGTCTCCCGTCTTCGGCGGAATAGACAAAACTTCTGGTAAGGCCTTAGTGCCAACCCAGAAGTATCACCCGCGCCCTGCACGTGAAATTCAGTCTCCCGTCTTCGGCGGAATAGACAAAACTTCTGACAGTGCCTTAGCGCCAAATCAGAAGATCCAAACACGCTCCGCGTGTAAAAATGCATCTGCCCTCTGCGGAGAAGCAGATGATCCCTGCAATCCACGCAAGGGAAAGCAAGCGGTGGACTGCTCAAATTCCCGGCCTTTACGCCCGCAAGGGAACGATCTGCCCGCCCTCCGAATTACGCGAAGTGCTGATGGCCGGCTGAGGACCTCCTCAGTTTTATGCCAGTCGAGATTACGCCGGAAGAACTCCTCCAGCGTAAAGTAGACTCGGTTTGCGAAAGAACAAGCTCCTCGGGGATTATCCGCTAACCAGATGGCCAACCTGTTGTACACAGGGGGCACAGGAAAAATCATGGTTCCCAACCTTTGCACACCCACTGATGTAAACAGAAGGAACAAGCAAATTTCTTCTTCCTTTGTAAATCCTCCCGACCTGCGTGAATATATGATCCAGAAGCGCAAGGATAGGGGATCTTCCAGCATGTCTATTACGCCTCCAAGCGAGCACTATTGTAATAGTCATAGGATTGTCATTGATTATTGCTGTTCTAAAGCAAAACGGTCGGTTTTCGACCGGTTGAGCTACTCTCCATCTTTCCAGGAAGAAGAGCCCACACACGCATCAGTGAACATGGCTTCACACATACCTGGAGGACGATCGAACTCAAGGCGTCATCCCTCTAGAACTCCGAGCCAAAGGGGATTAAACCAGCTCCTCAGGAACACTAAAGCTGGGGTGTTCCGAAACACCCGTTCGAGGTCACGACAACTGACTTCATGATCTTCTGATCCCGATGTTGGGGGTCGCCAGTCCCCCGAATCAGATGCTGAGAGTGTAGAGTCTACTTCTATAGAGACCTATACTAATCCTTCAATGACACCCAGGGAGATGGGAGTCTATGCCATTGGAGATGAACGCGAGGAAGCTTCTCCATCAGGAATCGCTGAGCAACGCATTACTATACTGGAGACATCCCTAAAGGAGATGCAATCCATGGTGGAGAACATGCACCAGATGATGCTGAGTCAACATACAGCTGCCATGGCTCAAGCATCGGTCCCTCCAACTCAGATACGTGTGGGGGTGGACTTACCACCATCCAACTCGATCCAAGAGCCTGCTCTGGACCAAGAGTCAGCAGTTCCTCCACTTCCTCACTCGGAGAATGTATTACCTCCCGTTGGAGTCGCGACGCAATCGATTTCCCACCACTCCGTAGTCCCGCTACCGGCTAAAACTCTGATGCAGGCAGTACGAGAGTTGAAAGCCCAATTTGATGCCTTGAAGCACAAAGATCAGCTTAAGAAATTGGAAATCAACCAGCCTTACCCAGCTTTCTGGGAAGAAGTCCCTTTCCCTCCGAGATACAAACCACAGACCATGGCCTTGTTCGAGAGAAAAATGTCACCAAGTCAGTACATGAACTACTTCAGTATGATGACGGTGCTATTACAAGGGAATGATGCCCTCCTCACCCGGGTGTTCAAGGGCTGTCTCTCGGGAGTAGCTTATCAGTGGTACCGTAGCCTGGCGGACAACTGCATCTCGTCCTTCGAAGACTTCAAGGCTTTATTCTTCATACGATTCTACGAGGGAGGGATGGACATGTCTATGTCCTCTCTCATCGAAGTAAAGCAGAAGGAAAAAGAGGATGTTCGCACTTTTATCGAACGTTTTTGCCAAGCCACTTTACAAATGCCTCCCGAAGTTCCAGACTCGGCGTTGGTGGACATTTGCAGGAAGAACCTTCTTCCCGTAATCTCGGTGTTCACAGGACCATATCAGTTCCATGATTGGCCCTCATTCATCATCTCAGCGGTAGTCGCCGAAGATAACAGTCGAAAGGCGCGTGATAATGGCATCATGATCTCTGTCTCCGACAGAGGCAAAAGGTCATCTCCCAACAACGATCATCCTCGTGGTTCCAAAGGGAAGGAAGCCCTGACAATCAACACGTCCAGGCAAAAGACTACGGCTTCCACGCAGACGAGACCTGGGACTTCCAGGCCCATTGAAGTCTACTCTTTCGACGACGACGATATCCCGAGCATATTCGAGTGCCTCGTCAAGAGCGGCAAGATTACCCTTCCTGAGGAGAAGCGGCCCAGTGAAGTCGGCAGTATCAACAACCCTAAGTACTGCGTCTTCCACAGATACGTACACCACCCTACAAAGGCGTGTTATGTACTGAAGAGGAAGATCCAGGAGTTGATTGATGCTAAGGCCATCACTCTGCGCAACAGCGAGAAGATGGTCACGGCCAACATGATCTCCCTGCAATTTGGCAATCTGCCTCCCCAAGAAGTCCCGGACGGTGTGGCACCTATTTCCCGGACAACGATGAACATCGTCAATCTTCCTCCAGCTAGGGGTCAAAATCATGACCTGGTACCCCTAACCACCCGGCGGGACGAGATTATGTGGGTTCATCCAGATTTGGTGTCGGAACTCAAGGAAGAGACTAATGCTACTAAGGCTAAGTCTAGGAGGAACTCCAAATGCAAACCATGCCATATGGTTGCCACTTCTTCGACATCAGACGAAGACGAGGTATTGGATGTAACCCGTTCAGGGAAATCTTACCTCAAGGACTATGGAGCGAGTCAGGAAGATGCACCGACAGACGCTGCAGCTGCCAAGCCTTCAGAACCGGAACCCGCCATACCATGAGCCGGTCTTTCAAGACCAACTTCGGCGGACAAGGGGAAGCAAAAAGAAGTGCGCTTCGATAAACCTGTGAAAAAATATTCAAAACAAAGGTTTAGAGAAGCCCTACAACTTCGACATCCTGGCCCAACTAGCCAATACACCAGCCAGGTTGTCCATCTTCGAGCTGCTCAGGCTTTCTCAAGACACTCGTCAAGCCGTTAGCGAAGCATTGGTGCAGGCGGATGCATACTTGACCCAGCTCAAGTCCCCTGACGAAGAACCCGTGGCGTGTCCTCAATGCCACAGTGTGATGGAGGTGGTCCCGAATATCACTTTCACTCAAGATGACATGCTGTTAAAACATAACAGGCATGATAGACCCCTCTATTACACCGGATACGTCGGTTCCATGGAGGTCGATCGGATTCACATAGATCCGGGATCATCAATCAGCATCATTCCTCATAGTCTGCTCAGACCACTGAGGATCCCGACCAGCGAATTGGCTTACACCACCACTTCAATCGTGGGTTTCAACGCAAGAAGAAGCAAGCCATTGGGGAAGATTCGGTTGAGGATCCAGATCGGTAACCTCAGATCGATGGCTACATGCTATGTCATCGATTCAGAGGTATCCTACAACATCCTGCTGGGAAGACCATGGATCCACGACCACAACATCGTTCCTTCGACTCTACATCAATGCTTCAAATATGTAGATACTCAAGGAATAGTACAAACGGAGGTTGCTGACCTGAACCCGTTTAAAGGAGTAGAATCCTACTACTCTGACGCCATGTTGTATTTCCAAGGCTACATGGAAGAGTCGTCAGGCGAAGCAGGGAAAGAATCCCACCGGGAGCCTGAAGAACCCTCTGTCGAACAACCACTGTCAATCAGAGTGAAAGGGCAAACTACTCGTCCGAAAGCCATGGAGCCTATGGCTATCCACCTGAACAAAACCAGGTCAGGAAGAGGAGGTCGTCCTCTGGTGATCACTTTGAACCAGAAGCCTCCACCCTTGGTCATCAATCTTCGGCGCGACAGGCAGTCGACTGATGTAAATGCAGCCAGGACTGCGGTTTCCGATGATAATAAAGGGCCTCTTTTCCAGTATATCGACGCTCAAATTCTAAATCAGGAATCCTCTCCCCATGACGATATAGAGCCTATAGCACAGAAATTCTTGGCAGCTATAGATTCCTATCATCCCTACATATAGGAAGTGGCATCATCATCCAATGTCACCACGACTTATGGACCCCATGAGGACTCTATCTTCGTTGTTCCGCCTACTCGCAGCAGTCAGCGTTTAATAGTCTTCAGCCGCAGGCGCGACGGACCCACTATATAAGAAGATTCCTTCAACGATGATGCTGGTGAAATGCAAGTTCACAGGTACAACCCGCAAGCTTTAAAAATCATGCAAAGTATGGGTTACGACTTGAAGCTGGAACTAGGTCTCAGCTACGGGAAAGGCAGACGGATGCCGCTGCTCGGCAATCCCCACTATCAACAAACTCGTTTCGGGTTAGGGTATGCCGCCTCCCTTGCAACTTCCGAGTCAAACGAGGATATCTTTTCCTCTCTTCAAGACGGCTCGTCACCCTCCGACTCATCTGAGGCTCTCGAACAAACATTATCAGTGAATATGGTAGTGGCGGATTCCTTCGAAACGGACGAACAATAATCTGAGCCGTTTGAGAATGACTCTTGGGCTCAACAAATGGATACACAATGGGAATTCTGGTTCGAGCAGAGAGAACCTCCCACTGAAGACGACGTTATCCAGATCAATGTTGGGGATGAACTTTTGCCAAAGCCGATATTTATCAGTAACAATCTTTCCCCAGCTGAAAGGGAAGAAGTTATCCAGCTGATAAAAGAATACATCGACGTCTTTGCGTGGAATTATGAGGATATGCCCGGCCTTGATCCAAAGGTGGCTACTCATAAACTCAACATATTGCCCGATTCAAAGCTTGTGAAGCAGCACCAATGCCGGTTCTGCCCGGATATGATGGACGCCATTGAAGCTGAAATCAAGAAGTTGATAGCCTGCGGTTTCATCCGGGAGGAACAACATCCCGACTGGGTCGCCAATGTTGTCCCGGTCATGAAGAAAAATAGGAAAGTACGCGTCTGCATCGATTACCGAGATCTGAACACATCATGCCCCAAGGATGAGTTCCTCCTTCCCATTACGGACATCATGGTCGACAATACATGCGGTTTTTAACGCATGTCCGTCATGGACGGATTTTTAGGATACAATCAAATCAAGATGCATCCTGAAGACGAGAAGCATACTGCCTTCCGGACACCATTGGGGGTATATTGCTATACGGTCATGCCCTTCGGATTGAAGAACGCCGGGGCTACATACCAACGGGCTATGAGTAACATATTCCGCGAGCATTTACGCAAGACAGTAGAGTGTTACGTGGACGACATAGCTGTCAAAAACCGCCTCAAGGATAATCACATCCAAGACTTGAAGACAGTATTCGAGCTGATGCGCCAACATCAACTCAAAATGAATCCCACAAAGTCCTTTCTGGGTGTATCTAGTGGCAAATTCTTGGGATTTGTCATCACCGCCAAAGGCATTCAAGTGGACCCTGATAAAGTCAAGGCCATCTTAGAAATGCGACCGCCCCGTAATCTGAGGGAACTTAGGGGATTTCAAGGTCGTCTGGCTTATATCCGGAGATTCATATCCAACCTCTCCGGAAAATGCCAGCCCTTTTCGCGTCTCATGAAGAAAGGTGTATCCTTCGTATGGGACGAAGCCTGCCAACAAGCGTTTAACGATATCAAGCGCTACCTCACTCATCCGCCCGTTCTGGTGCCTTCCGTCATAGGAAGACCATTCTTGCTGTATGTTCGAGCGATGGATCATTCTCTGGGAGCTCTTCTCGCACAGAAGAACGATGTAGGACATGAACAGGCTATCTACTACCTCAGCAGGATGATGGTCGGAGCCGAACACCGGTACAACCCGGTGGAAAAAGAATGCTTGGCCCTGATATTCGCTATTCAGAAAACGTGACACTATGTCACAGGTCAGACGATTCATATCAACTCTAGGATCAATCCTCTCCGGGTACTGATGAACAAGCCAAGTGTTCTTAACTCCCGACTCACGACCTGGGCGATGTTATTAACACCGTATGACATGGTGTACGTCCCTCGGAAGTCCATCAAAGGCCAAGCACTGGCTGACTTCCTAGCTGCTCATCCGATCCCGGAGGCCTCCAAATTATACGAAGACATTCCCGACGAAGTTGCATAATGTAATTCCGCGATGGAAAGTGACGTATGGCAACTATTCTTCGATGGCGCCTCCAGAACTGGTCCCAGGGGAAACGTAGTTTCAGGAGTAGGAATTATCCTAGTTACTCCTGACAAACTCGTCATCTATCGAGCATACTCTCTTAGCGAGCCCTGCTCCAACAATGTCGCAGAGTATAACGCTCTACTAATCGGGCTCCAAGTCGCTAAAGAGCTGGGGGTCGAATCTCTGGAAGCTTTCGGTGATTCCCTACTGATCGTCAATCAAGTCAGAGGAATATACGAAGTCCGGAATCCAGACCTCATCCCCTATCACCGAGCAACGGTCGAGATAGCCGTGACATTCCAAGGGTTCTTCTTAGAGCATGTACCTTGATCTCAGAATCTGGAAGCTGATGCCCTAGCCAGTCTAGCTGCAGATTTAGCTACTCCTATAAGAAGGCAGGATTCGGTGATCCTCCTTAACAGGGATTTATTCTGTGTGAAAAATAACTTTCACATAGAACGCAGCTACGCTATAAACACCGATCCTCCCACAAGAGACTGGAGAAGTCCCTTTATAGATTTCGTGGCATATGGAATCTTACCGGAGAACCCCAAAGAAGCGGTATCCGTCAAAAGACGATCCTTACGCTTCTATTTTGATGCATCCTCACAGTGTCTATATCGCCGGACCTACGATAGACTGCTACTGAGATGCCTCGCTGACAGTGAAGCGCAGCAGATTATCCGTGAAGCTCACGACAGCGTATGCGGAGCACATCAACCCGGTCCTAAGCTACAGGATCGTATCAGAAGAATGGGCTATTACTGGCCCACTATGATCGCTGACGCAATCAAGTATGCCAGACAATGCAGAGCCTGTCAGGTTCATGCAGACTTCATACATCAACCGTCTGAACATCTACACGCTACGGTTGTATCTTGGCCTTTCGAAGCATGGGGTATGGATATCATTGGTCCTATTCACCCGTCTTCTTTCAGAGGTCACCGGTTCATACTGGCCATCACGGATTACTTCTCCAAATGGGCAGAGGCAATCCCTCTTGCTGAGGTGAAGACATCTAATGTGATCAGCTTTATCAAGCATCACGTCATTTATCGCTTCGGGATCCCCCGAAGGATAATTCATGACAATGGGCCTCAATTCATCAGCCATGCGTTTCACAGATTTTGCGATAAGAATCGGATACAAAATATGGCCTCTACGGCATATTATCCAGCTGCTAATGGTTTGGCGGAAGCCTTCAACAAAACCATTATCAAGCTCTTGAAGAAGTTCGTCTCCTCAAACAAGAGAGATTGGAACGAGAAGCTAGGAGAATGTCTCTGGGCATACCGCACAACGGTACGAGCACCGACAGGTTGCACCCTATTCTCATTGGTCTACGGGAGTGAAGCAGTTCTTCCCATCGAAATTCAAATTCCGTCACTCAGGGTAGCCGTGGCTAATGAGTTGACTCAAGAGAAGAACGACCTGCTAAGGCTTCAAGAGCTGGAAGGATTAGACGAGAAACGCCTTCAAGCTTAGCAACGCATCGCGTTCTACCAGGCACGTATTTCCAGAGCTTTCAATCATAAGGTGAAGGAAAGAGTGTTCAGAGTTGGCGAGCTAGTTTTAGCTGTGAGAAGGCCAATGATCATTACTCACAAGAGTAAGGGCAAATTCTAGCCCAAATGGGAAGGTCCTTATGTGATCGAGACGACGTTCTCAAACGGCGCTTACAGGTTAGCCCAGCCTAATGGAGACCTGCTGATGGCTCCTATCAACGGCAAATTCCTGAAAAGGTACTTTGCTTAATCTCCTCTGCTCAAGTGGAATATGGCGAAGACCTCATTTTGACAAAACTACTTCCAAAACAAAACTAGTCGGGTCATATTCTATCATGTCCATATAACCTCTGAATAGATATGTTCGACTAATTTGGAACTACAAGGCCTATCACGTCCATATTACCTCTGATAGTGTTTTGTGTCCAAAACTTTAGTCAAAGCATATTCTATCATGTCAATATAACCTCTGAATAGATATGACATACTAAAGCATATTCTATCATGTCCGTATGACCTCTGAATAGATATGCCCTGCTAAAGTTTACCGAGAGTATATCACGTCCATATTACCTCTGGTATCACTCTCGTCCAAACCTGTCATTTATATTCCAAAATGATGGGTCCACAAAGTCAGATGAAAGGCTCTTTGTTATTCCCAAAAAGAGGGGAGCGAAAATACATTGAAAAGCGTTATGGGTTTTATCCCCAGCAAAAAGAAAGAAAGAGGGAGGTACATCATTTGGGGGGAGCGGTCAGGTCGCGAATCTGTCGCGCCAGTACGACCATCTTCTCAGCCCTGGAATCCAAGACATCAGCACGGGCCCGCTCCAGCCGTGTCTCGTCATTAATCAGGAGGGACAGTTCGGCTCTAGCCCGAAGGAGACCAGCGCGGGCGACTTCTGCACTCGCCAAGTTCTGTTATGCTGCGACAAGACGGCCATTCACCACATCTAGGCCTTCTGACAACTGAGACGCCCACTCCTTTGCCTGAGCGAGCTTCGTCTCCAGTTTACGGACCCTCGCTACATTCCCGTCATGCTCGGCCTGGCACTTCGTTTGAAGAGCAATAGTCTCCTCCAAGACGACTTTTTTTTCATCCATCTCCTGCTGATTTGTCTGGATAAATTTATTCAGGCCTTCCATCTTCTCAACAAGATGCGCAGTCAAGGAGTCGTACCTAGCTTGAACGAGACCGTCAATGCCGCCTCGAGCTAGCTGCAGATACTCGTTAATGGGTTGCTCCAAACCATTAACTATCTCCTCCAGGGCATCAGCTACTCCAGTATCGTCAAATGCCCTGACCGGCACTATCACAGCCTGAGAGGACCCCTTCAGAGCCTCGAAGCTCAGATTCTTCTCCAACACCATTGATATTAGCATTTTTAAGGTGGTATAGAAGATACCGGTATACTGCTCAGTCAGCTGGGCTAGGTCCGAATGGACGCTGGGAGTGGCTGCGATATTGGCGAACCTCCCTCCAGGGACGACCGCAATCGATGTGGCCACAGTCGTCATCTCGGCAGGTAGCGCGACAAAAGAAGATACGCCAACAACAGTCGAAGTTATCGGCATACTCGAAGGAGGCGATGTCGCAATGACAGGTTCACCCTCCTCTCGAGGTACCGGAATCTCATCGGCAGGCGAGCCGGCACCCGAAGATGTTTCCTCTTCAACATCAGCCACCTCCGTGTCGCCGCCAGGACCTGACACAGAGCCGAAGGGCGCATATACATTGCCCTCCCCGAAGAGGTCTTCTCCTGAAAAGAAGACAAAAGGAAGTTAATATTAACATAAATGTTAAACTTTCCTGAAGAGGAGGCATAAAGACGACATTTACCCATGGCTGACGGCATGTATGTCGCATCTGTAGCCAGTACAGCTAAATTATTTCTTAGGGATGCTAAGCAAGCTGTCATACCTGGAGAAGGGGGCCTGTTGTCTGACGCTGGCAAATAGTCTTCCAAGTCCTCGTCAAATTCCAACCGAGGCTCATTGGCTGGATTCTCGCTAGAGGCGCTGACAGGCACGGCAGGGGTCTCTCCCGACGCTGATTCGGATAAAGGTATACGGAATCTAGTCATACTCAGTCCCGGAGGCGACTTCGTTCCACTACCTGAAGCAGTAGCAGCGACAGCAGTCTCCAGCTGAGATTCTCCGGCACCGCCGACCGAAACTGTGGAAGGTCCCTCTCTATATGGCGAGGAAACTCCAACCAAAGAGTCATCCCCAACATAGGGAGAAGCAGGCTCACGTCCAGGAGCCTCAATACCAGGAATCTGGAGAGGACGAGTAACCGCCTTCTTCTTCCTCTTACAAGGGGAAGCCTCCTTCGGAGCAGGAGCCCTTCGCTTCCCAGAGATTACCAAAGCCCCTGCAGGCGGAGGTACTTCACCCCTCGGTACCGATACAAGAGGCTCATCCGGAGTAACGGACTCTTCACCCTCGTCAAAAGAAACCGAGGGTACCTCGACTCTTCCCCTAGGCTTCGAAGAGGGCACCCTAAAACTTCCATGCATATCAAAATCGCGATGGAAGGTGTTGGTGGCCACATAGAACTGGGCATACGTGTGGAGGATGCGCAGTTCCGTGGAGAGTGTGATAACGGGCATAATAAAACTTGCCCCAGTGCAGCCCATGATAAAATATCGCCATTTCCTCGCTCCATCAATGAGTCCACCTCTGGACCTGAAGCTGGTAATGGCGTTGCCCACGTGCAACTGATCATACCCAAACTGCCTGGTAAAACGACTAGGCAGGTAGGGTTCAAAGAGGCACTGGTCTTCACTTCTGTACAGCAAGTGGGAAGGTCTAATGCAGACCAACCAATTAAAAGCCTCGGGAGAAAGGATGGTCTTCTCTCTACCTGAATCCTCAAGCCTAATCCCCGATTGATTGGGATGTACAGAGGGGACAATGCAGAAGAGCATCCAGCTATGGCCGCAATTCAGCACCCGTCGACAGTCTAAGACTGTGAGCACGTTCCAGGAGGATTTCTTGTAATTCAGCAAGAAACTACCCCCCAAGCTACTGCCGGAACCTGGAGACATCACCCGGGGGTTGTGGAGAATTAACCATCCCATCAAATACAGGTATGGCAATTCCACCCGGGGAAAGCTTTCACGCCGAGCTTCATCGGCGAGCAGCGCCTCAGTCATCGCCCTCAAGCCAGCTTGTATGCGGCACACCATGGCCGGGAGCAAGCCCAGTCTCGCCCCGAATACCAGACGCACTGCAGGCCACAAGGTGTTGCAGTAAATACGATCCGCAGATGCGATGCCAGGTACCACCAATCGGCACAGCCATATAGAGAGGAAGCCAGCCAGTTGAGCTTCCTTGGACAGAGGCCTGCGACAATGTCTCAGATAATTGTAGGCCTTAGTACCTGCAGGATATCTTCCAATCCCCTCGTCGAGGATCTGATCTGGAGCCCCAGCGTCCTCCATGAGATCATCGACTACCTGAGCAGTAAGCATGCTCAGAGGATTCACAGGCTGATCCTTGCCTTCCAATACCTTCTCCGGCTGAGCAGTCCTGGCCCGATGAAAGAAGAGGTAGGACGTCCACCTGTTGGTATGAGCCAAATCCGAAGGCTCACCATAAAAAGCAGTGCAAGCAAGGTAGTGGCACATCAGTTCCTGGTACAGTTCCACTACCCGAGGGTCTGAATCCCCCAGCTCCCGGTTCGTGGGAACATACTCTTCATATGGAGTATCCCCCATCGGCAGTCTCGAAATCTCTTCCATCTCATGGAGGGCCAATCCCAACTCCCCCAATGGAGTGGAGAAAGTCCCGGTGAGCAAAATATATCGCTCCATCAGTGCCAGAAACAGGTTGGGGTTAGGAGGTAACCCAACACTGGTGGCACTCACAGCTGCAAACAGACCGATTCTCTCCAACTCGGTCTAAAAATGCTCCAGGGCCCAATCAACTAAGCGAGCCCATCGAAGGTTCGTTGGGGTCATCCACCCATTGTACCGAGGATTCACCTTGGGGTACACTCCTCTGTGCCCCATGAAATCATTGCAGAAGGTCGGCAATTACACCGGCTGGAGCACTAAGCTGTCTTCACTCGGGACACTGCCCGGGTACAATCTCCTGAACGGCGTTACAGGACTGGAAGGGCGGCTGACAAAGAGACCAGGTCCTTTCTGGTAGAAGATCCTCCCCGGCCTGCCGTGAAGATCGGGAGTCAGCGTCCACGACATCTTCCTGGGATGTGTAGCATGGAAGAAGGCCGAGATGTGATAATCTCTCGGCATCTTGGGCAGATGCAAGACCAAGCCCCCGGCAGGGAAAACCCAGAGTTCTTTCTTGGGCTTCGTCTGGTACTGCTTATCAATCATGCCATCGAAGAGAAACGCCGGCTTTATATACTGCTCCCCGTCTACATACGTCAGGGGCTCTCCGTTAATCATGTTCAGTAGGGTTCGCTCGCCCTGACCGGATATCAAAAATTCCCTTCCTTCAGGATACTGGGGTCCAGAGATAGGAAATGTCACGTGGGACAGATCCTCCAGATAGTTGGAGTGCAGTATCCCGGCGGCAGAACCCATCACTTCGGCTAGCAAAGACTCATACAAGTTAACTGCAAGGGTGCAAGAAAAACACGTCAGTTTCTATACTAGACATTACAATCTTGCAGCATATGCCAAGGGCCAACAGTCTGTGCTTTACGCCAAGACTGTACAAACTTGATCATTATGCCAAAATTTTCATCCAGAAGCGTACAATTCAAGTCGGCAGTATACAGTCTGTGCTTTATGCCAGACTGGCAAAATTCGAGTTTATGCCAGGACTCTTATCCACGAGCGTACGACTTGAATTTCGTAGTATACACCAAGTTCTTGACAGTCAAAGCTTTTACGCCCGACTGTAAAAAAACATGGAGTTTCTACGCTGACACATTAGAAATATGGGCGTAAAAGATGAAACATCCCTGTGCATCATATTCCTCAAAGAGGCTATCAACACAGAAGACGACCTAGCGCGGTCACGTACAACGTGTGCGAAGGATTTTTCAGTCGTTCTTTTCATCCCAGAAACTCTAGCTATCAGGCCGGGTGCACTGCTCATCGGCGGGACACTTCGCTCAGAATGGAGTTCGCCTTGCCCGACCGGAGACACTCCTGCTTGAGCGGAAGAACGAGAAGAAGAATCGACCTTCTTTCCCTTAGAGGAGGAGGTTTGTTTCGAGGCCATTACTGAAAACTTTGAAGACTCGGGGAAGAAACAAAGAAGAACTCGAACAGTCGAAGCCTTTCTTTCGCAGAAGACGGATGAAAAGTTTTTTCTCTCAGAAACTTGGAGTATATATAGAGTTCGGATGGACTCCTCGAAACTCGAACCAAATCTCCTAATTAATATTCAGTTATGATTGGGGACTACGTCAGCCTGTTACTCAGAGAAGGCGGACAGTCAGCAAAATTCGTAAAGTTTTCGTGCAAAGCAGATTCGCGGTTTCTACGCTAAGGAGCTTTCTACGCTCGAGAAGCTACAGATCTACGATTTTACGCTCGCAGGCTACAAGTCTATGGTTTTACGCCCGGATACCTTTGTGGTCGGTAAGCTTTTATGCTCGAGAAGCTACAAACCTACGACTTCACGTTCAACAGCTACAAATCTATGATCTCACGCTCCGTGGCGTTTAGTTTACGCTCAAAAGCAACAGATCCACAATTTCACGCTCGGAAGATTTCCTTTTCATAGGCTATAAATCTACAGTTCTGCGCCAAGGAGCTTTCTACGCTCAACAGCTACAAATCTACGGTTTTACGTTCGGAGGCTACAAGTCTACGGTTTTACGCCCGGATGCCTTTGTGCTCGGTAAGCTTTTATGCTCGAGAGGCTACAAACCTACGACTTCATGCTCAGGAACTACAAGTCTACGATTTCATGCTCGGTGGCATTTAGTTTACGCTCACGAGGCTACGAACTTATGATCTTATGCCATGACTCTCCGTACATCTAAGAGATACGCAGGCCAGAGTACCCGTACATCTAGACGATTCTCAAGGCAGTCAATTGCGAGAGTTCACACAGAAGATACTCCTTCTTGACCAGAAGATCTCCCAAGTACTCGAAGCATACAGAGTTCAACATTGAAAATTACTCTTCTTCATGGGATAATTCGAAGTTCATCCAGACTCCAGTCTGAATATTTCGTCTACAAATCAAGATGGCAACTCAGTTTGACGGCCATTTCTTACCCTGATTCCAAGGGACTTTCGAGAAATCATTCTTGAAAATGATGTCTGAACAGGAATTCTGTTTATCAGAAGCAACAATTCGGAATTCTACGCGATCCCTCATTCCTAACAGCAGGACAGTTCGAACACTCGAATGCTGAGCGGTTTTCTGCGCATCCCTAGCTATGCGTAAAAGACAGGACAGGACCTAGCACTCTTTCTAAACGGAGTCAGCATAAAGAATCAGACGTGTCGAAGCTACATATATTCAGACTTCACAGCAACATATGGCAAGCGATCATATGCACAGAAGAAGAAAATTTTATTTAAAATTAAAATCATGATTACATGTGAGGGAAAACCTGTCTACAAGGGGTTTTTCTTCATTTTTCATGGTTACATATAAGGGAAATCCCTTCTACAAAGGATTTCCTCATCTTCATCGGAGGGCCACCCCCAGGATCTGTTCTGCCAGGTTCTCGTATCGGAGGAGATCGTCTTCCGTCTTCTTCAGCAGCTAGTCGGTTTTCGCAAACCGACTGACATATGATCAATGGCGGGAGAATACAAAACTGGGCGTGTTATACACAGACCCATCCTCCAATACGCCATGACGGATTGAGTTGAGGTATTTCACCCAACTCAACTTTCGTGGATAGTAGTTACACTTTGTCTGCTCTCCTCCATGAAAGTATCAGGAGAAAATTTACAGCTTGCAAGTTGTGTGGTCTAAGATGACCCTTCCTCTCTCCGGGAGAACCGCCATACAAAGTTGCTGATTATCCCGAGCAAAGGAGGCTATGATATCCTTCCATGATCCATCATTGCAGTGGACATTTGCTCGAAGATGCCGTCTTTGTCGGCTCCTTACATACAGGAAGAACATGATCTCCTTCTTCCTCAGGTCAGCCCAACGAACTCCGGCGATCATCTCTGCGTGGTAAGGGAACTGTGGGAAGAACAGGTTAACTCCTCAGCCTTTTTATAGGCGAAAGAGATCACACTGATCCCCAATAACTCCACCATAAAGTCAGCCTTGAAAGAACGTGTCAGACTTGACCGATTCGGGCTTCATTCAGAAACATTTCGAGTTATGAGGAATGGTTCATGCTTAATTCAAAGCGTTTCAAATTACGAGGAATTTAAAAGCTTTGAAGGGGGTCTTGTAGAAGCATAAAAAATATGCCGGATAGCTCTACGCAGCATAGTGATACAGGGCAGCGTAAAAGATGACCTCAGAGCCATCAACATGCAACAGAGCCTTTTCCGCTAAGAACAACGTGAAATATAAGCTCAAGGACCATCCGTGCAAATGCAGTATGTCCAGGCTGCTTCAGCGTAGACAGGGTGCTTCATCGCCTCTATGGCGTAAAACTCATCCGCTTTCAATGCAGCATTTAAGCGTACGAGGAATGCTTCGTATTCCCCGAAATGAACCTGTCAAATCACGCAGTGAACCTGACGTCTGACTTCTGACAAAGAGTACTGCACGACTACCCAAACGACGACTAGAATAATGGCAGACCACTCGGGATGCGCCCCTGCATTTAATGTACAGGATGATGGCAAATCTCTCATTTAATGCAGGGGATTTGATTAATATCATCGAACCGTCGTTTACTGACGTCTCCTCGACGTAAACTGCTTTTACGCATACAAGGGGATACGCTGCCTTGTTTTATACAGGCAAATGTGAGCTTCTTACGCTCCGCGGAAGATAAGCAGACTGCCACGTCAAAAGCTGCTCTTCGCACAGGTCTCGAGGCACGTCTCTGCATTTAATGCTCGAAATGATGACAGACCTTCAGAGCACGCCTCTGCAATTAATGCACAGGATGATGGCGGGTCTCAACATTTAATGCAGGAGATTTGATTATATCCCCAAGAGCCGTAATTCCGGCTAAAGGATCGCTCAGGATTCTATGCCTCCTCGGCTTCTATGCCTACTTGGCTTCTACGCCACGGTGACAGACATTGGCTTCTACGCCAACCTCTTCTACACAAGGGATACCTACCTACGTGGCTTCTATGCCGTGATCTTCGTAGCAGTTATACGCGTTTGTCCCTTAGTTGGACACACGTCACACGCTCATACAAAAGATCATCTATACGCGGGCAGTGGTTATTTTAACCATCATGTAAAAGGGTGCTGTACTTTCCACTACTCGGTTTCTACACCGATTGAGTGGTCACTGTCACCAAAACTCTATAAATAGAGACCTCTATTGACAGAGGTCCAAGGTGGAAAAACTAGAACAAGGTTGAACTTCAGAAAAAATCGAACCAAAGGTCGGGAAAAATAGGTCAAAAGACCTAGGAGAGAAGTCGAAGAGTCTTCGAGAGAGAAGAATCCGGAGCTCAGGCAAAGAGTAGCGATCGACGACTTTGGCATCGCCCATCCGCACGCTTTTGCAACCTTCGAAGCTGCTTCCCGTCTTCTACGGCATTTCTTCACCATCGTGTGGTCCAAGGGCTAAAGTGATCGACTGCAGATCAGACACCTATAGCAATATTTACCCAGATTTAAAAATTGTACTCGACATCCTCGTATAGGATTAATTGTACAAGCTTGTTTGTAAACCAAAGAAACGGGTTTCGTATAAACCTCGTCTTATATACATTCTTCTTTCGTTTATTACCAAAAACAACTATATTACATATGGATATCAAGTAGTTAATACTTATCTAACTAATACCTTGGTTGACACCCATTACACTTAACCATTCCTAACATCTAATATTAAGACATCAACTCTTATTCAATAACCACACTTAAATACTATATCAACTAACACTAACTACCCTCACCGAAATATATATACTAACTCATAGTATTTAGGCTATAACTTATCTACCTAACTACTACTACTTCAAGGTGAAGCCATTACCTATATAGTCATGTACAAGCATCTATGAATTCATCCTTACCTATTTCCAACTCAAAACCTATTACAATACTTCACATGGTATCTTAAATATAATTCTATTTAGAGATACCCATAATACTACTTTATACTCAAGATTCCTAGTATCACAAGGGTGCCTATACTCTAACCTCATTAACTAACACTCATAATCAATACTTACCTTGATACCTTGGCACTCAAGATACTCTCTAATTTGGATACTAACGCTTAGTGTACCTCACAGTTGACCCTCACTCACAGTTTAATTCTATGTACTTGATATCTATAGTACTAACTCACAACACTCACACTAAAGTACCTCTAATTCTCATATTTCTATTGATACTATAGGTATACTCACACCAACATCTTAATCTCCTCACTGACTGAATACCCTCCTAGCCCGAGTCACGCACTCATGTGTGCAAGCTACACCACTCGAGCATTATACAAGTGTTCATTCCTGTAATTGACACTGCTCTGGATCTGCATGTAACACCCTCATCTCTCACTAATGCATAATGCACATAACTAACTGTGATGCCCCCTAGGATTCTGCTCAATGCTGATATTGTACTGCCTCAATTGCTGCTACTGTACTATGCAAATATTGTTGCTGCTCTATGCAAAATGCTGCTACTATACTATAAAAATACTGCTGCTGCTGCACTGCTATGTACAGGTATTGATCTATGCATATGCCGCTGCTGCTGCACTGTGATGTGCAGCTACTGATCTATGCAGCTACTGCTCTATGGAAATGTTGTTGTTGCTGTACTGCTATGTGAAACCCGATCCCCCCATAGCTTGAATGCAACATCCTCAAGTTGTTGCCACTGCTGCTGCAATCTATACAAAACTCGATATACTCATCCTTACAAACAACTCACTCACACACACACACATACACACACACACAATGTAAACCCCCTGATTTTCAAGAATTTTTATATTTGGATTTTTATATTTTTTCTGGAATTTCCTGGGATTTTTCTGTAATTAAATTCAGGTGTTTTAATTATTAAATAATTTTTAAATGATAATAAATAATATTAAAATGTTATGAAAATAATATTTTATGGTATAAATGAAAAAAACTAGACATAGGGTAATTTTCTGGGAATTTATTGGACCCCGAAAACATTTTTAAAAGCCAAAAACCTATTTTTAAATAATTAATTAAATAAACCCCAAATAAACCGGGCTGAACCGGCCTGAACCCGGTCCAGCTGAACCCGACCGGACCAACCGCCCTAGCGGGTCGGGTCGGGTCCGCCCGACCGAACCCGTCCACCCGCAACCCGCGAACCCGCTAGCCTCTTTCCCTTCCCTAAGTAACCGATCTCGACTGATGCCCTCCCGCCGCCGGCAGCCGCGTCGCTCCGGCTTCCCGAACGTCCGTCCGCCTCTCCCTCTCCCTCGGCCGCTATATAATCCCTCCTCCGCCTTCAACTTCCCCTTCCCACAGCAGCCTCGCCGCCGCTTGGCCTCCGCCACTCTTCCGCCGACCACCTCGCCGCGACGCCGCCACCGCCTCCCGCCCAGCTCCGCCGGCCTCTGACCGCAGCCCCGAGCCCGGCCTCCTTCCCAGCGGCCCCCGACAACACCCCGAGCAGCAGCAGCATAGGGCCAGAGCTCCGCCGCCTCTGGCCGCCTGCCACGCGTCGCCGCCTCCGGCCAGCGTCGCCAGCGCCGCCCCAGCTCCCTCCGGCCGGCCTCCCCCGCCGCGGCCCCGGCCAGCATCCCCAAACCCTAACCCTAGGCGACTCGGACACGGACACTTCGTGTCGTGTCGGACACGAGAAACGCCGTTTCTGAAGCCCTGTTCAGGTACATGTTTCTCTCTGCTCGTTGACCAGATTTCGATTCCGTCAGTTGCATTGCGTAGCCTGCATGACCCCCTCGGTGCCCGTGCAACCCGCTCGGTGCATCGCGTCTTGTGGTGATCGCGAACCGCGATCCAAAAATAGGAAAACCAACGCCCTGATTCACCCCGGAACCGAGTGCGCCCCACCAAACGGGACGACTTGGTCGCGTACGAACTTCACCGATACGTGGGCATCGTCGATACGGATGTGCGGGATTTTGCAGAAGTTGATTTGGATGTGCGTGCACACCGGAATCAATGCGTATCCGCGGACAACGTCCCGTATCCGACCTTTCTGAATCTCGCTGTAACTTAGTGTACACACGTCGGATCGAGACAAAACTTGCGCCATTGGACTCGTAGCAATATGCTGGTCCTATGAGCCAAGTTTGGTTCGATTCTGAGAACATTGACAAAATCGCGTGTCGTGGGCCCCACAAGCTCCAATTGACGGGCGATTTTGAGAACGGCTCATCGGAATCCAATTCTGGAAGTTCCGTTGGGTTCGTATCATCGTTCCTGACCTGTTGACACTAAATTGGACAGATTTGGAGACCTTTGACCCTGACGCATTTTTCGGTGCAAAGCGGCCCACATGTGGACCCCGCTTTGACCCGAAAATGTCATTTTTGCCCTTGTGTCCAAATTGGACTCAAGGACAGGCATTTCTAGCTGATTGATATTTTCTGGATCTAATGGTGATGTTTATTTCAGCAACCGGAGTACTGCCTACAAATCCCGCTGAAGCCAGAGCCACAATTGGAGCCGGAAACCCAGGCAAGTGTACCTTGCCAATCTCTGCAGTTTTTGTTACTTATTTCCTTGATATATATACTTGTTGTACATGCTTCAACCTAGGACCGAGTGACTTACTTAGCGTCCGATTAATAGTCGGGTGCCAACTTCGTACACGGAGTTGTGTAACGTCACATAGACATGGATACCGAGACCCTATACTTCTCGTGCTTGCATTATCAAGTACGTTTTACCCAGGACACCTGACACTATTCATGATGCAGAATCGTCCTGAGATATTCATGGTGATTCTGTATAGGATACAGTTTTCATGACTTATTCCTTTGCTTAGATATTATATGACTGGATGCATTAGTTATGATCCTGTATGGCATGGACATGAGACGTCGTGGACATGAGATGCATGATTACATTGGGTGGGGAGAGTCACACAAACTACAGGCTGATTATATATTATGCCGGCGTCGTAGTCTTCCTTTGAGCTAGACAACCACATGATATCACTGCTACCCGGCTCCCCGACACAGAGCTTGTAGTAGTTTCAGCTTGAGTTTTAGTGCTGCTCTCATATTGCATATCACTTAGCTGGTTATATATACCATATTGTTCATTTATTACTGCACTGCTTTATTTATTTTTGGCATGAGTTATTTTGTACCTTGCTATGTCCCCTGAGGACCTGGATCCGGATTATGTCCCCAGGATTACCAGACGAGTTCAACCCAGAGATATACAGGACAGGAGCATTAGCAGGAGCAGAAGAAGGAACAGGAGCAGGCACTGGGGCAGTACCAGATCCAGTGGACGAGTGATCTCTTCGGGTATCTTCTGAGTATATACTTTGTCCATACTCAGTATTGTTGTTGATATCTTTATTTCTGTATCTGGAACAATTATAACAGACTTGATTATCGGGTTGTTCCCCAATTGATGTACTTGTGACTTGATGATGATGTTTATATTTCCTTTTGTTGATATTAATATATTCATTCTGTGGATGAGTTTAGTAAACCCTGATCATTGTAATACAGCTTAAGTATGCCCCGATGGATCCATTAAATTGGGTTTGTCCATCGGTGTGTGCTGCTGGCCATTGCCACGTGTCTGGTCCCTCGATATTTTGGGACTGGGGCGTGACACACACACACACACACATATATATATTGAGATATTTAAATAAATACCTATAGTGCACCAAATAAAATATCTATGATACTCATTGAGGTGCAAAACTCTTCATTCTCCATAATTGATCATTATCATAAGTCATATATATATATATATATATATATATATATATATATATATAACTACAACTATTAGAAATTATTATAATATATAATGAAGAGAATTCATGTAAATCACTCAAAATTGGCCCTATATCACATTGTATCATAAAGTATCGTGATACGGCCTATACGTATCTATTTATGGACGCGTACCTAGTCCCACAATCATGATCTATGTCTAATTAGATCTAATTCGTCTCATGACACACAATTAATATGTCAAATTCATAATTCTCCCAACATGCACACAAAACATCACATAGAACTCATATTACATAACCAAATAGCCTAGAACTTGTTCCTATAGGTAGTCATATGCCATAGGATCATTCCTAATGGTCAAATGCATGATTAAGAAGCTATAATGAGAGAAAAATTCAGAAATTACCAATTGGAAGAAGGATTCGCAATAAAAATGTAATTGGACACGATCCGGACACGATCTCTAGCTCCAAAGTTTCTCCTCCTTGTGCTCCTTGCTTCTCCAAGCTCTAAGGCTCTAAAAGTGATGAATTTGAGAGAAAATTGGTGGTAAATTGTGTAGAAAATTAATGGACGGAAATTGAGAAATTGGGGATATAGAATTTGGATCAAAATAAAATATAAATAATGAGGAGAGAGAAGAACCCCCTTCTAAAGTGGCTGGCTTATTCCCCCTTCCCCAAGCAAATTCAAATATTCAAGTTGCCCCTACATGTTGCATTATGAGAAATAATTAAGGATGTATATTTTTGAAAGTCTCTAACTAATTATAATTAAACTAATCCTTCTTAATTTAATTAGTGGAATGATGAATGGATTTGGGTCCAAGTTTGGCTCACTAAATGTTATGACAAATCTAAATGGTCCATATGTGACAAGTCTAAATATTGTCTAGTCTCTCTCTAACTAACTAATTGATACTAGTCACAAATAATCATAACTTAACTTAATTAATACAATCATCACACAAATATTTAATATTTATTCTTAAAATTAAATATCCATGTCAAATTACTAAACTACCCCTAGCTAAAAAAATTGAGGGTGATAATCATACCCACCTTAAAAAAAAATTCCTCGAAATTAAGGAAGAAACTAACTACCAAGAATAATCAATACAAGCAAGAAAGAATTATACCTCATGGCTCAAACAGATAAGGATATCGCTCGCACATCTCGGCCTCTCGCTCCTAGGTACTCTCTTTTGGTGAGTGATGCCTCCACGCAACATGCACCAAAGGAATCTTTTGGTTTTGCAATACCTTCTCCCTGCGGTCTAAAATCTCCACGGACTGATCTCGGTAGCTGAGAGTCGGACCAATCTCGATCTCCGAGTAATCTAGTATATGGCTATGATCTGCCACATACCATCTCAGCTGTGATACATGGAACACATTATGTACTCCCTCTAATGCAGGTGGCAAGTCTAGTCTGTAGCCACTATACCGACCCTCTCAAGAACACTGAAGGGTCCGATGTATCATGGACTAAGCTTTCTGCCTCCACCAAAGAGAATTGTGCCCCGTATCAGAGAAATTCTCAAGAAAACCAGATCTCCAACCTAGCACAAAACACAGCCTTAGCACTCTTACTAAAATAAACAATCATAAGCAATACAAAATAAAATCTATACCTCAAACTCCAAATGTCTCCGGTGGCTATCGGCCCAATGTCGTTGTCTGTCCTGTGCTACCCGAAGTCTATCCCTGACGAGCTTCACCTTCCCAGCTCCATCCACGACCATCTCTGGTCCTAATAAGGATCTCTCACCAATATTATCCTATGATAACGGAGTGCGACATCTCTGTCCATACAACGCCTCAAATGGTGACATCTCGATACTGGCCTGGTAGCTGTTGTTGTAAGAAAACTCTACCAAATAAAGATGATCCTCCCAAGAACCTCCAAAATTCAAAACACAGGTGTGTAGCATATCCTCGAGAGTCTGGATAGTCCTCTCCGACTGTCCGTTTGTCTGAGGGTGATATGTGGTGCTGAATTTGAGCTGGGTGCCCAAGCAAGCCTGCAAACTACTACTGAAGTGGGACGTGAAGCGACTATCCCGATCCGAGACTATGCTCATGGTAACTTTATGCAATCTGACTATCTGATGCACAAATATCTTCGCGAGCTTCTCTATAGATGTACCCACTTTGAATGGCAAAAAGTAGGCTAATTTGGTCAACCTGTCTACGATGACCAAAATTACGTCTTTACCTCCTGGAGAACGCGGAAGACTCGATACAAAATCCATCATTGCATGCTCCCACTTCCACTCTGAAATGGGTAAAGGCTAAAGCAATCCACCTGGCCTTTATCTCTCTATCTTTACCTACTGACATACCAAGCATCTAGATACGAAGCTGGCCACCTCCCGCTTTATACCATACCACCAAATATGCTCTCTTATATCCCTATACATCTTGTTGGCACCTGGATGTAGAGATTACTGAGATTGATGTGCCTCCTAAAGAATCTTCTCGTACAATGCTCCACTCGGCATACATAACCTGGTATCGTGCCACAAAGATCCATCATCTGCAATACTGAAGTCCTCTCCTAATCCTATCTGGACCTGTGAACTGATGCTCCTCAGAGACTCATCCTCGAACAATGCTGCTCTGATCCGGTCCATCAACTCTGACTGTACCTGAAGTCCCCACATATGTGCTATAATTCTAGAAACTAATACCTCAATAACCAAGCTATCAAGATTGGCCAATAAATGTCTGTCCCTCATCAAATACATAGCCACTGGATATCTGTTCAAGGCATCCGCGACTAACGTTGGCCTTCCCTGGATGGTACTATAAAGCAATATCGAAGTCCTTCATCAACTCCAACCACTATCGCTACCTCATGTTAAGCTCTTTTTGTGTAAACAAATACTTCAAGCTCTTATGATCTGTAAAGATCTCTACCTGTTCGTCATACAAGTAGTACTTCCACAGTTTAAGAAAAAAATAACTACTGCCAACTCCAAGTCATAGGTCGAGTAATTCTTCTTATGTGGGCATAATTGCCTGGAAGCATAGGCAATCACCTTCCCATTCTGCTTCAACACACAACCCAAACCCTTACATGATGCATCACTATGTATAGAAAATCCTCATGTCCCTGATGGCAATGTCAATATTGGAGCTGTAGTCAACCTCTTCTTTAGCTCCTCAAAAGGAGACTGATAATCCACAGTTCAGACGAACTCCACGTCCTTCCTAGTTAGTCTAGTCATCGGCTCCGCAATCCTGGAAAAATTCTGAACAAATCTCCAATAATAGCCTACTAGTCCAAGAAAACTCCTGATCTCCGCTACTGAACTCGGGGTAAACCATGACTCAACTGCTGAAATCTTCCTTGGGTCTACTGAGATTCTGTTTCCTGTAATCACAAGCCCAAGGAATTCAACCTTATCAAGGAAGAACTCATACTTTAAAAGCTTGCCATATAACTTCTCCTTCCTAAGGGTCTCCAGAACTATCCTCAGATATTTTTTATGCTCCTCTGGGGTCTTCGAATAAATTAATATATCATTAATGAATACTACCATAAACTAATCCAAATACTAATAAAACACCTTATTCATCAAGTTCATGAATATTGTCAGGGCATTAGTCAACCCAAACGGCATCACCAAGAACTCAAACTGTCCATACCGAGTCCTGAAAGCTGTCTTCGGAATGTCTTCCTTCTTCACTTTCACCTGGTGGTACCCCGACCTCAAGTCTATCTTTGAGAATAACTTTACTTCGCTCAACTGATCAAATAATTCGTCAATCTGTGGTAATGGGTATTTGTTATTGATAGTGAGGTTGTTGAGTGTCCTATAATCGATACACATACGTATCGACCCATCCTTCTTCGGTACAAATAATTTTGGAGCACCCCATGGTGATAAAATAGAGTGGATGAAGCCCTTGTCCTGTAACTCATCCACCTGCTTTTTCAACTCCACCAGTTCGCTGTTGTTCACCCTATAGATATATTATGATATTGGCTCTGCGCTTGGCACCAAGTCTAGAGAACTCCACATCTCTGTTTGGTGGAAACCCCGGCAACTCCTCCGGAAAGACGTCCATATACTCAGCAATCAAAGGATGTGGCGGCTCCTGCTCTTCTACCATAGCTTCACAAAAATCTTCTTCGCTCTACTCTACTGCTCCTCTGACAAACTCAAACTCTGGCTCTCCTGGCGCCTAAAAAAAACTTTTCCTCCGCGATAATCGATACTAGCATGGTGCCTACTCAACCAATCCATCCCGAGTACTATGTCATAGCTCAAAAGTGGTATTACGAGTAGACATACGCTCAACTCTCGGCCTCCCAAAGAAACTCTCCGGTTCTTGCAAACATCACTGACCAAGGTAATGCCTCCCCCGATCGTGACCGTGCAAGTCCCCGCCAATGGTTCAGTCTCAAGATGATGTTTCAGAGTAAAAGATACAGATACGAAACTATGTGAAGCACCAGAATCAAATAAAGCATGAGCTGGAAAGGAATCAAGATAGACTTAACTTGAGATAACATCATCGACTGGCTCCTCCTCCTCAACGGTCAAGGCAAAAGCTCACCCCTGACGCTGGGCACCTCTCTGCTGCTGGTGGTGCTGAGCAAACTGCTACTATTACGGTGGTAGAGGAGGTCCTCTCTGTTGTCCCGCTGGTGGTCTCGCGGGTGCTCTCTGTGCCTGAGCTCTGCCCTGATCTGGATGAGCTGGAGCTTTAGGATAAGCCCTCAACTGGTGGTCTCTTGATCCACAGAATAAGCACTAGCCCAATCTCATCATGCATGTATCCCATCCATGTCCCTTCTTCTTACTGAATTGGCAAGGAATATTTGGCCTCTGGATCTGGTGTATCTGTTGTACCGGCGCTCCAGCTGGTACATGATACTGCTGCCTCGGCTTCTGGAAGTGCCTCTGGTGCTACTGCTAAAAATGAGGTAGCTTTATTGGACCCGTATTGGTACTGGATTCTCATATGTCCCTCGGCCTCTTAGAGCCAAGCTCTAGATCATCCTCTGTCCGTTGTGCCTATCTCAGAATATCCTTAAAAGTAGCGGTGGGATCTCCATTCGTATGTGATTTGATCTCCCCGTTCAGGCCCTTCCTGAACTTTCTGGCTCTTCCTCTGGGTTCTGCCCCTCCATAAAGCGGCCTAATCTGCAATACTCTACCGCATACTCATCCACCGTCATACCTCCCTCAACAAGGTACTAAAACTGGCTCTCTAGAGATGTCAGAGCCACATCTGGAAAGAACTTTTCCTTGAAGAGCTCCTTAAAAGCTTCCCAAGTAAGTCCTGGTGCTGAGATCCTGCGGTCCGTCCTGAACTAAGTCAATGCTATATCAAACATCATACTTCTTATGGCCTCTACCTGCAACCTCTCTAGAATCTGCGCCAGCCGTAGGTTTCGCTCAATGTCTTCTATCCAATCATCAGCATAAATAATCTCTCCAATGCCTTTAAATTCCTTTGGCCCCATCCTCTTGAAATCTATGATAGTCCCCGGCCTTGGCTGCTGTGTGGTAAACTAAGGTGGTATCATCTGTGGATGGACTAAAGCGACTCTCTCGACCACTACGAGCGCAATTTGGTGAGCATTCTCAATGTCCTACCTCATAACCTCTGATTGAAGTTGTTGCACCTCCATCATCTACTGAAAGAGAACAAACATCTATGTTTGATCGACTGCAGATGGTGGAGGTGGAAGATCCCCTAAAACCGTCGATACTGTTCTCTGTACCGGAGGTGGAGCACCTTCAAAACCTGCTGCAAAAACGTCCACCTGGATCGGTGAAACGGGCCTCTGAAATATAGTTGTTGGAACATCGTCTGTTGATACTGCCCTCATAGGCAATAAATTGACCGACCTCGCTGATATTGCGCCTGAGCGCTGAAAACGCATCTTCGGTGGCATCCTGAAGATAGATTGAATAAATGAATCATTATTAAGTAAGATATGATATCATCAAAGAAGGACAAATTTTTTTTTCAAGGTAAAGAAAACATTCTAATCGAGAAGGATAGCAAAACTGATATTGGAAGTGTTTCCTAGTTTGTGATTGAGTATACTCTCAGCCTAAATCATATATCCTAAAACAGGCTCGTAGTAGTACTCTAGGTGAGCACTACCATAATATCGCTCTAATTGCGACTCTAGACCTGCATGGGCTACCACTAATTATGTGTTATGACCTACACCTGGATATTCGGGCACGAGTACGTGGGTACGTCCAGCCTATGCCTCAGCATCGACGATAGAACGTTGTCTGGGTCATCTCTACTATCTAAATATCTTATATAATATATTACATGGTACCTGTCAATTATCTCAACTCCAAACGGAGGAACAAAATGGTATCTGATAAATATAAACTATACTCAATCACAATGCAAACTAAGAAAGATAAAGCACGAGATGGAATAACGAAAGAAAGAATCACGATACATCCACAAGTCCAAAGTAATATATGCATGCCAAATAACCTCAGTAAAAGTCTAATACAAGTCTAGCAATAATCTAAACCTCCTCAGGCTCGGGTACAAAGTCCTCCTGCTCTAAATGAGTATCCTCTAATGGAACGCCGTCCAACGGCCCATAGCAGTAGGACACTAGTCTAAGAGCCAATCATCTAAAAAATATATATCCAGTCAGGATTAGAACGAAGTGCATACCTCTGAAAGCAGTTTTAAATACATAATCGAGAATATATAACAGATATTAGAAAAGGATACACGATAACTTAACAACAAAATAAAAATGAACTAGAGTGAACAGGTAATGTATTGGAATGAAGAACATACAATGGAATAACTACAATATAATGGAAATAAATGAAAACTAGCTAATGTACCATAGAATACAAGTTCATTATGTGATCGGTTTGGGTTGAACACGAATATAATATGGTAACTCGGTTACATGTGTGATATATAATCGACATGTACACGAATACACTAGGGCTTGATCATATAACCAACTCCTATTCCCCTTTCCCCAGCCAATACCAATGGATCCAATCATGACACATTACGAACACGAATATGGGCACACTGAATACGAGCCGTGTGTGAATATGAAGTACACTAAAATTAATACCCGATACACACGAAAAAATACATGTGAAAGAGTACTCGGTGAACACGGTAAGGGATAACATCTCCTGATATGATCTATATAGTACCAGTCCATGAAACTACTGTATCAAAATCAAGTATACAATTCTAGAACATGAGATATATACACTATTATAAAATAAAAACTAACAGAGAAATGTACTCGCTTGAGGTCCTGAGCAAGTAAAATGGAACAATGTCTGAACTGGTGTCACACAGACCTATATAGGAAATTACAGGTTACTAGGTAATAAAAGATAAATAAATTTAAAAAATAAAGAAATGGGAAATCTCTAGGTCATACTAGGTCACTTTGGTCAAACAGGGTCAAACTAGGTCAAGGTTGACTTTAAAAGTCAAACTAGTCAATATTGGTCAATTTTAGTCAAAGCTAGGTCAACCCTATCATTCTAAGTTAAAACTATCTAAACTAGTCTATCTCCCAAGTGTATTAGCTATTTATCTATTAACACTAAGTATTGGTTAATACCAATTATAAATACACTAGTTAAATATACTATGAACTATATTACCTATGGATATCAAGTAGTTAATACTTATCTAACTAATACCTTAGTTGACACCCATTACACTTAACCATTCCTAACATCTAATATTAAGACATCAAATCTTATTCAATAACCACACTTAAATACTATATCAACTAACACTAACTACCCTCACCGAAATATATATACTAACTCATAGTATTTAGGCTATAACTTATCTACCTAACTACTACTACTTCAAGGTGAAGCCATTACCTATATAGTCATGTACAAGCATCTATGAATTCATCCTTACCTATTTCCAACTCAAAACCTATTACAATACTTCACATGGTATCTTAAATATAATTCTATTTAGAGATACCTATAATACTACTTTATACTCAAGATACCTAGTATCACAAGGGTGCCTATACTCTAACCTCATTAACTAACACTCATAATCAATACTTACCTTGATACCTTGGCACTCAAGATACTCTCTAATCTGGATATTAATGCTTAGCGTACCTCATAATTGACCCTCACTCACAGTTCAATTCAATGTACTTGATATCTATAGTACTAACTCACAACACACACACTTAAGTACCTCTAATTCTCATATTTCTATTGATACTATAGGTATACTCACACCAACATCTTAATCTCCTCACTGACTGAATACCCTCCTAGCCCGAGTCACGCACTCATGTGTGCAAGCTACACCACTCGAGCATTATACAAGTGTTCATTCCTGTAATTGACACTGCTCTGGATCTGCATCTAACACCCTCATCTCTCACTAATGCATAATGCATATAACTAACTGTGATGCCCCCTAGGATTCTGCTCAATGCTGATATTGTACTGCCTCAATTGCTGCTAGTGCACTATGTAAATATTGTTGTTGCTCTATGCAAAATGCTACTGCTGCACTATGAAAATACTACTACAGTTGCACTGCTATATGCATGCATTGATCTATGCATATGTTGCTGTTGCTGCACTGCAATGTGCAGCTACTGCTCTATGCAACTACTGCTCTATGCAAATGATGTTGTTGCTGCCTGCTATGTGAAACCCGATCCCCCCATAGATTTAAAGCAACATCCTCAAGTTGTTGCCACTACTGCTGCAATCTATACAAAACCCGATACACTCATCCTCACATACAACTCACACACACACACACACACACACACACACACACACATATATATATATATATATATATATATATATATAAATACCTATAGTGCACCAAATAGAATATCATGATACTCAACCCATTGAGGTGGCAAACTCTTCATTCTCCATAATAGATCATCCCATAAGTCATATATATATATATATATATATATATATATATATATACAACTATTAGAAGTTATTACAACATATAATGAAGAGAATTCATGTAAATCACTCAAAATTAGCCACGTATCACAATGTATCATAAAATATCATGATACGGCCTATACCTATCCATTTGTGGACGCGTACCAAGTCCCATAACCTCGATATAAATCTAATTAGATCTAATTGGTCTCATGACACATAATTGATGTGTTAAATTCGTAATTTCTCTAATATGCACACAAAACATCACATAGAACTCATATTACATAACCAAATAGCCTAAAACTTGTTCCTATAGGTAGTTCTATGCCATGGGGTCATTCCTAATAGTCAAATGCATGATTAAGAAGCTATAATAAGAGAAAAATTTAGGAATTACTAATTGAGGATGGATTCCCAATGAAAATATAATTGGACACGATTTGGACACGGTCCGGACATGATCTCTAGCTCCAAAGTTTCTCCTCCTTGTGCGCCTTGCTTCTCCAAGCTCTAAGGCTCCAAGAGTGATAAATTTGAGAGGTAATTAGTGGTAAATTGTGTAGAAAATCAAAGGAGAGAAATTAGGAAATTGGGGATCAAGAATTTGGATCAAAATAAAATGTAAATGAGGAGGAGAGAGAAGAACCCTCCTTCTAAAGTGGTCGGCATATTCCCCCTTCCCCAAGCAAATTCTAATATCCAAGTTGCCCTCTACATGTTGCATTATGAGAAATAATTAAGGATGGATATTTTTGGAAGTCTCTAACTAATTATAATTAAACTAATCATTCTTAATTTAATTAGTAGAATAACTAATGGGCTTGGGTCCAAGTTGGGCTCACTAAATGTCATGACAAATCTAAATGGTCCATATGTGACAAGTCTAAATATTGTCTAGTCTCTCTCTAACTAACTAATTGATACTAGTCACAAATAATCATAGCTCAACTTAATTAATACAATCATCACACAAATATTCAATATTTATTCTTAAAATTAAATACTCATGTCAAATTACTAAACTACCCCTAGCTGGAAAAGTGAGGGTGACATCCCTTGCCATAGTAAGTGCAACCCACCGGTGCTCCCTGGCACTGCTGATGTTTTTGTTGTCTCGGCTGCTGCCGAGTCGATATTGTCACCGTCGAAATAACTGCTCTTCTTGGAGCTGAATCATGGATGCGAACGCCAGGTGATGGTGCTGACGTCCGAGGTACTCCTCCACCTCCTCATCCACTCTGAGCATGAGACCTCCTCTGGCCTTATGTCCTCACTGATAACTTTTGCATGGTAAGCTCGTGCTTTCGAGATACTATCAGTACTTTTTCATAAATCTGTTAGTCGTTATAGGACCGTGTATGGAAACTCTAGAGGAGGGTGAATAGAGTGTATATATTCAACAAAATAAAATCACCTATTAAAATATAATTCTATGGCATACAATGGTGATCAACTACTAGCAGTTAGAACATATCTCATGTGTAAGTGATACTACTAGCAGTGTTATGAATATATGTAATAGAGTGAGAGAAAGCAAACGCAAACATTAAGATGTATACTAGTTTTCCTCTGAGAGGACTAGTCCAATCCCGAGAACTCAAGCTCGAAATTATATCCACTATAATCACCAATAGTGAATCACAAGCTTTGATCCGAAGGCTTGCCACTTCTTACAACTACGAGGTTTAATCCGAAGTCTCGCAACTTCACAGCTTAGAGAGAGAGAGAGAGAGAGAGATAAAGTAACTGATGGAACAAGACTCTTTACAACTCAGAAGACTTCTAGACCGAGATCGCACTTGGCACTAGAAAGGCTAGGGAGTTGCTCTTTGAGATGGAAAAGTTAAGGCTTAAGGGTTTGCTCACAATAGGATAGAAGACTTAAGAATGGTTGAGTTATTTTTAGAATAAGAAATTCCAATCCTATTTATAGGGTGTAGGCAAATAGAATTAGACCAGAATTTGGTCAGGGTTTAATTCAAATTTCTAACCGTTGGGCCAAGAAATTAGGAGCTATTGAACTGGTTGATTTCATACCAAAAGGGTAATCGAGTTCGGTCCGAGTTCGACACTAGTTCGGCCCGAGTTCGGTCTCTAAGTATGATAGACTTTGTAAATGAATGTCTTCCAATTTGGTGGATAGGTTCTTTCTTTTATTTGAGGGGACTAGGTACCTGGGTATAGGTATTTGAGATTTGCCAGTACGACTCAGCTTACATTAATTCTAGACTCAAATAAATAAAAGATTACATTTGAATAGAAACCAATAGCTGTTGCAGAGTCTGACTTTAGTACTGACAGAGTTGATATGCTTTGCATCGAGTATCTGCTTCATCTGTATTTTCGATCTGATGTTTGACGATTATCAGAATAAGGTTGACTGTGACCACTTTGTGTCGACAATCTCCCCCATTATGATAATTGACAAACTATGCCAAAATACACATATGGTGAGTATGATGTAGCCTTTGATGCAAATAGTTGAAACGTAGATCTTTCAATTGAAAACTAGCTTTTTAGAAAAAGAGCTCCCCCGTAAGTAGATATTTCCTTTGAATGGGAGCATTTAAAAGACCTGTAACTCGACATTTCTTTATAGCAAAATTAGGTGCAGATATATCAACACAATATATCACAATTATATGTTATCAACCATATATCAGCTATAATCGAAATATTTTGTTATCATATTTTGTCATTTCTTCCCCTTTGTTAATATATCATAGTGAAAAAACTCCCCCGTAACGAGTGATTATGACAAATTTGAAAAAAACAAATTAACCAGAACATGCATTATTTTAATCAGGATAAGTAAAAAGACTGACAAATATATAGAGATACAAATATCATAAACGTTTTATGAATATTTTAGCAAATATTTCTAGTACATTGAAATAAAAAAACTCATACATCCACATAGCCACAAGAAACTATCACAAATTATCATCAACAGCATCAGCAGGCGGGTGATCGTCAAAATATGCTCCGGTAGGGTCGAAGTACTGCTGTTCAAATGGATCATCGATCCTGTAGCCAGAACGGGAAGGATCATGAGCCACTGGGTGAGATGCAGTAGGATGATGGACTAGGTGATAATGAATATCTGCTAGGGAGTTGGCTAATGTGTATGACTGAATCGTGGTACGATAAGACTGGTCGCAAAACTGAGTGGTAATCATTGTGTTCTGCTCCTGGTGTTAAGCAACTATCATCTTGTTTTGCAATCTAAATTGCTCACAGAACATCTCTTGGATAGAGTCTAAGGTAGCAGGCTTGCAGAGGATGATGGAGTAGGAGTAGAAGGAGTTGGGGCTGGATCAGCTGGTGCATCAGAATCAGATCTGGATGAGTCATCCTCATCAAGAACGAGAGAAATAGGTTGAATCCTGCGGGCTTTGGTCAGGTAGGCTAGCTCATATAGATAAGTGGGTTCTTCCATAGGAATGTGAAAGTGCTCAAAGATGAATGGTAGATACATGGCATAAGAAAGTTTACATTTGTGTTTACAACAGTAAATCATCTGCCAAATTATGATTTTAGGAAGTCTAAAGGGAGTGGATGTGTAGAAGTGATATAAAGCAGACATCTCCCTATAGGTCACATCATCTTTGGATGTTTGTTTTGGAATGATAGCAGAGTATATGATACGGTAAAGTTTGTAAAAGTATTGGTTAAAATAACGAGTACGAAACTTTATGTCAGGACAAGGATAAGGGGCACAAAGTATGTCCCTAAAGGAATCAAGAGTGATGTCATCTCTGAGATTGAGTTTGTCGATCTCAACTAGGGCATCTCCTTCATTAGGAATTTCAAGAATTTCACCCAAAGTTGTATCATCAAATTCAATATCGATCCCACCCACTCTCGAAGAGATAGACCATTCATCATAAGATATTTTACAGCAAAACATGCGAATGGCATTCAAATATAGAGGTTTTCTAGTTTTGACTAGACGATGAAGATGGAATTCTATAAGTTTAGGTTTTTGGGCATGAAAAGTAGTAAAATTAATAGGATTGCCCTTACAAATATTTTTTTGCACAAAATCATTGAACCATAGATTTGACACATCAATAGAAGTAAAAATGAAGTCATCATATTCTCATAGGTTTGGAATATTATGAGAGAATAAGGAATAGATAGCATCATCACTAGAGGGTTGAGAAGATGAAGTCTCATTTGCTTTTCTCTTCTTTTTTCCAAATTTAGGAGCCATGAATTAGGGTTTGAGAATGTGAAGATTGTACCATGAAAATATTGAAGGGGGTGAAGGAGAATCCCACTAAGAGCATTAAATATCAAGTTTGAGAAAGAAAAAGCCTTTGAGGAAGGAGATCACAAAACTAGGGTTTTGGAGGGAAGGTTTTGTCACGCCCCAGTCCTAAAATACCGAGGGACTATTGACGTGGCAATGGCCAACAGCATACACCGATGGGCAAACCCAATTTAATGGACCCATCAGGGTGTACTTAAGCTGTAAAACAACAGTAAGGGTCTATGATACTAATCTCATCTACATAAATGAATACAATCAATATAAAATATAAATCAACATCAAGTCTCAATAAAACATATCTCGGGGAATAACCCGATGATCAGTCTGATACAATAGTTTATTAAACAAGAACTAAAAGAGTCTAATAACAGCAAAGACTGAGCATAGAATAAGCAGATACTCAGTAGAAATCCTCGGCGATCACATTATCCTCGGGTTTTGGTACTGCTCCAATGTATGCTCATGTCCCGTACACCTCGGGGTAGATCTCCTCTGCTAAACCTGGGGACATAATCCGGATTCCAGGTCCTCAGGGGACATAGCAAGGTACAATAATAACTCAAGCCAAAGTAAATACAGTACAAAAATAAATAAATCAATAGGGTAAACTATATAACCAGCTAAGTGATATGCAAGATGAGAGCATCACTAGAACTCATGCTGAGACCACTACAAGCTCTGTGTCAGGGAGACGGTAGCAGTGATATCACTAGTAGAGTGCCTAGCCCTGATGTAGAGTCTAGATCCTTACAATAATAAATATATATATATATAATTAGCCTGTAGCCTGTGTGTCTCTCCCCACCCAATGTAATCACACGTCTCATGTCCATGACACGCAAGATCATGACCTCCAACTGATACAGTGAGTCATAATGATAGCTAAGCATATGTATAAAGTCTATGTCTCGAATCCTGTAACCTATACAGAATCACCATGAATATCTCAGAAAGATTCTGTCTCATGAACAGTGTCAAGTGTCCTGAGGTATGACGTACTTGATAATGCAAGCACGAATATATATAGGGTCGCGATATCCATCTCTAGGTGACGTTACACAACTCCGCGTACGATATTGACACCCGAATATTATTCGGACGCTAAGCAATGTCACATGGTCCTAGGTTAAACCGATACATCATATAAATAATTTAAGGAAATAATATAATACAATTGCTGCAAGTATGGCAAGGTACACTTGCCTGGTGTTTGGATTCCAACTGCTGCTCTGGTATCAGCGGGATCTGCATGTACTCCTCCGGTTGCTGAAATAATCATTACCATCATGTTCAGAAGATATCAAATAGCTAGAATTGCCTGTCCATAAGTCCAATTTGGACACATGGGCAAAATTGACCATTTCTGGTCAAAGTGGGGTCCACTAGTGGCCCACTTCGCACCGAAAAATATGCCAAAGATAAAGTTCTCCAAATTCGTCAAACTTAGTGTCTACAACTCTAGAACAATGATACAAACCCAACAGAATATCCAAAACTGGATTCCGATGAGCCGATCACAAAATCGCCCGTCAAGTGGAGCCGTGGGGTCCTGTCACCCTCACTTTACGAGTTAAGGGTATTCTTGTCTTTTCATAATTAAAATATAAATAATTGCATGATAATTAATTATGTCTAAATAATTATGATTTTAATTTATTGTTGCACTTTACCGTTGTTCGATAATTAGAGCGCTACACTAGCCTTGTCTTCCAAACAGATTTCATATCCTTGTCCTAGACATGCCCAACTGTTATTTTAATCCTTGTGTGACTCATAATCATGTCTTGTCGTGTTCATTTTAGACGCATGACATTCGTCGCAACCAATTTCATTTAAAATTTAATTAATTAAAACCAAAATCACTCCTTGTGCAATTTTCCAATTATTGGGCACTTTGGTACAAAAGTGCATTAAGGTATCCACCCTATTGGACACGACACGTGAACAAAAATCCATTTTCCTTTATTTATATTTTCCACGATTTTTGGGAATGTGTAATTGAACACCAACCTCCTCAAACCATAGCCCTCCAAACTTTGAACAAAATGCAATCTTAGCCATCTATTTTGAATGTATTGAATCATAACCCTTGAAATACCCACATAAGAAGCCATTTTTCCAAGGGTTTGACCAAGCCAATTTCTAGGTCAACCCAACCCCTTACATATATGTATAAATATTCTTTTCCTTTACTTTTTCTTTTCTTTTTCTATTCCTAAAAACCTAAGGAGCAGCCGACTTCTCTCCCCATCCTTACTGTTCACCCGTCTCCTTCTTCTTTTTCCCGTCGATCACTCGCCGGAGTTTTCCTGGACCCGCCTGGACAGGACTAAACCGAAGCACCCCCGCACCGGACTGAACGGCCCCAACCCACCGTGAACCGGCCGTTCTCCTCCTCTCAGACCGAAGCTGGAGACCCGCTGCTGAAGCCCGATCATCCCGCGCCGACTGCGTTCCCCGGAGCCTCGTCGCCAAACTACCTGCACGACCGCCAGAACCCGCCATCCTTCATCCCACGTCGATCGGAGCCAGTCTGCACCAAGCAACACCCTGCTGCCATCCCGTCAATGACCCCATCGACGATCCCGACTGCCCTCAACCGACTCCACGCCTGCACGATTGTCTGAAACTCGCCGGAGACGACGCTGTGACCTGCTGCGGACGACCTCGACATTGAACCCTTCACTTTCACGTACACAGGTTCGAATCCCTCGTATGCATGAACACGTACACGTATACACGTATTCTTCGTAGTATTTCACACGTATTAGCCGTGGTGTATTTAGTATATGATTGGTGTGTATGTAATTGCATATGTATTTGTATATGTTAAACGTATTTTGGTATGTATATACACCTGTATATATAGTGTATCTCCATTTGCACATACACATATATTTCTTGTATATATATATATATCCCTAAAATATGTTTAAAATGTATATATATAGGTACCAGTATTAGTTCTCAATTGGTATAATACATACGTGTATGTATTGTACATGCATCCCTAGTACATGTTTAATATATGTATATATGTACATAGTATAAATTCTATTAAGTATGTATATACAGGTATCTTTTATAATTGTAATTAGTTAACATTAATGAATATGATAGATAATATATATTATAGGCCTAGGTACTAGAGGACCAAGTATAACCACGGATACCCCGTAGTTACATCGACCTGTGACCATGTAGTATGATAGCAGATTGCCATATGTACATTGACGTACTGGCAAGACCGTACCATTGACTATCTGTTATGCACAGCAATGACAGACGTGACCACCCTAGCGTAGTCCCTAAGATCATGGTGTTTGATTGTGTATTAGTGTAATATCTGATACAGTATTGTGTTTATGATATATCTATAGGACTGTTGGATCACTCAGACGATACCTTGGAACCCGGACATTGGTATTGCCAGCTAAGGACCATAGGCGAGTACATTCTCTGACAGTTTCCATTATGTTGATTATCTCTATAACTCTTATTGTATAGTGTACATGACTCTGACACTGTTATTTACACGAGTTGGCATCATTGAGACCTGTCACGAGGAGTCATGATTGGAATCCATCATGCTAGTTGGGAGAAAATGGAAAAATATTAGTAGCTTATGTGATCATACACAAACTTTATATGCATCATAGCTCACCCACACCTCATATCGGTACAGCCTTACCATTACAAGCCTCATCGCTGTTACATGTGGTTAGCCTGACTATACAAGGATGATCGCTAATCAATATAATGAGTCATATAGTCCCAAGCCGATCACATGATATGATGATGTTTCACATACTTAGTTAGATGATTCTTGACATGTATCTCTAGTATATTGATCTAGCATCTCCGTATATTTTAGTTATTGTTCTTGTACATACTTACATACCAGTTCATTGTTCTTGCGTGTACTTGTAGTTCTATTCATTGCTAGATGTATATTGATAATGATGTTCCAGTATTTCTTATTCCAGCATTTCCTTATTTCTAGTATTCGTATTACCAGTATTTCTTATCTGTCTTGTATTTCTTTACACTGTGTTATAGTTTTTGTCAATATATGTGGAACTGCTGTTAGAAATGTATTTTGTTCCAATCCTGACTGGATATTTTTTCCAGAGGATCTTGAGGAGTTCTATACTACACACTACGGACCAGGTATAGATGCAGACTACACACCAGAGATCTTAGAGGAGACTATTCCTTTAGATGAGACACTACCTGCAGCTATCTAGATGGTTTTTATTATGCATCTGAGACTTATTGAGGTTATTCTAGTTATGTTAGACTTATGTTAAGTTTAATTTGAGACTTATGGAGACTTTATGTTGGACAACTAGACTGTGATTTATCTTTCTGTTTGAGACATGGTGTTTAACTATGTCATTCTTCTCTCATCTTTTATCGTGCCTTATACTTTATAGATGTTGTGATTGAGTTTACATTGTGAGATATTATGAGATGTATATTGCCCTCCTTATGGAGATGGATATCATTGACATGTGTTTAGTTATATAGTATTACTGTGACCTAGACAGTGTTCTACCACCGATTCTGCGGCGTAGGCTGGACGTACCCACGCTCTCGTGCCCCTATACCGGGTGCGGGTCATGACACATTTTTAGTGGTGGCTCATGCAGGTCTAGTTTCGCAAGTTATGCGATATCGTGGTAGTTCAACAACTTAGTTGTACTGCTATGAGCCTGTAATAGGATATAGGAAATAGAATCTAGGATGAGAGTATGCTCAATCACACTAGGAAATTCTGAACTTCATATTGCTATTCGAATTAATTGCTTCCTTTAGCATTTTATTGTCCTTTCTTGATAATATCACATATATCACCTTAATTAATTCTTTTGATCTTTATTCAGGATACCGCCGAATACTAGATCCATGAGAGTGGGAGCATCAACTTCAGAGAGGTCTGCCACCTCTCAACCTGATGAACAGACACCTGGAGTTCCTCTTACATCTCCTATTCGTGTGGAAGTTTCTGCAGCTAACGGGATTCCTCCTCCACCTATTCAGAGGATTGCCCCAGCTATGATAGATAACCTTCCACCACCACCGACACCAATTCCCGGAGGAGTGCCCACTGACGGGGCACAGATGTTCGCACTGATGCAGGGCGTGCTAGAGGCCCAGAGAGTAACAATAGAAGCTCAGCATGTTCAAGCTGAAGCTCAGAGAATGCAAGCAGAAGCACACCAGGCGCAGACAGAACTAATAAGAGAGAGCCTGGAGAATGCTCATCAGGTGACTCTCCGGGCTGTGGAGAGAGTAGCACGACAACCGTAACATCAGGGTCAGCAACAATAGAGATCCAGTACCATAGTGGACTTTAAGAGAATGATGCCTCGAGAGTTCAAGGGCACAAAAGGAATACTCTATGCTGATGAATGGTTAGAGGACATAGAGAGGAACTTGCGCTTATCATAGATTCCGGAGATTCTCTAGATAGAGGCCGCTGGCAGCCAGATGTTTGATATCGCACTGACGTGGTATCGTACAGAGCCAAGACTCTCTGCTGAAAGACTTACTTGGGAGGACTTTAAGGAGCTCTTCAAGGAGAAATTCTTTCCTGACGTAGCCTTGGGAGCATTAGAAAGTCAGTTCCATGACTTAGTCCAAGGAGACATGTCAGTCGACGAATACACCGCGAAGTTTTGTCGATTGAGTCGATTCGCGCCGCCGATGATCTGAGAGACAGGAGACAGAGCACAGAAATTCAGAAAGGGATTAAATAGGGAGATCAAGTCTCGTACTTTGGGATGACGCACCGCGACATTTGAGGGTATTCTGATGGATGCCCAGATTGCTGAAGATGACTTGGATCTCAGGCCCAAGAGAGGACGCGACACATCTGAAGCAACAGAAGATAACACAGGACCGACCAAGTGCCCACACTTTTAGCAACAACAACAACAACAACAGAGGCCATACCAGCAGCAACACCAGCAACTGGCACCAGTTCGAGGACATGTTCAACAACAGCAACCACAGAGACAGAATCAGCTCGTCACCACATGTTCGTATTGCGGAAAGATGTATAAAGATTTAAGGGAGTATGTATGGTGGTATGGTATGAAGCACGAAGTGGCACACTTCGTATCCCGATATTTAGTGTGCCAACAGGTAAAAGCAGATCGACAGAGGCCAGGAGGATTGCTTCAACCTTTACCCATTCCAGAGTGAAAGTTGAAGCACGTGACTATGGATTTCATTTCAGGACTTCCTCGTTCTCCAGAAGAAAAGGACGCAATTTGGGTCATCATAGATAGGTTGACCAAATCAGCCCACTTCTTACCTTTCAAAGTAGGTACATCGACGGAGAAACTAGCAGAGATGTACGTACAGCAGATTGTCAGATTACATAGAGTTTTTGTGAGTATTGTCTCAGATCGAGATAGTTGTTTCACTTCCCATTTGTGGAGGAGTCTGCAGTCTAGCTTGGGCACTCAGCTCAAGTTCAGTACCGCGTATCACCCCCAGAAAGATGGGCAGTCTGAAAGGACTATTCAGACTCTTGAAGATATGCTACGCACTTGCATTTTGGATCTCGGAGGTTCTTGGGAGGATCATCTACACTTGGTAGAGTTTGCTTACAACAACAGCTACCAGGCCAGCATTAAGATGTCACCATTCGAGGCTTTATATGGACGGAGATATCGTACACCTTTATCTTGGGATGATATTGGAGAGAGAGCTTTGTTAGGACCAGAAATGGTCGTAGATACAGCAGAAAAGGTAAAACTTATCAGAGACAGATTACGAATGGCGCAGGACAGACAGCGGCATTGGGCCGATAGCCACCGTAGACCCCTAGAGTTTCAGGTATTGGTTGATTGTTTTGGTTTGTGATTGTTTTGTTTAGTTTGCGTGTTAAGATTGTTTGTTCTAGGTTGACGATTTGGTGTTCCTACGGATTTCTCCGACACGAGGCATGATTCGTTTTGGTAGAGGCAGAAAGCTTAGTCTACGATACATCGGGCCCTTCAGTATTCTTGCAAGGGTCGGTGCAGTGGCCTATAGACTTGACTTGCCGCCTGCTCTAGATGGAGTGCATAATGTGTTCCACGTGTCACAGCTGAGACGATACGTGGCAGATCCTAGTCATGTACTAGACCACTCGGAGATTGAAGTTGGACCGACACTCAGCTATCCTGAGCAACCCGTCAAGATCTTGGATCGTAGAGAGAAGGCATTGCGGAACAAGACTATCCCTTTGGTTCGTGTTGCCTGGAGACATCATTCTCCAGGAGAATCAACTTGGGAGAGAGAGGACAAAATGCGCAAGCAGTATCCATATCTCTTCGAGACTTGAGGTATGATTCATTATTGATTGATTATTCTTGTGCTAATTTATTTTTAATTTTGAGGACGAAATTCTTTTAAGTAGGGTAGACTTGTCACCCTCACTTTTTGAGTTAAGGGTATTCTTGTCTTTCAATAATTAAAATATAAATAATTGCATGATAATTAATTATGTCTAAATAATTATGATTTTAATTGATTGTTGCACTTTACCGTTGTTCGATAATTAGAGCGCTACACTATCCTTGTCTTCCAAACGGATTCCATATCCTTGTCCTAGACATGCCCAACTATTATTTTAATCCTTGTGTGACTCATAATCATGTCTTGTCGTGTTCATTTTAGACGCACGACATTCGTCACAATCAATTTCATTTAAAATTTAATTAAATAAAACCAAAATCACTCCTTGTGCAATTTTCCAATTATTGGGCACTTTGGTGCAAAAGTGCATTAAGGTATCCACCCCATTGGATACGACACGTGAACAAAAACCCATTTCCCTTCAATTATATTTTCCATGATTTTTAGGAATGTGTAATTGAACACCAACCTCCTCAAACTATAGCCCTCCAAACTTTGAACAAAATGCAATCCTAGCCATCTATTTTGAATGTATTGAATCATAACCCTTGAAATACCCACATGAGAAGCCATTTATCCAAGGGTTTGACCAAGCCAATTTCTAGGTCAACCCAACCTCTTGCATATATGTATAAATATTCTTTTCCTTAAATTTTTCTTTTCTTTTTCTATTCCTAAAAACCTAAGGAGAAGCCGACTTCTCTCCCCATCCTTACTGTTCACCCGTCTTCTTCTTCTTTTTCCTGTCGATCACTCGCCGGAGTTCGCCTGGACCAGACTGAACCGAAGCACCCCCGCACCGGACTGAACGGCCCCAACCTACCGTGAACCCGCCGTTCTCCTCAGCCTAGACCGAAGCCGGAGACCCGCTGCTGAAGCCTAATCATCCCGCGTCGACTGCGTTCACCGGAGCCTCGTCGCCAAACTACCTGCACGACCACCAGAACCCGCCGTCCTTCATCCCACGTTGATCGGTGCCAGTCTGCACCAAGCAGCACCCGGCTGCCATCCCGTCAACGACCCCGTCGACGACCCCGACTGCCCTCAACCGACCCCACGCCTGCACGACCGTCTGAAACTCGCCGGAGACAACGTCGTGACCTGCTGCGGACGACCTCGACATCGAACCCTTCACTTTCACGTATACAGGTTCGAATCCCTCGCATGCATGAACACGTACACGTATACACGTATTCCTCATAGTATTTCACACATATTAGCCTTGGTGTATTTAGTATATGATTGGTGTGTATGTAATTGCATATGTATTTGTATATGTTAAACGTATTTTGGTATGTATATACACCTGTATATATAGTGTATCTCCATTTGCACATACACATGTATGTCTTGTATATATATATATATATATATATATATATCCCTAAAATATGTTTAAAATGTAATATATAGGTACCAGTATTAGTTCTCAATTGGTATAATATACGTGTATGTATTGTACGTGCATCCCTAGTACATGTTTAATATATGTATATATGTACATAGTATAAATTCTATTAAGTATGTATATACAGGTATCTTTTATAATTGTAATTAGTTAGCATTAATGAATATGATATATAATATATATTATAGGCCTAGGTACTAGAGGACCAAGTATAACCACGGATACCCCATAGTTACATCGACCTGTGACCGTGTAGTATGAGCAGATTGACATATGTACATTGACGTACTGGCAAGACCGTACCATTGACTGTCTGTTATGCACAGCAATGACAGACGTGACCACCCTAGCGTAGTCCCTAAGATCATGGTGTTTGATTGTGTATTAGTGTAATGTCTGATGCAGTATTGTGTTTATGATATATCTATAGGACTGTTGGATTACTCAGACGATACCTTGGAACCCGAACATTGGTATTGCCAGCTAAGGACCACAGGCGAGTACATTCTCTGACAGTATCCATTATAGTGATTATCTCTATAACTCTTGTTGTATAGTGTACATGACTCTGACACTGTTATTTACACGAGTTGGCATCATTGAGACCTGTCACGAGGAGTCATGATTGGAATCCATCGTGCTAACTGGGGAAAAATAGGGAAATATTAGTAGCTTATATGATCATACCCAAACTTTACATGCATCATAGCTCACCCATACCTCACGTCGGTATAGCCTTACCATTACATGCCTCATCGCTGTTACATGTGGTTAGCCTGACTGTACAAGGATGATCGCTAATCAATGTAATGAGTCATATAGTCCCAAGTCGATCGCATGATATGCTGATGTTTCACACACTTAGTTAGATGATTCTTGACATGTATCTCTAGTATATTGATCTAGCATCTCCACATATTTTAGTTATTGTTCTTGTACACACTTACATACCAGTTTATTGTTCTTGCGTGTACTTGTAGTTCTATTCATTGCTAGATGTATATTGATGATGATGTTCCAGTATTTCTTATTCCAGCATTTTCTTATTTCCAGTATCCGTATTACCAGTATTTCCTATCTGTCTTGTATTTCTTTACACTGTGTTATAGTTTTTGTCAATATATGTGGAACTGATGTTAGAAATGTATTTCGTTCCAATCCTGACTGGATATTTTTTCTAGAGGATCTTGAGGAGTTCTGTACTACATACTATGGACCAGGTATAGATGCAGACTACACACCAGAGATCTTAGAGAAGACTATTCCTTTAGATGAGACACTACCTGCAGCTATCTAAATGGTTTTTATATTATGCATCTGAGACTTATTGAGGTTATTCCAGTTATGTTAGACTTATGTTAAGTTTAATTTAAGACTTGTGGAGACTTTATGTTGGACAGCTAGACTATGATATATCTTTCTGTTTAAGACATGGTGTTTAACTATGTCATTCTTCTCTCATCTTTTATCGTGCCTTACACTTTATAGATGTTGTGATTGAGTTTACATTGTGAGATATTGTGAGATGTATATTGCCCTCCTTATGGAGATGGATATCATTGACAGGTGTTTAGTTATATAGTATTATTGTGACCTAGACAGCATTCTACCGCCGATTCTGCGGCGTAGGCTGGACGTACCCATGCTCTCGTGCCCCTATACTAGGTGCGCGTCGTGACACGTCCACGATACAAAATTTTGTCAACGTTCTCAGAATCAAACCAAACTTGGGTCACAGGACCAGCGTATCGCTACGAGTACGATGGCGCAAGTTTTGTTTCGAAACAACGAGCGTACACGAAGTAACAACGAGTTTCAGAACAGGGCCGATACGGGACGTTATCGAAGGATATGCGTTGATTCCGGTGTGCACGCACATCCAAATCAACTTTCGTGAAATTCTACACGTCCATATTGATGGTGCACACATTTTGGTGAAGTTCACACACGACCAAGTTGCCTCGTTTAGCGGGATGTACCCAGTTCCGAGAAAATTAGGATTTTAAATAACCAATATTTTGGTCATTTTTACCCTCGAATAAATTACAAATTACAACACGATAAATTAAACTAATACAGGGTTTTAAAACTAGGTTAGGTGGCCTAAATAACTGTTCAGGTGGATCTTTAAATTAGTTAACAGGTTGTGCGTAAAATGGTCGTGAACAGGGGAGTTCGGAACAAATTCTGAATTTTCAGAAATTAGGAATTATTTTCCTGATTTTGCTTCGCGGTTTGCTACCGACACAGGACGCGATACCCCAAACTATTTGCACGGGTTTCGAGGGGGTCACGTAGTCTACGCATCACAGTAGACGGTTCAGAAAATAAGGCAGCGAGGAGAGAGAAAATCTTACCTGAACAGGGGTAGGTAATGACTGAAATACACTTGCAAGTGACGTTTTCTGCGGCGGCTGTGGGGTAGCGGAGATCGGCCGGCGGCTGTGGCGGTTGTTGCGGCTATGCTGGTCGACAGCGACGCTGGCATTCGTCGGAGGGAGGAGGTGGCGGAGACAGGGGAACTTGGCGGTAGCCATGGGGAGATCGTGGTGGTGGCAGCGGAGGGACAGGCGGAGAGGCGGTGGCTGAGACGGTGGTTGTGATGGCGGAGGGGGTCGGTTTATATAGGGTTGGGGGGAGGTGGATGGTCGGCCGATCTGCGGGGAGGTAAAGGGGTAGGGGCGGTGAGTTGAGGGGTCATGGCCGGCGGCGTTTGAACGACCGGAGGCGAGTCGACGTCGGCGGGAATCAAACGGTCGGGGAAACTTATTTCTACGATTATTGTAGCCAAGTGGGTCAGGTATGGGTTAGTGGGTCGGGTTGGGTTCAGATCCGACCCGATCCAATAGGATTGGGTCCGGTTCAGTATGGGTTCGGGTTAGTCCAGTTTGATTTATTTAGGTTTAAACCAGTTGGGTTCAGGTTGGTTTGTTTTAGTTTAATTAAAAACTTAGTTTTTAGGTCATTAAAAATAGTTCTGGGGTCCAATAAATTCCAAAAAAATTACAGTAGGTCTAATATTTTATTTTACACCCAAAAATATTATTTTCATAATATTTTAATATTTAATAAAATCACACAATTTATTTAAGTCCAGAAAATATTTATTTTAATTATTTAAAAATCTTTAAAAAATTCCAAAAAATTGTTTTTAAAAATCTGAAAAATTATGGGTGTTTATAATCTACCCTCCTTAAGAGGATTGCATCCTCGCAATCAAAGAATAACGAAACATAACCGGTCAGAAGAAATGACACGGTTGCAAAATATGTTTGAAAGCACGACACACAAACAAAAAATCTTGATCAAGGAGAAATCGAAGGATGAGGGTTAAGAAAAATACATAGGGAAAGAATAAAGTATTTTCCTAGACAATGAAAGTTAGGTAATTCAAGAGTGAAGGAAATCTGGTTAGAGCAAAGAAAACTACAACTTAGAAAAACTAGGTTATCAATTATTAACAAGTTCAAAATACCAGGTTTAAGGCTAAGGATTGGACTAACAAGCACATGCTAAGCAATACTATGAATAACTTAAATCTTACGTGCATTCGCTAATCCACGAGTCTGTGTGTCCTCTATTGTCATCGCAAAAGCTTGGCCGCATCCTCGTGGTTGTGCCCTCTGCTGTTGCTGGGCTTGCTGGAAGAGTGCTGCTTGGGACGCCAAAGGTGGCCTCGGCTGATACCCTCCTGGTGCTGGTAAAGCTTGTTCGTTAACCATTGGTGCTCGTTGGTGAACCATCGGTATTTTTTATCGATGCTTCGTGCAATTTCTGGCTGCATGTTGGCTGGATCCACAAATCAAGCACAGTCCCAACTTGCGTCTGCACTCCCTCTCAATATGGCCTACCATGCCACAGTAGTGACAAGTAGGAAGGGATGGGGCTCTTGGTGCTGCTCTCTGCGGTGGAGTCTTTTGAGGTCGCTTTGCAGACTCTCCATGTAATGCTCTGGTTGGTGCTGGTATAAATGGCTATTTCAGGCTGGACTCTCTTCTGGTGATGCGCTCCATGCGTCGAGCTGCAGCAAGAACATCCAAGTATGAAGTAGGTGCAACGAATCCGATCATTCTCTGTAGCTCAAAGTTTAGTCCGTCGAAGAACTTCTCAGCCTTCTCTTCTTCTGTCGAAATCAAGGTAGGGGCGAAGCGACTCAGGTGAATGAACTCCGCAGTATATTCATCCACTGTCATATTGTCTTGAGTGAGGCAGTTGAAGTTATCTCATAGTTCCGATCGTGCAATAGATGGAATATATATCTCCTGAAAGAGTCTAGAGAACTCTTCCCAAGTGACTCGGTCTGGTCCAACCCGTGTCTCCTCAGATAGCCACCAGTGATGTGCATTGCCCGTCAACTGCATTCTGATGGTAGTCATCCAATGTTCCCTTGGAAGCTCAGTTGCTTCTAATTGATGTTGAGTATTTGTGAGCCACTCATGAACTTTAGTGGGCTCCTCTTTGCCAGAAAAGGTACGGGACTTCAGCTAGCAAAAATCGATGATAGAGCCTGTTGATGGCCGTGGTGCTGGTAGATTCGCCTGCTCCAGTACGATTACTAGGTTGTTCCTTAAGTTCTCTGCCTCATGACGCAGAGCCTCTTATTGAATCTGCTGTTGGGCTTGCATCATTGCATAGATCATTTTAAATATCTATTGTTCATCCATAGCCTGCCCTTGTGGGAATACAGGCATTGGTGGAGTGATCTGTGGCGGAGGTGGAATATCGTCTCGCCGAAATCTTGAGGTATGTTGATTTGCTTGACTGCTTTGTTGTGTTGATTGACCTCCACCAACTAGGTTCACTTCATCTTCGTGGGTAACCACAACACCTTGTGGTATTCCTGCAGGAGTCTCGTCGCTTGCTGGTGGATCCATTACTCTGTATCCAAAATAAACTATAAGAGGCACACAAAGGAATCAAGGTAGGATGCAAGTCAAGAAATTCGAATCCGATATAGAGATCAATAATAATTCAATCAAGTGGATGAGATCCTATAACTTATCCTATCTTTATCATAAGCTTGCTCGATTCCTTAGTTGAAACCGAAGCAATTTAGTCGTTGACCTGCATAGGCCACCAAAAAATCATGTCATGCCCCAGTCCCAAAATACCGAGGGACTACTCTATTTGATAATAAATAAAAGAAATAAAAACAGGTTTATACGAAACCCTTTCTTTGGTTTACAAACAAGAAGTACAATTAATCCTATACGAGGATGTTAAGTACAAAATTTAATTTGGATAAATATTGCTATAGGAGTCTGATCTGCGGTCGATCACTTTGTCCCTTGGACCACACGATGATGAAGAAGTGCTGTAGAAGAACTAGAAGCTTCAAAGGTTGCAAGAAGGAGTGGATGCTCGATGCCAAAATCGTCGATCACTACTCTCTGTCTGTGCTCTTCTCTCTTCAATTTTTTGACCTTTCTCTCCAAGATCAAAATCCAATTCTTCGACCCTTGACCTCCGTGGATGGAGGTCTCTATTTATAGAGTTTAGTGACAGTAACCATCCAGTCGGTGTAGAAGCCGAACAGTAGAGAACGTGTCGCTCTTTACGCAAAGGTTATGATAATTGCTACCCACGTATAAATGATCTCTCGACTCTGCGTGTGACTCGTGTCCCATTAAGAGGTAATGCGTATAACTACTGCGAAGATCATGGCATGCAGGCCACGTAGGTAACTGCCCCTCACGTAGAAAAGGTTGGCATAGAAGCCATTAACTGTCACTATGGCGTAGAAGCCAAACAGCGATAATGTTGGCGTAGAAGCCAAGTAGGCGTAGAAACCCAGTAGGCATAGAATCCCAAATAGCTGACCTATAGGCGTAAAAGCCAAGTAGCTGTTATGTTGGCGTAAAAGCTAAGTAGGCGTAGAAGCCAAGTAGACATATAAGCCTGATGCTGCATAGATAGGTAATCGGCGTAAAGATAGCCAATCGTCCTTCCTGACTGAGGTCTTGAGCGTATTCTGGACAAAATAGCCTTATCACGCACTAATGCAAATATAGCCTGAGTTGGCGTATTCCGAGGAGATAGCATACGGCGTACTCCTATAGTTGAAAATAGCCAGATCGGCGTATTTCAAGGAGATAGCGTACAGCGTGCTCCTATAGCTGAAAATAGCCTGATGGCGTAACATGCAGAGGTGATGATGTGGACGTATTAGCCCTAATTATGGCTTTCCCAGTCTTTGAAAGTATAACCAAATCTCGTGCATTAAATGCAGAGATCTGCCCCCATCACGCGCATTAACTACAGAGACGTGCCTCGAGCTCTGTACGAACGGCAGCTTTTGACGTGGCGGTTCGCTTCATCTCTTGCTGATCGTAAAAGCTCACATCTGCCTGTATAAAACTAGGCAGCGTATTCCCTTGAATGCGTAAAAGCAGTTTGTATCAAGGAAATGACACTAAATGACGGTCTGGGTCTCTGTGCCGAATCATCATTACAGCCGTCGTCTAGATAGTCGTGTAGTACTCTTTTTTAGGAGTCAGGTTCACTGCATGATCTGACAGGTTCATTCGAGGAATACGAAGCGTTCCTCGTACACTTCCCACTTCATTAAAAGCAAGTAGGTTTTTACGCCAAAATGGCGATATAACAACCTTTTTACGCTGAGGCAGTCTGAAAATACTGTATTATGCGGGTTGTTCTGGAGCTAAATTTTATGCTGTACTAGCGATGAGGCTCTGTTGTATGCCGATGGCTCTGAAATCATATCTTAAGCCACACAGCACTGACAATTCTGCTTTACGCGGGTTTTATGCATACTGCGTATAATTCTGTAGCGTATTTTTCATGCTTCTACAAGACCCCCTTCAAAATTTTCAAATTCCTCGTAATTTGAAACACTTTGAATGAAGCATGAAACGGTCAAGCTTGACTCGTTCCTCGAGGCTGATTTCTTGGCAAATTTTTGGGAGTTTGTTGGGATTCGGTGTGTTCTTCTCTGCCTATAAAAAGGCAATTGAGTTAACCTATTTTTCCCACACTTCCTCTACCCCACAGAAATGGTTGCCGAGTTCTGTCATGCTGTCTTGAGGAAGAAGAAGAAGATCATGTTCTTCCCGTTCATAAGGAGCCAAAGAAAGAGGCATCTTCGAGCAAATGTCCTCTGCAACGATGGATCATGGAAGGATATCATAGCTTCCTTTGCTCGGGATAATCAGCAATTTCATATGGCGATTCATCCAGGAGAGAGGAAGGGTCACATTCGACCACACAGCTTATAAGCTGTATTTTCTCCCATCATGACGGTGGACGAGGGCAGACAAATTGGCCCTGTCTTCCAATATTGAGTTGGGTCTGAATCCCAGCTCAATCTGTCATGGCGTATGGAGGATGGGCTTACGAAATTTATGCATGCCCAGTTCTGTATCCTCCCGCCATTAATCATTTTTTTTGTTAATCGGTCGCGGAAACCGACTAACTGCTGAAGAAGGCAAAGACCTCCACCAATATGATAACCTGGCGTAGCAGATTCTTGGCGTGATCTTTAAATGAAAATAAGAAACCCTTGTTAGAACAAGGATTTCCATTATATGTAATCATGAAGATGAAAAATCCTTTGTAAACTGGATTTCCATCATATGTAATCATGATTAATAAAATTGTCTTCTTTTACGCATCTGATGATTTGCCATATTTTGTTGTGATAAAGTCTGGATATGTGCAGCTTCGGCACGTCTGAAATAATTTTACGCCGACTCTTGATAAAAAAATATCTGATCTCGTCCTGTCTTTTACGCGTAACCGAAGACGCGTAGAAAGCTTCTTAGCACTTAAGTTGAATACCCAAAACTGTCATGCTGTTTAGAACGAAGAGTCACGTAGAATCTCTGAACTGACAATAAAGAATTTGCTGTTCAGATCATCGTCTTCAAGAATGGTTTCCCAAAAATCCCTTGAAAAATAGGGCAAGAAATGGACGTCAACCTGGCCATACTTGAACTTGTGTAAAATACTGAACTTCGGATGAGCTTCCAATCGACCCAAGAAGGAGAGTCATCTTCAATGTTGAACTCTGTATATTTTAGGCACTTAGGATATTTTGAGGCCAAGAAGGAGTATCTTCTGCGTAAACCCTTGTATTTTGCCGTCTTGAAAATTGTTCAGATATACGCATACTCTGGCCTGCCTATTTTGAGATATGCGTAAAGTCATAGACCTGTAGTGTAGATGAGCATAAAATCATAGGTTTGTAGCCTCTCGAGCGTAAAAGCTGCTGAGCATAAGAGCATCCGGGCGTAAAATCATAGATTTATAGCCTCTAGAAAGAAAACTTCCGAGCGTGAAGTCGTAGATTTGTAGCCTCTGAGCGTGAAATCATATATTTGTAGCCTCTGAGCGTGAAGTCGTAGGTTTGTAGCCTCTCGAGCGTAAAAGCTACCGAGCGTAAAAGCATCCGGGCGTAAAATTATAAACTTATAGCCTCTGAGCGTAAAACCGTAGATTTGTAGCCTCTTGAGCGTAAAAGCTCCTTAGCGTAAAATCGTAGATCTGCTCTGCACGAAAAAAATTTCGAATCCGCTGACTGTCCCTCTTCTAATGATATGCTGACGTGGTCCCCAATCATAACTGAATATTAAATATCGGATTTGGTTAGGGATTCGAAGAGTTTTATCCGAACTCTATAAATACTCCAAGGGTTTGAGAGAAGAAACTCTTCATCTGTCTTTTAAAAAACCCTAGCTTTCCAAGAACCTTTCTTCTTCGTTTCTTTCTCGAGAACACTGAGTTTTAGCTATGGCACCGAAATCAACTTCCACCTCTAAGGGAAAGAAAGCTGCATCTTCTTCTCGCTCCTCTGCTCAAGCACGAGCAACTCCCGTTGGGCTGAACGAACCCCACTCTGAACGAAGTGCCCCACCGTCAAGCTGTGCACGATGTAACGTCCTACAACCGCACAGTGCATTACGCTGAGTCAGATTAAATAAAATAATAGCTGGTTACATTTAATTTGTTGGATTTTGGGAAGAAGTATTGATTGAGTTGGTTTCATGTGCCGATGGCTAGCGGAGTTCGATAGGATTCAGGTGTTCGTTCAGAACAGTACTGACATAGCTGGGTTGGAACGATAATGCCGTATTCCTTAGTCCGATCGGTCGAATGATTTGTAGAGCACGGCCTGCTCGCACGGTCATACCAGTTGAGTAGATCGTATTTTGCATTGGACCACGGGTTCAAGGGATTGGCCGTATCGGCAGGACATGATGCTTAACGGAATCAAACATTGTGAGTGGGCTCTTTCTCTTCTTCTCTACTCCTTCATGCCTAATAATATGGAACACACGTAAAGGCTTGAGAACTTGGACTGAAATATTGGGAATCACTACACTGAGGCGTGCATAGAGTGTACGTCATTGCTTGGATAGGATTGTGGCTTGAATTGGTTTTCGCGTTGGATAGTTGGAGCTAGAGTTGGAATATTATACTTGAGGCAGTTGGTTGAATGGTTGGGATTATGCTTGAACAGTTAGAATGATACATTGAGGCATTGGGAATATTGGGATTTCAGGTGAGCGAGCGTGCATCCGTGTACGAGTATCACTTGGGTGCTTTGTCAAGCAAAGCAAGCAGTTGTGGTTCGAAACCGAACAACTGCATCGGCGAGGGCATTGTGCCACTGTTGGGGGCATGGTGCCACAGGATTGTTCTGAGCGTGGGGTATTGCACCCAATTGGAAACACTGTTGAGAAGCGACAGTGTGCCTATGGAATAACTTGTGAATTGTGCCTTGGGCATTATGTTGGAAGAATGGTTATGGATGTTTTGGTTGGATATTTGGTTATGGATGTTTTGGTTGGATATTTGGTTGAACGAGTCTAGGATCGCTTGGTGGGGCGAGAATGTTCGATCCTCTCGTCATACCTACTTGGTGTTTGCATGTCACGGACAACCTGTGTTGCACAGGGTTTCGTTTCCTCGAACGGGATGGACTCCGGGGCACCGGGACCGTTCGGCCATGGAGGAGACACGGGTATCACATCTTGGGCGCGGTGCCGGTAGTCCGATACCACCAGGAGGGAGTAGCTGCCCAGCCCTGGATCGGGTAGGACTGCCTATTGATTTGTCCGATCAATGTCCTTTATGGCTTGGCCAGTGACTTCATATAGATAAGTGTTGGTTTGCTTTACTTTGGTTGGTTTATGCTTCGTGTAGGCGCGGCCACCTTGCCTCGGCAAGAGTGTGCACTTTGAGATTGGATTGTAAGATTTTGGTTGAGGATGGATATTGAGGCTTGGATGATGGTTCGATATGTTATCGTGTTGCTTGGGCTTGAGTAGGACGGTTTGCATGCTAGTTTCCTTCGGGTTGGTTATTTATTGCTTGTCGATTGGCTTGAGTTGAATGCTTGCATGCTTAAACTGTTTTACAGCTTTCCTTAACATGTTATCCCTATGCCATGAAATGAATCTAGGATTCAACTAGAAAGATCACCATATAACTGTTTGCATTCACTATTTTTACTTAGTGTCGGCTTAGACGAGTGGGTTACCCCGCTCACCAGTACGGCTGTGTACTGACCCACGTTTGTGGGTATTATTTCAGGTACGCGGGTGTAGTGGCGCTGCTTGGATATACGGGACATGATGTATGAACTGTAAGTACCTTTGTGGGCTAGAGAAAAGAGCAAGAGTATTTCATCGCCTTTGTGGCATTTCATTTGGACCCTATCGAGAGCTTCACTATGTATTACTCTGATGTGTGCTTGGTACACAATACTTGACTTTCGTCACAACTTGGTCGTTTCGATGATAACTTTGGTGTTTGACAACATCGCCTTGTACGAGTGTAACTCCAGGCTCGTACGGCATCACGTCCCGATGAGAACGATTGTCCTGCGGGAGAGCTGCAACGTGGTAATTCACGTTCAGCGGGGACTATCGAGCTTGCGGAAGATTAGGGCATGATAAATTGGTATCAGAGCGCTAGGTTCATTTTCTCGGACTTGGTCCTTCGCTTCATCACAAACTCTAAATAGCTTCCGCGTGTCGTTTAGCTCTTGACTCTACTCAGTGCCGCATTGGATGTTTCATGCAATAAGTCTATATAGTGCTGGTTGTGGCTGCATGTTATGCTTCGTTGCATTTCTTTTGTTGGTTTTCGTTAGATCGCTTAGCATCGTTAGGAGTTGTTTTATTCGTGCAGCAAGTTGGGTGGCGTTGTTGCATTTGTGCAACAAGTTGAGAGCTATCGTTGGGTTGGCTTGGCTTGTCATTCGGGAGTTTCTGATTTCATCAGTGGATCAGTTGGTTGGCAGACGACATTGGTTATGCGGCATGTTGTGAGTAGAAGCATCGATTGAGAATGGATCGTTGCACGAGTTGCTCGTGTAGCAAAATTGTTGGACGGAGTTTAATTTTTGGCGGGTATATTCTCAGAGAGATCGTTGCATGGGTTGCTTGTATTGCGAAAGTATCAGATGATTTTGAGAATAGCTGGAAGCATTGAAAATGGAACATAGCACAAGTTGCATAGCGAGATTGATGGAAAGAGTAAGATGGTTCACTTGTTGGTTGAGTTTTTGTGTCAGACTTAAGTTGGGAATGGTAGGATCACGCATAAAGGATGGTTCGAGCGGATCTTGGATCAGTGCAAAAGAAATCGTAATGCGAGTAGCGGCTTGATTCAGAGTGGTATATGGGATACCACATAGTGAGCAAGGCATTGAAATATTTTGGTTAGACATCAATGGGAATTTCCTGAACGGACTCGGGTAACAGAAATATAAGTTGGTTGGTGCACATCAGTTGAGTTGGAAGGAATAAAAAATAGAGCAAGCGAATATTGAGTTGAGCAATCGAGAACGGACTTGTGCAAATGAAATTATCGTTGGACTTGGGTGATGGGCAAGATCGGAACAAGTTATGGGAATGAGTATTTGAAAATTTGAAGGACTGAGGCAGGCAAAGTATTTGAAACAGTTGAGATAGTCAGATGGAAAGCTGAATATCAGATCGCTTGCACGATTGGAAGTTCGGTGGAGCATTCATGAATGCAAAGAGAGAGTTGAGCATGTGGAACAAACAGTTAGGATACACTTGAGCAAAGCGATGGGTTAATTGAAGGATAGCGAGCACGGACTACGATTTTGGGCAACACATTTGAGCTGTGGGTTGAGTAATGAAACAAAAGATGGCTTGGAGGGACAATACGATGGATTTGAACGGACTTGAAAGATTTTGGATATTGCTGCTCGAGAAGTCGACTCAGGTTTAGCGGAAGTGGAATTTTGGGCAAAATGGTGCAACGATGGTAGACGGATTCTCCGGAAGGACGTGAACGTATTGAGGCAACAACTGAAGGCAAAGATTATGGCAGACAGATTTTTGAAGATAGCTAAACGTGGGAGCAACGTCGGAGCAAGTCACTGTGCTGCTCGAGTAAGTTAGACGTGCATTGTGGACCGCGGCAAACGGATAAGAATTAGAGCAAGTCTTGAGTTTCGAGAATCATTTCAATTGGTAGTACGAGTAGACGAACATGGCAATTCGGAGATTTGATGGATTCAGGACAGAACGACGGATTGATGGAAGACGGTTTCAACGAGCGCAGTTCTCGAATTGTGGCTTGGATAGATAGCAAGACTCTAGGTAGTTAAGCGGCATTGGTTGACAGATCAATAGAGGTAGTACATGAAGTTCTTGGATTCGGAAGTTCGCTCGGATGTAATGGTTGGATTATGACTCGGATTTACAGAGGAGATATAGTATGGTTCGTAGTAACTGTCCATCGTGATGACCTACAATTATCGAGCGTAGCTTCGGGACAGCTGACCCTAGCGACTTGCCGCCAGATCAGAGGTGAATATTGTAGACCCATAGAACGACCCTTGCGGTGGCGCATTCGGGAATGCGTCGAGGGCAGATATGAGTAGTATGTGTTGGAGATTTGGCTTATTGACTGAGTGTTGGATTTGAGAGATCCTTGGGATAGCCTTCAGCTGAAGATACAGCCGGAAGATCAAAGCGATGGTGGAAATGGCCTAAGTCAACTGATGAGATTCAGAGTCACAGATTTTTGTATGTGGTATCACTTCTGACTCATCGTGCCCTGGAAGGGAATAACTTTCATATGAATTGACGACTGTGAAACTAGCTCGTGAAGTTAAAGCAGCAGCTCGTTCAGATCAAATCTTTGCGAATACTGGAAGGGACAGATGTGCCTCAGATTTATAAGATGCATCAGAACATAGTCTGGGAAGCGTGCTCATTTGGAAGGCAAAGGTGATATCCTGTGCTTCGAGGCAGTAGAAGCAGCACGAAGAACTATTCCATGCGCAACCTAGGAATTGTGGCGAGTGTGTCCACGTTGAAATCGTGGCGACACTATCCCTTTGGCGTGGCGGCGAAATCTTCGTGGATTACACGAACCTCAATATAGATGTTCACCCAGTGAGGTATTAAGATGGCAGGAAGAGGTGTTTAGTTGAACTGATCTAAAAGCAAAGTTGATATTTGGGTAAGTCGCCTAGTTGGGGTAGTATCAGTTGAGATGATCGATCGGTGCATGAGATATATATTTGGAAATGTTGCTAGTACGGATTCAGAAATAGTTGGATGGATTGAGTTGGAACACGAACTGATTGAGTCGGTAGGAAATCATCATATTTGAGGATAGTGCTCTAGCGAATATGTTGGAATGAAAATCAGGATTGGTTCAATTGAGAGTAAAGCAAATGGATGTCTCGGACATAAAGATACTCTTATAACTTTTCAAATTTACTATCGCAAAGCTCGGCTAAAATGCATGTATTTTAGGGACGCCTTAAATATGTGTACGATCCAAAACTAAGCGATATGAGAAATTCGTATTGAACTGCAAGGAGGATGTAGGAATATAGAATTTGTACGAGCATTCAGCAGAGCGAGATGCTGAGTCTGGATCATGAGTATAAGAGTTGCATAGAGCAGAGTTATGAATTGGACAAACGGCATGTGATAGGAATGAGTACCAGCACGGTTCGTGGACGAACCTGATTCTAAGTGGTATATTATGTAACGCCCCGTAACCGCACGGTGCGTTACGCTGAGTCGGATTGAATAAAATAATAGCTGGTTACATTTGATTTGTTGGATTTTGGGAAGAAGTATTGATTGAGTTGGTTTCATGTGCAGATGGCTAGCGGAGTTCGATAGGATTCAGGTGTTCGTTCAGAACAGTACTGAGATAGCTGGGTTGGAACGATAATGTTGTCTTCCTTAGTCCGATCGGTCGGATGATTTATAGAGCACGGCCTGCTCGCACGGTTATACCAGTTGAGTAGATCGCGTTTTGCATCGGACCACGGGTTCAAGGGATTGGCCGTATCGGCAGGACATGATGCTTAACGGAATCAAACATTGTGAGTAGGCTCTTTCCCTTCTCCTCTACTCCTTCATGCCTAATAATATGGAACACACGTAAAGGCTTGAGAACTTGGACTGAAATATTAGGAATCACTACACTGAGGCGTGCATAGAGTGTACGTCATTGCTTGGATAGGATTGTGGCTTGAATTGGTTTTCGCGTTGGATAGTTGGAGCTAGAGTTGGAATATTACACTTGAGGCAGTTGGTTGAATGGTTGGGATTATGCTTGAACAGTTAGAATGATACATTGAGGCATTGGGAATATCAGGAATTCAGGTGAGCGAGCGTGCATCCGTGCACGAGTATCACTTGGGCGCTTTGTCAAGCAAAGCGAGCAGTTGTGGTTCGAAATCGAACAACTGCATCGGCGAGGGCATTGTGCCACTGTTGGGGGCATGGTGCCACAGGATTGTTCTGAGCGTGGGGTATTGCACCCAATTGGAAACACTGTTGAGAAGCGACAGTGTGCCTATGGAATAACTTGTGAATTGTGCCTTGGGCATTATGTTGGAAGAATGGTTATGGATGTTTTGGTTGGATATTTGGTTATGGATATTTTGGTTGGATATTTGGTTGAACGAGTCTAGGATCGCTTGGTGGGGCGAGAATGTTCGATCCTCTCGTCATACCTACTTGGTGTTTGCATGTCACGGACAACCTGTGTTGCACAGGGTTTCGTTTCCTCGAACGGGATGGACTCCGGGGCACCGGGACCGTTCGGCCATGGAGGAGACACGGGTATCACGTCTTGGGCGTGGTGCCGGTAGTCCGATACCACCAGGAGGGAGTAGCTGCCCAGCCCTGGATCGGGTAGGACTGCCTATTGATTTGTTCGATCAATGTCCTTTATGGCTTGGCCAGTGACTTCATATAGATAAGTGTTGGTTTGCTTTACTTTGGTTGGTTTGTGCTTAGTGTAGGCGCGGCCACCTTGCATCGGCAAGAGTGTGCACTTTGAGATTGGATTGTAAGATTTTGGTTGAGGATGGATATTGAGGCTTGGATGATGGTTCGATATGTTATCGTGTTGCTTGGGCTTGAGTAGGACGGTTTGCATGCTAGTTTCCTTCGGGTTGGTTATTTATTGCTTGTCGATTGGCTTGAGTTGAATGCTTGCATGCTTAAACTGTTTTACAGCTTTCCTTAACATGTTATCCCTATGCCATGAAATGAATCTAGGATTCAACTAGAAAGATCACCATATAACTGTTTGCATTCACTATTTTTACTTAGTGTCGGCTTAGACGAGTGGGTTACCCCGCTCACCAGTACGGCTGTGTACTGACCCACGTTTGTGGGTATTATTTCAGGTACACGGGTGTAGTAGCGCTGCTTGGATATACGGGACATGATGTATGAACTGTAAGTACCTTTGTGGGCTAGAGAAAAGAGCAAGAGTATTTCATCGCCTTTGTGGCATTTCATTTGGACCCTATCGAGAGCTTCGCTATGTATTACTCTGATGTGTGCTTGGTACACAATACTTGACTTTCGTCGCAACTTGGTCGTTTCGATGATAACTTTGGTGTTTGACAATATCGTCTTGTACGAGCGCAACTCCAGGCTCGTACGGCATCACGTCCCGATGAGAACGATTGTCCTGCGGGAGAGCTGCAACATAGTGATTCTTGTTCAGCGGGGACTATCGAGCTTGCGGGAGATTGGGGCGTGACACAGCATGCGTCATAGGTAAAGCTTTTGGGACTAGAAAAACGAAGAAAATCCTTCGCACACGTTGTACGTGAACGCGCTAGGTCATCTTTTGTGCTGAGAGCCTCTTCGAGGAAGATGATGCACAGAGATATTTTTATCATTTACGCCCACATTCCTAATGTGTCAGCGTAAAAACTCCATATTTTTCATAGTCTGGCGTAAAAGCTTTGACTGTCGAAATTTGGCGTATGCTACAAATTTTGAGTGTTACGCTCTGGATAAAAATTCCAGCGTAGCAACTCAAATTTTGGCAGTTTGGCGTAAAACATAGACTGTATACTGCCAATCTTCAATTTTACGCCTCGGAAATAGGTTCCAGCATAAAAACTCAAGTTTTTACAGTCTTGGCGTAAAAGCACAGACTGTTGATCTTTGGCGTAAGCTGCAAGACTGTAATGTCTAGTATAGAAACTGACTTATTCTTCTTGCATTTTGTAGTAGACTTGCAGATCCCTCATTTGGCTGATGTGATGGGTTCTACTGCTGGGATGCTGAACTCCAATTACCTGGAGGATTTGTCCCATGTGACATTCCCTATTTTTGGAGATAACTATCCTGAAGGAAGGAGAATCCTGATCTCGTCCCAGGGAGAACGCATGTTGTTGAGTATAATCAACGGGGAGCCCTTGACGTATCTAGATGGGGCCAAATATGTAAAACCAGCTTTCCTATTCGGGGATATGATTGATAAGTAATCCCAGACGAAGCCCAAGAAAGAAAACTGGGTTTTTACTGCTGGGGACATGGTCATGTACCTGCCCAAGATGCCGAGAGATTACCCTATCTCGGCCTTCTTCCATGCCACGCATCCTAGGAAGATGTCGTGGACCCTGACCCCTAATCTTCACGGCCAGCCGGGGAAGATATTTTATCACACTACTAGAAAAAGCGGGATTAGCGACGCATTTTAGCGACTCCATAAAAAAATGTCGCTAAATTAGCGACTCCATAAAAAATGTCGCTAGACGTCGCTAAATGGCGACATTTAGCGACATTTAGCGACGTTTAGCGACTTTTATTAAGATTTTAATAGATTAGTCGCTATAATTTTAATTAAGGTCGCTAAACGTCGCTAATATGTCTGAGTTAGCGACGTTTAGCGACGTATTTAGCGACGTACATATTGAAAATATTTATCAACGTGTTTAGCGACGTATTTGACGTCGCTAAATCTTATTTTAGCGACGTTGTTATATGTCGTCGCTAAACGTCGCTAAATTTGGTTAATTAGGGCTAAGTTTTCTTTTTCCTCATCTGTCAAAATTTTTGAAAACTTTCGATTCCCCCCCCTCTCCGGCGACCGGCGATTTCCCCCCCCCCCCCCTCTCCGGCGATCCACGGCTGCGGCTACTCCGACATCCCCCTCTCCTCCTCGAGCTCTAGGTAAACCCTAACTCTCTCTCTCTCTCTCTCTCTCTCTCTCTCTCTATCTCTCTCTCTCTCTCTCTCACAGGACACACAAACTGACACAACACACACTTGACAGACACGACACACACACACAGACACTGACAGACACACACGATACACACACACACACACACACACTTACACAGACACTGACACAGATACTGACACGGACACAGACACACACACATACTGACACAAACACTGATCAGGACCTAGGGTTAGGGTTAGGTTTTTTGACCTGGGGTTAGGGTTAGGGTTTTTCTCCTATACATCTATTTTATGTATGCATTCATATAACAATAGAGGGGAAGCAAATTGTTAATTGGACTGATCTCAGGATTATACGCTGTTACACACACACACACACACACTGACACAAACACTTAATAAGTATGGGTCATAGGACTGATCTCAGGATTAGGACCAGAGTGTATATGTAGTACCTTGTATCAGTTTATACGTTGTTATGCATATCAGATCAAACCCTCAGATAGTAGTAATGTTAAACTTTTTAATAAAGTAGTAGGTTGCTATAAGGTAAGGGTGATATTGGTGTGTATAAGTTCTTTGAGTTGGTGACTGTGTTGGATACACAAACTGGTGTATCAGTGAATAGCTGATTGGTATCAGTTAGCTATTGTTAATTAGTATATATATATACTAATTAGTATATATATAGCCAAGTATCAGAGGTTGCAGACTTAGTTAGGGTCTGCAGGCATGTGTTTGGGTTAAGGTATAGCCAAGTATCGGGTAGGTGTTCACAGGTCACTTGTTGCATGCCAATACAGCCCACTGATACTGTGGTATCAGGGATTTAATTGGCAAGAGTGAACAGTGCAGTGCAGTTCAATTAGAGCACAACAGTGCTGTGAAGTTAACTGATACTGTGGTATCAGGGAGGAGTGACTACTATGGGTTGTAGTCCAGTGAACAAGTATAAGATGTGAGTTGGGGTAAGGTAGGATATTAGTTAAGTTATACTAGTAGTATTTAGTATAGCTAATATTAACTAGTATACTTAGTAATAACTAGTATTAGCTAGGTATTAACTAGTATAAACTAGAATTCCTTAGTACGACCTAGAAGACATAGTGTAGCAAGGTATTAACCTAGTATTGACTAGTATAAACTAGTATGGATCTAGAAGTGGCTTAGAAACATCACCATGAACTAGTTAACCCTATTTATCATTTCAAAACACTCATTAACATTTATATTCCATATCTAGGGCTCTTGGACTTTGATAAATGAAAGTATGTATTATATCAGTTATGAAATGAAAGTATTGCTTATTTTAGACTTTGATAAATGGTCAGTTGTTTTGAATATTGCTTATTTTAGACTTTGATAAATGAAAGTATGTATTATATCAGTTATGATTTTTATAGTACGGTTAAGTTATGAAGTTAGGTGATAAACCACTGTATGTAATGATTTATATGATACATACTGTCATTTTTGCAGAAGTATCTAGAAATGGATATGAATTACTATCTGCGTCATCGTTCGTGGATGTACAACCGTCATCCTGATGACATGTGCGGTGTGCGGGATGAATTTATTGAGGGTGTACAGCAGTTCCTGCAGTTCGCCAAGGCTTTCCCTCAGTACATGGACGGTACCAAAATTAAGTGTCCGTGTGTGAGATGTCGCAACAGGAAATATCATCCAGAAGTGGAAGTTACATATCATTTATACTCGAAGGGCTTCACGCCGAATTACTATCAGTGGACCGCGCACGAAGAACTTGTATCTCTAGCATCGGAGTCGGAGCCCTATGTGGAGCCGTATATGGATGTCCAAGACCACGATGCTTACGACAACGGGTTGGTGAACATGGTTTATGATGCGGCAGGGCCTAGTTTTAATCCGGACAATTATGATGCGGCGGGACCTAGTTTCAATCCGGACAATTATGATGCAGCTGAGGAGGCACCGAATGTCGATGCTGCAAAGTTTATGGAGTTGCTGGAGAATGCAAGGACTCCACTATATCCTGGTTGTGAGGATCATTCACCGTTGGAGGTGGTTACAAGATTATTGAGCATCAAGTCCGATTTTAACATGTCGCAAGAATGCTATAATCGACTGCTCGATTTGATTATAGAGATCTTGCCCGAGGGTACAAAGTTGCCTAAAGACTTCTATCGATCTAAGAGGATGGTGAGATCGCTTTGGATGGAATACGAGAAAATCGATGCATGTCGCAACGGGTGCATGTTGTACTACAAAGACAACAAGGATGAAGATGCGTGCAGATTCTGTGGTGCTGATCGCTACAAGGCCACTGTTAGAGGAAAGTCTGTCGGTGCAAGGAAGCCTACCGATTCGATGCACTACTTGCCTTTGACGCCGCGGTTGCAGCGGTTGTTTATGGTTAAGGAGACTGCAGAAAACATGAGTTGGCACAGGCGAAAACAGATCGAAGGAGTATTGGATCATCCATCCGATGGAGAAGCATGGAAGCACCTTGATCGAGAGTATCCACATTTTGCCGAGGAAGCGCGTAATGTCAGATTGGGGCTCTACTTTGACGGTTTTACCCCATTCGGACTTTCGGGCTCCCAGTATTCGTGTTGGCCTGTGATCGTCACTCCTTATAATCTACCACCTTGGATGTGCATGAAGACTCCATATATGTTCCTAACCGTTATTATCCCGGGTCCGAACAATCCGAAGAGGAACATCGATGTATATTTACAGCCTTTGATAGATGAGTTGAATCAGCTGTGGAAAGTAGGTGCCAACACGTACGATGTTTCTAGAAAGCAGAATTTTCAGATGAGGGCAGCACTTATGTGGACCATCAACGACTTTCTGGCCTATGGAATGTTATCGGGATGGAGCACCCATGGTCGTCTCTCATGTCCGTATTGCATGGACCGTTCTCAGGCTTTCCGTTTGAAACATGGAGGCAAACCGTGCTTTTTCGATTGTCATCGACAATTTTTGCCGAAGGATCATCCGTACCGGAGGAACCGGAATGCTTTTCGTGCGGGAGTTGTGGAGAAGGCCAATCTACCGCCAAGGTGGCCCGGATGCACGATATGGGAAGAGGTAAAAGATTTACCAAGTGCTATCGAAGAGCCTGCTAAGGGGTACAAGTGTGACGGATTTGGTCGCACCCATAACTGGACGAAGAGGAGTATATTCTGGGATCTTCCATATTGGAGCACCAATCTGATCAGACATAACCTTGATGTCATGCATATCGAGAAGAATGTGTTTGATAACATAATTAATACTGTAATAGAGGTAAAGGGGAAGACGAAAGATAATCCGAAGGCCAGGTTGGACTTAGAAGAAATATGTAGACGTCCTGCATTGCATTTGATAGAGGAGGGGAATGGAAAGTTAAAGCAACCTAAGTCAGTTTTCTCATTGGATAAAGAGGATAAAGGTAGACTTTGTAGGTGGATTCAGGGTCTAAAGTTTCCAAACGGGTACGTGTCGAACTTGAGAAGATGCGTCGACCTCAAGGAGAACAAACTGGTGGGTATGAAGAGCCACGATTGTCACGTATTCATGGAGAGGTTAATTCCGATTGCATTTCGGGAATTCTTACCGCAGGTCGTTTGGGACCCATTGACAGAGCTGAGTATATTCTTCAGAGAACTTTGTTGTACTAAGTTGCTCGTCGATCGTCTAGAAAAGCAAGAGAGGGACATTGCGGTAACACTATGTAAGCTCGAGAAGGTGTTTTCTCCTGGATTCTTCGACTCTATGGAGCATTTGCCAATTCATCTTTCCTATAAGGCACATGTTGGTGGTCCTGTCGGTTATCGGTGGATGTACCCCTTCGAGCGCCATCTGAATCACCTAAAGAGAGAGGTGAAAAATAAGGCACGGGTTGAAGGCTCTATTTGTGAAGCTTATGTTCTCGAGGAGATTACAAACTTTTGCTCGACGTATTTCAAATCGCATGTTGCTACTAATAGGACGAAAGCTCCCAGAAACGACGACGCATATCAGGAATCTAATGATGCAATACTCAAAGTATTCAATGCGTCCGGAAAGCCTTCGGGAAAAATAAAGAAAAGATATTTGAATGACGATGAGCTAAGGGCTGCTCAATTGTATATATTACTCAATTGCGACGAGGATGAAGTGGAGAAGCTAGAGGGGTAAGTAATTAATAAGTCCACATTTACATCATCTCAATGTAATAGTATAAGATACTATTATGCTACTAATCAGCAGTTGCTTCATTGTTTTTCAGCACATATAATGATGAGTTGAGGTCGGTTAGACCCTACATAACAGACGAAGAAGTAGAACAAGATATGAGATGCCATTTTCCTTCTTGGTTGAGCGCATATGTAAGATGCTTGGTAATTACTTTTTATTTCTGCACTTGCAAAACAAATAACTTACTATCGCTACTTTGGTATTTAGGTCGATCGTCTAATATCACCCGAGACTGAATCTATTAGAACTCTAGCCAAGGGACCAATTACTGCCGTAAAAATATGGCCAAGTTTCTGTGTGAATGGGTTCAGGTTCAAGTCAACAAATGCTCCTATCAGAGACAGCTTTCTGGATCTTGATTCCACGAAAAACAGTTGTTTGTGTATCAAATCTTCAAACTACAAAGACGTCAATCCGGGCAATGATTTTTTGGCATCTTACGAGAGATTGTGGAGTTGACATATAATTATGGCACAGAACATGCTAATATCGTGCTATTCAGGTGTGAATGGTTCGATCCGATTCAAGATCAAGGTTGGAAAATTGACAAGCATGGCCGTGTGGATATAAACTACAAGCGTAGATATCAAGGCTACGAACCATTTGTCCTATCAAGTCAGGCTCAGCTCATGTACTTCACAACTTATCCTAGACGGGGGACAGCGAGGTCGGATTGGTGGGCAGTATGCAAGACTAAAGCTAGAAATACCTTTGACATTGACGAAATAGCTTATCAGGAGGATGATCTACCTCTTCTAACAAATATTGTAGATGTGGACTCAACGGAAGTTACTCATCACACGAGTAATAATGTAGAAGATGTAGAATTATCCGAAGAGGACGACGAAGTAGATGAAAGTGAAGACGAGGAAGAGGAAGATCATGACGACGAAGGCGAACAAGATGAATTTTCTGAAGATGATTGAAAATAAAAAATATTGCATGTAGAATGTAACTATATTTTGACGAAGTAGATGTACCCATTAACGAATATATGTATTATATTTTGACTGTAGAATGCTTTGAGATATGCATCACATTTCGACTGTAGAATATAGTATATATTTGTGTTTCTCTATATTCATCATATGTTGTTATCAGATATGACAGGACGATGCGGAGGATTCGGCAGGTCCCGAGGTAGACAGAGTGCCACTCCGGTACTGCCTACTGTTGGTTCCGGATCATCGTCGCCCAGTACTCCAGTATATCGATCAGTCACATCTCCGACTGTTGGGACGAGTAGTTCCTGGCATGATAGTACACCCTCGTCCAGCGTTCCTCCTACTGACGGAACCATGGGGACAGATGAGCATGTCGAGGAGGTCGTGCCCACGTTGTCCCAGCATCAGCAAGATCCTCCATGCGTACCTCCGGAGGAGACGAGGACAGAGATTTGGGCCGACGGTACAAAGTAAGTCAATTAGATGGTTTAGTATATATTTGTGTTTCTCTTTATTCATCGTATATTGACTTTTCCAGTAATCTAAATTATTATCTCTGTATAGATATCGTCCATCGTCGGTTCAGAGACGCCTGGGCCAATTTCTGAGGAACAACTACGGTGGCCCTTGGATCAACTACTCTGAGGCTCCGGAGGAGAGGAAGGCGTTCTAGTTTGCGCACTTCCAGGTAAAAGTATATTAAATAAATCCTCTAATTTATGCATATTATATAACTTATTCGTGATGCTAACTTAATGAATTATTTATTGTAGCAAACGTATTTTTATCCTCCGCACCTGGCCGAGTTGATCGAGCAGCTCTTTCCTACCGTTGCCGCCAAGCTTATCCGAGATGCTCTGGATGACCAGAAGGCTCGTGATCGTGCTGGAAAACCGATCCAAGGTTGGATCACGCCTGAGCAGTGGACTACGATGAGGATTAGATTCGACGATCCGAGCTACAAGGAAAGGTCTAAGAAGGCCAAGGCGGCTAGGCAGAATGCTGCCAAGTGGTGTGGTGGCTCGATTCCGATGACGGAACATTTCCGTCGTTTGGTATGTTTTTTCTTTTAAAATATATTATTTTAATATAAGTACCATAAAATGGTACTTGGAAAAAATATTTAAGTTTAGTAATAAATAATATATTTTTAACAGGTACAGAGGGGTGAGGATGCAAACATGGTGACCGTCTTCTTGGCCACCCATCGCAAGGACGGAAATCTCATTGATGAGAGGGCCTCACAGACCTATGTAAGTATTACTTTACTTTGTTTTAATTTTAATATAACTTAGGCAATTATCGAGTTTCCAAACCTTTTCTAGGCCGAGTATCTTAGGCTGCGTGAGCGGGCGACTGCTAGTGCACCTACACCTGGAGAGGCTGGTACTTCGTCGCAGCCCGCTCCATCTCCGTCGGCGGACGACCTGTGGGTGACCGCAGCTGGTGGTCTACAGAGGGGTACGTACTACGGTACGGGCTCCTATGGCGCCCTGGTTGCGACTCAGTCATCTAGGGCCTCCCCGACAGCTGCGCATTCCACACACCCCTCGCAGTCGCAGCCCTCGCAGTCGTCGGCCAGAGTCCAGGAGGCCATTGACCGTCAGATTGCGTCTCTCCGTGATGACTTGCTTCGAAGTATGAAGGAGCAGTCCCGATCCCAGCCGCAGGCGGACGATCCGATGCTCATCGCACGATTGGATATGCTCGACCGCAGCATAACGGAGCTACGGGAATTCACAAATAATATTAGAGCCTCCAATGACCGCAACATCATGGAGCTGCAGGCGTCACAGCTATCGATGGGCGAGAAGCTGACGAGGATGTAGGATTCAATGGGTGATAGCAGTACGAGGCTGTTATCTACCCTGGATTCTTACAACCAGCGTCTCGCAGACTTGGAGCGGGCACGGCCTTCACCGACGTCACTGCCTTCTCCATCGACATCGGTGTCGATTCCACGGGACGAGTATGAGGAGTTCTTATCCTTCAAGCGCGCCGGTGGTCAGCCTCCTGCAGATCCGCAGTAGTATAGTTGTTTTTATTATTATTTATGATGCGATTGTATATTATGAATTATTGATACTTCAACAATAGGCATGATGTATGATGCTTCTTGTGGTCTTTAATTTTTTAGTTAATTTAATTGGATTATATAGTTATCTTGCATATCCACATTTAATTGGATTGATACTTCAACAATGCTTCTTGTGGTCTTTAATTTAATTGGATTATATAGTTATCTTGCATTCAACAAAATCTAACCGAAGATTGATCTGGACAAGACACTGGATCGGACCAAAAGATTGATCTGGACAAGACACTGGATCAATTCCTTCTGGACACTATTTTTTTTTTTTTTTTTTAAAATTAGCGACGTTTTTAGCGACGTTTAGCGACGTTAAGTTACGTCGCTAAATACGTCGCTAATTAGCGATGCAGGAACAAGTCGCTAAATACGTCGCTAACAACGTCGCTATACGTCGCCAATTGCTGACATGGCAGAATAGCCAAGTCATTAAAGACGTCAGTGTAACATCGCTATAGAAGTCGCTAATCAGCGACGTTTATCGACTTTAATAAACGTCGCTATTTAGTGACTCGGAGTCGCTAAACGTCGCTAAATTTTGCGACACATTAAAGTCGCTAAAAATGTCGGTATAGCGACGTTTAGCGACGTTTTTTTTTTGGCGACTTGGGTTTTTCCGACAACTTTATAACGTCGCTAATTTCGTCGCTAAACCAAATTAGCGACGTAATTTGGTTTTTTAGCGACATTTTTAGACGTCGCTAATTTGACTTTTTTTGGTAGTGTCAGAAAGGATCAGGCCAAGGATTATTTGTGAGCCGCCCTTCAGGCCATGTCGTGCCTTTCAGGGGATTACTGCCGGGCAGCGTCCTGAGTGAAGATACTTCACTGCTCCAGCCAATCCAATTATCAACTTTTTGTAATGACTTCATGGGGCATGGAGGAGTATACCCCAAGGTTAATCCGCGGACCAACGGGTGGCTTACCCATAAAAATCTTTGATGGTCTCGTTTAGCTGCCTGGGCCCTGAAGCATTTTCAGACGGAGCTGGAGAGCATTGGTCTGTTCGAGGCTGTGACTGCTACCAGTGTTGGGCTGTCTCTCAACCCCAACCTATTTTTGGCTTTGATGGAGCGGTATATCTCGCTCACTGGAACTTTTGCCACTCCGCTAGGGGAGTTGGGATTGGCCCTTCACGAGATGGCAGAGATTTCAAGACTGCCAATGGGGGATACTCCTTATGAAGAGTATGTTCCCATAAACAAGGAGCTGGGGGATACAAATCCTCAGGTAGTGGCAGTGTACCAGAAGCTAATGAGCCATTATCTAGCATGCACCACCTTCTATAATGAGCCCTCTGATTTGGCTCATACCAACAAATGGGTGTCTTATCTCTTCTTTCATCAGGCCAGAGATGCTAAGCCAGACAAAGTTGTAGATAGCAGGGACAAGCGTTTGAGCCTTCTGAGTGTGCTTAATGCTCAAATAGTCGATGATCTTATTGAAGACGTTGGGGCCCAGATCAAGTTCTCGATGAAGAGATAGGGCGTTATGTTGCAGGCACTAAAGCCTACAGTTATATGAGGCATTGCCGCAGGCCTCTGTCAAGGAAAGCTCAACTTGCTGGCTTCATCTCTGTATGGCTACGCCGATTGGTAGTTCCTGGTATTGCATCTTCGGATCGCATTTACCGTAACACCTTATGGCCTGCAGTGCATTTAGTGTTTGGGGCAAGACTAGGCCTGCTCCCTGCCATGGTTTGCCGGATATAAGCTGGCCTGAGGGCCATTACTGATGGGCTGCTTGCAGACGAAACACGGCGTGAAAGCTTTCCCAGGGTGGAGTTACCATTCCTATATCTGATGGGATGGTTGATTCTTCATAACCCCAGGGTGATGTCTCCCGGCTCTGCCAGTAGTTCGGGAAATAATTTCTTGTTGAATTACAATAATTCCTCTTGGAACGTGCTGACCGTCACAGATTGTCGGTGAGCATTAAATTTTGCTCATAGCTGGAAGCTCTTCTGTATCGTCCCTACTGTACATATTAATCAACAGGGGACGAGACTTCAGGATTCAGGTGAAGGAAAGACCGTTCTTTCTCCTGAAGCTTTTTATTGGTTGGTCTGCATTAGACCTTCCCATTTGTTGTACAGAAATGAAGACCATTGCTTCTTGGAGCCTTATCTGCCTAGTCGGTTCGCCAGGCAGTTTGGGTATGACCAATTGCATGTGGAAAATGCCATCACTAGCTTCAAGTCCAGAGGTGGACTTATTGATGGAGCGAGAGGATGGCGGTACTTCATAATGGGTTGTACTGGAGCAACCTTTACTGTGCCCGCGACTTCTCTTTCCATGGAGTTACGCATCCTCCACTCGTATACCCAATTTTATGTGGCTGTCAATACCTTCCATCGCAATTTTGATATGCGTGGAAGTTTTAGTATGCCCTCACATAAGTCCGCTGGAAGAGAGGAAGTCCCATCAGTTTCCTCTGACGAAGGTGAAGACTCTCTCAATCCAGATGAGCTTTTGTTGACAGTACCGAGAGGCATAATACCTCCGCCTGCAGAGCCTCTTGTTATCCCCGGTAAGCGAAGGGCTCCTATTCTAAAAAAGACTTCCCCTCGCAAGAAAAAGAAGACTGTCCATGGTCCTACAAGGACTTTCAGCCATGAGGCTCCTAGGAGTGAGCCTGCTGTTTCTCCGGGCGGGGATGATTCTTTGATTAGAGGTCCCTCGACTTTTAGAGAGGGAACCTCCACAATTCCGACTGAAAGTGCCGGAGATTCTTTGCTCGAGACCGTCGCTGCTGCTACTGCTTCTGGTAGTGCTACGAGGTCACCTTTAAGGCCGAGAAAATTATGGATATCTTTATCCAGACCAATAATGGGTCCAGCCCCTTCTTCATCTGTAAGTATCCCCAGCGAGATTCTACCTGATGAACCTCGATTGGATCTGGGTGAAGACTTGGATGACTACCCTCAGTCATCATTTGGTGCACCCTCCTCTCCAGGTATGACATCTTGCTTAACATCATTAAGAAAAGATTTAGCTGTACTGGCTGCGGACGCGACATATATACCATCAGCCATGGGTAAATGTTGTCCTTACGCCTCTTTTAGAAAAATTAACATCAGGTTAATATTAACTTTCTTTTGTCTCCTTTTCAGGGGAAGACATCTCAGGGGAAGGCGGAGCCGACGCAACTTTTGACTTTGTTGCGGATACTGCTGACGAAACAGCGGCGCTCAATTTTGAAGGGGCATATTTTGAAGATGTTGCTCCTTCGTCTGCAGCATTTTTGGGTGTAGCCTCGCCCAATACAGTCCCGATATCTTCAGAGAAGGATGAACATGTCATCACGATATGCCTTCTTTGAGTATGTCAGCCACTTCGACCGTTGTTGATGCCTCTACTTTTGTCGCGCCATCTGCTGAAGTGACGACTGTGACGACACCCTCTGCAGTCGTTCCTGGAAGGAGATTCACGGATATTGCAGTCACTCCCAGCGTCCATTCGGATCTCGCCATGATAGTTAAGCAGTATACTAGTATTTTCTATACCACTTTGAAAATGCTGATATCAATGGTGCTGGAGAAGAATCTAGGCTTCGAGGCTCTGAGGATGTCCTCCCAAGTTGCGATAGCGCCGATCAGAAATTTCAACGATGCTGGGAGGGCTAATGCGCTGGAGCAAATAGTTAATGGTTTAGAACAACCCATTAACAATTATTTGCAACTATCCCAAGGCAGCATTGATGACCTGATTCAGGCTGAGTATGATTCCATGACTGCGGAACTTATTGGGGAGATGGAAACTCTGAGCAAGTCCATCGAGGCACAGCAGAAAGAGATGAATGAAGAGCATGTCGTATTGGGGTATGTCATTCCCCAGCTGGCTAAGTACGAGGCCGAATATGAGGAAGAAGCAGCGAGGGTCCGCAAATTGAAAGATGAACTCGCTCAGGCCGAGGAGAGGGTTCTCGCTTCATCGGCAGCTAGAGATGTGTTGAAGGACCGAATGGAAGCAGCTAAGCAGAACCTGGCCCGTGTGGGTGTCATCCACGCAGGTTTTGTACATGCTCGGTCTGAACTGTCTGCCTTGAACGATGAGAAGGTCAGGTTGGAGCGGGCTCGCGCTACAGTTTTGAGCTCCAGGAATGAGAGAATGGCTTCTCTGGCGCGACAGATTCGCGACTTAACTGCTACTCCCAAATAATGTACCTTTTGCTTTTATATGTAACTTGCTCTTTCTGGAGATAATAAAGAGACTTTATCTGACTTTGGTGAACCCATCATTTTTGAATATAAATGATAAGTTAGGGTGAAAGTAATATCAGAGGTAATATGGATGTGATATACTTTCGGTAAGCTTCAGCTGGACATATCTATTCAGAGGTTATATGGACATGATATAATATGATCCAACTAAGTTTGTATACAAAACACTATCAGAGGTAATATGGACATGATAGGTTTTGAGGTTCCAAATTAGTTAGACATATCTATTCAGAGATTATATGGACATGATAGAATATGATCCAACTAGTCTTTGTACGTAGTATCATCAGAATGAAATCTTCACCATACTCCGCTTAAACAAGGAAGATTAAGCATAGTACTTCTTCAGGAATTTGTCGTTGATAGGAGCCATTAACAAGTCCCCGTTAGGCTTGGCTAATCTGTAAGCGCCATTTGAGAATGTCGTCTCGATCACATAAGGGACTTCCTATTTGGGCTAAAATCTACCCTTACTCTTGTGAGTAATGATCATTGGCCTTTTCACAGCTAAGACTAGCTCGCCAACTTTGAACACCCTTTCCTTCATTTTTTGATTAAAAGCTTTGGAAATGCGTGCCTGGTAGAATGCAATACGTTGTTGAGCTTGAAGGCATTTCTCGTCTAATCCTTCTAGCTCTTGAAGCCTTAATAGGTTATTCTTTTCCTGAGTCAACTCATTAGCCACTGCTATTCTGAGTGACAGAATTTGGATTTCAATGGGGAGAACTGCTTCACTCCCGTAGACCAATGAGAATAGGGTACAACCCGTCGGTGCTCGTACCGTTGTGCGGTATGCCCAGAGGCATTCTCCCAGCTTCTCATTCTAATCCCTTTTGTTCGAAGAGACGAACTTCTTTAAGAGTTTGATAATAGTTTTGTTGAAGGCTTCCGCCAAACCATTAGCAGCAGGATTATATGCCGTAGAGGCCATATTTTGTATCCGATTCTTATCACAAAATCGGTGAAACGCTTGGCTGATGAATTGAGGCCCGTTGTCATGGATTATCCTTCGGGGTATCCCAAAACGATAAATAACATGATGTTTGATGAAGCTGATCACATTGGATGTCTTTACTTCAGCAAGGGGGATCGCCTCTGCCCATTTACAGAAATAACCGGTGATAGCCAATATGAACCGATGTCCTCTACAAGATGATGGGTGAATCGGACCAATGATGTCCATACCCCATGCTTCGAAGGGCCATGATGCAATGGTAGGATGTAGATACTCAGAAGGCTGATATATAAAATCCATATGAACCTGACAAGGCTTGCATTGTCTTGCATATTTCACTGCATCTGCAATCATAGTAGGCCAATAGTAGCCCATCCTCCTGATGCGATCCTGTAGCTTAGGACTGGGTTGATATGCGCCACATACACCGTCGTGAGCTTCACGGATAACCCGCTTAGCATCATCATCAGAGAGACATCGTAGTAGTAGTCCATCATATGTTCGACGATATAGACTCTGTGAGGAAGCGTCAAAGTAGAAGCATAATGATCATCTTTTAACCGATACTGCTTCTTTGGGATCTTCTAGTAAGATTCCGTATGCTGCAAAGTCTATGAAGGGACTTCTCCAGTCTCTCTTAGGAGGGACCGTGTTTACGGTATAGCTACGTTCCAGGTGAAAGTTATTTTTCACACAGAATAGATCCCTGTTGAAAAGGATCACCGAATTTTGCCTCCTTATAGGAATAGCTAGATCTACAGCTAAACTGGCCAGGGCATCAGCTTCCAAATTTTGAGATCGAGACACATGCTCTAGGAAGAATCCTTTAAAGGACATGGCTATCTCGATCGTTGCTTGGTGATAAGGAATAAGGTCTGGATTGCGGACTTCATATACTCCTCTGACCTGATTGACGATCAGCCGGGAATCACCAAAAACTTCCAAGTATTCGACATCGAATTCTTTAGCGACTTGAAGCCCGATGAGTAGGGCATTATACTCTGCCACATTATTAGAGCAGGGTTCGCTAAGAGAATATGCTCAATAGATGACGAGTTTGTCCGGAGTTACCAGAACAATTCCTACTCCTGAAACTATGTTTCCCTTGGGACCAGTTCGAGAGGCACCATCGAAGAATAGATGCCATATATCATCTTCCATTGCCGAATTACATTCTGCAACTTCGTCGGGAATATCCTCGTATAGTTTGGAGGTTTCCGGAATTGGAAGGGCAGCTAAGAAATCAGCCAAGGCTTGACCCTTTATGGACTTCTGAGGGACGTATACCATATCATACGGTGTTAATAACATCGCCCAAGTCGCAAGTCGGGAATTAAGAACACTTGGCTTGCTCATCAATACCCGAAGAGGATTGATTCTAGAGATGATGTGAATAGTTTGGCCTGTGACGTAATGTCGCGTCTTCTGAATGGCAAACATTAGGGCCAAGCATTCTTTTTCTACTGGATTGTACCGGTGTTCGGCTCCGATCATCATCCTGCTTAGGTAGTAAATAGCATGTTCATGACCCTCATCGTTCTTCTGTGCAAGGAGAGCTCCCAAAGAATGATACATTGCTCGAACATACAGCAAAAATGGTCTTCCTATAACTAGAGGCACCAGAACTGGAGGATTAGTAAGGTAGCATTTGATGTCGTCAAACGCTTGCTGACAGGCTTCGTCCCATACGAAAGATATACCTTTCTTCATCAGACGGGACAAAGGTTGACATCTCCCAGAGAGGTTGGATATGAATCTCCTGATATAGGCTAGACGACCTTGAAATCCCCTGAGTTCTCTCAGATTACGGGGAGGTCGCATCTCAAGGATAGCCTTTACTTTATCAGGGTCCACTTGAATGCCTTTGGCGGTAATGACAAATCCCAGGAATTTGCCACTGGATACACCGAGAAAGGACTTTGTGGGGTTCATTTTGAGTTGATGTTGGCGCATCAACTCGAACACTGTCTTCAAGTCTTGGATGTGTTTAGCCTTGAGGCGGCTTTTGACAGCAATGTCGTCTACGTAACACTCTACTGTTTTGCGTAGATGCTTGTGGAATATGTTACTCATAGCTCGTTGGTATGTAGCCCCGGCATTCTTCAAACCAAAGGGCATGACCGTATAGCAATATACCCCCAGTGGCGTGCGGAAGGCAGTATGCTTCTCGTCTTCAGGATCCATCTTAATCTGATTATACCCTGAAAATCCATCCATGAAAGACATACGTTCAAAACCGCATGTGTTGTCGATCATGACGTCTATGATGGGAAGATGGAACTCATCCTTGGGGCAAGCCACATTGAGATCTCGGAAGTCGATACAAGCGCAAACTTTCCCACTTTTCTTCATTACTGGGACAACATTGGTGACCCAATCAGGATGTTGCTCTTCACGGATGAACCCGCAGGCTATCAACTTTTTGATTTCAGCTTCAATGGCGTCCATCATATCCGGACGGAACCGGCGTTGGTGCTGCTTCACAGGTTTTGAATTGGACAATATGTTGAGCTTATGAGTAGCCACCTTTGGATCAAGACCTGGCATATCCTCATAATTCTACGCAAAGACGTCGATATATTCTTTTCTCAACTGGATCATCACTTCCCTTTCTGCTGGGGAAAGATTGTTACTGATAAATATCGACTTTGGTGTCATTTCATCTCCAACATCGAATTTGGATAACTTTATCTTCAGTGGGCGGTTCTCTCTGTTCGAACCGGAGTTCCCATTGTGTATCCATTTGCTGTGCCTAAGAGTCATTTTCAAACGGTTCAGATTCATGTTCATCTGCTTCGAGAGAATATGTCAATACCGTATTTGCTGACAATACTCGTTCGAGATCAGCATCGGAGGACGACGAACCATCCTGAGAAGAGGAAGTGATATCCTCATTTGACTCAGAAGTTGCAAGAGACATGGTATACCCTAACCCGAAGTGCGTTCGTTGATGGTAGGGATCACCATACAGAGGCATTCGTCTGCCTTTTCCAAAGTTGAGGCCTGGCTCTAACTTCAGGTCATAACCCATACTTTGCATAATCTTCAAAGCTTGCGGGCTATATCTGTGTATTTGCATTTTCCCAGCATCGTCATCGGAAGAATCTTCTTGTACAATCGATCGATTCTGCATGCGGCCGAAGATTATTGGATGTTGATCTTTACGGGTAGGTGGGACGATAAAGATAGAATCTTCATGTGACCCGTATGTCGTAACGACATTGGATGTTGATGCCACTTCCCATACATATGGTTGATAGAGTTCTAAGGCTTTCAAGAACTTTTGTGCTATAGGCTCTATATCGTTATGTAGGGATGATTCCTGATTAGGAATTTGAGCATCAGTATACTGGAAAAGAGGTTCTTTATTATCATCAGAAACTATGTTCCCGGTTGTATTTACATCAATCGGCTGTTTGTTGCACCGAAGGTTGATGACCAAGGGTGGAGGCTTCTGATTCAGAGTGATCACTAGGGGATCACCTCCTTGTCCTGACTTGGTTTTGTTCAAGTGGATAGCCATGGGTTCCATGACTTTAGGGCGAGTAGTCCGCCCTTTCACCTTGATTGACATTGGTTGTTCGGCAGAGGGTTCTTCTGGCTCCCGATGGGGTTCCTCCTCTATCTTGCCTGACACCTCCTTCATGTAGTCTTGGGTGTACAACATGGCATCAGAGTAGTAGGATTCTACTCCTATAAATGGGTTAAGGTCAGCAAACTCCGTTTGTACTGTTCCTTGGGCATCTACATATTTGAAGCATTGATGTAGAGTCGAAGGAACGATATTGTGATCATGGATCCATGGTCTGCCTAGCAGAATATTGTAGGACACCTCTGAATCAATGACATAACATGTAGCCACTGATCTGAGATCGCCAATCTGGATCCTCAGACGAATCTTCCCCAGCGGCTTACTTTTCCTGGCATTGAAGCCCATAATTGTAGTGGTGGTGTAAGCCAATTCGCTGGTAGGAATCCTCAGCGATCTGAGCAGACTATAAGGAATGATGCTGATCGATGATCCCGGATCTATATGAATCCGGTCTACCTCCATGGAACCGACGTATCCGGTGTAATAGAGGGGTCTGTCATGCCTGTTATGTTTTAATAGCATGTCTTCTTGAGTGAAAGTGATGTTAGAAACCACTTCCATTACACTATGACATTGAGGACATGCCACAGGTTCTTTGTCGGGGGACTTGAGCTGGGTCAAGCATACGTCCGCCTGTATCAAAGCTTCGCTCAAGGCTTCACGAGTGTCTTTTGATAGCCTGAGTAGCTCAAAGATGGACAGTCTGGCTCGAGTATTAGCCAGTTGGGCCAGGATGTCGAAGTTATAAGGCTTCTCCAAACCTTTGTTTTGAATGTTCTTCAAAGGTTTATCAAAACGAACTTCCTTCTGTTTGCCCTTGTCCGCCGGAGTTGGTCTAGAAGGACTTGCCTCTGGTACGACAGGTTCAGGTTCTGGAAGTTTGGCAGCTGGAGTGTCTGCCGATGCATCTTTCTGACTTCCTCCATAGTCCTTGAGGTAGGATTTCCCTGAACGGATTCCAGTAGCCAAAACCTCTTCTTCTGATGTCGAGGATATCGCGACCATATGATATGGTCTATGCTTCGGGTTCTTTTTAGACTTAGCCTTAGCAGCTTGAGTTTCTTCCTCGATCTCTGACACCAGATCTGGATGAACCCACATAATCTCGCCACGTTGGGTAGTTAGGGGTACCAGGTCATGATTTTGACCCCTGGCTGGAGAAAGATTAACGATGTTCATCGTTGTCCGGGAAATAGGTACAACACCATCTGGAACTTCTTGAGGAGGCAGATCGCCAAATTGGAGAGAGATCATGTTGGCAGTGACCGTCTTTTCGCTGTTGCGCAAAGTGATGGCTTTAGCATCGATCAACTCCTGGATTTTCCTCTTTAGTACATAACACGCCTTGGTGGGGTGATGTATATACCTATGGAAAATGCAGTAGTTAGGGTTATTGGTACTGCCGACTTCATTAGGCCGCTTTACCTCAGGGAGGGTAATCTTGCCGCTTTTGACTAGACACTCGAATATGCTCGGAATATCGTCATCGTCAAAAGAGTATACTTCAATGGGTCTGAAAGTCCCAGGTTTCGTCTGTGTGGTTGCCGCAGTCTTTTGCCTGGACGTATTGATCGCTAGAGCTTCTTTTCCTTTGGAACCACGAGGATGGTCACTGTTGGAGGATGACCTCTTACCTCTATCAGAGGTAGATATCATAATTCCATTATCACGCGTCTTCCGACTGTTGTCTTCAGTGGCTACCGCTGAGATGATAAATGAGGGCCAATCATGGAACTGATATGGTCCTGTGAACACCGAGATCACCGGAAGAAGATTCTTCCTACAAATATCGACCAACGCCGAGTCTGGAACTCTGGGAGGCATTTGTAGAGTGGCTTGACAAAAACGTTCGATAAAAGTATGAACGTTCTCTTTCTCCTTCTGCTTTACTTCGATGAGAGAGGACATAGACATGTCCATCCCTCCTTCGTAAAATCGTGCGAAGAATAAAGTCTTGAAATCTTCAAAGGAAGTAATGCAGTTGTCCGCAAGACTACGGTACCACTGATAAGCCACTCCCGAGAGACAACCTTTGAACACTCGAGTGAGAAGGGCGCCATTCCCTTACAATAACACCATCTTCATGCTGAAGTAGTTCATGTACTGGCTCGGTGATGTCTTTCCCTCAAACAAAGCCATAGCCTGTGGTTTGTATTTATGAGGGAAAGGGATCTCATCCCAGATAGCTGGGTAAGGCTGGTTGATTCCCAATTTCTTGAGCTGATCCTTATGCTTTAAGGCATCAAATTGGGCTTTTAATTCCCGCACTGCCTGCATCAGATCTCCAGCTGGTAGAGGGACCGCGGAGTGGTGAGAGATCGGTTGTATGGTGACCCCAACAGGAGGTAATACATTTTCCGGGTTGAGAGGTTGAGGGGCAGCTGATTCTTGATCTTGAATAGGCTCCTGATTCGCATTGGATGGTGGTAAGTCTACCCCCACACGTATCTGAGTCGGAGGAACCGGCGCAACCGTGTGTTGAGTTACCAACATCTGGTGCATACTCTGCATCATGGTATGCATCTCTTTCAGAGATGTCTCCAATATAGTGATGCGTTGCTCAGTACTTCCTGATGGGAAAGCCTCTTCGCGTTCATCTTCAATGGTATAGACTCCCATTTCTTTGGATGTCATTGAAGGGTTAGTATAGGTCTCTGTAAAGATTGACTCTATACTTTCAGCATCTGATTCGGGAAACTGGCAACCCTCAGTGTCGGAATCAGGAGAATACAAAGCCAGTTGTCGTGACCTCGAACGGGTGTTTCGGAATACCCCAGCTTCAATGTTCTCAAGGAGTCTGTCGAATCTCCTTTGGCTTGGAGTTCTAGAGGGATGACGTCTTGAATTTGACCTTCCTCTAGGAACGTGTGAAGCCATGTTCACTGATGCATATGTAGGATCTTCTTCCTGGAAAGACAGAGAGTAGTTCAACCAGTCGAAAATCGACCGTTTTGCTTTAGAACAACAATAATTAACTACAACTTTATGACTATTACAACAGTGCTCCCTAGGGGGTGTAATAGGCATGTTGGAAGATCCCCTATCTTTGCGCTTTTGGATCAGAAATTCACGCAAGTCAGGAGGATTAACAGAAGAAGAAGAAGGCTTATTCTGCCTTTTTACATCAGTTGGAATGCGGATATTGGGAACCCCAACTCTCTCCCGGCCATAGGTGTACAGCAGTTCAGCCATGTGAGTAGCACAGGATCCATAAGGAGCGTATCTATCCACAGACCGGGCCTTCTTTACGCTGCGGGGCTTGACCTGGCGTAATTTGGAACTCTGCTCAGGTTGGCGTAAAACTGAGGAAGTCCTCAATCTGTCATCAGCTTCTCGCGTAATCTGGAGAGCGGACAGATTCTTATCTTGAGGGCGTAAAAGCCGAGAGGTTGGGAAATCTGCCACTTATTTTCCCTTGCGTAGATTGCAGGGACCATCTGCTTTTCCACAGGGGGAAGATGCATTTTTATGTACGGAGCGCTTTTGAAATTTCTGACTTAGCGCTAAGGAATTGTCAGAAACTACATCTGCCCCATCAGCGACAGGAGACGAGTTTTTACGCGCAGAGCGCGTTGGAATTTTTTGACTTGGCGCTAAGGCATTGTCAGAAATTACGTCTGCCCCGCCAGCGACGGGAGACAAATTTTTACGCGCAGAGTGCGTTGTATACTTCTGGGTTAGCACTGAGGTATTGCCAGAAGTTATGTCTATCCCGCCAGCGACGGGAGACTGAGTTTTACGCCCAGAGCGCGTAGGTTGCGAAGCTACAACCTTGCTGGTCGGAGAAACCAGAGAGTCGGTAGGAATGGTAGGGGATGTCCGGGGCATCCACACCTTACGCAGTTTCCTGTTATCTTAGACAGAGAGGGAGTGAGAGCTACCCCCTGCTCGAAGCATGTCTTCGTAGGCTGACTGGTCGAACTGGATGACCAAGGTCTTCTTCATTGATCCTACTGATACTGCATCGTGTTGACCAATTGCTTTCTCGTCAGATGAGAAAGTAGTCCCCAGCAGAGTCGTCATCTTGTGTTTGATAATAAACGAAAGAAATGAAAATAGGTTTATACGAAACCCTTTCTTTGGTTTACAAACAAGAAGTACAATTAATCCTATACGAGGATGTTAAGTACAAAATTTAATCTGGATAAATATTGCTATAGGAGTCTGATCTATGGTCGATCACTTTGTCCCTTGGACCACACGATGATGAAGAAGTGATGTAGAAGAAGTAGAAGCTTCAAAGGTTGCAAGAAGGAGTGGATGCTCGATGCCAAAATCGTCGATCACTACTCTCTGTCTGTGCTCTTCTCTCTTCGATTTTTTGACCTTTCTCTCCAAGATCAAAATCCGATTCTTCGACCCTTGACCTCCGTGGATGGAGGTCTTTATTTATAGAGTTTAGTGACAGTAACCGTCCAGTCGGTGTAGAAGCCGAACAGTAGAGAACGTGGCGCTCTTTACGCGACGATTATGATAACTGCTACCCACGTATAAATAATCTCTCGACTCTGCGTGTGACGCATGTCCCATTAACTGGTAATGCGTATAACTGCTGCGAAGATCACGGCATGCAAGCCACGTAGGTAACTGCCCCTCGCGTAGAAAAGGTTGGCGTAGAAGCCATTAACTGTCACTATGGCGTAGAAGCCAAACAGCGGTAATGTTGGCGTAGAAGCCCAGTAGGCATAGAAGCCCAAATAGCTGACCTGTAGGCGTAAAAGCCAAGTAGCTGTCAAGTTGGCGTAGAAGCCAAGTAGGCGTAGAAGCCAAGTAGACGTAGAAGCCTGATGCTGCATAGATAGGTAATCGGCGTAAAGATAGCCAATCGTCCTTCCTGACTGAGGTCTTGAGCGTATTCTGGACAAAATAGCCTTATCACGCACTAATGCAAATATAGCCTGAGTTGGCGTATTTCGAGGAGATAGCATACGGCGTACTCCTATAGTTGAAAATAGTCAGGTCGGCGTATTTCAAGGAGATAGCGTACAGCGTGCTCCTATAGCTGAAAATAGCCTGATGGCGTAACATGCAGAGGTGATGATGTGGACGTATTAGCCCTAATTATGGCTTTCCCAGTCTTTGAAAGTAGAACCAAATCTCGTGCATTAAATGTAGAGGTCCGCCCCCATCACGCGCATTAACTGCAGAGACGTGCCTCGAGCTCTGTACGAAGAGCAGCTTTTGACGTGGCGGTTCGTTTCATCTCTTGTTGAGCGTAAAAGCTCACATCTGCCTGTATAAAACTAGGCAGCGTATTCCCTTGAATGTGTAAAAGCGGTTTGTATCAAGAAAATGATACTAAACGACGGTCTAGGTCTCTGTGCCGAATCATCATTACAGTCGTCGTCTGGATAGTCATGTAGTACTCTTTGTCAGGAGTCAGGTTCACTGCATGATCTGACAGGTTCATTCGAGGAATACGAAGCGTTCCTCGTACACTTCCTACTGCATTAAAAGCGAGTAGATTTTTATGCTAAAATAGCGATATAACAACCTATTTACGCTGAGGCAGTCTGAAAATACTGCATTACGTGGGTTGTTTTGGAGCTATACTTTATGCTGTACTAGCGATGAGGCTCTGCTGTACGCCGATGGCTCTGAAGTCATATCTTACGCCACACAACACTGATAATTCTGCTTTACGCGGGTTTTATGCATACTGCGTATAATTCTGTAGCGTATTTTTCATGCTTCTACATACTCATGTGGCAATGGCCAACAACACACACTGATGGGCAAACTCAATTTAATGGACCCATCAGGGTATACTTAAGCTGTAAAACAATAGTAAGGGTCTATGATACTAATCTCATCCACATAAATAAATACAATCAATATGAAATATAAATCAACATCAAGTCTCAATAAAATATATCTCGGGGAACAACCCGATGATAAGTCTGATACAATAGTTCATTAAACAAGAACTAAAAGAGTCTAATAACAGCAAAGACTGAGTATAGAATAAGCATATACTCAAGGGAAATCCTCGGTGTTCACCTCGTCCTCGGGTTCTGGTACTGCTCTAATGTATTCTCCTGTCCCGTACACCTCGGGGTAGATCTCCTCTGCTAAACCTGGGAACATAATCCGGATTCCAGGTCCTCAGGGGACATAGCAAGTTACAAGAATAACTCAAGCCAAAGTAAATGCAGTACAAAAATAAATGAATCAATAGGGTAAACTATATAATCAGCTAAGTGATATGCAAGATGAGAGCATCACTAGAACTCAGGCTGAGACCACTACAAGCTCTGTGTTGAGGAGCCGGTAGTAGTGATATCACTAGTAGAGTACCTAGCTCTGATGTAGAGTCTAGAGCCTCACAATAATATATATATATATATAATCAGCCTGTAGCCTGTGTGTCTCTCCCCACCCAATGTAATCACACGTCTCATGTCCATTACACGCAAAATCATGACCTCTAACTGATGCAGTGAGTCATAATGATAGCTAAGCATATGCATAAAGTCTATGTCTCAAATCCTGTAACCTATATAGAATCACCATAAATATCTCAGGAAGATTCTGTCTCATGAACAGTGTCAAGTGTCCTGAGGTATGACGTACATGATAATGTAAGCACGAATATGTATAGGGTCGTGATATCCATCTCTATGTGACGTTACACAACTCCGCGTACGGCGTTGACACCCGAATATTATTCGAACGCTAACCAATGTCACACGGTCATAGGTTGAACTGATATATCATGTAAATAATTTAAGGAAATAATATAATATAATTGCTGCAAGTATGGCAAGGTACTCTTGTCTGGTGTTTGGATTCCAACTACTGCTCTGGTATCAGCGGGATCTGCAGGTACTCCTCCGGTTGCTGCAAGTATGGCAAGGTTTGATTCTCGGTTTGGAGAGGAAGGGTTTGGGAGGATGAAGAAATAAGATCAAAACCGATGTTGTTATTGTTATATAAAAATACTTGAACCGAATTCGGACCGAGTTCGGATGAACTCTGTCCGAGTTCTGATAGCTCAGGATTTTTAAAAAAAATAAGTTTTATAAAAAGCTATAATTATTATATAAAAAACATATAAGTGATGTCATAATAGTAAAAGTATAAAATATATGAGGTCTATAACTATGACAGTCATTGCTATTAGACAAGTTATTTAAAAGAATTTATAGCAGTCAATTACTGAATGAATGATAATTGTATTTAGGAAACGTTTGTAAATAGCTCCTTGTATATCATTACTCAGTGAGATATTTTTCTTATTATTAATTAGCTGTAGGGGCCGGTTCCCAGCTAGCGATGGTCTGAAGATACTTAAGTATCGTGTCGCTTAAGGTTGTTTATACCTTATTGACAGAAGGACACTTTAGGCTTTTTAACAATAATTTTTATACCTTTAGAGCATAATATTGAAGAATTATTTAACAAGAGTTTCTTTATATACAGTTTAAGAACAATTGTTTTATCATATTAAATGAGTATAGTATACTACTATAAATATGAAAGTTTGTGTTACCATAATGACTTAATCGTCATGTTTCGTGTTGGTGCAATTGCCATGAGAATATCCATTTGGCTTTTTGCAATCACCAACTTTTTCCTTTATCATTACGTATTGCCGCAAATCGTTCCACCTATATGATTAGAACAAGACTTTGGTATCCATGATTTGGATCCATATTTGTTAGCTTTAGGAATCCACTTATACATATTCATATCAACTAATTTTTCAGCCTTACACCAAAGTATAATGTGTCCTTTTAAACCACAATAATGGCATATAGCATAGGTATTTGTGTTGGGTATAGAAGGATGAGTATGTGAAGTAGTGTGACATATCTTGCGTGGATATTTGTAATAGAATGCATGATTATGTGAAGTATGTTGTGTTCTATATGCATGATAGTGTGAAGCATTTGGTTTGTTTACTGGTATTTTGTTGTGAGTGCTCTTTTGTTTAGACATGTGTCTCGTGTTAGACTGAATAGTAGGTTGTACGACCTACTTTTCTAATTTAATCTCTAACTTTTTAGAGGTGACAAATAAATCATCATATTTAGCAGTAAGAGCATATATCTTAAGTGAGGCATTTGAGTACTTCTCCTTTTCCTGTTTTAAGTCCTCCTTAAGTTTAGCATTTTCTTGATTGCTTTTATCAAAGCAGTCAAGCGCTTCTTGTAAGCTAAGATCAAGTTTGGAGATTTCAATTGATTCATCAGAAGAGGAGTTTTCTCTAGCTTCCTTAAGTAAGAAAATAAGTTGATCATTCTTAAGCTGATAAGATTTGATATCTTTTTGGGCTTGCTTATAGTAATTTCTAAGCTTATTATAGTATTCAAATAAATCATTAAAAGCATCAGATAATTCATCATACAAAATATCTTTTGTTAGTGAGTCATCATTTACCTCACTTACCATTAAGCACAAGTTTGTCGTATGTTGAAGGATTTTTTCATTCTCGTACTGGATGCTTCAATTGATTGCCAAACTTTTACTTGGGCATAAGTTTGCAACATCTTCTTCCTTGCTGTCATCATTATTGCATTGAATGTCTACATCTTTCTTTGTACTTGTAGTCTCTTCATTTTGATACGAGCTTGCAATATCATGAGGTTCTTCTTCATCTTCTTCGTTGTCTCCATAGGTTGCTTCCAATAGTTTCCATATCTCATATGATATTTTGCACTTGGAGATAAGTTTGAATTCGTCTTCTTCTAGAGTACAGTAGAGCATATACATTGCCTTTGTATCATCGCTTGCTGCTTTCTTTTCATCTTCGGTATATTCATTATCTGCTTTGTCAACTCTTTTGTAACCATTAGTAACATAAGTCCATAAGTTAAAGCCAAGAGATTTTAGAAAATCACTCATATGTATTTTTCAAAATAAATAGTTAGTGCTGTTAAAAAAAGGTGGCTTATCAAGGAGTTGGCTTTCACCATTGATGGAAAATAGTGATATTGTTGTTGCCATATGTTATACTCTTTGGATGTTAATCTGGTAATCAATAAAACTTGTTCTGATACTAATTGAGGAGCAATAGTTCCTTTATAAAGAGTACCCGCTCTGATACTAATTGAGAAGCAAATGGTATCAGTAAAAGTTCTAATATAGGAGTACAAGTTCTGATATCAATTATAGGAGCAATTGGGATCAGAAACTAAATAAGAGACTATCTTATTTGATACTAATTGTAGGAGAAATTTATATTAGTAATAGTTTCAATGTAAGAGTACCTGCTCTGATACCAATTATAGGACCGTGTATGGCAACTCTAGAGGGGGCGTGAATAGAGTGTATGTATGCAGCAGAATAAAATTACCTGTTAAAATATAATTATATGCCATGCAATGGTGATCAACTACTAGCAGTTAGAATATATCTCATGTGTAAGTGATACTACTAGTAGTGTTATGAACATATGTAATAGAGTGAGAGAAAGCAAACACAAACACCAAGATGTATACTGGTTTCCCTCTGAGAGGACTAGTCCAGTCCCGAGAACTGAAGCTCGAAGTTGTATCCGCTATAATCACCAATAGTGAATCACAAGTTTTGATCTGAAGGCTTGCCACTTCTTACAACCACGAGGTTTAATCCGAAGTCTTGCAACTTCACAGCTTAGAGAGAGAGAGAGAGAGAGAGAGAGAGAGAGAGTAACTGATGGAACAAAGTTCTTTATAACTCAGAAGACTTCTAGACCGAGATCGCAGTTGGCACTAGGAAGGCTAGGGAGTTGCTCTTTGAGAAGGTAAAGGTAAGGCTTAGGGGTGTGCTCACAATATGATAGAAGACTTAAGAATGATTGAGTTGTTGTTAGAATAAGAAATTTCAATCCTATTTATAGGGTGTAGGCAAACATAATTCGGCCAAAATTCAGTTAGGGTTTAATACAAATTTCCATCCGTTGGGCCAAGAAATTAGGAGCTATTGAACTGGTTGATTTCATACCAAAAGGGTAACCGAGTTTGGTCCGAGTTCGACACGAGTTCGGTCTCTAAGTATGGTAGACTTTGTAAATGAATGTATCCTGATTTGGTAGATATGTTCTTTTGTTTATTTGAGTGGACTAGGTATCTGGGTATAGGTACTTGGGATTTGCCAGTGCGACTCAGCTTACATCAGTCCTAAACTCAAATAAATAAAAGCTTACATTTGAATATAAACCAATAGCTATTGTCGATTCTGACTTTAGTACTGACATAGTTGATATGCTTTGCATTGAGTATCTACTTCATCTGTGTTTTTGATCTGATGTTTGACAATTATCAGAATCAGGTTGACTATGACTATGACCACTTTGTGCAACAATCGTAGCCCTCTACCAGTTGTAAAATCTCCAGATGAAGTCTTTGTTGGAACCTTATTGCTCTATCCGACTCCGCAGCCACCATAGTTGGAACAAATCTACTCAGCCTGCAAAACTCGGCTGCATATCCATCCACTGTTCTATCGGCCTGCTTGAGACCGATAAATCTCTGTTGGAGCTCATACTGCGCTACGACTCCAAAATATTTAGCCCTGAATTGAGCCCTGAAACTATCCCAAGGGATGGGATGCCTCAAGCCAACCTCTACTGATGCCCACCAGTCACGGACAAGGTCTTAAAGCTGTAATCGAACTTGATCAACTTGTTCATCATTCAAAACCCTTGTTACTGTCTTAATGACCTCAATATCCTGTAACCAGGCATCTGCTGTGATGGTGCCATCCTTGGGTTAAGTCGATAAAATCTAACTGATGCCCCCGAATAAGTCATTCCTCCTCTTTCTAGGGCCGTCTTCAAACCCTGACTCAACAAGATATTCTGTTCTTGCTGTTAAAACTGCTGATGTTGTTGTACCGCCATTTGGTGTTGCTGCGTAGCCATCATTCCCCAGAGGATCTCTAACAATGTCGGGATATCAAGTACCACTGGTACTACTGGTACTTCTGGGGGTACGGGTATTTCAGGGGCTGGTTGCTCGATATGTCCCACTTCTGGTTCCACTGTGCCAGTTTGTTCAATTTTTGGCTCTATTCGAATTTGACTCTGAACATGTGCTCCCTCCCGATGTTGCCTAGGGGAACCCTGTCCTACCATGCCTGCTGCACCAGCGACTGAAGAAGCTCTAAAGAAAAGGACAAGAACCATCAAGAATAGGACAGAAAGAATCAAGCAGGCAAGCAGTTTAACAGTTCAAGCGGTGGTATCGAGGAAGATGAAGCAAGATATCAAGGGGGACAATTTTGATTGAGACTTCTATGACCATAACACCCCACAAGTCTGAAAACACATACCTGCATGGGCCACCACTAAAACCTTATCATGCCCCGGTACCGGAATACGGAGACGGACATGGCCAGCTCCCCCATACAAGGTATAGAACGTCGTACGATGGTCACGACTGTAAATAGACAAGGGGGTGCATACTACAAGCAAGTCAATTAGGGTCACATAGAATATCTAATGTCTCAATCAGTCAAATAAGAAAAGTAAACATAGAACGTATATGACAAGGAAGTAAGACATCCCAAACGTCCTGCCACAACATTCAAGAAATCAGCTATGCAAAAATGAGAAGGCTGGCAGAGTAACAAGAGTACATGACCATGATCAGCTGTAGTCTGATTAATTACAATCATGTAGGAAACTAAATATCCAGATTCATGGCTAACAAGTGCCGGTGGCTAAACGCCCAAAATGAATAAAATGTGAAATAACGAGCATGGAAGAAGCGACCCATTCATTTTCCTCAGTGGCCATCCGCCTGGTGCGCTCCATTGTTCAGGGAGGAGTACGCTTGATCCTCGGGTGCTGGCTCTAAACATGGCCATGCAAAACCAGTGGGGTTAGACCCCAAATAGCAAGTACCACAAATGAAGCACGAATGCAGAAATAAAACCAGGTTATGGAATAGATACATATATATACATATAGTCATGTCTCGTAATTTCGGTTCATAGCCTATCGTGACACAATAATCTAACCCTACAACCAAACAAGGACAAGGGTTAAAACATCGTACCATGATAGTCCATGTCCCTAGACTATTTGACAACAGATATAATGCACAAGCACGCTCAGTTATATAATCGGCCAATCACTTGTACGGCTTACTAGATGGAGTCTGGGTTATCCCGAAGATATTATGCATATAGGAATCCTCATATCAAACCAGGTACTAGCAGGGTTAGCCGAGCCACAAATCGTCGCATAACACATAATAGTATGCACCGGTCCCTCGTAAGGCCAGTGCTAAGATCGCATAGAACACATAATATCATATAGTATTCAGATATTGCCATCCACTAATGAGAATTTAAACAATATCCATGGGGACTAGCCTGTACACCCCAATTCAGATGACTGGAGGTGGCTAGTTAGGTACGATCTCGAGATTCTATTCCCTCCCAGTGCTCTACAAGTTTAGTTGCCTAGTTAACCCTAATGTTAACTGGAATCTCATGATGTGGTCACATGGTGTTCCCCTTATATGACGTACCGTAGCACGGCCACGCTAGATACGAATCCACTTTGTCACTTGATAGTTCAATTTAGATTCACCCCAGCGTGATGCAACAATCAACAGATCCTAGCCACGCTTGGTCATTGACTAACCCTTATGTCCATACTGGAGATTGAGTCATATCATATGTCACATAACGCATAGGTACACCGCAGTGCAAACATGTAATATAATTGCGTAGGAATAATTAGCATGTAGGAACACATAGCACGTAGTAAGTGTATCAGCACGGATACAAGTGGTCAGGTCATGAAGCATAGATGGGTCTAATACTTTTGTGGTCATCAAAGTCATACATACCACTCATAAAGTCCAAAGGAACATTCAACCAAAACTAGTCTAATAAAACGTGTACAAGGGGTCGCATGCGCGCAGAATGATCAAGATCGCATGAGAAGTCAGGCCGCATGACAATCCTGGTCGCATGGAGTCATGCCGTATAGAGTCATGCCGCATAGAGCCAGGGCTAGGTCTACTCCTCGGGATAAGTGATGAGGCGACAGAGAAGAATTAAAGTGTCAGTGGTGTGACATAAAGTATGATATGTCATAAAGTGTGATGTGACATAAAGTGTGTCAGGAAGAAAAGAAAAAACCATGGAAATATGTGCCACGATTTTAGAGTCATGCGTCCAAGAATGGTGGCCGCATAAGTGTCGGTGTCGCATGGGTTCGATGCAGCATGGAGTATTTTGGACTTTAGCAAAATTCTCATTCGTTCAGCAACTAAAGACAAGAAGTTCTTTTAGAACACATGTGTATTAGTCAGTCATGTGTCAAAGAGATGGACGTGTGCTGGTATACGACAAAGAGTTCAGGCTGCATAGAATCTTCATGCCATATATCCCTCTATGCCGCATATGGTGCTGGCCGCATGAGATTTTCATCGTTCCAAACAGCAAATTCAGCCATGGCAAAATCTCCAAAACTAAAAATTTATTTTCTTTATAAAATTACGTTTTAACTCTGAATTGAGTGAACAAAAAGCCAAAATGCTCTAAATGAAGTGCTCCATCCACCCCAAAAACTATTTTTTCCAAAATAATATGTTTTAGTAGATCAAAACCTCCAAATACTCAAAGAACCTATGAAATCCTAAGTTATAAAAGTAGATCTACACAAATTCACCCATCAAAACCGAAAACTCCAAGTACTAAAAGTGTTTAGAATCATCATAAGCACATAATAGACTAATAAAATGCAAAAAAAAATCAAGAATCAAAAATCAATAAATTTCTCCATGTGGTGCAAGGTGTACTTGCCTAGAAATGAAAGAAAGAGGAAAAATGAAGAAAGAGGGAAGAAAGAGAAACACGTTAGCTTATATAGCTAGGGTTTGAGGTTTAGAACATGTGTTCAAATTTATGAATAAACCAACTCACAATTAAACCATGAACCATGCTAAACCAAAGAATGTGTCTAGTCTCCATGAATGCAATCTAATGATCATGCGAGCAAGAAATACTCTAAGCAGAAATAAATACAAGCAAGAAATAAATATATCCCAAAATATGTATTTCGGGATCGGGGAGTAACACTCACCATATTGTTCTCATCTATTGCCATTATTTACTATGATGCTCTTTCTCGTGATATATGCTAGTTCAGTTATTTCTATCATTTATTTTCATTGCTATTGTTGTTTCATAGTTTTTGTCAATTATTGGAACTGCTATTGGGTTGTACTACGCTCCAATCCTGACTGGATATATTTTTTAGATGATTCATTAGAGGACTGGTGTCCCACATATTACGAGCCGCAGAATGGCGAGACAGTTGAGCCAGTACCCATAGAGCCTCTTGAGATAGTACCACCAACTGGAGAGACTTAGACTTTTCAGTATGAGTTGTATTAGATTTTAGTAGACTTCATAGCATGTATTATTATTTTGAGACTTATGTTGAGATTGGACTTGTATTGAGATTCCTGTATTTCTTTTACTTCTAATCCATATCATATCATTCTTCCTCTAGTTTGTTATTGTGATTGAGTATTGCTTACCATTACCATATTATCATTTTGTCCTCCATTTGGAGTTGAGATAACATGACAGGTACCTTATGATATATTGTGTGAGATGTGTAGATAGTTATGTTGACCCAGACGGCGTTCTACTGCCAATTCTGCGGCGTAGGCAGGACGTTGTTCACCACTTGTACCCTTATTCCGAATGCGGATCGTGACAGTCTTGTTGGTTGCTGCCAACCGGCGAATCAAAATTCCCAAGGTCTAGAGAAGACTCCGTGGGATGATGGACTATGGAGTGGTGGAACGACAAACTTGTAATAAAAAGAGATATTAATGTCTAACTAATACTACATATGGATATAAGTAACCGGGATCGAAGATTTACCGGGACGAGAAATACTATATCCATATCCGATCTCGAATCCGATCGGAGAATTTTTAATCCCAATCTCCGCTTTCGTTTCCGTTTCCGTTTCCGTTTTAAGCCCCCGAATCTGTTTCTGTCGGGAAAAAAAAAAAAAAAATCCGGATCCGAAAATTTGTCATCGTAATGATTACTTCGATCTCGACCGGGTAGATCCGGGTGCCCAATGGGCTTTTTACCAGGCCGGCCCTATCCATCCCTAAATACAGAACAAAACCCCACAAAACTCTGAAAACCCCAACACTCCTCGGCTCCTCCTTGCTCCCATGGCTTCCCCCATGGTGGCGGAATCCGCCGCCTCCAAGATCTTCACCCCCGAGACCCTCCGCTCCGCCGCCAAGCAATCCCAGGGCATCCACCTGGTCCCCCTCTCCCTCCGCCGCGCTATCAAGAAGTACATCCGCGAGAAGGACGAGCCCCACATGAACCGCAAGGTCCTCCTCCTCTCCCAGTCCTTCGCCCGCATCAAGAACGAGCACTCCACCCCCCGCCTCCTCCCCCCTTCGTCCAGCCGCTCTTCGCTCGCACTCGTCGACGACCCGCTCCTCCCCCTCGCCCACCGCTCCGCGCGGTGGAAGGTCCGCTCCGCCTATGGCGATATCGGGATGAAGTACGAGAAGGACGAGACAATCGCCTACGTCGCGTCCCGCATGCCCGCCGTCTACTCCGCGTGCCACCGCGTGCTCAGGGAGGTGCGGAGGCGCCTGCCGGGCTTCTCCCCGGCTAAAGTTCTCGATTTCGGGGCCGGTCCCGGCTCCGCGCTGTGGTCAGCAATGAAGTTCTAATAAACTCGTATTTTGTTGATTGGTTTCGTATTCGTTTGTTGATTGTGTTGGGATTTTTTCCTTTTCTTTTCAGGGCAATGAGGGAGGTCTGGCCTCACTCGCTGGAGCAGGTTAATCTGGTGGAGCCGTCGAAGGAGATGCAGAGAGCCGGACAGACCCTTTTGCAAGGTGACTAGTTTTGATTTATGATTAAATTTAAAGACGGCAACTTTTTAGTTGAATACTTATTAATTGTTTGGCATTGGGATCATGTACTACTGGGTGAGACGGACACGACCCGTGTTTTGACATGTCCTAGTTATCTTGGAGTGTATATGTCCGTTACGATATTGATACATGCTGTACGACATGACTCTGACGCAGACACTAGCAACTTTTTGGTTTGTCTACTGTTTGAAAGAGTGATCCTTTATTTTGCATGTCCATGGTCTGTATGTTTGGGAGTTGGAAAGAAACAAATTTATAGCAAGGACTTTTTCACAAAGAACTTTTTAGGACTAATTTGGTTCCCATTTGAAAAAACATACGCTCCATTCAAATGAAAAATGCCAAATGGTTCTCTCAGAAACATTTTGGCATTTATCATTTCCGGCCATTTTTGTATGGCGAAAAGTGCAAACGACAAAGGATTGGAACCAAACAGATCTCTTTTCCTGTTTTGGCCAAGAAGCTGACGAAAACAACAAACGCTCTGTTTCCAATGAGAACCCAACTAGCCATTAGAGTATCTGTGTGAACGCATCAATTGGTTGAATTTGTGAAAAATTCGTTTTCTAAAATCCTATTGTATAGATGGGTGACACACTAAGCAGCATGGACACTCCAAAATTCATGTCCGTATCCTGGTCGTGTTGGACACATATCAGACACGAGACACTCCGAAATACACTATAACACATCAAAATAGGTGCTGATCCGTGTGCCGTGTCTGAAACATCTCGTGTCAAATCCGTGTCCGTGCAACTTAGGCGACACATTATTGAAATGTTATGACTGTTTTCTTTTTTAAATGTTCATGGCAGGTCTGAAAGGCTCGCCACTTATTCATAGCTATGATACCCTTCAAGCACTGAATTGTGCACTTGACAAGAGCGAAAGGCATCATGACCTTGTGATTTCGGTGAGTTCTCTCAAGATTTATTATATATTTTTTGTTATTGAGGAATTGTACATGTCCTTTTGCTGACAATTATATGACGGGCTTTTGGTATTTTATGAGGCAGCACATTTTCCTACCAAATAGAGTAATGCATCATCCATTGGGGTTTTATGGAGTGTCTTTACTGAAAGACTCCATAATAATATTGAATTATCAAATTGGTTCTGAATTCATTGCCAATGAAGTATAGAAAATGGAGGAACTTATGATGGATCTATAAGGCGAGTTGGCAGGTAGGAACCTACTGATTTGTGATACAATTAAGATTCATGCAATCCGGAATGGGTCGGTTATGGAACTTAAGGAATCTCCATACAAGAACTGGCTAAGTTCTTAGGACTAGCCTCTATGTTGGTGCCAAATTTCTAGTTAAGATAGCAATGGGCACAAGAGGGTCATGCCATTAAACCTAGACGACTAGTTACCTGGTAAGTAGACCTACCTTTTGACTGTGCATTTTAAGATCATCCAACCAATGAGCATTTTTCAAAGTATAGCACGAGGGAGTCTATATGGTGGGGGAGATATTATTTACTATAGTGATTCGTAGCAGCTCCGAGACACAACACATAATATAATCATGCATGCTCTTTGCAAATGTCCATGTGCACAAGTAACTTTGCTAACCAAGGTAATTTTGTAGACATTTTGATTGTTTGGTCCGGTACAGAATAAGGGGAAAAGAAAGGAAATTATCCTTCATTCTAGATGGCAGGTTGGAAGCTATTATTGGGATTAATGGCGAGCGGCATGATAGTATATGGAATATGATAATCAAAATAAACCTTACTATGAGATTTTTTTTTTTCCGGGTACCTATTCTTTTTGGTCAAGACTGTTTATAATCAACTACAGGTATGGAAGTTTTGGCATTACAACTTCATTATTTATTTTGAATTTTATTATATATTATGCGTAGTAGTAGACATGTCTACCTTGCATGAGACGATGTGTATGGAGTTTGGTGAACCTATTTGAGAAGTAACAATTGTCCAAAGAGGAGTAGAGCTATAAAGGAAGATTATAACTTTGTGTAACATGAGATTTTGGGTAAAGGAAGATGTAGCCTGTATTGATCCTTAGTAGTTTGATTTTTATGGAGAGAATCATTTTGTCTGTTAAGGATGCATAAATCAATGATTCTAAATTTTTCAGTTTGGAATAACAATAGATTATTAGTACATTTCCTGACACATTTGGTGTACGAAAACCGGAAGAAACATTTGTGCATATCATGAGAGAATACCAATTTGAGTCTTTGAGTAAACACCAATTCAATTATATTTAGAAAGAAGTCCAAATATACCTTTTTTATGAACCAGAAAACATATAAATGTGTCATCTCTTTCTATACAATAATAAAAATCAAACTAAGTCCAGATCCAACTTAAAACTTGTTTTGGATCGAATAAATAAGTAATAACAAAAGTAAAAATAGCGACAATAGCTGCTTGGTATTTGGGATTGTCATAGCACTAGACCCCTCATTTCCATAGATGCTTATATGCACCACCGAAATACTAATCTTTGTTCGTTCCTCCTAGTTAAAATTGCTGTCTGCCAAACGTAAAAATTGCATTTACATATTTCCATTTTGGGCTGTTCCAACAATGCATTGCATCTCGGATTGCAGAAAACAAAGTTTTTTGTATCTAAGAGGCATTCTACATTTTAGTGACTTCAGCAAGCGAAACAATGAATTGCATCTCGGATTGCAAAAAAACAAAACTTTTGTATCTAAGAGGCATTCTACATTTTAGTGAGTTCAACAAGCGAAACTAGTTCATCTTTTTTGAGAATTGCATGAACTCAAGAACTTGACTGTGCTTGTTCTAATATTTAACTTCCAAGAAGCCCTACTATTTTGTGGACTAGGCTTGTCCAGTTTTCTAGTGTATAATAAGGTAGTCAAAGGCACAAGGCGCACTTGAAGCTCAAAAGGTCCATATCTTTCGAGACGCAAGGCACAGTTAAGGCATGCGTCCGAGCGAAGCAAGGCACAAATATAAAAAATAATAAAAATATACATAGATAAATAAATAAATTAGTAATATAAGAAATAAAACCAAATAACATATTAAAACCAACAAAAATACGTTAAAATATAACCAAGTGAACTAGCAGAGCAGCAGTAGCAGTCAACAGAACTAACAAAAGTTTGTATTATCCGTACCTTGCTTTTAGTAAATTTTAGTTTTTGTATTCAATTGTAACCAACTACTTGTATGAGGTAAATATTATATCCATGCCTCAATTTTTTGTATAAATAAAAAAAATCATAAGGCATGCCTAGGCACGCCTTTTCTTGATTGCGCCTTACAGAAAGGTGCACCTATGTACGCCTTTTCTTGGTTGCACCTTGCAGAAAGGCGCACCTTGCGTGCGCATGTAGAAATGCGCCTTGTCTAGTGAGGTGCGAGGCGCAGCTGCTGTGTCTTTCTGCGATGCGGGTCTTAGGTGCGCCCGAGGCCCGCCTTTGACTGCCATGGTGTATAGTTTGAACTGTTAACTAGTTTATTTATAAAATGTATGTCTTTAGATACTAAGAGTTAGCTAGCTATATGAATATTTTCCGAGGTTCCAGGGGAACTTGTTAGTTCTATGGGTTTTATGCATAGTTTGCAGTATCGGCCAGTTATACTGATACTTATTCTCCTGATCGAATTGGTTTTTGCTTGTCCCGACCCAATACTCACTGATGCCGATAACTGGCATTAAGGCTTTCTTTCATGGTCAATTCAGTAAATAATTTATTTTTAAAAGATAAGATATTAGTATTCCTTTTGGTCCTTTCACATATTACACAAAGCTAAACATGTGAATTCCTATTTAAACTATTTCTTCACACATGCACGTGCACACACGCCTAGACACACAGTCCTTTTGCAAAGTTCTGTATGGAAAACATGTGTCTCAAAATATGGTACCTGTGTCCATGACAATGAATTGTGTCTGAAATACCTGGGTTTACACACTGACTTTTATTCTTGTGTCTAATATTTTAGTACTATTTTTCTTTTACTTGCATATTTTCTTTATGGAAGTGCATTTTGACCTTATCTTGATTGTTTGAAATTGCTTACTGATAACCGATTCTATATTATTGCACGACAACAAAGTCATATGCACTTGGAGAGATACCTTCATTGTCTGACCGGATTACTATAGTGCGGCAGCTTTGGGACCTCACACAAGATGTTCTGGTATGCCATTTTATTTTATGAAGTTCTTAGAATGTAAATATTGTGTAAATATTGTTTTTTTCCTATTTGTGATGTGTATATGATATTGCAACATATATTTTTGTTACGTCTCTCCTTTCCTGCATCACTTAGCCTTATTCGATAAAGAATCAATATTATTTCTTTCCTATGTCCATTTACTCCCCCAATCCCCCCCTCCCCCCAAGGAAATCTTAAATTATTTGGCTGACTGTAATCAGGTGTGAATGGTGCCATTTTGAGCAACTGGACCGAAAATGACGTCTCGGTATAATATAGACAACTCTTTTTCATATCCTTGAGCAGCCGGGTCTGACTCCTGAGAAATTTTGCAAGCCGTTTGTACCTCTATATGAAAAACATCTTACTTGTATTTCCTCTTGTAAGCCCACCTTGACCCAACAATGTTTTTGTCAGGTGGTGGTGGAGAGAGGATCCTGGTCTCATTCTTTTGAAGGGAATCCATTTCTTCTAACATAGCTCATCTCCAATTCTTATCAAATTTAGCTTGATTGTCAGAGGTTTCCATGAATGTTTTCGATTTTAGAAAGACGTGTGAAAATGTCAAGAGAGTAGGAAGCAAAGGAGAAAAAATAATCAATAGAGTGCTTCTGTAGGACTTCCTCCGCTTATGCCTGCCACCTTGATAAATAATTCTCTCAGTATTTGGGTGATCATGCATATATCATTATCCATCAAATTTCTTCCTCATATATGCCTCAACAAAAAAATGTCAACAAAAAAGTGTTAGCAAGTAATGCAGAAAACCACACCATGATACTAAATTTATGTGGGTTGAGTATATAAATATATAAGAGAACCTTCTTGATACAACTCTACCTGATATGGGACTAAAGTAGATTACATAAACTCACTATATCTAACACAAGCTCACGTTGTGATCCCCTTTAGGATGGAGTTAAGATGGAGTACGTGAAACATATCCAACTTGTTAAATAAGTTAAAATTGAAAAATAACACTATTAAGTATGTTGTAGTAGAAACATCTTTCAAAATGACAACAGTGAAGATGGCCACTCGGACCCAAGAGAGTAGCAAGAAAGTAGGCTAGCATTGTAGACAATGGCATAGGTTGATGTTCAAGGGTTCGCGACCAAAAGCCATTGTAGAGGTCGACGTCTAATGATGCACCTACATAAGCACTACCAGTGTTCGATGCTTGAGGACGCATGACCAAAAAAGCAGTAAAGGTCGACATAAGAAGCACAACCATAAGTAGTACTAAATAGTCAAATAAAGGATCAAGATTTGCAAGCAAATGGGTAGAGATTGGGAGTACCTTGAGTACCTTGTGTCAATGCTCCCCTTCAAGTTTGACATGACAAGAATTTTCAAGTAAGACTTTTCTTTTGGACATTGGATTTGGTGCAGAAAGGCTAGTGGAGGCTAATTTTTATGAACATAGGGTTTTGAGGTGGCTAAGGTTTCCAACTCACTGGAGGAATGGAGTTGGGAGTGAGTGGCATTCACTGATTACATTATTTAAAATTCCAAAATTTGAGGGATTATGAGAAGAATTATAGAAGGGTTTGCTAATTATGCCTAGATCTTAGATATGCAAATTTTGTTGATAAGACCTTTGCAATGTAGCCAATATGTTATTACGAATAATTCCAACAACTTTAGGAGAAAAAAAACCTTTACCTATTACTCGGATGGTGTGATTTGGTTCTTTTGTTTAGGCCCTCATCCCAGTCTTAGGATAAAAAGAAGCGGTTCGGAATAGAAAGAACAAAATTATGGGAAAAAACAGACACTTGGTGAAGGTAAAGTTTGGAGATACAACATTTGCTTCTGAGCCTCTCGGAAGTGGAAAATTTGGGGTTCCATTTTGGAATTGAATATGAAGAGGACGATTTGCCTTCCTTAGGGCGTACCTTCTCATCAAAGAAATAAGTTTAGATTCAATTGGATGTTCTTGATTCATCAATCATATTTATACGGATGGCATTAAAAAATAGAGTAATTAGCTTTGACTTTGACCAATCCTGTGATTTGGATCAACACAGATTCATTCGTGAGTTGAATAAAATATTAATATGAACTCACTCTCGTGTAACTTCATTCAAAAACGAAATTCTGTTTAAGTTATTTTGAAATAATTTGGAGGAGGAAGGGAGGCTATGGTGGCTGGATTTGGATTGAGGTGGTGCGGCGGCCTAAAGGCAACATGGAGTAAGGTCAAGATGGAGGAGCAGGGTAGGGAGGTGTGAAGGCAACAAGGAGTGCGGTTGTCGATTGCAAGCTTGTTAAGTCGACTTCCTTGTTTGGAGGAGCAAGGTTCGATCCTCTTCCCCAACTTTAAAACTAAATTCTTTCGGATCCGGATTTTACATAAATTTTACTGGAACTTGACCTGTTGGTAGACCTAATTGACAATGACTAGGGCATGGCGTGGAAGTATTTTAAGATGCATGTAGGTCACCATGATGAAAGTAAGCCTGGATATGGCACGGGTACCCACAAAACTAGAGGAAGCATATAGCTTTTTGAACTTCTTTAGCATGTGCTTGTGCTTCAGTGGCCCCTGCCATCCGCCTCTATTCTACCCTGGCCCAGCTGCCCCCTGCAGTGGTGGTAATAGCAACATGATTGATTCATAATAGGATCAGGTCCCAAGGGATGGCCATTTATGTAATCGTTTTTACGTATGGCAATGTCAAATGCCCCGCAGAGCTTAAAGAAAAAAAAAATCAACTGGCACCTTGAATGAAATATCATCATCATTGGATCACTCCGAACTGTGCAAAAAAAAAAAAAAAAAATCAACTGCCACCTTGAATGAAATATCATCATCAGATCATTCCGAACTGTGCAAACAGAACTAACTCATTTTTGGTAGACGATAGACCGATGCATGCAATGACTATGGTAAGCATGAGAACCATAGGGGATTGGACTTGCAGTTAATACATGCATAAGAGATCTTAGTTTTAATCTTTTCACCCCTTATAATTGTTATCTATTAATGCCCTTTTGCGAGTTAGTATTAGCTTTTTATTGCTAATAATTCACTAGTAGCTGCAATTGTGTTATCATAGCAAAAAGATAATTTTCTCTACAACCACAGTTGATCACATAGCTACTGATTTTTCCGTAGTTTGGTAACTAAGAGAGTAAGGGACCATCTTCATTTTGTCAAAAGCTTGATAACAAATCAGAAACATGTTGCTTATAAATTTGCTAATATATTTTTTAACCTAAATCATCATTTCATCATAATTAGGTATTGTGGCTGCTAGATTTTCATTCTTTCTAATGCTAATTTAAAGTATTGATCAAGATCCATGTTCTGTCAACAAATTTATGTTTGTAAAAGTGATATAGATCAAATTTCCTTTGTATATATTTTTGCAGATTGTAAGTTTACTTTTAAGTTGAAGCAAGCTTTTGCTCTCTTGCAATATATACTTCACCATGTAATTGTTGTGCTGACTAACCGTTTCAATTTATTACTACATTTACTTGTGTGCTACAATTTCTTTTGGTTTTGTTTCCTTTGAGATCTTCTTTGTTCAATCTTTACTAGAACTCTACCAGGCTTATCACATAAGATATCAATCAGCTATGAAAGCATAGATACTTGCATACTAAATTTTGATAAATTTAAAATATGAAGCCCAAATTCCACCAGCACCTGAAATTACTACTCACAGCTAAAATCTACTAAAACCAACCAAGCTTTAAGCTTTATATATTCAATTATTACATGACTACTGCCGATGCATCTTGGATGAGATAAAAATCCAGCCAAACTAAACACATGGTCAGGCATTCTTGAATTCCCTTTGGTATTGAAATTAGGCCGCTAATTATGTCTAAGTAGAACATAATTCATTATTAACAACAGCTGGCATATACATAGTTGTCACAAGTGGTACTCTAGCGTTTGTCTCTTCCAGGTGCTAAAATTGCATCTCCACGTGTACATACTTCTAATTCCAGTTCCATGTGGCTTGTGGATGCCTGAGCGACTACAGTAGGATTGAGCTTTGAGCTGCCTGGGTGGCCAGCAGTCATACTGTCTATTCCATATCAATGCAGTTTGGATGCCTCGACTATTGGAGTAGCATTTGTGCAGCTGCCTGGGCACCATGTAACCACTTAAGTCCCAAGCTGGCTCGCTAAATTTTATAGATTTACACAATAATAAACAATAAAGCATTTCATGTTTTACTTCGGTTATCATCTTGGGTAATAGTCAGATCAGTGGAACCAAAACATACACAGTCTCTCTCAACTATGTCTTATCTTATATTTTAATATGTCCATGACGTCCTCGACTTCCGACATTTCAAAACCCAATCTGACGTAAACCCTGCATATCACATCTATAACCTTGGTGATGGTGCAATGAATTTTTATACAATTTTTATTTTAAAAGTGTATTAAATTGTAAGACAGAGACTAGATTGCAATCAACAAATGATATCTGAGCAACAGTTGAAAATTTTGAATACTTCTGTGCTGCATAGTGAAACATCACATTTTCTTATTGGGTGTGTGTGTGTGTGTGTGTGTGTGTGTGTGTATATATATATATATGAGGAGGGTGGGATCCCCACTCATGTATCTCCAAAATTTTCCATGATTATAGTCGTTGGATCTTGTTTAAGTTATCTAATCTTAACCGTTGATTTGAATGAACCATTCAAATAAATGGTTAAGATTAGATGACTTAAACAAGATCCAATGGCTGTGATCATGGGGATGCAAAAATGCAGGAATCCTGATCCATCCTTATATATATATATATATATATATATATATAAGTTTCTTAAAATTGGTGATGCAAAGTTCATGGTGTTTATTGATCATGGGTTAAGCACCTTATTGCTATCTCTTCTGAAGGTCTGAAATTTTGGGGTAGGTTCTATTGGAGCCTGGAACTCCACAGGGATCAAAGATAATACGGCAAATGCGTTCTTATATTCTCTGGATGGAGAAAAGGGTAAGCTGATTGCTAGTTCCAACTTCTTTGTCATTTAAGTATTTTTTTTACTGTGATATTTGATGATTCTAATATCGCTCTTTTTCTGTATTTAAGAAATGTCGTAAGAACGAGAAAACATTGAGCAAAATGAATAGGGATGAAAAAAGTATTGTAGTTGGGAAAGCAACTAAGGAAAGTGGTGCATTTGTTGTTGCTCCTGTGAGTTTCAGTTTTATGTGATTGCACATTCATTTGTTGTACTGGGCATTTGGTTCTGGGTTTTTATTATTGGATATCTTCTTGTAGTGTTCTCATGATGGACGCTGCCCTTTGGAGAATTCTAGTAAATATTGTCACTTTGTTCAGCGCCTTGAGAGGACATCATCACAACGTGCATATAAGGTGTGTTCTCTGTGATATTTCTTTTCACCATCATTTACATGTTAAGTGGATCTGCTGGTTAGCTGCTGCACTATTTAAAATGTCCTCAAAACTGAAATTTAGTTTTTGTCCATCTTCCAAATCGGTTATCTTTTCTGAGATCAGAGACCATATCATTGTCAATTGACCTTCATATCAGTGTAAAAATGGCTCATAGGCGTCAAGAGGGTAGGACTAGATTCTTATTCCAAATTATTAATGATTGCTAATTTGATGACGATACTTTGCACAGAAATCCTCTATTGGCTCACCATCCAGTACCAAGTCCTAAATACTTTCTCCCTGTCAGTGAGGTGTGTCAACTTGTTGCTAATGTAGCTCCTTCCTAATATGACCAGGCAAATTTCGAACCAACCTGTCAATTTGACCTGGATCTAGAATATGAATTAGGCACTATATTGCTCGAATAATGACAAGGACAAAGATACAGATAAAGCATTCCTCCGTTCAACCATCCCGTTTTAATTTTATGCATCACATCATTTTCAATTCTCTCCATAATGATGAATAATTGATTGCGAAAACTATTACTCATAGGCATATATTGTTCATCTATATAGACTCTGCCTCATTTGTCTTTGCCTTTGTGTTGAAATTACATTGCATTTAGTCTATTTTCGTTCTTCTAATTCTAAATTCCTTATATTTCAAATTTTTTCTCCATACTTCTCTTCTAACATCTAACCCTTCTCTACTCTCAACGACCAACATAATATCATCAACAAATAACATATACTATGAAACTTTCTCCCGTATACGTAGTAAAACTAAAATCATCCATAATAATCACAAAAAGGTAAGGATTTAATGTTGATCCGTATGTAAGCCAATGGTAATAAGGAACAATTTACTATCTCCACTAGTAGTTTACATGATATCATATATATTCTTAATTGTCTCAATATAACTACTAGGGACTTGTTTCTTTCCCACTACAATATCTCTCGAGGAAGTCGATCGTAAGATTTCTGTAAGTCAATAAAAATCAAATGTAAATCACTTTCCCTCTCTAAATCTTTCTATTAATCTTTTTAGCAACTGACTTTTATAATATATCTCCCATTATAAAACCAGACTGATTCTCTGATATTCTAGTGTTTTTAAAATATTTTCTCAATTATTATATCTAATAGTGTTATAAATGGCGGTTGAGACGACCGACTAAGCGCGAGGTGTTACTGTCTCCTCAACGCTTTTGTCGTTGGCGGTGGAGTATGCGGACAACGGAAGTTTGCCGTTTGGCGACGTAGGCGGAGGTGAGGCGACGTGGATAGACTTCTAGGCGAAGCAATATCTGACTAGATGTTTTGACAAAACAATTTTGTAAATATTATGGACCTATGGTTCACTTTTACAATTCTAAAACATCATAAATCTTTGTTTACAACTTAGTTATGTACAAAATACCCTTAAAATATGCATATTATGCAAAAATAAAAAGGAGTAAAATAGTAAAATATGTCCAAAATATATTCGTGTCTATGCGGTGCTTAGGCGACCTAGGCGCCAGGTGGACCCTTCCTGCCGCGCACCTGCCTACCACCGTTTAGAACCTTGATACCTAATAGTTCATGTTATGATTCATAAACTTAATTCTTCGATAGTTATTACAACTTTGCGTTATCTCCCTTGTTCTTATATATTGGTACTATAATACAACTCAATTAATCTAGCATTTCTTAGCACTTAAGATTTGGTTCAATAAATCAGTAAGCCACATCAACCCTTCTTCCCGAAACAATTTTAAACCTCAATAGGAATATCATTGATTCCAACCATTTTTTTCGTTCTCTTTAATGCATCCTTATCTTCATATATTCTAACTTTACAATAATGGCGATATTATTTATCTAGAGCTAACTCTGAATTTAAGCTAAACATTTCTAGGTTGCTCTCGATAAATGGCTTGTGAAAATAATTTCTCTGCCTTTCTTTAATATTATTTTCTCTTACTAATACCTTTTGGTTGTCGTTCTTGATACACTTAATATTACCCAAGTCTTTGCTCCTCCTTTCCTTACTCGTAGCGAGTTTATAAATATCTTTTTCTCCCTACTTAGTTTCAAACGTCCTAAATAAATGATCATAGGAATTAAATTTAGCTTCATTAACAACTTTTTAACTTTCTTTTTTGTTTATATATCTCAAAGTTTTTCTCACTTCTACACTTTTGCCAACCTTTCTAGGTTTTTTTTTTCCGTCTTAATAATCTTTTGAACTTTCTCGTTCCACCACAAACTTTTTTTGAAAGTTCAACTATTGGCTTTTGACACCTCCAGAATCTATTTTACTACTTTCTTGATACAACTTGCCATATTGTACCACCTAATAGTAGAATCTTCTTCTATGTTCCAACTTCATTTCCGTATCATCTTATCCTTAAAAGTTATTTAAGTTCACTTCTTTAAAGTTCTACTATTCGGATTTCGGTATCTTCTCTAATCTAGCCTTTCTCTTCCATTTTCTAATACTAATATCTAAGACTATTAAACCTATGTTGAGTGATTAAGCTCTTTCTTGGTAAAACTATACAATTTTTACATGCTAGTCTATCAACTTTCCTAGTAGGAAAATAATTTATATGCCTAATATTGGGTTCGCTCTTAAAAAATAATTAAATTTAATCTCTTCTGAAAATAAGTATTTGTTATTTACAAGGTCATATGAAATAACATAGCAAAGAATTTTATTGTCCCATACATTTCTAATTCCATACCCATAGCGTTTATGTACGGTATGATAATCATTGTTCTCATTTGCAATATGACGATTTAAGTCACCTCCGACATATTACTTTTCACCTCCATGTTGTCATTGAATCAAACTATCCATATGTGCGAAAACTTGTTTTTCATTTTTTCATGTAATCCTACTTGGGGTGCATATGACTAACGTTAATAGTATCCCCCCTAACACTAAATTAATTATCCTATATCATATTCTTTTTACATCTACAATGTATGTTATTTGTTAATGATTTCTGTCTCTTTTCATCTGTATACAAATTCTAAAATCACTAGGTATCAATTTCTCTCGAGATCTCACCTACCGACTTTGTTTTATGTAGACAAACTATATTATTCTTCCTTCTAATTATTGTATTCACTAATTCCATTCCCTTTTCCGCTAATGTTCCTATATTCCAAATAGCTAATCTAATTCTACTTTCATGCACCAACTTTTTACGTCATTGCTTTCTATACTCTATAGTCCATTATCTATTTTTCACCACATTGAAGTAGCAATAAGGCATGTCGCTTCTGGGAAACACCCTAGCCCACCTAGCCCACCCTTGCTTAATTCACGTTGAATGGGATAGGAATGATGCAATGCGTCACTTATGGGTGACGACCTAGCAATCCACCTTTGCTAATTTTTCTTTGCACCAGGTAGGAATGATGCAACACGTCTCAGAACGCCCAACATGTATTCTGGAAGGATTCATTTCATAGTGTGTTCTACGTTCGCTATTGACTACCTACTGTACTCCTCTTTTATTTGGCTTGGGGAACACCTAGCCCACCCTTGCTCAATTGAAGTTGAACGGGATAGAAATGATGCAATGCGTCACTTACGTGTGACGACCTAGCAATCCACCTTTGCTAATTTTTCTTTGCACCAGGTAGGAATGATGCAACACGTCTCAGAACGCCCAACATGTATTCTGGAAGGATTCATTTCATAGTGTGTTCTACGTTCGCTATTGACTACCTACTGTACTCCTCTTTTATTTGGCTTGGGGAACACCTAGCCCACCCTTGCTCAATTGAAGTTGAACGGGATAGAAATGATGCAATGCGTCACTTACGTGTGACGACCTAGCAATCCACCTTTGCTAATTTTCCATTGCACCAGGTAGGAATGATGCAACACGTCACAGAACGCCCCAACATGTATTCTGGAAGGATTCATTTCATAATATCTTCTACGTTCGCTAACAACTACCTAATGCACTCCTCCTTTATTTGGCTTGGGACCAACAACGAAATATAGAACAATTAAGTACAATACATGCGGAGCTAACAACTAACAAGAGCAAAATGAGCTACCAAATTCCATTCATGTTAGTTTATACAGAATGAGATAGCTTTATGCTCAAGCTTTATATATACTTCCATGGATGACTAGATCTAACCATGTTATATGAAGATAAAAGGTATGGTCAAGTTCTTTCATTTAAGCATCTTTATTACAGCAAAGATATTTGAATTATAGTCTCAAAAATTCATATCTGATGTTTTATGTATCTTTGTTTTGTCTTGTTTGAATCTAACTCTAAATAATATTTGATGGAACTTTATAAATTCTTCTGCAAGCAGATACATGAAACAAAATCAAATACGAAGCAAACCCAACCAAACATCAAGACATTCATGTAGGTTTTCAGCCATAATTTTTTGAGACAAAAGTGTAAGTCCTCACCCAGTATCACCTGAGGACCCAACCATTTTCATTTCCCGAATGATTGTATTACCAGTCCAACTTAGTGCCTATAGAACTACAACAAAATATGCTAAAATCCCAACCGAGTGCCTATTGGAAGGTCACTTCAACAACATAAGTCCCATCTGAGTACCTATAGAAAGGTCACTACAACAACATGCTAAAGTTTTAAGTCTAAACAAAACCATTGCTATATGCGGGCACCTGGAGCCTAGTCCCGCCTAGGCGCCGCTTACTTCTTGGCAGTCCGCAAAAAAGCGGTCTACAAAAAAAAATGCTGAAAATTGTCCATTAACTCGAAATAACTTGCATAATCGGACTGTTGTCGGACTGGCACCGTCCACATAGGTGCAGACTAATCCCGATTTTTAGAAGGGTGTATCGTTTGATATATCAGTGCCTATAGAAATGTCACTTCAATAAAATGCTGAAGTCCCAACTTAGTGCCTATAGAAAAGTCACTACAACAAAATGTTAAAGTTTATGGCTAAACAAAACAAGTGTTACAGATACCAGTGATATCAATTGATATATCGGCTTGAGGCCTAAACCGACATTTATTTATATGTCGGTTGAGAAAAAACGTCCTATGTGGCAGTAGAAGATTTTGTTTGATTTTTTTTTTCTGATTCTATTTGATTTGTTTGTTTCAAAGAAGAAGAAGCATAAGATGAAGTAGCCATTTCCTCCCAAGTTTTTTATTTTTTGGGAGCTTTATGATTTTTCTTCTTCTGCTGTCGCTTATGTTTTGGGGAAGTTATGAATTAATTTCTCCTCCTACTGCTGTTGTTGCTGCTACTTCCTGCTGTTGTTCTGCTGCATCTGCTTCTTATGTTGACTTTGATGCATGGTTCAAAGTATCGGTATCGGAATCGGTATCGGACCATTCCTATGAGTATCGGGATCGGCGGTATCGGTAGTATCGACGGTTTCGGATCGGAGTATCGGATTTTTTGGTATCGGAAAGCAAATAACTATTAGTAAATTATTAACATTTTAGAAAATATATTTTATACATTTATGCATAATTTTAAGTATTTTTAGTGTTGTTTCTTAGTATTTTTGAAACCAATGAAATAGTAGTCACCCTTGTCGATTGATTTACATGCGATAGATAAGTTGTCCTCTTTTATATGTTTTTTCAACCTTACTATGCTTTTACATCCTTACTAATTGGTTTTTTCATTCAATTTTCTTTGTCGAATTGATCGAAAAAGAGACCTCTAATGTCGGTATCGGCCAGTATTGGGTATCTGTAGGTATCGAATTGGGACATGACAAACTGTATCGGTATCGGCCGTATCAGATCGGTATCGGCCGATACTGCAAACTATGCTTTGATGAGTTTGATCGAGTGTTTGAACTTTGATAACATTTGGGGCTTGGGATTATGTGATGGAGATATTCTTGTGTGGTTTGATAATCAGTTTTTGGATGTTCTAATTTTGGTAATATTTTCTGATCGTATAGTACTTTGTTGTGATTATGTAAGTTATTTTGACGGGTAGATTTTGTGTCATACGTTGATCTGGACTTGAATCGGGTGTTAGGATTTTGATATTATTTGTTAGTTAGTTTTAGCCCTTTAGGACATTCAGAACATTTTGTACATCCAGAAATTTGAATTTTATAGGACATTTAGTATATGTTATATCTAATATAATTATTGATATCCAATATTCAATATATCTCCGAAATCCAACGTCCGACATCTCAAATCCCATACAGATATGAACCCGACAAGATATCACAAAACCGAACTGTATGTTATTACAGAGGTTGAGAAAAACACTCAAAATTTCTAAGCACAATCTCTCCCTGGTTCACCTCCCTGACACTTACTGCATTCTGCTACGTGGCGAAATGGCATCTTAGCTTTCTTCTCAATTAAATTCCCTGTGCACAATTTAAACAAGGCAACTAGGTTAAATAAGATATTAATCAAAGAACTTTTCTCCTCAAATATCCTTCTGTTAAGCTTTGACCATATTAACCATACATATGGTAATAACATGCTTCATGAGCACAAACAAAATTAAGTTTTGGGACTAAAAATCCCTATTTAAGAGAGAGACCATGCTTCAGAATAGAAGCGATGGCGGATTTGCAGGGTACGCACTATCTTCTCCATTTTGCCATTATTCCCATTTGGTTTATTTCTCTCGGGAATAATAAAATAATAAAACTGTTCTGCAGCAAGAAACAGAAGAGACCCTCTCCAGCTAATAACCTGTAGGAGTCGTTCACCATGACATGAGAGAATATATCAGACGTTTTATATGCCAAAATAATTGGAATAGCCGTGGAGAAACCAACTTGAGGAAACCGGTCGCTGTCGTTTCAATTGCTTCAGCTGCTCCTTTAGGTTTCTCCTGCTATTGTCTGTGTGCCCAGCTCTCATAGTATCTGCTCTCATAGTAGTGTAAACCGGTCGCTGTTGATTAATATCTTGTTTAACCTAGTATCAGCTCTCATAGTAGTGTAAACCCATGTGCAGCTATTTCTATATAAAACTATGAAGAATCAAAAGTTCATAATATAATACATGCTACTGCAGACCTTTTACAATTAAAGATATTATAAGTAGTTGGATTCAATATAAGATTATAGAGATTGATACCAAGGTTCGCGGTATCAGTATCAGTCCCTTCCTATGACTCAAAAATTTTTGGTTTCGGAAAACAAATAATTATTAATAAATTATTAAAATTTTAGAAGAAATGTTTTATACATTTATGCATAATTTTAAGTATTTCATGTATTGTTTCTTAGTAGTTTTGAAATTGGATAAAATAGTAGTCACCCTTACCGATTGTTTTACGTGCGATATGTTAGTTTTCTTCTTTTACATGTTTTTACACCCTTACTATGCTTTTACACCCTTATTGATTGGTTTACGTGCGATAGAAGTTTTCTTCTTTTACATGTTTTTACAACCTTACTATGCTCTTATATTCTTGCATATTTGTCTTTTTCGTTCAAATTTTCTTTGCCGAATTGACTGGAAAAGAGACCCCCAATATCGGTCAATATCGGCATCGATCGATATCGGATCAGAACATGTCAAATCGTATTGATATCAGCCGTATCGGATAGGTATCGGTATCGGTCGATACTACAAACTATGATTGATAAGACATTGGGAGGGATTAAGATTATGAGAAGATGAGATAAAAAATTCACGTCTTAGATTGATATGCTGATTTTCTTGGTAGATAATCAAACTTTTATAATTTTAAGTAATCCAACAACCCATAATCGATTCGGGTGAATATATATATATATATATATATATATATATATATATATATATATATATATAACATGCATTGACTCAAGTCGTCTAAGTTTTAGAGACATACAAACTGATGAAACCAAGTTGGAGGTATGAATCTACTTGGGTGCACTGCGTTTAATTAGAAGGGGGGGAGACGAATGAAGTGAGGCCTCGCCGAGTGAGAGTGTAGCGAGTGTGAATCCCCGAGCGGCTAAGAGTAAACACCAAGGACTCCTGACCGCCCTCCAAGGCCCCTGACCCGCTTGGAATATTCATGTAGCAACTGAATGAAAGTCGGACTTGGATGAGCGGTTTATCCGACACAACGATCATAGTGTTGACGGTCAGTCGGACTGGAGCCTGCGAAGGAGATCGACCCAAGTGGTGGATCGAGAAAGAATGCAACTGACGGAAAATCTAGGATAAACGTTCATAAAAATAGACAAAAATAGACCCGGACACTGTCCGGGGAGAATAATATAGTAAAGACTCCAGCTTAAGACATCCAGTGAAACCATTTCATAGAGAACCTTTACTATGATGGATGTTCAGTACTTATTCTTATGCTCAAGTATTTGATAAGCTAATTCTTGTCGATGTCTATTTGCCAGGCTGTCCGTCTAAACCAGAAGCAGTTATAGATGGTATAACGAAACTTCATTAGATATTTCGAGAAATCCTTAAAAGGTAGAACTCTCAACATGAAAATTGATTTTTTATTAATAATCACAAGTTTAATGTTCGACGCAGTACTCATACTGGAATGTATTAATCCAATTGCCATAGATCTTGAAAAAATGATAATGGTTAACGTCAAGGTGAACCAAGGTTCTCAGTATCGTATTGTATCATTTTTGGCATGCTCAATTAGATACTCAACCCTAGATTGATACCAAAATATGGCTCTTTTTTCCAGTCAATTTAGGAATGAAATAATTAAAAGAAAGAAGTATGAAAAACTAATGTCGACACAATAATTCGATTGTGTTAAAGATCAGACATTCTACTATATAGATAAAATGCTTTATGATACAATGTAACATTTATTAGTTGTGAGGTTGTCTATGTTTTCACAGGCGACGTCTAGGCACGTCTAGGCGGCCTAGGTGTACAGGTGAAAAATCTACCGCCTCGACCTGGGTAATTTTTCATGGCTGTGGCGATGGTCGTCTAGACGTTTGCCTAGGGTCAAATATCTATATGCGTAGCAGTGATGTAGTACCCAAGTTCCTAGGCGACGCCTATACGAGGTAGGAGGGTCGTCGCCTCGTCTAACGTCCAGAACAACATAGGATGTTCTATACCATAAATTCACAACATTCATCTATCTTTTATATTGTTCCATTCAAAATTATCTATTGTGGGAGTAGCAAGTAAAATAAAAAACAATATCTATTGCAGGTGACTTGAATATTAGTACATTCAGAAGTAACGAGAACAACAAATAATAAGAGATGCCTAAATGTATTCTATATTTTATCTAGTCTTTTAAATAATTTTGTATTGCCTTTTGTAACTAAGAACTCTGAAACTCAATCCGAAACCGTAAAAATCACCAATACCACCAATTCCAGTACTCGTAATATGGCTGATACTGCAAACCTTGGGTGAAACTATGTACCTGTAGAAGTGTTCTGGACATTTAAGTCACCTTATGTTTTAAGTTTCGCCTTCAAGGCACATTTTGAGTGTTTCTTTGTTGTTTTTTAAAAGTGCTATATCAGGTTAATGCAAAGTTTGCAATTGGAAGGGAATTCACGCTGTATTGGTAGCCCATAATTTTATATGCTTTCCGGTTAACCCTCAAATTCGTAACTTGTCCAGTTTGCCTATAACTGGTTTTAAATGAAAACAGGTTTGACAGAGTGCCTTAATTAATTATATTTTTTGCCATGTCTGATTGTCATTTGCCATTTGTTGCCTTGGCCACTCAGCCCCTTGTCTACTTAAAAGATGGAAGTCGCCATGGTCCGTGGTTACCACCAGGGTGGCACCATGTATGCCCTTGCTCCTATATGAACATAAAAGTTGGACATAGGTGCAAGATAATTTACCATTTACAGGGTCTTGCTTGACTGTCAGTTTACTAGAAGGATAGTCTACTCTTGATCCCTCGAATTCTCTCTTGCATATGTACAAATTCGACAGGAATTGCGGGTTACCGCTCAACAATTTTTTACTGGCAGTCAGGTTCCTCTTGATTGCTCAACAGCTTCACCCTTTTATTTTTGTGAGAAATAGTTTACTCTATATAATTGCTCCTTCACACATCAACTCTTAATTTTTTTAGCATAGTCATTATCTCATGCATCTGTGATTTAAATTTCTAAGTTGAATTCTCAAGTATACCATCATATTTTTTTCAATTTCTAAGAGATGCTATTTTGACTTCTCTTATTCTTTAATGATTTCAGCGGTCAAAGGGCAAGCCATTACGTGGTTTTGAGGATGAGAAGTTCTGTTATGTTGCTTTAAGGCGTGGGAAACGGCCAAGGTAAGAAGTGATATAGTGAATGTATTCAAGTTTTCAGTAAACAATCATGTAAAGGTGAATAATAGGATAACTTTTATTGATGAGAAGACTTCATATATATAGGAGAGGCTAACTCCCGCTAACCCCTCTCTCTATTACTCTACCCGATGTGGGACTAAAGCTCATTACTAATATAATACTTAATACACTCCCCCAAGCTGGAGTATAGATGTCAATCACGTCCAGCTTGTTACACAAAAATTGCACCCGATGACCCAAAAGAGATTTCGTGAAGATATCGGCTATATGATTACCGGTCCAAACGTGATGAAACTTTATCATCCCTTTTTTATACTCATCTTGAACGAAGTGGACATCAATTTCAATGTACTTCGTCCTTTCATGAAATACAAAATTTGTAGCAATATGGATAACAAATTGGTTATCACACCACATATTTGCTGCTTTTAATCCTGCTTCTTCTCCCAGTTCTTGTAGAAGATGCTACAGATATAACACTTCTGTCGTGCCATGAGCAATGACTCGATATTCTGCTTCCGAACTTGACCGTGCTATCATACTCTGTTTCTTGCTCTTCCACGATACCAAGTTTTCGCTAATAAATACCGAGTAGCCAGATGTAGACTGTCTATCCGTCAAGCTTGTACCCCAGTCAGCATCGATAAAGTACTCAACACGAGTATGTCCATGATTCTCCATCCGATTTTTTTTTCCTGGATTCTGGACTAGATAGCGCAAAATTCTGTTGCCTGCCTGGCAGTGTGGAACTCATGAAAAAGCCATAAATCTACTTGCAACGCTTACGGCGAAAGAAATGTCCGGACGAGTCATGACCGGAAAGTAGTTGAGTTTTTCAACTACTCGACGATACTGATCCGGATTGGTCATCATGACCCCCTCGCTGGGAGTAACTTTACCCCTGGATCCATGGATGAGGTTGCTCCCTTGGCTTGCATCAGTCCTACCTCATTTAGTATGTCCAGCACATACTTCCTTTGAGACATTACAATGTCCCGCTTACCCCGTGTGACTTCAATGTCCAAGAAATAGTTCAGCGATACCATATTCTTGGTCTGAAATTGTTTTTCCAGAAACTTCTTCAGTCCTATAATACCCTGGCTGTCGTCTCCCATGATTACAATGTCGTCAACATAGACACCAAGTAGTATCCTTCCAGCTGATGTCACATAGACACCAAGTAGTATCCTTCCAGCAGCTGATGTCTGTCGGTAGAATACCGAATGATTATTCTTTGATTGACATATGCCAAATTGAGTAATAACATGTGTAAATCGACCAAACCACACACGTGGTGATTGATTGAGACCGTAGAGCGCCTTCCGCAAGATCTTCTTCATAGGAGGAGACCTCCATGTTGAGCAACATGAAGCGACGAACAATTCCTCCTCGTCGCACAGTTGTTTCCTAGGATGCCGTCAGGTTGGTACTGCCGGTTGTAATTGCTGGAACACCGACTGTATGTTTGGAGGAACTGATGTCTTAGTGCAGCAACAATTTATGATGATGTTGGCGCACGTGTGTCCAGGGGGGGCACGTCATGTGCGATGGTTGCTTCCCTCGTCTTACGCTTGTGACTAATCACGTTGCGTAAATCAGACGGTGAAAGCTTCACTTTCACACCCCTTTTCCGTGCTCGAGCAGCTTTTGCGCATGGAGGTGAAAGTGGAAGGTTTGCTCCTGACCCAGTTCTTCTGTAGAAACTGCAACTTGATCATTAATGAAAGACTCGATGTGAAATAGACCCATTTCATGCACGCAACCAAACTGGGAGCATGGGTCTGTCATCGCAGTATTCGTCCCCTGACTTGGTTCGAGTGTCACTGCGGCGTCTAAGTGGGTTTGGAAGGCTTTAAGGGTTGACCAACCTTCGATGCATGAGCACCTAGGTCAGCCCTGTACAGTCTCCCATTAGCAGCACACATGACAAGAAGCGGCGAATGCTTTTGAAGGGCTGATTGCGCAGCCCCTCGAGCGCGCATGGCTCGAGATGATTTGGGTTTCCTTGAACTAGTGATCTTAGGCGCATAGTATAGGGAATCTGGATTAGGACCACAGGAATCTTTGTTGGAGACCGCTTTGCGCGTAGATGGCTTCATGTGCCTATGCTCTGGCATGGCGTGTATTCTCTTGCGCAGGTCACGACGTGGGCATGTCTCTCGAGGTTCAGCCTCCTCCTCCTCAAGAGCGGAGATGGAGATAGGATGCACGCCAACCTTATGTGCACCTGCGATGGAGGTTGGCAATACTTCTAGGACAGATTTGGGACTTGGCGCAGCAACTTTGGCGACAACAGCCAGAAGAGGACCACCACTCCATGAGCACAACACAACATCCTGTGCATCAAAATTTTGCAGTCTGATAATCTTAACTGCTGCAACTTTTCATCTGTGTATTGATGAAGATTGAAGAACACTAATTTTCTTTTCCGGATATTTAAGAGTTCCACTGGATGTACTTTTAAGTGCAAAAATATTTTCTCTTGCAGCTAAAATGTATATCACCCTCGATGAAGGGCAATGCTATTTAATGGAATTCTCTCTCCTTATATATACATCTCCATTTTATTTTTATTATTCTCACATTGATAGAGAAAAATTACTAGCTACACTATTTCCCTTCATCTCATTGGCCATTTAATAGGTTTATTAGTTGTATTAATTACTGTAAGGTTTCAATTAGTTATTAATTATATAAACTTCTGGTAATTACATAGCAAGTTCCTCTTGCTCTTATTCCCAATGTTTTGAGTGAGCATGGAGCCCAATCTGGAGATCTGTACAACAATCTTCTAAAGAAGATTGTAATATTTGAACTATTAGTTACACCACATTCCTTGTTTTCTTAGTTAAAGCACAGTAATGTTTCTTCTACCATTTTATTATTCCTAGCTTATTTCATCTTTCTAAACCTAATACAATTATTCTAGGGGCAGAAATTATATTTTCGTAATTTCTTCAACCAAATTGCCCAAGTTTCCTATGCCAACATGTCTTGAACCTACTAGGGAGCTTTTTTTTTTACATGATCTCTTAGACATGTACTGAATACGATAGGTGAAATTTCCCTAATATTTCTGTTCCATTTTTTGTTGGAGTTCAATATTTTGATGATCTTATTTTCTATCTTTACTTTGTGGCTTCTTTTCTTCTCTTTAGTAGCGAAGCTTGGCCACTTGATGGTATGAAATTTGAAACTCTGAAAGAACAACATGCTAAGCGGAACCCTGACGATCTCATTATTGACTACGGTAAAGAACTTTCACTTTATTTCACGCCTCGTTATTTGGTTATTATCTTGCTTTATATTCATTTGCGAACATCTTTGAACTATTTACTATTTGTTTTTCAATATTTTATACCACAACAAACAGAGCCTACAAGAAGTTGTATGTTTATGAAAGCTGGAGTCATCTGTATTAGCTCAACATATTCGAAGTATAGTTCCTATGAGTTCATATGCTCTCAATCCAATCCAACCCACTTGACTTACACACCCTACGAGCAAGACAGATATCCTAAAGTCCTAGGGAGATGGATTTGTGTCCACAGGGCTCTAGGTGAATAGACATCGGCCTTGTACGTCATCTAAAACCTTGATGTAACATATATCCCCCTAATTGTTAAGAATGTGGGAAGAGCCTTGTACTGACATTGATATTCATGCCTCATTATTTGGTTAGTTTACGTTGCTTTTTTAATCATTTGCCAACAGCTTTGGACTATTTATTTTTTATACCACAACAGAGCCTACAAGAAGTTATATATGTTTACGAAAGCTGGAGTCATCTGTGCTAGCCCAACATATTCGAAGTACAGTTCCTATGAGTTCATATGCTCTCAATCCAAACCAACCCACTTGACTTGTAACCTAGGAGCAAGACAGATATCCTAAAGTCCTAGCGAGATGGATTTGTGTCCACAGGGCTCTAGATGCGTAGACATCGGCTTTGTATTTCGTCTAAAACCTTGATGTAACATTTATCCCCTAATTGTTAAGATTTGTTTGAACAGCCTTGTACAGACATTGAAATTATCGAATACTGGAAGAGCCTGTACTAACCTCAATAAAATGCCTGTCACTATAACCCATCCCACCCGCCCCGCCCCAACCCAACCCAACACCCCACCCCCCCACCCCCCCAAAAACCAACCCCCCCCAAAGTACATTCCTAGCATATCAATGGTTAGGGATGTAAGAGCACAAATAGTAGCACGGTTTATAATCATTTTAGTTGCTAAGTTATAACAAAAGTACTTTGTAATTCCTTGTAGGTTGTATTGGATAATTCATTTAAAGATGTGACGCTTCCTATTTCCTTCTTAAATGCACCTAAAATATACGTGTGCAGAATTAATGATTTCAAGTTTAATCTCTACAGAGGACCAGTTCGAAACTGAGGCTGAAGGAGAAAGCGAGTTCGAGGATGATATTGTCCCTTATGCATCTGATGCTGCGGAGACTAACATGTTTCATGACCATGAAAAGGAAGAAGAAGAAGAAGAAGAAGCTCGTGCTGATCTTGGAGGTGGTTGGGGTCGGATCATTTACATGCCTGTGCGAAGAGGTAGGCATATAACGATGAATGTGTGCAGATCGACAAAACGAGATGGATCGGAGGGTGTGTTCGAGCGCGTTGTGGTAACCCAGAGTAGAAACCCTACTCTACACCATCAGGCACGCCGGTCCCTTTGGGGCGACTTATGGCCTTACTAAGATTACATCAGCAGAGTTGGGTGACCTATGTATTATTTTCTACTTTCACCTGTTGTGAAATGTATACTGTGTTGTAATGTTTTCGTTGAGGGTGCCTTCATGCTGATATTTATTTTGAGTATTGGATCATTCAATTTTCCTTCTTCTTTCCACTAGAAAAACTACAACTAGTTTTGGTCCGGGCTATCGGCTGAGATGTATATTATGTTTTCATACTGTTGCCTTGGCGGATTTTCACCCAAATTTGCTTGAACAACCCTATTGATAGTAAGGCATTAGAGCCACTTTCTGGTGACCTCTTAAGATCTTTCGAATAAGAAACTTGATAAAATGCAGAATCTGCTATTTTTATGTTCGTGCAAAAGCTATATGGTGCAGAATCTTGCTAACAAGAACCTGTATTTTCTAGGTTGGTCTGGATTCGGTCCAGATAAAACATAGTTCTACCAGGTAAAGCATAGTTCCAGGTAAAGCATAGTTCTTGTGTTTCTATTCCTTTTCTTGAAATTAGTATCAATAATGTTTGATGACTGTTTTAGTTTCTGAATTTGGGATAATAACATCATCCATACCTAGTACTACATTCCTCTGACTTTTATCTTCAAGAGAGTACCAAATTAATATTCCATAACCTAATACTTTCTTATATAATATTCACTAGTAACGTGCACGTTGCACGTATATTTAATGCTAGTTTGTATCTCCCTCTCGTAAGTTTTTAAAAAAATTAAATTGGTTGAGTATTTACTTACGATTTTAGATTTTTTTAATCTTTCGTAAGTTTTAAAAAAAAATTAAATTGGTTTAGTATTTATTTACGGTTTGGACGGATACGAGGAAAATTGGGTTCACTTTTTATTAATCTTTCGTAATTTTTTTAAATTAAGTTGATTTAGTATTTACTTAAGGATTAGATGGTTCATTTTTTAGTTGTTTTGAAGCCTCATTATAAGAGTAGAGATATGAAAAATTGCACAATTGATGGAATCCATATGAAAACTAGTAAATTTACTGGCATTGCTATATGTAAAATAAATATTTTTATAATATTATTGAAAAATAGTTCAAATATTTAAATATATTTGAATCAATATTTAAACAATTTAAATATTTTTGATATTTTTTTTTTTGAATTAATTTTTAAATTGTTTTAAATTTTAGTTTTTAAATATATATTGTGCGAAAAAAAGCGAGAGTTAGTGTTTTTTTCTCTTTTCCGTAATTCTGTTTTTAATAAATGATTGAGGATTTATATATGGATTTAGACGGTTATATTTTGAGCTGTTTTCAAGCCTCGTTATATGAGTAGAGATAAGGAAGACATGAAGTTTTATGTCTAAATAATTTAGTCATATTTATTAAATATGGTTATAACCCAACAATAATACAATTCGCACCCTCTCCCCTCTCGTCAAGCCTGGTACACACGCTGAGTACTTCAGAAGAGAAGTCAATTAGTCCTGGAGACAAGGTTACGATAAAGAAAAAAATTTACGTCAACATCTTCATATAGATTTGAAAATGAGTACATCACTGTAGAATATCCAAAACTTTTGTGGAGATCCCTGAATGTTAAATATGACCAACAAAAAATAGTTATCCTTCCAGCAACTAAGAATGAATATACCCATCTTTGCTAACACTTTTGAGATAGAAGAGGGGGCATTGTCTTTTAAAACTGTGCGTTGGCAAATTAATATTCCATTACCTGATACTTGTTTATATAATATTCATAAAAATAATTGCATTGATGAGATCCTTATAAAAATAAGGAAGATTATGAAGTTCTATGTTTAAATAATTTATAACGATCTATTTATGAAATATAAGATCCAACAATAATATAATCCCCCACTCATATGACAAACCTTACCAAGTTGGACTTCTTTGCTTTCGTTGTCAGCGGAAATAATTATCTCGCCTGAAGATTAGATGCTAAGTTTTACCTCGGCTCCCCGGATCTGGTACACATGTTGGGTACTCCAGAAAAGAAGTTTATTAATTCTGGAGACAAGACTAAAGCGATATATTTTTTTTTTGTCGACGTCTTTATATAGATTTGAAGAATGAGTAACTTACTGCATAAGATCCAAAACTTCTATGGGGATCTTTGAATGATTGATATGACTACCAGAAAATAATCATCCTTCAAGCAGCGAAGAATGAAGAGACTAATCTTCGCTACCAAGACTTCTTATAGGTTGATATTTGGGTTACTGTTGAGATAGAAGAGGGGATATTGTTTTAAAACAGTCCATTTAGGTGGTTTTAGTATCTATTTATTTATTTATTCTTTCTAAGAAGGTAAAATTTATTGAAAAGCTGAACCAAACATTACAAAAATATAATCCCGTTCAAGACACAAAATGTATTCATCTTGGGTCTATGATGTCTATATTAGCTTGTATTTTTCTTTGTACAGTAATTATACTGGAAGGCATGCCCTCAAAGATACGTTGGTTTTGTTCCCTCCAGACATGCCACACCATCGCACCAAAAATAAGCCGTAGTAGCATGTACGCTCCCGACCCTTTACCTTTTTGCGCTCTAACTTCATATATGGTTGTCGAAAGATCCCTATTAAGTCCAAAGCAGCTGCATTGTTGGTTCCAGATCTCCCAAACAAAGTCACAACAGAAGAAAAGATGGTCCCTGAACTCATCCAAGTGCCTACACAAGCATCATTTCTTATCCGGGCAATCCACACCAAACATGCTCAGATGGTCCCTAGTAAGTAAACGATTACGAATCATCTTGTATAAACGTAGGAAATTCTCCTCCTTTCGTCCAAACCAGTTTTTTCCAATCCACCTCCGTATTTCTGTTCCTAATTTGGTTTAAAGCCTTCCGAAAGAAGAAAGTGCCTTTATCCATTTTCTCACAAACCTATTAATCATCTGTGCCCATCCTATCAATTTTTACTGTCCGAATATCAACGGCATAAGCGGCCTCTATCAACCGACCCTGCAAGTTCTACTATCCCTCCTGAATAACACAACTAACATGTTCAATAGATCCCCTTAGCTCGTAAATGTGTCATCCCTCCCTATCTATCAGACTATTATGATTAACCAAGGATCATGCCACAAACTAGTCTAATTTTTGGAGCAAATAACCCTAGATAGTCTAGGTTTAGCTGAGCTCCTAAACCCCAAAAGCATTTTCACCGTCACCGAGAAGTTATTGATCGTTGCTGACTAGAAATCACCCTTAGGGAAGTACCTCCCCCTGATCCAGTCAACCCATCAAGACTTCGCAGAGGGGAATCTCCAGAACAGTTTGTAGGAGGCCGTTTCTCTAATAAGCGTAAGCGACCTCAACCCTACACCTCCCTCTCTCTTGAGTCGGCACAACTCCGCCCAACTGATCGTATGGATACCTCCTTTAGAAAGAAAATTAGCACACATACGTTCGAACTTGTGTATCGTAGCCATAGGGATCATGATAGCCTGGATCCAATAAAGAGAAATAACCGAAATGACAGCCCTGATGAGTTCTATCCATCCCCCAAACGACAGGACCTGAGCTTGCCATCCTGCCACCCTAGCTTGGGTGTAGCTGAGAATGCCCTCGCAATATGCATAAGTGACATGGTTGATAGATAGAGGCAATCATAAATATTTAACTAGAAGCGCACTTTCAGAGATGTCCATCATTCCCAGCCACATCTCCTTATCTATGCAATTCCTGTTAAGGATATATGGCTCTTATTTTTGTTAAGTTGTAAGCCTGACCACCTTTCAAGTTTGTCAAAAATACTCCAAAGGGCATTGCTAGACATATCAGATGGCTCCACAAATATTAACAGATCGTCCACATATATCAAGTGAGAAACCACCGGGGTCGTCTTCCGAAACAGAGGAGTGACTTCTCTATCCATGATCGCCTCGTCTATCAATTACGAGAGAAATTCCATCACAATGGCAAAGAGGTAAGGTGATAGCGGATCTTCCTGTCTAATACTCCTGGAACTCTTAAAGAAGCCTTCCGGTTGACCTCGAATAAGAATCGAGAAAGATGGAGTGTAGATACATACCTTAACACTTTCCACCCACAAAATGTCGAAGCCCATGCAGATCATAATATGGCACAGGAAGTCCCGGTTCACCATATCGTAAGCCTTCCTAAGGTCCAATTTGATACATACTTTGTTCCCTCCTTGCTTGTTGAAATCCCTCACGAGATCATGAGCTAGCAAACAGTTGTCAGAGATCGACCTACCTTGATAAAAGCATCTTAGTTAGGAGAGAGAGGCTCTTGCATAATCAGTCTCATCCGGTTGCACATCAGATGTGTGAAGATCTTATAGAGGAAATTACAGAACGCAATAGGCCTGAAATCCCCTAGGGAGGAAGCTCCTCTACCTTATCAATCAATACCACAAAAGTATGATTAAGTTCTTTTAGCAGTTTACCAGATTCAAAGAATTCTCTGACCGCTTCTAGGATATCTAATTTGAGAAGATTCCAGTGGTTCTTAAATAAAGCAGCGCCAAACCCATCCGGCCCCAAAGATTTATTCTGGTCTGCCTTCTTAACAATAAGTTCAATCTCTTCAATACATATTGGCTGCCGCAAAACCTGATTACCTACTACAAAAAAAGTAAGTTTTTAGGACGACATTATTTGATACACTATTTTTAAGGGTCCAAAAAATTATTATTTGGGACGGTTATTTATTAGTAATAAAAGATAATATTATTTAGGACATTTATATTTGGACCCTAATAATATAACTTATTTTGGACTAAAATTTAGTTCCGTCCCAATAAAAATTGACTCAGTCCCAAAAACTTTGGCTGGAAAAGAAAAGGCTGACGGCCAAAAAATATTGGTACCATTCCTATCTTTTGTTTTGTCTAATTTTTCATTAGTATTTTACCCAACAGATCTGAACCGTTCATTGGTTTGATTTGAACCGTTCATATTTTAGGTTAATATATAATGGATGAACCCATTCTCTCTTACCGATTCTCTCTCTCTCTCTCTCTCTCTCTCTCTCTCTCTCTCTCCATATCTGCATCGGAAGGCTATTGATTCTCTCTCTCTCTCGACGATGCTCTACCCATTCTCTCTCTCTCTCTCCGCGTTGGAAGGGGGAGATGGTGCTCTACCCATTCTCTCTCTCTCTCTCTCTCTCTCTCTCTTTCTCTCTCTCTCCGCGTTGGAAGGGGAGACGGTGCTATACCCATTATGTCTCTATCCTTGTTCGATATTATTCTAAACTAGGGATCCAGTTTATTCGAGAAATTAGGGATCCAGTTTTAGTTCTACTAATTTCGTGTTCTACATACTGGTTGTACTAATTTAATGTTCTAGTTTTAGTGCTACTAATTTTCTTTTGTTGGATGATTTTGTTTATTCGATAAATTAGGGGTCCAATTTTAGTTCAAAGTTAGGGATCCAATTTTAGTTATACTAATTTTGTGTTCTACATATCGTTCTACTAATTTTATTAATTTCTTCATTTTATGGACAACATAAACATAGAACAATTCCTCAAACTTTTACTCTAAAGGGCATGATATTATTATAGTTGACATAATCACAGAAGAGATCAGCTTTAAGTTAGAAATATGAAGAAAAAAATTGACTCCAAAGGGATGAGATTTTATTGCATGAAGAATGTATATGTGGAATTTAACTTTGGCAATATAATAATGACATAACAGTTCACATTGATAAGAGGTTTTTTTAGTCCTGTGGTTTAACCTATTAAGTTTAGTTGGAAGTCCGATTTCATTTTTTAAGTCCACTTTACTCATATTAGAGCTATGTAACACAACTTATCTTCAAATGCTTTAGTACTCATAATACATTCTCTCCCTTTATGATTGTTTTAGGGGTATTCTTCTTTCTGATGTTTATACTATCATATAAGTTTTTAACCTTTTGGCACAATAAAATAGTCATTCAAATTCAGGCCCTCAAATCCCAGTCAAGTTTTAGTGTCCTCATAGAATGTTGATTAAAAAATCATCTATCTTGTATTCCCAAGGATGTAATAGTGGTTGTAATTTTGTTCTTGAGTTACATTATAGAAAGACACCATATTCAAAGGTAACAGACTGATAGTTATGTCAGACACAACATGGCCATATTTTCAATTAAATATTCGATTAAATAGAGATTTCAATATGGCAGTTACTAAAAACCTCACCCATCTCAGCTTCTGTAGAACAAGAAATGGACTGCTACTAGTCCTTGCTGTAACTTTCCAGATACCCATGCCCTACATCTACACTTACCTTCTGATCTACCCACTGCTCTACCCACTGCAGTGCACAAAAGTGTACTGCAATCACTAATTGACACGGCAGGTACCCCCATCACTAAATACCTATTGTCACGCCCCCCAGTACCAGAATACGGAGACATAAATGGCCAGCTACCCCGTATAAGGTACTATACATCGTACGACGATCACGACTGTAACTAGACAAGGGGGTGCATGCTACAATCAATTCACTTAGAGTCACACGAACATCTATGTCTCAATCAATCAAATAAGAAACAATAATCATAGAGCATATATAATAAAGCAATAAGGTCCCAAACGCTTTTATCAAAATATTCTAGAGACCAGTTGTACAAAATAAGAAGCTGGTAGAATAAAAAAAGTACATGAGAGTATTATAGATGCAGTCTGGTTTATATACATTCATAAAAAGGAACTAATGTCCATACGTGCCGGCTAACAGGTGCCGATGGCTAAATGCCAAAAAGAAGTAAAATGTACAATGACGAGCAGGAAGAAGAAAACCCACTCGTTATCCTCGGCGACCATGTTCATGGTATGCGCCATGAGTCGAGGAAAAGTATGCTGGATCCTCGGGTGCTGGCTCATAACTTGGCCATACGAAACCAGTGGGGTTAGACCCCAAAATAGCAAGTACCACAAAGGAAGCACAAAATGGAGAAACAAAAACCCAAGCAATAAATATATAATAATATAGGTTCATTGTCGTAACTTAGGTCCATGACATATCCTAGCACAAAGGCCCAACCCTACAACCAAATAAGGACAATGGTTGAATCCATCACACTATGATAGTCTATTTTCCTAGGCGACTAACCAAATAATACAATCACAATCAAGTCCAATTAATAAGGTCGCCCAATCATTTGTACGACTTGCTAATTGTGGAGTCTGAGGTTATCTCAAAATAATGCATAATATGTATTCTCAGACCATGTCATTGCCGAACATGAGCTAACCGAGCCAAATAAAATAATTATACATGCACTTCATGAATTGCACTAGTTCTTCGTAGGGCCACTGTGCTAGATCACGGTATTAGCGGTTCCGATGTTCCTATAGTAAAACAATGGCTCGACATTATTTATAATAGATCATAAACTGTACTCCACTAGGGCGGATGATATACAGTATCTGTGGTGGCCAGCCCACAGCGCACTTAGAATGAATCTCTGTGGGAAGGTTTGTTGGCATGATCTCGGGATACCATTTTCTTCCAATCTTACTACTTTTAGTTGCCTAATTAACCCTATATTATTTTAAAATCTCAAGACGTGGCTACATGAGAATTTCCATTAAGATGTCATACAAAGTATGGTCATGCAAGATACGAATCCATAGAAGTTCAATCTGGATTCACCCGAGCGTGTATGCAACATTCAATAATCAAAATCCTTACCACGCTTTGGTACTTGACTCGCATATCATGGGGGAAAAGTATATATATATATATATATATATATATATATATATATATATATGGTATCATGCACTCAAAAATTTGGAGGCATTCTCGATGCACAACCCAAATATAAACTACTTAATACGTAATACAGTATGTCACACCTCGATGCACATTAGATCATGAACAATATCAGGCAATAATTGTATCAACATAGATACAGTATTCGAGTCAAATTACCAAGATCATAAGTATAAGTTCTAGCACATGGTCGGGTTGCTGAGTCCATTCTCCCCTAGAATCATAACACAAGTAATAACTAGGATCAACCACATAGAGGATAATAAGACATATTCCAAATAAAATAAATGATTCCAACAAGAAAGTACTATGTGTACACATGGAGTCACTAAGGATAATACGTGTCTAAGTCGTACAAAAGAAGGTCAGGCCGCATGAACCAACTCGGCCGCATGTTCTAACCAGACCGCATGCTCGGACAAAAGTCCACTACTTGGGGCAAGTGCCAAAGTGATGGGCGATAAATGAAGTGTCAGGAAAGTTACAATAAAGGTGATTGACGTGATAAGGCATAAGTGTCAGAGAAACAAAACAAAAGCACAAAAAGTCGTGTTGAGACACAAAAGTCGTGTAGAGACATGCGTCCAAAAGAAAAGACTCATATCTCGTGACTGAAATCTCCTGGACGCATGGAGTCCTGCCTTAGTAGATTTTTATGCGTTCAAGGTACTATGCGTTCGACTTTTGAAAGCATACACAAAGCAGACATACGTCCAACAAGATGGGTACATGTTGGAGGGGGCACATATTACTGGGACGCATGGTACTCCATCGTCCCAAAATAGCAAGTTCGACTATGAAAAAACTCCAAGAATCCGAAAAGTCTAGATCTGCCATAAAATTCTTATCTCAACTCCAAATCAAGTGGTTAAAAAGCCAAACTGCTCGAAATAAAGTGCTCCATCACATAGAACCATAAGTTTTCAAAAATAACAAGCTTTTGAAAATCAAAACCAAGAAAAACTCAAGAACACCCACACTCATAAAAATCTAGATCTACCCTATTCCATCCCCCAAATTTGAAATTACCAAGTTCTAAACATGCTTAAAATTATACAATAAACATAATAGACCAATATTATGGAGGGTTTCTCCATTTCTCATGCAAGGTGTACTTGCCTATAGAGTGAGAGAAAAACCTAAGAAAGAGAAGGAAAAGTAAGAATGAAGAGGGAGGGAGAAATAAGTTGGATTATATAGCTAGGGTTTGAGGTTTAGACCATGGGTTTAACTCATGACCAAACCAACCCAAATCATAAACCAAGAACCAAGACAAACCAAAGAATGGGTCTAGTCTCATGCAACCAATTAAATAACATACAAGCTAGAATAATTTATTCCATAATATGTATATTGGGAACGAGGAGTGACATCTCTATCCACCTTAGAAAATTTTTGTCCTCGAAATTTTGAATCCAAATAAGGCTAGAGAAGTCAGGACAAGCACGATATAAATCGACTAGAAAATCTACACATGCAAGCAATAATGTCACAACACATAGGTGATCCCCCTGATCACGGAATCCAAGATACGATGGCATAAGGTAGAATATACCTTCCGAATCGAACATGTTCGGGTACCGAGACCGTATATTGTCCTCGCGCTCCTACAACAATTCTCCAAGAGTATGATGGCCCTAGGCAACTCGGACAAGATAAATAGTTCAATTCTTGAGTACCTTCTCCCGTCGGTCTAAAATGGATACGGGTTACTCCTCATAAGATAAGTCGGTACCAACGACTAATTCAGAATGATCGAGGATATAACTTGGATCCGGGATATACCTATGTAACTGAGATACATGAAATACATCGTGCACCTCTCGTAACGAAGGTGAAAGGGCAAGACGATAAGCTACATTGCCTACCCGATCGAGAATGTCAAACGGCCCAACGTATCACAAACTAAGCTTCCCGCGGAACCCGAATCTAATAACTCCATGGGTTGGCAAAATCCGTAAGAACATGTAGTCGCTGATACGAAACTCTAAAGGTCTACGACGTTGGTCTTCCCAATGACGATGTCATTCCTGCGTAACTCAAAGTCGCTCTCTGATATCCATGACAAGTTCTACTGTCTGCGTGATCATTTTGGTGCTTAACATCTTCCACTCACAAATGTCATCCTATGCCAATGGTAATCTACACTTCCTGGTGCCATCTGAATACTGGTCTGATAATTGTTGTTATACAAGAATTCTACTAAGTGAAGATAATTCTCCCAAGATCCACCAAAGTCTAGGGTACATGCTCGTAACATATCTTCCAGGGTCTGGATGGTCCTCTCTGATTGTCCGTCTGTCTGGGGATGGTACGTAGTACTGAATCTTAACCTGGCACCCAATTTCTCGTGCAAGCTTCACCAGATATGAGAAGTGAACCTGGTATCTCGGTCGGACACTATGCTTACCAGCACACCATGCTGCTTCACAATCTGTCGCATATACAAATCTGCCAAATGCTCTGTAGACTGTCCCACTCTAAAGGAAAAAAAAATGTGCCACTTTTGTGAGTCGATCCACTATCACCCAAACTGTATCTCGACTAGCCGGGGATCTAGGTAAACCAATCACAAAGTCTATGGTGATGTGTTCTCACTTCCATTCTGGAATAAAAAACGGCTGCAATAACCCTGCCGGCCTATGTTATTCTGCCTTCACTTGTTGACATATCAGACATCGTGATACGAACCATGCTATTTCTTTCTTCATTCCGTTCCACCAAAAGTGTTACCTGATATCTTGGTACATCTTCGTGCCTCCCAGATGAATGGAGTATTGGAAACTATATGCTTCCGTCATAACTTTTTGTCGAATATCCCCACTTGGTATACATAGACGGTTCCCAAACTTAGCATTCCATCCGCATGAATCGTCAACACTTTTCGAAGACCGGGCTCATATTCTGTCGGTAGCTTCTGAATCTTCGGGTCCTCTGCCTGAGCTATCTTAATTCTATCCACCAAAGTTGACTGGATCTATAGGCTAGCCAGAACTCCTGTATCCTATGGAAGTACTATATCGATTCCCATCTCTTGTAAGTCTTCTAGAATGTGCTTCTGAGTGGTCAACATAAATTTTCTACCTCTTTTACTTAGTGTATTAGCTACTACATTTGCCTTGACTGGATGGTATTGAAGTTCCACGTCATAGTCTTTCAATGACTTTAGCCATCTTCTCTGTCTCATATTTAAGTCCTTCTGCATGAATACATATTTCAAACTCTTATGATCTATGAAGATCTTCACCTAATCGCCATATAAGTAGTGCCTCCATAGCTTAAGTGTAAACACTACTGTTGCTAACTCCAAATCGTGAGTTTGATAGTTCTTCTCGTGATCTCTGAGCTACCGAGAAGCATACGATATCACTCTCCCGCACTGCATCAAAACACATCCAAGCCCCGTGCCAGATGCATCATAATACATTATGAATCCTCCGGAGCCTGCTGGAAGAGTAATAATTGGTGCAGAGATTAACTTCTTCTTCAACTCTTCAAAGACTATCTGACATTCTGCTGACCACACAAATTTAACTTTCTTGCGTATCAACCGAGTTGAAGGTGCTTATATTTTAGCAACGTCTGACACAAATCTTCTGTAATATCATGCCAAGCCCAGAAAACTATGCACCTCCACCACTGTCTTCAGAACTGGCCAGTTCTCTATTGCATCTAACTTCTTGGGATCAACTGACACTCCTGCTCCAGAAATAATGTGCCCAAGAAAGGATATGTGATCTAGCAAAAACTTACACTTACTATACTTTGTATATAACTGGTGCTCCCTCAAAGTCTGCAATACTATCCTGAGATATTCTTCATGTTCCTCCTCATTACGAGAATATACAAGAATTTTATCGATAAATACTACCACAAATTGGTCTAAATATGGCATAAAAATATGGTTCATCAAATCTATGAATACCGCTAGAGCATTAGCCAGTCCGAATGGCATAACTAATAATTCGTTATGCCCATATCGTGACCTAAATGCTGTCTTCGGTATATCCAGCTCCCGAACTCGCACCTAATGATATCCTGATCGCAGATCTATCTTGGAGAAGACTCTCGCTCCACTTAATTGATTAAACAAGTCATCAATCCTGGACAATGGATACTTGATCTTCACTGTCACCGCATTCAATCGCCTGTAATCTATGCATAACCTTGTTGATCCATCTTTCTTCACCAATACTGCTGGTGCTCCCCACGGTGATCCATTGGTCCGAATAAACTTTTTTGCCTTCAGTTCTTTCACGTATCGATATAACTGATCAAGCTCTGATGGTGACATTGGGTATACCTTTTTGGATATTGGCTCTACTTCTGGCATCAAATCTATACAGAACTCTACTTCTCTAACTTAGGGTAATCCGAAAATCTCGTCGAAAAATACATCCATGAATTCTTTAACTATTTTGGGTATCGGGTCCTTTTTTATTGCTACTGTTGTGATTCCTTCCTTATGATTATCTTTTTCTATTCTTCTAAGAATAAACTCTTCTAGACCAGGGACCCTAAACAACACTCTAGTCTCATGACAATCTATCGTCGTATGACTGTCTCTCAACTAGTCCATGCCTAAGATAATGTCAAAGTTACCCATAGGTAACTTGATCAACTTTGCAGGTAATAAATGCCCACATACTATGTCTGGATACGCTAGGCACACCCTACTAACTCCTACGATCCCATTTCCAGTGAGTATATTCAGCCTATCTGGCAATGCCTCAAACATCAATCTAATACGTGTCGCATATTGTATATATATAAATGAGTGCGAAGTTCCAGAATCAAATAATGCTATGGCAAGAAAGGTTGTAATGAAAGTGTTACCTGCCACTACGTCGCCTGATCTATAGCTTCTTCCAGGGATAAGGTGAACGCCAAACCATGGTCTTGTCCAGCTCCTTGCTGCTGCCTTCCCTGGTGTCATTGTTGCTGTCTCTGGTGTTCTTGCTACTTTATTGTCGGTATAATTGAGCCTGCGTCGACAACGGGCACTGAGATATAGGCCGTACCGTTACTAAGCTATAGGTCTCTGTTGTTCCTCCTTGCTACACTTCCCTTAGAGCCTGTAATACAGGAAATTATTGTACTAGCCCTCCTGGGCTCTGTATCATTGGACAAGTGGCAACCTTATGATCGGGGCTTCCACATCTCAAGCATAGTCCATTCGCTGCCCGACAAACATCCCAGGTATGACCTCCCTTGCCACAATACGTACAACCGGTTGGTGCTCTCCGTCGTTGTTGCTGTTATTGCTGCTGCTGCCTCGGTTGCTGCTGCCGAGTAGATGCTATCACTGTCGAGGTCACTAGCCTCCTCTGTGTTAGCCATAGATGCGAATGCCATGGGGTGGTACTAACGTTCATGGTACTGGTCCTCCCTCATTGTTCTGTCCATGAGTCTTCTTCCGCTCTACTCTTCTTGATGCCATCCTCTGAGAGGTAAGCTCAACCCTCTTAGTAGTTATCAATAATGTCTCGAAGGTCTGGTAGTCATGCACCTCTAATATGTGTAAGATCTCTAAGTTAAGTCCCTGCTAGAACCTCATTGCTCTCTCCAACTCTGTTGCCACTATGGTTGGAGCAAACCTTCTCAATCGGCAAAACTCCATCGCGTAACCATCTACTATCCTTCCAGCCTGCCAGAGGTTGGTGAATCTCTGCTGTAGCTCGCACTGAGCCACAATCCCAAACTACTTCATCCTGAATTGGGTCCTAAAATTGTCCCACAAAATATGATGCCTCAATCCGACCTTCATTATGGCCCACTAATCTCTTGTAAGATCCTAAAGCTGCAAGTGAACTAGGTCAACCTATTCCTCTGTCAAAACTTTAGCTGCTACCAGAATAGTCTAAATATCCTGGGGCCAATTATCTGCCGTAATGGCGTCCTCCGTGTCATCGAAATATTTGGGATTCAGTCTACAAAACCTAATTGATGCCCCATAATCTACTCTTCTGCCTCGTTCCAAGGCTATCTGCAACCCGTAGTTCAATATGACATTCTCTTCTTGCTGTTGAAGCTGTTGACGTTGTGTTCCTGATGTTGTTACTGCTGAACCACCACCTGGTATTATTGGGCAGCCAATATTCCTCGAATAATCTCTAGCAAGGCTGGGGTATATAGTGCTGTCGGTACCGCAGAAGGTACAGTTATATCTGGAGCCTGCTGCTCTGCCGTATTTATCGTGGGCTCAACTAGGATCCATGGCTGGGTTCTACAGGAACTCATTCCACTGAAAACTCTATCTCTCTTGCTGCTGCAATATCTGGAGGAGGGAAAACCCTAAAAAAGAGCACAAGAAACATCAAGTATTGGACGAGAAGGAACATGGAAGCAACTAGTCTGGAAAATTTTAAGCTGAGTATCAAAGATGACGAATTTAGAATTTCAAGAAGGATCATGTTTGATTGAGACTCCTATGACCATGACACCAGAAGTCTGTAGAACAGACCGACATAGAAAACCACTAAAACCTTGTCACGCTCAGTACCAAAATACGGAGACGGACACGACCAGCTACCCTGAATAAGGTACTATACGTCGTACGACGATCACAGCTGTAACTAGACAATGTGGTGCATGCTATAATCAGGTTACTTAGGGTCACACGAACATCTATGTCTCAATCAATCAAACAAGAAACAGTAATCATAGAGCATATATGATAAATTAATAAGGCGCCCCAAATGCTTTCATCAAAATATTCTGAAGACCAGCTGTAAAAAATAAGAAGCTGGTAGAATAACAAAACTACATGACAATATTACAGTTGTAGTCTAGTTTATATATTACATCATGAAAAGGAACTAATGTCCAAAGGTGCCGGCTAACAGGTGCTGGTAACTAAATGTCCAAAAGAAGTAAAATGTACAATGACGAGCAAGAAAGAAGAAAACCACTCGTTATCCTCGGCGATCATGTTTCTGATATGCGCCATTAGTCAGGGGAAAGTTTGCTAGATCCTCTGGTTCTGGCTCAAAACCTGGCCATACAAAACCAGTGGGGTTAGACCCAAAAATAGCAAGTACCACAAAAAAGCACAAAATGGAGAAACAAAAACTCAAGCAATAAATATATAATAATATAGGTTCTATGTCATAACTTAGGTCCATAGCATATCCTAGCACAAAGGCCCAACCCTATAACCAATCAAGGACAATGACTGAATCTATCACACTATGATAGTCTATTTTCCTAGGCGACTAAAAAAATAATACAATCACAATCAAGTCCAATTAATAAGGTCGGCCAATTACTTGTACGGATTGCTAATTGTGGAGTTTGAGGTTATCTCAGAATAATTCATAATAGGTATTCTCAGACCACACCATTGTCGAACATGAGCTAACTGAGCCAAATAAAATAATTATACATGTACTTCACGAATTGTACCAGTTTCTATAGGGCCACTGCGCTAGATCACAGTATTAGCAGTTCTAATATTCCTATAGTGAAATAATGGCTCAACATTATTTATAATAGTTCAGATACTGCCCTCCACTAAGGCAAATGATATACAGTATATGTGGTGGCCAGCCCACAGCGCACTTAGAATGAATCTCTGTCGGAAGGTTTGTTGGCATGATCTCGGGATACAATTTTCTTCCAATGTTACTACCACTTTTAGTTGCCTAATTAATCCTATATTATTTTAAAATCTCAAAGTGTGGCTATATGAAATTTTTTCTTAAGATATCGTACAAAGTATGGGCACGCTAGATACGAATCCATGAAAGTTCAATCTGGATTCATCTGAGCGTATATGCAACATTCAACAATCAAAATTCTAGTCATGCTTTGGTACTTCACTCGCATATCATGCCCGTCCTGGGAAAAAAGTATATATATAATATCATGCATTCAGGAATTTGGAGGCATTCTCGATGCACAATCCAAATATAAATTACTTAACACGTAACATGGTATGTTGTACCTCAGTGAACATTAGATCATGTACAATATCAGCTAATAATTGTATCATCATGGATACAGTATTCGAGTCCAACTACCAATATCATAAGCATGAGTTTTAGCACATGGTCAGGTTGCTGAGTCCATTCTCCCCTAGAATTATAACACAAGCAATAACCAAGATCAACCACATAGAGGATGATAAGAAATATTCTAAATAAAATAAATAATCCCAATAAGAAAGTACTACGTGTACACAGGGAGTCACTAAGGATAATACGTGTATAAGTTGTGCACAAGAAGGTCAGGCCGCTTGAACCAACCCGATCGCATATTCTAACCTGACCCCGCATGCTCCTCCAGGCCGCTTGCTCGGGCAAAAGTCCACTACTTGGGACAAGTGACAAAGTGATGAGCGATAAATGAAGCGTCAGCGAAGTAACAATAAAGGTGATTGACGTGACAAGGCATAAGTGTCAGAGAGAAAAGACAAAAGCATAAAAAGTCATGCAGAGACACAAAGGTCGTATAGAGACATGCGCCTAAAAGAAGAGACACATGGCTCATGACCGCATAATTATAGGACCGTGTATGGAAACTCTAGAGGGTGTGTGTGTGAATAGAGTTTATGTATGCATCGGAATAAAATCAACTGGTAAAAATAATTCTATGGCATGCAATGGTGATCAACTACTAGCAGTTAGAATATATCTAATGTGTAAGTGATACTACTAGCAGTGTGTATGAATATAAGAGAGTTACTACTACTAGCAATGAATATTGAAGTGCAAGACAAATATATATATGCAGTAGAGGGAGAGAGAGAAAACGAAAACACCAAGATGTATACTGGTTTCCCTCTGAGAGGACTAGTCCAGTCCCTAGAACTCAAGCTCGGTGTTTTATCAACTATAATCACCAATAGTGAATCAGAAGCTTTGATCCGAAGGCTTACCACTTCTTTACACCACCAGATTTGATCCAAAGTCTCGCAACTTCACCCACCACGAGTTTTGATCCGAAGGCTCACAACTTCACACAAAACAGGGGCTTGATGAACCCAGCTATTTATAACTCTGTAGACTTCTAGACCGAGACCACACTTGGCACTAGAAAGGCTAGGGAGTTGCTCTTGGAGATGAAAAATTTATGGCTTAGATGTTTGCTCATAATAGGATAGAAGGATTAAGAGAAGATGAGTGTGTGTAGGAATATGAAAATCCAATCATATTTATAGTATATTGGCAAACATAATTCGGCCAAAATTTGGATGGGTTCAATTCAAAATTTTGAACGTTAGCCAGGAAATCATAGATATCACAACTGTACATATTTTATACCAAAGTTGTAACCGAGTTCGGTCCGAGTTTGACCAGAGTTCGGTTTCTAAGTATGGTAGGCTATGTGAATGAATGTGGCCTGATTTGGTGGATATGTTCGATGGTTTATTTGAGTGGACTGGGTATCTGGGTATAGGTACTCTAATTTGCCAGTGTGACTCAACTTACATCGATCCTAGGCTCAATAAATAAAAGATTATATTTGCTAAAATAGTAAAAGACTTGACTCAAAAGATCTGGAGGCTGGTGCATAAGCCTGTCTTTTGAAGTCGATCTCAGTTGCTTTGCTCTGCTTCTTGTATCTGCTTCTTTATATTCGGTCTGATATTTTTGTCGATTATGAGAATCAGGTTGACCGTGACCACTTTGTGTCAATAATCTTCCCCATTATGATAATTGACAAACTATGTCAAAATACAAATTTGATATATCCTTGATGAGTATTTGATGCGAGCTTTTTGAGATAAAATAGCTCCCCCTAAGAAGAGTTAGCTCCCATGTAAGAAGAGCCTTCTTTCAAATGGGTACTGAGTCGAAACACCTATAACCTGTTGTTTGTTTTCAGCGAGCATGAGTTTAACAAAAAAATATCATAATCTAATCATGTATCATCAAATATTAAAGATTATCATAATCTAATCATAATTTATATTTTGTCATTTCTTTCCCTTTGTCACTATATCATATGAGGGAAATAACAACTCCCCCGAAGGTAATGACAAGGATGAAGAAGTCAAATAAAACATAGTCGAAATCAAAAGTCATAGATCACATATCATCAAACATGCATTTTAGAAACTAGAAGCTTTAGATCACATACTAGAAACATGTAATGTAAAAGTCATAGATGTCATAACATAGTTTAAGCATAAGTCATAAAAGATCTAGTACTTTGCGATAAAGTCCACATGACTAAATAAACTGAAACATAAATAAAGTGCCTTCTAGGCAATCATAGATCATCATCGGCAGCAAGATCATCAGTAGGCGGGTGATCATCAATGTAAGCTCTGGTCGGATCGAAGTACTGCTGGACAAAAGAATCATCGAACCGATAACTTGGACGAGAGGGATCATGAGCTACTGGATATGGAGCGACCGGATGAGCCTGGTGGTAGTGGAGATCCGCAATGGAGCTGGCCAAGGTATGGGCCTGTATAGTAGAGCAGTAACCCAGATCGCGGATACTAGTGATGATCTTCGTAGTCTGCTCTTAGTGCTGAGCAGCCATCATCTCAGTCTGCAGTCAAAACTGCTTGCCAAACATCCCCTAGATGGAATCCAAAGTAGCCGGTGGTGCTGAGGAGGATGGTACAGAAGAGCATAGTGCATTAGGAGCTGGGGCTGGAGGAGTAGTGATAGCTGGATCGACAGGTGCATCAAAATTAGAGTCCTCAGAGGAAGAAAAAGTAGGATGAGTCCTGCGAGCTTTGGTCAAGTAAGCTGGCTTAGATAAAAAAAGGTGGGTTCTTCCAAAGAAATATGGAAGTACTCAAAGATGATAGGAAGGTACATAGCAAAATAAAGTTGGCGAGAGGGTCTGCAACAACTTATCATCTGCTGGATCATGGTTTTGGGAAGACTAAAGGAATTGGAGGACCAGGAGTGGTATAAGGCTGACATCTCCCTATAAGTAACCTTGTCCTTTGAGGTTTGCTTGGGAAGGATAGCAGAGTAAATAATGCGGTAAAGCTCGTAATAATATTGACTAAGGTATTTAGCATAAAATTTCCTGTCTGGACAATAATAGGGAGCACACAAGATATCTTTGAAGGAGTCAATAGTCATGTTGTCAGCAAAGTCAATTTGATCAATTAGAACTAGGGGTCCACCCTCGTTTGGGATTTCAAATTTTACCCAAGTTTACATCGTCAAACTCAATGTCAATTCTGCCAACTCTTGATAAAATTGTCCCTTGGTCATAGGATAGATTGCTATAAAACATGCGAATGGCATTCAAATAGATTGGTCTCCTAGTATTGACTAGGCCATCAAGACGAAATTCAACACGTTTAGGTTTTTGTTCATGGAATACTATAAAATTGATGGGATTTCTCTTACAAATATTTCTTTCAACAAAATCCTCAAACCATGAATTAGAGCTTTCAAGAGATGTAAAAATAAATTCATCAAATTCTCCAAGAGGAGGCATAAATAGAGAAAACAAAGAGTGTTGTATGTCTTCTTGAGAAGAAGAAGATGCTTCTCTAGTTTTCTTCCTCTTTTTGAAGAGTTTTGGAGCAATAGATTTAGATGCATAGAGAGAGAGAGATATATATATACCATAAATGGATGAGAGAATGTGATGGAGATCCTTAATAGAGTTCCAAATTCAAAAACTTGAAGGAATAGAGCCCTTGGAGAGGAAGATTTGAAATCTAGGGTTGTAGAAGCATGAAAAATACGCTGGACATCTCTACGCAAGCACAGTGATACAGAGCAGCGTAAACAGAGGACCTCAGAGCCATCATGCGTGCAACGGAGCTTTTCCACTGAGCATAGCGTAAAATATAAAGGACCACCCACGTGGGTGCAGTATGTCCAGGCTGCTTCAGCGTAGAACAGAAGGCCTCGTCGCCTATATGGCGTAAAACGCACCCGCTTTCAATGCAGCATTAAAACGTACGAGGAACGCTTCGTGTTCTCCGAAGTGAACCTGTCATGTCCTGCAAATGAACCTGACGTCTGGACTTCTGACAAAGGGATAATGCTCGACTACCCAGGCGACGGCTATAATGATGGCACGACACTGCAACCCAGGCTGTCGTTTACTGCCTTCCCCTTTACGTAAACCGCCTTTACACATACAAGGAGATACGCCGCCTCATTTTACACAGGCAGATGTGAGCTGTTTACGCTCCGCGGAAGACAAACCGCCTGCCACATCGAAAGCTGCACTTCTTACAGGGCTCGAGGCACGCCTCTGCATTTAATGCACAGGGCGGTGACAGTTTCCCGAGGCACGTCTCTGCGTTTGGTGCACAGAAGGGCTGCAGACCTTCAAAACACGCCTCTGCATTTAATGTGCAGAATGATGGCGGATCTCTGCATTTAATGCAAGGGATTTGATTAAGTGTCACCGAACCGTCGTTTAGTGACAGCCCCTTCGCGTAAACTACCCCTACGCATGCAAGGAAATACGCTGCCTAGTTCTACACAGGCAGGCGTGACCTTCTTACGCTTCGCGAAGGACAAACAGCCTGCCACGTCAGCAGCTACTCTGCGCACAGGACTCGAGACGCGTATCTACATTTAATGCGCAAAATGATGGCAAATCTTAAAGATAAGCATCTGCATTTAATGCACAGGATGGTGGCAGATCTCTGCATTTAATGTGAGGGATTTGATTATATCTCCAAGAGGCATAATTCCGGCTGAGACATCCACGTCACCACTCCGGCACGTTATGCAGCGGCTTCTACGCCCATCCAGTTCCTGTGCCCGCTCGGCTTCTACGCCCACTCGGCTTCTACGCCTCTCCAGCTTCTATGCTCGCTCGGCCTTCTATGCCTCTCCAGCTTCTATGCTCATGTGGCTTCTACGCCCATTCGGCCTTCTGCGCCTACTCGGCTTCTATGCCTACTTGGCTTCTATGCCATGGTGACAAACATTGGCTTCTACGCCAACCTCTTCTACACGAGGGATACCTACCTGCGTGGCTTTTACGCCGTGATCTTCGTAGCAGTTATACGCGTTGTGTCCCTTAGTTGGACCCGCGTCACACGCTCATTCAAAAGATCATCTATACGTAGGCATTGGTTACTTTAACCGTTGTGTAAAAGGGTGTTGTGCTGTCCACTCCTCGGTTTTTACACCAACTGAGTGGTCACTGTCACTAAAACTCTATAAATAGAGACCTCTATCAATAGAGGAACAAGGTCGAACTTCAGAAAAGATCGAACAAGGTCGAACTTCAGAAAAGATCAAACAAGGTCGAACTTCAAAGAGATCGAACCAAGGTCGAAGAGTCTAGGAGAGAGAGAGAGAAATCCGGAGCTCAGGCAAAGAGCAGGGATCGACGACTTTGGCATCGTGCATCCACCCCTCCTTTGCAACCTTCGAAGCTGCTTTCCGTCTTCTACGGCACTTCTTCACCGTCGTGTGGTCCAAGGGCTAAAGTGATCGACTGCAGATCAGACGCCTATAGCAATATTTACCCAGATTAAATAAATTATACTCCCACATCCTAGTATAGGACTAAATTGTACAAGTTTGTTTGTAAACCAAAGAAAACGGGTTTCGTATAGACCCCCACTTGAATACATTTCAATCTTTCGTTTTTCACCACAAACAAGGGTTAAGATTTCTGTTGGAGCGATGAAAACTCGGTATGGAAGAGGGAAGTTCGAAGGAGAAGAGGGTATATAAAATCAAGAGCCATTGTTTCTGTCTGGATGACTGAACATAATTTGGATCGAACTCTGTTCGAGTTCTGTTTTGCTTAGGAAAAGTTTGATATGCCAAAGATACATATTGATATCTCATAAGTACATGCATGAAACTAGTCACAATTAACAATGGCTGTGAATATTTATATAAGAAAAGTTGATCATAATTATTAGCAAAATTAAACCAGTCTTTATACATATTCTATTTGATTTATCACAGTTTAATGCATACCAGATCATTAAAAAAATTGCTGTAACCATAATCATTTGTAGAATGAACAATGAAACATTTGTGAATAACTCTTTGTACATCATTTTCTTATTTAGGTATTTAATATCATTAATTAGCTATAGGGGTCGGTTCCCAGCTAGCGGTGGTCCGCAGATTCTTAAGTACCATGTCGCTTAAGGTTGTTACACCTTTGTTGACCGAAGGATCCTTTCGGCTATTAACCAATGAATTTTTAGACCTTTAGAGCATGACATAATAGAGTCATTGACAAATGTCTCTTCGTACATAGTAAAAATGCTTTGGCATAAAATTAATGCGAACTTTCTTTACCAGGAGCAACAAAGTGTAACAAATTCATACTACCATAGTCAATGTAACTTTATAAGATTAGCGTTACCGAAATGACTTTAATAGTCATTTTATGTTGGTGCAATTGCGTCAGGATTTCTCCTGTAGTTTTTTGCAATCACCAACTTTCTTGTTGATATCACGTCTTGCCGCAGAGTGTTCCACCTATATGATGAATAAGACTTTGGTATCTAGGATTTGGATCCACAGTGATTCATTTTTGGAACCCAAATAAATATATTCATATTCACTAATCTTCGAGCTTTACACAAGTGTGAAGTGTCCTTTCAAACCATAGTAGTGACATGTAATAAAGCTAGTTGAGTTAGTAATAGGTGTGTGAACATAATGTGTGACATTAGTACTTTTCTTTGGTCTAGTGTAGATAAAGGCATGATTATTTGTTTTACCAATCATCTTGTTATTCATTTTTGAGTATCTAGTATTGGTGACCTTATGTTTGGTCAAGTGTTGTATGTGTTTAGATTGGGCTATAGGTTGTGTGACATGTTTACCCAGTCTAATCTTTAACTTTTTAGAGCTATCCAGTAATTCATCATACTTAGTAGAGAGATCAGTAATCTTAAGTGAGGCATTGGAGTACTTCTCCTTTTCTTGATTTAGGTCCTCCTTAAGTTTAGCATTTTCTTGATTGATTTTATCAAAGCAGTCAAGAGCTTCTTGTAAGATAAGCTTAAGTTTAGAGATATCAATTGATTCATCAGAAGAGGAGTTTTCTCTAGCTTCCTTAAGTAAGCAAATAAGCTGATCATTCTTAAGATGATAAGATTTGATATCTTTTCGAGCTTCCTTATAGTTATTTCTAAGCTTATTAAAATCTTCAAATAAATAATTAAAAGCGTCCGACAATTCATCATACGAAATATCTTTTGCTAGTGAATCATCATTTATCTCGCTTACCATTAAGCACAAGTTTGCCGTATGTTGAAAGTTTTTGTCATTCTCATACTGAATGCTTGCATCAGTTACATGACTTACAATATGGTATAAGTCTAAAGTTTCTTTATTGCCATTACTGTTGCTTCGAATATCAACATCTTTCTTTATACTTGCTGCTTGCTTAGTAGGACTCAAGCTTGTTATTTCTTGAGGTCCTTCTTCATCGTCGCTCTCATATGTTTCTTCCAGTATTTTCCATATTTTATGTGATATTTTGCACTTGGAAATGCGTTTGAATTCATCTTCGCCTAGAGCACAGTAGAGCATGTACATTGCTTTTGCATCATCGCTTGTTGTTTTCTTTTCATCTTCGGTATATTCATCATCTACTTTCTTAAATCTTTTGTAACCATTACTAACATAAGTCCATAAGTCAAAGCTAAGAGATTTTAGAAATGCACTCATATGTATTTTCTAGAATAAATAGTTAGTGCTGTAAAAAACAGGTGGCTTATCAAGGAGTTGGCTTTCACCATTGATGGAAAAAAGTGATTGTGTTGTTGCCATATGTTATACTCTTTGGACGTTAATCCGGTAATCAAGAGAACTTGCTCTGATACCAATTGTGGGACCATGTATGACAACTCGAGAGGGGGGGGGGGGGTGAATAGAGTTTATGTATGCAGCAGAATAAAATTATATGTTAAAAATAATTCTATGGCATGAAATGGTGATCAACTACTAGCAGTTAAAATATATCTAATGTGTAAGTGATACTACTAGTAGAGTGTATGAATATAAGAGAGTTACTACTACTAGTAATGAATATAGAAGTGTAAGATATATATATATATATATATATATATATATATATATATATATATATATATATATATATATATATATATGTGTGTGTGTGTGTGTGTGTGTGTGTGTGTGTGTGTTTATGTGTGTGTGTGTGTGTGTATGTGCAGTAGAGTGAGAGAGAGCAAACACAAACACCAAGATGTATACTGGTTTCCCTCTGAGAGGACTAGTCCAGTCCCAAGAACTCAAGCTCGGAGTTTTATACACTATAATCACCAATTATGAATCATAAGCTTTGATCTGAAGGCTTGCCACTTCTTTACACTATGAGATTTGATCCAAAGTCTCACAACTTCACACACCACGAGTTTTGATCCGAAGGCTCGCAACTTCACACAGAACAGGACTTGATGAACCAAGCTCTTTACAACTCTGTAGACTTCTAGACCGAGACCGCACTTGGCACTAGGAAGGCTAAAGAGTTGCTCTTAGAGATGAGAAAGTTAAGGCTCAGATATTTTCTCATAATAGGATAGAAGTATTAAGAGAAGATGAGTGTATGTAGGAATATGAAAATCCAATCCTATTTATAGTGTATTGGCAAACATAATTCGGCCAAAATTCGGATGGGGTTTAATTCAAATTTTCGAACGTTAGGCTAGAAAATCTGGGATATCACAACTGCACTAATTTTATACCAAAGTGGTAACCGAGTTTGGTCCGAGTTCGGCATGAATTCGGCCCGAGTTTGGTTGATAAGTATAGTAGGCTTTGTGAATGAATGTAGCCTAATTTGGTGGATAGATTCGATAGTTTATTTGAGTGGACTGGGTATCTGGGTATAGGTACTTTGATTTGCCAGTGCGACTCAGCTTACATCGATCCTAGACTCAATAAATAAAATATTACATTTGCTGAAATAGTAAAAGACTCGACTCAAAAGATCTGGAGGCTGGTGCACAAGTCTGTCTTTTGAAGTTGATCTCACTTGCTTTGCTCTGCATCTTATATCTGGTTCTTTGTATTCGGTCTTATATTTTTGTCGATTTTCAGAATCAGATTGACCTTGACCACTTTGTGTCAATAATAATCTCCTGGACGCATGGAGTCAGGCCTTAGTGGATTTCCATGCGCTCAAGGTACTACGCGTTAGACTTTTGAAAGCATGCACAAAGCAGATATGCGTCCAACAAGATAGGCTCATGCTGGAGGGGACAAATGTTGCTGGGCCGTATGGTACTCCATCATCCCAGAACAACAAGTTCGGCTATGAAAAAACTCCAAGAATCTGAAAAGACTAGATCTGCCATAAAATTCTTATAACAACTCAAAATCAAGTGGTTCAAAAGCCAAACTACTCAAAATAATGTGCTTCATCACATAGAACCATAAGTTTGTAAAAACAATAAGCTTTTGAAGATCAAAACCAAAAAAACTCAAGAACACCCACACTCATAAAAATCAAGATCTACACCATTCTATCCACCCAAATCCGAAATTACCAAGTTCTAAAAATGCTTAAAATCATACAATAAACTTAATAGGCCAATAATATAGAGGGTTTCTCCATTTCTCATGCAAGGTGTACTTGCCTATGAAGGGAATAAAAAACCTAAGAGAGAGAAGGAAAAGAAAGAATAAAGAGGGAGAGAGAAAGAAGTTGGATTATATAGCTAGGGTTTGAGGTTTAGACCATGGGTTCAACTCATGACAAAACCAACCTAAACCATAAACCAAGAACCAAGACAAACCAAAAAATGGGTCTAGTATTATGAAACCAATTAAATAACTTGCAAGTGAGAATAATTTATTCCAAAATATGTATATTGGGAACGAATAGTGACATCTATCCTTTATCACGGATGCTTGATACAAGGCCAGATGTATCCTTTTACCTACACTTGAACACACACCTAATTATGAATTCAATACCTACCAACATAGGAACTTACACATATTTAACATCCAACTGATACACAATAGGATCATACACTACATCTCCTAATTCCCATTACTTGTTCTCATCACAACTCCTCTCGAGCACCCATGCCCTACCATACATTGATCCTAACATCTACAACTTGAGCAGATTCCAGGGAGCTACTGCTCAGTCATGGCAGTACACAAAGGCACCTGGTGCTTTAATAATTGCTGCACCTAAATGGTTCCCCCAAGCAAATCAGCTATTGTGCTAACCCCATGTGCACTAAGTATACTGTTTGCTGCCTCAAATTAGATCCCTCCTAGTATTGTGTGTGCAAGGGTTGAAGGCTACTCAAGAGCCTACACAGGCTTCACCAGTCCCTCACTTCATCTCTGCGCAGACCAGAACACACCAAGCTTGCACAATTGCATCCCTGATGCATTCTGGTACTAAGTACCCTATGCTGTTGTTATATTTACCCTATTACTAGTCTGCCACTGCACTGCACACTACACTCCTACATATTCATTCACTAGTTCACACCCCAATCCATCTCTACACTACACAATAATAGCTCAATACACACATACACACACACACACACACACACACACACACACACACAGTGAACCCGACTTTCTTCCTTTGTTCACAGGACACTCCATCACACCCATATATATATACATACTTATACATATATAACACCAAGTATATATAAATATAACACTCAAAATAGGCACACACCCCTACCTACACCAAGTAGCAAACACTTAGTGTGCACTAAGCCACCATGAGCATCACACCATGATACTCATGCGATACCCTCACTAAACACCAAGATACTCTACCAAACGTCATAGAACAAATCCAAAATATCAAATGTAATATGAATAACATAATATATGTTGCTATTCTAAAGCAATATAGAGAATTTGGCCAATAGGAACACGATATACAAGGAAATATAAAACTTATACTGCAAGAATGGCTTCCTGAACATGCCGCCCCTTTCTTTTTATTGGCATACATGATAGTGTTGAAGTCTCCACCGCGAGTAAAGGCAGTCTGTCCTCCATAATATTGATGGTAACGATGATCTCTCTCTACAATCTGATCCACTATGTCCGATCGTTATGCCTATATATCATCCCAGACATAATTTCAAGGCCATCACTGTTGATGAATTTAATGGGGATCAATTGGTCCAAGAAATGAACAATGTCCCCTTTCCAAACTCTGGTGTCCCACTTGACCCAAATACGGGCTATATTCCCATAATCTAAATTATAGACAGATTCTCAGTGAGCTAGAGTCCTCTTGATCTTTGAGACAAATTTGATTTTTGATTCTAAAATATCAATGATAGAGCACTAAGACTTCTTAGTGTAGTCTATAGCTTCCCTCTACCTACCTATAGAGTTAACCCCCAAATATTCTAGGTGAAATCGTCATAAAAGATGGTTGTTGACTCCCTTGTTAACACACGAAATCTCCCTAAGGGGGAGAAGAGAGTCCATCCTGATGTCCAACCGTGTTTTTACCACCTCCCTTCTTATATTCAACTTTGGCTTGCCAGATAGGATTGAGCACGACCAACGATTCATGAAAGGATCCTGTCTCTAGCGTGTCATTTACTCCCTGAGAACCCAGAGTAACATATTCTGTTTTCGGTACATTGTTCAACCATCCTCCATTTCTGAACTTTCTTCTAACTATGACACAGTTTCCATCATGCCCAACTGCCTTGTCCTAAAAAATAACCATGTTAGATTCTATCGTCTCGGTCCCTCCATCTCTTTTCTTACGCGGTTGTGCTTCCTCCCTGAACACTACCATTGCCCCTAGGAGCTCTATGCTTCCTTCCCCAACTAAATCTTCTATCTCCTATATAGGTTGATAATCTCCTACTTTATTCCTTTTTCCCAGGACAGTAGCTTTGGGGACCCCCAAGGGCTCCTGCTCCTCTGTTTCTATGTTGGAGACATCCATACTCTTACTACTCTAATTTTCTATATTGGACCAGTTATCCAGCTTGGTGGTCCCTACCATATTGGCTTCTTTAGCTATCTGTCAGATGACAGGTCCTTGCCGATTATCATTATTATGGGTACCCCATCCGGACATTGAGAGAGAATGTATCCAAAAATCTGACATGTACTGCAGTAAGGTGGGACCCATTCATATTCCACTTTCTAGAATATAATATCACCTGATGGGAGTTCAATTTCTAACTTGTCCGGTAACAAATTTGTCGTATTGATTTTGACGAATACTCTCACGAATGACAGTCATTCCCTCTTTTTGATGCCACTAGCTATCTTCATAATAACCTTAGTGCACCATAGTTGGGGAGAGAGAGCCATGAGAACCAAATCCAGAGCAGCACGGTGGCCAAGCGGTCTCTCTCAAAGTTGGAGGAGGGGTCCAAATGTCTCAAAACTACCAATCTACCGTTGAATATCTATGGGCCATTTTGGATAACCCACTCTAGGTCCTACGCTAAGACAAAATTGATAAAGTTGAAGCCATTTTCCCGAGAGAAAATTTTCATACTTCTTTCGGCTTCCATAGCAGCATAACAAACCCTTTGAGCGGACCAAAATATGGTCGAGCTCCCATTGCATAGAGTACTATGGTGTTCTTCCAATACTCTTCCATCTCCATGATGTCATTTTCTCAATCCCGATCGCCTTCCTCCCTAGGACGTTCTTCGACTCAACGTAGCACATTTCTATGGTCTCTCTATTCATACCTGATCTACCTGTCTACCCACAAAGAAGGAACTTCACTCGAAGGTCAGAATGGAGTGGTAGTCCTCTGAGGTAAATTGGAAAATACCTTGTTGGCAGGAATGGACGGAGGGAAAAAAGGGGCCAAGGTGGGACGAAAATACGAAAGAGAAGACTTAGTCGAAGGTGGTTTGGGGCTCGCACTAGTATCCCCCCTCGACATCGGTCGGAGAGGAGATGATCACTTCCTGGGAGGGGGTCGTGTTCGCCGACAGGGATCAATAGTGGTCTACTCGTCATTTGCTACAACAAATACAGCCGAAAGGGAGATAGAAGGAAGGAGAGGAGGAGGAAGGAAAGGGGAGTGGGGGGGGGGGGTGGGGGCGTCCAAGAAGAGAGGAGGAGGAGGGCTTAGAGGGAGGATGGGGGTCAGGAGTGTCACGCCCCAGTCCTAAAATACGTAGGACTAGGATACGTAAGCATGCCAGCCGCATGTATATGACAACTCCAATATATGGAAACCATAACACATGCGTACGCTGTATTATGAATAACAATTCACAAGTAGTATAAAATATCTCAAGTCATAGGCATAATCTAAATCTCATCCACAGAAATCATAAATAGATAAATAACCAATAGCTATGTATCTAGATCTCAATACAAAGTATAAAATGCTGATAGTCGGATGTAAACAAATCTATTGCCGAACTAGAATATAAAAGCAAACACAATAAAGGTACATCACCAATAATCACGAGGGTCGAAGGGAAGACCTCCTCAAATATAAGCAACCAGTCCGGATCTGCGCTCCTGTGAATACTCATGAACATCTACACCTGGAAAGGGACCAGGTCCTCAGAGGGACATAACAAGATACATATAAGTATGCCAATAAAGTACTAAAATAAATATCCAATGGGGTCATCTAACAATCTATGTGAATACAGTTTGAGAACAACTTTTTAACAAGTGGGCTATCTGGCCATAAATAGGATTGGCATGATTCTCTCGGAGAATCAGGGGCCTACAAAGCATGTCATCTTTTGAACGGCAGAGGCCGCCTGATAATATATAGGGGTCATCACCGCCCGTATCTCCAGCAAAGCTTTCGGGTTACAATAAGGAAAGTGCAAAGGAGCCCAAATGCCGTACTTGTTGTTCTCCCCACCCCATGCTCTAAGCATGTCACATCCATGACACAATTTGGTTCATAGCATATCTTTAGTACAATAGCCCAATCCTGCAACCAAACAAGGACAAGGATTGGTCCATCGTACTACAATTGGCTATGTCCATGGACTACTAATAACTTCTAAGTCTTCTAGCATGCAAAGTTTCTAACAGCAGTTATCCCTAATGCATGGCCATACGTACATGAGGCCAGACCTGTCACACAGTCCGTGATCTATATGAGACTTAAACTCATGTAATAATTGTGTCACAGCCAATGAAACCTAATTATGCTTCATGATAATAGGGCGGTCCCATAAACAAGGTCAATGCATATACATAGTAAAAACAAATCACGAGGACACCGTCGTCGCACCCAAGTTTCCTTGGACGTGCATTTTATATAACAGTTAAAATATATGAACTAATGACAGAAAATAAAGATGCATGCAATATATGGAATATGAATAACAGTACAATGGCAAGGTATACTTGCCTGGCAAGAAGGCTGCGATGTACCAATAACCTACTCTAGAAGTCGCGCAGAATAATCCAATATCCTATGTACATATAGTATAATATAATACAATCATTAGTCATTACGCTAGCACATACAAAACCATATATACACTGGACTCGGGGTACGCTAGGGGTGACACTGGTCGACTAACACGGTAAATTATGCGTCTAATTACGCGGGTGTCGCATCTTCAAATACTGCGCACAATCAGACAGTCAACTAACATGTGTCTAAGCCAGTACGTTAATGTACGTAAGGTAGTCAATTCACAAGTTCTTAGGGTCAACAGGGTCAATATAAATATGAAATAGCCCACAGTGTCCTAGGGTCGTACAGTCTAAACACATATATAGTCACAATTATTATTTAGCATTTAATTACATATATAATACCTCTATATATTTATATGTATATATATATCACTTTAATTCTAGTATGCGTACATGTACACGTACAAGTTATTGGGTTCACCGACGCGGGACTGATATCAACTAACTGAACATGTCTCAAAGCAATATGCTAAACCCTACGCTATTTATACTAGCACACATAAAATGAAGGTAGGGGGACAGGTTCGAACCTCGGGGTTAGCATGCATGGGCACGAGGATCAGAGGTGACTGCTGTAGGTCATCTTCGACGAGGGTGACGGTCTATAATGACGACGATAACGACGATAAGGGTTATGACGATTGAGGTTATAATGAGACGATGAGATGATGATGGGTTGATGATGATAATGATAGGGTGATAATGATGGGGTGATAATGATGACGACGGTGATGAGATGATGATGATGAGGTGGAGATTAATGGTGAATATGATGATTGGTTGATGATGATGATGGTGAGTTGCTGGCCGGAGGTTGTCGGAGTCCGGTAGGGTAGGAAGGGCTGAGCAGGGAGAGGAAGGAGGAAGAGGAGTTCAGGAAGCAGGGAATGGTGGAGGTGCTCGGGAGGAAGATGGAGAGGTAGTGGCGTTGCTGGTGGTGTGGTAGTGTTGGCCGGGGTAAAGTCGAGGGGAGAAAGAGGAGCCCGGGACGTTAATGGTGGTGGTGGCGTTCAGTCGATTAGGGGGTTGGCGGTTCAGGCGAACGGGTTGAGGCTCGGGGTAGTCGGCTCAGCAGAGAGAAGCCGGTGGTAATGGTGATGTTAATGGTGATGGTGGTATTGCTGGTGGCAAAGTAGATGAGGGGAGATGGTGGTCGAGTCTCCGGCGTTAATGGCAGCAGGGAGAAATAGGTCATGCAGATGGGTGCTGCGGGTGGAGGAGAGTCGATGGGGTACAGGCGGGTTCATGGCGGTCCAGGCGGAGGACAGGGAAGAGAGAAGGTCAGCGGCTCAGGTGAGCAAGGATGAGGGAGATGGTAGTGCTGGGTGGAGAACGACGGGGTCTCCAGCGTGTCTCCGGCGAGGCTCCGGCCGGGGAGGCTGAAGGAAGAGGATGAACAGGGAGAGGTGTTTGGTCGGCTATGTGTTGGTTGATTTTGGGTTTCGGTGAAAAATAGAAAAAGGAATAAAATTGTATATTTATACATGTGAACTAGGGTTTTGTTGACCTAGGAGTGGGCTTGGTCAACACCTCCTTGGGATGGGCCTTGGGCTTGCCATGGGGATGTTTGGAGGGCTAGGATTTGCATTATTTAAATGTAAGACTAGAATTAAATGGAGGACGATGTTGTGCGTTGCACATTCCGAAAATTATGGAAAAAATTTATGTGAACAAAAAAATAGGTTTCTTTATATGTCATATCCAACGGTGTGGACACCTTATTGCATTTTTGCATAAAAGCGTCCAACAATTAGATAATTGTACAAAGATGGAAATTGGATTAAATTAATTAAAATTAATACGCAGGGTGTTCTGGAATTAATTAGAAGTACATGGAGATAAAATTAGGTGGGACACAAGTATTATGGACATATAGGGCTCAGAGTAGAATTTTATCATAAATTGGGTTGCACGAAACGGGTCAAGATTGTGTCTCCAATTTCGATTGGAACGCAGAAGGATACAAAGTCGTATTTATTTATAATTAAGAAATAACGTCCGCGACGATTATTGTGCGACTAAAATGTTGCACAAAAGAGCATAATTATAAGTTACACAAAGGTCCGAATAGAAGGCAGGTATGTCTAGGACAAGGATATGAAATTTATAGGAAGGCAATGGCTAGTGTAGTGCTCCAATTATCGAAGCAACGGTAGGGTACACTAAGTGATATAAAACTTGTATAATTACATAAAATGCCGTGTTCTATTTCTAATTGGATACAAACTAGCCCTAATTTCTCTATCTATGCTAAGTAGGCCTAATTTTGGGTGAGGGAGTTTATAATCTACCCAACTTAAAATAATTTTGTCCTCGAAATTAAAATAAGGCATGGTCTCTCTATCTAATCTTACTTGATCACTATCTAAAAGAATTCTCCTCAAGTTTAACAATGCAGTTTCTACCCAACTTAGAATTTACCCATCTATCACATAAGTCTATACACTAAGAAAAATATTCCTCAATTTATTTACTCATGTTATTCAATCCTTAAAAATTTAACACCAAATATATCATATATGATATGCCCTTAATCAATTATAAAAGATAGTTACCTAGTAATGTGGTTGCCTATGGTGTATATCTAGTACTATCTGTATATCAAACTTATACCAAGCATGAGGTTTCGTCTTTCCGAAATAAGGGAAGACGAAAAATAATGATAAAGAGTTCAAGGAGAAGGTAATGTGATAGAAGTATGGGGATTAAGGCGTTTAAAGAATTCAAATAGGACTTGTCAAGGCAGTTGTGGATTAAAATTCTATTTTGGTAAATTTCCTATTCACATGCTCACATAAGTACAGTTATGTACTTGATATGATATGCTCTGACATATCTAGAGGGCAAGTATATTCATTTACTGGTCAACTATATATCTCAATCCATGTAAAGTAGTATTACGAAGGGCGAACCAAGCGCACTATTGTTGATCATACCATAATACACTGATTCTAAAATGTATTAGTGTATGCATCCAATAATACATATGTTGTGAACAAGCTTGATAAAAGAATAAGCTCGCAAAACTAGGCTATAGTAGCGGCATAAGTCAAGATAATACATAAAATATAAATACGCTGGATCATGATGAAGGAAGGTACATAATAATTCAAGTTCATAAAAGATAAGACTCTACAATATCTACAGTTATCATACTAACTCCTTGTCTAAGTCGATAGTCGACAAAATAGGGTTATGTGCCTCTAACTTTTATAGTCTGAATAAACATTATCGTCTTATGCTAGCATACAATTGATGTCATTCAGTTATACTTCAATAATATGTCAAAAGACTATGTGATACTATGTTGTGAGGCATACTACCCAACTTAAAAGAATTAACTAATACTGTAACTATCTTGAGGGGATCCTACAAAATAATATTATTCTTTTAAATAAAGTATAAACTCTTATTGGGGTACATGCAGAAAAGATCTTGGTACTTATTAGGGTATCCTATTGCATCATATAGGTAATGGTCATCTTAAGTCTTAATCATAGTGCTTATAGAACAAGTGTCAATAGTATGAATGAAAAAGTTACTGGCCTTCAGGGAAAAGAGGATATAACTCGTATCGAGGTGTGGTACAAGTTTACGCGATTTAAAACTAAGGGATAATCATCAGGTCACAATCTACAAGAATAACTTAAACTATCAAGTTCTAACTACTAAGCACATAATTTCAAAATTCAAGAGCAACAACTATAATCCTAGCAAACTAGATATCCTAACATAAAATAATACACTTGGCCTACAATCAGAAAGGTTAGGTGACAAGAATTGAAAGATAAAGAATAGAAGAACAAAATTAGTCATCGCACAGATAGCGAGCACTAAGTTTTTCTGAGGAACAAGATATAAAATTAAAATAGAGGGACTTTAGATAGTATCATGGTTTCCTAAGGGGAAGGTGGTATGCTAATATCTGCGTTCAAGGTATGATCTAGGAAAATGTTATTTTATTCCTCTTGGCTTCCTAAGGTACTGTCTGCTAGTATCAGAACAAGAACCTAAATTTATAGTTCTATAATACTACTTACTATAAAAGCTAGGTTAGTCCTAATATTTAACCTTGGATTTCTATTGGTTCCTCAATACTAAGGTCAAACACTATGGTCAAATTTCAAAATAATCTGAGTAGTGTTTATACTACTCTCAAGTCATTCTTACACCTATCAAGGGATAATGGTAAATTAATCTATAGGTAAGGGGCGCTAGGGTTCATTAAGTATTCTAACTTAGTGATGTGTCAATACTCTAGTTATATTCTTAATAGGAATATTACCCTAATTATCATCTAACAACAAGGATTTTTATATTCTAGCAGAAGGCTATACTCAAGGAACTATTAGGGAAGCACATGAATCAAGCATGATATAGTTATTCAAATAGAACAATTTGGAAGAAAGACGAGTCATAGTCAAATATGGATGAGATCCTATACTCTAATCCTATTTGTAGGCTTGTTCGGTACAGTAACATGACCGAGACAATATGCTCTCGACCTGCATAGGCCACTACTAAAAACATGTCATACCCCAGTCCCAAAATACATAGGACTAGGATACGTAAGCATGCCAGCCGCATGTATATGGCAACTCCAATATATGGAAACCATAATACATGTGTACGCTGTATTATGAATAATAATTCACAAGTGGTATAAAATATCTCAAGTCACAGGCATAATCTAAATCTCATCCACAGAAATCATAAATAGATAAATAACCAATAGCTATGTATCTAGATCTCAATACAAAGTATAAAATGCTGATAGTCGGATGGAAACAAATCTACTGCCGAAGTAGAATATAAAAGCAAACACAATAAAGGTACATTACCAATAATCATGAGGCTCGAAGGGAAGACCTCCTCAAATATAAGCAACCAGTCCGGATCTGCGCTCCTGCGAATACTCATAAATATCTACACCTGGCAAGGGACCAAGTCCTCAGAGGGACATAACAAGATACACAGAAGCATGCCAATAAAGTATTAAAATAAATATCCAATGGGGTCGCCTAACCATCTATGTGAATACGGTTTGAGAACAACTTTTTAACAAGTGGGCTATCTGGCCATAAATGGGATTGGCATGATTCTCTCGGAGAATCAGGGGCCTACAAAGCATGTCGTCTTTTGAACGGCAGAGACCGCCTGATAATATATAGGGGTCATCACCGCCCATATCTCCAGCGGAGCTTCCGGGTTACAATAAGGAAAGTGCAAAGGAGCCCAAATACCGTACTTGTTGTTCTCCCCACCCTATGCTCTAAGCATGTCACATCCATGACACGATTTGGTTCATAGCCTATCTTTAGTATAATAGCCCAACCCTGCAACCAAACAAGGACAAGGATTGGGCCACCGTACTACAATAGGCTATGTCCATAGACTACTAATAACTGCTAACTCTTCTAGCATGCAAAGTTTCTAACAGCAGTTATTCCTAACGCACGGCCATACGTACAGGAGGCCAGACCTGTCACGCAGTCCGTGATCTATATGAGACTCACACTCGTGTAACAACTGTGTCACGGCTAATGAAACCTAATGATGCTTTATGATAATGGGGCGGTCACATAAACAAGGTCAATGCATATACGTAGTAAAAACAAATCACGACCACACCGTCGTCGCATCGAAGTTTCCTTGGATGCACATTTTATATAACAGTTAAAATATATGAACTTATGACAAAAAATAAAGATGCATGCAACATATGGAATATGAATCACAGTACAATGGCAAGGTATACTTGCCTGGCAAGAAGGCTTCGATGCACCAATAACCTGCTCCAGAAGTCGCACAGAACAATCCAATATCCTATGTACATATAGTATAATACAATACAATCATTAGTCATTATGCTAGCACATACACAACCATATATACACTGGACTCAGGGTACGCTATGAGTGACACTGGTCGACTAACACGATAAATTGTGCGTCTAATTATGCGGGTGTCGCGTCTTCAAATACTGCACACAATCAGATAGTCAACTAACATGTGTCTAAGCCAGTACGTTAATGCACGCAAGGCAGTCAATTCACAAGTTCTTAGGGTCAATGTAAATATGGAATAGCCCACAGTGTCCTAGGGTCGTACAGTCTAAACACATATATAGTCATAATTATTATTTAGCATTTAATTACATATATAATACCTCCATATATTTATATATATATATATCACTTTAATTCTAGTATACGTACGTGTACGCGTACAAGTCATTGGGTTCACCGACGCGGGTCTGATGTCAACTAACTAAACATGTCTCGAAGCAATATGCTAAACCCTACGCTATTTACACTAGCACACATAAAATGAAGGAAGGGGGACAAGTTTGAACCTCGGGGTTAGCGTGCACGGGCACGAGGATCAGGGGTGACTGCTGCAGGTCATCTTCGGCGAGGATGATGGTCTATAATGACGACGATAACGATGATGAGGGTTATGACAATTGAGGTTACGATGAGACAATGAGATGATGATGGGTTGATAATGATGATGATGGGGTGATGATGATGACGACGGTGATGAGATGATAATGACGAGGTAGAGGTTAATGGTGAAGATGATGATTGGTTGATGATGATGATGGTGAGTTGCTGGCCGGAGGTTGTCGAAGTCCGGCAGGGTGGGAAGGGCTGAGCAGGGAGAGGAAGGAGGAGGTGGAGGAGGAGTTCAGGAAGCCGGGAATGGTGGAGGTGCTCGGGAGGAAGATGGAGAGGTGGTGGCGGTACTGGTGGTATGGTGGTGTTGGCCGGGGTAAAGTCGAGGGGAGGAAGAGGAGGTCGGGATGTTAATGGTGGTGGTGGCATTCAGTCGATCAGGGGGTTGGCGGTTCAGGCGAACGGGTTAAGGCTCGGGACAGTCGGCTCAGCGGGGAGAAGCCAGTGGTAATGGTGATGTTAATGGTGACGGTGGTATTGCTGGTGGCGAAGTAGACGAGGGGAGATGGTGGTCGAGTCTCCGGCGTTAATGGCAGCAGGGAAGAAGAGGTCGTGCAGGCGGGTGCTGCGGGTGGAGAAGAGTCGACGGGGTGCTGGCGGGTTCACGGTGGTCTAGGCGGAGGACAGGGAAGAGAGAAGGTTAGCAGCTCAGGCGAGCAAGGATGAGGGAGATGGTAGTGCTGGGTGGAGAACGACGGGGTCTCCGGCGTGTCTCCGACGAGACTCCTGCCGGGGAGCCTGAAGGAAGAGGATGAACAGGGAGAGGTGTTTGGTCGGCTATGTGTTGGTTGATTTTGGATTTTGGTGAAAAATAGAAAAAGGAATAAAATTATATATTTATACATGTGAACTAGGGTTTTGTTGACCTAGGAGTGGGCTTGGTCAACACCTCCTTGGGATGGTCCTTGGGCTTGCCATGGGGATGTTTGGAGGGATAGGATTTACATTATTTAAATGTAAGGCTAGAATTAAATGGAGGACGATCTTGTCCGTTGCACATTCCAAAAATTATGAAAAAAATTTATGTGAAAAAAAAATGGGTTTCTTCATGTGTCATGTCCAACGGTGTGGACACCTTATTACATTTTTGTATAAAAGCGCCCAACAATTAGAAAATTGCACAAAGATGGATATTGGATTAAATTAATTAAAATTAATGTGCAGGGTGTTCTGGAATTAATTAGAAGTACGTGGGCATAAAATTAGGTGGGACACATGTGTTATGGACATATGGGGCTCAGAGTACAGTTTTATCATAAATTGGGTTGCACGAAATGGGTCAAGATTGTGTCTCCAATTTCGATTGGAACGCACAAGGGTACAAAGTCGTATTTATTTATAATTAAGAAATAACGTCCGCGACGATTATTGTGCGACTAAAATGTAGCACAAGAGAGCATAATTATAAGTTACACAAAGGTCCGAATAGAAGGCGGACATGTCTAGGACAAGGATGTAAAATTTGTAGGAAGGCAATGGCTAGTGTAGTGCTCCAATTATCGAAGCAACGGTATGGTGCACTAAGTGATATAAATCTTGTATAATTACATAAAATGCCGTGTTCTATTTCTAATTGGATACAAACTATCCCTAATTTCTCTATCTATGCCAAGTAGGCCTAATTTTGGGTGAGGATGTTTACAAGGAGGTACGGGTAGGAGAGGGTTAGAAACCCGCGCATGATCAGCAGCTAAAAGCACGCGCACATGAGTAATGGCCTTTTTTTTAGATATCCGACGATACACACGAGATTTTACGCACACTGTCTTGCATGCCATTTGGTCCCACTGCCCTTACACCTCCCATGCGGTTTGATCCCGAGACCTCTGCCCAGCAAGAGAGGTTATACTTCTTCTCACTGACCATAAGAGCCAGTTGAGTTCAATATGAGGCAAGGTATATATATATATATATATATATATATATATATATATATATATATATAGTGTTTGATAGCTTATATTTTTTATGGAATCATTTTCCATATTTCCCTCCAAAATGGTGGAAAATGAAACTTGCCCAACCCATAGAAAAATAATGGCAATCAAACACCAAATTCAGTTTTTACGTAATTTTTTTAAAATATCATAAAATTTGTTTCATAGAAAAATAATTTCGTGGAATTTTTTTTTTCCACATATTTTCTATCTTGCAATCAAACACACGGGTAAAACTAGAAAGGTAGATAATGATCCTTTCTTAATTAGTAATAAATGAATCCCCCCTCCAATTTTGACGTGAAATAAGGATATTCCAAATAAGAAAAAAATTTCTCATCCTATTTATATAGGTTGAGGGTGGAGACACAAAAAACAACACAAGGTGGGAGATGCATGACGTTTGTCCACAGAAAATCTAAGAGAAAGACCGTACTTTCCTCTTAGGGATTGCCGTTCGAGATAGCCAAAAGAGGAGATTTGTGCAGGGAAGTTGTCGTCTTTGTATATGGAGATCGCTATGGGTTGGTTGAGTGATTTCAGTTGTAATCTCTCTCCTACTTCTTGAGTTAGGTGAGGGGGTTGAACCTTTGGGCAAATGGTGCAATATAGTTTTTATCAATCTTGTATCTTTTGTCGGAAGTGCAAAAGTATGAAAAACTCTATACAATGCCCCAAACACAAAGTAGCAAGAGTCGTGTACTACTGAGCACACAAAGCAACCTGAGTCATATGCTATGCGCCTAATGCAGCCAGAGCCATGTTCCATGTGCCATGCAAAGCCATGAGCCATGCCCACGCCTATGCCAAAATAAAATCATGCGCTAGTACAGGTAGACTGCTTCGAGAAACAAGCCACATCTATGACATCACAACGAAGGTCCCATGTGGCAAAACTTTCATGCGCCAGCCTTCCATGTGCTAGGTCTCCCATATGGCAAAACTCCCATGCGCCAGCCTTCTATGTGCTAGGTCTCCTATGTGGCAGCGTTCCTATGCTGCAGCACTATGCATTAAAGTTATTACTTGGAAGTGTTCTCCTAAAGGCCCCTCACAATCAAATTTTATGATTATTAACATCCAAGATCTTCAAATAATCAAAGCATGACACATGTCACACAAATTATGGGCATTAGCAACCCCATATCTTGAATTGCCATATGGCAGCCTTCTCACGATATGCGTCTATGTACGGGAGCATGAAACCTGCCCATACACTTGTATGTATGGCCTTCTAAAGGCTATAAATAGTGGGTGCTCCCCACAAGAAACAAGGACGGAACAAGACGAAGAGAGAGAGAGAGAGGACCAGGAGACAACCAAAACCAGGAAAGAAGGGACATCAGCTGAGTCGTATACTCACTTTCTCGGAGGCCTTGCCAATCTCTTTGACGTCGGATCGTCATCGAAGTAAAGTGATCGACGACAGATCATATCTCCATCGTCACACTTGCCCAAATTTTATTTATACTCAGAGCTCTACACATTAGAGCCTCTTTTATACTTTTTGTTCAATTCCAATTAATACAAAAGTTTGTACAACTTTACTCGAGTATTTTTTACGATGTCGACAAAAATGTCGACTTTGCTGGGGAAGAACTCCTCCAATGAGAAGTTAGTAATACAATTCGACGAAAGGAAGCTTGGTTCAACCCAGAGAATGCTGGTGGTTCGCTTTGACCAACGGGCATTCAAAAAGTTGTTGGACAAGCCGAGTTTCATATCGAGGCCCGTTTGACCTCACAAAACTCGCAAGACATAGGTCGTCAAGGCCGCTCCGCCAAAATCAAGGTATGTGAATGATGCATTATCAACCTCCGCTGTTGGGGTTGCGCAATAAGGTGCCGCATATCTTGTCTTCGTCTCTGAAGCCATCTTTGATAAGAACAATGCTGAAGCTCAAGAGATGCGTATACCACTAGATGCGCCAAAGAGAAGATGTGCCACATCGTACCATAGGCACATAAAGCCTTCTCCGTGCGGAAAGGCCTAAGAAAGAAAACCTTTCTTTGACAAGGTCTCCTATGACACCAATATTGACTTTCAATACTATGCACCTATGAAAACTAGTTTGAAGAGTTATAAAACAACTAGAGCTATGCACACTCGAAAGGATGCGCAGACAGTCCACCAAAAGAATACGCCGCTGATGGTCATACGCACTGGTAATGAAAAACTATATAGGACTGACCCAGGCACTCATGCGCCTGAAGTGTGTCAACCCTCTAAGTCTTCCACTAATGAACCGGGTGTAGTTACTGCACAAAAACTAAGTTAGGGAGCAAGTCCTATGGTAACAGACCCATGCACCCGGCTTGGCTACGCACATGAAGCGGGTTCATCTCATATCAAATCTTCTACTAACGACCCAGATGCAGTTGCTGCATCATAACTGAATCGGGGAACCAAAGCTATGATAACAGACCCATGTGCCCAGCTTTGCTGCACCCAAGAAGTAGGTTCGTCTCACATCAAGTCTTCCACTGATGACCCGGATGCAGTTGCTGTATAGGAACTGGGTCTGGAAGCAAACTCGTCACTTCCATGCTCATGTGTAAAGCTTGGCTGCGCACATGAAATGGGTGTGCCAGTAAAGTTCCCATCGTCTGATCTGCGTAACATGATCATTCATAAGCGTAAGATGAGAGAAACAACTCTTGCACATAAAGTGTACCCTCCCGGGCATACTTGTGCCAGCCTCATTATCAACGGTTGGTGTACCAAAGTAGCAGTTCAGTCAGCTAAATCGGTATTTCAGCGATTGCGACCAGCAATGCCGTCTGACAAAATTGTCAGAAAGGAGCACACGGGAAAGGGAAGTAATTGCTTATGGCCTCATTCTACTCGACATGGAGGTCGCCTTCTACCAAGAAGAAGTCGTCAAATCCGATAGTCTCTACTGGAACATCCGGTAACCAACCGCGGGGTAGTAAGCTAGTACCTACCGTAGGAGTGTTTCAAGGTACCCGCTTGAGAATAAAATCTAGGGGTAAAAATATCCCGGTATTCCAAACTAACCAATCATTCTAGGAAGACAGTGGATCTCAAGGAATGGATGACAACTTATCTTTGGGGCCACTCCCACCATGATAGCACATTCGCCAGGGCTGGGGGTAGCCATCCCCTAGACTCCGAAGATGACGCAACAATGCCCGCCTTCCCTGATGACAGTGAGGCTCAGGATTCATAGGCAAAAAGTGACACTTCCATAATTCGATCTATTTCTCCTCATGAAATGCCTTTATACATGGCAGAAGATGATCAAGCCTCTAGTGATCGACAATGTCTAGAGGCACTTGAGACGATCAAGTCAGGGAGATGCAAGCTAATTTTGATTCGATGAGCAACCTAAATGCACTTCAAAACTCAGAATACGATAACCTTATCCCCTCGAGTGGAAAAATATGGTATACCCACCAAAGTACAAGCCACATTCAATGATCCCGTTTGATGGTAAGACCTATCCTAGTCAGTACATGAATTACTTTGATTCAACGATAAGACTTCTACCTCGGGATGATGCACTCCTTACTAATATCTTTGTCAAAACTCTGACCGGAGTAGCCTACGACTGGTTTTGTAGCCTCCCAAAAAATTGTATCTCGTCATTCGAAGACCTCCGACGCCTCTTGATCACCCGATTCTACGATAGTGGAATGGATATGACTATGAGCACCCTCATGGACATAGTTCAAAGAGAGAAAGAACCTGTCCGAGAATACATAGAACGGTTCAGATATGCAGTACTAAAACTACCTCTGGACATCCTGGATAATCATCTAATGGTTACTTGTCAGAAGAATTTGTTGCCTACAATAAAGCTGAAGATGACTCTAGTCCCACTCCAGGATTGGACGACGTTTATCATAAATGCTACCACACAGAGAAAAATACAAAAGATGTCATTTTGCTGGGATTACAGTTCCCTATTAGTGACAACAGAGGGAAGCGTCCCTTCAATAATAACGTCAGTATTAATGGCCGTGATAATAAAGGGAAGCAAGGTCTCACTGTCAACGTGCCTAAAAGCTCGACCATGTCCACCCAGAGTCCGACAGAAGCACCCAAGCCAAAGAAGACTTACTCCTTTAACGATGATGATATCATCAAGATTTTTAATGTGTTGATGAAAGGCAACAAACTACAGCTACCCGAAATCAAACAACCAGATAAGGAAGATAAGGTCGACAACCCTAAGTACTACTACTACTACTACTACTACTACTACTACTACTACTACTACTACTACCACTGATACATCCATCATCCAACACAGAATTGCTACGTGTTGAAGAGGTATAAATGGCTGTTCGACTCCAAAGCTCTCACTTTAGACTTTAAAGAACAAATAGTCACAAAAAACATGCTCTCCCTCTAATTTGGCAACCTTCCGCCAATAAAAGCTTAAGACGAAGTTGTCCCAATACCTAGGGTGATAATGGAGATCGTTAACCTCTCTTTAGCTCGAGCAGCAGGGCTGGTACTAATTACCACTCTGTGAAGCAAAGTTATATGGGTTCCCAGACATTGTCCTGTATCTAATACAACAAACGATGCCTACTACTTCCAAATCCAAAGGAAAAAAGACCAAGTTTGTCACGCGGTCTCCCCATTGAGTGATAAAACCCTGGCTGGAGTAACTAGGTCGGGCCTAGCCTAACAGCGCAACTATAATGCTTCCGATGATAGTACGCCTCCGGTTACCATATATACAGCTCCAGTAGCATCGAAACCAGGCCCATCCCAACCGCCTGTAGTAGACATGCAGAAGAAGAAGGAGGTTCGCTTCAACAAACCTCTAAGAAAAGACGTGACTCAAGGGCTTGAAAAGCCTTATAACTTTGACATATTGGCATAATTGGCCAATACCTCCGCAAAGTTGTCACTCTTTGAGCTCCTTCGCCTGTCCAAAGAGACTCACGACGCCTTGAGTGAGGTATTACAAAATGCTGACTCCTACCTAGCTCAGGTCAAGCCGGCGGCCGAGGATCCTACTATATGTCTCCACTACAACAACGTGATGGAGACAATCCCTAACATCACATTCTCACAATAAGATATGCTACTGAAAAATAATATGCACGATATGTCACACCCTAGTACCAAAATACGTAGGACTAGGAGTACATAACATGCCAGCTACGTATCAAGTTGACTCCATCCCAACTCAAATACGTATACGCTGTCTATAATAATGTATAATTTCTATAAGGAAAGTCAATATATATCTCAATCCACATAAAATATAAGTCACAAGAATGAACAATAAGTTTTATGGTCAGCAGCCTACTAGCATATATGTTCGAATAGACTCGAAAGAATAAACTAAGTTTATCAAAACTAGGCCATATCAACAGAATAAGTCATGAGAATTAAATTTAACAATAGATAATGATGAATATAAAAACAAATAAATTTACCTCATCAAGAATCCAAAAGTTGACCGGTGGAGACAAATCCACTACTAGTAGATGAAGAGATAAAGTTAAGAAAATAAATCAAAGTCAATGCTATATGAATAACTAAGAAATAGCCGAGTTGTCAACTATGGTTGTACCCTCATCTGGTGCCTATCCGTAGGGCTCAGAATAATCCTGCACAATGGAGAACGAATCTAGGTCCTCAGTGGGATGTAACAAGATATAGAAAGAACATGCTACTAAGTACAGTAAATAAACATACACGGAGAAGACGCGAATCAAAATATGACATACAATAAGTACGAGAAAAGAAACACATCATTGGATACTCTAAGAATAGTGACATGTCATAGAGAATATAATATGAGTCGTGGCTATCAAGAAAATAAATCATGTAAAGTGATCGTAGTCCGCGAAGGCACTAATAGTCCTAAAATATGTCTCTACTTTAGCCCGACGAGGCGCTAACAGTCGAGGGGTAATAGCCAACGCCTAATATGATACTCTCGCCTAAGGGGTTTACGAAGTCAACCTGTCAGGGTAAGGCAATCATAAAATACAAATACGCAGGTGACCCATAAGTGGAAGCAACATAAATAATGAAAACAGCTAACACATTTACAAGAAATAGGAATCGGGAGAACCATGCGTGCATATATGAAAATAAGGAAACAACAAAAATGAAGGCATATAAAATAAACTGTACGAAGTGAGCAAGGTATCTTGCCTACGAGTTGTCCAAATCCGAGTTGAGGTAAGGAAAAGATTGCACTCCTAGCAACTAAACAAAATATATTAACATTCTAATTTCATAATTATTTCTATGGTTTGACTCATACAGTTGGTTAATATATTTAGACTATTTATAATCTAAGCTATAGACTTGTTACAACTTTAGTTTATTTATATAATAATAATTTTGATTTACAGCTACTAGTTTGTTAATTATAGATGAATTTAAAATCCAAGTAAACTTATAAACATATTATTTATCCACTATTTTTAAAGTATAAAATGTACATTAGCATGGTTTAAGATGGAATCCCTACAGATCAACTTATATGCTACTAATTGGGAGATTATATATATATATATATATATATATATATATATATATATATATATATATATATATATATATATATATATATATGTTAAAAAAACTAATATACAAATAACTTAAGTTGTATGGTTAGGGCATAAATAGGGGAAATAACAAGGGGTTAAATGTAAAGTGGAAAACAACTTTTGGTGGAGGTACAACACATACCCCCACCCTTTCTTACTTGAATAGTAATCTTCTTCTACTAGTGATTCTTCTATTCACTATTAATTATGTGTATAGTTAGAAAGAGAAGGAGGGGGTTAATTGAATTAAATTCTTTAGAGAGTAAGACAAGAAGGAAAAAGTGTTGTGCTCATGAATTCGGGTTCCTCATGATGCTTCTCCTTACACGTGAGTATATAATATTTGTGAATTGTTCCTATCCTAATCTATAAGATACTATATTTTTTAATATGTTATAATTTATTTTTATATGTCGTATATTCTATTTTAAAAGAAAAAAATGGTGTTGTACTTTGTTTAATATAAAAGTGCTTTATTTTATGCAAACATTAAATTCGTGCACAATGTATGGTTTACATAGGGAGAACAAAAAAAAGTAGTTCAAAAGTTTACCAACAAACCACGTCTTCACTCATACGACGAGAGTGGAGGTGTGTCGAGTCCGATTAAGGCAGCTTCAAAGTGACTTCAAGGACCGGAAAGGAAGAGGGAGCAAGTTTTTCAGGAGAGAAAATTTTATGAGAGATGATGGAATTTATATAGATGCAAAGTAAGGGGTTAGTCCGCATGCGATTATGATTAGGATTAGCATGATAGATATAAATAGACGAGTTTAGAAAAATTCGTAGATAACATTTGGATGGAAAATGATAGGTTTGCTTATAGTTGACGAAACTATCATATATAGATGCTGGCGATGATAAGCATGATTTGCTACAAAAATATTACTATCTTAATAAAAAAAATTAATCCATTAAAATTTTTGAATTTCGGGACAGAGGGTTTACACTATAGCCCTTGTACTATACAGGGTATATCAGCGCCATCAAGGTGGACCAGATGCATATTGATCCAAGATCATCTCTCAGCATAATTCTTCGGAGTCTGCTACAGACCTTGGGAATTTTTATGCATCGGTTGGCAGCGACCAACACGACCATCAGAGGCTTCAATGCCGGGAGAAGTTATCCTTTGGGTATTATCCGTATGAAATATCAAATATGCTACCTACGAACAAAGGTGACTTGGTATGTCATTGATGTGGATGTATCCTACAATGTCCTCTTAGGATGCCTTTGGATACACAAGTATATGATTGTGCCATCAACTCTTCATCGGTGCTTGAAGTATGTTGACGGCAACAACATTGTCAAGATGGAGTTCGCAGTGTTGACCCTTTCAAAGGTGTCAAAGCCTACTATTCTGACTCAATCTTATACAAATAGATCCACCTGGATGAGGGAGACGATGACGTCGACGATAAAGCAGAGATTAATTTGGCTTAAGATGAACCCCTGAGAGTCCGTCTCAAAAGACGTCCTGCCCACACATCTACTCCTCTCATGGTTAAGCTTCAAGAAAGGCTCCTGAGCCTTTGGTAGTCAAGCTCCAGAGACATGGACGTCCATTAAACAGAAATCCTTCCGCGCCCAGAATCTCTGGTAGTCAGACTCTGCCGAAGGGTTCCAGCATCATCAGCACTATTAATGAGCACTGAAGAGTATGTCACGACGTCCATTTATGAGGGCATAATTTCCTAGATGCATAGGCAATCACCTTCCCGTTCTGCTGCAACACACATCCCAAACCCTTATCCTAGGCATCACTGTATAAAAAAAAATCTTCCCGTCCCCGATGGCAACATAAACACTGGAGCTATAGTCAACCTCTTATTCAGCTCCTCAAAAGCGGTCTGATACTCCTCAGTCCAGACGAACTCTATGTCCTTCCTGGTCAGCCTAGTCATCGACTCTACAATCTTGGAAAAATCCTGAACAAAATTTCGATAATAGCCTACAAATCTAAGAAAACTCCTAATCTTTGCCACTGAACTCGTGGTAGACCACGTCTCAACTACTAAAATCATCTTCGGGTCCACTGAGATTCCTTCTCCTGTAATTACATATCCAAGAAATTTAACCTTATCAAGGAAGAACTCACACTTCGAAAGCTTGTCATAAAGTTTCTCCTTCCTGAGGGTCTCCAGAACTATCCTCAGGTGCTTCTCATGCTCCTCCGGTGTCTTCGAATATATCAATAAATTATCAATGAAAACCATAACAAATTGATCCAGGTACTCATAGAACACCTTATTCATTAGGTTCAAGAATACCGCTGGGGTATTGGTCAACCCAAACGGCATCACCAAGAACTCAAAATGCCCATACCGAGTTCTAAAAGCTATCTTTGGAATATCTTTCTTTTTCACTTTCACCTGGTGGTACCCTGACCTCAAGTCTATATTCAAAAATACCTTCGCTCCGCTCAACTGATCAAACAAATCGTCAATCCGTGGCAACGAGTATTTATTCTCAATAGTAAGTTTGTTGAGAGCCCTGTAGTCGATAAACTTACGGACCGACCCATCCTTCTTTGGTACAAATAATACTGGAGTACCCCACGGTGATGAACTGGAGCGGATGAAGCCATTGTCCTGCAACTCATCCACCTGCTTCTTCAACTCTGCCAGTTCACTGTTGTTTACCCTATAGACGTGCTGTAATATTGGCTCTAGGCCTGGCACCAAGTCTATAGAGAACTCCACATCTTGGTCCGGTGGCAACCCCCGTAACTCCTCCGAAATACGTCCATATACTCTACAATCAATTGATATGGCGACTCCTGCTCTTCCACCAAACCTCCAAAGAAGTCTCCCTCGTCCTTGTCTGCTCTTCTCTGATGAACTCCAACTCTGGTTCTCCTAGCATATAAAATAAAACTTTGTCTCCACGATAATCGATACTATCATGGTACCTACTCAACCAATCTATCCCCGGTACTATATCATAGCTCAGAAGTAGCATTACGATTAGACAAGCGCTCAACTATCAGCCTCCCAAAGAAACTCTTTAATCTTTACAAACATCACTAACCAGGATAATGCAAACCCCGGTCATGATCTTACAAGTCCTCGCCAACGGTTCAGTCTTAAGATGATGCTATGAAGAAAAAGATACAGATACAAAACTATTTGAAGCATCGGAATCAAATAAAGCATGAGCTGGAAAAGAATCAAGATAGACTGAACCTGAAATGACATCTCCAATTGGTTCCTCCTCCTCAACGGTCAAGGTAAAAGGTCACCCCTGCTGCGCACCTCTCTTATGCTTTTGGTGCTGTACAAACCTCTGCTATTATGTAGGCAATAGAGGCCCTCTTTGCTGTCCCACTAGTGGTCTCGCAGATGCTCTCTGTGCCTGGGCCCCACCCTGAGCTGGATGAGCTGGAGCCCTAGGACAAGCCCTCAACTGGTGGTCTCCTGATCCGCAGAATAGATACTGGCCCAATCTCATCCTACATGCATCCCATCCATGTCCCGACTTCTTATAGAATAGGCAAGAAATAGCTGGCCTCTGAATCTTGTGCTTCTGCTGTACTGGTGCTCTAGCTGATACGACAAACTGCTGCCTCGGCTACTAGAGTGTCATTGATGCTACTGCTAAAAGTGAGGCCATTTTGATGGCCCCACACTACTGCTATCTCCTGAGGGATCCCTCATCCTCTTGGAGCCAAGATCCAAATCATCCTCTGCCTGCTGTGCCTGTACTAGGATCTACTCAAATATAGTGGTATGATGACTGCTAGTATAGGATTTGATCTCCCTGTTCAGACCCATTCTAAACTTTTGGGCCTTCCCTAGGATATTTTGTCCCTCCATAAAGTGACCCAATCTACAAACTCCGTTGCATACTCGTCCACCATCATGTTGCCCTGGACGAGATACTAAAATTGGCTCTCTAGAGATGTCAGAGCCACATCTGGGAAGAAATTTTCCTTGGAGAGATCCTTAAAAGCTTCCAAGTAAGTTCCGACGGTGAGATCCTAGGGTCCGTCCTGAATCAAGTCAATGCGATGTGAAACATCATGCTTCCCGTGGCCTCTACCTGCAACCTCTTTAGAATCTGCACCAGCCACAGGTTTCTCTCAATATCATCGATCCAATCATCAGCATAAAGAATCCCCTCAGTGCCTTTAAATTCCTTCGGCCCCATCCTCTTGAAGTCTATAATAGTCCCCGGCCTCGGCTGTTGTGGGGTAAACTGAGGTGGAGCTACTTGTGGCTAGACTAAGGCAACTCTCTTGACTGCGGCGAGTGTAAGCTGGTGGGCATTCTCAATTCCCTTTCTTATAACCTCTGACTGGCGCTGCTAGGCCTCTTCCTGGGACCGCCATGCCTCCATCATTTGCTGAAAAAGCGCAAATACCTGCGTCGGATCAACTGCTGGTAGTGGAGGTAGAAGATCCTCTAAGACTGTCGGCACTGTCCTTTGAACCGAAGGTGGAGTATCCTCAAAAGCTGCAGTCTAAACACCCACCTGGACCGGTGAAGTGGACCTATGAACTGAAGCTGCTGGAACAGTGTCTGTTGGTGCTTCTCTCACGGGCGACGAAGTGAACGACCTCACTGATACTGCACCTGAGCGCTAGGAACATGTCTTCGGCGGCATCCTGAAGACAGATTGAAATAAAGAAATCCATATTGAGTAAGATATGGTATCATCAAGGAAGGACAAAATTATTCAAAGTAAAGCAAGCATTCAAATAGATAATGATAGTAAAATAGATATTTAGAAATATTCTCTAGTTGTGATTAAGTATACCTTCAGCCTATATCCTATATCCTAATGCAGGATCGTAGCAGTACTCTAAGTGTGCACTACTACGATATCGCTTCTAATTGTGACTCTAGACCTGCATGGGCCAGCACTAAAAATGAGTCATGATCCGCACTCGGATTAAGGGCACGAGTAGTGATCAACGCCCAGTCTATGCAGCAACATCGGCGAAAGAACATCGTTTGGATAATCCATACTATCTAAATATCTCATACAATATATATATGGTACCTGTCAATGTTATCTCAACTCCAAACGGAGGATCAATATGGTATATGATAATGGTAAACAATACTCAATCACGATATAAAATTAAAGGAGGATGAAAGCACGATATAGAATAAAAGAGAAGAAATAAGAGTCACAATACATCGATAAGTCCTAAAACCATAAGTCTAGGCATAGTCACTCCCAAAATAATATATACATGCCATGAGTCTAGAATGAGACTAATACAATGTCCAAAAATATAAAACTAGGCCTCCTCGATCACTGGCACTAGGTCCTCCTACTCTAGGGGAGAATCCTCTAATGGATCGCCATCCTGCGGCCCATAATAAGTGAAACACTAATCCACAAGCCAATTATCTGAAAAAATATATCCAGTCAGGATTGGAGCGAAGTACATATCTCTGAAAGCAGTTCCAAATACATAATAGAACATATATAACAAGCAATAGAAAATAATACAAGATAACTAGCAATAGAAAATGACAATGAACTAGAGTAAACATGTGAAATACTGAAATAAAGAACATACAATATGAATAACTGCAAGTAATGGAATACATAACACTAGCTAATATGCCATATAGTACAAGTTCATTATGTGATCAGTTTGGGTTGAACACGAATACAATATGGTAACTCGATTACACTATGATATGTAATCGACATGTACACGAATACACTTGGGCTTGATTACATTACCAACTCCTACTCCCCCGTCCTGAACTAATACTCATGGATCCGATGTAGAAGCATGAAAAATACGCTACAGAATTATACGCAATATGTGTGAAGATCGCGTAAAGCAGAGTTTCAGTACAGTGCAGCGTAAAGCATGACTTCAGAGCCATTGGCGTACATCAGAGCTTCAACGCTTTTTAGCGTAAAACATAGCTCCAAAACAACCAGCGTAATGCAGTATTTCAGACTGCTTCAGCGTAAAAAGGTTGCTACCTCGCCTTTATGGCGTAAAACCCATATGCTATTAATGCAGCATGGAAGTGTACGAGGAACCCTTCGTATTCCTCGAATGAACCTGTCAGACAGTACAATGAACCTGACTCCTGACAAAGAGTACTGTACGACTATCAAGACGACGACTGTAATGATGATTCAGCAAAGAGCTCCAGACTGTCATTTAGTGACAAAGCCTTGATATAAGACGTCATTTACGCATTCAAGTAATACGCTGCCTATTTTACACAGGCATACATGAGCTTTTACGCTCAGGATGAGACAAAGCTGACCGCCACGTCAAAAGCTGCTCTTCACACAGAACCCGAGGCACGTCTCTGCAATTAATACGCGAGATGGGGGCAGATCTCTGCATTTAATGCATGATATTTTGTTCTATTTCCAATGACTGGGTAAGCTATAATTAGGGCTAATACGTCCACATCACCATCCCTGCATATTATGCCATCAGGCTATTTTCAGCTATAGGAGTACGCCGTATGCTATCTCCTTGAAATACGCCAACTCAGGCTCTATTTGAAAAGGTGAGTGACAATGCTATTTGGCCCAGAATACGCTCAAGACTCCAGTCAACATCAAGCTTTACGTAAAATTTGGCTTCTATGCCAACATGACAGCTACCTGGCTTCTACGCCAGTATGACAGCTATTAGGCTTCTATGCCTTCTGGGCTTCTATGCCTATTTGGCTTCTACGCCAACTTGACAGCTACTGGGCTTCTACGCCTACTGGACTTCTACGCCTACTTGGCTTCTACGCCAACCTGACAGCTATTCGACTTCTACGCCAATCATCTCTACGCGAGGGGCAGTTACCCACGTGGCTTGCATGCCGTGATCTTCGCAGCAGTCACACGCAGAGTCGAGAGATCATTTAGACGTGAGTAGCAGTTATCATGACCGTCGCGTAAAGAGCGCCACACTCTCCACTGTTCAGCTTCTACGCTGACTGGACGGTTATAGCAATTGGACTCTATAAATAGAGACCTCTATTGACAGAGGTCAGTGGTTGGATTTTATTAAGAGGAAAAGGATCGGATTACATTTTTGAAAGAGAAGATCCTAGAGCACAGACAGAGGGGAGTGATTAACGACTTTGGCATCGAGCACCCAATCCCTCTTGCGATTTTTGAAGCTTATCCTTCTTCTACAACACTTCTTCATCATCGTGTGGTCCAAGGGACAAAGTGATCGACCGCAGATCAGACTTTTATAACAATATTTACCCAGATTTAAATTTTGTACTAGATATCCTCGTATAGGATTAATTGTACTTCTTTTTCTTGTTTGTAAGCCAAAGAAAGGGTTTCGTATAAACCTAGTTTCATTTCTTTCGTTTATTATCAAACACAAGATGGCGACTCTCTTGGGGATTACTTTCTCTTCTGACGAGAAGGCTATTGCTCAACACGATGTTGTATCCGTCGTATCGACGAAGAAGACTCTGGTCGTCCAATTCGACCAATCTGCTTATGAAGACATGCTTCGCGCAGGGGGTAGCTCTCATTCCCCATCTGTGTAGGACAGCAGGAAGTTGCGTAAAGTATGGATGCCCCGGACATCCTCTACTCTTCCTGCAGGCTCTCTCTCTCCGATCAACAAGGTTGTGGCATCCTAACCTATACGCTCTGTGCGTAAAAATCTGTCTTCCGTCTGTGACGTGGAAGACAAATCTTCTGGCAATGCCTCAATGCCAATCCAGAAGTTGACTCCTCGTTTTGCGCATAAAACTCAGTCTCCCGTCACTGGCGGGGCAGACAAAACTTCTGGCAATGCCTTAGCGCCAATCCAGAAGTATACAATACGCTTTACGCATAAAAACTCGTCTCCCATCGCTGATGGGGAAGACGTAGTTTCTGACAAGGCCTCAGCGCCAAGTCAAAAATTTCAAATGCGCTCGGCGTGTAAAAATACATCTCCCGCCTATAAATGGGCAGCGGGTCCCTGCAATCTTCGCAAAGGAAAATAAGTGGCGGATTTCCCGACCTCTCGGCTTTTACGCCATCAAGAGAAGAATCTGCCCGCTCTTCAGATTACGCGGAACGCTGATGGCAGTTTGAAGACTTCCTCAGTTTTACGCCAACCTGAGCAGAGTTCCAGATTACGCCAGGACAAGCCTCTCGGCGTAAAGAAGACCCAGTTTGTGGATAGATACGCTTCTCATGGATCATGTGGTACTCACATGGCTGAACTACTGTATACCTACGGCAGAGAGAGGGTTGGGGTTCCCAATATCCTTATTCCAACTAATATAAAAAGGCAGAATAAGCCTTATTCTTCTTCTTCTTCTATTAATCCCCCTGATTTACGCGATTTCTTGATCCAGAAACACAAAGGCAAGGGATCTTCTGATATGTCTATTACACCCCCTAGGAAGCACTGTTGTAATAGTCATAAAGTTGTAGTTAATTACTGCTGTTCTAAAGCAAAACGGTCAATTTTCGACCGGTTGAACTATTCTTTGTCCTTACAGGAATAAGAACCGACATTCACATAGGTAAACATGGCATCGCACATTCCTAGAGGAAGATCAAGTTCAAGATGCCATCCCTCTAGAACTCCGAGCCAAAGAAGATTCGACAGACTCCTCGATAACATTAAAGCAGGTGTTTTTCTAAACACTCGCTCGAGGTTGCGACAACCGGCTTCGTATTCTTCCGATTCCGACACTGGGGGTCGTCAGTTTCCTGAAGGTGATACTGACAGCATAGACTCAATCTCCACAGAGGTCTATACTGATCCCTCAGTAGCACCCAGGAAAATGGGAGTCTATGCCATTGGAGATGAACATGAAGAAGCTTCCCCATCAAGAAGTACGGAATAACGCATCGCTGTCTGGAAACATCACTCAAAGAGATGCATACCATGATGCAGAGTATGCACCAAATATTGGTAACACAACACACAGCTGCGCCTGTTCCTCCTACTCAACTATGGGTGGGGGTAGATACACCATCAAGTCAAGAGCCTATTCAGGATCAAGAATATGCTCCTCAACCTCTCAACCCGGAAAACGTATTACCTCATGTTGGGGTCACCATACAGCCGGTCTCTCGCCCCTCTGCGGTCACTTTCCCAGCTAAAGATCCGATGCAAGCAGTGCGGGAATTAAAAGCCCAATTTGACACCCTGAAGCATAAAGATCAGCTCAAGAAGTTGGGGATCAATCAGCCATACCCTGCCATCTGGGACGAGATCCCTTTTCCACCAAAATACAAACCACAGGCTATGGTTTTGTTTGAAGGAAAGATGCCACCAAGTCAATACATGAACTACTTCAGTATGATAACGGTGTTACTACAAGGGAATGATGCCCTTCTCACTCGAGTGTTCAAGGGCTGTCTGTCTGGAGTGGCCTATCAATAGTACCGTAGTCTTGCAGAAAATTGCATTACTTCCTTTGAAGATTTCAAGACTCCGTTCTTCGCTCGATTCTATGAAGGAGGGATGGACATGTCTATGTCCTCACTCATCGAAGTGAAGCAGAAGGAGAAAGAGAACGTTCGTACTTTCATCGAACATTTTTGTCAAGCCACTTTGCAGATGCCTCCCGGAGTTCCAGATTCCGCCTTGGTGGACATTTGCAGGAAGAACCTTCTTCCACTAATCTCGGTGTTCACAAGACCATATCAGTTCCATGATTGGCCCTCGTTTATCATCTCAGCGGTTGCCGCTGAAGACAACATTCGGAAGGTGCGTGACAATGGAATCATGATCTCCACCTCTGATAAAGGGAAGAGGTCATCCTCCAATAGCGACCATCCTCGTGGTTCCAAAAGAAAGGAAGCTTTGGCGATTAACACATCCAGGCAACCTACCCCAGCAACTACGCAGACGAAACCTGGGACTTCTAGACCCATAGAAGAGTATTCTTTTGATGATGATGACATTCCAAGCATCTTCGACTGTCTAGTCAAAAGTGGCAAGCTCACCCTCCCCGAGGTAAAAAGGCCTAATGAAGTCGACAGTACCAACAATCCTAAGTACTACATTTTCCATAGGTATGTACATCACCCTACCAAGGCGTGTTATATACTAAAAAGGAAGATCCAGGAGTTGATTGATGCCAAGGCCATCACTCTGCACAATAGTAAGAAAACGGTCAATGCCAACATGATCTCTCTCCAATTTGACGATCTGCCCCCTCAAGAAATCCCGGATGGTGTAGTACCTATCCCACGGGCGATGATGAACATTGTTAATCTCCCTCCAGCCAAGGGTCAAAACCATGACTTGGTACCCCTAACTACCCAGCGTGGTGAGATTATGTGGGTTCATCCTGATCTGGTGTCAGAGATAGAGGAAGAGACTCGAGATGCTAAGGCTAAGTCCCAAAAGAACTCAAGGCACAAACCATGCCATATGGTTGCAATATCCCCGACATCAAATAAAGAGGCTTTGGCTGCCGGAACCCGTTCAGGAAAGGCCTACCTCAAAGACTATGGAGGAAATCAGGAAGAAGCAGCGGCAGACACTTCAGCTGCCAAGCCTTCAGAGCCCAAACCTGTCATACTGGAGGCAGGTCCTTCTAGACCAACTTCGGCGGACAAGGGCAAACAGAAAGAAGTTCGTTTCGACAAACCTTTGAAGAACATTCAAAACAAAGGTTTAGAGAAGCCTTATAACTTTGACATCCTGGCCTAATTGGCTAATACTCCAGCCAAATTGTCCATCTTTGAGCTACTCAGGCTATCAAAAGATACTTGTCAGGCCTTGAGTGAAGCACTAATGCAGGCAGATGCATGCTTGACTCAGCTCAAGTCTCCCGATAAAGAGCCCGTGGCATGTCCTCAATGCCACAGTGTGATGGAAGCAGTCCCTAACATCAGCTTCACCCATGAGGACATGCTATTGAAACATAATAGACATGACAGGCCTCTTTATTACACCGGATATGTCGACTCTATGAAGGTAGACCGGATTCATATAGATCCAGGATCGTCGATCAGCATTATCCCTCACAGTCTGCTAAGACCATTGAGGATCCCCACAAGCGAACTGGCTTACACTACCACTACAATCGTAGGTTTCAACGCCAGAAAGAGCAAGCCCTTGGGAAAGATTCGTCTGAGGATCCAAATTGGTGACCTTAGATCAGTGGCTACCTGCTACGTCATTAATTCGGAGGTGTCCTATAACATTCTGTTAGGAAGACCATGGATCCACAATCATAATATTGTTCCTTCTACTCTATATCAATGTTTCAAATATGTAGACTCCCAAGGGACAGTGAAGACAGAGTTTGCTGATCTTAACCCATTCAAAGGAGTTGAGTCCTACTACTCCAATGCCATGTTGTACACCCAAGACTACATGAAGGAAGTATCGGGTAAGACGAAAGAGGAATCCCACCGGGAGCCAGGAGAATCGTCTGTTGAGCAACCTCTGTCAATCCAGGTGAAAGGACGAACTACCCGTCCTAAAGTCATAGAACCCATAGCTATCCACCTGGACAAAACCAAATCAGGAGAAAGAAGTGATCCCCTAGTGATCACTCTGAACCAGAAGCCTCCACCCTTGGTCATCAACCTTCGGCGCAACAAACAGCTGATTGATGTAAATACAACCGAGAATATGGTTTCTGATGATAATAAAGAACTTCTTTTCCAGTATACTGATGCTCAAATTCCTAATCAGGAATCATCCCTCCATAACGATATAGAGCCTATAGCACAAAAATTCTTGAAAGCTATAGACTTCTATCAACCGTATGTGTGGGAAATAGCATCAACATCTAACGTTATCATGACATATGGGCCATATGAAGATTCTATCTTTATTGTCCCACCTACCCGTAAAGATCAGCATCCAATAGTCTTCGGTCGTATGTGGAGCAGACCGACTAAATAAGAAGATTCTCCCGATGACGATGCTGGTAAAATGCAGGTCCATAGATATAGCCCACAAGCTTTGAACATCATGCAAAGCATGGATTATGACCTGAAGTTAGAGCCAGGTCTCAACTACGGGAAAGGCAGACGAATGCCACTGTATGGTGATCCCTACCATCAACGAACGCACTTCGGGTTAGGGTATACCACGTCTCTTGCAACTTCTGAGTCAAATGAGGATACCACTTCCTCCTCTCAGGATGGTTCGTCGTCTTCCGACTTATATGCTGATCTCGAACGAGTATTGTCAACAAATACGGTATTGACAGATTCTTTCGAAGCAGACGAACAAGAGTCTGAACTATTTGAAAATGACTATTGGGCACAGCAAATGGATACACAATGGGAACTCCGGTTCGAGCAAAGAGAACTGCCCACTGAAGATAAAGTTATCCAAGTCGATGTTGGGGATGAAATTTCACCAAAGCCGATATTTATCAGTAACAATCTTTCCCCAGTAGAAAGGAAAGAGATAATCCAACTGATAAAAGAATATATCGATGTCTTTGCGTGGAATTATGAGGATATGCCAGGTCTTGATCCAAATGTGGCTACTCATAAGCTCAATATACTGCCCAATTCAAAGCTTGTAAAGCAGCACCAACGTCAGTTCCGCCCGGATATGATGGACGCCATTGAAGCTGAAATCAAGAAGTTGATAGCCTGCGGGTTTATTCGGAAAGAACAACATCCTGATTGGGTCGCTAATATTGTCCCAGTCATGAAGAAAAGTGGGAAAGTTCACGTTTGTATCGATTTCCGAGATCTCAATGCGGCTTGCCCCAAGGATGAGTTTTCTCTTCCCATTACAGACGTCATGATCGACAATACCTGCGGTTTTGAGCGCATGTCTTTCATTGACGGATTCTCGGGATACAATCAGATCAAGATGGATCCTGAAGACGAGAAGCATACTGCCTTCCGTACACTACTGGGGGTATATTGCTACACAGTCATGTCCTTTGGATTAAAGAATGCCGAGGCTACATATCAGCGAGCTATGAGTAACATATTCCACGAGCATCTACGCAAAACAGTGGAGTCTTACGTAGACGACATTGCTGTCAAAAGCCTCCTCAAGGCCAATCACATCCAAGACTTGAAGACAGTGTTCGAGTTGATGCGCCAACATCAACTCAAAATGAACCCTACAAAGTCCTTTCTCGGAGTATCCAGTGGCAAATTCCTAGGATTTGTCATTACCGCCAAAGGCATTCAAGTCGACCCTGATAAAGTAAAGGCTATCCTAGAGATGCGACCTCCCCGTAATCTGAGGGAACTCAGGGGATTTCAAGGTCGTCTAGCCTATATCAGGAGATTCATATCTAACCTCTCTGGAAGATGTCAGCCTTTTTCTCGCCTAATGAAGAAAGGTGTGTCTTTCGTATGGGACGAAGCCTGTCAGCAAGCGTTTGACGATATAAAATGCTACCTTACTAATCCTCCAGTTCTGGTGACTCCCGTCATAGGAAGACCATTTTTGCTGTATGTTCGAGCAATGGATCATTCTTTAGGGGCTCTCCTAGCACAGAACTACAATGAGGGTCATGAACAGGCTATCTATTACCTAAGCAGGATGATGGTCGGAGCTGAACACCGGTACAATCTAGTGGAAAAAGAATGCTTGGCCCTAATGTTCACCATTCAGAAGACGCGATATTACGTGACAGGCCAAACCATTCACATCATCTCCAGGATCAATCCTCTTCGGGTATTGATGTGTAAGCCAAGTGTTCTTAATTCCCGACTCACGACTTGGGCGATGTTATTAACACCGTATGATATGGTGTACGTCCCTCAGAAGTCCATAAAGTGTCAGGCCTTGGCTGATTTCTTAGCTGCTCATCCAATTTCGGAAACCTCCAAACTATACGAGGATATTCCCGACGAAGTTGCAGAATGTAACTCTACAATGGAAGGTGATATATGGCAGCTATTCTTCGATGGCGCTTCCAGGACTAATCTCAGGGGAAATGTGGTTTCAGGAGTAGGAATTGTTCTGGTAACTCCTGACAAACTCGTCATCTATCGAGCATATTCTCTTAGCGAGCCCTGTTCTAATAATGTGGCAGAATATAATGCCCTACTCATCGGGCTTCAAGTCGCTAAAGAATTGGATGTTGAATACTTGGAAGCTTTTGGTGATTCCCAGCTGATTATCAATCAGGTCAGAGGAGTATATGAAGTCCGCAATCCAGACCTCATTCCTTATCACCAAGCAACGATCGAGATAGCCATGTCTTTTAAAGGATTCTTCTTAGAGCATGTGCCTCGATCTCAAAATCTGGAAGCTAACGCTCTGGCCAGTTTAGCTGCAGATCTGGCTATTCCTATAAGAAGGCAGAACTTGGTGATCCTTCTTAACAGAGATTTGTTTTGTATGAAAAATAATTTTTACATGGAACGCAGTTACGCCGTAAATACGGTTCCTCCTAAAAGAGACTGGAGAAGTCCCTTCATAGACTTCGCAGCATACAAAATCTTACCAGAAGATCCCAAAGAAGCAGTATCGGTTAAAAGACGATCACTACGCTTCTATTTTGATGCTTCTTCACAACATCTATATCGTCGAACATAGGATGGACTATTGCTACGATGTCTCTACGATGATGATGCAAAGCGGGTTATCTGTGAAGCTCACGATGGCATATATGGAGCTCATCAACCCGGTCCTAAGCTACAGGATCGTATCAGGAGGATGGGCTACTACTGGCCTACTATGATTGCAGATGCAGTAAAATATGCAAGACAATGCAAAGCTTGTCAGGTTCATGCAGATTTTATACCTCAGCCTTCTGAGTATCTACATCATACCATTACATCATGGCCCTTCGAAGCATGGGGTATGGACATCATTGGTCCGATTCACCCATCATCTTCTAGAGGACATCGGTTCATATTGGCTATTACCGATTATTTCTCTAAATGGGCAGAGGCAATCCCCCTTGCTGAGGTAAAGACATCCAACGTGATCAGCTTTATCAAGCATCATGTCATTTATCGCTTTGGGATACCCCGAAGGATAATCTATGACAACGGGCCTCAATTTATCAACCAAGCGTTTTACCAATTTTGCGATAAGAATCAGATACAAAATATGGCCTCTACGGCATATAATCCCACTGCTAATGGTTTGGCGGAAGCCTTCAACAAAACCATCATTAAACTCTTGAACTTCAAAACCTATCACGTCCATATTACCTCATTAAACTTCAAAACCTATCACGTCCATATTACCTCTGATAGTGTTTTGTATACAAATTTAGTTGGATCATATTCTATCATGTCCATATAACCTCTGAATAGATATGTCCAGCTAAAGCTTACCGAAAGTATATCACGTCCATATTACCTCTGATATTACTTTCACCCTAGCCTAGCGTTTATATTCAAAAATAATGGGCACCCCAAAGTCAGATAAAGTCTCTTTATTATCTCCAGAAAGAGCAAGTTACATATAAAAGCAAAAAGGTACATCATTGAGGAGGAGCAGTCAAATCACGGATCTGCTGTGCCAGAGTAACCATCCTCTCATTCTTGGAGTTCAAGACGTCAGCGCGAGCCTGCTCCAACCTTGCATCCTCATTGTTCAAGGCAGATAGCTCGGACCGAGCATGTACAAAACCTGCGTGGATGACACCCGCATGTGCCAGGTTCTGCTGAGCCGCTTCCATTCGATCCTTCAACACATCTCGAGCTGCCAATAAAGCGAGATCCCTCTCCTTTGACTGAGCGAGTTCATCTTCCAATTTGCGGACCCTCGCTGCCTATTCCTCATATTCGGCCTCGCACTTAGACAGCTGGGGAATGACATACCCCAATACGGCAAGCTCTTGATCCATCTCCTGCTGTTGTTCCTGGACGGATTTTTTCAGAGATTCCATTTTCCCAGCGAGCTCTGCAGTTAAGGAGTCATACTTAGCTTGAACGAGATCGTCGATGCTGCCTTGAGATAGTTGCAAATAATCGTTAATGGGTTATTCCAAACAATTAACTATTTGCTCTAGTGCATCAGCTCTGTCATTATCGTTGAAATATCTAATCTGCGCTATACTGAGGTTGGAGGAAGACTTCAGAGCCTCGAAGCCTAGATTCTTCTCCAGCACCATCGATATCAGCATTTTCAAAGTGGCGTAGAAAATGCTAGAAAACTGCTCAACTAGCATGGCGAGACTCGAATGGACGCTGGGAGTGGCTGCGATATCGGTGAATCCCCCTCCAGGAATGACTGCAGAGGATGTTGCCACAGTCGTCGCTTCAACAGATGGCGCGACAAAAGAAGAAGCACCAACAATAGTCGAAGTTGCTGGCATGCTTGAAGAAGGAGGCACAGTCAAGACGATAGGCTCATCCTCCTCCGATATTATTTGCACTAGTACTGGCGGAACAACATCCGATAATGTTGCATCGGCAGTATCAAAGCTTGCTCCCTCAACGTCGGACACCGCCGGTTCATTAGCAGAGTCCGCAACAAGCTCAGAAGTAGTGTCAACTCCACCCTCCCCAATGATGTCTTCCCCTGAAAAGAAGACAAGAGAAAGTTAATATCAATTTGATGTTAATTTTCCTAAAAAGAGGCGTAAGGACAACATTTACCCATGGCTGATGGTATATATGTCGCGTCCGCAGCCAGTACAGCTAAATCATTTCTTAATGATGCTAAGCAAGCTGTCATACCTGGAGAAGAGGGTGCACCAAATGACGTCTGAGGGTTGTCATCCAAGTCTTCACCCAGATCCACCCGAGGCTCATTGGGTGGAATCTCGCTGGAGATACTTACAGATAAAGAAGGGGCTGGACCCATTATTGGTCTGGATAAAGATATCCTTAATTTGCTCGGCCTTGAAGGTCACCTCACTGTACTACCAGTAGCGGTAGTAGCGACAGCAGTCTCGAGCAAAGAATCTCCGGCACTGTCTGTCAGAACTATAGAGGTTCCCTCTCTAAAAGTCGAAGGACCTTCGATCAAAGAATCATCCCCGACCGGGGAAACAACAGCTCACTCCTAGGAGCCTCATGGCTGGAAGTCCTTGGAGGACCACTGACAGTCTTCTTTTCTTGCGAGGGGAATGCTCTTGCAGAGTAGGAGCTCTTCGCTTACTGGGGATAACGAGAGGCTCTGCAGGCGGAGGTATTACGCCTCTCGGTATTGTCAACAAAAACTCATCTGGACCGACAGGGTCTTCACCTTCATCAGAGGAGACTGATGGAACCTCCTATCTTCCAGTGGATTTATGAGAGGGCAACCTAAAACTTCCACGCATATCAAAATAGCGATGGAAGGTATTGATGGCCATATAAAATTGTGCGTATGAATGGAGAATGCGCAACTCCATGGAGAAAAAAGTCGCGGGCACAGTAAAGGTTGCTCCAGTACAACCCATTATGAAGTACCGCCACCCTCTGGCTCCATCAATAAGTCCATCTCTGGACTTGAAGCTGGTGATGGCATTTTCCACATGCAAATAGTCATATCCAAACTGCCTGGCTAATCGACTGGGCAGATAAGGTTCCAAGAAGTAATGGTCCTCACTTCTGTACAGTAAATTGGAAGGTCTAATGCAGACCAACCAATAAAAAGCTTCGGAAGAAAGAACGGTCTTCCCGTGACCTGAATCCTGAAGTTTCGTCCCCTGTTGATTGATATGTACAGTGGGGACGATACATAAGAGCTTCCAGCTATGAGCAAAATTTAATGCTCGCCGACAGTCTACGACGGTGGTCACGTTACAAGAGAAATTCTTGTAATTCAACAAGAAATTATTTCCTGAACTACTAGCAGAGCCGGGAGACATCACCCTGGGGTTATGAAGAATTAACCATCCCATCAGATATAGGAATGGTAACTCTACCCTGGGAAAGCTTTCACGCCGTGTCTCATCAACGAGAAGCCCATCAGTAAGGGCCCTCAGGCCAGCTTGTATCCGACATACCATGGCAGGAAGCAGGCCCAGTCTTGCTCCAAACACCAAATGCACTGCAGGCCATAAGGTGTTACGATGAATGTGATATGCGGACGCGATGCCAGGTACTACCAATCGGCGTAGCCATACAGAGAGGAAGCCAGCCAGTTGAGCTTCCCTTGACAGAGGCTTACGACAATGCCTCATATAACTGTAGGCTTTAGTGCCTGCAGGATAACCCTTAATCTCATCATTGAGAACTTGATCTAAAGCCCCAGCGTCTTCGATAAGATCATCGACTATTTAAGCATTAAGCACGCTCAGAAGATTCAAGGGCTTATCTCTGCTATCCACAACTTTGTCTGGCTTAGCATCTCTGGCCTGATGAAAGAAGAGATAGGACGCCCATTTGTTGGTATGAGCCAAATCAGAGGGCTTATTGTAGAAGGTAGTGCATGCAAGATAATGACTCATCAACTCTTGGTACACTGCTACTATCCAAGGGTTTATATCCCTCAGCTCCCTGTTGGTGGGAACATACTCTTCATAAGGAGTATCCCCCATTGGCAGCCTTGAAATCTCTGCCATCTCATGAAGAGCCAATCCTAACTCCCCTAGAGGAGTGGCAAAAGTCCCAGTGAGCGAGATATACCGCTCCATCAAAGCCAAAAATAGTTTGGGGTTAAGAGGCAGCCCAACACTGGTGGCACTCACAGCCGCGAACAGACCAATGCTCTCCAGCTCCGTCTGAAAATGCTTCAGGGCCCAGGCAGTTAAACGAGCCCATCGAAGATTCCCAGGGCTAAGCCACCCACTGGTCCGAGGATTAACCTTGGGGTATACTCCTCCCCGCCCCATGAAGTCATTGCAAAAAGTCGATATTTGAACCGGCTGGAGTAGTGCACTGCCCGGAAATAATCCCCTGAAAGGCATAACAGGACCTGAAGGACGGCTCACAAATAATCCTCGGTCTGATCCTTTCTGATAAAATATCTTCCTCGACTGGCCGTGAAGATCAGGAGTCAGGGTCCATGACATCTTCCTGGGATGCGTGGCATGGAAGAATGCCGAGATAGGGTAATCTCTAGGCATCCTGGACAGGTAAATGACCATGCCCTCAGCAGTAAAAACCCAGTTTTCCTTCTTGGACTTCGTCTGGGATTGTTTATCAATCATATCCCCAAATAGGAAAGCTGGTTTTATATATTTGTCCCCATCTATATACGTCAGGGGCTCCCCGCTGATCATACTCAACAGCATTCGTTCCCCCTGAGATGAGATCAGGATCCTCCTTCCTTCAGGATAGTTGTCTCCAGAAATAGGAAATGTCACATGGAACAAGTCCTCCAGATAATTGGAGTTCAGCATCCCAGCAGCAGAACCCATCATATCAGCTAAATGAGGGATCTGCAAGTCCACTATAAAATGCAAGAAGAACAAGTCAGTTTCTACACTAGACATTATATTCTTACAGCTTACGCCAAAGATCAACAGTCTGTGCTTTTATGCCAAGACTGCAAAAACTTGAGCTCTTACGCTGGAACCTATTTCCGAGACGTAAGATTCAAGGTTGGCAGTATACACCAAAACTTAACAGTCTGAGTTTTTACGCCAGACTTCCAAAATTTGAGTTGTTACGCCGGAATTTTCATCCAGAGTGTAAACCTCAAAGTTGGTAATATACGCCAAATTTCGACAGTCAAAAGCTTTTACGCCAGACTGCAAAAATATGGAGTTTTTACGCTGACACATTAGGAATGTTGGCGTAAATGATAAAACATCTCTGTACATCATCTTCCTCGAAGAGGCTCTCAACACAGAAGATGACCTAGCGCGTTCACGTACAACGTGTGCGAAGGGTTTTCTTCGTTTTCTCGTCCCAAAAGCTTTACCTACGACGCCTGGTGCATAGCTTGACGGTGGGACACTTCGTTCAGAGCGGGGTTCGCTCAGCCCAATGGGAGTTGCTCGCGCTTGAGCATAGGAACGAGAAGAGGAGGCAGCTTTCTTTCCCTTAGCGGTGGAAGCGTGTTTCAGTACCATTGCTAAAACTCAGAGTGCTCAGAGAAGAGACGAAGATGAGTTCTCGAAGAGACAAAGTTTTTTTGCAAAAGACAGATGAAGAGTTTCTTCTCTGAAGGCCTTGGGGTATTTATAGAGTTCAGATAAACTCTTCGAATCCCTAACCAAATCCGATATTTAATATTCGGTTATGATTGGGGACCACGTCAGCATATCATTAGAAGATGAACAGTCATACTCTACAAATAGATCCATGCTTTACGCTCAGTAGCTACAAGTCTATGATCTTAAGCTCAGGAGCTTTTACGCTCAGAAGCTACAAGTCTACGATTTTACGCTCAAGAGGCTATAAATCTATGGTTTTATTGTCACGCCCCAGTCCTCAAACTAGCCATAATTTCACTATCTAAGCGAATTAGGCCTAATTTTGGGTGAGGGGGTTTACATTTATGCCCGGATGCTTTTATGCTCAGCAGTTTTTACGCTCGAGAGGCTACAAACCTACGGTTTTACGCTCAGGGGCTCCAAATCTATGACTTCACGCTCGGACGCTTTTTACGCTCAAGAGGCTATAAATCTATGGTTTACGCCCGGATGCTTTTATGCTCAGCAGCTTTTACGTTCGAGAGACTACAAACCTATGATTTTACGCTCAGAAGTTACAAATCTACGATTCTATGCTCAAAAGATACAGATGCTACGGATCTATGACTTTCCGCATATCTTAAAATATGCAGGCCAGAGTACGTGTATATCTGAACAATTCTCAAAAGAGGGTCAAGTACAAGGATCTAAGCAGAAAATGCTCCTTCTTGGCTACAAAATATCCCAAGTGCCCAAAACATACAGAGTTCAGGATTGAAGATGACTCTTCTTCTTGGGTCGATTGGAAGTTCATCCTAAATCCAGTCTCTTATACAAGTTTAAGTATGGCCTGTTTGACGGCCATTTCTTGCCCTTTTTCAAGGGATTTTCGGGAAAACATTCTTGAAGGTGACGGTCTGAATAGCAAATTCTTCGCATCAGAGAAGTAACAGTTCAGAAATTCTACGCATGACAGTTTTGGATATTCAACTTAAGTGCTAAGAAGCGTTCTTTCAACGCGTCTTCATTTACGCGTAAAAGACGGGACGAGATCAGATACTTTTCTTATCAGAGTCGGCGTAAAGTTAGTCAGACGTGCCGAAGCTGCACATATTCAGACTTTATCACAGCAAAAATGACAAATCATCAGATGCGTAAAAAAGAAGGCAATTTTATTAATCATGATTACATATAATGGAAATCCAGTTTACAAAGGGTTTTTCATCTTCATGATTACATATGATGGAAATCCTTGTTCTGCCAAGGGTTTCTCATTTTCATTTAAGATCACACCAAGAATCTGCTACGCCAGGTCATCATATTGGTGGAGATCTTTTGTCTTCTTCTACAGCACTTTATCGGCTTCTACAACCGATGAACAAGAAAATGGTAAATGGCGGGAGGATACAGAACTGGGCGTGTGTAAATTATTCAAGCCCACCCTCCAGACGCCATGGCAGATTGAGTTAGGATTCAGACCCAACTCAATATTGGAAGACATGTCCAGACTGCCTACCATCGTCCACCGCCATAATGGGAGAAAATATAGCTTGCAAGCTGTGTGGTCGAATGAGACCCTTCCTCTCTCCAGGACGAATCGCCATATGAAATTGCTGATCATCCCGAGCAAAGGAAGCTATGATATCCTTCCATGATCCATCGTTGCAGATGACATTTGCTCGAAGATGCCTCTTTTTATGGCTCCTTATATTTTTGAAGAACATGATCTTCTTCTTCCTCAAATCAGCAAGACGAACCTCGACAACCATCTCTGTGTGGTGAAGGAAGTATGGGAAGAACATGTTAACTCATCAGCCTTTATAGGCAGAGAAGATCACATTAAAATCCCAACAAATTTCTAAATATTTACCGAGAAATCAGCCTCGCGGAACGAGTCAAATTTGACCGTTTCATGCTTCATTCAAAGTGTTTCAAATTACGAGGAATTTGAAAACTTTGAAGGGGGTCTTGTAGAAGCATGAAAAATACGCTACAGAATTATACGCAATATGTGTGAAGACCGCGTAAAGCATAGTTTCAGTACTGTGCAGCGTAAAGCATGACTTAAGAGCCATTGGCGTACAACAAAGCTTCAACCCTTTTCAGCGTAAAACATAGCTCCAGAATAACCCGCGTAATGCAGTATTTTAGACTGCTTCAGCGTAAAAAGGTTGCTACCTCGCCTTTATGGCGTAAAACCCATCTGCTATTAATGCAGCATAGAAGTGTACGAGGAACCCTTCGTATTCTTTGAATGAACCTGTCAGACAGTATAATGAACCTGACTCCTGACAAAGAGTACTGCACGACTATCAAGACGACGGTTGTAATGATGATTCGGCAAAGAGCTCCAGACTATCGTTTAGTGACAAAGCCTTGATATAAGATGTCATTTACGCATTCAAGTAATACACTGCCTATTTTACACAGGCAGACATGAGCTTTTACGCTCAGGATGAGGCAAAGCTGACCGCCACGTCAAAAACTGCTCTTCGTACAGAACCCGAGGCACGTCTCTACAATTAATACGCGAGATGGGGGCAGATCTCTACATTTAATGCACGAGATTTTGTTCTATTTCCAATGACTGGGTGAGCTATAATTAGGGCTAATACGTCCACATCACCATCCCTACACATTACGCCATCAGGCTATTTTCAGCTATAGGAGTACGCCGTATGCTATCTCCTCAAAATATGCCAACTCAGGCTCTATTTGCAAAGGTGAGTGACAATGCTATTTGGCCCAGAATACGCTCAAGACTCCAGTCAACATCAAGCATTACGCAGAATTTGGCTTCTACGCCAACATGACAGCTACCTGGCTTCTACGCCAGTATGACAGCTATTGGGCTTCTATGCCTACTGGGCTTCTATTCCTATTTGGCTTCTACGCCAACTTGACAGCTACTGGGCTTCTACGCCTATTGGGCTTCTACGCCTACTTGGCTTCTACGCCAACCTGACAGCTATTCGGCTTCTACGCCAATCATCTCTATGCGAGGGGCAGTTACCCACGTGGCTTGCATGCCGTGATCTTCGCAACAGTTATATGCATTACCGCATAATGGTACACGCGTCACACGTAGAGTCGAGAGATCATTTAGACGTAAGTAGTAGTTATCATGACTACCACGTAAAGAGCGCCACACTCTCCACTGTTCGGCTTCTACGTCGACTGGACGGTTACAGCAATTGGACTCTATAAATAGAGACCTCTATTGACAGAGATCAGGGGTCGAATTTTATTGAGAGAAAAAGGATCAGATTACATTTTTGAAAGAGAAGATCCTAGAGCACAGACAGAGGGGAGTGATTGACGACTTTGGCATCGAGCATCCAATCCCTCTTGCGATTTTTGAAGCTTTTCCTTCTTCTACAGCACTTCTTCATCATCATGTGGTCCAAGGGACAAAGTGATCGACCGCAGATCAGACTCCTCTAGCAATATTTACCCAGATTTAAATTTTGTACTTGATATCCTCGTATAGGATTAATTGTACTTCTTTTTCTTGTTTGTAAGCCAAAGAAAGGGTTTCGTATAAACCTAGTTTTATTTCTTTCGTTTATTATCAAACATCCGATTAAGATACATTATGAACACGAATATAGGCACACTGAACACGAGTAGTGTGTGAACACGAAGTAAACGATAATCAATACTCGATACACACGATAAAATACATATGAAAGAGTACCTGCTGAATACGGTAGGAGATAACATCTCCTGACATGATCCATATAGTACCACTCCGTGTAGCCACTGTGTCAGAATCAAGTAAATAGTTCTAGAATATGTGATATATACACTATCATAAAATAAAAACTAACAAAGAGATGTACTCGTCTCGGGTCCTGAGAAAAATGTGTCTCTGATGCCCAAGCTGGTATCACACAATCTTATTTAAGAATTATTATGTTAAATGGTGTAATGAATGATAATTGAGTTAAACAATGCACTAATATGCTTTTTAGGTCGATCTAGGTTCGCTTCTATGTTTTAGGCTCATATGAGCTGTTAGCTAGTTACTATAAGCCAATACTAGCTATCTTAGCTAATAACATTAATGTCTATCAATTAAGATACTCTATTTATCTATAAATACTAACTAATACTTATATCCCAATCGACATTCACTGTAATTAACTGATACCATCCTAACTAACTAATTGTCACTCAAGTCTAACACTAACAACTAATTACTGATACATACCAAGGCTTAATGTTAAAATCTAATATACTAACTGATGTCTCAGTTATTAACTGATACTAATTGTTAACCAATGCACTATTGATATCATTCTAACATACATTAACTATTACTACTCTAGCTAATATTTGACACCTACTTACTAATTGGTACTAATGTCTAACTTAGCTAACTAGTTACCTACTATATGTTAACTGTTAACTAGTGACTGATACTAACACTAACTCATTTAACTGATAAACTAAATTAACACACTAACTATTAGCTAATACTAAAAACCACTAGCACTAACACCTACTGCTGATACTCCAAGTATCAGTCAATGATACACACAGTCCATTACCCTTTCCTTCACTACTTAACTAATAATACTGCCCTTCTTCAATGTTCTGATACTATCAGATATGATACACTCACTGGGGATGGCTTCTACTGCTGCTTTACCTTATTGTTCACAAACGTTGCATCTAAGCACTATTACTTCTATTACCTGCTCTTCTCTCATCTGCAATAAATTATAGTGCACCCATCTCCATAAGTATAGCAAACACATTGCTGTGGCCATAACTTATCTTATTTCCTTAACCTAATACATACTAACTTAGCATCAAAATCTGATACTGCACTTAACATGGAAATGAACTCATCACTGACATCCAGGCCCTTCCATGCTCGAGCTCCAATTGATCTGATATAAACTGCGAACTACTAACTATTATCAACTTAATATCTATAGTAATGCTAACTGATTTCTCTAATAGGTACACTGATATATAGCAGTCACTAACCTAAACTAACTAACACTAATAATACTAAAAGCTAACTAATCTACTAAGTGGACTTGCAGTTTCAAGACTCCCTGGATGCAGGCATTAGCCAACATTGCCAATGCAGTGACTGCACTGCATTAAATTACTGTATTAAATCAAGTTTCAAGACTCCCTGCAACCTAGCTCCTAACCAACTTCTCAATCGATACCTCTACCTCCAAGTCTACTACTACTCGAAGCTCAACTTCACTGCAGTGTAATGTCACTGTTCGAGCTCTCGTCCACTATCTACATCAATACTGATTTTTAAGTATCAGTAACTGATACCTCCTTCAGTCAGTGACTAATATAGTCAAATTTATGTCCGGCACACACACACTCACACTCACACTCACTTCTCACTGCTCTGCACAAGGCTACCTCACTCCAGATAATCTATTGTACCTACACTATACTACTTGACACCTAAATATATCACCAAAATAGTAGCACTAACATCTGCTATGATGCACACTTGAGTGTACATCAAGCACTGCTATGCTAAGGCTGCTATCACTGCTCGTGCAACCTGCTGCTACAGCTAGAATTCTACTCTACACATGCTAATGTGCAGTTACCTGCACTTCTGCAATCGAGCCTTTACCTAAGTCCTTCACACCCCAACACCTTGCTGACACCGAAATGCCCGACCCCTCACTGCACTTACACACACACACACACACACACACACACACACACACACACACACACACACACACACACACATATATATATATACATAAATACTTAATATCATATACTTATTTCTATATAATACATTAGGGACATTAAAACAAACACCTAGAGTATATGCTTAGGGAAACTATGATATACATCCAATTGAGGTATCAAAACCCAAATTCTTTCACAATAATCCTATATACATATAAAATACATCATATTATAACTAAAGTAACTTGTTAAAATGAGAATTGAAGAGTAATTTTGTAAAACACCAAAAATAGAGTTCCGTATCATGCGGTATCATACCGTATCGTAATATGGCCTACTCGTGTCCAATTATGGATACATACCTAGTCTCATAACCCCGATCTAAGTCTAATTAGATCTAATTGGTCTCATAACACACAATTGATGTGTCAATCTTGGAATTCTCCTAAAATATATACAAAAACCTATGTAGAATTCTCTATACACAACCAATTGGCCTAAAACTTGTTCATATTGATAGTCCTATGCCATGGGGTCGTTCCTAATGGTCAAATGAATGATTTCGAAGTTATAATATAAAAAATTTAGAATTTACCAATTAGGAGATGGATTTATAATGAAATACTCAATAGACACAATCCGGACACGATCTCTTTACCAAAGCTCCTCCTCCTTATGCTCCTTGTCTCTCCAAGAACCAAGGCTCCTTGAGGGATAAAAATGAGAGAGAATATGAAGGAATTGATGGAGAAAATGAAGGGAATTAGGGATCTAAAATAAATGTAAATAAAGAGGAGAGAGAGAGATGAGACCCCTCTTAAAGTGGCCGGCCCCTTCCCTCTTCCTCAAGCAATATCAAATGTCCAAGTTGCCCCTCCACTAGTGTAATGTAGGTCATAATTAGGAAGGGATAAATTTGGAAGGCTTCAAACTAATCCAAATTAACTCTAATCCCCCTAATTAATTTATGGAAAAGGGTCTATTGGGCTTGGTCCATGTTGGGCTCACAAGTTGTCATGACAAGTCTAATTGGATTTCCAAGTGTCTAGTCTCACTAATAGGCTATCCACTAACTAATAAATAATATAGCACAATCCATAATTATTAATATAGCATACTAATTAATTATTAAATTACTAAAATAATATAACTATGCTAAATGACTAAATTACCCCTATTTGGAAAAGTGGGGGTGACACATATAATCATATACACATATACATATATAAATATACCACACACACTTGCCATAAAACCAAATACTATGTGTGCAATCTATAGTACACCATGATACACACTCAATTGAGAAGCCAAAATCCTAATTACTCCACAATAATCCTTCTCACATATCAAATACACTATTATATAACTAAATGTAACTTGCTACCATAGAAGTTAAAGAAAATCACATAAATCACTCAAATTTGGTCCTGTATCATCCCGTATCACACCGTATCGTGATACAGCCTACTCGTATCAATTTGTGGACACGTAGCTAGTCTTTCACCATTAATATAAGTCTAATTAGACTAGATTAGTCTTATGACACACACTTGATATATCAATCTTGTAATTTCCCTTAATTGTGCACGCAAACCTATGTAGAAGTATCAAAACATATCAACTAGGCCTAGATCTTCATCCTATAGGTATTCCTATGCTATGGAAGGGTTCCTAATCGTCAAATGCATGATTTAGAACATAAAATAAAGGGAAATTCAGATCTATACCTGTTAGGAGATAGATTTTTAATGAATTGCTCAAATAGACCCGATCTGGACATAAGCTCCTTGCCAATGATCCTCCTACAAGTGCTCTATGCAAATCCAAGCTCCAATGCTCCTTGCTTGATAAAATTGGGAGGAAATAAAAGAAATTAGGATAAAATTGATGGATGAATAAAGTGAATTGGGGATCTAAAAAATTGGGTATCTAAATTGCATGGAGAGAATGAGAAGATGAGAGAGAAAGCCTCCTCATATGGTCGCCCCTATCCTTTTCCCTCCTCCAAGTAACAACCAATGTCCACTATGCCCCTACATGCCAATTACGAGGAATAATTAAGAATGGCTATTTTGGAAAGTCTCTAAACTAATGCCAATTAAGCTAATTCTCCTAATTAACCAGAGAAAATGGGTCTAATGGACCTAGTCCTTGTTGGGATCACTAGTTGTCATGACATGTCTAATTAATAGGCTAGCATACTATCTATAATTAAATAATACAAAGCACAATTAAATTAAATAGCACTATAATAATTATTAATTATTAGAAATAAATAGATATTTAAAATGACCAAAATACCCTTATTTGTAAAAGTCAGGGTGACAGGTATTGCCTCCATCACATTATTGTAGTGGGGGCATTCGGCAGGATCCTCAGCTAGTGGCTTGAGCTGTGCCAGGTAGGTGTAGGCATTCTACAATGCCTCACTTAGAGCAACCCGAGTATCTTTGGAGAGTTAGAAAATCTCAAATAGTGACAACTTCGCTGGGGTATTGGCCAGTTGTGCCAAGATGTCGAAGTTGTAGGATTTCTCCATATCCTGAGCGGTATCTTTGTCCAGCGATTTGTCGAAGAAAATTTCTTTCTACTTGGACTTGTCCGCTGTTGGAGGCCGGGGTAGACCCGGATCAGATGCAGCGATTGGGAGTGCACCATCGTCGGGGATGTCGTACTCTCGTTGGTACGCCAGGCCTGACCTCGTTGTTGCTATAGCTTCTTCGGACGGGATAAAAATCGTATAGCAGGACTTGGACTTCTTGTCCTTGGACTTGGTGACGGAATACGATATATGTTCCATGAAGTCTATACAAAGATCTGGATGGACCCACATGACCTTCCCATGTGATGTGGTGATAGGTATCAGCCCAGCTGTTTAGTCATGAGCTGGCGAAAGATTAACAACCTTCATTGTTTCCCTGAGGATCGGGATTACTCCGTCTTGGACTTCCATTGCCGGGAAGATACCGAACTAGAGGGATACCATATTGGTGGCAACTATTTTGTCATTGATGTCCAAGGTGAGGGCCTTGGTATCGAGCAGACGCTGGATGTACCACTTCAGTGTGTAGCAACCCCGCGTCGTATGGTAGACGTATCAATGGTAGTGGTAGTACTTTGAATTATTCACATTGACTGCCCTAAAAAGGTCGCTTGATGTCAGGGAGCCGAAGCTTATTTCCCTTCATTAATACATTAAAGATTGCCATGACATCATCATCTTCGAAGGAATAAGTTTTCTTCAGTTTTGGAGCCTCTACGGGATTTTGCTCGGACTTCTTGGTTATATTAGCGATAAGAGACTGCTTCCTCTTATCATCCCGGGTGCTATTGCCGATGTTGTTATTGTTGTTGTTATAAGGGTATTTTCCCCTATCATCAGAGGCGGGGATCAATATTCCCAAGAGGCGGGCGTCCTTTACTTTCTTCTCAGCACCGACAACATTTATGATAAATGTCATCTAGTCTTTAAACTGAGAGTCGGTCATTCAGAGTTTGGTTGTGGAGAGAAGATTTTACCAGCAGGTGTCCATCAGCGTGGACTTAGGGTTACCGGGGGGTAACTTTAGTGCCATTTTCCTGTACCGCTCGATGTATTCCCGTACAGACTCTTTCTTCCTTTGTGTGATGACCATTAAAGAGGACATCGTCATATCGTTTCCTCCCTCGTAGAACTGAGTAAGGAAAAGACTTTTGATATCGACGAACAACAAAATATAGTTATCCTAGAGGCTGCATAACCAATCAAATGCTATCCCAGATAATGCCCCGACAAAGAGCTTAGTTAAGAGGGCATCGTTGCCCGACAGATATCTCGTCGACATCTCGAAGTAACTCATAAATTGACGGAAATGTCTTCCCATCAAACGAAGTCAAGTTAAAGGGCTTGTACTTGGGTCGGTATGGTACTTCTCTCCACTCGAGGGGATACGGTTGTCGAATCCTGAGATCGTGTAATGAGTCCCAATTTCATATTGAGTCTAGGTAGGCTCGGAGTTCTCGTACCTCCCTTATTGCTTTTCGGGCTTCATCAACTGCGGAAAGGGCAGATTATCAGGGCAGGGGATGATTGCCGCAAGCGGGTGGAGCGGTTGCATTTGAATCCTTATTTGTCTCGGGGTCCATGCTTGCTTGACCAGAGGCCCTTACTTGTTATGAGGCTATATTCGCCTTAATCTCCAATATTTTTTGGGTAAAGGCCTGCATTGATTAGCTCATGGTTTGCATCATTTTTTTGAGGGTTTTAAGGCACTGTTGATCGTTGGGGCCCTTGTGATCGTCCCCTGCCATGTATGCTATTCTCATATGGGGAGAAATAGATAGGACGGTGGATGTCGTACTTTCCACCTCGGACTCTTAACGTGAATAGTCATCCAAAAAGGTTGGTAGTGCCGCATCCTTTTTGGATCGAAGGGAACACTACCCCCAGCGTAGGAAGCTGCATCCTACTGACGAGAGTGGCTATACCCAGGGATCTCAGTCTCTGTTCCAAAGGAATTTTCGTCTTCTCGGAATCTCGGATTGTCATAGAGGTCCGAGGGATTACAACCCACAACTTGCGTAGCTATATATGGTCCTGGGAAAGAACTACCTTCGGTGGATGATAACTTCTTCTTTGAGCTGATATGCAGGAAAATATCTTTCGCGGGTTCGGATGCCTTTCCTCCTTGGATCAGTCTTCTTGACTCGCTGGTCGAGAGCGACGAATTATAGGTCATGGACTTCTGACCTTCCCTCATGTAGGGGGCCTTCCAAGCAGAATAATATGAGGACACTTAATACTGGCACAGTGATACAGTTGGATTGGTGCCTTTAGTTATAGTCGCTTGAATGCCGACTACCTGTTAGTAGGTACTGTTGCTTTGTTACAGCATCAATTGGTGATAATACTGGCACAGTGATGCCCTGGGAGGACACTTAATATGTTGTAGTTGATTATCTTGCTTTGCGCTTGTGATTGATCATATTGCATAAGTCAAGCGAGGGCTAATTCACGTTTACACCTTTCTTGTGAGCCTGGGTAGACCGAGCACATGGGTGTGTAGGTGTTGACTTTGCTTCCTGATCTGGGGTTCGTATAAGAACTTGCCCCAGGTTGCTAATGAAAGACTCTCTAGACTGACCCTATCCAATTTTTACTCGGGCTGGAAGCATGGGCCGATTTTATATAACTTTTTATCAGGGGCACACATAGTTAGCGATGCCTGCTGACGGTTGGTCGAATGAGCAATTGATTGAGCTTGGCGAGCTCACATTACCCTAGACTTCTTCTTCCTAGTACGCGCCGATGCGTAGTATGAAGAGTCCAAGTTTACATCTTCGCCTTTATTAGCATGGTACATGGACTCAGTGTTGTATGAGATTCGGTCGAAGATTGAACTTTTGTGGCTGTCATGGCCGCATGTAGCCATCTTGCTATGGCTACCGACTGATGTCGCATAGTCCTCCTTATGTGAATTTTGATGTTGCCGCATGGAACTGGTTTTAGCACTCGAACTCCTGGCATCGTAGTATTTTTCTCTACCAGATTTCAAGTACTGAGCACTTTCCTTATCTGAAGAGGTTGCGGCATGAAGGGCGTCAGCTCGTCGGGATGCATAATATGTGTCCCCTGCGATAGAAAAAAAGAGGAGGAGCGCACGCTCTATAGTTTGGTGAGGCATAGCGTCCTTTGCAACCCATATCTTGCGGTTCTTCAGGTATGGAGCACTTTTTTTATCAGAAAAGGTTGTCGCATGAGAGGCATCAGTTCGTGTGGACGCATAATATAAGTCCCATGTGGTAGAGAGAGAGAGAGAGACGAGAAGCGCATGCTCCACAGTTGGGTGAGGCACAACGGCCTTTGTAAGCCATGTCCTGCGGGTCTTCTTAGGCTTTGCCAGACTTGGAGAAATGTCGCCCTTAGAGAATTTCCTCAAAGGCTTGCTGGTAGAATCGTACAACTAGCATCCTCTAGGTTGAACCCAGCTTCAACGCATTCGACTGCGTCATGACATTCTCATTAGAGGAGAAGGATGTTTCCAGCAGATTCGCCACCTTGTTTGATATTGAAAGTGAGTTTGGAAAAACTTTCGTTTAACAAAAAATAAAAAAAAGTTCAAATAAATCCTAGACAGAAAATCTAAGTACAATATTTTTTATCTGGGTAATGTGACGATGGAGATCGAGTACTACACCGACTCTTTTACTTCGTTGACGGTCCGACAAGTGAATGAGGGATGCACTCTTATCTTCTCTATCTCTCTCTCTCTCTCTCTCTCTTGAGCTTGTGTGTACGTACGTAGCTCGCCTGGAGGGGTATAGTCTCTAAAGTAGAAAAAGCCAACCAACCCTTAGAAGGACCAAGTTGCTCACATTTATAGCCATCATGCTGATAGGATGGGGCTCATTCAACAGAATAAGGTTGCAATTGTAGGCGCATGTTATGGGCATGCTACCATGTGTATATCCTTAACAGGATGTAGTTGAGTCCAGGCCAATCTGCCATGTAGATGTTTGTTGTGAACTATTGTTGCTGAAGATCTGGGCAGTTCTCGTCTTTTGTTTGCGTGACTTGGTCAGCTTGACACGTGTCCCACATTTAGTTGGAGAGAATCACTTCAGTCACATCAAAAGGATTTTTTCTTAAGGAACCCTGCCACGTTTGACGCATGGAGTCTAGAATGCATAGGGCCAGAGATGCATGGAATGCATGAAGTCTGGAATGCATGGGACTAGAGATGCATGGAACTCCTGGAGTCTGGGCCGTGTGGGGTCAGAGATGCATGGAATGCATGGAGTCTAGAACTCATAGGCTAGGGAAGCATGGAACGCATGGAGTCTGGAATGCATGTGGCTTCGTACACATGGTGATATACGCATGTCAGAAGTCATTATAAGCTTGACGAGAGATTCTTATCGCTTAGTGTACTCATATCTTTCGAGGCATCCAAAAAATCTTTTTTCTCAGGATTTGTGTCAGACAGAATCTTTGTGTCAGGCCTTTATGTGGCCAATATTTGGGGTGCATGGATGCTGCTCTTTCTTGGCCGCATAGTCGATCTTAGGGCACATGGTTGTTGGACGCATGGATCCAGATTTTCCATGGTTCTATAACTAGAAGGTTTGAGGGATTGTTCTTGATGTTATTGAATGCTTGTTGCCATTCTTCCGTCCAAACGAAGGATACTCCCTTCTTTATGAGCAGAGTGAACGACTGACAACATCCAGAGAGGTTTGAAAGGAACCTCCTGATGTATGCCAATATTCCTTGAAGGTCACGAAGTTCTCAGAGGTTCTTTGGAGGTTGCATTTCAAGGATTGCTTTGGCCTTGTCAAGGTCTATATGGATACCCTTCAAAGTTATGACGAAACCCAAGAACTTGTCGCTGAAGACTCCCAGGATGAATTTGGTTGTGTTCAACTTGAGTAGGTGCACCCGCATCAAATTAAATACTATCTTTAGATCATGAAGATGGTCATCTTGGAAGCAACTTTTGACAACAATGTCATAAACATAACACTCGACTATCTTGCGTAGTTGTTTATGAAAGATGGTGCTCATAGCTTACTGATATATCACACCCGCATTCTTCAGACGAAAGGGCATGACTGTATAGCAATATAGCCCAACCGGTGTTCGGAACAAAATATGCTTCTCGTCGTCCGGAAATATCTTGATTTGGTTGTAGCCCGAGAATCCATCCATGAAGCACATATACTCGAAGTCACAAGTGTTGTCGATCATTATGTCCATGATTCACAAAGGAAACTCGTCCTTTGGGCATGCCGTATTTAGATCACAAAAATATTTATAGATTCAGATCTTTCCGTTCTTTTTGACAACAAACACGATGCTGGCTACCCAATTCGGATGTTGCTCCTCGCGAATAAAGTCGCTTGCTATCAATATTTTTACTTCAGCTTCAATAGCTTTCATAATATCCGGACGAAATTGCCGTTATTGTTGCTTTACTAGCTAAGCATTCGGTAAGATGTTGAGTTTGTGCACTATGATCTGGAGGTCCAAACCTGGCATGTCGTTATAGCTCAAGGCAAAGATATCGATATACTCCCTTACGAGCTGTAGTAAGGATTTATGATCTTTTCCGGGTAGACTTTTGTTAATGAAGATGAGTTTGGGGGAGTATTTGTCACCCATATCGACTTATATGACCTCGTCCTCAGTAGGGGGTTCTGGTTGTTCGAAATGTAAGTCCCATTATGAGTCAAAGCGTTATCCCTATGGTTCTACCTCAAAGAGTTTGAGCGACTGGTCTTCATCTTCTTCTGGGTGAGCGGACACTATATTTATATACAGGGTTTGCTTGAGCATATCTTCGATGCTTGCATCAGATTCCCAAATGGAGGATTCTGAAGAATAAGAATGCATTCTATCTTCCTCTTCTAAACCATCGGGAGTTGATGGTGGTGTGACGTACCCTAGACCGTGACAATTTTACTGGTAATAGGCCTCAAATTTTCCCGTAGGGACAAGAAGACGTAGAGGCAGATGCCAGCCTTTGTCATAATTTACTCCTTTGTCGCTTTTTAAGTCATAACCCATGTTCTGGATGATGTGCTTGGCATGTGTGCTGTAGTAGTATAGTTGTATTTTACCTCCATCAGTTTTAGGTTCTTCTAAGGGAAGGTCTCGTCGATGGTCCACTCTTCTGAAGATGATGGGTTTGTCACCCCTCCTTGTGGCCGGCACTATAAAGTAGGTGCCTTGACTTGCGAGGATTCTATTCACCGCGTAGGTGGTAGTTATTTGTGTATTGTAAACCCCCTGATTTTTCAAAAATTTTAAATCTGGATTTTTCACAATTTTCTGGAATTTCCTGGGATTTTTCTGTAATTAAGAACAGGGTTTTAAATTATTAAGTGATTTTTAATTGCTAATAAATGGTATTAAAATATTATGAAAATAATATTTTTGGGTGTAAAATGAAAAACTGGACTTAGGGCATTTTTCTGGAATTTATTGGACCCCGGACCTATTTTTAAATACCTAAAAAACTATTTTAAATTAATTATTAAATTAATTAATTGTTTATTAATATTATTATTATTATTATTATTATTGATTTTAATTTATTTTTATTTAGTTTTGGGCCCGGCCCGGCCCAGTGGGCCGAGCCCGTTAGCAGCCAGCCCAGCCCAGCGGTTAGCGGGTCGGGCGGGTCGGCCAGACCCAGATCCGCGCCCGACCCGACCCGGATACTCGGTCACCCCTGTCCCCGACTCCCCTCGATCCGACTTTTCCGCCGCCCGCCGGAAAAGTCGCCGCCACGACCGCCTCTCCCTCCGACTCTCGAGGCCACGTCCTCCCCGCCTTCCCCGGCCTCACGTCCGCCGACCAGCCCTATAAATAACCCCCCCTCGGTCCTCCCTTTCCCCCAAACCCGAAACCCTAACCACCCTAGCTCGCCGGAACCGCCGCCGACTTCCTCCCAGACCCGCCGTCCAGAGCTCCTCTCCCCTTCCTCTTCCTCCTCCGCCTCCCCCAGCTTCGACGACGATCAGCTCGCCGCAGCTCCACCACACCCGAGCCCAACTCCTCCCCGCTGCCCACTCCGTCCCAGTCGACCTCGCCGGAGACCAGAGCCGCTGCCGACGACCCTCGCCTCCGACCAAGGCCAGCCCGTCCGCCGCCAGCACCGCCCCGAGTCGCCCCGACCGTCGGCCAGTCCCCCAGAGCCTCGGACACGGCGGCAGTGCGCGGACACAGCCCCAACCCTAGTCGGACACAGTCCAGGACACGTGTCCAGGACACGGTTCGGACACGGAAACCCCGGTTTCTCGGGTCCCTTCAGGTACTCGTAACTTGCACCTCGGACCTCTGTTTTCGATTCTGTAAATTTCTATGCGAAGCCTGCATGACCCCCACGGTGCCCGGACAAACTGTTCGGGGCATCGCGGCCTGTGGCGATCGCACACCGCGATCCAAAAACAGGAAAAACCAGACCCTGTTTCACCCCAGAACCGAGTACGCCCCGCCAAACGGGACGACTTGGTCGCGCGCGGTCTTCACAGATACGTGCGCCTCGTCGATACGGACGTGTGGGTTTTCGCGGAAGCAGATTCGGGTGTGCGTGCACACCGGAATCAACGCGTATCCGCGGACATCGCCCCGTATCCGCCTTTTCTGCAATTCGACCTAACTTTGTGTACACACGTCGGATCGAGACGAAACTTGCACCATCGGACTCGTAGCAATACGCTGGTCCTGTGGGTCAAGTTTGGTTCGATTCTGAGAACGTTGACGAAATCGCGTGTCGTGGGCCCCACAGGCCCCGCTCGACGGGCGATTTTGTGATCGGCTCATCGGAATTCAATTCTGAAAGTTCCGTTGGGTTCGTATCAGCGTTCCTGACCTGTTGACACTAAGTTTGGTGAATTTGGAGACCGTTGACCCGGACGCGTTTTTCGGTGCAAAGCGGGCCCACCGGTGGACCCCGTTTTGGCCCGAAACTGCCGTTTCTGCCCTTGTCTCCAAATTGGACCCAAGGACAGGCGTTTCTAGCTGATTGATATTTTCTGAATCTGATGGTGATGTTTGTTACAGCAACCGGAGTACCGCCTGCAAATCCAACTGAAGTCAGAACTGCAAACATAGCCGGAACCACAGGCAAGTGTACCTTGCCAAACCCTGCAGCTTGCTACTTATTTTCCTTGACTTAATTATGCATTAGTGGGCAAGTAAAGCTTGCCAATTCGCAGTAATTCTTGATATAGTATTTTACTTGATTTCTTGTGGATTTAAATGTAACTTGTCTTAACTGCTTCACCTAGGAAACGTGTGACGTACTTAGTGTCCGATCATAGTCGGGTGCCAACCCCGTACGCGGTGTTGGGTACGTCATTTAGAAATGGATTTACGATACCCTTTACTCTTGGTACTTGTCCTATCAAGTACTCCAGAACCCAGGACACTTGACACTATGCATTGTCAGAATCTTCCTGAGTTATTCATGGTGATTCTGTATAGGATACAGGACTGGACAGAGATATTTATTAGACAGTATGACTTGTTGCATTAGCTATGATCCCGCTGACATGGACATGAGACGTTATGGTCATGATAAGCGTGATTACATTGGGTGGGGAGAGTCACACAGGCTACAGGTTGATCTTATATATTATGCCAGCGTCTTAGTCTCACTAAGAGCTAGACAACTACATGATATCACTGCTACCGGCTCCCCGACACAGAGCTTGTAGTAGTTTCAGCCTGAGTCCTAGTGCTGCTCTCATACTGCATATCACTTAGCTGGTTATTTAGTGTTCCCTATTGTTCCATTTATTGCTGGAGAGACACACAGGCTACAGGTTAATTTTATATTATGTCGGCGTCTGAGTCTCCCATCGTGAGCTAGACAACTACATGATATCACTGCTGCCGGCTCCCCGACACAGAGCTTGTAGTAGTTTCAGCCTGAGTCCTAGTGCTGCTCTCATCTTGCATATCACTTAGCTGGTTATTTAGTGTTCCCTATTGTTCCATTTATTGCTGGAGAGACACACAGGCTACAGGTTGATTTTATATTATGTCGGCGTCTGAGTCTCCCATCGTGAGCTAGACAACTACATGATATCACTGCTGCCGGCTCCCCGACACAGAGCTTGTAGTAGTTTCAGCCTGAGTCCTAGTGCTGCTCTCATCTTGCATATCACTTAGATGGTTATTTAGTGTTTCCCTATTGTTCCATTTATTGCTGGAGAGACACACAGGCTACAGGTTGATTTTATATTATGTCGGCGTCTGAGTCTCCCATCGTGAGCTAGACAACTACATGATATCACTGCTACCGGCTCCCCGACACAGAGCTTGTAGTAGTTTCAGCCTGAGTACTGGTGATGTTCTCACCTGCATATCACTTAGATGGTTACATAGTTTACCCTATTGCTTTTTATTGCTGCACTGCATTTATTTTGGCTTGAGTTATCTTGTACCTTGCTATGTCCCCTGAGGACCTGGATCCGGATTATGTCCCCAGGTATAGCCGGAGAGATCCATCCAGAGATATACAGTACAGGAGCACTTCCAGGAGCTGTACCAGGACCTGAGGACGAGATCGTACCAGAGGACTTCTCCTGAGCATTGGCTGTATATAGTCGGTTATTTCTGTTCCTATTTCCAGTTCCTTTATTTCCTGTCTATTGGCTTGATGTATCAGACATATTCTCGGATTGTTCCCCGAGACATTTAATGAGATTTGATAGTTATTTCTATTTGCATTGCTCCTGGTATTTAAATCTGTGATTATCTGTTGTGGATGAGATTAGAATAACCTGGGACTTGTAACATTGGTTCTATTTACAGTTAGACTACAGCTTAAGCATGCCCTGATGGATCCATTAAATTGGGTTGTCCATCGGTGCGTGCTGCTGGCCATTGCCACGTGTCCAGTCCCTCGGCATTTTGGGACTGGGGCGTGACATGTATGCAGTTGTAATCCTAGACCATATTCTAAGGAATACATTGTACTTAAATGTGTGACATCAACGTAGTTCAAAGATAACCCTTTATTGATAAAGAATGGTATCTTGTCCATAGGGATTACATTATCTAGGGAAGGGACATCAGCATGAGCAGCCACGCATTCTCCTAGTTTGTCTTTCCCGATATTTGTTTCCATTGTGAGTGACAACTTTGGAGGCCTTTTGTGAAGCTTTATAACCAGGGGTTCAGAAGCAGTCACAGGTGTTGGATCCTCTTTTGGCGGTCGGCTCGATCTTTAAAGGTGAATAATTAGAGGTTCTGGTACTTCCTTATGAATTTTTTCCACGAAAAGATGGGCTAAGGAAGGGCACAACCTTTGAGACGGACCCTCAAGGGTTCTTCTAGTATGGTACCAGCCTTCGCTTTGTCGTTAGTATCATTACCACCTTCATCTTGATAAACTTGCTTGTATAGGATCGAGTCAGAGTAATATGCTTCGACCCCTTTAAACGGATCAACATCGACAAACTCTGTCCTAACAATGCCGTAATCATTAACGTACTTTAGGCAATGGTGCAGAGTTGACGGCACAATTATGTACTCATGTATCAATGGACTCCCCAATAAGACGTTGTAAGATACATCTAGGTCTATGACCTAGAAAGTGACCTCTATTCGTAAGTTACCGATATGATATTTCAAACAAATCTTTCCCAGAGGGTAGCTCCTTCACGCATCGAAGCCACTGATGGCAGTATTGGTTGCTGCCAGCCGATGTATTAGAATTTCTGTAACCTCCGATTTCCAATTTCCAAAATTATTAGATTTTTATTTATTTTAAAATATCAAGTTTTATAAAATATTTCTCCTTGAAATTTTTATTTGATTTTGAACGATGTTTGATTGTAGAAGGTAATTTAAAAATCTTTTATAAAAATCATTTTTCCTAAGTGACGATGTATTACAAAATAAATAAATAAATAATAATATATATATTCCTCTAGTTTCAAATGTTTATTGGCTTGAATCATAAAAAATTATTGTTTTAACTAAATAATTATTTAAAGGACTAGTTGTTTCTTTAAAATAATTTTTATAATTAATGGAATAGTAAATAAATAAATTACGTAGTTTTCCTAAAATATTTTCTGAAATTATAATCTCTTCTTTTTAAATTTTACAAATTTCCATTTCCTATTAACTAGCCAGCACACCCTCATTTTCCCACATGAGAAACCCTTTTATATTTTAATTCTGGGCCATTCATTATTGGGCCAACCCGCAACCCTTTATCCCACACCATCTCTCCCTATTTAAGTCCCTCATCACAACTCCCTAGAAACCCTAGCTAGCCTCACAAATTCCCACAAGCCAAAGCCACCATCATTTTGTGTGCTCGTGTCCGTGTGTCCAGCATCACCGTGTCAGCCGTGTTGGCCTCGGGTCCGACCCCGGGTGTCCCACCGTATCCATTTATTTCCTGTGTCCAGATTATAGTATTACAACCAGATTTCCATGTCCGACACACCCGGACATCACCCCCACACCACAGCAAACACCCACCCCGTGTCCAACACCCGGACACGCCCACAGAGCATCATCCCCGTGTCCGGCAGACCCGGACACGACCCCTGACACGCACAGAACCGACCCTAACCCTAGATCAAGCCGCCGACTGGGACCAACGCCTCCGCCTCCGCCGAGTTCGACGCCGTCGCCGCGTCGACCGAGCTTCGCTGCCGCCGACCGTCTCCTCGATCTGGCCGCCTGCCACCACCGCCTGGAGCATCTCGAGCCGAGCTTCGCTGAGCCGGTCGCCTCCTCGAACGCCGCCGCTCCTCGAGCAGACCGCCGCTTCTCGAGCAGACCGCCGTGCCTCGAAGCCGTCGCCCTCGAGCAGAGCGCCTGCCCCCTCGATCCAAGCGCCGACCCCGGCGAGCCCCGGCCCGACGACGCCGGAAACCCCGTGAGTCCCCCTTTTCCTTCATTTCCTTCCTTCGGTTCTGATCTCTGTGTTAAGTAGTTATATTAGATTAGTTAGATATTTAATTAGTTGGTAAATATGATTAGTTAGCTAATTAATTAATTAGATTAGTTTAGTTAATTATTAATCCATAGTTAATTATTAATCAATTAGTTAGTAATTTATGTAATTAGTTTAATAACATTTAATTTGTTTAGTTAAATTTAGTTTAGTAATAAATATATAAGGATTTAGATTATGTAAATATAATAATTTTGGGGTTTCTATAATTAATTAAAAATTATAGTTTCAATAATAAAAAATAGGATCTATTCGTTTAATTGGGCTGGTGACCAATTTTTCTATGGATATAAAAATATATGATGGCTTTTACATAAATTCTAGATTTATTAATAAACTTTATTTTGCAATTATTGTTCAAAATAAATTCGAAATAATTTTCATTAAATTAAGGTGTTACCTTAATTACAAATAAACGACCATCTATCCTGTTAGCCTGGTATCCTTATCTCGGTTTTTGTGCCGAACTCCGATCATTGACTTCTTTATATAGTTTCTAGCTATTTGGACTGCTCCGGACCCATTAGAACTAACTGCTATTTCATTTGGGATCACCTTGAGGAGGGTGGCATTATATACATTCTTTGATTAGTTATATATATATAAATGTTTGATTAATATATATATATACAAAGGTGAATTTTGGTATAAAAAGTATATATGTATATACATCTACTAGTGTATATACACAAATACGTATTTTGTACAAATTACTAATAGACACTTATATATATATTATATACGTTTTATTGGTATAATAAGTATTAATGTATGTTTCAGTATTTAAAAATAAATAAACATATTTTGGTATATATGTATATATAACCGTATTTTGGTATAAATATGTGTACCTATATATATAAACTTGTATAAACATATTTTTGGTATATATATATGGTATATATATATATATAAAACTGTATTGATATATATGTACTTGTAAAACGTATTTTGGTATATTACCTGTATATAGTATTGTATTATTTTGGTATGTATATATATATATATATATATATAATATAAGTTAATATGTATTTGGTACATGTATACTAGTTTATCTGTATGAGTGATGTATAATTTTTCACATAAATAAAATATATTTCCACTTATGTACATACAGTTAAACCTATTTTGTATACCTTGGAATAACTATATATATATGTATTAAATTATTTATTAATTGGTGAATTACTAGGTGACCCTAGTTGACTAGTGCCATACCTGATAGAGCCCCTGAGTTCATATATTTGTGATGTGTTAGTGTAGCACCTGATGCAAATGTTGTATTTGATATATTTTAGGACTGTTGGCTCCTCCAGACGATACTCTGGGACAGGACATTGGTTTTACCAGCTAAGGACCCAAGGCGAGTACATTCTCTGATTAGTTTCTAATTTATGATATCTCCTATGTTCACTGTATCTAGTGTAAATATCCATGTTCTTGACACGTTGGTTACACGGATTGGTATACACGGATCTCGTCATGAGATGTTATTCCTTATTCATGGTGTAGCTTGTACAAGACTTGTTTCCTTGTTATCTTGTGCATGTACAGACACTGAGACCCGGGGAGATTTGCTACCTCCCTAGGGAATCCCGTGCCATAGCGTACCATGATTGGATCTACTATACCAGTCGGGGGTTTGGGGAGTATTTTAGTGTAGATATGTGATCATACCCAACTATCCATGCATCATAGCTCACCCCACATCTCACGTCGGGTGCGGCCTGACCATCTCCATGCCTCATAGCTGTTACGTGTGATTAGCCTGACCTCTCCATGCATCATAGCTAACCAACGGTTAGCCTGACCTTCCATGAATCATAGCTAATCACATGTAACCAGCCTGATCAAGTTCCCAAGCCGATCACATGTTAAAGCTAGTACTCAACACACTTAGTCATAGGTTCTTGCTCATGGACATAATGTTTCTTTTCCTGCATTTACTTACAGTATTTCCAGTATTTCTCTCATTGTACATTCTCGTACTTATACATGCATCTGGTATGTTTCCATCTAGAACTGCTACATAGTTTATGTCATTTATATAGAACTGCTATTTAGAGATGTACTTTGCTCCTTCCTGACTGGAAAATATTTTTCCAGACTGTGACCTTAGTGGACTTGTTCTGACACTTGGAGATTGGTTGTTACTGATTGCAGGTATGATTGTTTTATCATTAGTCTTGTGTTGTACTCTTTTGTTCTTCGAATTCTTATCGTGCTGTAATTGTGATTGAGTATGTTGTTCATCTTTATAGTGTTATCCGTGTCTCCTTATGGAGTTGGATACTAGTGTGAGATTATTTAGATAGTACTTGACCTAGACAGCGTTCTACCGCCGATGCTGCGGCGTAGGCTGGACGTACCCACGCACTCGTGCCCCTAAACCGGGTGCGGGTCGTGACACGTTTTTAGTGGTGGCCCATGCAGGTCTGACTTCGCTAGTTGTGCGATGTCGTAGTAGTGCGACGTCATAGTTGTATTACTGCGTACCTGCTATAGAATATAGGACATAGGATACTAGGATGAGAGAGGATACTCAATCACAAATTCTTGAGAGATTCCTGGGACGACCCCTTGAGAATCTTATTCCAATTTAAATCTTTTTTCCTTGATTTCGTCCGCTCTCGCTTGTTGTCACTGAACTTGATTCTTGTTGAGCAGTTATTAAATTAAATTTTTGGTATCATTGTTGAGTTTGATTCTTGTTGACCAGTTGTTAACTTTAATTCCTGGTATCGTTGTTGAGTTGATTTCAAATTGAGATGAATTTTTACGGACTAGGATTTATGGTATCATCTGATGACATATATTGATGAGGACAGTGAGGAAGGTAAAACGTCTACTTTGGTTATGGAACCTAGAATTTATCGCAGCCATATTAGCTGTGGTGACGAGAACGTAGGAACCTGACTTGGATGTACATACTATAGTTATGAAGCTTAGAGTCTTTCGCAGCCATACCGGTTGGCGTGGCGAAGATTCTAGACGACATGATTATAGAGTGCTTACCTTAGTTACGAAACCTATCGTTTATCGCATCTATGCTTACTGGCGTGGCGAGGATTCTAAGTGTCATGATTTCAGACAGACGTGTATGATTATCAGGTTGTATCCTAAATTGGTTCTTAAAATATCATCTCAAGACTTATCTATTTCTGTTATTCCAGGACTTTGTTCCACCGCTTCTTTCTTTACTAGCAGTAAAGATACCTTCTGTCCTCAATTCAGTCTTTGAGCTCCTATTCCTTGAGGATTTTTTGTTAAGTATGATAATTAGTGGCTTGTAATTTTGTTGTGTCTTGTATTAGTATTGACTGTGTTGCTAGTGAGTTGTAAGTGTTTCTTAGTTGGACATGTGAGCAGTAGGCTTTAATCTAGAGTTAGCCCTTAGTATAGTACCTTGTACCAATGATTCTAGGAGTAGTGTCATTAGAGACTGAGAGTTAAGGAGAGTATAGAGTATCAGTGATAGTTCTCAGAGTTAGTATCAGAGCCAATTACCCGTCCTGGATAATCATGATTATGTAATTGAGTGATCTATGTAAACGATTAAGTATCCGGGAATTGTGTTAAGGATTTATGGAGCATGATGTCCAATTGGATGATTGATATCGGAAATGTTAAAGGTAAAGAAATGTATATGTATAAAGGGTTTAATGAGATGTCATAAGTAGAGAAATATCAGGATTAGTAATGGAAGTTATGAAGCGTATCACGGATTAGTTTAATAGGCTTTAAAGGATTGAAGGAAATACATATACAACCATCGAGATGAGGAACCATACACATACCCATGAGAGTAAAGAAACATGAGTGTTATAGAGGATACAGGTGATCATGAGTCTAATGAGCTTGATGAGATAATCCATTAATGCAGCTAGTGATATAATACCAAGAGTGCCGATGATTCTATATCAAGGATTATTGAAAATGGTGCTAGTAACAGTAAGCACTCGGTGTGATGATAATTAGATGATATACCAGTTGACATAAATTGAAATTATGAAAGAAAACACAGTTGATGGTAACTTTGATCATTGGAGGTAATAGTGCAAGTGATTCGGGCAGTACAAATTTAGGACACAGTTCTAGACGATAGAGGTATTGAGTGCACCTTGAGTATCAGAGACCGTGAGCACTAATATGTACATTCAGGAGTTATAAATTAAAAGGTGGAAATAAATTTAAAATTTTCAGAATTTTAAGGAGTTGAGATTCTATGTTGTTAAAATATTGAGGATTTAAATTTGATTCAATAAACATAGTTAAGGCTACAAAGATTTTAGAAGTGATTAAATTTTATTTCGATGTGAAGTATCTGATTTTGAGGAGGTATATGCATTTTATTTTAAGTTGATCGGGAAGTTAAACCTTGACGATTATTTTGAGGATTAATTTTTGGTAGATGAGAGATATGAATATTAATATATGATTAGTTGATATGGGTACCAGTGTACATGAATAGGAATTTGTTAGTGAATGTGCTAGAGTTAAGTGGTTGATAGCAGATACCGCAAGTAATATGTTAGCAGGTTCTTTCTTTTCTTTCCTAATGTTCTTTTTCGTCTTTTGATTGATTGATTCCCTAGTAACGTGGTTTATATTCGTGATTTTCTTGTTAGAACTTAGCTAGTAGTACACCTTAACAGAAACTGAAATACCATGACAAGACACATGACCTATATATTTTCTTAAATCGCATGGCTGTAGGTAGAGTTTTCTTAAACCATGATCATTGGGTTTTGACCGTAGCAAAGATCTATGACGAGGTTATGACTGACAAAAAGAGACAAGAGGATTAAATTTGTGGATGAGCATTAAATTGAATAAAGAATTTAGGGGATTGTTATAACAGAGTTGATGGAATCATTGTTTTTGCGAAAATCGAGGTTTGATTGAAATTCGAGGACAAACATTTACTTAAAGGGAGAATTAAGAAATTCACAGAGCCAAAAAATTTGAGGATTTATTAATTTTAAGGAGGTCTTGATATGATTGAATTGATTATTAAAAATTTGAGAAATTTGAGAGATTATCATTTTATCTATTTGACTGCAAGATAGAAATTTTATATAGTAGGGATGTTGCATTGAAGATACTGGAAGCATCGCATCGTTGAGTATTTGAGGAAAAAGAAAAGCAGGAAATAAAATCGTAAATGGAATAGTGTCAAATTAAACTCTTGGGATGAGGAGTTAGATTGGAATAAGCATCGATTGAAATTGAGTTAGATGATTGATGAGTGTTTAAAGTTAAATTTTGGGATGCAGATTTTTTAAGTTTTATAAATATGCATTGATTGGATTTCAATTAAAAGGGATTGGATAGTAAATTTTGTATTTAGTTATTTACTCAAAATTTGAGGAGATTATGATACGACTGGAATTCAATTAAAATATTGAGGATTTGAGTAGTAAAAATTTTTACATTGGGATAATAAATTCAGAGGATGAAAAAAAAAATATTAGTTCAAATTCGGAAACATTATACATACGGATAAAGAAATATGGAATGAAATGAAGCTCATGGTAAAGAAGATTATAATATAATTGATTATGGGATCATATAATTGAAGGTCGTAAGGTAAGATCATGGTATATTGAGGTTGTGATTTAAATTAAAATCTTGACCATGACAGTAACATTTGAAATCGAAGAAAATAATCGAGGTATAGTTGATGTGAAGATAAACAAACTCGAATTTGATGATAAGGATTTTGGACATGTAATAAATTTTGATTCAGAAATTCTAGGATCTAATCTAATAAAGTTTGTGGAATTTGAAACTTTTATAGATATTAGTTAATGATGAATCACAAGATTGAGAAAAGTAAAATGAACGAGGATAAAAAGGAAGGATTATTTTCAGAAGGTAGTAAATACTACTCTTTTTCCTAGGAATCAAGAAAGGCGATTAGATGTCTCTTGATTACATTCTGAAGGATGTATTTAAGTTTCTTAAATCAAATTGTCGACCGTATCTTTCGAATTAGCTATAACTTTCATGTCTATATCATTCATTATACTGGGTCTTCCTTGGTTTAGTTACTTTGAAAAGGTAACGTGCATTATTCAAATTATCTGTTTTTGTGATCGTGTCTACTTCCCAAACCTAAACTTTCTAGAGGATTCAAGGCCGAGCCATGATTCCTTCAAGTTATTCCTGTCTTAAACCATATTCTTTTTCTTCATGTTTCCTTCTGTTTGGTAAATATTTTCCTTATAGAAATATTTTCTTCAATGATATATTCATCATTATGAACAACAAATTTTTTTTTTCTATCCTAGTCATCCCTAAAATTTCGAGGACGAAATTTTTCTAAGGAGGATAGACTTGTAACCTCCGATTTCCAATTTCCAAAATTATTAGATTTTTATTTATTTTAAAATATCAAGTTTTATAAAATATTTCTCCTTGAAATTTTTATTTGATTTTGAACGATGTTTGATTGTAGAAGGTAATTTAAAAATCTTTTATAAAAATCATTTTTCCTAAGTGACGATGTATTACAAAATAAATAAATAAATAATAATATATATATTCCTCTAGTTTCAAATGTTTATTGGCTTGAATCATAAAAAAATATTGTTTTAACTAAATAATTATTTAAAGGACTAGTTGTTTCTTTAAAATAATTTTTATAATTAATGGAATAGTAAATAAATAAATTACGTAGTTTTCCTAAAATATTTTCTGAAATTATAATCTCTTCTTTTTAAATTTTACAAATTTCCATTTCCTATTAACTAGCCAGCACACCCTCATTTTCCCACATGAGAAACCCTTTTATATTTTAATTCTGGGCCATTCATTATTGGGCCAACCCGCAACCCTTTATCCCACACCATCTCTCCCTATTTAAGTCCCTCATCACAACTCCCTAGAAACCCTAGCTAGCCTCACAAATTCCCACAAGCCAAAGCCACCATCATTTTGTGTGCTCGTGTCCGTGTGTCCAGCATCACCGTGTCAGCCGTGTTGGCCTCGGGTCCGACCCCGGGTGTCCCACCGTATCCATTTATTTCCTGTGTCCAGATTACAGTATTACAACCAGATTTCCGTGTCCGACACACCCGGACATCACCCCCACACCACAGCAAACACCCACCCCGTGTCCAACACCCGGACACGCCCACAGAGCATCATCCCCGTGTCCGACAGACCCGGACACGACCCCTGACACGCACAGAACCGACCCTAACCCTAGATCAAGCCGCCGACTGGGACCAACGCCTCCGCCTCCGCCGAGTTCGACGCCGTCGCCGCGTCGACCGAGCTTCGCTGCCGCCGACCGTCTCCTCGATCTGGCCGCCTGCCACCACCGCCTGGAGCATCTCGAGCCGAGCTTCGCTGAGCCGGTCGCCTCCTCGAACGCCGCCGCTCCTCGAGCAGACCGCCGCTTCTCGAGCAGACCGCCGCGCCTCGAAGCCGTCGCCCTCGAGCAGAGCGCCTGCCCCCTCGATCCAAGCGCCGACCCCGGCGAGCCCCGGCCCGACGACGCCGGAAACCCCGTGAGTCCCCCTTTTCCTTCATTTCCTTCCTTCGGTTCTGATCTCTGTGTTAAGTAGTTATATTAGATTAGTTAGATATTTAATTAGTTGGTAAATATGATTAGTTAGCTAATTAATTAATTAGATTAGTTTAGTTAATTATTAATCCATAGTTAATTATTAATCAATTAGTTAGTAATTTATGTAATTAGTTTAATAACATTTAATTTGTTTAGTTAAATTTAGTTTAGTAATAAATATATAAGGATTTAGATTATGTAAATATAATAATTTTGGGGTTTCTATAATTAATTAAAAATTATAGTTTCAATAATAAAAAATAGGATCTATTCGTTTAATTGGGCTGGTGACCAATTTTTCTATGGATATAAAAATATATGATGGCTTTTACATAAATTCTAGATTTATTAATAAACTTTATTTTGCAATTATTGTTCAAAATAAATTCGAAATAATTTTCATTAAATTAAGGTGTTACCTTAATTACAAATAAACGACCATCTATCCTGTTAGCCTGGTATCCTTATCTCGGTTTTTGTGCCGAACTCCGATCATGGACTTCTTTATATAGTTTCTAGCTATTTGGACTGCTCCGGACCCATTAGAACTAACTGCTATTTCATTTGGGATCACCTTGAGGAGGGTGGCATTATATACATTCTTTGATTAGTTATATATATATAAATGTTTGATTAATATATATATATACAAAGGTGAATTTTGGTATAAAAAGTATATATGTATATATATCTACTAGTGTATATACACAAATACGTATTTTGTACAAATTACTAATAGACACTTATATATATATTATATACGTTTTATTGGTATAATAAGTATTAATGTATGTTTCAGTATTTAAAAATAAATAAACGTATTTTGGTATATATGTATATATAACCGTATTTTGGTATAAATATGTGTACCTATATATATAAACTTGTATAAACATATTTTTGGTATATATATATGGTATATATATATATATAAAACTGTATTGATATATATGTACTTGTAAAACGTATTTTGGTATATTACCTGTATATAGTATTGTATTATTTTGGTATGTATATATATATATATATATATATATATATATAATATAAGTTAATATGTATTTGGTACATGTATACTAGTTTATCTGTATGAGTGATGTATAATTTTTCACATAAATAAAATATATTTCCACTTATGTACATACAGTTAAACCTATTTTGTATACCTTGGAATAACTATATATATATGTATTAAATTATTTATTAATTGGTGAATTACTAGGTGACCCTAGTTGACTAGTGCCATACCTGATAGAGCCCCTGAGTTCATGTATTTGTGATGTGTTAGTGTAGCACCTGATGCAAATGTTGTATTTGATATATTTTAGGACTGTTGGCTCCTCCAGACGATACTCTGGGACAGGACATTGGTTTTACCAGCTAAGGACCCAAGGCGAGTACATTCTCTGATTAGTTTCTAATTTATGATATCTCCTATGTTCACTGTATCTAGTGTAAATATCCATGTTCTTGACACGTTGGTTACACGGATTGGTATACACGGATCTCGTCATGAGATGTTATTCCTTATTCATGGTGTAGCTTGTACAAGACTTGTTTCCTTGTTATCTTGTGCATGTACAGACACTAAGACCCGGGGAGATTTGCTACCTCCCTAGGGAATCCCGTGCCATAGCGTACCATGATTGGATCTACTATACCAGTCGGGGGTTTGGGGAATATTTTAGTGTAGATATGTGATCATACCCAACTATCCATGCATCATAGCTCACCCCACATCTCACGTCGGGTGCGGCCTGACCATCTCCATGCCTCATAGCTGTTACGTGTGATTAGCCTGACCTCTCCATGCATCATAGCTAACCAACGGTTAGCCTGACCTTCCATGAATCATAGCTAATCACATGTAACCAGCCTGATCAAGTTCCCAAGCCGATCACATGTTAAAGCTAGTACTCAACACACTTAGTCATAGGTTCTTGCTCATGGACATAATGTTTCTTTTCCTGCATTTACTTACAGTATTTCCAGTATTTCTCTCATTGTACATTCTCGTACTTATACATGCATCTGGTATGTTTCCATCTAGAACTGCTACATAGTTTATGTCATTTATATAGAACTGCTATTTAGAGATGTACTTTGCTCCTTCTTGACTGGAAAATATTTTTCCAGACTGTGACCTTAGTGGACTTGTTCTGACACTTGGAGATTGGTTGTTACTGATTGCAGGTATGATTGTTTTATCATTAGTCTTGTGTTGTACTCTTTTGTTCTTCGAATTCTTATCGTGCTGTAATTGTGATTGAGTATGTTGTTCATCTTTATAGTGTTATCCGTGTCTCCTTATGGAGTTGGATACTAGTGTGAGATTATTTAGATAGTACTTGACCTAGACAGCGTTCTACCGCCGATGCTGCGGCGTAGGCTGGACGTACCCACGCACTCGTGCCCCTAAACCGGGTGCGGGTCGTGACAATTTCTAAGATATAAAGTAGACTTCGTGGGATGATGATGATAGATAATCAGGGTCGATATGCATCCAGTCCACTTTGATGGCCCTAATATACCTTGTATAGTACAGAGAGGTCGTGCCTATTATTTTTTAGTAATATGCCTTGTTGCAAGAATGTGATATTCGATATTGCCTCCATCACATTGTTGCAGTGGGGGCATGTATCAGGATTCTCGGTCGTCGGCTTGACCTGGGCCAGGTAGATATCGGTATTCTGCAACGCCTTGCTTAGAGCATCATGGGTGTCTTTGAAGAGATAAATGAGCTCAAAGAGTGATAATTTGGCAGGTTTATTGGCGAGGTGTGCCAATATGTCAAAGTTGTAGGGCTTCTCCAGGCCTTGAGTTATAACCTTCCGCAAAGGTTTGTCAAAGCGAATCTCCTTCTGCTTTTGTTTGTCTGCTGCGGGAGGCTGGGATGGACCCGGATCAGATACAATAGGTATAGTGGGTGCAATGGTTGAAGGAATACCGTCTTTGGGAGAATTATAGTCATGCTGGTAGGCGAGGCCTGACTGAGTTGTCCCTGCCATAGCTTCCTCGGTGGATGGAGAAACCATATGGCAAGCTTTGGATTTCTTCCTTTTGGCCTTGATGGTTGGGGGCGTTGCCTGCTGTATCACATCCTGAGCCAGATCAGGATGAACCCACTTGACCTCACCCTATGGTGCGCTAAGAGATACTAGCCCGACTGCTTGGTTGTGAGTTGGAGGGAGATTAACAACCTCCATTGTTTTCCTCGGGATCGGGACAACACCATCTTGACCTCCATTACGGGAAAGTCACCAAACTGGAGAGATACCATATTGGCAGCAACCGTCTTATCCTCAAAGTCTGAAGTGAGAGCTTTAGAATCCAATAGGCACTGGATATATCATTTCAACACATAGCAATCTCGTGTTGGATGGTGGACATACTGGTGGTAGTAGCAGTATCTGGGGTCATCGACCTTGTCTGCCTCATCAAAGCGTTTGATATCAGAAAGCCTGAGCTTGTTGCTCTGCATTAGTATGTCAAAAATTTCCATGACGTCGTCGAAAGATTAAGTCTCTCTCGGCTTTGGAACTTATACTGGCTTTTGGTCCGTTATGGAGGGCTTCTTGGATAAATTGAAGGTAAGGTCCTACTTTCCTTTATCGTCATGTCCATCAGTGTTGTTGTTGTTGTAAGGACATTTTTGCCTATCATCAGTGACGAGGATCTGTATTCCAAGCAGTCGGGCATCCTTCACATTATTTTCAGCAGCGACATCACTTATGATGAATGCCATCCAGTCTTTGAACTGAGTAGCGCCCATCCAGAGCCTTATTGCTGGAAGTAGATTTCTCTGTCACATGTCCATTAATGTAGACTCTGGATTACCGGGGAGTAGTTTTAGCACAACTTGCCTGTATCATTCTTTGTATTTCCGTACAGGCTTTTTTTCTCTCTTAGTGATGTCTATCAGAGAGGATATAGTCATACCATTTTCTCCATCATAAAATCGAGCAAGGAAGAGACTTTTAAGATCTTCAAATGACGGGATCTAATTATCTTGGAGACTGTAAAATTAGTTGAAGGCTACTTCGGACAATGTCCTAACAAAAATCTTGGTAATAAGAGCGTCATTGTGAGGTAGATGCCCCGTTGCCATCTCAAAATAACTCATATACTAACGAGGAGATATCTTCCTATCAAATGGAGTCAAGAAGAATGGCTTGTACTTGAGCGGGTATGACACATTTTTTTACTCGATAGGATATGGTTGTCGTATCCTGAGCTCGCGTAGTGTGTCCTGATTGCCCATTTAGTCCAGGAGGGTTCAAATTTCTTGGTCATTATGTATTAGTTTTTGGGCCTCATCTACTATAGAAGGAGTAGATAACCCTTGCATATTATAATTTCTATCAGCGGGTGGAGCGGTTGCATTCGAGTCTCCGTTGGTCCCAGGATCCTGGCTTGCTTGCACAAAGGTTCTTGGTAGTTATAGGACTAGACTTTCCCTGAATAATAATACTGTCTGGGTCAAAGACTGCATCGAGGCACTCATGGTCTGCATCATAGCCTCGAGGGTCTCAAGACGTTGTCGATTACCGGTGCCTTAATTATCCTCTCCATCAATGTATATTGTCCTTACATAGGAAGAGACGGACAGGACGATGTATCTCTTACTTTTTGCCTTAGATTCTTACATTGAATAGTACTCAGGGAATGTTAGTTGTGCTGCATCTTCTTAAGATTCGGATGGAACACTACCCCCAGTATCGGAAGGTGCTTCACTTTAATGAGGGTAACTACCCCAGGAATCTCAGCATTCGTCCCTTGAGAATTACTGTCCCCTCGGAACGACGGGTTATTATAGAGTTCTGGAGGATCTCTACCCCCAGTTTGCGATATCATCATGGGTCCCGGGGAAATACCACCCCCAGTCAATGCCAATCTTGACCTTGAGCGGGTGCCCAGGAATACTCCTTCGGTGGGCAAAGCTTATTGCCCTCTTTGGACCTTTCTTCTCGATACGCTGGCTCAGAGCGGAGGGTTGGAGGTGCTGGACTTTTGGCCTCCTTTCATGGAGGAAGATCTCCAAGTCGAACAACATAAGGTAAATGACAACTCCTCCTCTTTTGGTACTTGCACCAATTTTCTGGTATGCTGTCGGATGGGTGCTCTTGGTCACAACCGCTGGAATGCCGACTGGCTGCTTGCAATTACTGCTACTTTAGAATAGCAACAGTTAATGATGATATTGGTGCAATTATCATGACTCGTACCCAGAAATTGGGCATGAGTCGTGGGTACGTCCAGCCTACGCCGCAGCATCGGTGGTAGAACAGTGTCTAAGTCAAAAATAGCTATCTATCAATGATATCATAACCTATCAACATATCTCAACTCCAAATGGAGGATAATAAATATACATAATTATCAAGTCATAATATACTCAATCACAATAACTATAAGAAAGATAAATGGCACGATAAAGATGTAAAGAAACACGAGAGGCAAAATAATATATAACTCAAACGAGTCAGAGTCTAAGAGTCTAGCTATCTCAACATAATATAAATCTCAACATAATACAACTCAAGTCTCAAGTTTGGAACAATCCAATACATAAATAAGTGCTAACTAAACAACTGCGGATGGTGTATCCTCTATATGGAATGGCTCATCCGAAAGCTCCTGGATATAACCATTATCTACTCATGGACCATAATGAGTGGGACAAAAGTCCTTGAGTTCCTCTAAAAAATATTATCTAGTCATGGTTGGAGCAAAGCACAAACACTAACAGCAATTCCAATTATATTGATAAAAACTATAAAGCAGTGTAAGGAAGTACATGATGGAATAAAAATACTGAATGTAAGGAAAAACTAGAGAGACATGTAATCATCATAGAGAAATAACTAGCAGTAAAAAAAATGAATACTAGCAATGAATGAACTGGAATAAAGGAATGGAAATACTGGCTAAGTGCCTTGAAATATTAGTTTGCTATGTTATTGGCTTGGGACTAGATCAAGCTTGTTCTATTTGATTAACTATGATACATGTGAGGTCAGGCTAACCATCTGGTTAGCTATGATGCAAGCAATAGTCAGGCTAATCATATACAACCGGCTATAAGGCATGTAATATGGTCAGGCTATACCCTACGTGATATGTGGGGTGAGCTATGATGTATGTAAGGTGGGGTATGATCACATAACTTGCTAATATTTTCTCGTCCCCAGCTAGTACTATGGATCCAATCACGACTCCTCATGACAGGTATCTAAGATACTAGCCCGTGTATTCACTGTATCGAATCAATTATACACTATAACTAGAATCATAGTAATAATAAAAAATAATAAAAACTGTCAGAGAATGTACTTGTCTGTGGTCCTGAGCAATGAACTATCAACAAAGAATAAACTGGAGTCCAAGAGTCCTAGATATTAGAATATCAAAGTTAATTGGTGAACTAAAATGATAAATAAGTCAACTAGGTAATTATGTGATTTCTAGATCCAAACTAGGTTCATACTAGGCTAATATCTTGTTATTCTAAGTTTGGTGATCTATACTAGCTATTACTAGGGTGTTCTAAGTCATACCAATGTCTACTAGTCTATATTAGTTAATACTTAACTAATACTAGCTAATATTTACTATACTAGATACTATTAATCATATCACAGACTCATATACTAGGGTACTAGGTTAATACTTGACTATATCACACTTACCCTGCTATTATAGTATTATACATTCCAGGTGTCAATACCTTAAGGAATGATACACACTCACACTCAATACTTTCACCCACACTAGTACCTCTATGTATCTATTTATGTCCTCATTTAACTGCATTTAAACACTTCTATTATACCCCAAATAGTTGCAATGGTACACACAGAAATATGGAAATAGTGTGCCCAGTTCCTGCAGAAACACCAGGTAGTACACCAAGCTTCTGTTGCTAGAATGCTGTGTAGCTCCTGCTCGAGCAAATGCTCTGCTCATGCCACTGCTACTGACCTGGTCCTACATGTTGTTGCTGCAGCTATAACTGCATATGCACCTGCTGCATACTCCCCATCCTCCTTAGTTATTTATACTACTTCTTATCAGTTCACTGATACTAATCCCCCTTTTGACTGAAACTGCGAAAACCTATTGCAAACTTCCTTTATACAAACTTAACATCATACTGCTACTTGCTGATAGTGCAGTTTCTTTATTTTAAGTCCTAATTAAGTGAAACAAAAGCCAAAATGCTCAAAATGAAATGCTCTAACATAAGGAATAACTAGTTTTTGAGAACACTAAGTTTTATTATATCAAAACAAAGAAAATTCAGAGAACATATAAAAATCCAAATCTTGAAACTCAGATCTACTAAAATCTATACATCAAAATCTAAAACTCTAAGAACTAAATATAATCAGTAACTCAAGGAGAATATTTTCCATCAACCCCATTTTTAAAATAACATATATATAAAAATCTGAAAATCTATGGCTTTACCACTTTGAGCAAGATGTACTTACCTTGGTGGATTAACAAACGTCTTCCTAGAACCAAGTCTAGGGCTAGGGCTTCGGCCAAGGGGAGCTCTTGAGTGAAGGAGGAAGAAGAAAGAAGAAATAAAGTAGAAATGAGAAAGAATGAGAGAGGAGAGAGAAAATCACATATATATATACCAAGTAGAGAAATAAGGTTAGTCCTAGGATTAAGTCATGACACTCTCCAACCAATCTCAACCATCAAAAATAGGCTTGGTGGTTCCAAGAGTGAACCGGGTCTGGTATCCATCCTATATACGGGTCCTAGCATGGGTCCATGGCAATTTTCCAAGGTGTTCACTACTGGTCTTGGGTAGTCTCCCACAATAAACAAAAATATAATTAAATAAATATAACATAATTAATAGGAACCTACATGTAAATACAACATGAATATATCTATAGAATTTTTTTAAATATCTCAAATTCAAGAAATACCAAATCTGGGAACGGGTGTGACATCTCTAAAAGTAGAGACAAATTCAGAAAAGATAGTCAAGTGATAGAATTTTTTGAACAAACACTACATGCACAAAAATTATCATACCACTCTTTAGATGCTTTTAAAGAAACAAAAATATGTGCATTATAGTGTTGTCATTTGGAGGAGGTGGAGGATTAAACAAAGGATGGGGTGGATCCTCATTGGGTGGAGGATTGGATGAAGAGGCATCATTTCTCCTTATTTTTTCTCTAGAAAGTAATCTAGGTGCCATAGAAAAAAATTAAGAAGAGAAAAGAGAAATAGAGAGATATACTTCAAGAAAAGAGTATGGATAATGGAGAAGGGCCTTGATTAACCTTCAAAACTTGAGTTTAGAAGAGAATGACCATAAAAAATTCAAAATATAGGGTTAGGGTTTTGAGAAAACTAGTATGGAGGAAAGAAGAAGATGAAGAAATGGGTTAAAAATTGGGTTATCGCAGTGTTAGGGTCGGCTGCTATGATAAAAAGAATATTGATCAAGTCATGATCAGACGGCTCACATTTGATGAAGGTTCTAGAACGAACAGGACCAAGTTTGGTCCTAGACCGAGTTCGGTCCCTATGGGTTCAGTACTCCAGTGAGTTTAAGCCAGAAGATAAAATGTCCAGATTAAAGATATAAGAACAAGAACAAGAACATATAGTCAAAGATTCGTTAATTTTAAAATGTGAACACAAACATAATAAATAGAATGTAAGATAAAAATATGCAAAACATTTATTCAGCATAGGAATAATTATCTCAGGTTGGCTGTAGGGGTCGGTTCCCAGCTAGCGGTGGTCCGAAGGACCCTTTCGGCTTATACCCAAAACAACGTAGCATATGTGAATAATGAAATTGCAAATATTTAAGCAAATTAAATCTATTTAATTTTGTTTTCATGCAAAATTACCAACTCCCGATGAAGAAAGTTAAAGTGATCTTCGACTAGTGGCTTAGTAAAAATGTTTGCTAGCTGATGTTCAGTGTCAATGAATTCTAAATCAATATCTCTTTGTGACTGATAATCTCTTAAAAAGTGGTATCTTATTTCTAAATGCTTAGTGCGTGAGTGATATACTGGGTTCTTAGTCAGATTGATAGTGCAGGTATTGTCACAGAATATAGGGATATGCTTATAAGTTAAATAATAGTCTGCTAGGGTTTGCTTCATCCAAAAATCTGGGCACAACAACGTCCTGCAGCTATGTATTCATCTTCAGTAGTGGATATTGTAAAAGAGTTTTGTTTCTTGCTAAACCAAGAGACTAGAGCATTACCTAAGAGATGACATGTCCCGCTGGTACTTTTACGGTCGACTTTGCATCCGACAAAATCAGCATCCGAATAACCAATTAGGTCAAAGGACATGATTTTAGGATACCACAAGCCCATTGTTAAAGTGCCCTTAAGGTATCGAAAGATACGCTTAACTGCACTCATGTGTGATTCCTTAGGATTAGCTTAATAACGAGCACACAGGCAAACACTAAATATTATATCGGGGCGACTAGTAGTCAAATAAAGTAAGCTATCAATCATACCTCGATACTTACGCTGGTCTACTGGTTTGCCGCTTTCATTAAAAGCCAATTTAGTTGAAGTGGCCATTGGAGTGCTGATTGGTTTGACGTTTTCAAAGTCAATTTTTTTCAGCAGGTCCTTTGTATACTTAGACTGGTTGATGAAGGTTCCTTGTGAGTTTTGTCTGACTTACCATCCGAGGAAGAAGTTCAGTTCTCCCATCATGCTCATCTCAAACTCATTTTGCATACACTTTACAAAATCTTGGCATAATATCTTATTTGTAGAACCAAAAATAATGTCATCAACATAAATTTACACCAATAAAATTGTGTCATCAATTGATTTTATGAAAAGTATAATATCAATCTTTCCTTTTGAAAAGCCTTTTTCAAGTAAGAAAGTACTTAGACGCTCGTACCAAGCGCGAGAGGCTTGTTTGAGGCCATATAGAGCTTTCTTAAGTTAGAAAACATGATTAGGAAACTTATAATTTTCAAAATCCGGTGGTTGTTTTATGAAAACTTCTTCTTTAATAAAATCATAAAGAAAAACACTTTTTACATCCATTTGGAAAAGTTTGAAGTTTTAAAAGTTTGTAAATGCATAAAGCATGCAGATCAATTCAAGTCTCGCAACAGGAGCGTATGTCTCATCGTATTCGGTACCTTTCTCTTCGTTGTATCCTTGAGCTACAAGATGTGCTTTGTTACGTGTCACTGAACCTTCCTCATTCAGTTTGTTATGAAAAACCCATTTAGTACCAATGACCGGATGATCATTTGGTTTAGGAATAAGTTTCCAAACCCGATTTTGTTCAAATTGGTTGAGTTCTTCTTGCATTGCAGACATGCAAAATTTATCAGAAAAATCTTTTATAACATTCTTAGGTTCTATTTGTGATATAAAAGCTATGCTGGCTATAGAATCTCTAACAGCTGAATGAGTACTTACTCCTTTTGATACCTCACCTATCACCAAGTTCTTTAGATGGTCTATTATGAAGCGCAACCTCTCTGGTAAGCTTTCCAGATAACTTGTTCCAGATATTGTATCATCACGGGTAGGAATACTGGCTTGATATTTACATCATCATCATCCTCAGCATCATTTTCAGGGCTGTTGCTGGACTGTCATACTCATCAAAAGTAACATTAACATATTCTTCAAAAATTAAGGAGCACTTATTGAACACTTTGTATCCCTTACTCTTGGAGGAATATCCAAGAAAAATACCTTTGTCTGCTTTGGCATCAAACTTGCCTAAGTTGTCTTTGGTATTCAGGATAAAGCAACGACAACCGAACACTCAAAAATAAGATATAGTTGGAGTCCTATCAAACCAAAGCTCATAGCGATTATTCTTCGATATAGGTCGAATCAAAATCCTATTCAAAATATGGCATGCTATATTTATAGCTTCTGCCAAAAAATATTTTGGAAGAGAAAACTGATTTAACATGACTCTAGTCATATCGCCAAGAGTCTAATTCTTCCGCTCCATAACACCATTTTGTTGGAGAGTTCTAGGGCAAGAAAACTCATGATCAAAACTATTCAAATTATAAAACTTTTTAAAATCATTGTTTTCTAATTTGCCGCCATGATCACTTCCGATTGGAGTAATCATGAAGCCTTTTTCATTTTGTACCTTTTTAGCAAAAATTTTGAAAACAGAAAGAGTGTTACTTTTATTTCAAAGAAAGAAAACCCAAATGTAACAAGAAAAATCATCAACAGTAAAAAAGACGTAGAATTTTCTACCAAGACTGGCTACTCTACTCAGACCAAATAACTCCATATGAAGAAGCTGCAAGGGTCTGAATGTACTTACATCGTTGATGGATTTAAATGAAGATTTTGTTGCTTTATTTTTCTCATACTCAACACATACCATATCCTTCTTGAATGTGATTTCTGGTAGCCCTTTTACCAGTTTCTTAGTTGAAAGTCTTGATATGGTATCCATGTTTGCTTGTCCTAGATGCATATACCATACTAATCTTTCATCCTTGTGAGCGTAGAGGCATCTTCCTGCATGGTTAGTACCTTGCGAAAGATAAAATATATATATGTGTTATCTTCCCCTATCCCTTTAAAAATGATGTTTCTAGATGATCTATCATATATAGAGCATTTATTTTTTCACAAAGTTAATACCATATCCGTTGTCAGCAAGATGACTGATGTTGAGTAGATTATGCTTTAACTCTGTTACTAAACAGACATCCTTAATTATGGGAGAGGGAGAATTACCTATTGTACCATTACCAATTATATACCCTTTCAGATTATTGTTGAAGTTTACATATCCTTCCTTTTTTATCGATACTGTTGTGAAAAGATTAGCATCTCCAGTCATGTGTCACGAGCACCCACTATTGAGAATCCATTTGCTTCTAGAAGATGAGGGAAGGTCCACCTACAACATGAGTAAATGTGACCTTTAGTACCCAAATTCTTCAGGGTCCTGAAATGTTAGTCTTTGGTACCCATGCATATATATTTAAATCTACTACTTTTCTAATTCTACACTATCATGATATGTGTCTACGTTTACCACAATAGTGACTGGTAGCATGCATATTTGTGTTAGTAACCCATTAATAATGGTGTCTTTGTATGGGTGGCTGACGTGCTTTATGAGAATAGGTGTACAAGAAAGCATGGTTGTGTGTAGCATGCATATGTTTGGTCTTCTTGTGTCATGCAACGTTGTGTTATAGTACATGTCTAGTATATATGTTTCTGGTGCAAGACTGAGTTTGAGGTTGAACAACCTGTTTGCCCAGCCTGATCTCTAACTTTTTAGAGGCATCATATATTTCAGTATACTTGGTAGTTAAAGTATTAATTCTGACTGCTGACATATTGTACTTCTTTTTCTCTTCCATTAACTCTTCATTGAGTTTAGCAAGATCTAGTGTCTGTTTCTCAATACGTGTTTCAGCATCGTGTAAGCTCAACTTCTGTTGAGATAATTCCTTAGTGTCCTTCATGGGTGGTGTCTCTCTTATATCATTAAGTAAGCAGGACAGTCTATGTATCTCAATCTTATATGTATGAAGCTCAACTTTTGCAAGTTTGTATTTATCGAGTACTTTCTTATGATCTTCAAGAAGATCACTGAAAGCATCCGATAACTCATCAAAAGTAAAATTATCAAGCAGATTTTCTGTTACCTTGTCAGAGTTGCCATTTGGCAGACGTTTGTAGCTTCTTGGGGAGTTTCGTCTTCTTATGAGTTACTTGCCTCACTTTTATGCCATATGCTAGTGTTGGCATACTTCCAATATGATGGCCTTTTATGTGATTTATCGTACCGATTCTTCTTCTTTGCTGTTAGGCAGTCCTTCTTGATATGCCCGTCTTCTTGCAACCGTAGCAGATAGGTTCTTCATCATTATTTTCTTGTTATTCCTTCTTCCTTGGGTTGAATCACTATAACTTCTTGAAATTGTGAACCATCAGTAATTAATCATCACCTTCAGAATCATTATCATTTGTTTTATTGTGGAGAGCCTTCCGGTGATGGTCTTTTAGAGTAATTTCCTTCTTCTTTGGAGTAGTCTCTTCAAAGTCCCTGAGGTCAAGCTCATGCATCATCAGTTTGCCTATCAAAGTCTCCAAAGACATAGTGGTGAGATCATTGCCTTCGATGATTATCGTGGCTTTGGGGTTCCAGTTCTTTGTAAGTCCCCTTAGAACTTTATGAATCTTTTCATGGTTGGTGTAGTCTTTGCTGAGGGAGGATTGCGGGTTGACGATGTCAAGAAATCTGGTGAACATTTGCATGATCGTCTCATTGGGTTTTATCTTGAATGCCACATACTCTTGTGTTAACCGACTGATTTTTGACTCCTTCACTTGGCTGGTTCCTTCGTGGGTCATCTCTAGAAGTTTCTATACTTCATGTGAAATAGTGCAGGTGGATACCCTGTTAAATTTAGTCCTGTCTACAGCACAGAAGAGAACAATAATAGCCCTAACATCTAAACTTGCCTGTTTTTTCTCAAGGTCCGTATATTAGTCATGTGGTTTCTCTACAAGATTTTTGTCAATGACAATTCTAGCAGGCTTCCTATAACCATCTATAACTATGGTCCATAGGTAAAAGTCTAGTAATTTCAAATAAAAATTCATTCGTGTTTTACAGTAAGTGTAGTTGGTACCGTCAAATAGGGGTAGCCTATTTGTGGAATGGCCTTCACCATTGTTGGTGTAGATTGGTCATACAGTTGCCATATATCAGCTATAGGGTGTTAATCATTTATCAAGAGAACCTTCATCTGATACTAATTGAAGTTACGTGTAGGCAACTCTAGAAGGGGGTGAATAGAGTTATGTGTCAATAGTGACCAATTAAAACTAATTAAGACTAAGTACAGTAAGCAACTAATAACAAAAAAAATAAACAGAGAATAATAATGCAAAAAATAAATAGAGTAAGTAAGAGCCAACGCAAAGACAACGATATATCCTGATTTTTCTCGTGGAGGACTGGTCCAGGCCCGGGTACTCTAGCTCAGAGTTTGAATCCACTATCAGTGAAACACAAGCTTTGATCCGAAGGCTTGCCACTTCTTTACAAACATGAGCTTTTGATCCGAAGTGCTCGACTACTTCAACTTTGCAGAGGCAAAACTTAGAATTTTTCAAGTGAGAACACTTTACAACTCTTGCACAACTTTTAGCTGAATCGTACCGAGGCACCTTAGGGGATTAGGAAGTTGTGGCTAAGGAGATTTGGATGAGTATGTCTTAGAAGAGTAGAGCTTAGAAGATTGAGTGCTTTAAAGATGAGGGATGATTTAAAATGAGAGAATCCATGCTCTATTTATACTAGTCTGGGTTGGCAGAGTTCGGCCAGAGTTTTGTCCTCTAACGTACAAAAAATTTGAACGTTGGACATCTCGTTACAAGGTGGAACGAAAAATAGGTTACTGATTTTAAGGGCATCGAGTTCGGTCTGTCTCAGACCAGAAGCTCTATTACTGGGTTTGAGTAGGTTTGGTTTTGGTTTTGGACTTGGTTGTTTGTTTGGTGGAGCTATAGAAAATATTTTGAGGGTTTATATGCCAGAGTGTGACTCAACTTACATATTTTCTATACTCAAATAAAATAGAAAAATTACAGACTCTGAAACATAATAAAGATGATATAGCAGCAGTCCGATGAAGTTTGTTGATGTCTCGTCTAGTAATCGATGTATCGTAATTGAGTCATGACCGATATCACAGTGTTAATTATCAAAATTAGGTTGACTGTAATCTAGTTTGGGTCAACAAACCCCAAATTACTTAACCCTACACTCTAATATCATCATCTATTAATTGCCATATCACAAGCGTGGATACATGTCCACTGATGTAAATGTGCAGTAATGTACTGTCTGTAATCGAGTTTCCTTACCTTACAACTCATCTTAGAATCTGAACACTCTCTTTACACTAGGTATTGGAAACACCCTGGTATTTTTGCTACCTACCCTTGCACACCTTGCCACACTAGAGTGAATACTTGCACACATCCATCACCAACACCAATGTCACAGCTGTGTCAACTGCAACTGGCAGTTGCTCAGTGCTACTCCTTCAGTGCTCCTCTCCTCCTAGTAACTCTGCACACCCTTACTACCCGACTGTACCAATTGATCACATCCCCAGTATAACACTTTCTTCTAACACACACACACACACACACACACACACTAGTGCACTCTAATGCACAACCTGTTACACTCTTTGTCAATCCTCACCACTTCATACACACACACACACATGCTTTGAGTACCTACTGTAAACACTAGTTCACTGATACTCGAACTCTCTACATATGCTGATACACTTGTTGTTTCATTCCCCTCCCAACTGACACTCTATAAAACATATAGTGCACAAAATACTAAACACACACACATACTCACAAACACTCAAACACACTAGCTAATGCACAATACTCCACTTGACTGCACACATGGAACCCGACCCCTCACAAGTGTACCTCATAATTTCTGTGCACTGTCACAATATCTATCACTCCACTACTCCTTCTCTCTTGTTTGTGCACGAACACACCCACACACCAAAATATATGTGCTCCCTAATATATGCAATATATATATATATATATATATATATATATATATATATATATATATATATATATATGAAATCAGTACTCTAAATAGATTACACCATCTATTGATCATTTTATCAAGCACCTTGAGTGCACACATATGATACTCATGATACACAACCAATCTTCAAGCCAAAACCCCCAATATGCAACTAATAACATATATACATATCAAATATAATTATATACATATAATATAAATAGTTGTCAAAAAAAAATAGGGAAAAAAATGTATCCTTAATCACAAAACCCCTAATATCCACACAACACAATGTAGGAATCATAATAAAAACTAATAGAAACCCATTATCTCCCTTTGTGTGTATTTCTAATCCTTGGTTGGGATCCTGCTGGTCAACAAAACAATAAAAATAGAATTTAAAAGAGAGATTTTAGAATTTTACCTATTTGGAGATGGATTCCTAATGCAAAGACAAAGATTTTCTAGCCAAAATCCTTCTTCTCCAATGCTCCTTGAATCCTAAGCTTCTAGGCCAGTCATGTAACCTAGGGTATTGGGATTAATTTACTAAAATTAGGAGGAGGAATGGGTGGATTTGGGAAAGAACTAAACTTAGGGATTTTATGAACAATGAATGAACTAGAGAGAGGCTCCCCCCTCTCCTATATAGGGCCAGTCATGTAACCTAGGGTAGCTAATGCACAATATCCATAATGCCCCCTGTGGTTTGCCATGAAGAGTTATTTAATTAGTAAGATTTTTTATTTCTAATGAGGGATTTAACTAGCTTCTAATTAATGAAGAAAAAGGACTAGTTGGGTCCTAAAAGTGACTAGTCTAGTATTGAGTCCATGGTCACATCATGTCTAGTCTACTAACAAATATTATTAATAATTATAATATATATAATACACATTATATAAACTATAAACACTATATATATATATATATATATATATATATATATATATATATATATATATATATATATATATATATATATATATATATATATATATATATATATATATATTGTAAATGATAAAAATATTCCCATTCTAGAAATGTGGTAGAGACAGCAATAATTCCCCTAAGGGGACATGTCACATACTGTAGTTGTTTATCTCACTTTGCGCTTATGATTGATCACGTAACGCAAGTCAGATAAGGGGTGATTCACCTTTACAACCTTTTTATGAGCACGGGTAAACTGAGCGCATGAGTGTGTAGATGCTATTTTTGCTCCCTAACCTGAGGTTCATACAAGAACTTTCCCCAAGTCATACGTGGAAGCTTTTGAGACTGACCCTGTCCACGTGCCACTGTGGCCTGAAATCATGGGTCGGTCTTATATAAATTTTTGTTATGGGCACACATCATTGTTAGCGGCGCATGATGACGATTAGTTAACTGAGCAGTTGCTTTAGCCTTACGAGCTCGTACTGCCTTAGAATTTCTTTTCCTAGCATGCCCTGGTGCATAGTATGAGGAGTACAGACTCTATCCTTCATCCGGGTGGCACATGGGGTAGACGCCATATAAGATTCTGTCAAAGACATAACCTTTATTGTCATCTATGGCACATACAACTGTCTTCCTGCACCCGGAGTTCGGTGTCGCATGCTTCTTCATCTGCGTCCCATGTTGTGGGCACATGGACTGTTCGTTAACCCACAAACTATTAGCATCGTAGTGTTTTCCTCTGGCATAGTTTAGGTGCTAAGCAATTTTCTTCTCGAATTTGGCTGCAGCAGAGGTAGCGTACATGGACGCATGACTTGCGTCTTCAACAATAGGAGGAGAGACAGGGAACGCATGCTCCACAGTTAGGCAAGACACACCCATGTCCTGCGGGTCTTCTTAGGCTTTGCTAGCCTTAGCGGATGGCATGTGCTGCCCTATGAAAGTATTTTCTCAAAGTCTTGCTGGTCGAAGCGGACGACCAGTATTTTTCGTGTAGACCCCAACTTCGTCGTGTCGGACTGCGTTACTAGCTTTTTGTCGGTAGAAAAGTTGGTCCCCAGCAGAGTCGCTACCTTATTTTCTATAAACTAAATTTGAACAAACTTTGTTGTATAACAAACGAAAGAAGTATAGAGAAATTCTAAACAAAAAATCTAAGTATAATATATTTGATTCTAGGGAGTGTGACGATAGAGATCGAGTATTGTAGCTGACTCCTTTACTCCGTTGACGGTCCAACGATGGAATAGGAATGCTCTTTTGATGTTTCTCTCTCCTGTGTGTACATGTATGCCTCTTGTGGGTATGCAACCTTGCTATTTATAGCTATCATGCTTACGGGCTATGCTTGCACATATGCTATGCCACTACCAGAAAAAGCCAAATTAGCGACGTAAAAAAATATCGCTAAATGACCAAAAAATGTCGCTAATAGAATTTAGCGACGTAATTAGCGATATAATACAAAAGTCGAAAATCAGCACGTCGCTGAAAGAAAAAACGTCGCTACACCGACATTTTTTAGCGACTTATATATGTCGCAAAAATTGTGACGTTTAGCGACTCAACGTCGCTAAATTAGTGACGTTTTCATACGTCGCTAAACGTCGCTAATTAGCGACTTATTCAGTGACGTTTAGCGACGTTTAACAACGTATTTAGTGACGTATAGTAACGTCGCTAAATATTGCTAAATTTTATTAAAAAATAAAAAAATATGAAAAATTACCAATCTCCTGCAATTTATGAATTTTTAATTAAAAATAGACCCAGAGCAACCCTCCGTTGAATTCTCTGGGTTCGCCGACCCCTTCGGTGGAACACTCAATACCGGTAAATTAATATCATTTAATATGAATAAAAAGTATCACAGTCACACAATACACACAAATATTATAGACACACCTGGAGCAACCCTCCATTGAATTTTTAATAACACAAAAAGCGTCTATATATAAGTATCACAGTCACACAAATTGTATAATATATAAGTATCACAGTAACACAAATATATAAGTATCACAATCACACAATAACCATAATAAAAGTATATGAAACATCACAGTATCAATCTCGAGGATATCCAATATGCTGGGGCACATACCAGTCCCTCAGATACTGCGCATAAACAACGTCTATAGGTGCTGGGTCACTGGAACTCCCCGTCTGAGATACAGTCGCTATAGGTGCTGGGTGACTGGAACTCCCGGTCTGAGATACATCAGGTGATATCTCTTCCTCCTTAACAGTAGGAGGCATCACTTCCTCCTTAACGGTAGGAGACATCACTTCCTCCTTAACAGTAGGAGGTGTCTCTCTCAAGCGACGTTCACGTGCTCAGGTCATGGGTGCCATCTGGTAAGATAGATAAAAACAAAGAATATAATTGATAACAGGTATAAATATATTGTCTAATATTAAATATTGTGTAAATTTATATCTTAACTATTATCAACTGATACTAGTATAAACCCTAACCCTAACCCTAACCCCAGGTCAAAAACCCTACTTATATCTTAACTATTATCAACTGATACTAATATATATATATGCTTTTGCTTTTGCTTTTGCTTTTGCTTATGCTTATGCTTATGCTTATGCTTATGCTTATGCTTATGCTTATGCTTATGAGCTTCTCTCTTTTATTTATTATTGAAGATCTTATCCTGCATCTTCTTGTTAGGATTCATAAGTGTATATTCAAGTTATGACAGACTACTGCAGTTATTTGTCACCAGATAATTTGCATATGTAGGATCACAATTTTGTGAAATTACTTTAAAAAATATCGAAGTTATTATTGAAGATCTCATCCTGCAGCTTCCTTCTAGTACTCCTCTCGCTTGATCTCTTCTCTCATACCAATGCTGGGGACCGCTACCATGACTTTGTTGTATGTCACAATTTTGTGAAATTACTTTAAAAAATATCTAAGTTATTATTGAAGACTAAACTCATTTGTGCATGTTGGTGCATTGCCATTGTGTGTTGTAGTAGCTAAATCATAATTATCAAATACGCTACCAGTTTGAATTTATATATAACTTAGGGTTCCTGTATAGCTTTTTGCTGGTTTGCATAAGTCCTACTTCTATTGTTAAGTAGGTCTCCAACTTGATATATATAGGTCTTCTTAGTTTTAGACAATAGATAAGTTTATTTTAAGATAATGGAACACTATAATTAAATATCCACTGCGTTTTCTTTAAGTAAGACAAACAAATATATTAAAAAAAAAGGAGAAATATTTCATGTTGACTGTGCTTCCTGCTGTGCTGCATTTTCTTTAAGTAAGACGGACATTAAGCTTAAATACTGCCCTTGTTGACAATAGCTATATATCTTGGATTAAACACTCGATATATGCGGATATTTTAGACACCACAAATAGATAGCAAAGAACTTATAAGTTCTGATTGTTTAATTTGTTTGCATATATATATATATATATATATATATAAATATATATATATATATATAAATATATATATATATATATAATGTGAGTGACAATACTAATTAGGGGAAATGTTCTTGTCCTCGTGCCATTGGCAAGTACAAATAATATCAACTGCTTCCCACATACAACTTAACTATTCTCTTAATTCTTCAAGTGGCAATTCAAATAGGCAAAAGACTTTATTATACATACATATAATATGTTAAATTTGTGTCGGTAGGCTGTAGCTACCGCTCCGCGTTTACAGATTCAACTGATCAAACAACCTTATGTGTAAACTTACACATTTTGATCTTCTGTCTATCTATATATATATACCTATGTTCAGTACCTCCAAGACCTCAAATCAAGTTTATCGATAAAAACTGAACACTTGATTTTGTCATATATATATTTTCTAACGCGGCTAATTTCTTTCTTCATTAATTGTCAATAAATATATATTTTTAGCTAACTGCTTTAATTTCTAATTTATGATGGATAGATGGATGATAGTGCAATATTTGTGAATGGATTAGTGTGCAAGGACCCGAAGCTTGCGGTAGCTGAAGATTTTTCCTTCTCGGGCCTGGACAAGGCTAGCGACACAAATAACTCACTTGGTTCAAAGGTGACTGCTGTCAATGTGGCTCAAATTCCTGGCCTTAACACCCTTGGCATCTCACTTGTTCGCATAGACTATGGACCCAATGGAGGACTCAATCCTCCTCACACCCATCCCCGAGCCACCGAGATCCTAACTGTTTTAGAAGGCTCACTCTATGTTGGGTTCGTAACATCCAACCCCGGTAACAAATTCTTCACCAAGACCCTCTATAGGGGCGACGTATTTGTGTTTCTCGAAGGACTCATCCATTTCCAGTTTAACCCTGATCATGAGCAAAAGGCCGTGGTAATCGCAGCCCTCAGTAGCCAGAATCCTAGGGTCATAACCGTTGTAAATGCCGTCTTTGGTTCCAAGCTAGATCAAATATCGAACGATGTTCTTTTCAAGGCCTTTCAGGAGGACACGAAAACAGTCGACTGGCTCCAGGCTCAGTTCTGGACCGATGTCACGCCCCAGTCCCAAATACGTAGGACTAGGAACACGTAAGCATGCCAGCCGCATGGATATGGCAACTCCAATATATGGAAACCAAATCCATACGTACGCTGTAATATGAATACAAAATCCATAAGTGGTATAAACATATGTCACAAGTCACAGGGTAAAATCTAAATCTCATCCACCAAAATTATATAGAAATAAATAACCAGTATCTATGAAACTAGATCTCAATAAGAAGTATCTAAGGATGATAGTTGGATGGAAACAAATCCACTACCAACTCGAATATAAGAGCAAATACAATATGAGTACAACACCACAACACAATATAAGAATACCAGCTATCCATCACAGCTCGAAGAGAAGACATCCTCGGATCACATGTAACCATCCAAATCTGCGCTCCTGCAAATACTCAAGAAAAGATACACCTGGCAGCGGACCAGGTCCTCAGAGGGACATAACAAGATACTTAAACACATGCCAATAAAGTACTGAAATAAATATCCAATGGGTCGCCTAACCGTCTAAAGTGAATGCAGTTAAGAACACCTTTCCCCACAAGTGAGCTATCTGGCTGAAAACCTGGGATTTGGCATGGTTCTCTATTGGAGATCCAGGGGCCTACAAAGGCACGGCGCCTTTCGAACACCGGAGGCCCGCCTGATAATAATATAATATATAGTGGTAATCACCACCCGTATCTCCAGCGGAGAATCCGGGCGCACAATAGATAAAAGTGCAAAGGAGCTCAAATGCGGTACTTGTTGTTCTCCCCACCCCATGCTCTAAGCATGTCACATCCATGACACGATTCGGTCCATAGCCTATTCTTAGTACCCTAGCCCAATCCTGCAACCAAACAAGGACAAGGATGGGACCACCGTACTACAATAGGCTATGTCCATGGACCTCTAATAACTGCCAAGTCTACTAGCATGCAAAGTTTCTAACAGCAGTTATTCCTAACGCACGTCCCACACGTACCGATGATCAGTCAATACGTGCGTCCGTGATCTATATGAGACTCACAACTCGTGTAAAATATGTGTCACAGTCAAATGAAACCTAATGGTGCTACATGATAATGGGGTAGTCTCATGAACAAGGTCAATGCAATATATAAATAAAACATATCGCGACGTCACCGCCGCGAGCATTTTATATAACAATTAAAATATATGAACTAAGGACAGAAAGTAAAGATGCATGCAACATATGGAATATAAATAATAGTACGACGGCAAGGTATACTTGCCTGGCAAGAAAGCTGCGATGTACCAATAACCTGCTCCAGAAATCGCGCAGAACAAATCCAATATCCTATGTACACATAAATATAATACAATAGAATCATTAGTCTTTACACTAGCACATACACAACCACATTTATACTGGACTCAGGGGTATACTAGGGGTAACACTAGTCATCTAACACGGTCAATTACGCGTTGAATTACGCGGGTGTCGCATCTTCAAGTACTGTACGAAATCAGTCAGTCAACTGACAGGTGTCTATGCCAGTACGTTAATGTACGCAAGGCAGACAAATTCACAAGTTCTTAGGGTCAACATGGTCAAGGTAAGTATGGGATAGTCCACGGTGTCCTAGGATCGTACAGTCTGGATATTTAGTCATAATTATAAATTTGTATTTACTTACATATATATTCATATAACTATATAATAATATAACCATTAATTTATTTTAATTTATTTAATTCTGAAATAATTACTCTAAAATCCTATTTTAATCTTATTATTCTGATTTTTATGTTAATTCCTAAATTTTGTCCAAAGAAACTGAATTTTATCAACTCAAGCTCATGGCACGCAAATCGAGGCGATCTGTTGACCAAAAAGTCAACCGATACAAACTCGACTTTCATGCATGATTTTCTATAGATTTCAGCATCAAAAATATACTGGAATTTACGGCTCGTCCGAATTCAAATTCGTTTGGGAATTATGGCACATACAAATTTTGTATTGTGCACCGATGGTTAAATTCTAACCTAGAAGTTCTACAGAATTAACAGTATGAAATACTTCGAAATAAATTCTGGTAAAAATATATGTCGATGATCTCGACATCAGCTTTCCGAAACTTTAAACGGTTCGTGATTCTGATTCCTGGTTCTCCCGAAATCACGAAAACATCGAAACACGTCTATTTTCGGACATGCTGTGCTCTACGAATTTTCCAGAATTTAATACTAATAATTTCGTAAAACAAATTATATAATCAGAAAGATAACCTCAATATCGTTCTAACAAAAAAAACTGGAGCGTGTTTGGAGTCCGGAGCTAGGAGATATCGTCTTTTTAATTCGTCATAACTAGTAGAAAATGAGGCTGAATTTATGACGAATTTTGACTATTTTTTTGGACGAAAAAGATAGGAATTTGGGAAAGAAAAATATGAAGGATGAGGTATTTATAATGGTGGACACTACTTAATTAAATACGACTAGGATTGGTTAATTTGGATAGGATTATGATGAATTTAAATAAGGATAGGATATGCATGAAGTTGATTTCCTAGTAGGTTCAGGATTTGAATTAATTTAAAATTGAGTTTGAATTTATCTCAATAATTTATAATCTTAAATATAATTAAAGATAATACAAATAATTTATAAAATTTTATTAATATCTATTAACACTAAATTAGTATCTATCTAATATTAAGACTATATATATCCAAATAAATCCTAAATAATTTTAAAATCTAAATAAATTTCTTAAAATTCTAAATAAAATACAAAAAAATATAATTAAATATTTTAAACTAAAATAAATATTTGGTAGGAACGACATGCAAGTATGGTCGTATAGTAAATCATAGAAGTCCTAGAAATTTATGTTTTCTAAGTTTTAATTACCAAAAATTCTAGAAAAATCTCCAAAAATCTAAAATAACCTAAAATAATTCTAAATGAATATTTATATAAGTAAATATATCAAGAAATTTATTTTCTAATTAACTAAGAGCATATTCTAAATAAATTCAACATATATAATAAATATAATAATATAAAATATACACAAAATACCTATTTTGGGTGAGGAAGTTTACAATCTACCCAACTTAAAACAATTTCGTCCTCGAAATTAAAATAAGACATAATTTGTTAAATCCTTCACATTCGTACATAAGGTATGTCAATCGCAATCTCTTCCAAAAATTTAAATAACAAAATCTATTCGAATCTATCGTGATCACTTCAAAATTAATATAACCACTGTTTAAATCAAAATTCAACCTGTCGTAATCTTTTCTCGATTTTTAAATAATCAACATCCAAATCTGACTCAAGTCTATATGACATCCCACATCAAAATTTATATCATAATTTCCAACTATCATAATCTCCTCTAGACTTTGAACAATAAACAATTCTAATCAAATCTTATTCCTATTCTTAACTTAAGAATTTTGTACTATTCAAATATTTAAACTCAATTTACATCCTCAATATTTCAAATAGGTGACCCAACAATCAAAATTGAACTTTTAATTCAAATCATCAAATTGTAAAATTTAAATCTAATTAACCAATTGTTCAAGTCTAAAATTCTATATTTATCCTCAAAATTTAAATCGATGATTCATCCTTCAATATTCAAAATTTAAATCATGTGCTCAAAGTATAAATATTGGGTCCTCAATATCAAGATTTTTAAAATTCATTAAATCCTCATTATCTTAATCCCTCTGTTAAAATTCTCCACATTAAAAGGACTTAATCTCTCAATCTAATCCTACTTGATCACAATCTAAAAGAATTCTCCTCAAGTTTAATACTGCAATTTCTACCCAACTTAGAATTTACCCATCTATCACATAAGGCTCTTACACTTAAGAAAAATATTCCTCAATTTATTTTCTCATGTCATTCAATCCTCAAAACTTTAACACCAACTATATCATATGTGATATGCCCTTAATCAATTATGAAAGATAGTCACCAAATAATGTGATTGGCCTATGGGGTATATCTTGTACTATCCGTGTATCACTTATATCCAAGCACGAGATTTCGTCTTTCCGAAACAAGGGAAGACGGAAAGCAACGGAAAAGAGTTCAAGGAGGGGTAATAGAATGGAAGTATGGGAATCAAAGCGTTTAAAGAATTTAAATGGGAATTGTCAAGACAGTTGTGGATTAAAATCTTAATTTGGTAATTTCCTATTCGCATGCTCACATCGGTGCAGTTATGTACTTGATATGATATGCTTTGTCGTATCTAGAGGGTAAGTATATTCTTCTACTAATCACTACATATCTCAATCCACGTAAAGTAGTTATGCGAAGGACGAACCAAGCGCAGTAAGGTTAGCTAGACCCTAATACACTGATTCTGAAATGTATTATTGTGGGCCCCCAATAATACGTATGTCATGAACAAGCTCGATAAAGAATAAGCTTGCAAAAACTAGGCTATAATAGCAGCATAAGTCAAGGTAGTACAGCAAATATGAATACGCTAGATTATGATGAAAGAAGGTTCATAACAATTCAAATTCACAAAAACAAAAGCAAAATAAGCAATAATAATGAAAGACTACACAATCTCTACAGTTGTCATACTAATTCCTTGTCTAAGTCGCTAGTCGACCAATAGGGACATGGACCTCTAAATTCTATTGTCTGAATAAACACTGTCGTCTTTGCTAGCATACAATTAATGTCATTCAATTACACTTCATCAATGGATCACAGGGACTAGGTGATACTAGGTGGTGAGGTATACTATCCAACTTAAAATAATTTAACTACTATTGTATTGCCTTAAGGATACCTACAAAAATAACCTTGCACATGTAAATAAAACAGAAACTCTTATTAGGGTCTCCTATTGCATTATATAGGTAAGGGTCAAGTGCTCATAGAACATGTGTCAATCGTAGGGATATAAGAGTTACTAGCCGTTAAGGAGGAAGGGTCTAACTTGTATCGAGGTGAGGGTACAAATTACGCGATTTAAAAACTAAGGGTTAATCATTGGTCACAATCTACAAAACAACTTAAACTTATCAAGTTCTAACTATCAAGCATAAAAATTTCACACTCAAGGCCACAACTATAAGCCTAGCAAACCAGGAGCCCTTAACAAAGAATAAAATTACTTGGCCTACTACCCGAAGTGTCAGATGGCACGAGTTGAAAGATGAAGAGAAGAAACGTAATTAGCCGTCGCAAAATAGCGAGCGCTATGGTCGCATGGAAACAATATATAAAATAAAGATAGAGGGTTCTAGATAGCATCATGGTTCTCTAAGAGGAGTGGGGTGTTAGTTGCTAATGTCGGGGTATGATCAAGGGAGAAGTGTTGATTACATTCCTCTAGGCTTCCTAGGGTGCTGTCTATTAATAATAAGACAATGATCTAAGTTTTATAGTTCTAATATTATCTAACTATGAAGGTTAGGTTCAGTCCAAATATTAAGTTTTGGTTTTCTATTGGTTCCTCAATGCTAGGGTCAAACATTATGGTAAACTTCTAACTAACTCTAGTAGTGTCTATACTACTCTCAAGTCTTCATAATACATTAGGGGGTAATGGTAAACCAATTCTAGAGATAAGAAATTCTAGGGTTCACTAGATATTCTAAACTTAGTGGTGTGTCTATATTCTCGTTGTATTCTTAATAGGTGTGCTACTCTAATATCATCCTAATAACAGGGGTTCCTATATCCTAGCAGAAGGCCATACTTAAAGAACTATTAAGGAAGTACATGAATCAAGCATGATTCAATTGTTCAAATAGAACAGATAGGAGGAGGATGAATCATAGTCAATTGTGGATGAGATCCTATACTCTAGTCCTAGGTGCAGGCTTGCTCGGTACAGTAACGTAACCGAGTCAATATACTCTCGACCTGCATGGGCCACCACAAAAAAATGTCACGCCCCAGTCCCAAATACGTAGGACTAGGAACACGTAAGCATGCCAGCCGCATGGATATGGCAACTCCAATATATGAAAACCAAATCCATACGTACGCTGTAATATGAATACAAAATCCACAAGTGGTATAAACATATGTCACAAGTCACAGGGTAAAATCTAAATCTCATCCACCAAAATCATATAGAAATAAATAACCAGTATCTATGAAACTAGATCTCAATAAGAAGTATCTAAGGATGATAGTTGGATGGAAACAAATCCACTACCAACTCGAATATAAGAGCAAATACAATATGAGTACAACACCACAACACAATATAAGAATACCAGCTATCCATCACAGCTCGAAGAGAAGACATCCTCGGATCACATGTAACCATCCAAATCTGCGCTCCTGCAAATACTCAAGAAAAGATACACCTGGCAGCGGACCAGGTCCTCAGAGGGACATAACAAGATACTTAAACACATGCCAATAAAGTACTGAAATAAATATCCAATGGGTCGCCTAACCGTCTAAAGTGAATGCAGTTAAGAACACCTTTCCCCACAAGTGAGCTATCTGGCTGAAAACCTGGGATTTGGCATGGTTCTCTATTGGAGATCCAGGGGCCTACAAAGGCACGGCGCCTTTCGAACACCGGAGGCCCGCCTGATAATAATATAACATATAGTGGTAATCACCACCCGTATCTCCAGCGGAGAATCCGGGCGCACAATAGATAAAAGTGCAAAGGAGCTCAAATGCGGTACTTGTTGTTCTCCCCACCCCATGCTCTAAGCATGTCACATCCATGACACTATTCGGTCCATAGCCTATTCTTAGTACCCTAGCCCAATCCTGCAACCAAACAAGGACAAGGATGGGACCACCGTACTACAATAGGCTATGTCCATGGACCTCTAATAACTGCCAAGTCTACTAGCATGTAAAGTTTCTAACAGCAGTTATTCCTAACGCACGTCCCACACGTACCGATGATCAGTCAATACGTGCGTCCGTGATCTATATGAGACTCACAACTCGTGTAAAATATGTGTCACAGTCAAATGAAACCTAATGGTGCTACATGATAATGGGGTAGTCTCATGAACAAGGTCAATGCAATATATAAATAAAACATATCGCGACGTCACCGCCGCGAGCATTTTATATGACAATTAAAATATATGAACTAAGGACAGAAAGTAAAGATGCATGCAACATATGGAATATAAATAACAGTACGACGGCAAGGTATACTTGCCTGGCAAGAAAGCTGCGATGTACCAATAACCTGCTCCAGAAATCGCGCAGAACAAATCCAATATCCTATGTACACATAAATATAATACAATAGAATCATTAGTCTTTACACTAGCACATACACAACCACATTTATACTGGACTCAGGGGTATACTAGGGGTAACACTAGTCATCTAACACGGTCAATTACGCGTTGAATTACGCGGGTGTCGCATCTTCAAGTACTGTACGAAATCAGTCAGTCAACTGACAGGTGTCTATGCCAGTACGTTAATGTACGCAAGACAGACAAATTCACAAGTTCTTAGGGTCAACATGGTCAAGGTAAGTATGGGATAGTCCACGGTGTCCTAGGATCGTACAGTCTGGATATTTAGTCATAATTATAAATTTGTATTTACTTACATATATATTCATATAACTATATAATAATATAACCATTAATTTATTTTAATTTATTTAATTCTGAAATAATTACTCTAAAATCCTATTTTAATCTTATTATTCTGATTTTTATGTTAATTCCTAAATTTTGTCCAAAGAAACTGAATTTTATCAACTCAAGCTCATGGCACGCAAATCGAGGCGATCTGTTGACCAAAAAGTCAACCGATACAAACTCGACTTTCATGCATGATTTTCTATAGATTTCAGCATCAAAAATATACTGGAATTTACGGCTCGTCCGAATTCAAATTCGTTTGGGAATTATGGCACATACAAATTTTGTATTGTGCACCGATGGTTAAATTCTAACCTAGAAGTTCTACAGAATTAACAGTATGAAATACTTCGAAATAAATTCTGGGAAAAATATATGTCGATGATCTCGACATCAGCTTTCCGAAACTTTAAACGGTTCATGATTCTGATTCCTGGTTCTCCCGAAATCACGAAAACATCGAAACACGTCTATTTTCGGACATGCTGTGCTCTACGAATTTTCCAGAATTTAATACTAATAATTTCGTAAAACAAATTATATAATCAGAAAGATAACCTCAATATCGTTCTAACAAAAAAAACTGGAGCGTGTTTGGAGTCCGGAGCTAGGAGATATCGTCTTTTTAATTCGTCATAACTAGTAGAAAATGAGGCTGAATTTATGACGAATTTTGACTATTTTTTTGGACGAAAAAGAGAGGAATTTGGGAAAGAAAAATATGAAGGATGAGGTATTTATAATGGTGGACACTACTTAATTAAATACGACTAGGATTGGTTAATTTGGATAGGATTATGATGAATTTAAATAAGGATAGGATATGCATGAAGTTGATTTCCTAGTAGGTTCAGGATTTGAATTAATTTAAAATTGAGTTTGAATTTATCTCAATAATTTATAATCTTAAATATAATTAAAGATAATACAAATAATTTATAAAATCTTATTAATATCTATTAACACTAAATTAGTATCTATCTAATATTAAGACTATATATATCCAAATAAATCCTAAATAATTTTAAAATCTAAATAAATTTCTTAAAATTCTAAATAAAATACAAAAAAATATAATTAAATATTTTAAACTAAAATAAATATTTGGTAGGAACGACATGCAAGTATGGTCGTATAGTAAATCATAGAAGTCCTAGAAATTTATGTTTTCTAAGTTTTAATTACCAAAAATTCTAGAAAAATCTCCAAAAATCTAAAATAACCTAAAATAATTCTAAATGAATATTTATATAAGTAAATATATCAAGAAATTTATTTTCTAATTAACTAAGAGCATATTCTAAATAAATTCAACATATATAATAAATATAATAATATAAAATATACACAAAATACCTATTTTGGGTGAGGGAGTTTACAATCTACCCAACTTAAAACAATTTCGTCCTCGAAATTAAAATAAGACATAATTTGTTAAATCCTTCACATTCGTACATAAGGTATGTCAATCGCAATCTCTTCCAAAAATTTAAATAACAAAATCTATTCGAATCTATCGTGATCACTTCAAAATTAATATAACCACTGTTTAAATCAAAATTCAACCTGTCGTAATCTTTTCTCGATTTTTAAATAATCAACATCCAAATCTGACTCAAGTCTATATGACATCCCACATCAAAATTTATATCATAATTTCCAACTATCATAATCTCCTCTAGACTTTGAACAATAAACAATTCTAATCAAATCTTATTCCTATTCTTAACTTAAGAATTTTGTACTATTCAAATATTTAAACTCAATTTACATCCTCAATATTTCAAATAGGTGACCCAACAATCAAAATTGAACTTTTAATTCAAATCATCAAATTGTAAAATTTAAATCTAATTAACCAATTGTTCAAGTCTAAAATTCTATATTTATCCTCAAAATTTAAATCGATGATTCATCCTTCAATATTCAAAATTTAAATCATGTGCTCAAAGTATAAATATTGGGTCCTCAATATCAAGATTTTTAAAATTCATTAAATCCTCATTATCTTAATCCCTCTGTTAAAATTCTCCACATTAAAAGGACTTAATCTCTCAATCTAATCCTACTTGATCACAATCTAAAAGAATTCTCCTCAAGTTTAATACTGCAATTTCTACCCAACTTAGAATTTACCCATCTATCACATAAGGCTCTTACACTTAAGAAAAATATTCCTCAATTTATTTTCTCATGTCATTCAATCCTCAAAACTTTAACACCAACTATATCATATGTGATATGCCCTTAATCAATTATGAAAGATAGTCACCAAATAATGTGATTGGCCTATGGGGTATATCTTGTACTATCCGTGTATCACTTATATCCAAGCACGAGATTTCGTCTTTCCGAAACAAGGGAAGACGGAAAGCAACGGAAAAGAGTTCAAGGAGGGGTAATAGAATGGAAGTATGGGAATCAAAGCGTTTAAAGAATTTAAATGGGAATTGTCAAGACAGTTGTGGATTAAAATCTTAATTTGGTAATTTCCTATTCGCATGCTCACATCGGTGCAGTTATGTACTTGATATGATATGCTTTGTCGTATCTAGAGGGTAAGTATATTCTTCTACTAATCACTACATATCTCAATCCACGTAAAGTAGTTATGCGAAGGACGAACCAAGCGCAGTAAGGTTAGCTAGACCCTAATACACTGATTCTGAAATGTATTATTGTGGGCCCCCAATAATACGTATGTCATGAACAAGCTCGATAAAGAATAAGCTTGCAAAAACTAGGCTATAATAGCAGCATAAGTCAAGGTAGTACAGCAAATATGAATACGCTAGATTATGATGAAAGAAGGTTCATAACAATTCAAATTCACAAAAACAAAAGCAAAATAAGCAATAATAATGAAAGACTACACAATCTCTACAGTTGTCATACTAATTCCTTGTCTAAGTCGCTAGTCGACCAATAGGGACATGGACCTCTAAATTCTATTGTCTGAATAAACACTGTCGTCTTTGCTAGCATACAATTAATGTCATTCAATTACACTTCATCAATGGATCACAGGGACTAGGTGATACTAGGTGGTGAGGTATACTATCCAACTTAAAATAATTTAACTACTATTGTATTGCCTTAAGGATACCTACAAAAATAACCTTGCACATGTAAATAAAACAGAAACTCTTATTAGGGTCTCCTATTGCATTATATAGGTAAGGGTCAAGTGCTCATAGAACATGTGTCAATCGTAGGGATATAAGAGTTACTAGCCGTTAAGGAGGAAGGGTCTAACTTGTATCGAGGTGAGGGTACAAATTACGCGATTTAAAAACTAAGGGTTAATCATTGGTCACAATCTACAAAACAACTTAAACTTATCAAGTTCTAACTATCAAGCATAAAAATTTCACACTCAAGGCCACAACTATAAGCCTAGCAAACCAGGAGCCCTTAACAAAGAATAAAATTACTTGGCCTACTACCCGAAGTGTCAGATGGCACGAGTTGAAAGATGAAGAGAAGAAACGTAATTAGCCGTCGCAAAATAGCGAGCGCTATGGTCGCATGGAAACAATATATAAAATAAAGATAGAGGGTTCTAGATAGCATCATGGTTCTCTAAGAGGAGTGGGGTGTTAGTTGCTAATGTCGGGGTATGATCAAGGGAGAAGTGTTGATTACATTCCTCTAGGCTTCCTAGGGTGCTGTCTATTAATAATAAGACAATGATCTAAGTTTTATAGTTCTAATATTATCTAACTATGAAGGTTAGGTTCAGTCCAAATATTAAGTTTTGGTTTTCTATTGGTTCCTCAATGCTAGGGTCAAACATTATGGTAAACTTCTAACTAACTCTAGTAGTGTCTATACTACTCTCAAGTCTTCATAATACATTAGGGGGTAATGGTAAACCAATTCTAGAGATAAGAAATTCTAGGGTTCACTAGATATTCTAAACTTAGTGGTGTGTCTATATTCTCGTTGTATTCTTAATAGGTGTGCTACTCTAATATCATCCTAATAACAGGGGTTCCTATATCCTAGCAGAAGGCCATACTTAAAGAACTATTAAGGAAGTACATGAATCAAGCATGATTCAATTGTTCAAATAGAACAGATAGGAGGAGGATGAATCATAGTCAATTGTGGATGAGATCCTATACTCTAGTCCTAGGTGCAGGCTTGCTCGGTACAGTAACGTAACCGAGTCAATATACTCTCGACCTGCATGGGCCACCACAAAAATATGTCACGCCCCAGTTCCAAATACGTAGGACTAGGAACACGTAAGCATGCCAGCCGCATGGATATGGCAACTCCAATATATGAAAACCAAATCCATACGTACGCTGTAATATGAATACAAAATCCACAAGTGGTATAAACATATGTCACAAGTCACAGGGTAAAATCTAAATCTCATCCACCAAAATCATATAGAAATAAATAACCAGTATCTATGAAACTAGATCTCAATAAGAAGTATCTAAGGATGATAGTTGGATGGAAACAAATCCACTACCAACTCGAATATAAGAGCAAATACAATATGAGTACAACACCACAACACAATATAAGAATACCAGCTATCCATCACAGCTCGAAGAGAAGACATCCTCGGATCACATGTAACCATCCAAATCTGCGCTCCTGCAAATACTCAAGAAAAGATACACCTGGCAGCGGACCAGGTCCTCAGAGGGACATAACAAGATACTTAAACACATGCCAATAAAGTACTGAAATAAATATCCAATGGGTCGCCTAACCGTCTAAAGTGAATGCAGTTAAGAACACCTTTCCCCACAAGTGAGCTATCTGGCTGAAAACCTGGGATTTGGCATGGTTCTCTATTGGAGATCCAGGGGCCTACAAAGGCACGGCGCCTTTCGAACACCGGAGGCCCGCCTGATAATAATATAATATATAGTGGTAATCACCACCCGTATCTCCAGCGGAGAATCCGGGCGCACAATAGATAAAAGTGCAAAGGAGCTCAAATGCGGTACTTGTTGTTCTCCCCACCCCATGCTCTAAGCATGTCACATCCATGACACGATTCGGTCCATAGCCTATTCTTAGTACCCTAGCCCAATCCTGCAACCAAACAAGGACAAGGATGGGACCACCGTACTACAATAGGCTATGTCCATGGACCTCTAATAACTGCCAAGTCTACTAGCATGCAAAGTTTCTAACAGCAGTTATTCCTAACGCACGTCCCACACGTACCGATGATCAGTCAATACGTGCGTCCGTGATCTATATGAGACTCACAACTCGTGTAAAATATGTGTCACAGTCAAATGAAACCTAATGGTGCTACATGATAATGGGGTAGTCTCATGAACAAGGTCAATGCAATATATAAATAAAACATATCGCGACGTCACCGCCGCGAGCATTTTATATAACAATTAAAATATATGAACTAAGGACAGAAAGTAAAGATGCATGCAACATATGGAATATAAATAACAGTACGACGGCAAGGTATACTTGCCTGGCAAGAAAGCTGCGATGTACCAATAACCTGCTCCAGAAATCGCGCAGAACAAATCCAATATCCTATGTACACATAAATATAATACAATAGAATCATTAGTCTTTACACTAGCACATACACAACCACATTTATACTGGACTCAGGGGTATACTAGGGGTAACACTAGTCATCTAACACGGTCAATTATGCGTTGAATTACGCGGGTGTCGCATCTTCAAGTACTGTACGAAATCAGTCAGTCAACTGACAGGTGTCTATGCCAGTACGTTAATGTACGCAAGGCAGACAAATTCACAAGTTCTTAGGGTCAACATGGTCAAGGTAAGTATGGGATAGTCCACGGTGTCCTAGGATCGTACAGTCTGGATATTTAGTCATAATTATAAATTTGTATTTACTTACATATATATTCATATAACTATATAATAATATAACCATTAATTTATTTTAATTTATTTAATTCTGAAATAATTACTCTAAAATCCTATTTTAATCTTATTATTCTGATTTTTATGTTAATTCCTAAATTTTGTCCAAAGAAACTGAATTTTATCAACTCAAGCTCATGGCACGCAAATCGAGGCGATCTGTTGACCAAAAAGTCAACCAATACAAACTCGACTTTCATGCATGATTTTCTATAGATTTCAGCATCAAAAATATACTGGAATTTACGGCTCGTCCGAATTCAAATTCGTTTGGGAATTATGGCACATACAAATTTTGTATTGTGCACCGATGGTTAAATTCTAACCTAGAAGTTCTACAGAATTAACAGTATGAAATACTTCGAAATAAATTCTGGGAAAAATATATGTCGATGATCTCGACATCAGCTTTCCGAAACTTTAAACGGTTCGTGATTCTGATTCCTGGTTCTCCCGAAATCACGAAAACATCGAAACACGTCTATTTTCGGACATGCTGTGCTCTACGAATTTTCCAGAATTTAATACTAATAATTTCGTAAAACAAATTATATAATCAGAAAGATAACCTCAATATCGTTCTAACAAAAAAAACTGGAGCGTGTTTGGAGTCCGGAGCTAGGAGATATCGTCTTTTTAATTCGTCATAACTAGTAGAAAATGAGACTGAATTTATGACGAATTTTGACTATTTTTTTGGACGAAAAAG